>OZ017740.1:94107724-95392724 GCA_963969285.1 Odontomyia ornata | reverse complement strand
TCGTTTTTGGTGTTTTGTTTTTGGTTTTTGATTTTTGGGTTTTGGTTTTTGGTTTTTGGTTTTTGATTTTTGGTTTTTGGGTTTTTGGTTTTTGGTTTTTGGTTTTTGGTTTTTGGTTTTTGGTTTTTGGTTTTTGGTTTTTGGTTTTTGGTTTTTGGTTTTTGGTTTTTGGTTTTTGGTTTTTGGTTTTTGGTTTTTGGTTTTGGGTTTTGGTTTTTGGTTTTTGGTTTTTGGTTTTTGTTTTTTGGTGTTTGGTTTTTGGTTTTTGGTTTCTGGTTAAGGTTTTCTTGATTTTTAGGTTTTTTTTTGGTTTCTGGTTTTTGGTTTTTGGTTTTTGGTTTTTGGTTTTTCGTTTTTGGTTTTTGGTTTTTGGTATTTGGTTTTTGGTTTTTGGTTTTTGGTTTTTGGTTTTTGGTTTTTGGTTTTTGGTTTTAGTTTTTGGTTTTTGGTTTTTGTTTTGGTTTTTAGTTTTTGGTTTTTGGTTTTTGGTTTTTGGTTTTTGGTTTTTGGTTTTTGGTTTTTGGTTTTTGGTTTTTGGTTTTACGTTTTTGGTTTTTGGTTTTTGGATTTTGGTTTTTGATTTTTGGTTTTTGGTTTTTGGTTTTTGGTTTTAGGTTTTTGGTTTTTGGTTTTTGGTTTTTGGTTTTTGGTTTTTGGTTTTTGGTTTTTGGTTTTTGGTTTTCTGTTTTTGGTTTTTGGTTTTGGTTTTTGTTTTTGGTTTCCGGTTTTTGGTTTTCGGTTTTCGGTTTTTGGTTTTTGGTTTTTGGTTTTTGGTTTTTGGTTTTTGGTTTTTGGTTTTTGGTTTTTGGTTTTTGGTTTTTGGTTTTTGTTTTTGGTTTTTGGTTTTTGGTTTTTGCTTTTTGGTTTTTGGTTTTTGGTTTTTGGTTTTTGGTTTTTGGTTTTTGGTTTTTGGTTTTTGGTTTTTGGTTTTTGGTTTTTGGTTTTTGGTTTTTGGTTTTTGGTTTTTGGTTTTTGGTTTTTGGTTTTTGGTTTTTGGTTTTTGGTTTTTGGTTTTTGGTTTTTGGTTTTTGGTTTTTGGTTTTTGGTTTTATGTTTTTGGTTTTTGGTTTTTGTTTTTTGTTTTTTGGTTTTTGGTTTTTGGTTTTTGGTTTTTGGTTTTTGTTTTTTGGTTTTTGGTTTTTGGTTTTTGGTTTTTGGTTTTTGGTTTTTGGTTTTTGGTTTTGTGGCTTTTGGTTTCTGGTTTTTGGTTTTTGGTTTTTGGTTTTTGGGTTTTGGTTTTTGGTTTTTGGTTTCTGGATTTGGTTTTCTTGGTTTTTGGTTTTTGTTTTTTGTTTTTTGGTTTTTGGTTTTTGGTTTTTGGTTTTTGGTTTTTGGTTTTTGGTTTTTGGTTTTTGGATTTTGGTTTTTGGTTTTTGGTTTTTGGTTTTTGTTTTTTGGTTTTTGGTTTTTGGTTTCTGGTTTTTGGTTTTTGGTTTTTGGTTTTTGGGTTTTGGTTTTTGGTTTTTGGTTTTTGGTTTTTGGTTTTTGGTTTTTGGTTTTTGGTTTTTGGTTTTTGTTTTTTGGTTTTTGGTTTTTGGTTTTTGGTTTTTGGTTATTGGTTTTTGTTTTTTGGTTTTTGGTTTTTGGTTTTTGGTTTTTGGTTTTTGGTTTTTGGTTTTTGGTTTTTGTTTTTTGGTTTTTGGTTTTTGGTTTTTGGTTTTTGGTTTTTGGTTTTTGGTTTTTGGTTTTTGTTTTTTGGTTTTTGGTTTTTGGTTTTTGGTTTCTGGTTTTTGGTTTCTGGTTTTTGGTTTTTGGGTTTTGGTTTTTGGGTTTTGGTTTTTGGTTTTTGGTTTTTGGTTTTTGGTTTTTGGTGTTTGGTTTTTGTATTTGGTTTTTGGTTTTTGGTTTTTGGTTTTTGGTTTTTGTTTTTTGGTTTTTGGTTTTTGGTTTTTAGTTTTTGGTTTTTGTTTTTTGGTTTTTGGTTTTTGGTTTTTTGTTTTTGGGTTTTGGTTTTTGGTTTTTGTTTTTTGGTTTTTGGTTTTTGGTTTTTGGTTTCTGGTTTTTGGTTTTTGGTTTTTGGTTTTTGGGTTTTGGTTTTTGGTTTTTGGTTTCTGGATTTGGTTTTCTTGGTTTTTGGTTTTTTGGTTTTTGGTTTTTGTTTTTTGTTTTTTGGTTTTTGGTTTTTGGTTTTTGGTATTTGGTTTTTGGTTTTTGGTTTTTGGTTTCTGGTTTTTGGTTTTTGGTTTTTGGTTTTTGGGTTTTGGCTTTTGGTTTTTGGGTTTTTGGTTTTTGGTTTTTGGTTTTTGGTTTTTGGTTTTTTTTTTGGTTTTTGGTTTTTGGTTTTTGGTTTTTGGTTTTTGTTTTTTGGTTTTTTTTTTGGTTTTTGGTTTTTGCTTTTTGTTTTATGGTTTTTGGTTTTTGGTTTTTGGTTTCTGGTTTTTGGTTTTTGGTTTTTGGTTTTTGGGTTTTGGTTTTTGGTTTTTGGGTTTTTGGTTTTTGGTTTTTGGTTTTTGGTTTTTGGTTTTTGGTTTTTTTTTTTTGGTTTTTGGTTTTTGGTTTTTGGTTTTTGGTTTTTGGTTTTTGGTTTTTGGTTTTTGGTTTTTGGTTTTTGGTTTTTGGTTTTTGATTTTTGGTGTTTGGTTTTTGGGTTTTGGTTTTTGGTTTTTGGTTTCTGGATTTGGTTTTCTTGGTTTTTTGGTTTTTGGTTTTTGGTTTTTGGTTTTTGGTTTTTGGTTTTTGGTTTTTGGTTTTTGGTTTTTGGTTTTTGGTTTTTGGTTTTTGGTTTTTGTTTTTTGTTTTTGGATTTTGGTTTTTGGTTTTTGGTTTTTGTTTTTTGGTTTTTGGTTTTTGGTTTTTGGTTTTTGGTTTTTGGTTATTGGTTTTTGTTTTTTGTTTTTTGGTTTTTGGTTTTTGGTTTTTGGTTTTTGTTTTTTGGTTTTTGGTTTTTGGTTTTTGGTTTTTGGTTTTTGGTTTTTGGTTTTTGTTTTTTGTTTTTTGGATTTTGGTTTTTGGTTTTTGGTTTTTGGTTTTTGGTTTTACGTTTTCGGTTTTTGGTTTTTGGATTTTGGTTTTTGATTTTTGGTTTTTGGTTTTTGGTTTTTGGTTTTTGGTTTTTGGTTTTTGGTTTTTGGTTTTTGTTTTTTGTTTTTTGGATTTTGGTTTTTAGTTTTTGGTTTTCTGTTTTTGGTTTTTGGTTTTGTTTTTGGTTTTTGGTTTTTGGATTTTGGTTTTTGATTTTTGGTTTTTGTTTTTTGGTTTTTGGTTTTTGGTTTTTGTTTTTTGTTTTTTGGATTTTGGTTTTTGGTTTTTGGTTTTTGTTTTTTGGTTTTTGGTTTTTGGTTTTTGGTTTTTGGTTTTTGGTTTTTGGTTTTTGTTTTTTGTTTTTTGGTTTTTGGTTTTTGGTTTTTGGTTTTTGTTTTTTGGTTTTTGGTTTTTGGTTTTTGGTTTTTGGTTTTGGCTTTTGGTTTTTGGTTTTTGTTGTTTGTTTTTTGGATTTTGGTTTTTGGTTTTTGGTTTTTGGTTTTTGGTTTTTGGTTTTACGTTTTTGGTTTTTGGTTTTTGGATTTTGGTTTTTGATTTTTGGTTTTTGTTTTTTGGTTTTTGGTTTTGGGTTTTTGGTTTCTGGTTTTTGGTTTTTGGTTTTTGGTTTTTGGTTTTTGGTTTTTGGTTTTTGGTTTTTGGTTTTTGTTTTTTGTTTTTTGGATTTTGGTTTTTGGTTTTTGGTTTTCGGTTTTTGGTTTTTGGTTTTTGGTTTTACGTTTTTGGTTTTTGGTTTTTGGATTTTGGTTTTTGATTTTTGGTTTTTGGTTTTTGGTTTTTGGTTTTTGGTTTTTGGTTTTTGGTTTTTGGTTTTTGGTTTTTGGTTTTTGGTTTTTGGTTTTTGGTTTTTGGTTTTTGGTTTTTGGTTTTTGTTTTTTGTTTTTTGGTTTTTGGTTTTTGGTTTATGGTTTTTGTTTTTTGGTTTTTGGTTTTTGGTTTTTGGTTTTTAGTTTTTGGTTTTTGGTTTTTGGTTTTTGGTTTTTGGTTTTTGTATTTTGGTTTTTGGTTTTTGGTTTTTGGTTTTTGGTTTTTGGTTTTTGGTTTTTGTTTTTTGGTTTTTGGTTTTTGGTTTTTGGTTTCTGGTTTTTGGTTTTTGGTTTTTGGTTTTTGTTTTTTGGTTTTTGGTTTTTGGTTTTTGGTTTTTGGTTTTTGGTTTTTGGTTTTTGGTTTTTGGTTTTTGATATTTGGTTTTTGGTTTTTGGTTTTTGGTTTTTGGTTTTTGGTTTTGGTTTTTGGTTTTTGGTCTTTGGTTCCTGGTTTCTGGTTTCTGGTTTTGGATTCCTCGGGTTTTGGTTTTTGGTTTTTGGTTTTCGGTTTTTGGTTTTCGGTTTTTGGTTTTTGGTTTTTGGTTTTTGGTTTTTGGTTTTTGGTTTTTGGTTTTTGGTTTTTGTTTTTGGTTTTTGATTTTTGGTTTTTGGCTTTTGGTTTTTGGTTTTTGGTTTTTGGTTTTTGGTTTTTGGTTTTTTGCTTTTGGTTTTTGGTTTTTGGTTTTTGTTTTCTGGTTTGCGTTTTTTGGTTTTTGGTTTTTGGTTTTTGACTTTTGGTTTTTGGTTTTTAGTTTTTGGTTTTTGTTTTTTGGTTTTTGGTGTTTGGTTTTTGGTTTACGTTTTTGGTTTTTGTTTTTGGTTTCTGGTTTTGGTTTTCTTGGTTTTTGGTTTCTGGTTTTTGTTTTTGGTTTTTGGTTTTTGTTTTTTGTTTTTTGGTTTTTGGTTTTTGGTTTTTGGTTTTTGGTTTTTGGTTTTTGTTTTTTGGTTTTTGGTTTTTGGTTTTTGGTTTTTGGTTTTTGGTTTTTGGTTTTTGTTGTTTGTTTTTTGGATTTTGGTTTTTGGTTTTTGGTTTTTGGTTTTTGGTTTTACGTTTTTGGTTTTTGGTTTTTGGATTTTGGTTTTTGATTTTTGGTTTTTGTTTTTGGTTTTTGGTTTTTGGTTTTTGGTTTCTGGTTTTTGGTTTTTGGTTTTTGGTTTTTGGTTTTTGGTTTTTGGTTTTTGTTTTTTGTTTTTTGGATTTTGGTTTTTGGTTTTTGGTTTTTGGTTTTTGGTTTTTGGTTTTTGGTTTTACGTTTTTGGTTTTTGGTTTTTGGATTTTGGTTTTTGATTTTTGGTTTTTGGTTTTTGGTTTTTGGTTTTTGGTTTTTGGTTTTTGGTTTTTGGTTTTTGGTTTTGGTTTTTGGTTTTTGGTTTTTGGTTTTTGGTTTTTGGTTTTTGGTTTTTGGTTTTTGGTTTTTGGTTTTTGGTTTTTGTTGTTTGTTTTTTGGATTTTGGTTTTTGGTTTTTGGTTTTTGGTTTTTGGTTTTTGGTTTTTGGTTTTTGGTTTTACGTTTTTGGTTTTTGGTTTTTGGATTTTGGTTTTTGATTTTTGGTTTTTGTTTTTTGGTTTTTGGTTTTTGGTTTTTGGTTTCTGGTTTTTGGTTTTTGGTTTTTGGTTTTTGGTTTTTGGTTTTTGGTTTTTGTTTTTTGTTTTTTGGATTTTGGTTTTTGGTTTTTGGTTTTTGGTTTTTGGTTTTTGGTTTTTGGTTTTACGTTTTTGGTTTTTGGTTTTTGGATTTTGGTTTTTGATTTTTGGTTTTTGGTTTTTGGTTTTTGGTTTTTGGTTTTTGGTTTTTGGTTTTTGGTTTTTGGTTTTTGGTTTTTGGTTTTTGGTTTTTGGTTTTTGGTTTTTGGTTTTTGGATTTTGGTTTTTGATTTTTGTTTTTTGGTTTTTGGTTTTTGGTTTTTCGTTTTTGGTTTTTGGTTTTTGGATTTTGGTTTTTGATTTTTGTTTTTTGGTTTTTGGTTTTTGGTTTTTGGTTTCTGGTTTTTGGTTTTTGGTTTTTGGTTTTTGGTTTTTGGTTGTTGGTTTTTGGTTTTTGGTTTTTGGTTTTTGTTTTTTGGTTTTTGTTTTTGTTTTTTAGTTTTTGGTTTTTGGTTATTGGTTTTTGGTTTTTGGTTTTTGTTTTTTGGTTTTTGGTTTTTCGTTTTTGGTTTTCGGTTTTTGGGTTTTTGGTTTTTGGTCTTTGGTTCCTGGTTTCTGGTTTCTGGTTTTGGATTCCTCGGGTTTTGGTTTTTGGTTTTTGGTTTTTGGTTTTCGGTTTTTGGTTTTTGGATTTTGGTTTTTGATTTTTGGTTTTTGGTTTTTGGTTTTTGGTTTTTGGTTTTTGGTTTTTGGTTTTTGGTTTTTGTTTTTTGGTTTTTGGTTTTTGGTTTTTGGTTTCTGGTTTTTGGTTTTTGGTTTTTGGTTTTTGGTTTTTGGTTTTTGGTTGTTGGTTTTTGGTTTTTGGTTTTTGGTTTTTGTTTTTTGGTTTTTGTTTTTGTTTTTTAGTTTTTGGTTTTTGGTTATTGGTTTTTGGTTTTTGGTTTTTGTTTTTTGGTTTTTGGTTTTTCGTTTTTGGTTTTCGGTTTTTGGGTTTTTGGTTTTTGGTCTTTGGTTCCTGGTTTCTGGTTTCTGGTTTTGGATTCCTCGGGTTTTGGTTTTTGGATTTTGGTTTTTGGTTTTTGGTTTTTGGATTTTGGTTTTTGATTTTTGGTTTTTGGTTTTTGGTTCTTGGTTTTTGGTTTTTGGTTTTTGGATTTTGGTTTTTGATTTTTGTTTTTTGGTTTTTGTTTTTGGTTTTTGGTTTTTGGTTTTTGGTTTTTGGTTTTTGGTTTTTGGTTTTTGTTTTTTGGTTTTTGGTTTTTGGTTTTTGGTTTTTGGTTTTTGGTTTTTGGTTTCTGGTTTTTGGTTTTTGGTTTTTGGTTTTTGGTTTTTGGTTGTTGGTTTTTGGTTTTTGGTTTTTGGTTTTTGTTTTTTGGTTTTTGTTTTTGTTTTTTAGTTTTTGGTTTTTGGTTATTGGTTTTTGGTTTTTGGTTTTTGTTTTTTGGTTTTTGGTTTTTCGTTTTTGGTTTTCGGTTTTTGGGTTTTTGGTTTTTGGTCTTTGGTTCCTGGTTTCTGGTTTCTGGTTTTGGATTCCTCGGGTTTTGGTTTTTGGTTTTTGGTTTTCGGTTTTTGGTTTTCGGTTTTTGGTTTTTGGTTTTTGGTTTTTGGTTTTTGGTTTTTGTTTTTGGTTTTTGATTTTTGGTTTTTGGCTTTTGGTTTTTGGTTTTTGGGTTTTTTTTTTTGTTTTTGGTTTTTGGTTTTTGTTTTTTGTTTTTTGGATTTTGGTTTTTGGTTTTTGGTTTTTGGTTTTTGTTTTTGGTTTTACGTTTTTGGGTTTTGGTTTTTGGATTTTGGTTTTTGATTTTTGGTTTTTGGTTTTTGGTTTTTGGTTTTTGGTTTTTGGTTTTTGGTTTTTGGTTTTTGGTTTTTGGTTTTTGTTTTTTGTTTTTTTGTTTTTTGGTTTTGGTTCTTTGTTTATGGTTTTTGTTTTTTGGTTTTTGGTTTTTGGTTTTTGGTTTTTGGTTTTTGGTTTTTGGTTTTTGGTTTTTGGTTTTTGGTTTTTGTTTTTTGGTTTTTGGTTTTTGGTTTTTGGTTTTTGGTTTTTGGTTTTTGGTTTTTGGTTTTTGGTTTTTGTTTTTTGGTTTTTGGTTTTTGGTTTTTGGTTTCTGGTTTTTGGTTTTTGGTTTTTGGTTTTTGGTTTTTGGTTGTTGGTTTTTGGTTTTTGGTTTTTGGTTTTTGTTTTTTGGTTTTTGGTTTTTGTTTTTTAGTTTTTGGTTTTTGGTTTTTGGTTTTTGGTTTTTGGTTTTTGTTTTTTGGTTTTTGGTTTTTCGTTTTTGGTTTTCGGTTTTTGGGTTTTTGGTTTTTGGTCTTTGGTTCCTGGTTTCTGGTTTCTGGTTTTGGATTCCTCGGGTTTTGGTTTTTGGTTTTTGGTTTTCGGTTTTTGGTTTTTGGTTTCGGTTTTTGGTTTTTGGTTTTTGGTTTTTGGTTTTTGGTTTTTGGTTTTTGTTTTTGGTTTTTGATTTTTGGTTTTTGGCTTTTGGTTTTTGGTTTTTGGTTTTTGGTTTTTGGTTTTTTGTTTTTGGTTTTTGGTTTTTGGTTTTTGTTTTCTGGTTTGCGTTTTTTGGTTTTTGGTTTTTGGTTTTTGACTTTTGGTTTTTGGTTTTTAGTTTTTGGTTTTTGTTTTTTGGTTTTTGGTGTCTTTTTTTTGGTTTACGTTTTTGGTTTTTGTTTTTGGTTTCTGGTTTTGGTTTTCTTGGTTTTTGGTTTCTGGTTTTTGTTTTTGGTTTTTGGTTTTTGGTTTTTGATTTTTGGTTTTTGGTTTTTGGTTTTTGGTTTTTGGTTTTTGGATTTTGATTTTTGTTTTTTGGTTTTTGGTTTTTGGTTTTTGGTTTTTGGTTTTTGGTTTTTGGTTTTTGGTTTTTGGTTTTTGGTTTTTGTTTTTTGGTTTTTGGTTTTTATTTTTTGTGTTTTGGTTTTTGGTTTTTGGTTTTTGGTTTTTGGTTTTTGGTTTTTGGTTTTTGTTTTTGGGTTTTTGGTTTCTGGTTTTGGTTTTCTTGGTTTTTGGTTTTTGTTTTTTGGTTTTTGTTTTTTGGTTTTTGGTTTTTGGTTTTTGGTTTTTGGTTTTTGGTTTTAGGTTTCTGGTTTTGATTTTCTTGGTTTTTGGTTTTTATTTTTTTGTTTTTGGTTTTTGGTTTCTTGTTTCGGGTTTTTGATTTTTGGTTTTTGGTTTTTGGTTTTTGGTTTTTGGTTTTTGGTTTTTGGTTTTTGTTTTTGGTTTTTGGTGTTTGTTTTTTGGTTTTTGGTTTTTAGTTTTTGGTTTTTTGTTTTGGTTTTCTTGATTTTTGGTTTTTGGTTTTTGGTTTTTGGTTTTTGGCTTTTGGTTTTTGGTTTTTGGTTTTTGGTTTTTGGTTTTTGGTTTTTGGTTTTTGGTTTTTTGGTTTTTGGTTTTTGGTTTTTGTTTTTGGTTTTTGTTTTTTGGTTTTTGGTTTTTGGTTTTCGGTTTTTGGTTTTTGGTTTTTGGTTTTTGGTTTTTGGTTTTTGGTTTTTGGTTTTTGGTTTTTGGTTTTTGGTTTTTGGTTTGTGGTTTTTAGTTTTTGGTTTTTGGTTTTTGGTTTTTGGTTTTTGCTTTTTGGTTTTTGCTTTTTGCTTTTTGGTTTTTAGTTTTTGGTTTTTGGTTTTTGGTTTTTGGTTTTTGGTTTTTGGTTTTTGGTTTTTGGTTTTTGGTTTTTGGTTTTTGGTTTTTGGTTTTTGGTTTTTGGTTTTTGGTTTTTGGTTTTTGGTTTTTGGTTTTTGGTTTTTGGTTTTTGGTGTTTGGTTTTGTTTTTTGTAAAACTGGTGGAAAAAACATAAACCCAAAAAAAACTTATGGAAAAAAAAAAGCAAGAACCCGGTGAAAAAAACAAAATCTGGTGGTAAAACAAAAACCAAGGAAACTGGTGTAGAAAAGCAAAAAACCAAGAAAACAGGTGTTCCCATGCAAAGTATTACAATTTTATAGTTGGCAAAAACGACATCGTGCTAGCTATAAAATGAGACCAACATTTTGCCAATCAAATAAAAATTGTTGGCAAATCTATAGAAAAAGTTCACGTGTTCAGGCAAATGCCTTTTATATGCCTTCTGCATGCTAGATAATGTGCCTTAAAATATTTTTCGACCATAAAAATACTAGTTCGGGTTAAGCCTTCAAATTGAAAATAATTAAACCGAAATTCGCACGTTTAAGGGGAGAAAAATCAATTTAAAGTTCTGGGGTACGACACGTGAAAAATTGGAAATTTTATGGCTTTCAGCCACTAAAACTGCCCTTAAGCTTTTCCAAAGTGCAACAAATTTATACTTTTTAAAAAGTTCAGACGCTAACCTATTCACCAATATCAAAATATTGCAAATTAATTGAAAACCCTGGCCACAGTAATGCCATAAAGGGAAAAAGTTCCCAAAACCTGCCCCCTAAAAGTATACCAGCTCACTTATTAGGCCACTTAGAAAAAAAACAATAGGATGACAGCTAACAAATGAGACCAAAATTTTCAGAATCGGATAGAAACTGTGGTCACAGTGAACGATCAAACCCGGAGATCTTCCACGGAAATGGACATCTTTGAGGGAAATCTATCCCTATGCCTTCTAGGCACCATAAAACATAATATTCCCATGCAAAGTATTACAATATTATATTTGGCAAAAACTACATTGTGCGAGCTGTAAAGTGAGACCAAAATTTTGCCAATCAAATAAAAATTGTGGGCACAGTTGTTTTAAAGTTGCTCGTTTCGAGCGTTTAGCACTGTTTTGTTCATAGGCTCTAAGTTTTATAAAACACACCAGGTTAAAATAATTCAAATAGTTTATTCACTAGCAGGTATTCAATTCATTTAATACAATTTAATACAAGATATTTAACACTTGATATTGGCGTGCGATATCACATTTTGCAGCTCGAAAGTTAGGAAAGAAGTGCCCGAACTAATGGGATGCAAATGTGTATAATGATATATGACTGTATTAGCAAAAAGAGCAAAAATATTTCATTTGTATACATATATAACATCCTCTTTTTTTTCTTACATCGCAACCATCGACAAGAGATTCGCTTTGCAGGACTAGATCCGATTTTGTTGGGAGTGTTTCGCCATACTAACAGAGCTTTGTAGAAGTCCTCGTTAGAATCTAAGCATTTTGTGATCATCGTTTTCGCCGTTTTCACAGATGCTTCCGCTTTACCATTACCTTGCTGGTGATGAGGACTAAATGTCGTGTATTGGAAGTTCCGTTCTTTAGAAAACTGTTTAAATTCGTGTCCAATGAATTGTTGACCATTGTCCGATATCTACTTCTTTTGTACGCCATGCCTTGCAAAATTTCGTTTGCATATTAGAATTACAGATTTTGCAGTCATGTCTGCAAGCTCATTAATTTCAAAATAGTCAGAGTGATGGTCTACGGTGATTAAGAAACGATGAACGCGATTCGTAATTGTAACGTCAAAAATATCCATTGATACAATTTCAAACGGATGTGCTGGGATCTCGTGCGTTATCATTGGCTCTCGTTGTTGCTGTTTCGAATATTTTATGCAAGTATTGCAGTTTTCGATTATTGATTTTACATGACCATTTATTCCTGGCCAAAAAACAGTTTCTCTGGCTAATTTGAGAGTATTTTCGATTCCGGAATGGCTTGTATGCAATCTGGCTAAGATCGTCTTTCGTGAAGAAACTGGTATGAGAATACGATTTCGTTTTAAGATCAAACCGTATTGTATTGTTAGGAGCTCTTATAAGGAAAGTATTGTTTGAGTGTTTCGTTTAATTTGTTCTTAGAATTTGGCCAACCGTTTTGTATTTTCTCGTATAATTCTATCATTGCCGGATCATTTTTTGTTTCTTCTATTATTCTTTTCGTCGTGTTATCACTTATTGGCAATTCATCAATGCAATTTATATTTTCTATTGTTTCGAACATATTTTCGATTCTGTAGATATCATATAGCTTTTCTTCGTTCGATATGTTTTCGGGAGCTCTTGAAAGGGTATCCGCAATGTACATTTCTTTACCTTTCTTATATTTGATATTAGGTTTGTATCGCTGTAACATGAGTATCATATTTTGTAGTCACTTTAGGGCTTCTAGCAGTGGTTTTGCGAAGATTTTCACTAATGGGCTATGATCCGTTTCAATAGTAACATCAGGTTTGCCACAGATATATTGGTCGAAACGTTTACAAGCATAGAGTATTGCAAGCATCTCTTTCTCTATTTGTGCGTAGTTTTTCTGAGTGCTAGATAGTGTTTTCGAAGCATAAACTATGGGCCAATTGTCATGTAAAGGAACGCTTCCGATACCAAATGAAGATGCATCGGTTTGTATGGTTACCGGCTTTGTAGCATCGAAATATTTAAGCGTTGGAATTGTTGTTAGAATATTTTTTAATTCTGTGAATTCGTGTTCATGCACCTCAGTCCAGTTAAAATTTGATGATTTGTGAGTTAATTTTCTTAAGTTATGTAAATATTTTAGCAATATTTCCCGAAATCAACGCGACGCATGTTCCCTGTTTAACTGATACACAGCCCAGTAGTCCACTATCACCAAGTCCAAAAAGCCCCAAGTTCATCTACAAACTTGGAATCTTCTGGTCAACAGAAGAGTGGGATAATCGCATCAAAAGACTTGCGGATTTAAACCAAGAGGCAAACTTCTGCACGTTCTATGTAAAAGATAGTAGAAGGATTTGTAATGAGGCCATAATTCGAAAAACAATTGAAAATGATCTTCTAATCAGTGGATGCATAGTTGAGCAGCTACCTTCCCGCAATCAACAAAAACGTGGCTTCAAAGTTTTGATTCCAACGCGATATGCCTGGCTTTTCACGAGTTTCAAGAAGAAGAATGGTATTTGTTCCTGGTGCGGCATGGTTTTCAGGAAATGGATTGATCAAATCGCGAGCCCTGGATCCAAGGACAGTAAAAAAATAATTAGCGCTAAGTATGTATGTAAGCCCATTACCCTTACTAATAGTCCAATTCTAACATGAATCCTAAACCTCAATCCCTATTTTCTAATTCGAAACGCTTGAATGCCTTCAACGCTTCGGATAACTGTAGCACTTTGGTTGTCGACCCAAAACTTTACTCTCTTAGCGTTAGTGCTGGTCAACTGGAAACAGTCATAGTCGCAGAGGCGTCTACTGCACAAAACCTAGAAGTAGCTTCCTCTTTAAACTATAAATCTTCTACTATACAGGGCACTTATAATAATTTCATGCACGGAGAAGATTTCATTCCAAATTCGTCCGGATCAATTTTACAGCCCATATCACTTCCTCCTACTAATAACAACCAACCCTTTTTAGACCCGTTATTGCCGTCTACAGTCAAGGCCACTATAGTTTCGGGTGCTGACCTCGAAAAAAGATATTTAATATCTCGACTTAGAGATAATAGAATTTACAAATCAGTTCGGCTCTACCTATCATAAATGTACAAGGTATCAGAAACCACTTGCATAGATGGGAAAACGAAAACAAGTCTGAAAATCGTGATTCAGAGAGTATGTCTTCCAATTGATCTGGACGCTCTCCGGCTTCTGTATTTTTCCAACCATGAAGAACTAGGTATCACCGTTAACCAGGCAAAAAAACATCTCGAAAACTACGCATCACATGTTAGTTCAAATCTTATCTCGTCATTGCTAAGGGCAAGGGAACAGCACCATAAATTTTTTCGTCCCCAATAAGCGGAAGATTTTAAAATTATTTTACCATAACTGTGGTGGTATTCGTAGTAAGTTAAACAAACTTTTTCTTGACGCAAAGTCGTGCCATTTCAATATCCTAACCCTTTCCGAAACATGGTTGAATAATTCTCACATTAACGAAGAGATCCTTGATAGTGACTGGAATATATACAGAGACGAAAGAGATCGTCACAGCACAGGACAATCACGAGGAGGTGGTGTTTTAATTGCAGTACACAACTCCTTTATGAGTGAGCTAATAAATTCCACGCAATACAAGTTATTCCAGCATAAAGTGAATAAAATAAAGCTAGGAAGATCTTATTTATAGATTGGCGTTTTATATGTCCTTCCAAATTCTAGCGATACTGTCTACGACGACGTTTGTCAAATTGTTGCTGAAATTGGTGCAATTACAAATGAAGAAGATAAGATTATATTTACTGGTGACTTTAATCGTCCAAACTTAAAGTTTGTGGTCGCTGAACAAGACGGCCTCCTTCTTCCTATCAATCTCCTAAATAGTAATGATTTCAATCTCATGAGCACCTTTTATAGTAACGATTTGCAGCAAGTAGCTCCTGTACCCAACCGAAATGGCAGATGGTTAGATCTTATTTTCTCTAACTCTTACGACGAAGTAGTGGTCAGTTCAACTGATGACAACGAGCATCTGTTTTCTAATTCAGTTCGTCACTCCACTTTTACCGTTGAATTGTCCACTTCTGATATTTCTAAGTCTATATCGTACAATTTCACTATTGTATATGACTTTCGTCATGGTAATTACGATCAAATCAATTGTCTTTTATCCGAGTAAATTGGAATGACACTTTGTCAACGTTAGACTTGGATACAGCATTATCCACCTTTTATTGCATCATCTTTGACGCCGTTGAATCATTCATATCTAAAATAAAAAAAAACACAAGACTTCAGAGCCATAGCTAGGAAGAGATCTCCGGCATTTACGCAACGAGAGAAATAAACTTTACAAGCTCCTTAAACGCAATAATGATGCCAGCGATGAGATCAAGAGTAAGTATAACGAAACTGTTTGTTTCTCCCATTATTGAACCATTTCTTAATGAAGAGCAACATGGTTTCCGTAAAAACAGATCTACTACCACTTGTCTAACCACTTTGACGTCAGATATTCTTTCTAGAATGGAGCAAGGAAATCAGATTGATGCCATATACACCGATTTTAGCAAAGCATTTGATAGAGTGAACCATGGAATTTCGTTGAAAAAACTCCGTAGCTTTGGCATATCAGGTTCAATACTAAGCTGGATTCAGTCTTATTTGAAAGGCCGCAAACAATTTGTCAAGTTTCAAGGGCAGTTGTCGCGTGAGATCAATGTCGCCTCTGGGGCTCCTCAGGGCAGTCATCTCGGTCCACCTCTTTTCAATATTTTCATCTCAGATCTTTTGGAAGGGCTGTCTGATATTTCGCACCTTTTTTATGCTGACAACCTCAAACTATATCACAGTATACAATCGTTAACTGATGTATCTTTTCTTCAATCCAAACTAACCGCCCTCCACCAATGGTGCGACATGAACCATCTTGAACTAAATCTGGAAAAATGTTACGTGATAAGCTTTTCAAGAAAAAGGAACGTCGACACATATAACTATGAAATTAACAACACACAACTGCGAAGAGTTGATAAAGTTGTAGACCTTTGCGTAGTATTAGACGCCAAACTCAGATTCAACCTTCACTACGATGAAATTTTGTGCAAAGCTTATAAGATGCTGGGTTTTATTAAACGGAGGACGAAAGAATTCATGAATATTTGGGCCACAAGATCCTTGTTCGCCTCGCTAGTCCGTCCTATTCTCGAATACGGCTGCATAGTCTGGGACCCTATATACGACATCTATAGCCGTAGACTTGAGTTTGTACAAAAACAATTTTTACTCTTTGCCTTAAGATCTCTGTACGATCCAACTTCTTTTCACAATCTACCATCTTATGAGGATCGACTTCGAATATTAAACCTAACATCACTCGCTTCCAGAAGAGTCGCTTTGTCTGCATGTCTACCTTTCGACGTAATAAGGTACAATATTCAAGTTACTGTTTTGTCAGACAAGATGCACTTTCACAATCCTATTAGAGTTACGAGACACACTCACATGTTGACCACGAGTACACACCACACCAATTATGCAGACAATGAGCCGGTTAACAGATGCTGTAAGCCATTCAATAAGTTTAGCGATCTGTATTCCCCAACCACTTCCAAGTCTTGTTTTAAATCCAAAATATTAAAAGTCCTCAATTCATCGACTACATAATTAAGATTGTATTATTGTATTGGTATTTTACTTTAGTTAAACTTGATTTGTATTTTAATTTAAAATGGGCCTTGTTTGGCGACTGAATAAATAAATAAATTCGAAGCTAAATTCAGGATGTACGTTCCAAGGTACGTTATCATACCGAGAAATCTTGCTAATTCCTCTTTGTTGCTTGGACGTGGTAGGTTGCGTATCGCTGACGTTTTTGTTTTATCTGCCTTTATTCCATTCTAAGTTAGTATATGGCCATAGAATTTTACCTTCTTCTCCTTGTTGAGTTTAACGCGTTCCGTCTCAAGTCGTTCAAGAAGCTTGCGTAGATTCCTGTTGTGATCGGTTAGCGCTTCTTCATCGGTTTGGCCACAGCTAAATATTAAAATGTCATCTGCAATGTTAATTACACCATTTAATCCACTTAAAATTTCTGTGAGTCCAATTTGAAAAAATTCCATTGCTGGTTTTATACCAAAAGGCATCCTTTAAAACTTGAAGTTGCCAAAGGGTGTGCTGAATGAGGTTAGACCACTGCTGCTTTTGTCCAGTTTCAGTTGCCAAAATCCTTTTTTTGCACCAACTGTTGAAAATATTTTAGCGTTTGCTAGACTCGGTAAAGCTTCTTTTAGCGTCTTCGATGTGAATCGAACGTCTTTCAGATGTTTGTTGAGTTCGCGTGGAACTAGGTACAATCGAAATTTTTCGTTTCTCTTCACCAAAACGGTGTTGTTCAGCCAAGGCGTTGGTTCAATTTGCTTCTCAATGACTCCATCGCTTCCCATTTCATTTTAAATTGAACGGAGGTTATTATGTAACGCGATTGGAACTCGTCGCGGTGTTTGCTTTCTAGGCACAACATTTTCTTGTAGTTCAAGTCTCACCTCACCAATGAATTCTCCTAGTCCTTGGAAAACAGATGCGTACTCCTGGTAAATTCATTCTGCTTCTAAGAAATTTTGTTCACGTTGAAGCAAAGTTTGGTTAAATTCATCTTCTGGCAGGTGTTTGCTGAGAGTAGTGGTGCATGATCTCCGGTCACTATTTCAAAAGTTTCATTGTGAATATTATCTTTATGTTTGAACTGCAACGATACTTTACCCACTGGCACTATTATGTTATTCCCAAATGCTTGCAATTTCGTTATTGTTGGCGTTGCTGCTATTTTTCGTTGTTGTGTGACACGCTTCAACTTGTTTAGTCCGATTATATTGTATGTAGCTCCCGTATCTAGAATACATTTGACGTTTCTGAATATGTCGCTCTGTTGTCTGATGTCTAAATCAATTGTTACCAGATTAGTGTTGTCGCTTAGTGTTAGTATTAGTTGTTGCTCATTTTGTAGACTTTTAACGTGTTTAATGTTGGGTGTTCGATTGTTGCTTGTACTCGTATTATTTGACAAACATACAGATGCGTAATGTCCATGTTTACTACACTTTCTACACGCCGCAGATCTCGCTGGTCATTCCCTCAGATTTTTATGGTACTGGTATCCGCAGCGTTTGCATAACTGTTTATTATTTCGGTCCATTTTTGGCTTATATGCTTTATTGGTTGCAATTTTGCGCACTTTGCTGACAATGTATTGCCTGCGTGGACGTTGTTCGTACTATGAGATTGTAATTCCCCTAATTGTTTTGCGGCATTTTCTTTTGATTTGCAAATATCAATTGCTTTTGACAAAGTAATGTCTGTATCTAGCCAAAGTTTTTCCTTGAGTCCTATATCTTTTATGGAGCATATTATTTTGTCGAGTAGTATATCATCCGACAAATCTCCGAATTGCGTATTTTTATTCAACTCTCGTAGACGCGCAAAGTATTCATCATAGGTTTCATTTTGGTTTTGAGTCGCTAGGTTGAAAATTGCTCGCTCATACCTTTTATGAACTCGTGGTGTTAGATTCTCCTTTATAGCTTTCAGTATGTTTTCAGCTGTCGATTTTTCTTGCTCGGTTAGAGGTAGATTGCCGTACATTTGAAAAACGTCATTTCCTATCGCAGTTAGAAGAATCGCTTTCTTTCTTTCCTCGGGCTTGTTATCGAGTCCACTGGCGATGACATAGTTGTTTCATCTTTCTTCGAAATGCTTGAAATTCTGAGAAATATCGCCTACCATGATGTTCAATAGCTCTGGTAGAGGGAGATTCACGTATGCTGTTGCTTGTTGCGAATTCAGAGTTTGCTCCAAAGCCTGAATTCTGCTGGCTGATGCTTGTTGCGTGTTTAGATTTTGTTCCAATGCCAGTCGTCTGCTGGTTAGCACGCCGAGTGCTCGTTTATTTTCGTCTTCGGCCATTTTTCTTTTTTTCATGGGCACTTTTCAAAATTTTCACAAACCTGACACCATGTTTTAAAGTTGCTCGTTTCGAGTGTTTAGCACTGTTTTGTTCATAGGCTTAAAGTTTTGTAAAACACACCGAGTTATAATAATTCAAATAGTTTATTCACTAACAGGTATTCAAATCATTTAATACAATTTAATACAAGATATTTAACACTTGATATTTGCGCGCGATATCACATGTTGCGGCTCTAAAGGTTAGGAAAAAAGTGCTCAAACTATTGGGATGTAAATGTATAAAATGATATATGATTTTTTTAGTAAAAAGAGCAAATATATTACATTTGTATACATATATAACAACAGTAAATGATCAAAGCTAGAAATCTGCAGAAAAAAGTACACATATTCTGGCAAATGCCTTTTATATGCCTCCCACATGCTAGATAATGTGCCTAAAATATTTTCCGACCATGAAAATACTAGCTTGGGTGAAGCCTTTAAATTCAAAATAATTAAACCGAAATTCGCACGTTTAAGGGGAGAAAAATCGATTTAAAGTTTTGGGGTAGTGACACGTGAAAAATTGGAAATTCTTTGCCTTTCAGCCACTAAAACTGCCCTAAAACTTTTCCAAAGTGCAACAAATTTATACTTTTTAAAAAGTTTAGATGCTAACCTATTCACCAATATCAAAATATTGTAAGCCCGTTCAACACCCTGGCCACAGTAATGCTATAAAAGGAAAAAGTTCCCAAAACCTGCCCCCTAAAAATATACCAACTCGCTTATTAGATCACTTAGAACAAATTTTTTTTTTGATTTGTTTGTTTACATTCACATATAACTTACAAATAATGAAAAAATATTTTTTAACTATACATGCAGAAAAGTTTTTCAACCCTCATAACAAATAGTAGTTTTATTCAAACTACTAACAATTATTATTTGACATTAACAATAAGATGCCAGCTAACAAATGAGACCAAAATTTTGAGAATCGGATAGAAGCTGTGATCACAGTGAACGATCAAACCCGCAGATCTTCCACGGAAATGGACATCTTTGAGGGAAATCTATCCCTATGCCTTTTAGACACAATAAAACAAAATATTCCCATGCAAAGTATTACAATTTCATATTTGGCAAAAACTACATCGTGTCAGCTATCAAATGAGACCAAAATTTTGCCAATCAAATAAAAATTGTGGCCGCAGTAAACGATCAAAGCAAGAAATCTGCAGAAAAAGGGCACATGTTCTGGCAAATGTCTTTTATATGCCTCCTACATGCTAGATAATGTGCCTAAAATATTTTCCGACCATGAAAATACTAGTTCGGATTAAGCCTTTAAATTGAAAATAATTAAACCGAAATTCGCACGTTTAAGGGGAGAAGAATCGATTTAAGGTTTTGGGGTAGTGACACGTGAAAAATTGGAAAGTTTTTGGCTTTCAGCCACTAAAACTGCCCTTAAACTTTTCCAAAGTGCAACAAATTTATACTTTTTAAAAAGTTTAGACGCTAACCTATCCGCCGATATCAAAATATTGCAAATCAATTGAAAACCCTGGTCACAGTAATGCCATAAAGGGAAAAAGTTCCCAAACCTGCCCCCTAAAAACATACCAACTCGAGTTTTTATAATCCACATTTGAATGACTTTGTTCCTCACTTCGGTAGGTTTTTGCTCAGAAAATTTGTTTGTACGTTTGATTGGATATATATCGGTAATAACTATACCGATTACATGAAGGCCGATTCAATAAACCCAAGTTTGTAGTTTGAATAATAGTTCCGTCCCCTTTGGATAAATGAATATCAGCCTTCAAGAAAATTCCTAGAAAGTTTGCTTCGACGACCGACTGATTTTGAAATAATCATATTTCCGCTCAGAGATAATCGCCTAACTTGAAACTTTATGCAAGAGTGGAAGAAACATTTATAATAGTTTTATGAAGGAGTTTTTGAAATATAATACCATATATCTAATATTTATAAGAGAATATTTATTATTAGGAAGATTAAAACTATGTAAATGAAAAAAAGCTATTATAAGCTCTTTTGGTAATCCAAGTACAGGGTGCGCCAGAGAAACTTACTTATTTGAAAGGTCAATAAAAACAAAAGTACTTCAATTATTGTTTTAAATTTTTTTTATTTGAGAATACAATATCCCAATTTTTTTTTCATGCAGTCTTGAAAATGACATCGGATAAATGGCGACCCCCATTGCGCATACACTGATGAATTCGATTTTTGAAATTCGTATCCACTCTTTGCGCATATCAATCGATATGTTGGCAATGGCGTTGCGAATGTTGTTCTTGAGGTGCGCTATGGTCCGTGATCGATTGACATAAACCAGGGATTACAAATAGCCCCATAAAAAGAAATAGCATGGAGTCAAATCTGGAGAGCGTTCCAGCCATTGGAGATCACCTCTGAGAGAGATGAGGCGGTCGGGGAAATGTTGTCGCAACAAATTCATTGAATCTCGTGCTGTGTGTGCTGTGGCTCCATCTTGCTGAAACCACACGTTCCTAACGTTCATTTCTTCGAGTCTTGGAAGAAAAAATTCCTCGATCATGTTCCTGTAACGAGCTCCATTCACAGTAACTGCGCGTTCGTTTTCTTCAAAAAAATAAGGACCAATTATTCCCATTACAGACATTGCACTACAGACAGTAACTCGCTAAACTGGAGGGAGAAACAAACTTGGGAACTTCCCCCTCCAGATGCGCCCCCTCTCGCCCCTCTCAAATAAGTAAGTTTCTCTGGCGCACCCTGTATTTAACATCGTTATTCTGAGCCTTAGTTTGATCTGCTGCATACTGGAAATTTTGCCCCTCGGGCACGAAAGTATATTTAAGCTCTCTTATAACAGGTCCTTGTTGTTTAAGTTGACATTGAAACTATGAGCATACAAAGCTTCTCCACTAAGTTCCTTTATTATCTTCATAATAATCGGATCCAATTGTTTTGGGTTTCAAAGAACTTTCTCGTTGGAATATCATGAATCGAAGCACGATCGATTGGATAATCATTGTACATTAATTTTATGAATATAAGTCAGTTAAATTAAAGTTCACTGAAAGCGCAGAACCATCACTTGCACTTATGTTATGTGCGGGAAATTTTGATGAGCGGAATTCAATTAAGTAACAATAAAATTTCCATTTTCTTCGTTATTGATGATTTATAAATTTCCAGCAGACCCCAGCATATTGAGAGCAAAATACTTTATTCTACAGTGCAACTAATTTTTCAATTTACCTTACAAATATTTTTGTGGTGAAAAAAAAAATTAAAAGCTAATTCTTGCTACATACTCGTAATTACTTTTTGAAAGAAATTGATTTTTACAATATGTAATCAACATAAACCTTTCCACATTTCCCATTGATTTGATTATCCGGTTCGTCGTTGTCGTTTTATTGATGACTTATGCTATCAGCTTAAATAAACTGCTGAGCTCCTATACATTACCCATGTGCGTAACTCCTATACATTACCCTAGCCGTACTGCCGAGGAGATAGATCCCCAAAAGCACGAATCGCGTCAATGAGTCTTCCCTTGATTAGTTTCTCTAGCATTTTCCCAGCCGTGTCTAGCATGCATAACAGGGAGCTCTACTCTACTAGTTGGTTTGTATGAAACTAGTACCGTGTCGTCATGGTATAGAAAAAATGTAGTAGGTGCGCTTCGGCTTTGAAATTTTATATCCGTAGCTTGAGTGGGTAACTGTGGTTCATTCTTTTCAGGGTTTTATACTAAAATACAAAACCCTATTGCAATCACGACCTGTGTCCATCTGTCCATCCGTCCGTCCGTCTGTATGTCACAGAACTTTTTCTCCGAAACTGTAAAAGCTATAGTCATGAAACTTTGTGAACAGGTCAGAAGTGGTGACTTCTTGAAAGTTTTGTGGTGGAAGAATTATTCAAAGGGGTCTAAGGGGGGTCTCCCCATATAGGGAAATTACCCTTTAAAATTTTTTTTTACCATTGGTAATCGAGCAGAATGTCGGTGGTAAGATCTAAATGAGATAATTTCAAACAAGTTTATGAGTACAAAAACAACAAATACGTGAAAAGTCGAAATTCACTCAACTTTGTTAGTAATGATAGGATTGTTCAATTTTACGTTTTCTTGAATAAAATCTTAACGGTACCCTTAAATTATATAAAATTAAGTACACGGATGACAATTTATAAAATTGACCTGTCCTGCAAGTTTCACAAAGATCGAATGGTATTTAACGAAGTTATAGCGGTTTGAATTTTTCTGTATTACTATGGAACAATATTCGCTGTATTACTCTAAAAACATACGGATACGGGACAATATGCGCTATTTACCGACTCAGATACTACAGCTTTGCTAGGATTTGCATGAAAGTTTCAGAAATGAAAGGTATCATGAATATCGCTAAGAATTGGTTCAGCTAGTGGGTATCAGTAATTGTAAAACAAACAAGTTGGGTAAACAGACCTACGCTCATGTCAGAAGGGTTTTGTACCTAACTTCTCAGAAATGCAGTCACCAGCAATAAATAATGTCAAAGAGATGTGCACGTTCAAAGGAAAACCCATTGTTTTTCTACTTTCAACGGTCGCCATTTTGTTGCAAACCGACAAAAATCACTCAAATCATGAATTCTCAAAAATATTAATGCTATTGACCTTATTGGAAAATTTCAAGAAAGTCAATAAAATACCAAAGTAATGTGTTATTGTTGTTGTAATTGGAGAAATTTCAAACGACTATAACTTCCGTGTATATCATTCAATTTTCATCAAGCTTACAAAGTTTAAGAACCCCCAATACGACTACGTAAATGTCGAATTTCATTCAGTTTAAGGGTACCAATGCGATTTTATTGGGAAAAATGTGAAATTCGAATATCATACTATCATTAACAAAGTTGAGCGAATTTTGACTTTTAGGGTATTTTTATTTGTTGTACTCATAAACACCTACCACCATAATTTTTTTCAGATTTTTCGGATCACAGGTGTCCAATCGCGAGGGGGGCGACACACATTTTTCGTGTATTTCTCCTCCCTGCGCGTCCCCCGAAGCAGAACGTATCAAATTAAGACCTGTTTTGAAAAGTTCTCACCAAGACCTTTCATTTGATACCCATATCGACTACCTTTGATGAAATTTTTTTTTTCGGGGACTCTCTCCTATATGGGGAGACCCCCCTTAAATACCTTATAAAATTTTTTGTAAATGAACTTTAAAGAGACCGCCATTTTACATCTTCATACAAAATTTGATGTTTCTAGCTTGAGTAGTTTGCGAGAAAAAGTGCTGTGAAGTACGGACGGACAGACGAACAGACAGGTCGCGAAACTAGTAGGGTTTTGTAAAATTATTTTCCAAAACCCTAAAAAGTGGCTTTTTTAAATGAGAAGATTGAATAATTTTGAGTATTATTCCCCATCTTCAACGTTTAAGGTGCCTGCTTTTAACACTTGATTCAATTTGATGAATGACTGTAGATGAATACCTACAATTAATATTCATATGTGAAACAAGTTGTAGAGGCAGGACAGAGCTCCTAACAAAAGGGCTTTGTAACCATTCTAGAATTCGAAAAAAAATAGCCCAGTAATCGATGACTACAGTACAGGGAGTGGCCGCTGAAATAATACAAGAAATACACGAAAAATGTGTTTCCTCCCTCGCGATTAGACACCTGTAATCTTAAAAAATCTGGAAAAATTGTCAAGGCAGATATTTATGAGTATAACAATCACAAATACCTCAGAAGTCAAAATTGGTTCAACTTTGTTAATAATAGTATGATCTTTGAACTTCACATTTTCTGCAATAAAATCGTATGGACGCCTTTAAACCCAACAAAACTAGATATTTAAGTAGCCTTACACAAGATTCTAATACTCTGTAAGTTTAATGAAATTCGTGTCAGATTAACGGAAGTTATATCCATTTGAAATTTCTCCAAATACAGTCGCAATCACACTGTTTAGGTACATGGTTTTCCAATAACAGGTGTTATTGTGATATTAAGAGAAAAATGCCATTTTTTAATATAAATGATCGGTATTACATTATAAAGAAGAAGGTATCCCATTAATACTCGAAAATAATATCAGGCAAATGACCACCACGATCACGCTTACAGGATCATATCCTTTTCATGAAATTTTCCATAACCAAATCGCAAAGTGGCTGTGCTATGTCCTCGATAGCCTCACGAATTCCATCTTTGAGGTCTTGAATCGACGCTGAGCTGTTGACGTAAGCCTTCTCTTTAACGTGGCCCCAAATGAAGAAGTCGCAAGGTGTTAAATCACATTATCGAGAGATAACACGGTCCGGAAACTTTTCCCGTAAAAGATCAATGGTTTCGTTGCTTGTGTGGCACGTAGCGCCGTCTTGTTGAAAGTAAACGTTGTCCATATCAATAACATCCAATTCCGGCCATAAAAAATCATTAGCCATCCCTCAATAGCGCAATTTATTCACCGTACCTGATGCTCCAGCCGCATTTTCGAAAAAGTAAGGTCCAATGACTCTGCCGGACCATAAACCGAAGCAAACAGTCCCACGTTGAGGAAAGAGAGGCTTTTCAACAATAACTCTAGGGTTATGTGAGCCCCAGATGCCACAATTTTGCTTGTTGTCAAAGAAACCGAGTCGGAAATGGGCCTCATCACTCAAGATGATTTTTCGATTGAATCCTGGATCATTTTCATGCATTTCAAGGACCCAATCAGCAAGACCGGCTTGAGTTCTTATGTTGACTGGAATTTATAAGCCTTAAGACCCAAATCTTTGTGCGAAATACGGTGTAATGACGTTTGTGGAATGCCTAGTTCCAAAGAACGACGAAGAATGGACAAAACTGGGTTTTCTTCAACACTTTCGGCTACAGCAGCAATATTCTCGGCTGTTCTTGAGTGACGTGCACGGTTGTTATTCTTCACATCACTAAGTTATCCCAACAGCTCGAATTTTTCCACCAATTCCCGTATTGCGGTCAGACAAGGTGCTTCACGACGACCCAAAAATGTTCGAGTTTTACGAACCGTCTCCGCCAAATTTTCACCAATTTTATAGTGAATTTTAATAATTTGAATGCGTTGTTGAAGCGTGTATTGTTCTATTTTTGTTAAAAGCGTAGGTTTTACTTGTCAAACGTCAAAAAATAATATAACAGCTTCAAAAGTGACATCTACCGGAAAAGCGAGTTATTCAATATAACACATCTTATTGGAAAACCTTTTATTTTATGGACTTCCCATCGAATTAGACACTGCATTTTTGATTTGATCTTCTTAAAATGTTCAGATAAGGTCGATGACATAAATACTTTTGGGATTTTATGATTTGAGTTCTTTTTGTTGGTTGAAAATGGAGAAACAATGGATTTGCTTTAAGCGACCAAACCTTTTTGACATGTTTCCTGATTTTATTCATTGCTGGTGACTTTGTTTTGTAAGTTGAGTACAAAATCCTTCAGACATGAGCGTTGGTTTGTCTGCCCAACTTGGTTATTGTGTCAACATTAGTTATTTTGTAGTCATAAAGAAGACGTTGAACAAGCGGAATACTTGTAAACCAATTATCTAACGTAAAGTTTCTGTTAGTGCCTTTCACATCTTATAAAAGTTGAAGAACATAATATTCACCAGCGGGTATTTTTGGAGGCACACTCCCTTTACCAAGATAAACGATGGCGTCCGGCATGTACTCTGTTTCGGCATCGTAAGACATAATTATTTTAATCCCATACTTATTGGGTTTAGTAGGAATGTACCTGTATATTCGTAAGGGACATCTTCCTCTAAACCCGACAAGTTGTTCATCAATTGTTATATAACTACCAGGTTTATAATTGATTCTACAATTTCGTAGAAGTTTTTCCCAAATAGAAGGAATTAGAGCTAGTTTAGTCAGTTCTCTTCTAGCTTGGCTAGTTGTCTTATCATCAAATCTTAGACAATTTAGGATGAATTTAAATCGCCCCCCAGTCATGGTTGCTCTGTATCTATCCACCATTGTAGCTAGTATCAAACATTATACTAGTTGATAAATGATTATCTTTGAGGTCAGCGGGTAACACTTACAGGCCAAGAAATGTTTCAAGTTTGCTCATTTCTAAATCTGACCAGCTCGCGTGAGATCCTTGATTATACTTCTCTCATTGAGTTTGTATTTCTTTATTTGTGCAAACCAAAACCTCTTCGAAAATATCTGTTGTAAAAAAGCTTTTGAAGTAACTTATTGGACACAAAGAATTTTTGGCTTCTCCTTTTAGGCCAACATTTTTGGCGGCTGTTTTTTTCCAACTGGAGCTATAACATGCTCTTCATACCAAATGAAATTCCCATCTCTTCCAATTAAATTAACTTCAGTCGCTGTGATCACTGATGAAAATATAACATCAGTTTTTTCATAATCAAGTGTTGTTTTGTTTGTACTTTCCTTCTTGAGACATTTCTGTGTATTCTACGCTTTTTTGCTTGCTTACAGCTTCTTGGATATTTCTTGCCTTTTTTCTCTTTAGCTTCTTCAATATTTTTAATTAATTCGTAAAATTTTTCACCCTTTAAATCGATCTCCTCTGTCGGATCTATGTCTGGAAAATATTTCGAATTTGCATCACTTTCCTCATCAATTTCAGCAATGTTGCACTATAAGTTATTCTCCTCTTCTTCCGATTCCAATTCTAGAAGAGCCTCCAATATTTCGTCTTCTGTTCTCAGAGGTTTCTCCATAATTACAACAATCTATAACAATAGAAAATTGAAATAATAATATTTTATAAAAAAAAAATTATGATATTCAAGCTATTATTCAGAGATCAAGATTACATTTAATGTACGTAAAATAAGCAACAGTCATAATTTGATGATATATTCATACATTTGAAAAATAAATAATCACGGATAAAGGTGTCAATGAGTAAAAATTACTCACCAAATATCAGATACTGTTGGTACCGATCAGCAAATATACTCACACATTTTTTTTCAATGCCTGGAGACAGAATAAAACTAAACACAATCACATGCTATCACCACCGCAGATAACTTATAACTAAGCGAATGAAGCGCTGCTAGCGGCTTACGACTCAACGTTACCTACCTGCTGATCTAACAACAAAATATCCCTAGAATAAAACTAAACACAATCACATGCTATCACCACCGCAGATAACTTATAACTAAGCGAATGAAGCGCTGCTAGCGGCTTACGACTCAACGTTACCTACCTGCTGATCTAACAACAAAATATCCCTAGTGTGAGTAAAAATTACTCACAGTACCTTTCTAGGGTTAAGATAATCCTCGATTGTACCTTTATCTGACACGCAAAATTTGTTAACCAAAAATTTTGGTGGTTTTTGCGTGGCGGAGTTTTCTAGTGACTTCTGAGTATTTTGCGTGGGCTTCGTTATAGCGGCTATAATGGCTGACGTGAGAGTTTGTATTAGCTCATCCATCGAAGTCGCCATTTTTTTGCGATACTACTAATTTTTTACTCTTTTCACTTCTTTCCTTCTTCTAACACTTGTTCATTTCTTTCTTTCTTCTAGCACTTTTACACTTCTGACACCATTTGTTGTGTTTTTTAAGATGCAAATGATGACAGACAATGTTAATTTAAGAGAGAGTTTTTATTGATACAAATTATTATCTATAAGATTTCGTGGGGTTCGTGTTAAAGCGTAGCGATGCAAACTAAGACTCATGTCGACCGTGTCTAGTTGACAAGAGATGACATGTGGAACATGTGGAGAAGAGCATGTCGAAATCTTATGTGGGGCTTAGCTTAATGCGATGCGCATTCCCCTTACGAGACGGAAAGAAGAAGTTAAAAAATAAATAATAACTTTATTAGTAAATAAAAATTGAACTGAAATTAACATGTAGAAAGTTACATGATTACACGTTTTACTTCATGGAGGTTACAATTCAAGTGATCGCTTGATTGACAGCGGTTGTGAAATTTATTATATTCACTCAACGACTGAAGTCACTACATCTCACCAACAGATGCGTTGCGATTGCTCGAGCGTCGCCACAATAACCTCCCACAAGTGACTCAGCTAACTTGATTTTTAACTGTCAGACAAAGTCTGTTTAGGAGTTTGAGATTTTTAAGTGCGCGAATATGTTCGAATCGGCTCGGGGGTATTTGCAAATCATGGTACTGATTCCTCATTTTCGGTATGCATATCTTCCAATATATGCCGGCTTAATCCTTTCGGTCGAAATTCTTTCTGACTTTCAACTTCTCTTGATGCGAAAAACCCGATCTGACAGTCTTTTTTCTTTCTTCTACTTCAAAAGGGTCATCGCATGGCTATTGGTATGGAGTTTTAGTCAAATCAACTCGAACGAAAATGTAGCTACAAGTTTCCAGATCCTTGAAGGCAAAAGCTTTAGGATGGCTATGGTGAGTTGTAGGAGTCAGTTTGATTTCTTTCATTAAAAGTTTGAATTTTCTCTCGAATATTGCCGGATTCAATGAAGGGTCATCAAGATCGTCGAAAAAAATTTTACCAGAAATTTGCAATGTTGTCCCATAAACAAGTTTGGCAGCTGGTGCATCAATATCATGTTTTAAACTGGTCCTCAATCCTGAAAGGACGAATGGAAGAACATCAACCCATTCTCTATTCTGATGTCACATGATGAATGCTTTTAAAGACCGATGCCATCGTTCAATTAGTTCATTGGAAGCCAGATGATATGCTGTTGTCCTGTTCCCGGTGCAACCAACCAATTTCGTAAATGAATCAAAAAGTTGTGATTCCAGTTGAGAACCTTGGTCTGTTGTTGCCGGTTCTGATGCTCCAAATCTTGAGATCCATTGCTGGAAGAAAGCAGTTGCAACTGTATCAGCACTAAAATCAATGATCGGTATTGCCTTGGGCCAACGCGTAAACTGGTCATTCATTGTAAGGCAATACGTAAAGCCTTTTGATGGCGGCATCACGAATATGTCCAAATGTGCTTGTTGGAATCGGTTCGAAGGAATTGGAATCGACTCAGGAGCATTTTTGACGTGGCACCAAATTTTACTTCTTTCAGATTCCAGACGATTTTGTGCCCACACTTGAATGTCCTTATTCATTCAAGGCCACACGTGCTTTTAGCTGATTATTCGTTTTGTCGTTCTTCCACTGGAATGTGACATCAGGTGAAATTATTCATAAATTTCCTTACGCATCATTCTAGGAATAAAAATACGAGTAGCACCTGCAAATATGTCATAGTAGACAGGCGTCGCACGATTTCCAATCGTTAGTCGCAATGATGAAGATGAGGGCTCCTTTAAAATATGCTGCAGCTCTTCATCAGTAGCTTGCTGATCTACGAGTTCTTGCAAATCGATTGTCGATGGTATAGTTATTTCTTTGATACGTGATAGTGAATCGGCCACGATGTTATTTTTGCCCTTACCATGCAATAATTTTGTTGTATATTGTCCTATGAAATCTAATTGTCGCAGTTGATGAGGTGAAGCTTTGTCGGTGAAATGCATACGAGTTTAGCTACGACATTCCACGAAATGAAAAAAAATTTAACTGCTTGATACACCGCAAGAAGTTCGCGGTCATATGCACTATAGTACTTTTGCGTTTGGTCCAATTTACGTGAAAGTAGGCTTAATGGCACTAATTTTCCGTTAACTTTCTGCTCCAAAACTGCTCCAATAGCCACGTCTGAGGCATCGCAATAAAAAGTGAGTGGAACGTTTCTGTTAGAACGTGCAAGTAAAACCGCATTTAAAATCAGTTCTTTGCATTTTTCAAATGCTTTTTTCGCTTACGGAGTCCATTACACTGGTCGTTTGTCACGCTTAAGCGTTCCTTTCATGAGATCAAGGAGTGCTGCTTGCACATGAGCCATATGCGGGGAACAGCTTCAGTAGAACTTGATTGTGCCAATAAAGCAACGTAGTTCTTCGACAGTTTTTTGTTTTTCAAATTTAGTTAGAGCTTCAATTCTGTCATGTGGAAGACTAATGCCTTGTGCATTGACATTGAATCCTAAACATTGAAGCATATGTTTGGAGACGTTCAAAAATGGCTTTTAAATGATTGCGATTTTGCTGAAAGTCTCTGAAGGCGATGAGAATGTTGTCTATGTAACAGTGGCAAAAATCCAATCCACGAAGAACAGTATCCATCAAACGTTGAAACGTTTGCGCTGCATTACAGAGGCCGAAAGTCATGACTTTGAATTTAAACAGCCCTAACGCGGTGATGGCGGCTGTTTTTTTACGATCCTCAGGAGGAATGGGAATTTGATGGTAGGCTCGATTGAGATCCAGCGTTAAAAAAATTGTACAGCCAGCTAACTGGGTCGTGAAATTTCTCAAATGGGGAATAGGGTATCGATCAGGGACGGGAATACTAATCCTTGATTCCTTCCTGACTACATGCAAGGGCGAGGCTCATTTACTGTCAGATGGCTGGCAGATGTTCCTTTCCAACATAAAATCAAACTCTTTTCTCGCAACTTCAAGCTTCTCCCTAGATAGCCTTCGAGCACGTTCTGCAACCGGTGCACTTTGTGTTATAATGTGGTGCTGAATTGAATGCGGCACAGCTCTTTGTACATTAAGCCGTGTTATTTGGTCATACTCTGCCAAAAATTAATGATATTCATACGTCATACGTGTGGATTGCTGGCACTTTCATTGTAGCTATTGATGCAAAAATCTTTAGATTTGTATTATTATCCATTAGCTTTCTAGCTTTTAAGTCGACTACCAGGCTGCAAAAATTGGCTCCTAGAATTGCTTGTGTGAATCAGCTACTACAAAAGCCCAGGTAAATTTGCGCCCAAGTCCTAATTCCACTGCTACGACTTTTTACCCGTAGGTTTTTATAACTGAACCGCTTGCAGCGTAGAGTATCAAATCGGTGGAATGTTGCTTGTTGCACGACGATCTAGGTATGACTGATATTTCAGCTCCCATATCAATCAAGAATTTATATCCAGACTTTTTGTCATAAATGAAAAGGCGGCTAGTTTGTTCATTCCGACATGCGTCCGCCGATTCGCATGCCGTTGAAACTAGTTTTTTTTGCTGCTCTGATGTGATGCAAGGTGCGCGACATTTTTTAACTCGCTCACCAAACCTGGAGTGGTAAAAGCACATGCCATTTTTCTAGAAATTTTGATTTCGCGAAGATGATCTAAATTAAGATCTTGACTGTGAACGCCCATGCCATACATGCTGAATTTTGCGAGACAGCCTTCCGATATCCTTTTGTACTGTTTCTATTTGTAAAGCTGTTTTTTTTTCATTCGATGCGGTTGTTGATGTAGCCGATATCGATGGACGCAAAATTTCCATTATTTGATCGGATTGCGCCACTAATTTGGCGATATCTATTACCTCGCTGACCACTAGGATCCCACAAATGTACTCCGCCATTCGTTCAAGGAACAATGTCTTTAAAACCTCGTCGTTGAATTGGTCACCAGCTAAACTTCGTAGTTTTTATAAGAAAAGAAACGGTTTTTCTTCTCCAATGTCAACGCTACGCAATACGCGATGCGTTTTCTGTATATTTTATAGTCCGAACGTATTTGTTTACATGTCACAGTTAGGTCCATATAGTTAAGTTATCCGTTTGTTTCTTTTTCCATAGTGAAATTTATGTTCGTTTGAATTTCACCCGAATCTTTTGACAACTTTGGGTATAAAGACGAGAAGTCTTTATACCCAAAGCTGTCAAGATTGTAAGAATATTTCTGACATTATTGACGACATTGGATGTACCATACCCAGACCATCCTTGGCAATGTATATGTTGCTATTGAACTTAAAATAGTTCTGCTTGATTGTGGTCTTTATGAGATTGAGTAGTTGATCTGTGAATCAGATGTTGGCGGATGTCATGCACCTTGACGACAAATACGCATTAAAAAACAGCCATGAGTTTGCGAACTCTATCACTTCTTTAAAATTGACTGAAACTTGTCGACATTTATCACTAGACACCACCAACCTCTATACGTCTATACCGGTCCATGGAACACTGGCCATGCTAAAAGAAAAACTTTCATTCAACAACAGCCGACGATTCACATATCAACTGCTCAATCTCATAAAGACCACAATCAAACAGAACTATTTTAAGTTCAATAGCAACACATACATTACCAAGGACGGTCTGGGTATGGGATATCCAATGTCCTCAATTATGTCCGAAATATTCTTACAATATTTGGAAGAAGTCTTTATACCCAAAGTAGTACATGATCACTTGATTGACAGGAGTTGTGAAATTCATTATACCCACTCAACGACTGAAGTTACTACATCTTACCGACAGAAGCGCTGCGATCGGTTGAGTATCGCCACACTTCTATGGGGAATCACTCTACTTAAGTCTACAAAAATAACAACCAAGTCTTCTTAATTTACAGATATATATATATATATATATATATATATATATATATATATATATATATATATATATATATATATATATATATATATCTATATCTATATCTATATATATATATCTATATCTATATATATATATATACATATATATATATATATATTTATATATATATATATATATATATATATATATATATATATATATATATATATATATATATATATATATATATATAATGCAGCGAAAAGATCATAACACAGGCAGTTATCTAGCGAGAGAGAGATAACAAGGAACAAGGCACATCAAAATTATTTTTCTCCACTGATCCTTGTGTTGTCATTTCGATGGTTGAAATCTTTCGTTTGTCATGGCGTGATGCTGGAGTTGCTCTTATCCTCTTCATGTATTCCCGGAACTTTTATACGAATAGTTTTGGGTCTGGTGGCATATCTTTGTTGTAACAGAATTCTCCCGGCATTTGGAGTGTTTTACCATGGACCAGCTCCGCAGATGTTGCGCTAATGTCATCCTTGATACTCGTACGATGACCAAGCAAGACGGTTGGAAGGATGTTGACCCACTCATTATTGTTGTGGCATATTATCGCTGCTTTCAATGAACGATGCCATCGTTTAATCATTCCACTGGCTGCAGGGTGATATGCTATTGTCCAGATCTTCCTGCAGCTAACTAAATATGTCAGTGACTGAAAGATGAGTGACTCAAACTGCAATCATTGATCTGAAGTCAAAATGCTTGGCGCTCCAAAGTGCGCTATCCAATTGCTGTAGAATGCGGTTGCAATTTCGTCAGCGGTGATTGTTTTGATGGAAGTTGCTTCGGGCCATCCCGTGAAACGATCAATGATGGTCAGTGCATATGGTAAACCTCTTGAAGGATTCAAGGGGCCAATTATGTCTATATGTACATGGCTAAACCTTGCGTCGAGCATTTCGATGAAGTGGTTTTGTGTGCCGGCCCGTTATGCTTCGCTGACACGCAAGACATACTGGGCCAAACATACTTCCGACTAATAATTTTCTTCGTTGCTCGTCCACCAGGATGAGACAGACCATGGGCCCTATCAAATATTTTCCGTCGCAGTGTTTTCGGAATATTTGGCCAGATTTCAGCAGTAGATACTGTAATGAATCATGCGACGCCGCTGGTGACCACTACCAACACACTTTGCTACTAGGTGGCTTGTCATTTTACGTTGGTTGCGACCAGTGCACATCCCACGTCTATTTTGTCGTGGGATGCCAACAGAATTTGACAGCCACATGGAATTGAAGTGTGGAGGTAGTGGCCGCCATGCATAAGGAGGTTATATCGAGTTGGCCGGTCGCGATTTAAGATTCGCCGGGTGGTTTAATATAGTTAACCTATTTGAAACGAACTCGTCTCAGGTAATTACATCGTAAACTAGTTGTCCATGAAAATCGCCAGGTTTTTTTTTTATATTTACTTTCTTGTAGTGTATTGGATGCACACATGTAGGCCGTTGGGACGACTTTATAATAGGCACTTCAATGGAGCAACGTAACCTTATCATTCACACATCCAGCCCTACAAGTGTGCAAATCCGCTACGAAATTCGAAGGCAAAATTCCTATCAAGAAGCCATCCGATTCCCTTGATAGTGGGATATCGTCGATACAATCGTCATAAGCTTCTACGAGTATAACACCATCCTCAACGCCTAGGTTACCCGTGTTTGCAGGAAGCACTAGTCAGTCATCGCTATCCACGCGAACTTCATCCTCAATGGAAACGTCCACACCTGATATGAGATCGTCAGCATCATCGCTGGCTAACAGTACTGCGTTTACACAATTAAAAAGTACCCAGGTCACGTCTACGTCGCTGCGGGACTCATTTAGTATGCAACGCCGAACCAAGGTAAGCATCCTGATGAAAACTCTAGCCAAATTGGTACTAAAGTAAATAAAATAATAAGATAAACAGTGACAAACGAGAATAAGGGAGAAAATTTGCCAAAAGTTTTGCACGAAGCACTGACTAGTTTCGATCTCTACAACGGGAATCCGAACAAGCATAAATAATTTAAATGAATTATTACTAAAATTTTATCTAGAATTAATCAAAACGAAGAAGACTAGCAAATGCATATGCGGTACAGAATATATTATGCAGAGAATTTTATTGAAATATTGAATTGAATGATAACATGCAAATTTTTAGCTAAAGTGCGGTCGTTATTTTGTTATGAACATCATGTCATATGCAACCCAATTTATTCGTGTCATGTTTTGTTTTGTAGTCAATTTATTCCTAATACTTTTTCTTTTAGAATTAATTTAGTGAGAGTTTTTTACTTTACTCGATTACATTATCTTTCGATAATTTTAGGCGTTATATTAAAAGTATATGCTAAACTTTCATACTATATATGTAGCATGATATATGCATTGATGTGTATCGTTACGTGTGAATGGATGTAGCTTGTAAGTTGGATTCCTGATTGTATACGTTTATGTGCATATGCGACCTTTGATTATTGAAGATATTTTTTCTTCTTAAAAGTGATGAATCGATAAGAGAGCTAGAACTTAACCTGTTAATATTATGATAACGATATAACGACGCACCTGTTATAGACGAGAGCTAGGTTTGTTTATTTTATTCCTCAAAATATTTTTAAAAAGAGAATTAAGAAGTTGTCGGATTAGAATTATGCCATATTTTCGAAAATTGAATCGGCAATTTTATTTTTTGAGAAATTTCTTTTGACTCATTTTTATGAATGAACGTGTCTATTTATTGATCATTCTTCTAAATTTAATATAAAAGTCATATTCTTAACATTGAAAGATTTAATCTTGCTTTTACTTCCTTGAAACATTAATTCAATTAGTACGAATCGAACTGTTTCGTGCCATAAAGCATTGTTACATAATATTATTGCAAGGCAGCATTTAAATGGCAACCTTTAACTTATAATTTCATTATAATTCATACTACGCTGCCTGAATTAAAATTTACACGCATTTAAAATGTATTATTATTTTTTTTTCCCATGCGATCCTCCTAAGAACTAAATCATGTTCTTTAAATATGGCTTTCACCGTAATTTATTTGTATAATATCTAGTATGAAGTGTCGTAAGAAAAAGAAAAAAAAAACAAAATAAAAAAGTAATGTACTTATCAAAATCGGGAAATCCAACACAAGGAGAATAGTATATGTCAAATAGAATTATCGAAGGTTCCTAGATTCCGTAACGTTTTCAGAAAAATCTAAAGACATAAAACATTCCAGAAAATATCTACTAATATGTGGATGTTTTTTTTTTCTTTAAACAATACACCACACTACACCCGACAATAAGCAAACAAATGAAAAATTAAGGAAGCACATATTTATGTTCTTCTTTTGATTTAGGCATATAATTTATAGTGCTTTTGTATTTAACAAAACGAAAGGAAAGAATTCATTCGTCAATACTTAGTCAAAAATGAAAACGCACAGTATAAACAAATGAATGTTATGAATATAGCTGCTGATTTCAATATTTACCCCTTAGTTTAGTGGTTATATCAAGTCTAACTTATATAGAAATGATAATTGGATAATTGATTAATTATAATCTTAATAATTTGATTGATTTTCAGCAGTTATAAAATTATTATCTGTTTGAGAAAAAAAATACTGTATAAAAACATGGACTTAATATTCAAATACCAGAAGATTTGCAATTAATCTTAGTTCCCTAAGAAAACTTTAAACTGTTTAATTTCCATAAAAAAATAAAACATTCAGCTGATAATTTAACACCTTAAATATTCGCGTCTGAAGGATCGACAAATTTATAAACACATGAAATGCTTGAATATAAAAAAAAACGGTCATTGCAAAAAAGAAACTAGAAAGACAATTATATGTTCGCATGATAAAAAAAATTATTGAAATGAACCCTACTAAAAAAATATAAATTGTGCTAATTCAATACGAATGTATACTTAATACCAAATTTAGTTTAATTTGAATTAATATAATTTGTTCTTTTAAATTTCTTGAATTAGGAATGCGTTTCTATAATTTAAAATAAAATAATATGAATTGCTTACCTTAAACACGACTTTCCTTTCCAGTGGTTCTTCTTTTCAGCGGGAAATGAGGTGCAGGGTAGGTATGCCGTCGCGAGGGTAGGGTTTGAGAAAATCCGCTGAGGTTGGTTTCTCGTTGCGCGCGGTACACGGTACCTTAGTTGATTTTGATCAACGTTAACGTAGTGTATTTTTCGGTACCGCGTCGGAAATTCGGGAACGCGAAGTAAAGATTAGATCTTTGTCTTTTGACTGGTTATAGGAAGAAATATGGAGTAACGTAAAGTAGGTTTCCTCTCCGTATGGTTTTGTTTTGTAACGCGTTTGAAAACGGGCATGTATAGGTGGCTGAATATTGTAAGTGAGCGTGACCCATTCGGAGACCCGCGACCGAAATCCTCTCCGATCTAGCTGGCCGACAAGCAGCCACCGCGTGAATGGGTTACGGTGCACGGATTGGTTGACCGGTTGGTACCGTCCGTTGGCACTACTCAGACTTAACGTCTAGAACCGATGAGAGGTCGGTTCCGCGTTCGGACGTAGACATAAAAGCATTACAATACATCCCAGTAGACAGTTGTATCAGTGTCATTGATACGAAGTTTACGTAACTATAGTGCTGTATCCGCTCGAAGTAATTGACTAAGTTCGTCATCTTCTTTTTAAGCTACTGCCAAAGTCCTGGCTGGTGATTGCTATCGGCATTGTAATCGAGTTGGATCAAGATAATGCATCTGCTGTGGTGTTCTCATTTCTCGCGATGTGGACTAAAATCGTCGAAAATTGACTAATGAAGTCCAATTGCCGCTGTTATCGTGGTGAATCTTTGTCGGCCTTTTGATTGAAGGCAAACATAAGGGGTTTATGGTCCGTTTTGGTAATCAATGGCCATCCCTCTATCATAGCGTGGAAATGCTTCACGGCGCTGTATATCGCTTGCAATTCTTAGTGATAAGTGCTGTATTGGGTTTGAGTGACGGTGAACTTTTTAGAGAAGAACCCAACCGGTTCCCACTCATTGTTATTTCTTTGTTCCAATACAGCTCCCATGGCAGTGTTCAACGCATCGCATTTAAGTGCCAATTCTGCATTTTCAATAGGGTGTCGTAACAGCATTGCATTTGCAATTTGTTCTTTGCACTGTTTAAATGCTGTCTTAGCTTCAGGATTCCATAATATTAACGACTTATCTTTTTTCTTAGCGCCAACTAGAAATCAATGTAGTGATGCTTGAATTTTGCCTGCATTCTGTAGCGATTTCCGATATAAATTGATGGCACCAAGAAATCTTCGTAGCTCCTCAATCGTTGTCGGTTTCGTGAATTCCAGAATGTTTTGTATACGAGCAGGAAGGGGACTGATGATATTTTCATGAATGAGGTATCCAAGATATTCCACGGACGAGGCTCCGAATATTCATTTCGAGAAGTTAAATGACAATCCGTATTCTTGTAGCGATCCCAAAATAATTCGTAGATTCTGTTCATGTTCTTCATGCGATTTCGATGCTATCAAGATATCATCGGTGTAAGCATAACAAAATCTTAATCCTCGTAACGCTGAGTAGATGTAGCATTGGATCGTTTGAACAGCGTTGCAGAGTCCAAATGGCATCACCTTAAACTCAAAAAGCCCAAGTGGTGTTATGACGGCAGTTTTGGGAACATCTTCGGGCACTTTCAGGATCTGATGGTATGCACGTGTCAAATCCAATGTGGTAAATATTTTGCATCCATGCAGATTTTGCGTAAAATCGCTCAAATGCACGATCGGGTATTTATCATGCATGGTGACAGCATTTAGGCGGCGGTAATCACCGCATGGGTGCCAATGGCCACTTTTCTTCGCGACAAGATGCAGTGGACTTGCCCATGGACTGCTTGAAGGCTGACAAATTCCGAGTTCAAGAATCAGATCAAATTCTGCATTAGCTTCGCCCAATTTTTCCGGTGGTAGTCTCCTTGCCTGCTCAGCTACTGTTGATCCATTCGTCAATATGTGGTGGTAGACAAGGTGATTGATGGCTTTTTAAATATTGTCAGGGAGAGTCACATCATCAAATTTTTTTAGAAGCTGATGATATGATTCACCTGATGAAACGGTTGATAATTTACAGCTGACATTATTTGTAATATCTCCGATGGTTTTGAGGTTTGTTTTGCTGTCAACTATTACCTTCCTTCGGAGATCAACCAACAAACCGAAATGCTGTAACAAGTCTGCTCTAATGATGGGCTGTTGAACATTCACGATAGCGAATCTCCAGTGAAATGATCTTTCTAAACCGAGGTTCAGCAATAAAAAATGTTCACCATATGTAAGTATAGGTGTGTTGTTGGCAGCGTATAATTTAAATTTCGAGGGAACAATGTGATGCTTCGTTTTTGGAAAAACTGACACATCAACGCCCATATCCGCTAAGAACTGCAAATCAGACTTCTTATCCACTATCATAAGTCGGCGTTGGTGGAGTGGGTCATCCTCAGCTGCCAAAATGCGGGACGACAAATTTAATTTTCCGGCGCCATCTCAATATTTCTCCATTCACATGGTGCCTTGCAATTTCTTGCCTGTTTTCCGAAGCGTGTATGGAAGAAGCAAAATTTTCCTCTCAATCGTGACCGCTTATTAGACCTGCTGCGACGTTTGAAATTTGTTCGATTTTGCGTTCGAGTTTTCAATCGTTCAAGTCGGTTTATAATTTGCAACAATTGGTTGTCTGGTTGCTACGGAACTGCCATAACTCCAGGTGGACTTTGTAATTCCAACATTGAATCTGCCATCTTTGCTAGTGCCTCGACGTCAGTCTTGCTTGATATGGCTAAAACCACCCTTATGTTTTCAGGGAATTGCTCCAACAACAGTGACCTAAGCATGGTTTTGGTTACCTGCTTTCCTCCTGTATTGCGGGGTTCCTGCAGATAATGCGATGGTTTCTTGCCTCCCAGATTTTGGCCTTGGAATAAGTGCCTCAGTTTTGATTCCGTGGATTCCGTAAATGCCACTAAAATTCGTTGCTTAACTGCTTCAAATCTATTTTCCGTCGGTGGACTCCTTGCCAGGCAAATTACGTGTGGCAATATCTCGGGCTCAGCATACTGGATGATGTACCGAAATTTTGTTTCCTCCTGGGTGATTTGATGTGTGGGAAAGTGGCTTCAACCTGATCAAATCAAAATTCTGGATTAGGTCTATAAAACGCAGGAAATTTCGTGATTCGCGACGCTTCAACAAATAAATTCGCGGATGACGAAGGTCTCGGCGCGATTGGCGGTGTATTTTTGTGCGTTTCCGGTGTTTCATCGTTTGACGCGTTTGCCATTTTGAAAAGAAAACGTTGGCGTCACTTCAGCACTTTCACGAAAACTAAGTTTTTTATTAGGATTCCTTTTAAAAGTGACTTTTAATTAGGGGATCGTCGGGGTCACCATTATGGGGTTTCACTCCACTTAAGTCTACAAAAAAACAACCAAGTCTTTTTAATTTACAGATATATATTTCGCAGCGAAAAGACCATAACATTACACAGATGCGGTTAGATAGCGAGAGAGAGAGAGATAACAAGGAACAAGGAGCGTCAAAATAATTTTACTCCACCGATCCTTGTGTTGTCATTTCGATGGTCGAAATTACAATTGTCACCGCTAGTCGCCATACTTTTTCGATGCCAGCGCCATTCACTAGTGACGTGGTGTGACTACAATTGGAGCGAGAATCAAATCCAAATCTTGAAACTGAAACTACACATTGACGACTGAGTTAACACAAAGTATCAAAGCGCTAGCTCTACTGCCAAAAAAGCTGTAGCTAAAAGTTTGTATCAACCAAAAAATTTTTTTAAACATCTATCTACCTAATATCAGCTATCTTAATCGACCATTGGCTTTATCTTACTATTCTTCATTATATTGTTCCTATTATAATTTTCCTCCGATACAAAATTTGCCATTCGAAATCAACATTTCCTATCTCAGCTGATGCGTTCACTTCAAGTATGGTATCATTACGACATGATAAAGCCCGCACTCGATCATGTCGTTGCTCCAGGCATTGACCAGATCCCAATACACTAGAAATCAAATGGCATTGGTTAACATTAGTGTTGTTGTGGTTGCTAAAAAAGTTTTCAAGTTGAACCTTTAATCGCGGACGCGAGGACCAAAATTTCAACCTTAGGAAATAATAAATGCTAAAAGTATTAGCAACATGCTGCAACAAGGTGTTTCGCATGAAACTTGTTTGAAAATTCATGCTTTTTATATGAAGTTTGACTTTATTACACTCAACATTGAAATTCCCTGAAAAATACATAATCTACTTTGAGACCAATTCCTGATAATGCCACTTTTGAAATGTATCCTTGCGTTTAGGATATAACTATGCATATATTATAATTAATTAATATAGTTCAAATAGTTTTACTTCATTTTCTTGTAACACTATTCTAACTAGTTGTTAGAAGAAAAGTCATGTACTTCTTTTATTTACGGCTAAGTTTTGTGTTTAGAAATAACATACAAAACCGACAGAAACTTAATTTACTGCTTTCAGCGAAAAAAGTAAATGTTTGCTGTTCTTTCATCACTCCTTCATTTCCGCAACATCCCGATGTAACTTCGGTTGAGTAGTGAGTAAAACTTTTCCTTTAAGTACTAATCTGACTTTGATGAATCGAGTGCAGATGCATTTATCTAGTTTTACGTTTGCACTCTGTAGAGACTTCTGAGACCATTGATATATGATACATTGTTATCGTGCTAACACTCTGGTGAAAATCCATTCAAGTAGAATAAGAACAAGACCTTTCATCTGAAAAACAGGACTCAAGCGTCGGTATCCCTCGTAATAGAATCTATTGCAACTTCAACAGCTCCTCTGATAATAACGCTCTCGTAAAAGCGCAGTAATAACATTATAAAGCATCATAACTGTTTGTACAATGCTTGAGGATTTGCATGCATAAGTTTATCACACGTCTCTCGCCCTTTGGTGAAGTTTTTCCCGCTGCATTAGCAAGGATGCAAAATGTATCTCTGCCCGTTGCACTTGTGAATTATTCATTTATTTTCAGACGGGAGGTTAGATGGATCCAGGCAAGAGTGTCGGCTACAATGTTTTATTCAATGTGTTTAGGATACAATAAGGACGAGCTTTGCCTCGAGGGTGCACTTGGAAGATAGCTGTGTGCACGTCTCAACTAGAACCCACAGGAAAGATTTTGAACACAAATAATTTTTGACTAGGACTTAACGGGGACGAAGAGGGTAGTGGTTAGTGGAAATATGATGGGTAATATTCATGATGTACGTATGAGTTATGGTTGGATGGAGGATAGTTTGTATCACATTTATATTTTGAACAAAACTTTTATTAGATGTTAGATAAGATTTGTTATTGTTGAGAAACTTGTAATTCTTTGTGAGGATTACATATTTGTTGAAACATTTTTGGCATTTGTCATCAAAAGTTTACTGGTTATTTTCGACAGACTCATGTTTTAAGGAAATTACAAAATTAAGTTCAGTTTTTTCTTTCAATTTGCTATACAATTATGTCCGATTTTAGTAACCTCAGTGGAAAGTGAGAGATTGGAAAATCTGTTTTTGATCATTTGGCGTAAGTCAGCTAATATAGTGTGACATCAAAGCTGCTCGGTATTTACAAAAGAAATCAGAAAGTGTTGCTCCAAATTAATTATTTTCCTTATTACGGCTGATGGGACTATAGTACTTTACATACCCTGAACCGAAATCCCCTTATTGGTGATAAGAAAATGTAAATAATGATCTTGCCTTAAGTGTTAAGCTAAGATTGTAAGGAAGAATAACATTAGAACAAATGAAATTACTAACCTCCATTAACTGCTTTTCAGAATACTGAACCCCAGTCTCTAGAAATTAAAATAGCATAATTATCCCGCCTAACAACAGTGTGGTTTGGTTATCGATTTATCGATAGTGCCCTCAGACCGGGGAACCAAACGCGTCCCCAGGGTTGCGGATAGGGGAAGACCTTTCTCGAAAGGTTTGCTGCGAATAACCAATAAGCACAATGGTCGGCAGTGAAGGGAGAGTCTCAGGACAAATACCTGAGTGTCAATGATCTTCACTGTGACATGACGAAATATATGGCGTCATCAATTATCCATATATCCTGGCAGTAGGTAAAATGCTATGGGAACGGAGACCCAGACAGAAAACCAAATCATGCAGGTCCACAAGGGGAACCAAATTACGGTGCAGGGGGTCGGATCCCCAGTACCGGCGGCAGAGGGTAGTGAGCGAGCAGGCTCCCGGCCGTCGTCATCCAGCGACTGCAATGTTATAGAAGTGGTGAACTTGGCTTCTGTAGCAGATATAACTACAAGCAAACAGGACGCTAGCACGGAGAACCCTTTCAGACAAAAACCGTTGTTGGCAAGAACACCGATAAAGCAAGTCACCGATTGCGGGGGGAGGCAGCAAACCCCAGAAACACTGTCAAAGTCAACATCACAGGTTAATCATCGGAGACAGACCACAGACGGACTAACAAACGAAAGAAGGCAGAGTGCGTTGTGCAACCTGACATCATTGCGACCTTTGGGCGCAGTAGAAGGACTATGCGCACCCCGGAGCGTCCAGTGCAAGACGTACACAATCCGGATCAAGCTGCGACACCAACAGAGGCCACTGTAAGACTGGGGGAGGGAGAAGTTTTGCCGTTGGTCGACGCCACTTCAAACGCGACCCAAGCGGTAGAAGCAAAAGGGCTAGGAAACGGGGGCCTCTCCCAAGAGGTGGCGCCAAATAACACAATCGCCCTTGACCGCGCCGAAGAGGAGCGGCTTACTCGGAAAGCGGGGACTATCGTCAAACAACTGAGGGCTGCCTGCGAAGTGCAGAAAAACATAGGCAAGAGTGTCAAGAATGGCATTCTTGAACTGGAGGAGCTTTTTGACCGCATAACGCACTACAGGCGGAGGTGGCTTGCAACCGAAAAGAACCAAAAAGACACGCTCTCCCTCGAGGCATCAGTGGGTCCTACCAGCAGCAAAAGAATGGCCGGTAGCCCAATTGAAGGTGACCGTGAGAAAAGGAGGAAGGACGAGACCATAAACGAAGTTGACACTCCAGGCGAGGAGTTTCATATGGTGCAAAACAAGGTAGCGAAAAAAGCGGCCAAAAAGCTACTCCTAGAAAAAACAGACAAAGAGCTCAACCATGAAAAAACAAAGAACCCCCCGATATACCGCAGAAAACAAAAAGCGAACCGCGGCGCAAACCTTTGAGAGAGGCACTGCTTATTAAACCCACTAAGGGCCGAACCTACGCAGATGTCCTCCGTGAAATTAAAGGAGCTGTAAAGCCAGACGACACCAAAACTGCCATCAAAGCAGTTCGACCAACCCGGACCGGTGGCCTGCTGGTGGAATTTGGGCCAGAGGCCACAAACAAAGATGCATTCCGTGACGCGGTTCACAAGGTTCTTGGAGATGCAGCAACCGTTGCCTCGCTCGAACCAATGGCCACCCTGGAAATCAGGAACCTCGACTGCGTCACGGACAAAGCTGAAGTAGAGGATGCCATCAGGAGGGAGTTCCCCAGCTTAAGTGAACTCAAGGCAAGATTGACACGTGAAAACACAAGGGGGCAACGCATGGCTATTGTCGAACTAGCTGATAAAGACGCCCAGCAAATCCTGGCGAAGGGCAAAATTAAGATAGGTTGGGTGATCTGCAGGACACGGTGAAGAGCGACCCCTATCCGCTACTTCAGATGCTTCGAATACGGACACACCGCGTATGGCTGTAGGGGACCCGACAGAAGATCTCTGTGCTACAAATGTGGTGAAACGGGGCACAAAAGGAAGGAGTGCACGAACGAGGCAAAATGCATTCTTTGCAAGGATGCTAAGCTAGCACCCGGCGACCTCAAACATGAGCCGGGGACAGGAAGATGCTGGGTTTTCAAGGAGGCCCTAACTAAAGCCAAATCGATACTCAAATGATCCGTATCCTGCAGGTCAATTTGCACCGAAGCACAAACGCCCAGGACCTACTTGAGCAGTTTGCGAGGGATACGAAAGCTGACCTGCTGTTGCTGAGCGAGCAACATCATAACAAGGACTCGCAAGCGTGGTACCCTGACGAATCTAGTACCTCGGCCATCTGGGTTCGAGACAGCGCCTGCCTTCAGGTGCAGGGCCATGGACGCGGGGATGGTTTCGTGTGGGTGCGGTGTTCAGGGATAACATATTTCAGTGTTTATCTGACGCCTAACGAGGCAATGCGATCTTTTCGAACCAAACTCGATGCCTTGGAGGACGCTGTCTCGAACACAGAGGGCCACATGCTAGTCGGGGGAGACTTCAACGCTAGAGCCATTGTATCGGGTATGCCACAATCCAACCCAAGGGGAAAGCAAATCTTTGACATGGCGGCCAGAACAGTGCTTTTTGTCCTAAATACTGGTAACACCCCTACTTTCCACCGCTGGGGTTGCGTAGGAACCATACCCGATGTGACACTCGCTTCGGAGTCCCTGGTACCTAGATTACACAACTGGCGAGTACTAGAGGACTACTCGGCTAGTGATCACCAGTATATAGCGGTTGAGATTCACAACGGTGCCACTCTGCGTGCATATGCCCAAACTTCAATCCTCGGATGGAGGACTGGGAGGATGGACGTTGAGAGGTTCGCTGACGCGCTTACGGCAGGCGCACCGTTGCTGGGAGCTCCGCCAGGGAGTGGAGGGCCCACAGCCAAGGACTTGGTGAACTCAACTATGAGTACCATCATAGCTGCTTGCGAGTCTTCCATGCCCCGTCGGAGACCCCGACACTGTAAGCCTCCAGTATACTGGTGGTCAAACGAGATCGCCGAACAAAGAAGCGAGTGTCACAAACTTCGGCGAGAGGCCACGCGGGCGCGAACACGGGAGGAGGCAGACACTAGGCTATCAGCATACAGGTCCGGCAGGAAATATCTTCGCAGGCTTATTAACAAGAGCAAGGCCCGATGCTGGCAAGACCTCGTGGACGATGTAAATAGGGATCCGTGGGGCCTTGGCTACAAGCTGGTCATGGGGAAACTTGGTGCCCTACGGAAGCCTTGTATACATGACGCGGAAAAGATGGACGCGATAGCGCGGGGACTCTTCCCCGCCCACCCCGTCTGTGTTGACGCTGTCCATGGTGAAACAGTGGTCGAGCGCCCACACTTCACACAGCTGGAACTGGAGGAGGCAGTCCTCTCCCTGAAAGCGAGGAAGGCTCCAGGTCCAGATGGTGTTCCAGCTGAGGTTTTGCAGCTCGTCTATCACCATTGTCCTGACTTGCTGCTCAGCACATTCAACGCTTGCCTACGGGACGGGGTTTTCCCGGTACGATGGAAGGTGGCGAGGCTCGTGCTGATCAGCAAGGGGAAGGGAAATCCCGAATCGCCGTCTGCATACCGCCCGTTATGCATGCTAGACACGGCTGGGAAAGTGCTAGAGAAACTCATCAAGGGAAGACTCACTGACGCGATTCGTGCTGCTAGGGACCTATCTCCTCGGCAGTACGGCTTTAGGGCAGGACGTTCTACCACTGATGCGATTGCAGAGGTGGTGAACGCGGTCCAAAAGGCAGAGGCATATAGTCACACCAAGCGACGGATCGTTCTGTTGGTGACACTCGACGTCAGGAATGCCTTCAACTCCGCTAGATGGGTGGATGTTCTGGACACGCTGGAAAACTCTTTTCAAGCTCCAGAAAATCTAGTGCGGCTTTTGAGGAACTACCTAAAAGACCGAAGCCTGCTCTACGACACGACACAGGGCCAACCAAGGCTGGAAATTACATCGGGTGTTGCCCAGGGATCTATCCTTGGTCCGGACTTGTGGAACGTGTCTTACGATGGGCTACTGAGACTTGAGATGCCAGATGAGTCGCGCTTGGTCAGCTATGCGGATGATGTTGCGGCTCTGGTCGCCGGACGCACCGTTGAACAAGCGCAACATAGGCTAGGTATGCTAATACGTCGAGTGAGGGACTGGATGAATGCTCGCGGGCTCAGTTTACCACTGGAGAAAACCGAAGTGGTCATCTTGACAAAAAAGAGAATCCCTAGAGTAAGGATGATCAGTATTGGAGATATACAGGTCGAATCGAAGCCAGCGGTAAAGTACCTGGGGCTACTGATCGACTCGAAGATGAGTTTCTCTGAGCAAATCAGGGCAACGACTGAGAAGGCTTCTTCGGGAATATCGGCCCTGAGTCGACTTATGGCCAACGTAGGGGGACCCAGCCCATCAAGAAGACGCCTCTTGATGAGTGCTGTAGGGTCAGTGCTACTGTACGGAGCAGAGGTATGGGGCGACGCTCTCAGCAAGGAGGTATACCGAAAACGATTGGCACAGGTACAGAGAAGAGGAGCACTGAGAATTGCATCTTCGTATCCAACAGTCTCCGACTCGGCGGTGAGAGTGATTGCAGGCGTGATACCTGTCGCCCTCCTTGCTAGAGAGCGCCGCGCTATTTACCTGCGCCGAAACGAGGATGCGAGGGAGATCGTTGTTCGCGAGGAGAGACAACGCTCGCTCAACGATTGGCAGCAGTCTTGGAGGAATTGCACGAAGGGGAGGTGGACTGCGCGCCTCATCCTGGATGTGAGACCGTGGCTAAATCGAAGACATGGTGAGACTTACTTCTATCTGACCCAGCTTCTGAGCGGGCACGGGTGTTTTCGGTCTTACCCGCACAAGATCGGCAAGTCACGGTCTCCCGATTGTCGGCTTTGCCCAGGAGAGGAGGAAAATGCCTGTCACACATTTTTTGCGTGTACCAAATGGGCCAGGCTGCAAAGGGAACTCTACAGGGAAACGGGAGAGCTCACCCCGGATAATATAGTTGCGGTGATGCTCGAATCGGTTGACAAATGGAACCAGGTGGCACATTATGCTCGGGCAGTCCTAAAATATAAAAGGACTCACAGCAGCCGGAGGCACTGGAGCTGGGGGATCGCTCTTCTGGCAATTCCTCTTCCCCCCTCCCCTCCCGCTAAGAAAGGGACTCCCCAGCTTGAAGGCGCCCCACGGCGTAACAAAATGAGACCTGGCCCGAAGTAATGTGTCAAACGGTTCCAGACTAGGTTCTCAGATTGACAGGGGAGGTGTTTAGTGGGTAGTCCAAAGGTATCCTCCATGGTAGTCCCACACTGCCAGACTTGGCGGGCATAAATGCCTTCACCTCCCTACCACAAAAAAAAAAAAAAAAAAAAATTACTAGATTTTTGCTACATGCAAAGTCATTTGTCATTTGTCATTTGTTTCATTTAGGAGGCTATATCCTCCAGTCAAACATCTAATTGTCAACATTAGTGCTGAAAACACTTAGAATTATTTTGGGGTTGTTTGTATGCAATGAGTTTACTGGTCTTTCTGGGTAATTGTAGAACATTTCCTTCATTTCTTCGTCCTTTTTTCGGTCGGGGCTTGAACGTTGGTCAGCCAGATTTTGAAGAATTTTGCTTCAACCCGGATCGCCCACAACCGTTCATTGACTGCCTTATTATCAATAACGTGTGTTTTGAACTCCTTACATCTCATTAAGGCCATCTCGAATTCTCATTTTCTTGAAAGCTTCCCACTTTTGAGTATTGTGTGCATTCTCATGTCTTGAATGTCATTTCCAGTTCAGTTTGTTTTCTGGATTGCCAGTATCTTCAATTTATATTGACTTGCCTGTTGTAAAAGGTCCTTAACAGCACCAGGGTGTTTGAGTGGTCTGACATTCTAGAATCCAATATCATATTCCATTTTCCGTTTGCGAGGTCGTTACCGTGAGTAAAATTCATTCTGAGGCCCTTCTGCAGGTTTCGAAAGATTGTCGGGTCTCCAATCATAGGGAGTTAGTCCATCGCCTAGCCTCCATTCCGGTGGTATGGTGGATACTTCGATTCCATCATCAGGCGCGGAAGACTTGCCTTCACTCTCTTAGGTTCCCACAAAGGAGGTACAAGTAAGATTTAGTAGCAGAGATCCAGATGCATTTACAGTTATTGGCATTTCTCGGTATTTAATGTCCCATTATTTGGAAACCAGTGAACCCAATGTGAAACTCCAAGTACATTTACTACCATTTAATCGAGGATTTAGGATGTGGAATCATGGAGTCTGTGTGTTGGGGAAACAAGGGGTTCATTCGTCCTGTCTCAAACGGGCTTAAGACCGTCTACGGTGGAGTTCACAAGAAGCCACCACCATAGTTTTTCATTTAATTTACTCTATATTCTCATATAAAATGGAAGCCATTTTGTTTTTCGGTTACTAAAATAATTTGTTAAAGATGTACATGATAGGCATTCTTCCTGAAATGTCGATACAAATCCTCACGCGTTTGTAGTATCTGACTCGATTGGAAACACATATTGCTAAATATCCACGTATTGTTGTTGTTGTAACACGTACAATTCAAACCACCCTAACTTATTTATTTATTTCATTGCCAAAAAAAATTGTTACAAAATAATCAAAATTTAAGTGTTAACATAGGTTTGAGATTTAGGGTTCAAATTATAATGTACTAAATAATAAAGCGTTGAAATTGGATCTGGAAAGGGTTGGACAGTAAGTTGTGCTTTTAGTGAATTAAAAGTTTTGCAACATCTGTTTACAGGCTCATTGTTTACCCAAATTGTGTGGTGTCACTCTTGAATCAGCAAACGAGAATGCTCAATGAATTGCCATATTTCATAGACCTTAATTTCGTCAGCTAGGATCTTCGGATCATATGATAATCTTAACGTAAAAAGGACGAACTGTTTTTGAAACAACTCAATCCTGTCAGCGTGAACACAAACGCTGATGCTCTATTTCATCCCTCAGATTGACCACTACGCCATCGTATGCGTTTTTAAAAATCAGATCGAACCAATTACTGTAATGGCTGAGAGTTGAAACAACTTTGCTGCAAATCATTACCATATGAAGTTTTAATAAGGTCGAAGTCAATATCGTCCAATATATTGATTGACAAAAGACTACTATCAGCTTCGTCGACCATAAATGACGAATTGGGTCAATTGAAATCGTCGGAGATGATAATTTTATCTTCTTCCCTGATGGAAGCAGCTGGTGAAAAAGTAACATATAACACATCGTTGTAAATTCTTCTTCTTTTTCTTAGCGCTACAGCCCCTCTCGGGTCTTCGCTTGGTGCAAATAGTACCACCTAACGTCTCGGCCCATTGACCACGTCCTCCAATTTTGAAACCTGAGCAGCGATAAACTGTCTTCGTCGGCCGAGCCAGACCAGCATTTCCTCGGTTTCCCCACTGATTTTCAGCTTTCAGTTCTCCCATCAATACCTTTTTGGGTATCCGTTGTTCGTCCATATGATTCATGTGGCCACTCCATTGCAACTTCTGCAGTCTGACAATCGTTGAGACCTCCAGTTCGTCGAAAATTTCATACAGCTCATGGTTGTTTCGAATTCGCCATTGGTCCCCCGCCTAGCTTTGCTTCAATTATTTGCATCAGGACCCGTCACTCAATGGCGTTCAATATATTTACGGATGCTTGGGTTAGAGTCCATGTTTCACACCCATAGCATAACGCAGGTCTTATCACAGATTTGTATACTTGGAGCCTTATTTTCCAGCGTATGCAGTTTCTCTTCAAGATCGTCAAAACTGAATAAAATATTTTATTTGTGAGCTGTATTCTTCAACGTGCATCGTATCTTTCATGACTGCATCTCGTTATTTCAATGCCTCAATGCACAAATTACTCTAAACTTTCGATATTGTATTCACCAAAGGCAATATTTAGTGTATTGAAGGTATTTTTTGTCGACTGCGTTATGAGTTGTATTTTATTTTCATTGATTTGTAGCTCTATTAGTTTTGCTTCGCTGTCGTGTTTCAGGAAGAGTTCTTTAGCAGTTGTTGATGACCGTGGCAAAATGTTGATTTCATCCATATAGGCTACTACTTGGCTCGACTTAAATAGTAATGTAATTTGCGTATCAACAAGTAGCTTTCTTATGACGTACTCTAGAGCCAAACTGAATAGCATCGTTGTCAGTTATTTCACTTGATTTAGGTGGAATATAAAAGACACCAATGTATGAATTCTATTTTTTAATTTTAATGCGAGCTATTCTATATTGATAAAATTTATTGGAACTGTGCTGATGAGTTTGTTATAAAACGAACTATGTACAGCAATAAGAATGCCAACATCTCGATACTGCCCAGTTCTAAGGTAATCTATTTTGTCCCTATAAACGGTCCAGTTTCCATCAAGAATCTTTTTGTTTACAAATGAATCGTTAAACCATGTTTCGGTCAGGAGAAGCACATTAAAATGGCATGGTTTGGTGTCAAGCTAGAGTTTGTTGATTTTGCTCTCATACCACCACAGTTGTGGTCAAAGAGTGTGAAGTTATTGGAACTGAGTGTAGTTTTACTGGGGACGAGAAAATATCTGCTGTTGCATCCTAGATCGTGGAAGCTAAGAGATATAATTCTTGCTTACGTGCAGGGAATAAGTGTCCAGATATTTTTTAGATTGGGCTGAAGATGTATGGGGAGATTCATTATGAGGTTTGATTTTTAATCTGAAATAAAAGGCATAAAGTAGAATTCTTTAATTTAATGTGAGTCGAAAGAACAGTCTGCGACATTTACTTCTTAAGGATTATCTCGTTTGAATCTTGACTGCAACTACATCATAAATGGTCCTTCCTGAGGGTTTTATTTTAGACGATGTGTTCGATTCGTCATGGTCTTCAGCTACACTCTCACTTACAGCTGCTATATTCTCTTCACTGCATACTGAATGTGGTCTAATTGGTACAGTATCATCCAATAATATATACTGGGTTTCAAATTTGTGGATGGTATTGGCTAAAGTGATTTCAGTAGGCCGACGACACCCCGTTGCCCTAAGAGCACAAATTCGTCACAGAAAGCTGATTTTCGTAATACAGCTGTACAATTTGTATACGCTTTTGCAGTGTGAGTCTCTCTATGATGATTTTTCAAATAATACTGAATAAAAATTATATTACAGTTTGACAAGAGTCACACGTGATCTATCCAAAAAAGCCTATTGACAATCAAACCTCATAATAAATCATATTTTACTAAGCTCTTCGTGGTATTTAAAATAAAGTCCACGAAAAGCCTCAATTTCAATGGGAAGGTCTTCATGTTGGATTCAAACTTTAATGTTTGTTTTGTTATTTTTTCATATGCAAAATTTTAGTATACAGTAGACTTTCCCTTATTTTATGCAATTGGAGTAGCAAAAGAACAGGGAAGACGTATTTGTTGATATAAAAATTAATGGTGAAAAGCTGCAAAGAGTGCTCGAACTTAAATATCTTGGCCTTACTATCGATCACCGTCTGACCTGGCTCCCGCATATAAACAACTTAAGGAGGCAATTAGCACCAATAATTGGATTGTTACGAAGATATGAGGAATTTCCAAAAAACATCAAGCATCTTGTTCTGAATGCCTTCGTACTGTCAAAAGTACATTACGGAGTGGTAATTTGGAGTCAGTCCTCAAAGCAACACCTAAATATAATTTCCAGGATATTAACCAAGGCGTATAAAAATATACATAATCTCCCAAGGCTCACACCAACAAACATAGTGTATCAATCATGTAACGCATTAACTTTTAACCAAATCATTAAAATGGAGAAAGCCAAGTTTATCTTCAAAAGTTTAAATCTCAGCTTGTCGTCACAAACACCATTTATTAAAGTCTCACAAAAGAATCAATACAGTACTAGGAACGCAAACCAATTTGTAATTCCTTTTGCAAGGACAGATCGCCTGAAGAACGATGCTACAAATGACGCCCTTCGTATATACAACAATCTTCCAGAATCAGTTAAAGAAGCGAATTCTCTTATGGTTTTCAAGAAAAGACTTAGGAACTATTTAATGAATAACGATTGAATCTCAGTGCAGAAACTTTCAACATAGCATCTTAGGTCAATTATTGATCCTATCTTCGAGATGCCGCGAGAAACACCTACTATTATTATAATATCAGTCCAGTAATTTCAACATAGCATCTTAGGGCATTGTTGACCCTATCATCGAGATGCTTGAAGAGACAGCTTTTCTTTTAACTAAGAGTTTTTTTTTACTGCGTCGAATTTATAATTTTTTTTTATCTCTGAGAGCTGATCACGATATGGACAAGACAAGATTAACCGGAGGACTTCACATATTTTTGTGTGCCCCCTTATACCGATGTGTTATACATTGCCTGGGTGGCACACCTGAGGAAACGACGAAATGTTAAGTGCAGATCGCACGAGCGTAGTGCGACGAAGAAAGTGTGATGGAGAGAGTGGAAGGGAATGGAGGTAAAAAAAAAACAATACGCTCTCTTGCCAGCTCAGATGGCAAACTGCTAGGAATTTTATTGTTTTCTATGAAAACATTGGAATTTTTTTAAGGGCTCACATTCTTATAGGGTGAGACCTCCCTCAAAAGTCTGGAAATGTTTTTTTGAATGCAGGACCCTCATTAACCAGAAACTTCTGAACTGTTCAAAAAACTTAATGACTCTAGCCTCTAGAGTTCCCTAGGAAACTTGCTGCGATGCCCTAATGGACGCACGGATGGACAAGTACTGATTTTAATAGGGCATTGTAAAATTTTTTATTCAAACCCCTACAAAATTAACGACAGTGAAATGGAATTAACTTATAGAAAATGCGACATGATAACTGCTGGCAATACTTTGCAGATATCGATGGAATCTGAACTTCACGTATTCACTATGTTCATGCCAAACTGGATATTTAAGTGATTCCATACACTCCTCGAGATAGTCATTTTCGTCAAAATCCATTATTTTCCAAAACCGCAATATTTCTATCCATATCCTTCTAATCGGGCATGGATGAGGATTGAAACAAGTTACGTTAACCCTATGCTAACAACCAATGTGTTGGAAAGAATATGATTCCAAAAAGTACGAGTACATCTTCCATCATAGTCAGGTTCGCTTTAGCCAGCTTCTACCCTCCATTACAAAAATCTCTCCTCGTTTATTTTCCATTTAATAAAAACGAAATAGAGAACTAATTTTATCCAAGGGAATGAAAAAAACTCTTTCACACTAACACATGCAATTTTCATTAACTTTAACTTGTTGGACAGGTGAACTCAGAACCTTTAAAGTACATACATACATTATTTATGAGTGTTGTTTTTCACTTCTCTAATTCAAATTAAATCCACTGCAGTAGTTGCAGATGATGCAAGGGTAAAGTTTTTACCTGCTGTTAAAAATGCACAAAAGTCAACAGCTGCCAAGGACTTGAACGGTATGAAGCTTTCAAATAATTAATTCATGGATTTTGCAAGGATGACGTAGCGCTCTTTTGATGTTGATATTAAAGCTTCGTTAACTCTTCAAGTGAAAGAGATGCTGGGAAATTTAAATTAAGATTCATTTGTTTATCATAGTTTTCTCAGGAGTATTTTTAGATGTTATCATAATAATGCAATATTTTCTGATACAATCTTACTCAAAACCATTGAGATTTTATCGACTCAAAAGTTATATATGACGATTTAAAATATTTTTACAACTTTATCATCCCAACTTATGCATGTTTTTCAACCAGTGAGAATGTGATTTGTTAGACATGCATCATATTAATGTGAAGTACGCTAGATAATATTTTTCCTAATCTAAAAGTTTCAACTTTTCGTAAATCTTTTACATGTTTTCACTACAAAAATATCAAAATAATGTATAAGTTCCTCAAATTGGTATACAAGCAGTAGCATGTAGTGGAGAAGGGGCGGAAAAAAATCATCAAAGGCTCCGAAAACCAGAAAACTTTAAAAAGAAAATGCAGAATAAATTTTAAACTATGTCCACTTGGAAAGGAAATCTAGTTTCAAACTCTTAAAGTTTGAAGAAATTTTCTCAGGGGCTGGCAAGCTGGAAATATCGAACATTTTAACGAAACGAAAATGATACTGGTTTAAGAGGACATAAGATGATTCTTAATTTTCCTGTCAACATTTTAAACGTTGTCTTGTTTTTCAATGGCTAATATTGTACTTTTCAGTGTAATTTTAAATGTATTGGGTTGCTCGATAATAGATGACGTGAACTGCATGTTTCATGTAGTGAACTGCATAATTCATGTAGTAATCATTGCGTGGCTTATATTATTATATAATAGATTTTTTTTTGTGTGGTAGGGAGGTGAATGTTATTTATGCACAGAGTGTGGGACTCTCATGCGCGACTGGACTACCCACTAAACACCTCCCCTGCCTTCGATTTAGCCACGGTCTCACATCCGGTATGATGCGCGCAGTCCACCTTCCCTTCGTGCAATTCACCCAAGACTGCTGCCAATCGTTGAGCGAGCGCTGTCTCTCCTCACGGACAACCATCTCTCTCGCACCTCATCTCTGTACCTGTGCCAATCGTTTTCGGTATACCTCCTTGCTGAGAGCGTCGACCCATACCTCTGCTCCGTACAGTAGCACTAACCCGACAGCACTCATCAAGAGGCGTCTTCTTGATGGGCTTGGTCCCCCTACGTTGGCCGTAAGTCGACTCAGAGCCGATATTCCCGAAGAAGCCTTCTCAGCCGTTGCCCTGATTTGCTCTGAGAAACTCATCTTCGAGTCGATCAGTAGCCCTAGTTACTTCACCGCTGGCTTTGATTCGACTCGTAAGTCACCAATACTGATCATCCTTACTCTAGAGATTCTCTTTTTTGTCAAGATGACCACTTTGATTTTCTCCAGGGCTAGACTGAGCCCGCAAGCAGTCATCCAGTCCCCCACTCGGAACATTAGCATACCTAGCCTAAGTTGGTCCAGTGACCAGAGCCGCAACATCATCCACATACCCGATGTAGCGCGACTCATCTGGAATTTCAAGTCTCAGTAGCCCGCCGTAAGACACGTTCCACAAGTCCGGACCAAGGATAGATCCCTTGGCAACACCCGATGTAATTTCCATCCTTTGTTGGCCCTGTGTCGTGTCGTAGAGCAAGCTTCGGTCGTTTAAGGTAGTTCCTCAAAAGCCGCATTAGATATTCTGGAACTTGAAAAGAGTTTTCCAGCGTATCCAGAATATCCACCCATCTAGCGGAGTTGAAGGCATTTCTGACGTCGAGTGTCACCAACAGGACGATCCTTCGCTTGGGGCGACTTTATGCCTCTGCTCTTTGGACCGCGTTTACCACCTCTGCAATCGCATCAATGGTAGAACGTCTTGCTCTAAAGCCGTACTGCCTAGGAGATACGTCCCCAGCAGCACTAATCGCGTCAGTGAGTCTTCCTTTGATGAGTTTCTCCAGCACTTTCCCAGCCGTGTCTAGCATGCATAACGGGTGGTATGCAGACGGCGATTCAGGATTTCCCTTCCCCTTGCTGATTATCATGAGCCTTGCCACCTTCCATTGTACCGGGAAAACCCCGTTCCGTAGGCAAGCGTTGAATAGCACATTCAGCCATTCAGGACAATGGCGATAGACGAGCCGCAACACCTCAGCCGGAACACCATCTGGACCTGGAAACCTTCCTCGTTTTCAATGAGAGGACTGCCTCCTCCAGTTCCAGCTGTGTGAAGAGTGGACACTCGACTGCTGTTTCACCATGGGCTGCGTCAACACGGACGGAATGGGCGGGATAGAGTCCCCGCACTGTCACGTCCATCTTTACCGCGTCATGTACACAAAGTTTCGGTAGGGCACTAAGCTTCCGCATGACCAGCTTGTAGCCAAGGCCCCACGGATCCTTGTTCACATTGTCCACTAGGTATTGCCAGCAGCGAGTCTTGCTACTGTTGATTGATGGCCAACTTATATGCTGCCACCCAGATACATGCCTCATCACCGTTCCGTGCCAGTTGAGCCTTACGTCGAAGCTTGTGACACTCCCTTCGCTCTTCATCGATTTCAGTTGACCACCAGTACACTGGGGGCTTGCCGTGCCGGGGTTTTCGATGGGGCATAAAGGCGCAGCAAGTAGTCGTAATGATGCTCAACGTAGAGTTCACCACGTCTTGAGCTGCCAGTTCTTCCGTCCCCTCCGAAGCTCTCTGCAGCGGCTCACCTGTTGTGAGCGCCTCGACGAACCTCTCAACGTCCATCCTTCCGATGTTCCATCCAGTTGTAGAAAGCCTAGAGCACAGATGTCAGGAGACAGCATCACTCATCTCAAGCAGAATGCACTGATGATCACTGGCTGAGTAGTCCTTTAATACTTTCCAGTTGTGTATCCTCCGTACCAAGGACTGCGAGGCGAATGTCACGTTCGGTATGGTTCCCTCACAGCCAACACAGTTCATAGTCGGCGTATTTCTGGAGTTTAGTATGACAAGGGCCGTCCTGGCCACCATTTCCAGGACTCTTTTTCCCCGCGGATCCATCTGAGGCATGCCCCATTCGATTCCTATAGCGTTGAAGTCGCCCCCGACGAGCACGTTACCCTCTGCGTTCGAGACAGCACCCTCAAAAGCATTGAATTTGGCTTGGAAAGATGATATCGATTCGATAGGCGTTCGGCACACATTAAAGAAGGTGGTCCCTGCGCACCGAACCCGCACAAAACCATCCCCCCGTCCACAATTCTGCGCCTGAAAGTCACTGTTCAGAACCCAGATGGCAGCAGTACCGTTTCATCAGAATACCATAATGCAGGACTTTTATTATGGTGTTGATCACTCAGCAGCAAAAAGTCGGCTTTCATGTCCCTCACAAACTGCTCAAGCAGATTTTGGTGGTTGAACTGCGGTGTAGGCTTAGCTGCAGGATGCGAGTCATTGGAGTTCTGATTTTGCCTTGGCTAGGGCTTCCTGGAACACCCGGCATTTTCCTGATCCCAAAACGTGTCCAAAATCAAGTTTTGGATCCTTGCAAAGAATACAATGTGCCTCTTTCGCACACACTTTTCTTTTATGTCCCATTTCACTGCATTTGTAACATAGGGAACTCCTATCGGGTCCTTTGCATACTTGTCTGGTGTGACCATAACCAAGGCATTTGAAACATTGAAGAGGCGTTGCTCTTCACCGTATCCTACAGACAACCCACCCAATCCGTACTTTGCCCTTGTTCAGCAATTGTTCGGCGTCCTTTTCGGTCAAGTCAACTATGGCCATGCGTTGTCCCCTGTTGTTTTCTGGTGTCAGTCTCGCTTTGATCCTTCCCACGCTGGGGAACTCCCGCTTGATGGCCTCTTCTTCCTCGACCAGATCCGTCACGCAGTCAATGTCTCCCATTCCGATCGTTGCCATCGGCTCGAGTGGGGCTATATTTGCGCTTTTGCCGAGGACTTTCTTTACTGCGTCACTCTTTATTGCCGGCCTCTGCCCCGAATTCTACCAGTATGTGGCCCGACCGCGTTAGACGTACTACTTTAATGGTAGTATTGGTGTCTTCAGGCGCGTAGGATCGGACATCTTGGGGCTTTTTGAGCAGTGCCTGCTGCCGGGGTCTTCTTCGGAGCTTCTGCTTCTCCTGTTTTGCATCAGGTCCTTTTTCTAATTGGGCGTCCGTACGAACTTTACTTTCTGACTTTTTTTGAAGGAGTTTCTTTGCGGCTTTCTTCGCTCCTTTTCAAAGCACTGTCTGGAAACCATGATCTGGTGCTCCTTGCCAATCAAGTGCCTCTTCCTTCTTTTATCACGATCTCCTTCGATTGGGCTAGACGACATTCTTTTATTGACTTTTAATGGTGGAGCTATCTGGATATCACCTTTAGATTTTACCGCAAGAGCCTCTTTAGCCTTCTGTTCGTCTTCGGCCCTTAACCAGCTCCTCCAATAGTGCCCTATACGATCTAGGAGCTCTTCTAGTTCAAGGAGGCCCACCTTTGCTGCTTCGCTGATTTTTGGGGAGTCGTATGCAGATTGTGTTCTTTTCAGAGTAGCTTTTCTTCTTCGTATCGCTAGGCCGCAGTTGTACCTTGCAACCATCCTTGGGAGAGGTTATCGTGTTCCGTTTCCGAGTGCAGTACTTCCGCCACATTTAAATAATAAATTAGGTTTTCAACTGTCTCCAGTTAAAACTGAGCGTTATTAGTAAAGAACAAGTTGGTCAAAAATAACTTTAAAATTTATAATCAAAGAGAGCATTATTGACATATTTCAAGGACCCACTACTGAAGAATTTCGCACCCACAAATTTCTGGGGTCGAATGAATGTCGACCGAAGGTGGACGTAACCAACTAAGAGTCGAAAATTGCTGACGCAAAGGACAAACTGGGCCTGCGGAAGACAGACGGACTCCAGAGGACTTTGTCCTCGACGGACATCTTATGGCCCAAAAATAAGAGTGGGGCATCCAGAAGTAGGTGGTGCTCCCTCGCACCCTCCGAACCGGATCAAGATCTAAACGTAGACGCGGCCATATATTTCTCATTTGAGTAAAAAACAACATGATTAGCGATTATTTGGATAATAACGGAATTATTATTAAGGCAGAGCTAATTATAAACATTTTTTCCAATTGGTATAAGATGATTGATTAGATTTGTTACAAACCAGTATACCCTATATATACATCATCAAAGCTACCAGGGAAAGAAACCGCTGTAACACCACTTACCTACTACTCTGCCTATTTAAACCAGAAGAACAAAGACGAGAGTTAATTTTTAATGAATTACTTTTCATTTTATTGTTCATTTTTTGTAACTTATATTAACACCAAATTGGTTAATCAACTAACTAACAATATCAGTATTAGCTAAACTTTTTAATTGGATCATTTTACCTTTTTCACATCAACTTAATGTAAATCTATACGACAAATTTGCTCTACATTTGAAGTTTATCTAACGTCGCGCGGATATCGATCACTCTTTCGGATGGCTCCGATAGCTTTTTAAATTACTTTTTATGGAATTGTTTGCAGCTACATATAAATGAGTTGCATATTTTGAATAATAATTTTTCTGAAAAATTATTAGAGAAGAAAAATGTTAGAAGAAGATGGTTTCGACGTGTGCACTAATTCTCCTCAGACCATCACTCTTAGATACACACCGGTGATGGCGACCACCATGTTCAGAGGTGAGGGAGTAAATTTTTAATTTTTCTACTTATGCAAACTCAATATGTTTTTGCATCTGCAAGTTATATTCAAGGTAAATTTCACTTGTACGACGTTAGACGCGACGTTAGATAAGCTTCAAATGTAGAGCAAATTTGTCGTATAGATTTACATTAAGTTGATGTGAAAAGGGTGAAATGATCCAATTAAGAAGTTTAGCTAATACAAGTACTTACAAGTGAAATTTACCTTGAATATAACTTGCAGATACAAAAACATATTGAGATTGCATAAGTAGAAAAATTAAAAATTTACTCCCTCACCTCTGAGCATGGTGGTCGCCATCACCGGTGTGTATCTAAGAGTGATGGCCTGAAGAGAATTAGTGCACACGTCGAAACCACCTTTTTCTAACATTTTTCTTCTCTAATAATTTTTCAGAAAAATTATTATTCAAAATATGCAACTCATTTATATGTAGCTGCAAACAATTTCATAAAAAGTAATTTAACAATATTAGGTTTACACAGGTGAGCGCCAGCCTGAAGAGGGAACTAAAAAGATGGGTTTGTGGATCGGGGTGGCCACATGGAGCGAAACGCCAAAGGGCCGATGGAGGATCGCGGCTCAAGCCAACACCTCACCCCTTGCCACTTTATCGTACACAGGACAAGATCTTCGGCTAAACTTTAATCGCGAATGCTTGGATGATGTAAACGGTAATTGGGTAGCAGCACGCTCCCTTTTGGATTTAAACAAGACTGACTGCCTAGTATAAGACTCCACGACTATTAATATTGATCCAATATGAGCTTTTGAACCAATTTGCCGCTAAAATCGATCGCTGAGACGATGAGAACGTGAGTTCTCATTTACTGCAAACTTCTCTCCCCGCTTCACCTTATCAATTTGTAGACGCTGAGAGCCATTCTGCAATATGACGAAATACATAACATATGAGTGAGGAAAGCTTTTCGTCCCTATATTCACCGCAGCTCTCAGTCGGTAGGCGAAAGCTTCCACATGATCGCTATTCCATAAGCTGACTCATACATACAGCTTCTCGCTTGTAGTTACTCGCTGCCATGTACGCGTTATCCATATGTTGAAGCTTCACAGCGGCCGCAACGTACGTGAAACTTACCATGTACGTATGAAGTGAATTGCCATGTACGTATGAAGTGAATTGCGGGTTGATCTAGCGTATGCCCATTGGACGACAATTATATGCTTTGATAACAATGGGCGTATGTGCTTGCTTGTATTTGAGTATATAACATAGTTGCTAATTGTTCGCTCGCAATGATAAGGTCCTAAAAGGGAAGAGCGGGAAATTCTGCGTGACGCGTTAAATGTTCATCAAGAATTCGATAGTTACTGCTGCAATTACTACTGAAGTATCCAATGTAAAGATCTTAAGTGCCGAACCATCCTGAAGTCCACAAACAAGTCAATACAGAAAAATCCCCGTTGGCAGCACCAGCCGGAAAGGTAAATTTCTCGTATGTAGCGTAAGGTTTCGAAAAAGAAATTGGCTTATCTACTACTAGACTTCTTATTGCAATTTTTGTAGCACTACATGGGTATTTATTAACAGAAAGGATCTGCCGCCGTTCGTATTTGGAGACCCTTCATAAAGGCGCAAATATTTTGCTAATTAAATTGAGTTGCACACGTATGGATCACATATTGAAAATCAGCGGGTAATAAATTGTTATAAACATATTTATACTCGTTTCGCCCTTCTCAAATTTGCTGTTAATACATTTGACAGTGGTTGTCAAACAAAGGTGATAACTTTTTGGCTTAAATAGCTCAAATAGTTAATTTCAAAAGATTTCCATAAAAGTTTAATCAGCACTTGCATTGCCATTAATATATACATTTTCGATTCTTTTCTGAACCATCAGGGGCCGTTATTTTGAATTTTTATTGAAAACGGCTGCTAAAATTATTAAGCTGTAAATTTTCGAATTTTTTATTTGTCATCCGATTTGCATAATTGAATTAAATTAATTTGCCTTAATAACTTATAATTTCAAGTTTTATCGGAATCTATCGAGAAACTTGGCTGCTAGAGGGCTACAGAAATAAAAAAAATGTTTATGTCACCTCCCTGTATGGGGAGACCCTCTTAAACACTTTAAAATATGTTCTTACACTGCAAATTTCAAGAGACACCACTTTTGACTTACGTAGAAAATTTCCTCATTCTAGCTCATGTGGTTTGCGAGAAAACTTGTGACACACGAACAAACGGACGGACGGACAGACAGACAAGTCGCGATTTTATAATTTTTTAGGGTATTGTTAAAAATATTTTACAATATTTAAAAAATATTCTGATTTACAAATACGTTCAAGATAGGTCATTTAAAACGTTTCCATGAAAAAAATTCATTATTTCAGTTGCTACTAAAAAAGCGAATTGAGCTTGTTCCTCACCTTTGGGGGCCGCCATTTTGAATGCATGCATTTGATTTTGGACAATTTTAAATCTCTGTGGGCTAGGACCTCATCAATCAATGTCCCAAATCTCGTTCGATTCGGAGTTTCACTCTAGACAGGGCAAAATAATTCAATTTTTAGTGAAAATGGCAGCTTAAAAATATTGGGTTTTAAATTTTCGACTGTTTTATTTTTCATTCAATTTTAATAATTTTCTGCATAATACAAGAACATAGTACAAAGATCCATAATCTCAAGTTTCATCAAAATCCGCTGGAAAATGTGACCGCTAGAGGCCCACAAAAACGTGAAAAAAATGCATATTTAAAACGCCGCCATTTTGAAAATTGCTCATGCATGATCACCAAAATATTAAAAATTGTAGATCTGAGTAATGCCTATCTTGATTTAAAGTTTCATATATATCAAATTAAAATTGCGACTTTTAGAAGCCTTTGAAGTTTTGAGCGTCAACTGGCCGCCATTTTGTTTTTTGTGACCTGACCTCCAAATTTTTCACACAATACTTTAGATACTCATAATTTCTATCTAAATGCAAAATTTCATGAAAATCTGTTGAAAGCTTTGACCACTATTACAACAACAAAATTTTGCACGTTTTCCGACCTTTGAGCCACCGCCATTTTGTTTCTGCTGTACCGACTTTGGATTTTTTATTGTTAAATTCATCACATACATCAGTGAACCAAATTTCATCCAAATTGGAGCTATACTTTGGTCAGAACAGAAATCACGATTTTTCGTCTAAAATGGCCACCATTTTGTTTTTGCCCAGCCGATATAGCTGGTTCACGAATTTAACCGAGATATTAACCCAATACACCTTTTCTGAAAATTTGGTGAAAATCGGAGCAAAATTGCAACCTCTAGCGTGGTCACAAATTTCGTTATATCCCATATATATATATATATATATATATATATATATATATATATATATATATATATATATATATATATATATATATATATATATATATATGATGCTCTCCGCAATAGGTAAATTTCTCTCGAGAAATTTACCTAAAAAGGGAGTGATCATATCACCGCTACCGTGAAAAATTTAGCTGAAGCACTGTATTTGGAAATAGAAGCCGATTACTTCTTCCAAGAGAGGAATTTGCAAAGTAAAATTGTCATCCAGCGCTATTAAGAAAAAAGACAAATCCGAAAAGCGGGAGACATTCTCAGAAGAACAATATCTCCATGCAACTCGCCTTGAATCAGTAAAAGTGTAAAATCTGGGCTCATTTAACTAGACGAGCTCCTAGATTGCATAGAATATTACCAAAAGAGCTGGATGAAGTCCAGAGAAGATCAGGAGGTCATTTAAGAGCAGAAGGCTGAAAAAGCGCTGAAGATTCAGTCTAAAAGACAATCGCTGTCAGCTCCACCATCAAATATCAACAAAAGAATGGCTTCTAGGCCAATTGGAGGTAATCAGGATAAAAGAAGGAAGGGAGAAGCACTTGGTGGGCATAGAACGCTATATGATAGGTTCCGGACAAGAAGAACAAAGACACCTGCAAAGAAACTCTTTTAAAAAGTGCCAGAAAATAAAATTCGCACAGTTGTCTAGCAATAAACATGTTGGGTAGACAGACTTCCGCTCATGTCAGAAAGGTTTTGTACACAACTTACAAAATGCAATCACCAGCAACGAATAATATTGTTACATGTGCAAATAATTCCGTAAGCTATTGTCGCAATTGTTTTCGCAACTATCAATAACATCATGATCAACAAACGAATGTACTCGAAAACACAAGAACCCACCAATCATGATCAATATCTGAAAGTGACATCACTACAGCCATTCAGAATTGCTCAAATATTCCATGTAGTTCTCGTCAAACCATTCGCCAATATACGAGAAATAGATTGAATCACTAGAGACCCTATATAAAGCCGACCTGAATGAATCGGGAGGTGGGTATAGAAAACCGCGATTGTAAGACTGCGGTAGAGTGGAGCGTGGAGTAAAGACGATATTAATTGATAGTGAAGTGAGTAAAGTAATTTTTGTGATATAGACAGTTGGAAATTAAGTTGATAGAAAGTAACAATTAAATTTAAATCCGATTTTTAAAATAGTCAAATTAATGATTGTGCATTCTTATTAAATAAACTCTTTTAACTTAACTTTAAAGACAGTGCGTGTTCACTTTCCCAGAACATTAAAATTATCGGCCGCGAACTATAACACGCGAAAATGGTGTCAAAAGTAAAAATGAAAATTTTGAAAGTGAAAAATTATAAAAATTTTGAAAGTGCACAATAGTGAAATTTTACGTGGAAACTGGTGGGAAAAAAACGCCGAAATAATAAAAATGCCGCGAAGCTTTATAAATTTATGAATTGGCCATGTTGGAGCTTAAGGAAGGGTTGGAACAGCGAAACCTGGCTACACAAGTTACAAAGGCCACACTGATTGCACACTTGTGTGACGTGATTGAATCAAAAGGCACGTATCTGGATCCGGGTGAGCCCCCAAATGTGGAAAAAGGCGCAGAAGGTGGAGAAACAGAAAATCCACAATCAAAGGAACCAGAAAACGCGCTGATGCAAATCTTGATGATGATGCAGCAAGAGCAGCGACAATAGGCATGCAGTTTAACTGCGAAGCTGGAGGAGCAAGCAACGAAGCTTAAAGAACAATCAGCAAAGCTAAATGAACAGTCATCCAGTCTAACTGCGAAGAAAGATGAACAATCAGCAAAGCTGGACCAACAAGCGATCGAAATCAAGGCAGATTTGTTAAAACAGTCGACCGAAATAAAAGCAGAGCTCGGTAGTCTGATCAAAAAAATTAAATGCATAGAGGAAAAGGTTTACTACGTCGAGGAGAAGGTCAGCCAGGTCGAAGAGAGAATGAACCATGAAATGGAAAAAGTGAAAAAGGAATTGGAAGTAGCGAAGGCAGTAGTAGCCACCTCACCAGCCCCACTTATAACCATAGGGCAAAGCACATCCCGAAATGTGAAGGCACCAATATTCGACGGGCAAATGGTCTGGAGCATTTACAAAACACAGTTTGAAGCCACCGCCAGTAAAAATTACTGGAATGAGCAGAAACGAGCAACTGCATTAATTCATGCTCTAAGAAGCCCAGCTGCTGAGCTTTTGTAGACTATCTTTGTTGAGTTGCACTCAAACTTGGCTGCTATGATGAATGCCCTTTCCATGCGTTATGGAGACAATCATCTGAAGTAGATTTATCGGTCACAGCGACGGCATCGGATGCAGAAGACTGGCGAAACCCCACAGCAGCTAGCGCAAGACATTGAGCGACTGGCACTTTTGGCTTACCAAGCTTATAACCGGGAACATCGAGATAACGCAGCAACAGAAGCATTCATCAGCGCGTCAAAAGATCAGGAATTGCAACAAGCCGTGCGTTTAACTCAAAATCAAACGATTAAGGACGCATTGGCTTATAGTCTAAGCTTTGAGGCAGCGAAAAATGTGACTCATACCACTGCCCGGGTTGGCAAGTTAGTGAACGACGAGTGCACGTGTGAGCGCATGGAAATTAAACGAGACCCGCAGACAAATGGTGCATCTGGATGCTGGAATCGCAGTGGGAAGGGGTGCCTGCAAGTGAAATGCAAGAAGCGAAGGAAACTGATCTATTGTCCAGGGTGGAGGAGATCCAGACCGAGTCAGGAACCCAGAATGGAAGCCCTTCAAACTGAGAGGGTAAACTTCGTGGGGTAAAGGTTGGCTAAGAGGAGTGACGTCCCCAGTACTAATATAACCATGTCAGGACTACATCATGGAGAAGCAGATTTATGCCTTCCGGGTCAAGTTGACGGAGAACATTGCACCATAAGAATAGACATTGGTGCAACCCGATCGATTATCCGACCAGACCTGGTGACGCAACAACTGTTACACAAGGGCATGATTTTCTCACTACGGACAGCTACGGGAAAAGCTGCACCTGTCCACGGAGAGGTCAACCTCCAGTTACAGTTGGGAGAACTTGCGTTCCGACATAATTTTCTGGCCGCGAACATTATGGATGACTGCATTCTCAGAATGCATTTTCTGCGACCACATGAAATCACGTTAGATTTGGGCAAACGGGTATTGAAAAGGCGGAATGTCAAAGTATTGATTTAGGATCCCAGCGTCCAAGTTCCCAAGATGAAGGTGGCAGTATGTACCGACACTGACGTACCGAAATCTTCCGAAAGCATTTTATGGGCCATTCTGGAGACCACCGATCTTATCTGATAGAGCCAACGAAGGCGTCGGCATTGCGCAATTTGACTGTAAGACGAAGCCTTGCAAGATCTATAAGGAACAGATACGTGGTGGTTAGAGTCCTTAACAATGCAGACTCAACCACAGCATCAAAACGGGAGAAGTCATCGGCAGCTGCCAGCTCATTTCCACCATCACCTCTTTGGAAGCTACTCACGACCATCTTTGGAAAAAGAGGTAAGACACAGGCAAAGCCCGAGAATTCACGTCTGCAATATTGAAGCAGACCAAATTGCTAGTGCAAATATTCAAGTAAACCTCTGATCTGGTCACCAAGGACAGTGACATCTTCTCAACAAGCCCGGATGACCTAGGCTGAACGAGTACGGAAACTCACGTCATAGATACACAGGGAGCCAAGCCAATTCTTTAGCCAAACAAGGAAAGGTTCCTATAGCCAAACAAGGAAAGGTGAGTGCGCTGATCTCGGAAATGGAAAAGCAAAGTATTATTGAGCCTTCTATCAGTCCATGGGCTGTGCCAGTAACTCTAGTAAAGAAAAAGAATCGTAACACTCGTTTTTATGTTGACTATAGGCAGCTAAACGACGTCACTAAGAAAGATAGTTACCCGCTTCCTCGCATAGATGATATCACTTTAGCCGACGCAAAATGGTTTTCTGAATGGCTACTGGCAGGTAGAAATCGATAAGACGGACCGAGAGACGACCGCATTTTCAGTTGGAACCGGATTGTGGCAATTTGTGGTGATGCCATTTGGTCTTTGCAATGCTCCAGCCACTTTCGAACGCCTGATGGAATACGTGCGAAGTGGCTTTACCTGAAAAACCTGCTTGGTGTACCTAGATGACATCATTGTCATCAGGAAAACGTTCTAAGACCATGTGCGGAACTTAGAAGAGGTTTTCTCCCGATTGCGACTGGCGAATTTGAAACTTTGTCCCGACAAGTGTACCCTTTTCGCAGCTGAAGTAAAATACCTGGGACACGTTGTATTAGCGGAAGGGATCAAAACAGACCCTGAAAAAATTGAGGCCGTGAAAAGCTGGCCAACACCAAACAACTAGCACCAACTACGAAATTTTCTGAGCCTGGCGGCCTACTATCGAAGATTAGGCAAAGGTCTTACCAAAAATTGTCCGTATGTCTGGAATGAACAATGCTACCCAGCCTTTGAGACCTTGAAGGAGAAGCTATGTGAATCACCCCTGCTGGCATATCCAAATCCTGGCATATTGTTTGTAGTTGAAACAAATGCAAGCAACGGCGGGATCGGAGCTGTACTCTCCCAGCAGATCAATGGTGAAGAAAGAGTCCTTTCGTATTATAGTCAAGTTCTCTCAAAAAGTGAGAGGAACTACTGCGTGACCAGGAAGGAGCTATTGGCTCTAATAGAGGCCACCAAGCAGTTCCACAAGTACCTATGTGGCCAGAAACTTGTTCTGTTATGGCGAGAAATTCGTTAGGAAAAGGACCCGATCGTTGATCTGCAAGTGATAATGGCCGAATTCAATGAAGGTTGGTCATCGGAGGAGATTCGTAATGCCCAGCTAGCCGATGAAGACATCGAACCATTACTGGTATGGAAGGAGACAACCGGGTGACCTGAGTGGAAGGACATTTTGATGCAAGGTGCCACCCTGAAAAGTCACTGGACACAGTGGAACTCCTTCAAGTGACGTACTCAAGCGGAAATACAAAACGGTAAATGGCAGCTCCCATTGGATGCAAACTTTACTTTCCGAAAGCCAAATCCACAATGTGGTTAAGGAAATGCACAAAGGAGCCCCGTGAGGCCACCTTGATGTTAACAAGTCCTTATCAAAATCGCGGGAAAGGTTTAATTGCTCCACGCTCGAGAAGACCTAGAGAACTGGTGTCATAGATGCGCAATTTGCGCTTCCGTCAAAAGTCCAAAGTGAGGACTGAGAAGACAAATTCAAACATATGACGTGGATGTGCCGTTCCAAAAGATTGCTATTGACATCATAGGACCCTTTCCTTATCGATGCGCGCTGGTTGTGGCCGATTATTTCAAGAAGTGGCCCGAGGTCTACCCCATTCTCAACCAGGAAGCAACTACTGTAGCCAAACAGCTAATGTTAAATTGAGTCAGTAGGTACGGCGCACCTTGTAAACTTCATTCCGATCAAGGCTGGAAACTTAAGTCACTAGCTTTTAGCAAAACATGTGAGCTACTGAGAGTACAGAAACCGAGGACAACACCGCTGCATAACCATTCCGATGGAATTGTGGAACGTTTCAACGACACACTCAATAAAGACTGGGCCAAGAGGGTTGACAAGAACCAAAGGGACTGGGACCGGTGCATCCCATTATTCTTGAGGGCATAAAGAGCTGCTGAACATGCCTAAATGGGCGAAGCCCCAGCCAAATTCATTTTTGGAAAGACTATCCATCTGCCGGCTGATATAAAGTTCGAAAAACCCCCAAAAAAAACCTAAACTATCTTGGAGTGCGCAAGTCAGCTAAGGCAACGGTTGAAGCAGATACGTCGGACAGTGCGAAAACACCTCGAGTCGGCTATTGACTGCATGAAGACCAGGAGCAATATAAAAGCAAATCCTACTGGTTTTTAGCAAGATGACTTGATGTGGCTATACAACTGCACAACGGTGGAAGGGAAGCTCTTCAAAGTTGCAGCATAATTTGGAGGGATCATACCAAGTTACAAGGCAAATCAACGACGTCATATATCGCATACAGGAACACCATAAACCGAGAGCACTTAGACCACCATGTTATATCCAGGGAGACTTAACTACAACTTGCTACACATCATTTCGGGGCGAAAAGAACTTAGGGGGGATGGGGGTAATGTTACATGTCCAAACAATTCTGCTAGCTACTGTCGCATATGGTCCCGTAACTATTAATAGCATCATGATCAATAAACGAATGTACTCGAAAGCACAAGAATAATCCATGATCAATATCTGAAAGTGACGTCATTGCGGGTATTCAGAATTGCTCGAAGATTCCAGGTAATTCTCGTCAGAACATTCGCCAGTATGCGAGAAATTGATTAAATGACTAGAGGGTTCTATATAAAGCTGAGCTGAATGAATGGGGTGATGGAGTAGTAGTAAAAACTGCGATAGAAAACGGTGGTAGGAGTAGAGTGCGAATTAAAGGCGATATTGATTGATAGTGAAGTGGTTTTTGTGATATATTTAAAGACAGTTGGAATATAAATTGATAGACAGTGAAAAGTAAACTAAAATGTGATTTGAAAAAAAGTGAAATTAATTTTTATACATTCTTAATAAATAAACTCTTTTAACTTAATTTAAAAGACAGTGCGTGTTCAATTTTCCGGGACATTGAACTTATCGACTGCGAACCATTACATGCAACATTATATTTCTATAAGATTTTCCAGTTAATGGTAAAAATTATATATAAAAAAATTTCTCGTCATTTAGTATCACCATATGAATTTTAATTATATAAAATATACATTGTGACAAAAAAGTACCCGGAGATCGTAAATAACACGCAAAATATTTAATTATTCATGAATATTTATTTTTTTGTCTTCAAAGTTATCTCCATCAGATGCACTACATTTACGCCCACAATTTTTCCAGTCCTCGAAACACTTTTCATAAGCCTACAGCTCCTTCAGCGAGTTTTATTTTACATTGTGACAAAAAAGTACCCGGGAATCGCAAATATCACGCAAAATGTTCAATTATTCATCAAAATCACGTAAAGCCAAATCTGGTGTATATCGATGGTATTTATTGCATTTTTGGCTTTAAATTCGGTAACAATCAAAAATATCACAAAATCACCAAAAATCGCAACGCTCTACTGAGGTGTACCGACTTAAGCAGCTGCTGTAAACAAATTTGTCGACATATCGCACTCATATTTGGCGTAGTTATTAAGGAAGACCAGCTGCATTTACAGGAAAACAAAGCTCCAAGTATACAAATCTATGATAAGACCTGTGTTATGCTATGGATCTGAAACATGGACCCTAACTCAAGTATCCGCAAATACTTTGAACGCCTTTGAGCGACGGGTCCTGAGGCGAATAATCGGAGCGAAGTTAGACGGGGGCCAATGGCGAATTCGATACAACCATGAGCTGTATGAAATTTTTGACGAAGCGGAGGTCTCAACGATTGTAAGACTGCGGAAGCTGCAATCGGCTGGCCACATGAATCATATGGACGAACAACGGAAACCCAAGAAGATATTCGTTGGGAGAATTGAAGGCCGGAGAATGGTGGGGAAACCGAAGAAACGCTGGTCTGACTCGGTTGACGAGGATAGTTCATCTCTGTTTGGATTTCGAAATTGGGGACATGGTCAATGGACCGAGACAGTTTGAGGTGCTATTTACAGGAAACAAAGGCCCGAGAGGGGCTGTAGTGTTAAAGAGAAGAAGAAGATTAAGGACAGTCCTATCAACTTAACAAAATACATTTTTTTGAAATACCATTTACTCGGGGAATTTAATATACCTGTAGGTACTGCATCCATAACTAATCAAGCTAAAAAAATTGCATTTGCAATAAAGACACCAACGCAAAATATGCAGTTTTTTCAAATACACACAACCGCTCTGGCAGAAAATAAACTTTGAAGTGATGCTACAAGTATATGATCATGCTCTAGCAGACAAATCGTCAACGAGCACATGCATACAGGTATCAGGTATCGATTCCAGGAAAAATCATTCATATAGAAGATGAATCAATTTTGGACTTTTTGCCAGGCTTTGAGGCATTTGGCCCCACTGTGCGACAAGATGTAAGGGAACCTGGGGCTGGTTGTGACATTTTTTTTATAATGTGACTTAACTTTTTGTTTCTTTGTTTATTTTACCTGATTATAGCTCTATTTCATTAAGTTACCTGTCTATGTTTAAGTTTAAAAACAATTTTTCTGATCAGCACTTAAGAAATAAGACAAATTAATGAACTGTGGGAAAAGTCGCGTGTAACTTTTAACCCCACGCCAGGGGCTGGTTGTTACACAATAAGGGGCAAAATGTTACAAGAAAAAAACAAAGCTTATTTCAGACTTTTTACTAAGAATAATCACAGTTTCTTTTGACAAAATAAACTACTTTATACGAATATTGTATTGCAAATTAACAGCATAACATCTATCTTAAAATAAAACAGAATTCTTTTGTTTATCAAAGTAAGGAATCTTTAGTTGACAATATTGTTTCGGAGTTCTGCCCATTAAAAAAAAAATTTAGGAAGCTTTCAGCCTTGTTCAATTTCACAGTCTTCTTTATTTTAAATTAAAACTACGATTATTAAGAATCAGCTAAACATAAATCTTCAACCAACAAAAAACAAGTTATTTCCCTCTTTCTTATAAAGAACAATCAGATCTTAAAAGCTAATTACAAAGGACTTCAGTCATTTTAGTCGGAACAATCGCTTTCGCAGTTTAAACAAATATAGGATACAGCATTTCCCTTAGCACACCTGATATGGGACCATTTCTTACAGACTAAACATTGTACCCATTCCTCACCAGCTCGACTCTGGTCGAATGGTTCACAGCATATCAGGCAAAAGAATTCATCTTCTGCACTTTCTTCATCAGATTCTTGTAACATCTTTCTCTTTACAGAAATCTTTCTTGTTTTCTTCATTGTTTTTTGCACCTTACTTTCATTTCCTTGTTTAGCTTTCTTCTCTGGCTCAGATGACTTTCTTTTCTTAGTTACATTTCTTTTTTCTTGCTTTGTTCTAGTGCCAACGCATTTTTCTCTGGTGTGTCTGTCAAAATAGCTGATTTACAAGATTTTCGTGTAAACTTTTTCACTCGAGGAGCAGCTTTTGGATAAGGCCGAACAGCCTCGGGAGAAAAAATGCATGAATTATCAATAGGATCTCTGCTGCAACGAGTAACTAGATTAATAGGTGGAGATGGAGTCCTAGGAGGTGAAACCGGAGTTTTTTGTGGAGTAGCAGCAGTATTTTAAATATTTGGGATAGCTATTATTCTGTCCGTCACAAAAGCAGACAAGTAATCATCATCCTGAAAAATATCTTTATTGAATGGTGCAATACCAGTCTTTTTAAATCCGTTGATGATGTTAGCCGGATTCAGTGCCAAGCGTAAAGCTTTATTCACTATAGACGGAATATCGTGAATAGTCATTATTTTACCGGGATTGCTTCTGAGCCAAGCTTCTTGTTGAGTGGCAAAATAATTTTTGAATGGTCCATAAACTCCTACATCCAAAGGCTGCAGCTTATGAGAACAATGTGGTGGATAGGACAGCCAAACGACATTGTTTTCCTTAGCCATTTCAACAACTTCAATCTCCAAGTGTGAACAATGGTTGTCCAATAATAGGAGTACAGGATCAGATGGAGATGGCTCCACATTTTCAATAAAGTGCCTCATGAATATTTGGAATTCAATCCCAGTCATCCAGCCGCTCGAGTTACCAGCGCCAATGCAACCTGGAGGTCCATCACGAACAAAATACTCCCTGAATTTAATTCGAGGGAAAACAAACATACACGGCACCAAGTTTCCCACTGCATTTACTGCTACACACACAGTAACAAGAATTCCTCTTTCAGCTGACGTAATGGAACCTACTTGTTTAGATCCTTTCTGAGCCAAAATTTTTCTTGGTTTCTGCACGGTTGTAACACCTGATTCGTCGGCATTCCATATGCGTGATGCAGGGAATTTATGTCTGTCCAATACTTCCGCCGATTTCGAAAAGAGATTTGGAACATTGATTTTATTAAAAGATGTGGCTCTGCTCAGGCTAGTAGCCTCTGGTAATCTCACAGACAAAGACTGGTTGCATTTTAAAAATGCTGTCAGCCAATCAACTCCCGCCTCTTTATTTTTAAGCCACGATTGAGGCATAACAATGTTGTATTTTAGTGCACAAGTAAATGCTGATTTCCTGACATCTTTTGGCGTTAATCCATAATAAATTTGACTGTATTTTGTTAGGTAACTCACCAAAATTGCTTCTTGCCATCGCTGAAAACTTTTCTGTTTTTCTTGTAGCCAACTGTGAGAGATTCCATAGTTTCACCCTGTTGTTTTGCTTCTTCAAACACCTTGTCAGAGACATATGACATATTCCGAAATCTTTTGCGATACCACGAATTGTTCTAGTTTCATCCTCTTCCACAATTACTGCTGCTTTCTCGTAGGTGTCTTTCGATATTCTTCCACGGTCACTTTTCCGTTTATACATCCTCATTCTAAAAAAAACATAAAATAACGCATTTATGTAGATCGAGTTCAAATAAAAAAATACAATCACTATGGGGCAGGTAGTGACAAATCACAACCTGCCCTGACCGTATGTCACTTTTAGCCCCAGCACCAAAACTAATCTTTTGAGGTTAAATTGTAGAAACACGAATAAGTATGACTGTGCGAACGTGGATTTGTTAAAAACAAAAGGCATCAGGGCATAAATGTAATACACACACACTTCACTGCTTTCACAGAAAACAAGGTGTAAACCAATTTTACTGAAAATCAAAAATACTACTAACCTGCGGTTTTGATGAGTGTACTCACGGACTGCTCTCATACGAATGCTACCGCGACTGACTCACGTCATGTGGAAGCCTAAGGTATAGTGATCATTTTGCTCTTTCTAACATAAGTATAGCGTTCATAGTTTAGCAGCTAATGCCGCTGTAACAACCTACCCCTGTCACAACCAGCCCCAGGCTCCCCTATATAAAGCAACTTACAAAGTCCCACCGGGTCAATTTTTTTTCCGACTTGTCGGACTAAAGGTGTCCAATTGCTAGGAAGGCTCACACATTTTGATACATTTCTTCTTCTGCTGCACCATTTGATACAAAAACTGCAATTTTAAGACCTATTTTAGAAACTCCCGATTATGACCTTGTATTTCACATACCAGACTTAGCTCTGATACGCCTACCAAATCTAGTGATTGTAACTTCTATAGTTTTCAAGAAAAACTGCTGTGACACTTTTGGGTAGACGAACAGACAGGTTGCGATTTCAAAACCCTAAAAATACCTTGAAGAGGGATGTTGTTTTAAGACCAAGAAAATCATTTCTCAATATGCTACCAAGCTAAAAATCTATCAGTACTGATTACCACCCAATCATTTGTCGATTCTGTCCACCCTTCAAAACGAAAAATTGAAGAAAAATTACTGGAAAAAGTAAACCACAAAACTTCTACTACTCGTAATATCGAAACACTCAACGAGTTTGTCTCTATAGACGTATACGTTTTCATATTTTCACTCTCTACTTTTCGAGTGGAATTTTGTACCATTCACGTTGAATAAAATTTTTTTGTCACGGTTAGTTTTTGTTCTGATTACCCATAAAGTTTCTCTCGAGAAGAAAATGGACGATGGAGTTAAAGTAGTTGAAGGAAAACGTTTCCGACAAGCATCAGGCAGTTATTACTCTGCACTTAAATGGATTCCAAATTAAAGTGAACCGCTTAAGATGAGCGAGCGACAGAGTGAGTGATACTTAATTAAGACGTTTTTACCATTTTTAAGGCTCTGATGCAGTCTCCAACTTCTGAGAATGGATGGTTATAAAATGCATTTTTATATTCGCTATGAGCTATAAATTTTAAAAGCTCTTGAAAGATTTCATGCTCTTCAAGTTTACATTGAGGACGTTCATTTTGTTCTTTAATTTATTAATTTTCTTTTTTAAGCCTTTGCAATTTATGGTTTTAATTTATCGTCCTTTTCTCATGGGTAATTGGTCAATTTACTGCGCAGAAGAGGACTTGGTAAAATGAAATTGAAGTGGACATGCAATTTCTGAATAATTAACTGCGTAAATGAAGAAAGCATTTTTGCTTAATAAAGATAGTTTTTTGGATCAATGCTCTCGTTACAGATTGGCTTATTGGTCCTCATCTTTGCGCTATCTTTGAATGCGTTGCAGATATTCCTTTTACGTTTCATGCAGTATGGTACTACTAACTGTATTTATAAAGCAAATAAATCACAGGGAATTATTTTGAATGCTGCAGAAGATACTGTTCAAGATTTTGACATTCCAACTAAACCAAAAAGTGAAACCTGTAAAGCCACAATTCAATACTTGATACACTGATGAATGCATCCACAGAGGACTTAATGAAATTTCATGAAGTTAAAATTATGGTAGCAAGGATTGCTTTCATGAGGTATTAAACTGTAGCACGTTTGATCTTTACCATAATTCGGTTGACAAAGTTCAAAATTGGAATTACTGGGAACTTTCAAATAAATTCAATCTAATAAGGAATTTGTTATGATCAGTATGCTTGTAGCCTACTGCTACTAAGTGTAATATACGACACTTATTTCATTTGAAATTTCATGCGCCTGGGCAACTTTTGGTGAATCCTTCATTTGAGAAGCCAATTAAATTTGGTCAGAAAGTATGCAATATATTGATGCACGTTTTAGCTGCCAAGGGTATAATTTTATTTTAACCTACAGTAAAAAACTGCTAAATAAATTGAAAGAAAGATGTGTAGTAATCGAGGAAACTGATCGTAAAGCACCATTACAAATCATCCAATTCCACAACCACAAAAAAAAAAAGTGGGGTATACTTTTGATGACATACGTCATATCCGTAGTCTGCTGAGCACGAATCCGGGTCTAGAATTGAGCAACCACGTCCTGATGTTTTTCTAAACTCAAAAAATGGGTTAAAAATAGAGAAAATCGTGGAAAATACACTCGTATTTAAACCTTTATTCTTATGAATTAAAACCTGCTGAGCACGAATCCATGACCAGAATTAAGCCATCATGTCCTGATTTTTTCGAACCTCAAAAAATGGGTTAAAATCCGAAAATCGCGGAAAACACACTAGTGAAATTTGGAAAAAATTTATTCTTAACTTTTAAACCTACATTCATATGAATTGAGACCTGCTGAGCACGAATCCGTGACCAGAATTGAGCCACCATGTCCTGGTTTTTTCCTAACCTCAAAAAACGGGTTAAAAACAGTAAACATCGAGGAAAAAGCATGCGTAAAAGTTCGAAAAACAATTTTTTTCACATCTAAATCTATATTTATACTAACGGGTATTGGTTAATGCTTTTCCAAGCCGCATTGCTCTAATTCAATATTTTAATAACTAAAAACCCAGTTGAATACAACCAATTACCGTTGTTCAGAAATATGGAACTAGCTTAAGGTTATATCGCTTTCTACCTACATCCAGGGCACCTCCACGTGGTGACGGTGGGCAACGGAGTTGCTCCAATATCCGGCTAAGTTCCTGGATAACGGCTTTCATGCCATCATGGCGAGTAGAAGGAAGAGAATTACGATGCAGGGACTCAGAAATCCAGTTTCGGCGATTAGTCAGGGTGTGAAAACGGGCCAGAAATCGTCGTGATCTAGCGACTGTAGCTCGTCATGTGTGGGTAACTTGTCTTATGTTGAGTATAATGCTACAAGAAAAAAGCCGCGGGCTAAAAGGGCAGATCGTCACTGTGATAAAAACTGTGGTATGTTTCGTTATATTTGTTGTAAATATGTATTTATCAAAGTGCGAATAGCTGTAACAGAGAAAATTAAGAATCTTTCTAAAGATACCTTCGGTCTAGAGTTACTGCACCAGAATACAGATTGCTGTATACGGTGACTCTTCTCCTTCGATGGTGACCGTCAAGAATTGGTTCAATGAGTTTGGTTCGTGGCCGCACGTCGTCTTTTGATGAGCCACGCCCAGGTGCCCCGAAAATGGCTGCTGCGGAGGAAAACGTTAAAAAAATCCTCGATCCCGTGTTGGTATACCGTCAATTGAAGGTTCGCAAGATAGCTGAGACTGTGGGCATCCCAGAAGAAACGGTGTATCATATTCTACACGAACAACTGGGCATGAGAAAGCTGTCAGCGCAATGGGTACCAAGTTTGCTCACACCGGAAAACAAACGCAACCGTGAGACTACATCGACGACGCGTTTGACGCTGTTTCAGCGCAATCCGGCGGAGTTCTTGCATCGTTTTGTGACAATTGACGAAACATGGATTCACTGGTACTATCAGAGACCAAGGAACAGTCGAAACAGTGGACTTCATCCGGCGAACGTGCTCCGAAGAAGGCGTAGACTGTTTGATCGGCCAGAAAGGTGATGGCCACCGTTTTCTGGAATTCACAAGGTGTGATCCACATCGATTACCTCGAGAAGGGTAAAACAATCTGTAGTAATCGAGCATGTTTTTAAATATATTATTTTTTTTATTAATTTAAATTATTTGAAAATCTCATGTAAAATTTAAATTTTATTTTTTTTAATGTCAATTTATAGATTTTATATTTTATATATTCAATATAACTAAAACTGCTCGATTTGAATTCGGCGCAGGCAAAGGGTTAAAGGAAATTCCTGCATAGTATAGGCCAGATCTGTTAAATCACTACACAACCAACAAACCATTTCCATATAGGAAATCCTACGATGGTTGGATAGTATGGAAATTACACATTCTCGCATTTCGCTCATCGTAATCATAGTCATACCAAAAATATACACTTACACTCATCGAATTGTTAGTAACAACTCTTATCAGTGAACAAGATACCCAACGCCTTTTGCTATTCCATGCATCCCATCCGCGGATGCACATTTACATTCAGGCCTGTCGCACGTACCATTTAAGCTCCACAACCTGTCCCTATACATTTGCGTGCAGTTTGTATTGAGCACACAATGACAAGGTTCGATCCAATACAACATCAACAGCATCCAGATCTAGAGGGTCATGGTATGCTATTGGACCGGCACAGCAATGATGCTGGTCACGATGATGGTCGTGAGCGGGGAGTCAGGCGGCAAGCTTTGTATTATGTGGCATGATTTCACGCGTTGCGGGAAAAAAATACATATTTTTTACTTAAGAAGTGAAAATAAAGTTGAGAAATTGCTTCACATACTCGCCTAAGCTACGTATTTAGCGTTATCAACGAGCGCCGCGAAATCGTTTGCGATTTTGCGGATAGTCGTCTAAATTCTTGACCAAACCGCAGTGTTGAGCAATAATGATACGTTCCCGGCAAAATTGCTGTCAAATTTCGGTGGATAGTCAAACAATTTATTTTTACATTCAAGTGTGAAATGTTTAGTGATTGAAAATCGAATGCATTTGTTTATGCTCATAGTAAACCGTGAATTTTGATGTAAGTCAAGGGGTAGTTAAAAGAGAAGAAATTGAAACACAAATTTCCCTCACATGAAATGAGGAAGTGTAATTTTTTTTTTTTTAATTGAATACATAGACCAGTGCAAGTATGTTTCCTTTGTTCAGCTTGGAGTGAAAATCGAGTAAACGGCAGTTTTTATTTTGCATTTAATATACCAGGATAGAGAATTTGAGTTTTTGAATAACTGAGGCTTTTAGCGGTTCGAGCGCCGTTAGTGCAAAAAAAATTATTCTATTTTTATGAAGTCGGGTTTGGTTCATATTTATCAAGAAGGAGATCCGCAAGAGAATACCCAAGTCGACGGGTCTTTTTTTGCGGAAATAACTCGCACGCATTGTGAGATAACATTAAAAATTCTGACAGAAGGTCGCACTGGTGGGTTGCAAATAGTGAACAGAAGTGGAAAAAAGATATAAAGAGTGAGGTGAGATCACTCATCAAGGAAAATGTTCGTCGCGAGATGAGATTTTAATATGGTTAATGTAAAATTTGCGTGAAGTTTAGCAAGGGACATGAAAATCGTTGTGCATCGATGAAATAGATAATAGAAATTAACGTTCAGAAGCCTCGCGTATTAGTATCGCTAAGCTAACTGTACTTTCCCAATTTGAAAATTTTGTAAGATTCGGAATTTTTGTGCAAAAGAGGTGCAATATCGTTCTCGACTGGCTACATTGTTCAAATCCATGGTTAATTGTAGAATGAGAGAGATGTTTTGCAATAGTCAATAGGTGTAAATCACGTAAAAGTTTTCATGGTTTTACATCAATCTTCCTAATTTGACGGAGCGTAAAGCCCTAATTGAAGCGTTCAAATAAAGTGTTCATTGACTGAGCTACGAATCTTGCTAGAATTATTGGCTAGTGATATTTTCCGCCAAAGAAAAAAATAACTCTACCCCCAGGATACAATTGTCGGAGTTGCGCTAAAAGTCCAAATTGTTGTTATTGGCGAAAGAAAAAGAAAAACAAAGATTAAACATAAATTTAATTAGATAGTCACGAGTGTTGATGTGTGTGCTTAATTTATTTCACTATACAGCAATCTCACCACATCACCAGCGGGCGCCCTGCGTGGATGTAGGTGAGTACCGTTTTTTTTTAGTATTAAATTGCTTCATAATTGATAAATTTTTTAAATTGTGTAATTCCTTGTATGCATGGAGCTAAAATTTCGTTCCTTTGAAGTACCCTCTTGGTATTTTTTTTAAGGACTTCAAATTTATTAAAAGATTTCAAGTGTATTATTATTGTTTTGAAAATTTATAATTTAAATTTATTGTTAATATAATGTTTAGGAGCTTCATTTTAAAAATGTAGAACCATATTATCTACACGAAAAATGATTTTTAAAACATTTTTGTAATTCATTGTACTATTTATAACTTTTTGTACAATTCTCAGATTTGATGGAAATATGTCTTCAAGGCAATTATTTGAAATAATGAATTTCTAAATTAAACCATAAACTCGGTCTTTCTTTTTTGGTTCCTTTTGACCGGGTATAGGACCGGTACAGGCAGGCTGACACCACCAAACATGAGCCAGCCGCCGGGTACATATTAACTTCTTTGTTTCTGGTGACGGCGCGGGTTGAGTGGCCCGAGCAAGGTACCACTTTATGACATAGGGTTACGTAATTGAATTGCATAATTCTATGGCATAAATTGGTCACCGGGGTACTTCTCCTCTGATGGGAAGGCTCATGCAAGTTAAGTTGTATGAGTTTTCCTCTCAGAAGAGGAATACCTGGCTACTGCAACAATTATGGATTTTGATCCGGTTGGGTGGGTGCGTGGGGGCTCCATCACCACCCGGTTGCCCCTCTCTCGTTTGTGGGCCATGAGCCTCTTCGGGTAAGGACGAAGTTACCTTAATTCCGTCCCTTTTTACTGGTTTCACTTGTTCTCTGAACAAGCCATTTCCCCTTGGTGTAGTTGCCTACCATTTTTGCGACTTCGGTCGCCTTCCTTTTCTCGACCCCAGAAATTCGTGAATACGAAATTCTTTGTAGCGGGTCTTTGTGCTGGGGGAATGAACCTGCCCCACGACACCGCAATGCTAGCCTGCCAGCGCATTCACGCGCCCCCAGACAAGAGCATTCTCGGCAGATACTGACGCCTTCTCCGGCCAAGGCAGCAGACCATCGCTGCAGTCCTTCACGGATCTTGAAATTATCCTTTTTCACTACAAATCACGGGGCGCTACTATGCAGACTTATTGGGCCGATTTGACGTCAAATTGAAGAAAAGGCGGCCCCACTTGGCGAAGAAAAAAGTACTGTTCCACCACGACAACGTGCCGGCTTATTGGGCATGAGAAAGCTGTCAGCGCAATGGGTGCTGCATTTGCTCACACTGGAAAACAAACGCAACCGTGAGGTTACATCGACGACGCGTTTGACGCTGTTTCAGCGCAATCCGTTGGAGTTTTTGCATCGTTTTGTGACCATTGACGAAACATGGATTCACCGGTACACACCAGAGACCAAGGAATAGTCGAAACAGTGGACTTCATCCGGCGAACGTGCTCCGAAGAAGGCGAAGACTGTTCGACCGGCCGGAAAGGTGATGGCCACCGTTTCCTGGGATTCACAAGGTGTGATCCACATCGATTACCTCGAGAAGGGTAAAACAATCACGGGATGCTACTATGCAGACTTATTGGGCCGATTTGACGTCAAATTGAAGAAAAAACGGCCGCACTTGGCGAAGAAAAAAGTGCTGTTCCACCACGACAACGCACCGGCTCCGCCGTTGCCATGGCCAAATTGGTCAAATTGCGCTACAAATTGCTGCCCCATCTACCATACTCTCCAGATTTGGCCCCCTTTGGCTACTTTTTGTTTCCAAACCTGAAAAAATCACTCGCCGGGAATAGATTTGGGTCGAATGAGGAGGTCATCGCCACCATGGAGGCCTAATTTGCAGCCCTCGAGAAAATGTATTTTTTGGACGGGTCGAAAAAGTTAGAGCATCGCTGGGCCAAGAGTCGAGCTTTAAGGAGATTATATGGAAAAATGAATTGCCACCTTTCCAAAATTTTCGTTTTTCTTCTGTAGGCTAAGTACTTGTTGAATGACTTTCGTATACCAGACCTGCGAGATGGAAAAGACCTTCCTGTGAAAGTGAATGTTTCTTTCGTGTGAATTTTGTAGATGACAAATTTGGTAAAAACCAAAGAATAAAAGTATGATGACTTTTACAGATGCCTTGACAGTAACAAGACCAATTGAAGCTATTTCATCTACTGACCTAAGTAATGCTGTGGTTGCTGATTCTATGGAAGTAGATGACTCTACCTTATCAGATAACGAGGAGTACGAATTGACTGACGACTCAAATAATCATGATAATGGTGTAGATAGTAGTGAATATACTATATATATATCTACCATTTAATCATAAACCACAACCAGCACCCATATCACAGTCAGAACACAACGATCTAGTTAGAGACTTAGACTAAGCCAAAGATGGTGCAGAGCATCTTGCTTGATTTTTGAAGAAAAGAAATGTGCTCAAGCCAGAAACTAAAGTTTCATTTTACAGAAATAGGGACCAAGAATTTCGTAAATATTTCAAAGTTGATGGTGATTTGTCACTAGCATAGTGTACTAATATTAAAGGCTTAATAAATGAATTAAAGGGAAACCTTTATAATCCAGTTGATTGGAGATTGTTTATAGATTCTTCTAAGCGAAGCATCAAGGCAGTTTTGTTGCATAACACTTACGTATATGCTTCTGTTCCAATTGAACATTCCACAGTTATAAAAGAACATTATGATAAAACGAAGAAGCTTTTAGAAAAAATAAAATATGCTGGTCACTACTGGAAAATCTGTGGAGATCTCAAAATATCATCGATATTGCTTTACCAACAGTCTGGCTTTACGAGTTATCCCTGCTATTTATGCCTTTGGAACAGTAGGGATAGAGAGAATCACTATAAAAAAAATTTGGCCGCCAAGAGAGTCATTTATTTCTGGTGAAGAAAATGAAATCTTTACGCCCTTAGTAGATGCAGAAAAAGTATTTATTCCTCCTCGTCACATAAAATTTGGACTCATGAAGCATTTTGTAAAAGCATTAAATAAAAATGACCAATGTTTTCAGTATTTGTTCCAAAAGTTTCCAAAATATTCTGATGCGAAAATCAAGGCAGGGGTGTTTGACGACCCTCGAATAAGTAAATTGTTTCAGGACACAATATTCGTACAAAAATGAACGAGATTGAAAAAGCTGCTTGGCTAAGTTTTAAGTTTTAAAGAAGTTGCAACAAACTTTTTAGGAAATAATAAAAGTCCTTAGTTAGAAAAAAGGTTAAAAATTTTCGAAAATTAGGATGCCTTCTTCTTTGGAGCACTACAACCCCTCTCGGGCCTTCGCTTAGAGATATTTAGAGTATCTCATTTTCATGACCGTATTATTAGGATGCCTAATCAGTTTAAAATTACATTTCTTAGACTCCCATATCGATGATTTTCCCGACAATCTCGGTGACTACAGCGAAAAACAGGGAGAGCGCATTCACCAAGACTTAAGTCATCGAAAACCGATATCAAGGACGATGGGATGACCATATGTTGGCTGACTTTTGCTACTCACTTAAAAGAGAGACAAATCCAAAGCTAAGAAATAAAACGGCCAGAAAATCTGTAAAAAGATCTTTTGAGGCTAAGAGAACAAGATATAGTCGTAAAAAAATAGGGTAGGCAGTAATATTCGGTCACCTAATCAGGGTATTGGGTTTCAAAGTTTTAGGTTATTCAAGTTATTCAACCCGAGTGTTGGGTGTGATTTTTTGGTTATGTATTAGGTTTTTTAAGCCTCAGATTTAGAGCATTAGGGTTGTGTAAGTTATTGGGTATGCAGCTATGAATTATGAGGATTTTTGGACATGGATATTCAAAACGGGTAATTGGGTAATAAGATGACAGGTCTCAGGTTTTTAAGTAGAGTTTGGTGGCTATGTATTATGAGGTACTAAGGTATTTGATTTCAACAGTAACGGATTTAGAAAGGAGGGGGGCTGGGGAGGCTAGTTGAATCTGACCAAGATTTGTGCTTAACAGAATAAAGGTTAAAATGTGGAAGAAAATGTTTTTCTAGGTTTAAACCATTTATTGAAGTTAGCCAAAAATCTCCACGTGATGATCTAAACTTGATCATACATCCATGTTTAACAGGTCCAAATCCATATGAATATAGATTAAAAGGTGGAAAAAAATATTCTTCAATGTATTTTCGTCGATTTTCACTGTTTTAGCCCCATTTTTAAAGGTCAGAAAAAAATCAGCATAAGATGGCTCAATTTTAGTCACAGATTTGTGCTCAGCAGGTTTTAATTCGTATGAATGTTGGTTTTAATGTCAAAAATCATTTTTTTCCGAATTTTATGAGTATATTTTCCACGATTTTCTCTGTTTTTAACCCATTTTTTGAGGTATCAAGCAGGCCAAAGACTATGGATATAACATATGGCATCAAAAGTATACCCCACTTTTTTTGTGTGGCTGTGTTTTGGTTGTAAATTTAAAAATAAAAATATTTAAAATTACAGCTAAAATTCGATGATGGCAACCTCGTTGTAACACAACTTAAAAGAGTGAATGCCGTTATCTCGCAATGGAAAATACCCGTTGCTGATCGCCAGCCGGGTCAAACTTTGCAAATCTGCTGTGCCGGTGTTCTATTCAACAAGTTGAAGTAGCAGGAGAGTGCTCCTGCTAGAAAGAATTTGTAAAACAATTAGTAAATCATACAAAACTTGACTAATATACTGATTCCATAAATTGAGCTCGAAAAATTATTATGGTTATTAGGGTTTTGTAAAATAATTTTACAAAACCCTTCTAAAATCGCGTCCTGTCTGTCCGTCTGTCTGTCCGTCCGTCCGTCCGTCCGTCCGTGTGTCACAGCAGTTTTTCTCGGAAACTACTTAAGCTAGAAACATCAAATTTTGTATGTAGGTGTAAAGTGGTGATTTCTTCAAAATTCAAACATAAAAAAATTTTATAAGGCATTTAAGGGGGGTCTCCCCATATAGGAGAGTGACCCCCCGAAAAAAAAATTTCATTGAACGTGGCCGATATGGGTATCAAATGAAAGGTCTCAATGAGAACTTTTCAAAACAGGTCTTTGTTTGGCAAAGTTTGCTTCGAGGGGCGCACAGGGAGGGGAAATTCACGAAAAATTTGTGTCCCCCCCCCCCCTCGCGATTGGACACCTTGGATCCGAAAAATCTGAAAAAAATCAAGAATGTAGGTCTTGATGAGTACAACAACAACAAATACGTGAGAAGTCGCAATTCACTCAGCTTTGTTAGTAATAGTATGATTTATCGGTTTTATGTTTTCTTGAATAAAATCTTAACGGTGCCCTTAAATTCAATGAAATTCAGTACACAGATGACTATTTATAAGATTGATCTATTCTGAAAGTTTCATAAAGATATTTAGCGAAGTTATAGCGGTTTGAATTTTCCCGTATTACTATGGAACAATATGCGCTGCATTTATTTCTATGGCAACATTTGGCTATGGAACAACACGCGCTTTTTACCGACTCAGACACTACAGTTTTGCTAGGATCTGCATGTAAATTTCAGGAATGATAGGTGTCATGTATATCTTTGAGAATCGGTTGAGCTGGTGTTATCAGTAATCGTAAAACAAGAAAGTGGCTGTTTTGAATGCGAAGATTGAATAATTTTGAGTTATTTTTTCCCAACTTCAACGTTTAAGGTGCATGCTTTGAACACTTGATTCAATTTAATGAATGACTGTAGATCAGTACCTACAATTAATGCTTATAAGTGTAACAAGTCAAGGAGGCGGGAGAGAGCTCCTAGCAGAAGGGTTTTGTAACCATTCTAGGATTCGAAAAAATTGGCCATTAATCGATGATAACAGTACAGGAGAGTGGCCCCTGAAAAAAAAAAATTCATCAAACGTAGCTGATACGAGTATGAAATAAAAGTTTACATGGGAGCTTTTCAAAACAGTTGTTAAACTGCCAGTTTTTGCTTCAGTGGGGCACAGGGGGTAAATACATGAAAAATGTGTTTCCTCCGTCGCGGCTGGATATGTGAAATAATTATCAAGGGAGATATTTATGAGTATACCAACACCAAAAACCACAGAAGTCGAAATTCGTTCAACTTTGTTAATAATAGTATGATCTTTTCGTCTTTCATATTTTCTCCAATAAAATCGTCTTTGACATGTTTCTTGATGTGATTCGATCTGGTGACTGCATTTTGTAAATTAAATACAAAACCCTTCTGACATGAGCGTAGGTCTGTTTACCCAACTTGTTATGATTTAAATTCGCAGCCGTTTTGTTTCAAGTTTCTTGACCCCATCACTAAATTGGTCATGATAACACATCAATAATACGAACCATTTCTAAAATTGTTTTCGAAATTCTTACCTATTAGTAGTGTCTATGTCCGTTGTAAACGTGTTTCTCCTTAGTATCACGTGCTAATGTTGTTGTAATTGTTAAATATTCAATTGGCTGTAACTTAGCTGTTTATTGTTCAATTATTATAAAATTTTCAGGATACATACAATTGCTTTCAAAAACTTTAACTTATAGCTTTTCAAAAATTCAAGGGTCCCATTTTGATTTTATAGGACAAAATGTAAAATTTATAAAATGTACTATTATCAACAAAGTTGATCGAATTTCAACTTCTGAGGTATTTGTTGCCCTTATACTCCATAAGTCTCACCTCTGTGATTCTTACAGATTTTTCGGGTTATAGGGGGGGTGGTAGGTACCCAAAATTTTCGTACATTTCCCCTTCCCCTGAACCTTTCTAAGCAAAATTTGCCATTTTAAGACCTGTTTTGAAAAGTTCTTATCAAAACCTTTCATTTGATACCCATATTGCCTACATGCGATGAAATTTTTTTTCAGGGGCCACTCCTCTACGAGGTGTGACAATTAAGTAATAAGACTAATTCCATGAAAACCGCATGTTTATAAATTATTCTCGAACTCTGTCATCCCCTTCAAAGTGATCTCCTTGGACAGCTATACAACGATTCCAGCGCATTTTCCATGTTTCGTAACATTTTTGGAACGCTTCGACTGGGATGTCCGCGAGTATCCTCGGCACAGCTGCCTGGATGTCCGTAATAGACTCAAAATGGGTTCTTTTGACTACCGTATTGGAAAAACCAGCTCTCTTGCCTGTAATAAGTCGATGCTGCTTTTGCTGCTCAGACAAGTTCTTTGGAACCATCTTCGTGCACAACTTTTTCATCCCAAAATCGTCAGTTAAAATTTGTCTGACTATTTTATGGTTCATACCCAGTTCTGGGGCCAACATTCGAACTGTTAAACGCCGATCTCCATGGATGAGGGGTCGCAAATGCTACGCATTCACGTCAGTCTGTACCTCGATTGATCTCCCGCTCCACGTCTCGTCTTCCACGCTTTCACGCCCCTCGTTAAACTTTTAATGCCATCGAAATACCTGGGCACGACTAAGTGCGCTATACCCATGCACTTTTACATTTTTAACGTACGTTTCCGAAGCTGTTTCGCCCAATCTGGTCCAAAATTTTATCGCAACGTGGTGTTCTTGATTTCTTTTCTACATTTTTGTGACGAGCATCATCAACACACGTCTACTCAACACGGCACAGCAGGCTAACTAAACAAGCTAGAGCGATAGTAAATATATCAATGGAGAGAAAAAAGATGCCAGGGAACGAGAAGGAAATTTCAAAGTTGTAAGTTTACCACAAGCGTGGAAATGAAATCAGTCTCATTACTTAATTGGCACAAATCGTTTATGTGGAGACCCCTCTTAAACACCTCAATTTCTTTTTGGGGACAAACTTTGAAGAGGGCGTCACTTTGCAACTACTTGCAAAATCTTATGTTTCTAGGTTAAGTAGTTTGCGCGAAAAAGTGGTGCGACATACGGACGGACAGATTTGACCCGTGTCAAATTTTCGCGACAATGGTACCAAAAATTGTAATCATTAACGTATTGCTGTCAATCAATACGATTAAGGTAATTCAAGTCCTCGGTGTTTGTTTTACCAGTCCGAGAGGTGAACGTGTGAATCATCTTGCATTGATGATAAAAACGAATGCAATATGCAAATATAAAGGCTTTAATTTTGGCTGGTCAAGGAGGAAAATATGCAGAAAAATTCCTGACAATTGGTCCGCATCTATTGCAGTATCGCGCGTGCGCACACATTCATGCTTTTGTTTATCAATCAGATGGTGTTGGCTGCTCAAGATGCACGTACAGCTGCCAATTGAAATGAGATAGTGGTGGTTTTTCGTTTACACATATTATGTGAGGGTGTTAAGCGTGATTATGATTATTATTACACCGTGCACGCGACTTTCGGTTTTGTATTGGGTGCGCCAGAGAAACTTACTTATTTGAAAAAATTCCTGCGCGGTGAGTTAGGTGGGTAGAGGGGCAAGAGGGGGCGCATCTGGAGGGGGAAGTTCTCAAGTTTGTTTCTCTCACCAGTCGAGCAAGTTACTGTCTGGTGCACAATGCCGGTTATGGGAATAATTGGTCCTTATTTTTTTGAAGGAAACGAACGCGCAGTTACTGTGAATGGAGCTCGTTACAGGAACATGATCGAGGAATTTTTTCTTCCAAGACTCGAAGAAATAAACTTTAGGAACGTGTGGTTTCAGCAAGATGGAGCCACAGCACACACAGCACGAGACTCAATGAATTTGTTGCGATAACATTTCCCCGACCGCCTCATCTCTCTCAGAGGCGATCTCCAAAGGCCGGCACGCTCTCCAGATTTGACTCCATGCGATTTCTTTTTATGGGGTTATTTGAAATCCCTGGCTTATGTCGATCGACCACGGACCATAGCACACCTCAAGAACAACATTCGCGATGCCATTGCCAACATACCGATTGATATGCTGCAAAGAGTGGATACGAATTTCAAAAATCGACTTCATCAGTGTATGCGCAATGGGGGTCGCCAGTCGTCCGATGTCATTTTCAAGACTGCATGAAAAAAAATTGGGATATTGTATTCTCAAATAAAAAAAAATTTAAAACAATAACTGAAGCACTTTTGTTTTTATTGACCTTTCAAATAAATAAGTTTCTCTGGCGCACCGTGTATATGTATGTGCATCAGTATTTCCTTTGGTTGACAGAAAAAAGAAAGGATTACTAGAAGGTGTTAAGGCCACGGAAACTAACTTTAAGCATGGCAGCAATTTTCACAATAATAATTAGTTTATGAAAAGTGTTACTTACTAAATTTCGATTCGTGCAAACATAACAGAAGGAAAAAAACAGTGATTCTTTCGCTACAAATTTTGTGACATATTCCACCGTTGGTTTCCTCAAATGTCTGTGAAAATTGATTTGGTGCTGTTTAACGCATATATAAGGTGCGTTCAAAAATAAACGAGACTGAGCTAAAATATAAACGACAGGAGCTTTGTTCTGCTAATTTAAGTTTATTTATTCAAAATAGTCTCTTCCGGCCTCGATACACTTTTTTGCGCGAGCTAAAAGCTTTTCAAAAGAGTGTTTCAGGTAATTAACCGGAATATCCTTCACAATGTCGGTACCAGCCTTTTGGATGCCCTCTATGGACGCAAAGTGTTTTTCTTTCATGGCCAAATGCAATTTTCCGAATAGGTAAAAGTCAAAAGGAGCCATATCAGGCGAATTCGGTAAGTGGTTGATGGTTAAAATGCCATTTCTAGTCAAAAAATCGGTCACAAAAGTGAATCGATGAGATGGTACATTATCATGCAATAAGCGCCAGCTTCCTTCTTCGCGATATTCAGGCCGAATCTGACGAATGCGATGCAACAAACGCTTCAAAATGCCAAGCTACTAAATTGCGTTGAAGGTTTGGCCCATTAGCATATACTCCTTGTGGACAATTCCATTGAAATCGTAAAAACAAACGAGCATCGACTTGATTTTTGACTTCTCCAAACACAGTTTTTCCATTCGGCACTTTGACGCTTGGTTTCGGGTTCATATTGGAAACACCTCGTTTCATCACCAGTTGCAATGTTGTACAGGAAGTTTTCGTCTTTTCTCGCCTCTTTAATGATGTCTTTCGAATGTTGAATTCTGAGCAATTTTTGGTCATCAGTTAACCTGTGCGGAACAAAACGTGCACAGACCTTTCGAAAGCCCAAATGAATATACAACGAATCGATATTTTGGCGATATTCAACTCCGATTCCATGAATTTCAACGATGATTTCGGCTTATTTTTGATAAATTCTGGCACAATTTCGATGAAGTTTTTGGTGATACTTGATTTTGGGCGACCTGTATGTTTATCGTCATCTATGTCCTCACGACCATCTCTGAAACGTGTAAACCACTCATGAACTCTAGCAAAAGATAGACAATTATTGCCATAAACTTTTTTCAACAATTCAGATGTTTCGGTAAAGGTTTTTACGATTTAAAAACAAAATTTGGTATTAGCTCTTTATTCGAAACTCATTTTCGTACCGATGACACAAACATACTGTCACTTTAAAACAATAACTTCGCTTTCACTGAACCGAATGTTACCAAACTTTCACTCGAAGTCAGAAAAAAATGTAGCTATCTCATTCAAAGAAGGCGACACCAAACAATTTTTATGACAAAAGTCTCGTTTATTTTGGAAAGCACCTTGTATATGTGTACGTTATGAAAGTAGGAATTGACTGATGCGTTCAGTGCGATTTTGAAAGTGTTTTGGACATGATCCTCTCTAGGATGCAACTGTTGTGCGCAAACAAACGGTTTGTGCGGCAATGGGGGCTGGAATAAAGGTTGGGATAAATAAAGCAATCCAACATATCCTTCGTGCTCGTTTCCGGGAATAGGAGTTAAATTACTATGGAATTGGGATGACACTGTTCTTCATAGTCAAGCAATTTTTTCGCCGTCGGATTCATGACATCGGGACGGGCAGTTTCAGAATTTTTCCGATGGGAATTCCACAGTAACAACATCGCTTTAATTAATTCAAACAGTCTATACCTGCTGTTAATGAATTAATGAAGGGACATTGATGGGTTGCGAAGGGTGCTCGTTTCTTTGTTGGTGAGATTTAAAAATTGTAGTCAAATCATTTTAATGGCTTTTATCTCGGCTTTGTGCTGGAAATTCACTGCAATTCATCGATTTATGATCACAGAACCCCCTTTAGCATTCCTCAGAGCATTTGCATGTCCACAGGCCTTACCAACCCCATCTACGAGCGTTTGTCGGAAGAAGATTGGGTAAGTACCCGTATTTTATTGCATAAATTATTGCCTTAAGCATACATAAATTATATATATTTTTTTATTAATCTTATATTTATCTAAATTATTTCAGTTGACTATTTGTTTTATTATTCTTTTATTCCAAAGTCAATGATAAGTCTGTCTACTAAAATATTGTATAAATTTTGATAAAAACTAAGCCAAGTAAATATTTTCCATACATATATGAAGTACACATGAGTAATTATAAGTTTATATGTTATAAAATAGAAAGTTAAAATTTTGAAAAAAAAACTCGGTCCTTTCATTTAGTTTGGAACCCGGGACCAGATATGGGACCCGCCACTTTGGCTGGCCCCTCCACTCATAAGCTAGAAACCTTGGCCTCGACACCTTACAATCCAATTTATACGACAAGTAATTCGTGAGTGTGATTTTTTTTTTGTAGTGGGTCCTTGTGCTGGGGAGAAGAACCCGCCCAATGACACCGCAACACTAGCACACCAGCGCATTTATAGCCCTAAAAAGTTTCGAGGAATATAAAGCAAATTCCAAACAATAAACAAGTTGAGTAAGCAGGAGAGTGCTCCTACCATAAAATCTTTGTAACCATCCTAGGGTTAGAAACAAGTTTTCTAATAGCGTGAATCGATAACTTGAATTATTCATCCAATACTTAGATATGAAATCATTCAAATTTATAGAAAAGATGCACAGTTTCTTACATAAGCACAATGCAGCCGCCATTTTGATCCAGCTTTATTGATTTTGCAGAATGCTTAAGTTAAACCCCTATTCTGTAAATTTTCATGAAAATTGAAAGAAAATAAAAGTGCCTAGGTCAATTTGAAATCTGTGTCAACCATAAACACGTGTTATTGTAATTCCATACAACTGAAATGGCTATAACTAACTTGATTATGATTGGATCTGAATTTAATTTTGTGGACAGTAATATCTTATATCAGTTTATATAATTGCAAAATTTTGAAAAGTTTAAAGGTACCGTTTTGATTTTATGGGAGAAAATTTAAAATCTATAAATCATACTATTATTAACAAAGTTGAGTGAACTTCGATTTCTGGGGTATTTGTTACCCTTGTACTCATAAGGTTCCACATTCGTGATCATATTCAGATTTTTCGGCTCAAAGGTGTCCAATTGCAAGGGTATTTCAGACTCTAAAAGTTCTAATCAAGACATTTCATTTGATACCCCACGCGACTACCTTTGATTAAAAAAAAAATTTTAAGGGCTCATACGTTATTAGGGGGGACCACCTTAAAAAAATTTTAAATTTTTGGTAAGACCTAAAGTTTTGAGAGATCATCACTTTTGACCTTTTCACAAAGTTTGAGCATTCTAGCTTCTATAGTTTCCGAGGAAACTTGCTGTGACGCACGGACAGACGGACGGATGGACAGACGTACAGACAGGTCGCGAAACTACTAGGTCTTTGTAAAAATAGTAGTAGACCTAGTAGTTTCGCGACCTGTCTGTACGTCTGTCCATCCGTCCGTCCGTCTGTCCGTGCGTCACAGCAAGTTTCCTCGGAAACTATAGAAGCTAGAATGCTCAAACTTTGTGAAAAGGTCAGAAGTGATGATCTCTCAAAAGTTAGGTCTTACCAAAAATTTAAAATTTTTTTAAAGTGGTCCCTCCTAATAACGTATGAGCCCTTAAAAATTTTTTTTTAATCAAAGGTAGTCGCGTGGGGTATCAAATGAAATGTCTTGATTAGAACTTTTAAAGTCTGAAATAAAAAAAATCATTTTATGAAGGGGGAGGCAAAAAGAACCAAAAAATAGTGTACCCTATTAATTGGACACCTTTGAGCCGAAAAATCTGAATATGATCACGAATGTGGAACCTTATGAGTACAAGGGTAACAAATACCCCAAAAATCGAAAATAGATGGTTCGCGAGTGTATCTGAAGAAAAACCAAAAAAAAAAAAAATGCTAATAATATCACTAAAGTAGGTTATTAGTTTTGGTAGTGTCGGATTGAAGAAAGTAAACTTAAACGGATTGATAGTGAAAATGGTTAGCGGGAGTGCATTGAGAATGAGTTTTGTTCAGACAGAAAAAATACAATTCATCCTATCGAAAATAAATTCATAGTGAGTCTTGTCAGCAAAAGCCGATTTACTCGCATGTTTAGAATTCGAAAAAGAAAAAAAAACAAAAGAAAAATTTAAGAACGTTCGTAAAGCAAAGCTTAAACGACGGATTTCAAGACCCTGTTCATATCTGGTAGTATTTTATTGCTGCGATAACCCTTTTGTCCGCGAATGAAAAATAAATAAATATATAGAGAAAAGGAAAAACAAATGTAATAAATTATGTGAAATATTAACAGTTGTAATAATAAGACTCGGGTGGTGGTTGCAATCAGACTAAATTCATTTATTATGCAACTTTGATGGACCAACAATACAACCAACTTCACTTAAACTATGTTTCTAGTGTAATACAAAGAGATGGCGATAACATTATTATTTTATTACACATTTGAACACCTCCCCATAACAAAATAGCAAAAACAAAGACTTAAATCCAATCGTTATGAAACAGGCGAAATACCTGACTTTTTCGTAAAGTAATAATGTTTGATTGAGCCTAAACTGTTAGTTAAAATATCTGCAGGCATTTCAGCTGTTTCAAGGTAAGAAATATTTATCATATTATTATTTACAGCTTCTCTTACAAAGTGCTACCTTATATCTATGTGCTTAGATCTACGATAAAAGACTGGACTAGACACCAGTTAAACAACGTAATAGGTTGCGAATTACCTACAATTTCAACCAATAAATTTTTGAAGTGGATAGCTTCTTTACTAGCTTCAGAGATTGAAATGTACTCTGCTTTGGTACTAGATAATGCTACATTTCTTTGATTTCTGCATTCAATTGAAATTACTGAGTTTGACAATGTGAAACAAAACCCTGAATATGATATCGTATCTAAACCCCAGTCTGCATCTACGAAACCCTCAACAGAACAACTATCATTTCTAAAAATAAGACCATAATTTTTAGTACACTTCAAATATTTTAACACCTTCTTAGCATATTTCCAGTGGGTTTCGATATAAGAGTTATTAAATTAACTAAGAAAACTTACACTATATGAAAATGTCTTCTTGATCAAGAGATATTACATTTTTACCAATTTCAACTTTTATTCCCAAACATTGTTTCAACTGGCCTAGATTCTTGATCTTGAATATTTTGCTTAACTCATCTACTAACAAATCCGAAACTGATTTACTGTTATGAAAAACAGAAAAAAAATCATCTACGAACAAGGTAGTTATTATTTTAACGTTTCCTTCAAATTTAGTGTACAAACATGGTTCATATTTTGATTCTTTGGAGCCTAAACTTTGCAAATAACTATCAACTTTACAACTCTATGCTCTGAAAGATCGTTTTAGTCCATAAATAACACACTTTAATTTAAATACTTTGTTATCAGCCTTGTTACAATCATCAGTAATAGGTTTGTTCATGTCCATTGTTCCTTTCAGTAAACCATTGAAAATGACAGTTATTACGTCAAGGTGACTTACATCTAAATTCAATTTTACTGCTAATGCTGAGAAAAGTCTTAAGGTGGAGTATCGAAACACGAGGGAAAAAGTTTTATGATAATCTTCACCGGCTTTTTGAGAAAAATCTTTCACTACTAACCTTGCACGATATCTCAAATTGTTGTCGCTGTCATATTTCTTTTAACCACCTTCTTGCATTGAACCACTGTTTAATTTTTAAGACGATCCACTACCCCCCAGGCTTCATTTCCTGCAAAAGAGTTCAACTCTTCTTGCATGGCTGCCTTCCAGAACTGACTTTCAGGACCATGTAAAGCTTCTTCAAGTGTGATGTGTCCTCCATCACTTCCTTTTTGACATTCTGCAAGACTTAAATTGTTTATGCCATAGCTCCCTGGTTTTATTCTAATTTTTTCCGGTTTCTTCAATTCCTGGGGCTTAGACATAACACTCTTAGTCTGAGGACGTATCATAATAATTATAGTAAGTACTCACCAAAGAACCTCTAGATCTGGGACAAAAATGCTGTTATTGTCATCTTCTTCTTCTTCAGAATTGGATGTATCAAATCTGGTCTTCTGGTCATCTGACACATCCAGCCTTTTCTTCGATGCAACATGTAGAGGTTTTGCTTTTACACTGTACTGCAGTATCAACTGTATTCCAATCTGGATGCTCCACTATGACTGTTTCTTTACTCATGGTCACAGAATTAGTATTACAATCATATATTCTGTATCCCTTCACATTCTGAGCATAGTCTACAAAAATAAATTGCTTCGCTTTCTTGTCCCACTTCTCTCGTCTTTCTTTTGGGATATGCGTCATGACAGTACTTCCAAATGCATGTAAATTACCCAAGTTTGGCTTCTTGCCTGTCCAGACCTCATAAGGTGTTTTATCATTCAGTCCGGAAACTACAGATCTGTTCCTTGAGTATACCGAAGTACTCACAGCCTCACCCCAAAACTTTTTATCTAAGCCGGCATCAAACAGCAAGCATCTAGTCTTCTCTACTACAAACGTATTCATACGTTTGCATAAGCCATTTTGCTGTGGTGTGCAAGCATTAGTCTTTTTTGTGGACTATTCCTTGCTTCGCTAAATACTTCTCAAACTCAAGGCTGCAGAACTCACCTCCATTGTTTTGTTTAATAGTTTTGATGTTCCTCCCTTTTTGTTTCTCAACCATAGACTAAAAATACTTGAATTTAGTAAATACTTCATATTTTGCTTTTCAAAAATTAACGAATGCCATCTTATTTAGTCGTCTACAAAAAAAAAACCACAATACTTAGACTTTACATTTGACAGGCATTCTATCGAGCCCCTCACATCCGCATGAAAAGAGTCCAGCATTTTTTTGGTAATTCTACTTGCTTGCCTTTACAACAAACAATACAATCCAATTTTTGAATTTTTGCAACTTCATTTTATTTAAGCTGGCACTTTTCATGCATCCTAAGCATCTATGCCACATCCTGCTATTTGTCACTGTTGGCATCGCTACTAATGTCTCATCCACTTCCAAAGTATGCAATCTGTACACGCCGTTAATCAACTCAGCCTTATCTACAAGTTTCTTCTGCTGATTATAGATGTAGCAAGCATTTTCCTTGAAAATCACCCTTTTTCCATTTTCTATTAGCTGACTCACAGAATGCAAATTTGTTGTCAATTCCGGTACATACATTACATTGGAAACTCGCTATCGCTCACGACGTCACTATGTTTTTATCACCGGAATATAACACGGGCATGCTGGTCTGATTTGCAATTATGATTTCCTCTATATCGAAGTGCTGTGGTAGATTCGCGATCAAGTCTCCTCTCGCAGTCATATGTCTACTGGCACCGCTGTTAACATATTGTTACATGTCTGAACAATTCAGCGAGCTGCTGTCAAAATTGTTGGCGCAAGGATCGACCAAGCATGATCAATATCTGAAAGTGACGTCACTGCGGGGTATTCTGAATTGCTCGAATATTCCAGGTAGTTCTCGCCAAAACATTCGCCAATATACGAGAATGGATTGAATGACTAGAGACCCTATATAAAGCTGAGCTGAATGAATGGGAAGGAATAGTAAAACCACGATAGTAAAACTGCAATAGAGTGGAGCGCGATGTAAAGGCGATATTGATTGGTAGTGAAGTGACTGAAGTGATTTTCGTGATATAGACAGTTGGAATAAAGTTGAAAGACAGTAAGAATTAATATAATTTATACGTATCTTTTTTGTGTTAATTTGTAAGAATTAAATTTAAATGCGATTTATAAAATAGTTACATTAATGATTGTGCATTCTTAGTAAATAAACTCTTTTAACTTAATTTAAAAGACAGTGCGTTTTCACTTTCCCGTGACATTAAAATTATCGACCGCGAACTAGAACACGCGACAATACCAATTCTTCTGGTTAAATTATCCGGTCAGAATATGGCACTAAAAGCGTTTGATTGTTTTCTTTTGCTTGTATCCAAGATTAGGCACTGGTTTTTGTAGTGACCGGTTTGTTTACAATTGGAACACTTAATATTTTAGACATTTTTCACCTTTGACGATTGTTTCATACTAAATTGGCTACCGTGTTTGGTGCTGCCATATCTGTGACGCTGCAAATTCTGAGACTTTTTTGCGAAAAATGCATTTTCATAGCTGGAAATAGCACCTACATCAGAAGACATGTCTATTAACTTTGTTTCTAATAAAATAATATCTGCGGTTATATCAATTCCCCGTTTGTTCGATGGCAATTATCATTGAAGCATACTTATGCGGTAATCCAGCCAGCATCAATGCACCAATTCACTCATCCGTTATCTTAAAACCTGTTCCCTGCAGTCGTTGCCCCGTTTCTAATATTTGAGTGACGTGGTCCGTCATAGATTCACAATTTTCTAGGCGAATATTGAGGAGGTTTTGAAGTAAACTAATCTTCCTCGTATGGCTTGAATCATCGAACATATTTTTCAATATTGTCCATAGATCATAGGTTGTTTCTGCCGGCTTCATATGAACATAAAGCGCTGGATCGATTGTAAGGATTACTTTTGCTCTCGCCTTCGAATCTTCAGTTTTCTGGGCTGCAGTAGCAGATGCCGGTAACTTAGCTACAATGACGTCCGGCACGCCTTCCAAAACTAGTACATTTAACGCCGCGAAATACCAGTCGTCATAATTCTCACGACCTCTCAGCTTTGGAACGTTAAAAACTAACACGAGCCAAAAATAATTACTTTACGAAAATGAGTCTGGATGGCATTTGCAATCAAACTAAATTCATTTATTATGTGACTTTGATGAACCAGCAATACAACCAACTTCACTTAGACTAGGTTTCTAGTGTAATGCTAAGAGATGGCGCTAACATTATTATTTTGTTACACATTTTAACAAGTTGCTCAATTCCCCTTCCAGATGCATTGAGTCATTTTGTCTTATTTTTAGGGTTTTGTAAAATAATTTTAATAAAACCCTTCTAAAATCGCGTCCTGTCTGTCCGTCTGTCTGTCTGTCCGTCCGTCCGTCCGTCCGTCCGTGTGTCACAGCAGTTTTTCTCGGAAACTACTTAAGCTAGAAGCATCAAATTTTGTATTTAGGTGTAAAGTGGTGATGTCTTCAAAGTGCAATGACTAAAAAATTTTATAAGGTATTTAAGGGGGGTCTCCCCATGTAGGGGAGTGACCCCCCGAAAAAAAAATTTCATTGAAGGTAGCCGATATGGGTATCAAATGAAAGGTCTTGATGAGAACTTTTCAAAACAGGTCTTTGTTTGGCAAAGTTTGCTTCAAGGGGCGCACAGGGAGGGGAAATACACGAAAAATTTGTGTCCCCCTCCTCGCGATTGGACACCTTCCATCCGAAAAATCTGAAAAAAATCACGAATGTAGGCCTTGATGAGTACAACAACAACAAATACGTGAGAAGTCGCAATTCACTCAACTTTGTTAGTAATAGTATGATTTATTGATTTTATGTTTTCTTGAATAAAATCTTAATGGTACCCTTAAATTCCATGAAATTCAGTACACAGATGTCTATTTATAAGGTTGATCAACCCTGCAAGTTTCATAAAGATTGCATCATATTTAGCGAAGTTATAGCGGTTTGAGTTTTCCTGTATTACTATGGAACAATATGCGCTGCATTTATTACTATGGCAACATATGGCTATGGAACAACATGCGCTTTTTACCGACTTAGACACTACAGTTTTGCTAGGATTTGCATGAAAATTTCAGGAATGATAGGTGTCATGAATAACTTTGAGAATCGGTTCAGCTAGTGGTATCAGTAATCGTAAAACAAAATAGTGGCTGTTTTAAATGCGAAGATTGAATAACTTTGAGTTATTTTTTCCCAACTTCAACGTTTAAGGTGCATGCTTTGAACACTTGATTCAATTTAATGAATGACTGAAGCTGAGTACCTACAATTAATACTCATAAGTGAAACAAGTCAAGGAGACGGGAGGGAGCCTCTAACAAAAGGGCTTTGTAACAACTCTAGGATTCGAAAAAATTGGCCATGAATCGATGATAACAGTACAGGAGAGTGGCCCCTGAAAAAAATTCATCAAACGTAGCCGATATGAGTATGAAATGATAGCTTTCATGGGAGCTTTTCAAAACAGTTGTTAAACTGTCAGTTTTTGCTTCAGTGGGGCACAGGGGGGAAATACATGAAAAATGTGTTTCCTCCCTCGCGAATGGACATCTGAAATAATTATCAAGGGAGATATTTATGAGTATAACAATAACAAAAACCTCAGAAGTCTAAATTCTTTCAACTTTGTTAATAATAGTATGGTCTTCGAATTTCATAGTTTCTCCAATAAAATCGTCATTGACATGCTTCTTGACTTTATTCAATCTGGTGACTGCATTTTGAAAATTGAATACAAAACCCTTCTGACATGAGCGTAGGTCTGTTTACCCAACTTGTTTAATTTATTGTTGGTAGAAAAATTTACATGCACCTTTAATTTGTCGAAACCATTTTTCATATTTCAGTTGGAGAAATGCTCGCGTTTTTTCGATTGCAACCGAACTGAACAAATTGTCAAAACAAGACTAATAATCTGTTTTAATTGATGTTCGGTATGATTTACGGGCGACTTTAATAAGGTACTTGTGTCGGACAAATTTTTTAGCGATAAAAATTACAAATCGTGAGTGCTATTTAATTTGTGTTCGCGTCCATCCGGGGTGTCATTTCATCGGTAAATTTAAGATAATTAATGTATTTTTAACTTTCGCGTTGATTAGGTCAAAAAAGATGCCTTTTTCAATAATAATTTAGAAATTATTGGTTTGTCGGTCAATAATATTGTTTACAAAGGCGTGGCTTAATCTTCGGCTCGAGCTTTTGACACTCACCTGAATTTTTTGTGCGCTAAATTTTCGCGAACCCATTGGCATAGTTCAAAAGTAGGGGCAATATAGATTGAGTCGAATAGTTTCGCTCAGTATTTAGTATAAAAATAAAGATAAATGATTTTTGCAGGTGTAAAGTTCCGCTGAATACTTACATCTATTAAAGTTATAATGGTTTTTAATATTGAAATGAATCTCATGTTTCCGATGATAACAGCTTTCCTGGAGACGAACCCAGAAGATCAATTTGGATCAAGCGGTTAGGAAATTCAATCCGAACTATAGAAAAACACAGTGTGGTCTGCAGTCAACATTTCAAAGAAGAGGATGTGTTTCGATATCCCTCTAAAACTGTTTTGATGGAAAATGCACTTCCTGAATTATTCGTCTCATTTGAGCAAACAAACGTAAGATATAATTTTTACAGTAATATAATATAAAAAATATTTCCTTTTCTCAGAATGTTCCTGGAATTATGGAAAGTGTTGTTTCAAACAACAGTAGCAGCACATCTTTGTCCCTGGAATGTTTTCGATCCGATAATCACATGGTAGGTTTATTAACACTTTTAGGAATTTCTATCAAATTGAGTTTTAAATGGCATAAATTGAAAAATGAAACACTTTTAGGTTTTCCCAGGAATCCATGAACCTGAGACTAGGGAAATAGTTTTTGGAAGTGGGACAACAATTAGAAAAGTTTCCATTAGTAGGGTTTCAGATACGTTTCAATTGGTAGTAACAATATTTTTGCACGTGTCTAACAATAGCTTATTCCTAAATTCAAGTGATCCAATACCAGTAAGATATTCAATTATTAGCTACGTATTCTTGCCCAATTTGGTTAGAAATAATTTAATTTCCAGTATTTGGAAAGCAGACCATTTGAAACAATTATACTGGATTCGTTGTCCGGTCAAAATGTAAAAAGATAGGAAGCAATAAAAATATGTGCTTTTACAGGTACCTCTAGATAGAAGCTGCAGCTCCATACTATCGGCAATTCCTTTACAGGAAAGCATAAATTCAGCAGGAAATATGGTACTTATGAGTCTTAATTTTTCATCGAAGTTTTTATTTATATTATAAATTCTTACTATTATGAAGAGTTACACAGTTGTATATCCGTCAACACTATCGACAAGCAATGCTGAAATTTTAAATCGGGGTTTTACAATGAATTGTGATGAAAGCTCAGAAGTATACTTTTATTACAGTATGAATGTAAAATTTGCGTCATAATTTTTTTTAACAGAGTTTCGATATGAACAATTTGCCAGCACTAAGAACATTCTGTGGAGAAATTCGTGACACTTCGGAATGTGATGTAAAAAATTTTTTAAAATATGAAATTGATTAATTATAAATACATATGATTGCTTTATTTCAGAATACTACAAAACTTTTCATGATGCAAAATGATGTTGCACTTGAAAATAATACCCAAGCAAGTCTGAATATTACAGAAGGAATGCATACTGCAAGTGATTTTATCGAAAATATATTTGACGTAATGAAGTTTATGCTAAATTTTTGCCCAGATTTTCATAAGTTTTCTTGTAGGTCGCGCCTAACCTAGATGCAAATCAAGACAATAATAATGGACTTTCAAGAGTAAGTTTCGTGTATGTTTTCAGGGTTATTGGCACTTTTGTATTTGTTTTTGTGTTTAGAATATTCAATCTCCAGCAAAAAATGAACATATGATTTCAAGCATTTTTATATTAACATAAAGACGATATGGGTTCATATCTCAAGTAAATCACTTATGTTCCTAAAAGCAAAGCATTTAAAAACTTTTTTGTTGCGAATTAAGAATTCACATTTATTTTATCAGCCCGATAAAAAAAGTATAAGGTTTATGTAATGAAAAGGTAATCTTTAAACTGAATCAGATCTCATAATTTTTGCTGGATAATCTGTGTTTAGATGTGCCAGTGTTCGTAGCATTCACTGTGTTTAGATTATCGTGGAATATATGTAGGGTACATTTAGCTAGTTACGAATTTATTCTTAAGAAAATCTACGTTTATATAGGATTTAAAGAGTAAGTGCCAGTTGCCAACGTGCAGATATAACAGGAACAAAATTGAAAAACTGCAGGCAGAGTTGGCTTCAATGAGAAGAAAAATCAATGAAAAAAATAAAATGATCGATTCGCTAAAAAAGCGTTTGCTCCGCAGTAAAAAGAAAACTTCTCATTTGGAGGATTTGCTTGAATCCTTGAAGCAGAAAAACTTATCAGCAAAGATATGCAGCAAGTGATACATAATATAAGTGAACCCTGTAAGCAAACGCTAGAGAAACAATTATTCCAACGAAGAGTTTTGAGCGCTTCAAAGCCATTTGATCCTGCGTTACGAGCATTTGCCCTTAATTTAAATTTTTTGCCTCCAAAAGCATATGATTATGTACGATTGGCATTTGGTAAGTCGTGGCCACATAATAGAACGATCCGAAGGTGGTGCGAAGGAATCGGATGTGTACCAGGTTTCACTAGCGAAGCGTTTGAAGCTATAAGAAATGTCGTACTTGTAGCTGACAACGAAAAAATTGTTGTAAATATAATATTTGATGAAATGAGTATCAGGCAACATGTTGAATGGGATGGCCAACGAGCATATGGATACGTAGATGTTGGTGATGGTGGAAACGTGGACAAGATAGCCACGCAAATGCTTGTATTCATGGTGGTTTTCATAAATAAACCTTGGAAAATTCCGATAGCATTTTTCCAAATTGCGTTAACTAATTCAGAACAAAAGGCCAATCTTGTTTCACATTGCATTAACCATTTAGTTGAAACCGGGGTTGAAGTTGCTGGAGTGAATTTTGATAGACTAGCATCAAATTTACAAATGGCTAAACTGTTAGGTTCAGATATTCACTGCTTGAAATCAAAAGGCTACATACAAATAAATGATTCACTGGCAAAGTATATAGTTCACCCTGATAGTTGCATATGTTTAAGTTGTGCCGCAATGCATTGGCAGACCTGAAAATGTTTAAAGATCAAGACAACAATAGCATTAATTGGGAATATATCGTTTCACTGCTTGAGCTACAGGAAAATGAAGGGCTGCATCTTTGTGATAAATTGAGAAAGGCGCACATTTATTTCCATTCTCAAAAAATGAAAGTTCGCTTGGCTGTACAAACTTTCAGCAACTCAGTTGCGGATGCTTTAGATTTTTGTAGGGTGTCTTTACAGTTGGAACAGTTCGCTGGTAGCCAAGCAACAGCAAATTTTATTCGTATTTTCAACCAAATATTCGACATTTCAAACACGAGAAAACTGTCAGCATATCCTCCATCAAAACAAGCTCTATGTAAGAAAAATGTAGAACTCATTTATGCCTACTGTTCTGATTATGTTAAGTACATAAAAGAATTGAAACTTCTTTCGGGTACACCAGTGATTGAATCGAACAAAAGTGTAGGATTTAAAGACCTTATTGTTGGCTTACAGAATATAAAGATTTTGTACGAGCGTTTCATTTTGACAAAAACATTGAAATTTATTCCCCTACACAAGTTCAGTCAAGATCATCTAGAATAATTTTTTGGTTCAACACGAGCAGGCTTAGGAAATAACAATAATCCAACAGTAAGACAGTTTACATCTCGATACAAAAAAATTTTATTTCGCACCCAGATTAAAGATGGAGGAATGGGCAACTGCATTCCATTAGAATACATCCCTATGTTAAATGTAAAAAAAAGTTGTACTCTGAGTCAGATCAATTTGAGTGCCGAATGCACTTCAATGGTTGAAGAGATATCTTTCGATGAGAATGCAGCGAATGACGAATTTATTGCGGAACACAACTTTGCTACACAATTGGAAAAGCTTTCATCATTTGCGGAACTTGTTGTGGAATATAGAGCAGGGTTTGTTGTTTTCAAATTATTCCACGTTCTCAAATGCACTGAATGTATTGCTGCAATACAAGGTAAAGTTAATGGGAACTCATTCATCAAATTTAAAAACAATGGAGGTTTGAAAGCGCCATCTCAAAGTGTTGTAGAAATTTGTAAAAGGACTGAAGAATAAATAAGAAGAGTTCAACGATGCAATAGCCAAGGGATTCTCAATAAGGAATCTTTTGACAGAATATCTATCACAGTTCAGAAAAAATGCATTGGAAATAATTTATTCCAAGATCAGTCGAAGCACATGCTGGAAACAATGCACTATAGCCTGCTAATCAAATTAATTACAGAAAAATATTTGCAAACTAGATATTATTTCATTGCTAAGAAATCGTCAGAAAAAATATCTCTCCGACAGAAATTCAATAAATTAATTCATTTTAAAGGAATGTAGAGCCTACTTCTAAAACGTTTGTCCACTTTTTAAGCACTTCAATTTTTTCTTTTCTAAAGCCAGTGCCTTAATTCCGCCAAAGCCGGTCCCAAGCCCGGAAAAGGAAGAGGGAGGTGTGGTATAACGATTTAATCAATGGTTGAGATAAAATTAGTTGCATTTTCGTTTACATTCACACGACCAAGAAACTACAAAGCATTTTCATAAATATTGCTTAACTTTTGTCTGATTTTGATACATACATTCCTTCCTATTGAGCCTCAGGATTGAAGAACGAATCAATAATGCTTGTCGTTTATTTTGTCGTTTTAAAAGGAGCTTAATAATTTTTATTGATTTCATATTCATGCAGATTTCAAGTTTTCAAAATTAATGCAAATCCAATATGGACGTTTGAGTAAACGTTTTCGAGGCTACTCTTTTTAAGCTAAAAAGTTTTAACATGACTTCAACTTATTACTAATAAATTATTTACCCGCGAAAACTTGCAGGAAGTAAACATATTCGGTGTATTCTTACAGCGCCACAAATGCATAGATTACTACAGGTTCGTTGCCCCAAAATATCTACGCCACTGTTAAAATTTTGTTGGCATTTGTAAATTTCTTCAAGTGTTTGTAAAAAGGGGGCGGTTACGACGCTAAAATGGCTAATCGTCCTCTCTTTATCTTATAGCTCTATGGTTTTTATGTATTGGGTGGCTCAGCACAAGCATAAGGTGTCCCGGAAAACCCGCAACATGACTGAGCGCTAGCCGCCCTCAGAATGTCATCCCGGGTGACGCACCCCTCTGCTAAAACTTAATGTCTGCTCCTGCGGTGACTTCCGTTGCTGTTACAGAACTTTGTAATTATTTTGAGATTTTTCGACATAAAAGTTTCCAATCACGGGGGGGTACATAAAATTTCGGTACGTTTTACCTCCTGGATTTCTTGATCGATAAAATGAGTTTTTTTTTCACATTCTAAAAGTTATAATCAAAAACTTTTATTTGATACCCCCTCAACTTCGGTACTTCGTTCTAAGGGGGGACCCCGTTTAAAAAATTTTGAAATGTTTGGTAAGACCTAAATTTTTGAGAAATTTCTGGCCTTTTGACAAAGCTTTCTAGCTTTTATAGTTTCTATGGAAACTTGCTGTGACGCACGGACAGACGGGTCACGAAACTACTAGGTTTTTGTAAAATTTTTTTTTAGAAAGACCTAAAAAAGTAAATTATCGTTAGCGTTTTTCAAATAACTCAATTATTTGAAAAATAAGACATCATGATGTGCAATAGCTTTTACATTTCAATTCCCATCCGTATAACAACTTGCATATACGATATGAGGGAAATCTATTCAATAATTTAAGAATCACATTTATATTTTATGTTGAAATGGCAAAAGTTGTAAAATTGTAATATATGGAGCTCCATTTGCCATGAATACCAAATCAAATGAAGCGTTACATCAGCCTCACTCCGACCATTCAACACGAATCAAATTTCGCCTCATTTCATATTCGTCCAATCTTGGCATGACTTGAAGTTCTTCCTGGACCTGAATCTTGTCTTGTCCTCGAACATAACCCTGAAAATCGTCTGTTTCTACAGAGAAGAGGACCTTCTCTATGTCGTAACGTTCAATCGCATGCCACGGCACCACAGGAATGCTAGCGAAGAAATAAGGCGTGAAATCGATAATGTATTACAAGCGACCATGAAATGCAAATGTGCTTGGTCTACTTCGAAATTTATTTTCCTTCAATGGATAACGATTTTCTATCTATCTTCCTTGTGTCTTGAGTGTCATAGCTCTAGAGACCAAGTAGCCAGATTCCTGGGCTGGAATTTCGTCCGATTCCTTTAGAGCAAGGAATACGGATAGTAGAATATGAGCATGGAAGGAGAGGAATTTGCCTGTAATCTGATTGATGCACTTCTTAATTCACTGAGTTTATTAGTTATGACCCACGCTCCCTCATGAATATTTAATTCTACAAGAGGATTGTTGTGAGCAGCTTTTCACCCTCTTGACATTTTAAAATATTCAATTTCTTAATAAGGAACATCAGAAGATCTAATGAATAATTTTAAAACATTATAGAATTTGAATATTTTGCGGATAAAATATTTCAAATTTACAACCTCCTGTAACTGGGTACTCAATATAAATGAGATAAATGAGGTTGATTTTAACTTTTGTTTTCCCTATATTTTGTACTAGAATTACATCCAACAAGTTGAAGAGTACTCGTGCCAGAAAGGTTTTGTAAAACAATTAGTAAATCAAACAATGTATTCTACATATCAAAACTTCACTAATATACAGATTACATAAATTGAGTTCAAAAAATTATTTTGTTTATTATGTTTTTAAATTCGCCGGCATTTTGTTTCAAGTGTTTTGACCCCACATTAATATTACAAACCAATTCTGAAATTTTTATTAAGATTCATACATATTTGTAGTGTCTAGGTCCGTTGCAAACGTGTATCTCCCTAGTATCACGTGTTAAGGTGTTGTAATTGTTAAATATTCAATCGGCTGTAACTTGGCTGTTTATGGTTCAATTATTTAAAAATTTTCAGAAAGTATACAATTGTTTTAAAAAAAAACTCATATTCTAGTTTTTGGGAAATTTAAGGGTCCGGTTTCAAAATTTTTTGAAATTTATAAAATGTACTATTATTAACAAACTTGATCGAATTTCGAGTTCTGAGATGTCTGTTGTCCTTGTACTCCTAAAGTCTTACCTCTGTGATTTTTTTCAGATTTTTTGGGGCGAAGGTTTCCAATCGCGAGGGGGGGGGGGGAGGGTGACAAAATGTTCGTACATTTCTCCTTTCTCAGCACTTTAATAAAAACTTGTCATTTAAATATCTGTTCCGAAAATTTCTCATCAAAACCTTTCATTTGATACCCATATGGCCTACGTATGACGAATTTTTTTTTCAAGGGCCACTCCCCTATATTTGGAGGGTTATGGAATCAGTCACTAATGACTTGAACTCTCCTAAACCCTGGTTCTCAGCCATAAATAAAAATGCCTTATCGCATTTTCCTTTTCAGAAATTATACCCATATACCCTGACCCATCGTTAATGATATTTCATGGTACGAGTATATGACAGTATTTTTCATGCCGAATTATCTTCTTATATTACATGCATGTCATAGACCCTGATCCATTGTTTGTGATGTTTCATGGTGTTGCCTTAGCACGTTGAAGTGTTTTCCGCTTCCTAAAAATATTAGAGAGTAGGATTGCACTACTTCATTGAAGCTAGGTGAAAAGGTAGGTCTAGCTTCACAAGCTCTTAAATAAAACCCTTTTGTTTACTCAACAACTCTGAACTATATTTCTCATAACAAGAGCTTAGATACAAAAATAATGCTTACTTGATAAACTTTACATTAAACACATATTCCATAAGCAAAGCTACGTTGCAATTCAAAATTTCATGATCAGGTTAAAGTTACACGCAAAGTTCATAAGCAAAGCATACATACATATGTAATTTGAAGATCGAGGTAAAATTACACATAGAGTTCAAGCAAAGCTACGAGTACAGAATTTGATGATCAAGCTAACAAGTATTATGGTTCATGGCCAAAATATGAATTTTCATATGAAATTATAACCAAAGTGAATACAAAAATTTTTGAGCTAAACATATTATAGTTTGAATGTTTAACTGTTTTTGAGTTTGCTACATGAAAATGATGACCTAAACATACTGCCGCCTGTTGAAGTATTGTTACATGTACAAATAATTACATGTACAAATAATTCTGCAAGCTGCTGTCGCAATTGTTTTCATAATCAACGTCAACAAATGAATTTACTCGAACCCACGAGAACCCAACAAGCATGATCAACATCTGCAAGTGACGTCACTCCATTCATTAATTTGCTCGAATCTACCAGGTACCTCTCGGTAGAACATTCGATAATGTACGAGAAATGGGTGAATAGGTAGAGACCCTATATAAAGGCGAGCTGAATGAATGGGGGATTCATTCATTACAACCGCAATAGAAAACTGCGATATAGTGGAACGCGAAGTAAAGACGATTGATTGTTTGAGTGCGAAGTGATTTAGAAGACAATTGCGATAAGAAATTTATGGACAAGTGTTAGATTTTTTTCATAGTGAAAATTAAAATTAGTGAAAGTGTTAAATTGTTAAATTGTTTATTGTGCACTTTTGTAATTAAATAAACTCTTTTAACTTAAATTAAAAGACATTGCGTTTTCACTTTCCCGGAACATTAAAATTATTGGCCGCGAACCAATAACACGCGACAGTGGTGTCAAGAAGTGCGAAAGAAAAATTTTGGAAGTGAAAACTTTTGAACATTTTTGTGCACAATAGTGAAAATTAACGTGGAAACTGGTAGAAAAACAGCCAAAACAATAAAAATGCCAGGAAACTTACATCTAAAAATTGATCAATTGACCATATCGGAGCTCAAGGAGGAGTTGGAATAGCGAAACCTGGCCACACAAGGTACAAAAGCCATACTGATTGCGCGCTTGCGTGATGCGATCGAGTCGGAAGGCGTGAATCTGGATGCGGGTGAGCCCTCAGATGCGGCGCAGAAGGTGGAGAAGAAGAAACACCCAAATCAAAGGAGCCAGAAAATGCGATATTGCAAATGTTAATGCTGATGCAGCAAGAGTGTTACAAACCAGTATACCCTATGTATACTGGTAAGAACTGGGAGCTCAACATGATGCGTATCCTATATACAACATCAAGGCTCCCGGGGAAAGACTCTCTGTAACACCACTTACCTGCTACTCTGACCATCAAAACCCAAATCACCAAAGGCAAGAGTTCTCTTTAAAGCATTACTTTTATTGTACTATTGTTATTTTCTAAAAATATTTGCATTACATTAGAATTTCCAAATTATTTTAAAACACTAAATATCAGCCGGCCTGAAGAGGGAAACAACTTGTCGTATTAATGGTTCGGGGTGGCCACACGGCGTTAAGCGCCAAAGGGCCGGTTGAGGATCGCGGCGCAAGCCAACACCTCACCCCTCACCATTTGATTAATCACTGAACAGCACTTCGAACTCGAACTTGAATCGCGTTATTGGACGTAAGATTAAACTTCTGGAATTGAATACACACTCCCTGGTATAAGACTGCCCAAGAACATTAAATACCATTCTTTCATGAGCTTTCAACCTAAATTCTCTTTAAAGGTGCTGAGTAGCCGAACACGTGCGCTCTCGTTCCACGAAAGTTTTCCCTCCCCGCTTCGTCTCGCTTGCTCGGCCGGTGAATATGGGAAGCTGGGGAAATTGAGCGAAAGAGTGTTTTTCGCTTAAGCTTTCGACTTCGAAAGAGTGCTTTCAGTTTAAGCTTCCGGCTTTCCCAAGATCTCTTGAGGTAAAATAGCGAAACTGGGGACATTGAGCGAAAGAGTGTTTATGCTGGAACTTTCGGTTTTCCTTTCCGCTTACCTCTCTTCGAAGCACCCCGTTCGTTCACGATGTGAATATCGTTGCGGGTTGAACTTTCTCGTTCACTTAACTGCTCGCTTATTTACTTGCGCATGTGTTTCCATGGCTAATTTTCATTGGCGAAGTGCGAGTACATAGGTATTGTTTGCTCGCTACTATTGCAGTAATGAAGCGGGAATATATCCGAGTATGTTTATGTGTTCACTCGCAACATTCCTCCGGCAGTTGAAAAAAGGATTTAGTGTACTTGGAGAGTACAATAAATCGTCGCTCTACTCCGGTGATCTGAATTACTTAATATACCCCAATAGATTACGCTCACTCTTGGTTTTTCGCAATTTTTGTTGTTGGTTGAGTCTCGCTACATTCCTTTTTGTGCAAATCATTCGTACTTATATCTCGCGCTGTTATCGCCATTGGTATTGTCCACTGTACTTCTCGCAACTTATTATTAACCGTTGTTTTGCTGCTAATTTATGCGTAATTTACTAGATGCGAACGCGCCAATGTTATAATTCTATCCAATTGACGTTACTTAATATGTTGTTACAAGTCAACGTTAGAATTGTAAATTTCCACATTTATGAATTAATGAGTTAATATTTGGTTTGATAATATTCAATGTTTTGTTTGATTCAATCATAAATTAATATAATAATATTTCGTTCGGTACCATAAGTTGATGCTAATTAATATGTATTAAATGTCAGTGTTGTATTTGCAAATTACTACAATCAAAAATTACTAAGTTAAGATTTGATTTTATACAATTATGTATCATATTTTCCTATTCTGTTTGGTACCTTGAGTTAATGTTAATTAATAAGTATTACATATCCATGTTGCTTTCATAAACTACTACAATTATAAATTAATAATTTGAAGTTTGATTTCATACAATGTTTTGTTTGATTTAATCATAAGTTACTGTAATGATGGATACAATGAGCGAAGATCCTGTTTGGTTTAATAATTTGTTTGCTTCAAACATTAAGATATTACTATTTCATTTGATTCTATGCAATAATGGAATAGTGCTAAATTTGCTTCTGACGTAAATTACAGGATTATAGATTATTTCGTTTTACTATAATATTGAAAACCATACTGAACATATTTTTTCCGACCTTAAATTGTTTTTTCTTGACAATGAACTATTATTTTACAATCGAAAAATAGCGGACTACAATTTCTTCTTTTAATTGGTTTTACTTAATAATATGGTTACAACTTCTTTTAAGATTCATATTCAATGCCGATCATTTTTTTATATTTGGAAGTTAATGGTTTTCTCTTATTTTTAACATTACTTATCATCTTGAAATTTTTATTCTACTCGTATATTTTTTGGCTTTTAATTTCCTCATTTCTTTCAAATAGTATTAAAGTTCTCTTGCGTATATTCAAATATTTTAATTACTAATTAATTCGATGTTGCTTTTGGTTAGTGATTATTACTCGTATTAGGGTGTTACTATTTGTTTAGTACAGGTTTTAGTAAATTATAACAGTTAGCGTTAGTGAGGATTTAATGTGGACGGCTTTCAAAATAGTTTAAATGTGCAAAGAAATTCGTTTTTTATTCCATTCATGGTTTATTAATATTCTATTAAATTACTTTCATTAATGCTATAAAAAAGCTCTTTATGTAAGCTTCTGCTAGCATTTTATTAAATTGTGTATTGTGCGAATAGGTTAGTAGGGAAGTTTCAATAGGAAATATTGTTAAAGCTTTAGCGGTAATTTATTGCGAATAAGTTAATATGTAAACGGGGAATGAATATTTCACACGATCGTTACGTTCGGGCATTGCTTCGCTTCGGAAGAAGATTTGCCGAGAGAATAGCTTTCCATTTATGTAGCTTGGGAGTCGTCTTTGTTGTATTCCCAAGACTTTAGTATAAGCTATCTTGGCTTTATAGGGTGCGAGTGAGCGTGATAAATAAACTTTCCCCCTAATACGCATGGTTAATGGTGTTAATGGGAATGGGAGTCATGGATTGAAGGTTTATGTGATTGTTTTTGCTCGCCGCTAACGAGTTTTGAAGATATGATTAGCATTGCTTCTGCAATGATGCATGAGATAATTGAATGAAGCGATGTATTGTAGCTTTTACATGCGCTGATTGCTAGGAAGTATGTGAAGTATATGATGTGTATGTACTAATTCGTGGTTGGCTGGTAATTGCCTTGAAGAGCATTTGTTTTTAATTAAGTTGGCTTAATGCATTTCGTAGTGGGCAGGGCTTTTAATTCATCTATGCTATACGATTGTGTAGGAGGAAGAGCTTTTAAGGTATATGCATTTAATTGTCGTTTAATTGGCTTAAGTCGTAAATTACATACTTGTTTATTCATTTGTAGTTGTAAAAAGGGAGGGTTATTAGAAATGTATTCAGCAGTATGTGTAAATAGTTGTGGATTATTTATAAATCGGAATTATTATGTACGTTTTTTTATTAAGTATAGAAATGTTTAATGAGTTAATATGAATGAATTCGACCTTTTTCTCAAACTGAAATTAGAAGGAGTGATTTTGAGCTCTGTTTTATACTTTTATTGATTTTAGTGAATTGTTAAATAGATATACTGCATTGAAAATTTCTTGCGAGAAATTATTGTAAAAGATGATCGAAGCGACACAATCACTATATGGGCTTGGGAACATATAGTTTCGGTCTTCATTCAAGACCCTATATGTGTTCCGTCTAATTTTTCCCTAGTGTGTGTCTAAAAGATGATCGAAGCGACACAATCACTATATGGGCTTGGGAACATATAGTTTCGGTCTTCATTCAAGACCCTATATGTGTTCCGTCTAATTTTTCCCTAGTGTGTGTCCACTAAGTTTGGCATAATGCTGTCCTGGACCTTACTAGAAGACAGTACAGTGCCGTGCGAGGTCACTTCATTAGCCGTTAATAAATTTCTGATCTCGATCTTGAAAAAACGATTGTTTAAAACATCTTGAAGTATATATTATAGCATTCTAAGACGCTATTTGGTATTTTCGCCATATATGAAGTAAAAGGGTGGGAAATGGGTGGGTTTTGAATTGTCTTGCGCTTTCTACAGGGATTTTATTTGTGACTTTTTTCTAATAGTTAGCAGTTATATAATGCATTCATTGTGCAAGGAAACGTAGTGGCTTGTTTAAAGGGTACATGGTTGATAGTGTGTTGTAAACCCTTTTGGATCAACAGCTCAGCGGCTACGACTGGATGGTAAATTGATGTCTCTTTTGCATATGACTTAATACTATATGTAGCGTGTCTGCCGAAAGTTGAAATCGGGCAGCTCAGAGGCTCAGAGGGACTTATAACTAAAAATAGCGTGTCCGTCGACAGCTAATGCCAACGGCTCAGGGGCTGTTGTTAAATTTACTGGTTTTCATTCCAGTGATTGTGCAATTAGACATAGAAAAAGCGTGTCTGCTGATAGTTTTGCCTGCCACTTTTCCCGTTTCCTTAACATGATGGAGTTGCAGTGGATTTTGTAAGAGATAATTTGTTTTGGGGTAAAATCGTTTGCATTGTGCATTGTTCTTATAACTAAAATTCTGTTGTTTCAAATTTCCCATACTTTAATTGTTTCAGTGTAACTTGAAATTAAATTAGTTTCATGTTTATTTGCGTTGGAAAATTGCCGTTCTCATGTAAATTATTTTTTTTTATTTGTTTAGCGCAGTTAATTTATTTAGTTTGCTCTTCAATGTTTTTGCATTTAAAAATATTGCCCAGATGTCTATCTATTCAATTTGCAGTTAAATGTTTGTTTTTGTTTGCTCTTTTAATTATGCTTCAGTTAATTCGAATGCTCATTCAATTCAAGAGATAAGACTTTAATATGCATGTGGGTACGCGTATTGTCCAAGCAGTCGGAGTGATAAGTGGTATCATATTTCGATAACAATGGGCACGCGTTTGTTTGCTCGTATTAAGTTTTCGTTTTGCTTATTTGTGTTTAATATTTACTTGTAATGTTTTGTGTTTTGCATGTTAGTTGATTGAAACTTTATATCTTTATAAATTCTACGTTGGGTTTGAACGAGTTAGGAGTTAGTTCGAATGACTTTCAGATAAGAAAGATGAGATTTAAGATATATGAATGAGGGAGTAAATGAATGAAGAATTAAATGTTCAAGATGACTTTTTGATTTTAGGACTGGTCTTATTTGATGGATATTATGAGTAGAAATATTATTATATTTGAATGTTGATATTATGTTTTAGTTATTAAAATGATCAATAGGATTTTTTGTTTCGATTAAGGAGTGATCTGGGTAGATGACCAGTATGGGTAGCGTTAAACTGATATTATGTTTTTGTTGTTTAAACGATTAACATGATCCCATATTTTTTAGAGGACTGGTGAAGTTTCATACTTTCTTTTTGTTATTTAAATGATTGAAATAATTATTTGATTTTTTTTTTCGTTTTAAGAAGGTTGATTTAGTTTTATGCACTGTATTAGTAGCGTTGTTATGATGTGGGGATATTGATACAATATTTTTGTTTTTTTAAAATGATTAAAATTATTAGTTGATTTTTTTTTAGGAAAGCTGATCTAGTTTGATGGACTGTTTGAATAATATTGATATTATTATATTTAAATAATGAACATTATCTTTTGATTTTTTTTTTAAAGAAGGTTGATCCAGTTTGATGGACAGTATGAGTAGCAATGGTGTCTTACAGGAGTTGAATGGTTTGAGATATCGGCTGGGTGAATAGATTTTACAGCCCATTTAAATTTGCTACACAGCGCACTACACTGTGGTCTCTGCAAAACCGATATCCTACCGGCTGCGCCAATTTTGTTACAAACCAGTATACCCTATGTATACTGGTAAGAACTGGGAGCTCAACATGATGCGTATCCTATATACAACATCAAGGCTCCCGGGGAAAGACTCTCTGTAACACCACTTACCTGCTACTCTGACCATCAAAACCCAAATCACCAAAGGCAAGAGTTCTCTTTAAAGCATTACTTTTATTGTACTATTGTTATTTTCTAAAAACATTTGCATTACATTAGAATTTCCAAATTATTTTAAAACACTAAATATCAGCCGGCCTGAAGAGGGAAACAACTTGTCGTATTAATGGTTCGGGGTGGCCACACGGCGTTAAGCGCCAAAGGGCCGGTTGAGGATCGCGGCGCAAGCCAACACCTCACCCCTCACCATTTGATTAATCACTGAACAGCACTTCGAACTCGAACTTGAATCGCGTTATTGGACGTAAGATTAAACTTCTGGAATTGAATACACACTCCCTGGTATAAGACTGCCCAAGAACATTAAATACCATTCTTTCATGAGCTTTCAACCTAAATTCTCTTTAAAGGTGCTGAGTAGCCGAACACGTGCGCTCTCGTTCCACGAAAGTTTTCCCTCCCCGCTTCGTCTCGCTTGCTCGGCCGGTGAATATGGGAAGCTGGGGAAATTGAGCGAAAGAGTGTTTTTCGCTTAAGCTTTCGACTTCGAAAGAGTGCTTTCAGTTTAAGCTTCCGGCTTTCCCAAGATCTCTTGAGGTAAAATAGCGAAACTGGGGACATTGAGCGAAAGAGTGTTTATGCTGGAACTTTCGGTTTTCCTTTCCGCTTACCTCTCTTCGAAGCACCCCGTTCGTTCACGATGTGAATATCGTTGCGGGTTGAACTTTCTCGTTCACTTAACTGCTCGCTTATTTACTTGCGCATGTGTTTCCATGGCTAATTTTCATTGGCGAAGTGCGAGTACATAGGTATTGTTTGCTCGCTACTATTGCAGTAATGAAGCGGGAATATATCCGAGTATGTTTATGTGTTCACTCGCAACAAGAGCAGCGACAACAGTCATCTAATTTAACTGTGAAGCTTAATGAACAATCAGCGAAGCTTAATGAACAATCAGCGAAGCTTAATGAACAATCAGCGAAGCTTAATGAACAATCAGTGAAGCTGGATCAACAAGCGATCGAAATCAAGGCAGATTTTCAAAAACAGTCCACCGAAATAAAAGCGGAGCTCAGTAGTCTTAACAAGCAAATTAAAGGCGTCGAGGAAAAGGTTGACCACGTCGAAGAAAAGGTTTACCAGGTCGAGGAAAAGGTCAGCCAGGTCGAAGAAAGAATGAACCATGAGATGGAAAAAGTGAAAAAAGAATTGGAAGCTGCGAAGGCAGTAGCAACCACTTCACCAGCGCCGCTTATAACCGCAGCGCAAAGCACATCCAGAAATGTGCAAGCACCAATATTCGATGGGCAAACGGTCTGGAGTATTTACAAGACCCAGTTTGAAGCTGCCGCAAGGGCAAATCACTAGAATGAACAGGACCGAGCAACTGCGCTGATTCTTGCTCTAAGAGGACCAGCTGCCGAGCTTTTGCAGACTATCCCCGTTGAGCTGCATTCAAACCCGGCTGCTATAATGAATGCGCTGGACATGCGTTATGGAGACGATCATCTGAAGCAGATTTACCGGGCACAGCTACGGAATCGGATGCAGAAGTCTGGCGAAACCTTACAGCAGCTAGCCCAAGATATTGAGCGACTGGCACTTTTGGCTTACCCAGCGTACGACCCGTAACATCGAGCTGACGCAGCAACAGAAGCATTCATCAGCGCACTGAAGGACCCGGAATTGCAAAAAGCCGTGCGATTAGCTCAAAAGCAAACGGTTAAGGACGCATTGGTTTATAGTCTGAACTATGAGGCAGCGAAAAATGCGACTCGTACCACTGCCCGAGTCCGTGAAGTAGTGGCAGACGAGTGCAGGTGTAAGCGCGTGAAAAATGAACGAGAGCCGCAGGTGAATGGTGCGCCTAGATGCTGGGATTGCGGAGAAAAAGGGCACTTGCAAAGAGACTGCAAGAAGCGAAGAAAACGGAATTATTGTCTAGGATGGTGGAGATCCAGACCGTGTCAGGAGCCTAGAATGGAGGCCTATCAAACCGCAAGGCCAACTTCGTGGGGCATACGTTGGCTAGGAGGATCGACATCCCCAGCACCCCCATCACCGTGTCGAGGCAACATCGTGGAGAAGCTGACAGATGCCTTCCTGGTCAAGTTGATGAAGAACATTGCACCATAACAAACGACACTAGTGCAACCCGATCGATGATCCGACCAGACCTAGTGAGACCCCAACTACTTCACAAGGGCAGAGTTCATAAAAATGCTGACGCCCTATCTCGTCATCAATGTCCAGCTAACTGCAGGCATTGCCGGCGGATGGAGGAAAAGGAGCCGCCCGTTGATCTGCGATTGATAGCGGCCGAATTCGATGAAGGTTGGTCATCGGAGGAGATTCGAAACGCCCAGCTAGCCGATGAAGACATCGGACCATTGCTCGTATGGAAGGAGATGACTGGGCGACCTGAGTGGAAGGACGTTTCAACGCATGGCGCAACCCTGAAAAGCTATTGGGCACAATGGAACTCCCTTCAGGTGGAGGGTGGCGTACTCAAGCGGAAATGGGAAACAGTGGATGGCAGCTCCTATAGGATGCAAACTTTACTACCCAAAAGCCGAATCCACGATGTGATTAAGGAAATGCATGAAGGATCCTCGGGAGGCCACCTTGGTGTTAACAAGACCTTAGCGAAATTGCGGGAAAGGTTCTACTGGCTCCACGCTCGAGAAGACGTAGAGGACTGGTGTCGCAGATGCACAATTTGCACTTCCGTCAAAGGCCCAAAGCGACGACTGAGAGGATAAATGCAAACCTATAACGTAGGCGTGCCATTCGAAAGGATTGCTGTTGACATCGCAGGACCCTTTCCTGCATCCGATTGGGGAAATCGATATATGCTGGTTGTAGCCGATTATTTCAGCAAGTGGCCTGAGGTCTACCCCATTCCCAACCAGGAAGCAACTACTGTAGCCGAACAGCTAGTGTTAAATTGGGTCAGTAGGTACGGCGTACCTGGCGAACTACATTCGGATCAAGGCCGAAACTTTGAGTCACTAGTTTTTGGTGAAATGTGCGAGCTGCTCGGAATACGGAAAACGAGGACAACACCACTGCATCCCCAATCCGATGGAATGGTCAAACGTTTCAACGGCACGCTCAATAAACACCTGGCCAAAATGGTTGACGAGAACCAAAGGGACTGGGACCGACATATCCCACTATTTTTGATGGCGTATAGAGCTGCTGAACATGCATCGACGGGCCAAACCCCAGCCAAAGTCATTTTTGGAAAGACTATTCGTTTGCCAGCCAATATAAAGTTCGGAACACCCCCTGAGAAACCCCAAACGGTCTCGGAGTACGCAAGTGATCTAAGGTAGGCTTTCAAAATAGTTTAAATGTGCAAAGAAATTCGTTTTTTATTCCATTCATGGTTTATTAATATTCTATTAAATTACTTTCATTAATGCTATAAAAAAGCTCTTTATGTAAGCTTCTGCTAGCATTTTATTAAATTGTGTATTGTGCGAATAGGTTAGTAGGGAAGTTTCAATAGGAAATATTGTTAAAGCTTTAGCGGTAATTTATTGCGAATAAGTTAATATGTAAACGGGGAATGAATATTTCACACGATCGTTACGTTCGGGCATTGCTTCGCTTCGGAAGAAGATTTGCCGAGAGAATAGCTTTCCATTTATGTAGCTTGGGAGTCGTCTTTGTTGTATTCCCAAGACTTTAGTATAAGCTATCTTGGCTTTATAGGGTGCGAGTGAGCGTGATAAATAAACTTTCCCCCTAATACGCATGGTTAATGGTGTTAATGGGAATGGGAGTCATGGATTGAAGGTTTATGTGATTGTTTTTGCTCGCCGCTAACGAGTTTTGAAGATATGATTAGCATTGCTTCTGCAATGATGCATGAGATAATTGAATGAAGCGATGTATTGTAGCTTTTACATGCGCTGATTGCTAGGAAGTATGTGAAGTATATGATGTGTATGTACTAATTCGTGGTTGGCTGGTAATTGCCTTGAAGAGCATTTGTTTTTAATTAAGTTGGCTTAATGCATTTCGTAGTGGGCAGGGCTTTTAATTCATCTATGCTATACGATTGTGTAGGAGGAAGAGCTTTTAAGGTATATGCATTTAATTGTCGTTTAATTGGCTTAAGTCGTAAATTACATACTTGTTTATTCATTTGTAGTTGTAAAAAGGGAGGGTTATTAGAAATGTATTCAGCAGTATGTGTAAATAGTTGTGGATTATTTATAAATCGGAATTATTATGTACGTTTTTTTATTAAGTATAGAAATGTTTAATGAGTTAATATGAATGAATTCGACCTTTTTCTCAAACTGAAATTAGAAGGAGTGATTTTGAGCTCTGTTTTATACTTTTATTGATTTTAGTGAATTGTTAAATAGATATACTGCATTGAAAATTTCTTGCGAGAAATTATTGTAAAAGATGATCGAAGCGACACAATCACTATATGGGCTTGGGAACATATAGTTTCGGTCTTCATTCAAGACCCTATATGTGTTCCGTCTAATTTTTCCCTAGTGTGTGTCTAAAAGATGATCGAAGCGACACAATCACTATATGGGCTTGGGAACATATAGTTTCGGTCTTCATTCAAGACCCTATATGTGTTCCGTCTAATTTTTCCCTAGTGTGTGTCCACTAAGTTTGGCATAATGCTGTCCTGGACCTTACTAGAAGACAGTACAGTGCCGTGCGAGGTCACTTCATTAGCCGTTAATAAATTTCTGATCTCGATCTTGAAAAAACGATTGTTTAAAACATCTTGAAGTATATATTATAGCATTCTAAGACGCTATTTGGTATTTTCGCCATATATGAAGTAAAAGGGTGGGAAATGGGTGGGTTTTGAATTGTCTTGCGCTTTCTACAGGGATTTTATTTGTGACTTTTTTCTAATAGTTAGCAGTTATATAATGCATTCATTGTGCAAGGAAACGTAGTGGCTTGTTTAAAGGGTACATGGTTGATAGTGTGTTGTAAACCCTTTTGGATCAACAGCTCAGCGGCTACGACTGGATGGTAAATTGATGTCTCTTTTGCATATGACTTAATACTATATGTAGCGTGTCTGCCGAAAGTTGAAATCGGGCAGCTCAGAGGCTCAGAGGGACTTATAACTAAAAATAGCGTGTCCGTCGACAGCTAATGCCAACGGCTCAGGGGCTGTTGTTAAATTTACTGGTTTTCATTCCAGTGATTGTGCAATTAGACATAGAAAAAGCGTGTCTGCTGATAGTTTTGCCTGCCACTTTTCCCGTTTCCTTAACATGATGGAGTTGCAGTGGATTTTGTAAGAGATAATTTGTTTTGGGGTAAAATCGTTTGCATTGTGCATTGTTCTTATAACTAAAATTCTGTTGTTTCAAATTTCCCATACTTTAATTGTTTCAGTGTAACTTGAAATTAAATTAGTTTCATGTTTATTTGCGTTGGAAAATTGCCGTTCTCATGTAAATTATTTTTTTTTATTTGTTTAGCGCAGTTAATTTATTTAGTTTGCTCTTCAATGTTTTTGCATTTAAAAATATTGCCCAGATGTCTATCTATTCAATTTGCAGTTAAATGTTTGTTTTTGTTTGCTCTTTTAATTATGCTTCAGTTAATTCGAATGCTCATTCAATTCAAGAGATAAGACTTTAATATGCATGTGGGTACGCGTATTGTCCAAGCAGTCGGAGTGATAAGTGGTATCATATTTCGATAACAATGGGCACGCGTTTGTTTGCTCGTATTAAGTTTTCGTTTTGCTTATTTGTGTTTAATATTTACTTGTAATGTTTTGTGTTTTGCATGTTAGTTGATTGAAACTTTATATCTTTATAAATTCTACGTTGGGTTTGAACGAGTTAGGAGTTAGTTCGAATGACTTTCAGATAAGAAAGATGAGATTTAAGATATATGAATGAGGGAGTAAATGAATGAAGAATTAAATGTTCAAGATGACTTTTTGATTTTAGGACTGGTCTTATTTGATGGATATTATGAGTAGAAATATTATTATATTTGAATGTTGATATTATGTTTTAGTTATTAAAATGATCAATAGGATTTTTTGTTTCGATTAAGGAGTGATCTGGGTAGATGACCAGTATGGGTAGCGTTAAACTGATATTATGTTTTTGTTGTTTAAACGATTAACATGATCCCATATTTTTTAGAGGACTGGTGAAGTTTCATACTTTCTTTTTGTTATTTAAATGATTGAAATAATTATTTGATTTTTTTTTTTCGTTTTAAGAAGGTTGATTTAGTTTTATGCACTGTATTAGTAGCGTTGTTATGATGTGGGGATATTGATACAATATTTTTGTTTTTTTAAAATGATTAAAATTATTAGTTGATTTTTTTTTAGGAAAGCTGATCTAGTTTGATGGACTGTTTGAATAATATTGATATTATTATATTTAAATAATGAACATTATCTTTTGATTTTTTTTTTAAAGAAGGTTGATCCAGTTTGATGGACAGTATGAGTAGCAATGGTGTCTTACAGGAGTTGAATGGTTTGAGATATCGGCTGGGTGAATAGATTTTACAGCCCATTTAAATTTGCTACACAGCGCACTACACTGTGGTCTCTGCAAAACCGATATCCTACCGGCTGCGCCAATTTTGTTACAAACCAGTATACCCTATGTATACTGGTAAGAACTGGGAGCTCAACATGATGCGTATCCTATATACAACATCAAGGCTCCCGGGGAAAGACTCTCTGTAACACCACTTACCTGCTACTCTGACCATCAAAACCCAAATCACCAAAGGCAAGAGTTCTCTTTAAAGCATTACTTTTATTGTACTATTGTTATTTTCTAAAAACATTTGCATTACATTAGAATTTCCAAATTATTTTAAAACACTAAATATCAGCCGGCCTGAAGAGGGAAACAACTTGTCGTATTAATGGTTCGGGGTGGCCACACGGCGTTAAGCGCCAAAGGGCCGGTTGAGGATCGCGGCGCAAGCCAACACCTCACCCCTCACCATTTGATTAATCACTGAACAGCACTTCGAACTCGAACTTGAATCGCGTTATTGGACGTAAGATTAAACTTCTGGAATTGAATACACACTCCCTGGTATAAGACTGCCCAAGAACATTAAATACCATTCTTTCATGAGCTTTCAACCTAAATTCTCTTTAAAGGTGCTGAGTAGCCGAACACGTGCGCTCTCGTTCCACGAAAGTTTTCCCTCCCCGCTTCGTCTCGCTTGCTCGGCCGGTGAATATGGGAAGCTGGGGAAATTGAGCGAAAGAGTGTTTTTCGCTTAAGCTTTCGACTTCGAAAGAGTGCTTTCAGTTTAAGCTTCCGGCTTTCCCAAGATCTCTTGAGGTAAAATAGCGAAACTGGGGACATTGAGCGAAAGAGTGTTTATGCTGGAACTTTCGGTTTTCCTTTCCGCTTACCTCTCTTCGAAGCACCCCGTTCGTTCACGATGTGAATATCGTTGCGGGTTGAACTTTCTCGTTCACTTAACTGCTCGCTTATTTACTTGCGCATGTGTTTCCATGGCTAATTTTCATTGGCGAAGTGCGAGTACATAGGTATTGTTTGCTCGCTACTATTGCAGTAATGAAGCGGGAATATATCCGAGTATGTTTATGTGTTCACTCGCAACAGGTTGAACCAGATACATCGGACAGTGCGAAAACACCTCGAACCGGCTACTGACCGCATGAAGACCAGGTATGATCTAAAGGCTAATTCTACTGGCTTCCAGCAAGATGACTTAGTGTGGCTTTATAACCCGCAACGGCGAAAGGGTAGGTCTCCAAAGTTGCAACATAATTGGGAGGGACCATACCGAGTTACAAAGCGAATCAACGACGTCGTATACCGAATACAGGAACATCGTAAGCCGAGAGCTAAAATGAAAATCTTGCATCTGGACCGTCTTGCCCCATATTACACCCAGGGAGAATGGACTACAAATAGCGACACATCTTTTCGGGGCGAAAAGAACTGAGGTGGGGGCAGTGTTACATGTACAAATAATTACATGTACAAATAATTCTGCGAGCTGCTGTCGCAATTGTTTTCATAATCAACGTCAACAAATGAATTTACTCGAACCCACGAGAACCCAACAAGCATGATCAACATCTGCAAGTGACGTCACTCCATTCATTAATTTGCTCGAATCTACCAGGTACCTCTCGGTAGAACATTCGATAATGTACGAGAAATGGGTGAATAGGTAGAGACCCTATATAAAGGCGAGCTGAATGAATGGGGGATTCATTCATTACAACCGCGATAGAAAACTGCGATATAGTGGAACGCGAAGTAAAGACGATTGATTGTTTGAGTGCGAAGTGATTTAGAAGACAATTGCGATAAGAAATTTATGGACAAGTGTTAGATTTTTTTCATAGTGAAAATTAAAATTAGTGAAAGTGTTAAATTGTTAAATTGTTTATTGTGCACTTTTGTAATTAAATAAACTCTTTTAACTTAAATTAAAAGACATTGCGTTTTCACTTTCCCGGAACATTAAAATTATTGGCCGCGAACCAATAACAGGCGACAGTATTATACTTCAAAAGAATATTGGAGACCGTGTAGTGATTGACGTGGAGCTGGAACTGGTTTCCGGATGCCACTAGCATTTCCCGCTGATCGCACACGCGTGTATAGATGCCAACTTGCTATGATAAGGACGATTCTAAAGGCAATGTAGCTCACTGATATTGTATGTGTACTAAGGGATCCCAGATGCTGCAATTCAGAATATTTGGTTGATCGTTCATCCAACTTTCGGGTTAAGTTTTTAATATTCACAGTAGATCGACTTATCCAAGGATGGTTAAACGATCGTGATGGTCCGGTGAATTCTGTGAAATCTGTAATAGATATATTAATAGCTGGGTGAAATTTCACATTTAGCGAGGTGTGTTGAGTGTTAAAGGCTCGGGGACTGAGCTCATCATCCTTCAATATACAGCCCGATTGCATTTTAAGTACCTTAACCTGGTTGTTGCATACAAACGTGAAGTCGTACGCCTTGTCTAGCGAAAAAAGCCACTGGCTTGGGAAACTTAATTGCTGCCAGAGTTTTCGTTGATGGTCCTGACTGAAGACACAACTAGGTGCCAGTCCGTTTTTCGAGACCGGTTCGATAATGCAATCAACGTTCTTATCACTTTTTTTATCACTGTATATGAACGAGTTGATCTGTGAAATTTGGCATTGCATAAGTTCGGTCACCGTCAGAGGGTAGAATTAATCCTTGTAAACGTTCACCATTATTAGCTCTGGTGCAGATGACAACGACAGGAAAGTGTTGCTGTAAACGTTCACCATTATTAGCTCTGGTGCAGATGACAACGACAGGAAAGTGTTGCTGATCATGGTGGGTAATGCAATGATCGAAGAATATGAAATCTTGCTGGCAACAACAGGGGTAAAGTTAAGGCAAATATTAGATAATCCCTTTCATTAGCGTACTGTAATTTGACCATTTGGTAGATGCGTGAAACTTTGATAGGATTTCCAAAAGCCGGCAATTCCAGATCTTGAGGTAAGTTGTCCTTGATGTAAGTGATCTGCGATTTGATTTGTTGAGATGATATGATATTGGGATTAACAGACTCATGATGGGCGTCTACAATTACTTCTATCAATGAGTGTTGCACTTCTTGGCATTCCGTTATTAATAACATAACGAGTACTGACAGGGTGTTAAATGCTTCAATTGTCTTCTGCTGTTTGACTTCGGAATTGAAGTGCTTCATGTTTTCGTATACATAATCAAACGCAATTTGAATTTCTTTCGTCTGATTTGCTCTCTCCAATTCACACCTTTTGATAACATTGATCGTAGTATCTAAAATTGATGTATGTTTGTTGACCAGTTCGTTAAGGTTATTTCCGTTGGTTTCAATTTTCGAGATAGTTTCACTCATTGTAGTAAGCCCCAAAAAAATTTTCGAGATTGTTCCACTCATTGTAGTAAACCCCAAAAAGCTTGTTTGCTAAAGAGCCGACTTTATCAAAGGGGGATCTTTTTGTCTTAATTTAGCAGGTTCTTGTGGAATGATGTTGTGCTAATTTAATAGTTGCAGTAGACACCGAGATTGCCTCACAATCGCTTCATGATACGTGTTGTTTGTGATTGCGTTTTTTAACCTGTCTAGTTGTATTATGCAAGCTCCAATAGTCTTGAATGTTTCCCAATATCCTTTAAAATCATGAAATACTATGAGCTTCCAAGTGCTTGGGGATATTCGGCCATTCCCAATGTTCTCAAAATAAATGCCACCATTATTTTCAACTTCGATTATTTCGATTGGCAGCGTGTCTGCAGATGTCATGTGAGGCATGACTAGCGGTAGAACTTGTAACGTAAGTAGTCATGTTTTAAGTGAGTTCAGTCTCATTGGAGAGCTCTTACACTTACTACAATTCTGCTCTACGGTAGTGGTTGTCACCACTTGTTTGGCAGCTGCTTCTAAAGTCTCATCAGAATCGATTGGTAGTGGAGCTAATTGATGAATAGATTGTCGTATGATTCCAGAACTTCTCCAAATATCAGTGACGTATACGCGTCCGTCTGGTTCTTCGATGTTTTCGACTATTCGTCCTAATTTCCATTTGGAAGGCGACAAATTGTCTTCCTTAATGGTAACTAGATTCCCCAATTTTGATGTTATTTTATTTGTTCGTCCATTTTGTGCATTTCTGCAGCTCCCCCAAATATTCAATATACCACCGCTTCCAGAACTCGTTCCTAAGTTGATTTGTCAACTGCCATCTGGATGCCAACGACATTTTCCTTGTATCGCTGGCTGCATTCGTAGTGCATACAAGTGGCTCCCTAGTCAGAAAATGTGCTGGTGTTAATATAGCCAAATCGTTCGGGTCTGGCGATAGTGGTGTAAGGGGCCTAGAGTTGAGAATCGCTTCGACTTCTGAGGCTACCGTACTTAATTCTTCGTAGGTTAGTGATGCAGAGGTACTGGTTCGTTGTAACAAGTACTTGGTTGGCTTCACTGCGGCCTCCCGAAGCCCACCAAAATGTGGCGATCTTAGAGGGATGAAGTGAAACTGAGTTTTGGTACTTGAACAAGTGTTGACTATTTTCTCAATGCTTTATTGTTGAGTAAATATGGCTTCCAGATCCTTCAGCTGATTATTGGCACCATTGAAGTTTCGTCCATTGCCACAGTATATGGTCTCACTTTTGCCTCTTCTGAATTCAAATCTTTTAAGAGCTCCCAAGAAACCGTCAGTAGTCAAATCCGAAACTACTGAAAATGTATTGCCTTTATTGCAAAGCAACAGAAAATAGCCAGGTATGTCTTTTGAGGCCTTTTGCCTCTAATTTTAAAATGAGAATACAGTGGCCCGCATAAGTCTATTCCGCAGCTCAAAAATGGCCGTCTCAACTTAACTCGATCTTTTGAAAGGCTGCCCATTTGTTGATTTAACAACCTTGGTCGAAATTTAGTGCATAATACGCAGTTTGTCACTATGGTTCTGGATATATTCCTGCCATTCAGAGTCCAATACCGTTGCCTTGCTATGGCATGAAGTGCTTGTGGTCTGGCATGTAAGTTTTCTCGATGAATATTAGTTAAGAGTAACCGTGTGAGGAAATGGTCTCCCGGTAAAACGATGGGATGCTTGGTGTCGTACTACTCTGATAATGCCATCTAGAGCTGGAAATGGTGTTAAAGTTTAAAGTTTACTTGATTTTGCAACTGCTTCATCCTTCTTCAGTCAAGTAATCTTCTAATGAAAGTTGCTGCGTTGCAGTTCCTTGATGAGCGTTAAAAGTGCATCATTCAATTCGCAAGGCGACAGAAAGTTAACACCTATATTGGAAATTCTGTTCCTAATAGCATTGCTGCTCGTTTCGATATATGCCATTGTGCGTATCAATTATTGGAGGGAATTTCCGTGTTCAATCATATATGATGGATGTACGTCAGCTTCAACCGTAGCTGTGGTAGCACACTTGATGACTTTAGTTTTGTCGTCCGAAACATTGTTCGTAAAAGGTTTGACTGGCCAACTGCTTTTTGGAAGGTTAAGAAAAGATGGACCATTGGACCATATTTGTGACTGCCTCAGTTCTTCAGGAAAAAGTCCACGTGAAACAAGATCAGCAGAGTTGTCCTTTGTATGCACATATTTCCAGTCATTTATCGACGTCAAATCTTGAATGGCAGCAACTTTTTTAGCGACAAATGTTTTGCGAATAGATGGATCCCCTTGAATCCAGCTGATAGCGATGAGCGAGCCGGACCAATAGAAGACTGCCACCAATTTTATATTGGCTGTGAGTTTTCCTTGTCTGACTAATTGGGCTGCTAATTGTGCGGACCACAATTTTAATCTTGGAATGGTCGTGGGTTTGGTTGATGCTCCTCGTGACTTGGCGCAAAGTAATTTGACTGTCCATGACCTCTTTCATCTTTTAACGTCAGCAAAAGCGTGAATTTGCATGTCTATGGTCTCTTTCTCACTAAACATGTACCGTGGAATGCTGATTTTGTTCAAGCCTGGCAGCGCTTGCCTATATTTATGCCATATCGATTGAAGTTCATCTGGTATTTCTTCATTCCAACCCACTTGTGATCTCCATAATTCTTGCATGAGCAGCTTCCCTCTTACAATGACTGGGCTCACTAGTCCTAAAGGGTCGAAAATATGTGAAATATCAGCTAGAATATTTCTCTTGGTTATTGTTTGATGCTCCTCCAAATCCGTGATGATTGTAAACATTTGAGTGATCGGCTGCCAAATTAAGTCTAGTGTTTTTATGGTATCAATGTCCATCTTAGTGAAGTCCAATTCAATATCGAGTTCCTTGTTCGAAATGCCTTCAATCAACATTGGATGGTCAGCGCACTACTTATGACAATGGAGTCCTGCCGAAGCCAGTAACGGCTGCAGCTCGTTGCGTATTTTCAAAGCTTCTTCCAAATAATCACTGCCTGTTAGGACATCGTCAACATAAAAGTCCTGGATTGCCGCAGCTCCCAATGGGTACTGGCTGGCTCCTTCTTCGGATAATTTTTTCAAGCACTTGATCGCCAGATACGGTGCAGACTTTGGGTCATAGGTGACAGTGGACAGTTTATAATATTTCAATTCGTCATTGGTATTCTTTCGCCACATGACTAGTTGGAGATTTTGGTCCTCTTTTGCCACTAAAATTTGACGGTACATCTTTGCTATGTCTGCCGTAAATACGTAGCGCTTTAAGCGGAATCTGGTAATAATAGCGCGAATATTCTCCTGAGCCTTTGGTCCCTTAAGTAGTAAATCATTAAGCGACAAATTATTCTTTGTTTTTGCCAATGCATCGAAGACAACTTCGTAGTTTTGTGGTACAGCTGTCGGGCTTGAGCACATAATGATGCGGTATAAAATAATGCGGACCGTTGAATTCTAATGCTGGAACTTCCTTTAGGTGAACCAGATCTATATATTCTTGTAGGAATTGGTCATATTGCCCTTTTAGAACTGGTTATTTGGATAATTTTCTTTCCATTGAGAGTAGCCACTTGTATGCCAATGATTTTGATTCGCCAAGTAAAGAAAAGTCACCCAGTAATGGTAAATTGACTATAAAATGGCCATTGGAGTCTCGAGTGGTTGTAGCTTCGAAATGCTCCTCGCATTTTTTGTCAGTAGATGATAATATGACTTGACCGGTGTAATCTTCCAGCTTTTTCTAGTTGCCGTTTCAAATTTATGTTCGAGATCCCGCAAAATGGTGTACAGTTTGAAGCCTTTCCGAGAACCACCCAGCCCAACGTGGTATTTTGTGAAATTGGTAGCTTCTCTAGTAACCAAATTTGGCCGTTTCTCATTATTTAGCCATATACTTCCGCCCCCAAAAGGATGTCAGTCCTACCTGGTTTATAAAACATTGGTTCGGTAAGGAATATTCTAGCTATACATATCAATGTAGTATTGAGGTTGATTATTTGTGATTTCCTTCATCGCGAAGACCTCTAATGGCGTAACAAAATCTCTGCATATTGACTTCATAGTTATGTTGATTCTATCACTTGCTTTCACACGTGTGTTGCCGATGCCCAAAATATCAATCTTTGGGTGACTTGTGCCGAACCCTAATTTCTTCCGCAACTTATCCGTAATGAAATTCAATTGCGAGCCTGGGTCAAGTAAAACTCGTGCTTTGACGGGCTTCCCTTCACAGCGCATTACGACGTCTGCTAGCGCAGTTCCCAAGAACACGTATCTATTTGTTTCACTGAATTGGGCAGCCAGATTTGTGTTTTGTGCTTCCTGAAACCCCACCTCGATGAATTTTAACAACTCGTCTAATAACGGTAGGTCTCTTGGCGGTTTCAATGTTTGCGCATAGAGTGTATAAGAGGTTTTGTCCCAATGTTCTTTTGCGGAAATTTCCATAGTCTGTAATGTCAACATACGAGGTGTGCTCAAAAAATATCGCGAATTTTGTTTTTTTTTCAAAAATTATTTATTTATTCATGAATATCTATTTTGTCCCCTTCAATTTTTGTTCTCCCACAAATCTGGGCATTTCTGGCGGATTGCTTCGCGCAAATTGCGCATAACTTGCAGGTAATATTCCTTATTGACCGTTCTTCCCTGTGGCAAGAACTCATGATGCACGACGCCCCTGCAATCGAAGAAAACTGTCAGCAAAACTTTCACATTCGACCGAACTTGGCGCGCTTTTTTCGGTCTTGGTTCATGCGGCAGCTTCCATTGAGATGATTGATCTTTGGTTTCCACGTCATAACCATAAACCCACGATTCGTCACCAGTTATGACCCTCTGGAGCAAATTTGGTTCGTCGCGGACAGAGTTTAACATCTCATTAGCAATGTTCATGCGTTGCTGTTTTTGGTCGCAATTGAGCAATTTTGGTACGAATTTCACGGCGACCCGTCTCATGCCCAAATCGTTGATAAAAATCGAATGGCACGAACCAATCGATATGTCTAGGTCCTCAGCAACTTCTCTAACGGTGATTCGACGATTGGCCAATACCATTTTCTTCACTTCATTAATTTTTTCGTCTGTTGTTGAAGTGCTCGGGCGTCCGGCACGCTCTTCGTCGTTCACATCTTCTCGGCCTTCTAAAAACATTTTGTACCACCAATAAACGTTGCTTTGGTCCAAGGTAGCTTCTCCGTATGCCACAGTCAACATTCGGAATGCATCCGCGCACTTAATTTCGTTTTTCACACAAAATTTGATACACGTTCTTTGATCCATTTTTTTGAATAAGTAAAAATCGAAGACGATTGAAAACACGTGCAAGTAAAGCAGCTATCACCAATCAAGTGAATATTCAAAATGGCCGAGCTTGTCGGTATAAGTGACAGACATGAGTACCAACATAACGCCACAAAAAAAATCGAAGTTCGAATATACGTAACCCGCGAAAATTCAAAATTCGCGATACTTCTTGAACACATTTCGTACACTCTTTTGTGGTACCATGTAATGATTTGAGTGCTGATGCTGACTCAATATTGATAGCTGGTTGCGCCGTTAATTTATCCAGCAAAGCGTTAACTAACAACCGCTTTTTGACATATCGATTCTGCAACATATCCCACGCCACGATGTAGTTGCCGTGTGAGATTGGCAAATGCATAATGAGCTTCCTTCTAATGCATAGCTAGCTTCTTCTTTCTTATAAACTGAATCTAGATACATACGAACTAAAAGAATATGTATTCGTATTAACTATCTGAATTAAAATTCAAACAACAGAATGATGTAATATCACCTTTGATACATCCTGCTTGGGCCTAGTGCTTGCAAGAAATACATTAGATCCATTCACCACCTGATGTATCTTCATTATAGGAGGTACTACAAATGATACAAAAATAGCCGTCGTAGTTAGAGCTATTGCTTTTATTCAATATCCTTGCCTTCACTTTCCCTACTTTTTCGTCTTTATTTATATTTCTTTCAGCTTTTCTTTTACCCCTTCCCTTATCCTTTTTGTTCCCTTTGTTCTGGAGTTTTGTTGTCATTTTTCTCATTTTCATTTCCCTAATATTATGTTCTTCTTCTAGATATTTTTTTTCCAGAGTATCAGTGAGAATAGCAAACTTTTTAGCGCGTTTTCTATTAGACGAAACTCGTGGTGGAGCTTTTGGCAGAGGTCTTATGATTTTAACTGCAAAATCACTAGCACCTTTCTGCATGCCTGATGGTCCAGCTACTGGTTCATTAGACATTTGCAATATCACTTCAGTCACGCTTATATCTAAATTAGAAACATCATCTAAAACATCAAGATTTTCCAAATTTAGTGACAGATTATCAATATTAATATCATAACTAACAGACGGTTCAGAGCCTAGTGCCTGGCTTTGATCGCTGAAGTCTGCGCGGTCCGTAATAAAAGCAGGCGCAAAGTCAGATTCTTGGCAAATATCTTTGTTGCACGGTCAGATGCCAGACTTTTGAAAAGCGTTGATAATATTAATTGAGATTAAGGCCAATGGTAGCACTTCTTTAACAATCCCTGGGAGGTCATATATTGACATTGATTTTCCCGGGTTCATCCAAAAAGTTTGTGCTCTGTTCAAATAATTTTTGAATGGCCCATAAACACCGACATCAAGGGGCTGTAAGTGATGTGAACAATGCGGTGGAAATTACAACAAAACAATATTGTTGTTCTTGGCCTTGATTACCACTTCTACATTAACATGCAAGGTATGGTTATCTAATAAGAGTAAAACAGGATACTCTTATGATGGCTTTACGTGATGAATAAAATGATCGATCCATTTTACAAACTCCTTTTGAGTTATCCATCCAGATTGGTTGCCAACGCCGATGCATTCTGGAGGCTCATTTCTAATAAACATGTCATTATAAAGTAGTATTATTTTCCGAAACTTGCAGTTATTCAAAATGTTTATATAGTAAAAACACTGTATCTACTCTAAAACTACAACTTTATTTAAAATATGGATATTGCCATTTTAAGAGTAACTTGCTCTCTTCTTCAGTCCATTGATACTAAAACCATTGGCAAAACAATTTAATCTTAAATATTACGAGATTTTAAGGCACTAAACGGTTTTAAACAATCATAAAAAGAACGAAAAATTTAAAGCGATAATAATGACCGAACATTAAATGAGAGATTGAATAAAAGTACAATTAAATGTAACAAGGATAATGGAATATTTACGTAATTAACTAATAAGGGTGATCTCCGGTTCCTTTTAGAAAGTCCCTTAATTAACGTCGATGGACAGTTTCCTTCGCCTGTCTTCATACGTGTTTGGGGGTCTTGCTGCATTATGTAGAGGCTCTCCCACGCGTCTAATGTATAAGGTCGGTTGACATATTTCAGGAGTTGAAAGCTATCGTTTCCTATGCTGATTGCAACGTATTGAGACCCCGCCTTTCCCCGGACTTCGCTTCTTTTATGTGTTCCTGGAATCGTATAGTGATGAGTCGCTTGTGAAAGTGATCCCAAAGTTGCATTAGATTCATGGGAAAATTAGACCTCGTATCAACGCTAACTTGATAAAACGCATGGAACTACAATTATAAAACGACACTATTAGCAAGTCACATGCTCGCAAAGCTGAAATGAATTTACGTGCATATAGCACACATCTGCTATTTGCAAAGCAAGCAATGTCTTTAAGAGCCGCGTTAGAACAAATGTTGGTAAAAATTCGTAGGGCATATGAATGTGAAGTCATAAAAAAACGAAAATTGCAAAAGAAAAAGTGGAACCAGTTAGCAGATCAATAGAAAAACAAAGAATCTACGATACCGATCTTACCAAATTCCGTAGTGAATAAATCCTCGATCGAACTAACGCCGGAAGAAATAAAGATATTGAACAACGGGCTTGGATATGCAGTACGAAAAACCCCCTCAACAAACGAAATAGTGGTTAACTTAGAGGTTGGTATCAAAAACTTCAATAATGATATCAAAGATGAAATTCGTTGTGGATATGGAAAATAATGAAGGAGGATCATAGGAAACCCGCAGTGAGCTGACAAGAATTATCAACTGTACGACAACTGAAGGAACAACCCATATACTTTTTGAAAGCAGACAAGAGCAATAATCTAGTCATCATAGATAAAGTCGACTATGATAACAGTTTGCTCAGCAAACTGGTGAACGGTAATTTCATCAAGCCGAGGAACGATCCGCTGCCAGAATCCATTAAACGTGTTGACTGTGCACTTAAGGAAGCCCGCAAGGTATTTGGTGATAATGCCAGATTGGAAATGCCTAATCCGACTCTACCAAGATTCAAATACCAACTTAAACTCCACAAGGACGGTAATAAAATGAGGAGATCATCAAGGATTACAATTCACCAACCTATAGCATCGCCAAGTGACTTGTAAAACTGTTTACGGATCTACGTGACATATGTATGTTGCAAATTCGCTGTTAAAAAACTCACCTGACCTCATAAACAAGCTACAGACTATAGGAAAAATTGATGAAAATGACATACTAATATCGTTTGATGCAAAGTCACTGTTCCCAAATACACCGGTAAAGCACGCAATATACCAATTAGAAATTTGGCTCAAAAAATCCGGTAATACAAGCGATTTGATTAAGAAAGTGAACATATATAAAAACCTAGCCCTGCTTTGCATGAATGAAAACTATTTTACGTTCCGAAAAAAATTCTTCAAGACAACGGCAGGTGTTGCAATGGGTAATCCCCTTTCTCCCCTATTAGCGGATGTTTTCATGGAGTACATCAAGTCAATCATGGAAAAATCAGACATTATGCCGAAAACATGGTTTCGATATGAGGACGACGTACTAGCCATAGCTCCAAAGAATCAGGCTGGTGACGTTCTCGATGCAATCAACAAAATTCATTCAAAAATTCAGCTCACTTTGGAAAAGGAGACAAATGGAAGATTACCGTTCCTGGACCTCGTCATCATTAATAACAACGAGACAATCGAATTTGAGCTTCACAGGAAGAGTGATTCTTTACCAGCAACATTAACATATCCAATAATGCAAAAAATGGCAGCCTACAACAGTTGGCTACACCGGCTTGTTACCAATCCCTTAATGGAAAATGAGTAAGATGAGGAAAAAACATATATTTTGGATACTGCCATCAAAAACGGATGTAGCCCTAGTACCATCGAAAAATTAATAGCAAAAAAACAGCAGGACGCCTTCAAAAAAAAACATAAGACTCTCTGTAAACAAGAAAACGCTGAAAACACTAAAATGGATAAGCATTCCGATTGCGGATTCGTTCTACAACATTAAGTCTCTTTTCAAACGATTTAACGTCAACATTACAGATTCCACCAGAAACGCGACTCTAAAAAATCTACTGCGCAACGAAAAAGACCCCATGAAAAGTAACGAAATGAGCGTCATCTACCAAATTCAGTGTAATGATTGTCAAAAATGCTAAATCGTCCAGACCAAGTGACTCATCACATCACAATTCCAGGAACACATAAAAGAAGCGAAGTCCGGGGAAAGGCGGGGTCTCAATACGGTGCAATCGGCAGTAGCCATACATATAATTGAAAATGGACACAGGATAGGAAACGATAGCTTTCAACTCCTGAAATATGTCAACCGACCTTATACATTGGACGCGCGGGAGAATCTCTACATAATGCAGCAGCCCCCCAAATACGTATGAACACAGACGAAGGAAACTGTCCATCGAAATTAATTAAGAGACTTGCTAAAAGAAATCAGATACCACCTTAATTAGTTAATTACCTAAATATTCCATTATCCTTGTTACCTTTAATTGTACTTTCATTCAATGTCTCATTTAATGTTCGGTCATTATTATTTCTTTAAATTTTTCGTTCTTTTTATGATTGTTTAAAACCGTTTAGTAGCTCAAAATCTTGTAGTATTTAAGATCAAATTGTATTGCCAATAATTTTAGTATCAATGGACTGAAAAAGAGAGCAAGTTACCCTCGAAATGGCAATATCCATATATTAAATAAAGTTGTAGTTTTGGAGTGGATACAGTGTTTTTAATATATAAACATATCATAATACCGCAGACGAGGAAAGATAAACATACAAGATATGGAGTTCCTAACAGCATTTGTCGCAACTACAAATGTAATCAGTACACCTCTTTCACCAGATGTTACAGCACTGACCTGCTTTATGCCTTTTCCTGCAACAATTTTCTTCGGCTTTTGAACAGTTGTGACACCAATAACAATTGTGTATATGTATGTTTGTATGTAGGTATCTAGTTAGATTATAAAAGTATAAAATTAATAGAACTGTAGGTAGGTGTATGAATAAAGAAAGGATAATTAATGTGCGAATAAAAAAGTACCCATCCGTTTCGTCAATGTTCCCAATCCGGAATGGTTGAAATCCGTATCTTTCTAGCACCGAGCTATATTTCTCAAAAAAGAGATCAGCATTTGTTCTGTTGAACGAATTAGCTCTGCTTAATCTGGTGGCTTCTGGGCTTCGTATCGATAACCTTTGATTTCTCTTTATGTAGCCCATAAACCAGTCATTGCCCGCCCTTTCATTGATTTTCCAGGATTCTGGTACCTTCTCAATATTGTGAAACTTAGCACATTGATAAGCCAATTTTTTCACATCAGTGGGCATCAACCCAAAATAAATATTAGCACACTTCAACAAGTGCTCTGCTATGATTGCTTCTTGTTCAGCATTGAAGACTAAGCGGTTTTTTTTTGTAACCCATTTCTACTGTGGTACCCATTTTTTTCTGTTTCGCAAAATTATAAAGAGAAACATAACAGAGGTCAAATTCTTTTGCTACACCTCTGTAATTTCTTTTCTTCTCAATAATCTCTAGTGCAGCTAGCTCGTAGATCTCTATGGATGCGGTACCACGCGTAGTTCTCCGTTTATAAGTTCTCATGCTGCCGAAAAAAAACGTATAAAATAATTATTCCAAACATTCAGCTACCATATTCATACTAGCCCCCATATCAGGGGTAGGTATTAACACGTTAATACAACCCCCTCCAGTTTGTTAATTATAGCCCCAAAGGTACATTCTAATTATAAAATAACTTAATAAAATATTGGTCAAAAGTTATGTCTAAAATGAAACGCAGAATTGTTAAGTATAAAATATGCTACTAGGTACACAAAATGCCTAATCATGACACTTTATAATTCTTGTACTAATCAAAAAATCGTGAAATATAAAATTACCGTTACCTGCTTAAAATTATCGACCGGCACACAACTCACTCAAATGAAGCGTGGAGCACAACTGACTGATACTGTGCCGTGCGGCGCAATATCATTGACAAGCTAAGACATGCACTGGAGGTGTAGTAGGTATAGTTTAAGAAAAATTTGCTTGTTAGTACTTACCTCTGTTAATTATAGCCCCGGTCTCCCCTAAATAAATGTCCAGAACCGCTTAAAAATGTTCTGTTGGCTAAGAATCTAGGTAGTTTTGAAGAAATAGGAGTAATTCTTCATGAAACAGGATACTTAAATTTTGGGAAACCCAATACCCTTAAAAAAAAAAACAATTTTCGAGTGTTCAATGTGAATTTCGCTTCAAATAACTCAGGTCTGTTTTCCCCCGTAAGTTATACAATGAACCCACAATGGCTAAGTCAACAGCGGCATCATATAAGTAATAATTAGTCATATTTTCGAAACATTTCAAAAATTGATTACAATCCTTCATGAAAATCAAATTCAGGCAAATTTCATAACCAAAATGTTGATCATTCACTGTCAACTATGTAGGAAATCATATTCAGGATTTTCCTTCACATGCCTCGCAATATCTACAATACTACCCATCATTAAATTAACTATTCATGGACATATATTACGCTATTTGATAGACACAGGATCTTCAATTAGTATTATGTCTGCTGAAAAAGTGCCTATTTCTAGTAGAAATTAATTGCAACAACCAACTACACTTCACCACGCTAGAGGTTGTAATTTTGCTCCAATTTTCACCACATTTTCAGAAAAGGTGTATTGGGTTAATATCTCGGTTAAGTTTGTGAACCAGCTATATCGGCTGTGCAAAAACAAAATGGCGGCCATTTTAGACGAAAAATCGTGATTTCTGTTCTGACCAAAGTATAGCTCCGATTTGGATGAAATTTGGTACAAAGGTTTACTGGTGTATGTGATGAATCTCACAATAAAAAATCTAAAGTCGGTACGACAGAAACAAAATAGCGGCCGCTCAAAGGTCGGAAAACGTGCAAAATTTTGTTGTTGTAATAGTGGTCAAAGCTTTCAACAGATTTTCATGAAATTCGGCATTTAGATAGAAATTATGAGTATCTAAAGTTTTGCGTGAAAAATTTGGAGGACAGGTCACAAAAAACGAAATGGCGGCCAGTTGAAACTCAAACTTCAAAGGCTTCAAAAAGTCGCAATTTTGATCTAATACATATGAAACTTGGTTTCAAGATAGGCATTACTTGGTTCTACAGTTTTTAATATTTTGGTAATCATGGCTGTGCAAATTTTAAAATGGCGGCGTTTTAAATATGCGTTTTTTTCAGGTTTTTGTGGCCCTCTAGCGGTCACATTTTCCAGCGGATTTTGATGAAACTTGAGATTATGGATCTGTGTACTATGTTCTTGTATTATTAAATTATAAAAATTGAATGAAAAATAAAAAAAGTCGAAAATTTAAAACCCAATATTTTTAAGCTGCCATTTTCACTAAAAATTGAATCATTTTGCCCTGTCTAGAGTGAAACTCCGATTTGGCACATTGATTGATGAGGTCCCAGCCCACAGTGATTTAAAATTGTCCAAAATCAAATGCATGCATTCAAAATGGCGGCCCCCAAAGGTCAGGAACAAGCACTGTAATGAATCATGCGACGCCGCTGGCGACCACTACTAACACACTTTGCTGCTAGGTGGCTTGTCATTTCACGTTGGTTGCGACCAGTGCACATCCCACGTCAATTTTGTCGCGGGATGTCAAGATAATTTGACAGCCACATGGGAGTAAAGTGTGGACGTAGTCGCCGTCAACCATGAAGAAGTCCCGGAGTATACCGACGTCATACAGTATAATACACTTCCCATTCATTGCCTGAACACAGTGTACAACTTGAATGTGGGTGAGAATATTCGTGGGCAGGCTAATCCAGACAGATCACCGAGCGCCGCATCTAATACAGTATATGCAGCCAAAACGGTGCCCACAAGCATCAAAAAGGTTTAAAATTAACAGGAAGAAAAACTTTCCTACAAATTGGAATTGGTAAGTCGGCGAATGCAAAGTTTGTTTTTCCGCTTCTTATTAAAATAATTAATGGTAATGGTTAAACTAACCGCGGATATCTTTAATCAATCCATGCAGAGAACGTGAAACGGATACGGCTGCGTGTTTTATTTGCGACAAAACTCCGGATGGATGGGAAGCGAATGACGATCTGCGGATGGAACATCAGAAACACGCTACACAATGCGCGTTTGTTAAATTTGGGCGCCCTGGAAAGGAGATCACTTGGAAGAATTCCTCGGACTCGTGAGTACATTAGTGGAATACATTCACATTAAGTGACAGCCACATGGCGGGAGTGTGGGATTGGTGAATGCCGTCGAGAAGGACCGCCGCGAGACGTTGCGATCATCAGGTGTCGTGATCGTTGCCATCCGAGTTGCGTGCTGTCTATGTTGTTGCTAGTAGTGAAGTGGACATAACCCCGACCTTGTAGAGAGTGAAAAATATAGCAGCAGGGAAGAGTCAACGAAGAATCACTCTTTAGATTCAACTCTCATCATCCAATTTTCACTGGCGAACTCATTTTTATCATTCGTCTTTCATCATCGTTGGCTGGGAGGAATAAAACCTTATGGAAAAGCCAACACAGCGTTCGCCAATCATGGGCGCATGTTAAGGAGATATTGCTATGCAGTAGTATTTGGAAACCAGCTTCAGACATCAAACTCCACTAGAGAATCCCGCAAATTAAAGTGTAGATGTAAACTTGGCATTGACTGTACACAGCATGATTTTTGCGTGTGATTAATCAGACCACAACAGGCCAGGATTGAGGACCGACGAACGATCAACTTGCCATCACTAATAACCCGCTGATGAAAGAAGAGTAAGTAAGCATTACCGATAACTTGATCAGCAGCATTTGTAGGCAAATTAGGTCCATTTAAATGAGAATGGAATAAAGTTATCATGCATATTTCAAACTATGCCGCAGTTGACAATGTTGAAATGATTGTGTATGTTTGAAGAAACCTCTTGACCTTATCAAATGTAAGATAGGACGTGAAAAGTAAAAGCAGACTTTGAATGGCAACGATAGAGAAAAGTTGGGTCGTAGCTAATATTTTCTAAACTGGCGAGGATGAGTTATAAGTTGATTAACGTTAGAATGGCGTTTTTTTATTAAAATTTTACGAGACTAGTACATTAAGTAGATTTTGGAATGAATAACTCTCATGTCCACAACTATCAATTGGCTATCAAATTGTGGATTAGTCCTGTCGGTAAAATATTAAAACATACGACTATATCAATTCCCACTTCAGAGATGATTTCAAACGCCTATCTATATTGATACATTAGTGGAAGAATCGATGATGAAATATTGTACATTAGATAAGTTCATAAGATTTCAATTTTAGTTTTTGCATAACGTATCACAATTACCATTTCTTTAAATTTTTAGTGTATTACATGACCATCATTTAAGATGGATACGATAAGACTAAGAATATAGTAGCTTGAATAAATTGGCCTTAGATAGAGAGAAAGAATGAGAAAAAAATTATAAGAAATTATTACATAAAATTCGAATAACAATAGGTTAAAATATTTTTCCAATATTCGAGAAATATTTTTGCGTCTTAACTGTCTTAATATATATACGTGAGGGTACATATATATTGGTAAACATTGTAGACAATACATATTTGTTTAGAAATGCTGAAATTGATTGGGTGCACTCTAATCACTTTTTACTAAAGCATGTTTTAGTATTCCTTTACGTTTTAGTTTCTGCATGTAACCACCCTCTGGTAAATTAATTGAACAACAAAAGGAAATAAATACGATAAAAATAATGAAGGATGATTCCTCGAATATAGCGAATCCAAACTAAAGAAACCCATAGTAAGGAAAGCGGGATACTGGGCTTGTTGTATCTAGCAACTTCAAATGAATTATTAGCATGCAACTATCTACTCGTATTTTGAATAAGATATCATTTTCTCATATAGTATTGTTGTGAGGGGATAGTAAAGTTTAAATTTCGCTGTTAATAAGAAGAAAAAAATATGAACCTTAAACTAACCAGCGAATAGAAGCGACATTTACAAAGCAACAAAATTAATAAAAATTGGAAAATTTATGTACTACCAATTAATACAAGCAAAGGATAGGGGCAACGTGTATTTTAAATAAATAACTAATTGAGATTTCATTAGGTGGTGGGTTCTGCATATAAATCTAGAGATAATTTACAGGGGTATATCACACCCTCTTTTCAAGTAAGAATTGAAAGCCAACTGGAACTGGAGGCAGTTGATAGAAACATTCAATTGGTAGCCAAGATATTTTTAGCAAAATTGTTCTCAAACCAGAATCTTTTATTTATTTATAATTCGAACACAACAGATTATAAAATTTCATCGCAGGAAAAACAAATTAGAAATTTTCAACAAGAAAATTGATAAATTAAAGAATAAACGAAATTTGTGAGCAAATAAGAATAAGGCCTATTTTGATGAAGCGAAAATTTAACGAGAATACATTTAAATTTTCTATTTGCGCTGCATATATTGAACCAAATGTCGGTCTAAGATTTGAATGAAATGGAATCAATAAATAAAAAAATGAATTGCTAATTAAAAACACGACTTTCCTTTCCAGTGGTTCTTCCTTTCAGCGGGAAATTAAGTGCAGGGTAGGTATGCCGTCGCGAGGGTAGGGTTTGAGAAAATCCGCTGAGGTCGGTTTCGCGTCGCGCGCGGTACGCGGTACCTTTGTTGTGTTGCTTTTTTTATTAGCGTAGCGTTCGTCGGGGTTAGTTAACGTAGTATATTTTTCGGTACCGCGTCGGAAATTCGGGAACGCGAAGTAAAGATTAGATCTTTGTCCTTTGACTGGTTATAGGAAGAAAAACGGAGTAACGTGAAGTAGGTTTCCTCTGCGTATGGTTTTGTTTTGTGACGCGTTTGAAAACGGGCATGTATTGGTGGCTGAAGATTGTAGATGAGCGTAATCCATTCGGAGACCCGCGACCGAAATCCTCTCCGATCTAGCTGGCCGACAAGCAGCCACCGCGGGAATGGATTACGGTGCACGGATTCGTTGACCGGTGGGTACCATCCGTTGGTACTACTCAGACTTAACATCTAGAACCGATGAGAGGTCGGTTCCGCGTACGGACGTAGACTTAAAATCATTACAGCACAATTCGCTATTTTAGTAGCAACTGAAATAATGAATTTTTTTCATGGAAACGTTTTAAATGACTTATCTTGAACGTATTTATAAATCAGAAAATTTTTTAAATATTGTAAAATATTTTGTCTGTCCGTCCGTCCGTTTGCTCGTGTTTCACAAGTTTTCCCGCAAACCACATGAGGTAGAATGAGGAAATTTTCTACGTAGGTCAAAAGTGGTACCTCTTGAAATTTGCAGTGTAAGAACATATTTTAAAGTGTTTAAGGGGGTCTCCCCATACAGGGGGGTGACACAAACATTTTTTTTACTTCTGTAGCCCTCTAGCAGCCAAGTTTCTCAACTGATTCCGATAAAACTTGAAATTATAAGTTATTAGGGCAAGTTAATTAAATTTAATTATGCAAATCGGATGACAAATAAAAAATCCGAAAATTGACAGCTTAATAATTTTAGCAGCCGTTTTCAATAAAAATTCAAAATAACGGCCCCTGATGGTTCAGAAAAGAATCGAAAATGTATATATTAATGGCAATGCAAGTGCTGATTAAACTTTTATGGAAATCTTTTGAAATTAACTATTTGAGCTATTTAAGCCAAAAAGTTATCACCTTTGTTTGACAACCACTGTCAAATGTATAAACAGCAAATGTGAGAAGAGCGAAACGAGTATAAAAACGTTTTTAACAATTTATTACCCGCCGATTTTCAATATGTGATCCATACGTGTGCAACTCAATTTAATTAGCAAAATATTTGCGCCTCTATGAAGGGTCTCCAAATACAAACGGCGGCTGATACTTTCTGCTAATAAATACCCATGTAGTGCTACAAAAATTGCAATAAGAAATCCAGTAGTAGATAACCCAATTTCTTTTTCGAAACCTTACGCTACATACGAGAAATTTACCTTTCCGGCTGGTGCTGCCAACGGGGATTTTTATTCTTTAAAGGAGAAAAAAGATTGCCATTCACACATTAAAATCAAACACCTATTGAAATTGAAAACTGATGAGCCAATTTATCAACTCAATTATAAGCTGCGCTATCATACTAAAGATTTCATAAAAAAATAAATTGAAGAGGATCTGGCACAAGAAATCAGCCATCATCTCTCAGTCCATACAATTCACTGGTAAAAATGGTACCTAAAAAGGAAAACACATACCAATTAGTTATTCATTTCCACAAAATCAACTGAGTAACTGTGGAGAACAAATATCCAATACCCCAAATTGACAACATTCTGGGGGAATCGGGTAATGCCAATTATTTCGCCACAATTGACCTGGCGAAAGAATTTCATCAGATCGAAAAAGAAGATCGTCATAAAACAGGTTTTTTGACTGATGAAGGGCATTTTGAATTTACTCGGATGCTATTCGGACTAAAAAATTCTCCAGTAATGATCCAAAGATTGATGAACACAATCTCACAAAAATACGTTAATTAAATATTTATTGTACTCGTATATATGGACGATATTTTGGTGCTTAGTGCATCATTTGAAGAACATAAAGTCGCTCTTCGTATGGTATTATCTTCCTTACGTTCTGCCATTTTAAAAATTCAAATGTACAGAGCACAATTTTTGAAGCAATTCGTAAATTTCCGATACCAATAACTTCTTCTTCTTCTTAGAACTACAGCCCCTCTCGGGCCTTCGTTTCCTTCAAATAGCCCCTAAAACTGTCTCGGTCCATTGACCGCGTCTTCCAATTCCGAAATCCAAGCAGCAACGAACTGTCTTCGTCGACCGAGTCAGACCAGCGTTTCCTCGGTTTCCCCACTGGTCTCCGGCCTTCAGTTCTCCCAACGAATACCTTCTTAGGTATCCGTTTTTCGTCCATACGATTCATGTGGCCAGCCCCTTGCAGCTTCCACAGTCTTATAATCGTTGAGACCTTCGGGTCGTTAAAAATTTCATATAGCTCATAGTTGTATCGGATTCGCCATTGGTCCCCGTCTAGTTTTGCTCCGATTATTCGCCTCAGGACCCGTCACTCAAAGGCGTTCAATATATTTGCGGATGCTTGGGTTAGGGTCCATGTTTCACACCTAAAGCATAACACAGGTCTTATCGCAGATTTGTATACTTGGAGCTTTGTTCTCTTGTGTAACAGGCCAGCGGAAAATCCATTTGATTTTTAAGTAAGTACCAACCTTCAAACGATACGTGTCAAAATTTGACAGCAGCCCGACCATTAGTTTGTGAGATATTGCGTTGTAAGTGTAGCTACTTTTGTTATTTGAAAAAAGATGGAAAAAAAGAATTTCGTGTGCTGATAAAATATTGCTTTTTGAAGGGGAAAAATACAGTTGAAGCAAAATCTTGTGTTGAAGAAGAGTTTTTGGGGTCTGCACCAGGAAAATCAACCATCATTGATTTTTATGCTAAGTTTAAACGTGGTGAAATGAGCGCCAAAGGTGGCAAATGCAGTGGACGCCCAAAAGAGGCTGTCACCAACGAAAACATCAAAAATGTTCACAAAATAATTTTTGATGACCGTAAAGTGAAGTTGATTGAAATAGCAGACATTATGAAGATATTCTCTGAATGTGTACATCATATCATTCACGAATACTTGTACATGAGAAAGCTGTGTGCAAAATGTGTGCCACGCGAGCTCACAATCAACAACGTGCTTATGATTCTGAGCAGTGTTTGAAGCTGTTTAAGCGCAATAAACCAGAATTTTTGCATCAATATGTGACAATGGATGAAACATGGCTCCATCATTTCACTTCGGAATCCATTCGACAGTCAGCTGAGTGGACTGCACACGATGAACCGAATCCAAACCGAGCAAAAACACAACAGTCAGCTGGCAAGGTTATCAGTATTCTGGGATGCGCAAGGTATAATATTCATTCATTACCTCCAAAAGGGTCAGAGTAACAACAGCGATTATAATATAGCGTTATTGGATCGGTTAAAGGATCAAATCGTTAATAAACGGCCCCATTTGAAGAAAAAACAGTGCTGTTTCATCAAGACAATGCACCGTGTCACAAATCAATGAAAACAATGGCAAAATTGCATGAATTGGGCTTCGAATTGCTTCTGCATTCATTGTATTCGCAAAATCTGGCCCCTAATGACTTTTTTCTGTTCTCAGACCTCAAAAAAATGCTTACTGGAAAGAAATTTAGCGCCAATGAAGAAGCAATCGCCGAAACTGAGGCCTATTTTGAAGCGAAAGATAAATCGTACTACAAAAATGGTATCAAAAAGTTGAGAGATCGCTTTAATCACTGAATCGCCCTCGAAGGCAACTATTTGGAATAATAAATCAAATTTTGCCAAAAAAATTTGTTTTACGATGGTAGACCGCGGACTTTTCAATTAGCCTGCTATGCAGCTGGTCTTCAAGTTCGTCAATACTGAATAAAATATTTTACTTGCGAGCTGTATTTTTCGGCGTATTTCGTCTCTTTTATTGCCGTTTTCGTTATTTTGCCGCCTAAATACACAAATTCGATAACATACTCGATACTATATTTGCCAAGTGTGATGTTTTGTGTACTTGACGTATCTTTCCTCGACTGCGAGACGAGCTCTCTTTTATTTTTATTGATTTGTAGCCCTACTAGTTTTCTTTCGCTGTTGAGTTTTAGGAAGAGGTCTTTGGCAGTTGTTAATGACCGTGACAAAATGTTTATGTTATCCGCATAGGCCACTACTTGGCTCGACTTGACTAGTGATGTACCTCACGTATAGACAGGTAGCTTCCCTATGACCCACTTTAGAGCCAAATCTTCCTGCTTTAGTCCGATATTTCTGTCAAAGGCATCGGTGAGTTGGTTTTTGATGCGGACTTGGGGGTCGTCGACGTCATTGTCAATTCGGTAAGATGGACTTATTTGGCTGGGATGCTAAAGCACAGCATTATTTGGTACAGTACGTTACGATCAATACTGTCGTATGCTTGTTTAAAGTCAACAAAAATTTGGTGAACGTCTATGTTGAACTCCCAGCACTTTTCAAGTACCTGCTTGGCTGTGAACAATTGGTCTACCGTTGATCTGCCTGCTCTTAAACCACCTTGACGCTCCCCAATAATACTGTTGGTGTATGATCCGATTAAATTTTCTAAAATCCTTGAAAATATTTTGTACGCCGTACAAAGTAGTGATATGCCTCTATAATTTCCGCACTGTAGCTTGTCAACTTTTTGTAGATAGGGAGTATTGGCTTCACTCTTTTGGCGTATGTTCTTGTTGCCAAATGTGCTTGATGGCTTTGTGAATAGCTTGATTAACACTACTGCCACCATATTTGGTGAGCTGCACTCGAATCTCATTGATGCTCGGCGCTTTATTATTCTTTCGGGCTTTGATGGCGGAACAAACTTCATCCAGAGTTAGTGGGGCCAATGGAAGCTCTCCGCAGACATCTATAGGCTCCGATGTTCTAAAGCTGTGCGTAGGATTAAGGAGGTTCTTAAAATATGATGCCCATCTATCCTTAATCTTCATTCCATCAGCGATGATATTGCCGATGTCATCACGACAGAGCGTGGTTTCGGGCTAGTAACCACATTTCAGGCTTTTCACTACTTTGTATCCTTGTCTTGTGTTATTGCTCGTCAAAGTTACATCTTTACTTCTCAATTGGTCGTCATAGAATTTTTTTTCTTAATCATAACTATCTTATTCGCTCCTCTTCTGAGGTTTTCATAGTGTTCTCTCTTCATCCTGGTTTTCCTAGCTAGGTATTCTTTGTACGCCTGATTCTTTTTGTCTGAATCATTCTGGCACTCATCATCAAACCAATCATTCCTCTTGCGCCAGGCTTGATGTCCAATCGTCTGTTTTGCCACGGTCCTAATAGCCTCTTTCACCTCCATCCAGAGCTCGTTGCTCGTCTTTAACGATGCGTCCGATAAGATGGAAGCCAGCTAGTTGTCGAGGATGTCTGTGAAATTTTCGGCCACTGACGCCGTTTGGAGCGATTCGATGTCAAATTTTTCCAGCGGGCTGGTTTTTGCCGAATATACCTTTGAAGTAAGACATCGGTAGGTTTATTTGATCAAGTAACGATCTGAGTCACAATTGGCTCCTCGGTATTTACGGACGTCAAATATGCTCAAGGTCCAACGTTGTTGGATCAGAATATGGTCGATCTGGTTTTTTGTGCTGCCATCTGATGACATCCAGGTCATTTTATAAATGCGTCAATGTGGGAAGCAGGTCGAACGTGTGACTAGATTTCTGCTATATGCATGTTTTACTGTGAGGCTATGTCCTCCAGTCATTCCCCGATGAGATAACTCATTACCAACCTGAGCGTTGAAATCACCCAGAACTATTTTTGTGTCATTTGTAGACAATGAGTCAACTTGTCTTTCCAGGTGATTGTAGAGAATTCCCTTCGTTTCTTCGTCCTTTTCCTCGTCGAGGCGTGAACGTTAATCAGCCAGATCTTGAAGAATTTTGCTTTTATATGGATCGCACACAAACGTTCATTGACTGCCTTAAAATCAACAACGTGCGATTTGATCTCCCCATCTACAATGAAGACCACTCAGAGTTTTTGTTTTCCAGCAGGCTTCCCATTCATGTCTTAAATATTATTTCCAGTCCTGTTCATTTTTTGGATTACCAGTGTTTTTAAATTATATTGACTGGCCTGTTGTAAAAGGTCGTTGACAGCGCCAGGATAATTGAGCGATCTGACATTCCAGGATCCAATGTCATAGTCTTTTTTCGTTTGCGAGTTCGTTGCCATAAGCCCAACTCATTCCGAGACCTTCCTGTAGTTTTCAAAAATTGGAAGTTTTCCACGGACGGGGAGTAAGGCAGTTATCCAACCTCCATTCCGGCAGCATGGTTATCAGTTCAATCCCCTTATTAGGCGCGGACGACTCGCTTTCACCCTCTAGCGTCCCTACGAAGGAAGTGTAAGTAGGATTTAGTAGCAAAGCTGTAGTTGTATTTACAGTTATAAGCATTTCTTGGAATTAAATGTTCTATTATTGGGGAACAGGTACACCCATTGTGCAAACCCGAGAGCATTTACTACCATATGATTGGTGAGTTTGGAATGAGGAATCACGGAATCTGTGGGTTGGGGAAATAAGCGGTTCTCTCCTCCTTTCTCAAACTGGCTGAGTGCCACCCACTGTTTGGTTCAAAATCACTCCACATAATATCAAGCAGAGGTCTAATTTGTAAAGCTTGTTAAAATGTGGACAATTTCTGCTGGGCGTTACACAATTGTCGTTTACATGCTCATAATACAAAAACCAACTAAACCTGTTGAAGCTCATAAACCTCGAAACGTAGCTATCATGTGAATCTGGGGCTGAGGAGCAGATATGTCTGTAGCACGGTAGTTTCTGCTTATATCCATCAACATGTTCAAGGCAATAAAAATATTCAGTTCTTCTGGGTTGGTGGGTGTAAAGGCTTTTTCCACTGTGTGGTATCATATCCAGCATATCCTTTGCCTCAAAAAGGCTGAACGGCAGAAGTGGTATTGAAAATGCAAAGTGTGTAATCGGATATGAGCTCTGTGAAACGCATACCAGGTATGTCCATTCTATAGTTTTTCCTCCATTTCGGGACTATAGTACCCTGCCTTGTCGAATTTAAAGTGCTAGGCTTTAAAGGATCTGGATTCTTACATACGAAGCTGTTGGTTGAACGTATGCAATCGTATCACCTAATGCCAGAAGATCTGGCTGAGCATCAGCATTTTCTTGATCCTTCTTGTCACTGCAGATGCTCTCGTCACCTGAAGATATGTCTTTCAATAATTATTCTAATATTATTCTTTTCCATTTAGCGAGTGCCACATACTGTAACAAACACGGAAAATCCCTTGTAGTAACTTACGTTATTTACATGACAACTATCGCCATTAACCTGCTACAGTCACGGTGGTTGGTTTACTAACCATCAAATTTTTTTTCTGATTGCACACCAAAAACACAAAAATAATGTTCTTTTTATGCGAACACGTACAAAATAGATCGAAAGAAATACACTGAATGTAGCTTGATTGCACGTTTAAAAGTAATTTTTTACCACACACTCGAATTAGCTCAATAAAAAATAGAACACAAATGAACTGTCATCCATTCGAAACACCAAGGAAAGGCTGAATTGTGTCATTAATAGCTTAAACATTTGTAAAACTTCAATGCATGATCACAAGATGTCGTGAATATTAATACAAACAAGTTGGGTAGACAGACCTACGCTCATGTCAGAAGGGTTTTGTACTCAACTTACAAAATGCAGCCAGCGGCAACGAATAAAATCAAGAAACATGTCATAGACGATTTTATTGGAGAATACGTGAAATTCAAAGAACATACTAATATTGATTAAGTTGAACGAATTTCGACTTCTGAGGTATTTGTTGTTGTTATATTCATTAATATTTCCCTTAATAATGTTTTTTTAAATCACATGTGTCCATTCGCGAAGGAGGAAACACATTTTTTGTGTATATTCCTCCCTGTGCCCCCCTTGAAGCGAAAATTGTCAGTTTAAGAACTGTTTTGAAAAGCTCTCATAAAGACCTTTCACTTTAAACTCATATCGGCTAGCTTTGATGGAATTTTTTTCAGGGGCCACTTCCCTGTACTAAAATCTTCGATTCATGGCCAATTTTTTCGAATCCTAGAATGATCACAAAGCCCTTTTGCTAAGAGCTCTCTCCTGCCTCCTCAACTTGTTTCACGGATGTGTATCAATTGTAGCTACTCATCTTCATTCATTCATTAAATTGAACCAAGTGTTAAAAGCATGCACCTTAAACGTTGAAGTTGGGGTAAAATAATTCAAAATTATTCAATCTTCGCATTTAAAACAACCACTGTTTTGTTTCACGATTACTGATACTACTAGCTGAACCAATTCTCAAAGATATAAATGATACCTATCATTCCTGAAATTTTCATGCAAGCGTATACGGTTCCGTAGCCATATGTTTCCATAGTCTGTAATACGGCGCATATTGTTCCATAGTAATACAGGAAAATTCAAATCACGATAACTTCGTTAAATACTATTCGATCTCTGTGAAACTTTCAGGACAGATTAATCTTATAAGAAGGCATCTGTGTACTGAATTTGAGGGCACCGTTTAGATTTTATTCAAGAAAACATAAAATCGATAAATCATACTATTACTAACAAAGTTGAGTGGATTTCGACTTCTCACGTATTTGTTGTTGTTGGCCTACATTCTTGATTATTTTCAGATTTTTCAGATGAAAGGTGTCTAATCACAAGGGGGGTACACGAAAAGTTCGTACATTTCCCCTTCCCCTACCCCCCTCGGTACTGATAAGGCAATTTGAAGACTTGTTTTGAGAAGATCTCATTAAGGCTTTTCCAACGACACCATACTCGACTACCAATGGTGAAAAAAATTTTTTCAAGGGTCACCTCCCTATATTGGGAGGCCCCCCTTAAACCCCTTCCGAAAAATTTTCCACCCTTGAATTTTCAAGAAGTCACCACTTCTGACTTTTCCACAAAGTTTCATTGCTGCAGCTCCTATAGTTTCGGAGAAAAAGTGCTGTGACATACAGACGGACGCACGGACGGACGGACGGACGGATAGACGGACACAGGTCGTGATTGCAATAGGGTTTTGTATTTTAGTACAAAACCCCAAAAATCAGAAAAAGGTAGTTAGTGGCACTAATCACCAAGACGGAAACAGTTGATATAGATGAAATTTCTATTTATTAGAAAGTTTTCACGTCTTTTAGGATTCGTTAATATGATTCTAGTGGACAGAAAAAATCAAAACAGTCCTAAATTTTGTTGTTGTAAATAAGTGGTATGAAACTTTTCGCTGAGATGACGAAAGCCTGTCAGGCTAGTTAGGCGAACTTGATAACTATCTGATCACTAAAATTATGAACTAAATCACGCATATTACGCAAAAACTTACATGTAGCAATCGTACTGTTGTACTTATGAGGATCAGCAATTTAAGAGACAATTTAATTTTTCAAGTATGTGTGATAGCTATGGTTAAACTCGCTAGGAAACATTACTGGAAATACTTCAAGATTAAAAAACAATTCAATAAATATATGGCTGGTATCAAAATTTATCACCCGAAATTACTAACACTCTATTTCATCTAAGTACGTCGGCCGGAAAAAGTAAGCCAATAGTCCTTGTTCATAGACCGCAGTTTATGAAACAATGGCCACTAAATTATCGAGCACCGAACCTGCAAAGAAACTTCTGATTTTATAAAATGCTACAAGTTTTCGGTTTGACGTTTTATAGCTCCGCAATGTACGCCATTAAGGATCCAATAAATTTTATGGTTGTAAACCGATATGTATCGCATTCTAGGACAAGCCAATGTTCTACTTGCAGCTTCATTCAAGTTGTTCGTCTTGTCCTCTTGTCACATCTTTGTCGTCACGCCACTCGCCTAGTTTCAGCACACAGAACAAGTCCCCTATATGTTTATTGCTCCATTATCTCATTAGATTGGAGAAACCTGATATAGTTAAGGAATTCTCCCTTGAGGACATTTTATGAACGGGGACATTCGACTTTATATATACGCATACTACATAGCAAAGGATGACAGAGGCTACTTCACGTTGGTTTCGTACCCATTGATTGACTGGTCCATAACTGACAACAGCCAATGCTCTGGTGATTGCTTACTCTCGTTCTCTTTCTATCTCTGGTTGTCTGCCTCAGCATGGTTTCAATTCCTTAAAACATGATTTATCGGTTTTGATGCGTGTATCTCGGGAATGAGAATACTGTTAAATTGGGAGGTGGCATATTATTTGGTTGATGGCATGCAATAATTTGTGGTAGGTTCACGGCGAACACTTGTTATGGAGAGTCGAGCTCATAAAAACCATATCGAAAACATCGACATTTCCGCAAATTAATGGTGTCATTCATTTGCACTTTTCCACAACATAGACATGAAAGCTTCATCGTTTCCGTCTTTTTGAGAGGAAAATTTGCATTTTTGGAGTCAGCGACCGTGAAAGCGATGCAAAAAGTAGCAATTGAAGCAATATGGTGAGGCAATTTTATTTTAATGTTTTGCAAATAACGAGGCTTATCAATATTCTGCAAAAGAGGTTGAAAATACTTTGGACGAAGTGCATTCAACTTTCAATGATCTTTTTTGTATATTTATGAGTATTCGGGTAAAACTGACTCTAAAAAATTCAAAATTACTTTTGCTTTAATTGAAGGTTTATGTCTAAGCAGCAAAAGCTCTGTACCTCAAAATAGAGTTAGAACATGTTTAGTTAGCCGGAGAGTTTTCCTTCTAGAAGGGTTTTGTAGACAAACTAGTAAATCAAAGCATGTTCTTTGACAATCGAAAACATAGCTTCTACTCATAGATTCCTTCAATTGAATCAGAATAAGTAGGGTAGACAGAAATAAGCTCATGTCAGAAGGGTTTGGAACTTAACATGTGGTATGTTTATACCAATATAAAATAAACTTAAGAGAAACTTTCACTATACCTACCACACATACACACTCGCTTTGAAAGAAAGCCCCGGTTACTTCGTTTTAGCTCGCCGCCATAGTCTTGCAACATTACTAACAACCGTTGCCTAAATGAGATCTTAGAGAAGACAGTCGATAAAAGAGTTGGAGTTCGAGTCGAGCAGTGGTCGAGGCAGCACGGATCGAGGATCAAAAGATTTTCAGGAGATTTTCCGGAGGTTTTTTTATGAATATTGAAATTTAGAAGAAATCGAAATTTTCAGGGATTGTACATAGAAGAGGAAAATTGGAAGATATTTTTTTTGGAAATTGTGGAAGGAGAAAAGGAGTTCAAGTGCATGGGCGAGGCGCATAGTGCGAGTGCGAGTACGAAAACAAATGGAATGACATGGGCGGAGAAAAGGAGTTGAATCGGAATTGGAGAAATTGAAAAAAAACTAAAACAAAGAAAAGATTATTGCTAACCCTTCTTTTTAAAAGGGCTATTATTTTTGTTAATAATATAATTATTTTGCTTATAGTTTAATTGTTTTCTTTTTAAGTCTTTCAATTACTACACAATAAGGGTTTCAGTTTTTACTTTCTTTTTTTTTCGGCGACAGTATTTCAAATGTTGTCTTTGAATCTGTGGGTATGTTGGAAAGTAATGAATATGGGGAGCTCTTCGCCGCTAAATGTAGCTTAACACGGTAAGCAAAAAAGAGCTTGCAGCGTTTCTACAAGAAATTCAGGAGAATATAAAGGAGGAATTTATTCTGGACCTGCTTGCTAGTTGCAAGATGCAACTGCAAATGCCGGAAGTCTTGAGTGACATGGAGATGGCTGAGGGTGGAAGTTCCATGGACAGTGGTGATGAGGATGAGGCTATCGTAAAGTCAAAAGGCAGAAAGAGACCAATAGGATCTCCGACGCAGGAGCCCACTTCAAAGGACCAAGTCTTGAGGGAAATAAAAGGAAATCGGAGCCCCAGCAGCCAAGCGTGGCTGCTACCAAAAAAGAGAGGGTGCCTGCTATAGTTGCTATACGCTTGACCTGAAGACTTTCAGGGATAGCATCAAAACAGCATGCACAAGAAACTGAAAAAGAGCCATAGCTCAACGTGATGGTGAACAGGTCCTCATGAATTTCGGCCCACTCTAAAATGGCTGAGAATCATACCAGTTTTTTCAATTTTCTGAAGTATGCAGTCTTCCAAGAGAGAAAATTGGCTCTCCTTCTCAAAGGTGTACACAGCTCATACGACGAGAATGATGTCGTAGCTGAGCTGAGGGAATATCTCGGAAAAGATATTCTTTCAGCAAAAAAGTTCTCTACTATAACCTCAAGGAGGGAAACAAGCACGCTTATATCCTTTTAAATCCAGTTCAAACCGGACTTTGAAGTGAAGAAAGCAATAGACATCAATTTCCTATTGTATCCAAGATACAATGGGAGTCTCTGCAGAAAAATTGCACATCCCAGTGCTACAACTTCCAAAGATTTGGCCACGTCGCTTCTAACTGTGGACCTGAAGTTACATGCGTCCATTGAATGTCCAACCTTGAAGGACGAGAAAAAATACGATAACTTTTGTCAACTGCAATACTAAAAGGCACCCTGCAAGTTTCAGCGGTTGTCCTAAAGCAAAAGAAATTAAAGAGAAAAGGAAGCATCTCCAAAAGAAATAAGTTGGGTAGACAGACCTTTGCTCAAGTCAGAAGGGTTTTGTACTCAACTTACAAAGTGCAGTAACCAGCAACGAATAAAATCAAGAAACACGTCATGTTCGAGGATCATACTTTTATTAACAAAGTTGAAAGAATTTTGACTTCTGAGGTATTTGTTAAAGTTATTCCCATAAATATCTCGCTTGATAATTTTTTCAGATTTTTTAGATCACGGGTGTCCACTCGCGAGGGCGGAAACACATTTTTCATGTATTTCCCCCGTGTGCCCTCACTGAAGCAAAAACTGTCAGTTTAAGAACTGTTTTGAAAAGCTCTCATAGAGAACTTTCACTTGATACTCATATCGGCTACGTTTCATGAAATTTTTTTGAGGGGCCACTCCTCTGTACCGTAATCATCGATTCATGGATTATTTTTTCGAATCCTAGAATGGTTACAAAGCCCTTTTGCTAGGAGCTCTCTCCTGCCTCTTCGACTTGTTTCAATTGTATATACTCATCTTCATGATACCTATCATTCCTGAAATTTTCATGCAAATCCTAGCAAAGCTGTAGTGTCTAAGTCGGTAAAAAGCGCATATGTCTCCATAGCCATATGTTTCCATAGTAATACAGGGCACATTGTTTCATAGTAATACAGGAAAATTCAAATCGCTAAAACGTCGTTAAATATTATTCTATCTTTATGAAAGTTTCAGAAAAGATCAATCTTATAAATGTTCATCTGTTCGCTAAATTTTATTGAATTTAAGGGTACCGTTTAGATTTTATTCATATTTGTTGTTGTTGTACTCATTAAGGCCTACATTCATAATTTTTTCAGATTTTTCGGATGAATCGCAAAATGATCGAGATACGGGTTTGAGCACTGACTGCCATTAATTTTTTGGAGGTGAATTGTTTTCACTTATTTGAAAAGTTGACTCTTTTTCAACCACTATAAAACTCAGTGATCCTAGTGAGAAAAAAGCTGCGTGCTTAGAATTCGCCTTCAAAATATGTTGCCATGATGAGTTCCATTAAACTCTCCGCCCTCAAAATATGTTCGCTAGCTCCATCCTATAAAAGGAATTTCATTTAAGAATACTTGAGCGACCATACACCAAACTTCTTCTTTATGTCGGAAACAGAATCAAAGAAAAACGAAGAGAGAAAATACAAAATCATCAGGCGTGATGATCCAGAGGGAAGTCTTGGAGTTGCTATAGCTCACAAAAATCACTTGAAAGTCCAAAGGCACTGCCTTTCAAGTCTGAAATATATTGAAGCAGAAATAATAAGCTCCATGCTGGGAGGGTGCACTTTTGCGTTCGTGGGGATCTATGTTCGAGATGGATGCTCGGTGAGGGAGCTCGTTGACGACTTAGAAGTCGTGCTTACTCTGTACAAAAAATTCGATTTCTATGCCATGGAAGGTGATTTCAATGCGGAGCATCCCTCGTGGGAAAATATCGTATCTATCGACCATGGAACAGCTATCTCTCACTGGGTTCAATTAAATATGGATCTCATACTGATTGCCCTAAAAAAGTATATCTTCCGCCGAAGGTAGTCTATTATTGACTTCTTTATTATGTCTGTCAATCTGGTAAATCTCTCCAACAGTTGGAGGAATTTCGAGTGTGGAGCTCTTGACGCCGAGTCTGACCATCTTTTGGATTAACTGTTCTTAAGAGTGAAAAAGGGTGTAAAACTTGAGTTTGCAGATCCTCAACTTTTCATTCCATACGAGCGAATCGATTGGGCAGCAGTAAGTGCTGTTGAAGGGAATTTCGATCAATAGATCCAAAAATCTTTCTATTCCTGAAATTGATGAGGGAGTCGCATCTATAAATTCAACCCTGGATACGGTAATTTCAAAGAACTCCATTAAAAAATCTCTAAGCCGAATGATCTCGATGAGAACCATGGCTTTTGCTGAAAATGTCCCCAAAGGTATCAAATCAGGTTCCTGTATTTTTCCTCATATCAATAGGATAACTGACAGAAAAAGGCTACCCGGGATTCTCACTTGTTATGGATCCACGCGCATGGATAACAAAGATATCGCTGACACTATTGCAAAACATTTTGCGAAAGTTCTTCAAGGAAAGCTAGCAAGTGAGGACTCTTCCGTTACTTCGTTAGAAAACGGCAACACAAAGAATTCCGACAGGGGCAATGAGCAATGATGTTTGACCAGGTTCTCTGATTCAAATCCCTCTGGCGCACTTACTGGTCATGGTCTGTTTGTCAGTCCTAACAGACTCACTTTGCAAAATTCCAAAAAATCAGCAGGGGCTGATGAAATCTCCAATTATATGCTTAAAAGGCTTCCCCATGTTTTCTTTATTCTCTTCGCGATCATTCTGAACAACTGCATTAACATTCGCTACTTCCCTCAGCAATAGAAATGTGCAAAAATATTCGCAATACTGACGTAGTTAATACTCACCCAATTTTGCTGCTTTCAAATATTGGAAAGTTGCTGGAAAGGGTAATACTTGAAGGTAGCATACAATTTTTTGCGGGGGCAAGAATTGTGCCAGAAAGACAATTTGGCTTTCAAAAAGCTCACTCTACTGTGGATGCCATGGCAGTGTTTCAAGCCAATATAACGAGAAGCTGGCGCAACAGTAAGCTTGTTGTAGCTTGCTTTATGTCTGTCGAGAAAGCCTTTGACTCTTTATGAATCAATGAGCTTCTCTACAAAATGATAAATTTTGGCTTTCCGGCCCATATTGTAAAAATTTTAGGCAGCTCTATGAGGAAACGAGCTGCCTTTGCGGTGGCTGGTAGAGCTAGGTTAGACCGATTTTGTATTGACTCAGGGGTCTCACAGGGGTCCATAATAGGTAAATTTCTTTTCAACATATTTTTCTCTAATGCACTGGTCGTAAGAAAAAAATATAAGCCCGTAATCCAGGTGAACGTCTTTGCTGGTGGCTCCATAAATATTTGGAATCTCTCGCTGAATATTACCGGAAATGGGTCATCGTGCAAGAGGCATTTGTCACTCCAGGATTAAGTTGAATGGGCAGATGGTGCACTGCTCTAGGCAAACGAAGTACTTGGGAGTGGTTTTCGCTCACGTTGATAATAATTTGGAAAATGTGACTTAGCCATACCATCTTCTCATACCTTTTTTCAGGAAACATTCGACAGCGAACAAGCGAGTCAAGGTTTTGGCCTATAAAACCTTGATCCGTCCGACCATCGCATATGCGGTGATGATATGGAATGGAGCTCCAAAAACAAAATGGGACAAGATACGATTAGTGGAGTGAAAAATCCTTCGGGCTTGCGGAGGCCTATACCGATGGGAGAACGAACGGTTTTACCCCAACGAGATGCTGTACCAGGAGTCAGGAATGGAGCCAATAAAATCGTATGCAGAAAAGCTTGTGGAATCGGGCCAAGGAACGCAAGGCGGGAGCACTCCAAAGAGCGACGGATAACCGCTTAATGAATACAGCGAATGAGTAGGTTTAAGGTAGTCTTAAGGAAATAGTGTACTTAAATTTAAGGAAATCAATTTATAAAGCTGTAGTTGTTAGACCAAATGAATTTTACAAACTTCTTTTTATAATCTTTTAATGTTTGATAAAATTGTGGATGTCGACATTTTAAAGTTTTGTTTTATCGAAAAATTAATATTGAAATCAAATTAAAGTAAATTATGATTGGACTCCGGGAAAAGTTCTAAGGCACACACTCCGCATGAATACTATTAGGTTAAGTTATTTAAAAATTTTATCTATGTAAAAAATTAAAAATCACCAAATAAAGATCTTGAATCTAAATGAGACCTTAAAAACGTTTTTGCCAACCATTAGATATAAAAATTTGGAAAAAAGCTAATGTAAAGTATAATGGTAAAAAGCCCAAACATGAGAAAAATCGTACATTCTTGTGAATGTCCTTTGACTGCAGTTTCCGGGAAACGATTCAATTTTTTTAAAGTTACAGGAACTTTTTGTCGAGCTACTGAAGCGCCAAATTTCACTAAATTTTTGGTTATCCATATAAATTTATTTGGAAAAAGGCCCGACGGCTTATCGAGGAAAAAGAGTTTCGGCCTACGGATGTCACACAAACAAAAAAATTGAAAAACATAATATTTACAAATCCTACGATTACTATTATTATTCAAGTGGAGTGAATTTTGATTCCTAATGTATTTGATATCGCCGAACCTGTCACCATAATGTTGTCACTTGCAAAATGTTAATAGCAAGTACTTTCGACGCTGAAGTTGGGGAAAAATTGCATAAATTTACTCAATGTTCTCTTTTTGAATGGCTGTCATTTTGAATTGAGACGTTCAGCGCTAAAACGACCTAAGCCCAAATTTTCTAAAAGGAAATAATCAAAATCGAAAAAAAACGAAGAATTAAAAAATAATTATTTTCTTTTGTAAATCAACAAATAAAACTTTTAATTTTAGTTTATATTCATTTTAAGTACATTATTTTTACAAAATTATCGATAACCCCAGTTTGTTCATAAAAATATGACTTATTTAACATCATCGGTTAATTGTTATGTAGGATATGAATAAAAATTATTCTCCCTCCTCGTCCTCTGATAAATGGCCATCGACAGCTTTTGCGTTATTTTTTAAATCATCATAAAATTTGTGATGAATCGGCGGAATAAATTGTTTGAGTTCCTGTAAATCTTTATATTTTGTCATTTCAATTTCCCTTCCTTCTGGAAAGAGTCGTTCTAAATCCAAAGTTAGTGGTTTATGTGATATGTTCCTTTTAGAAATATCAAACGCTTCAAACAGTACTTCTTCGTTGTTTAGTATAGGTATTTTATAATAAAAAGACTTGTATTGTCGCAACAAAGCCACTGGATTTTCAATCGTTGTCCTTTTGATTTATTTGCTGAAATTTTTCTATTTATAACTAGATTTTCCGAAGTACTGATATTTTTAATGTCTGCTGGTAATATTTTAACTACACGGAATGGTTTTTTTCTTCTTTGCAGTTAAAATGACACGTTCCCATTCAGCAGGAGTAAAAATTTCCTTGTAAGATTGCTTGTTCTTTCGATTGTTCCGAAGTCTTGATCACAAGATAGTCAAGAATGACCAGGTACCAAAAATTTGTGATCCCACAATAAAATATTGGTATTGAAAAATCAACATTTTGCACCAGAGTGAAGGGGACATAAGCTACAATGACATGCCAAGGATATTGAGTACAAATTGTATAGTATACATTAAAGGAGATGTGAGAGGACTAATCATACATCAGTATGATCCTACAGCAGAAATAGCGCAGCTGAATAAACCTAAGTTAAGTTAACTTAAAAATTATTCAATATGCTATAGAATTCATAAATATACTCGTATAAGGCCATTTATCAGATGTGCTGTCAAAAATTGTATCAACATGTATGTATATATGTCAAAAAATTGCATTACTCAATAAATTATGTTTATGAGAAGGAAAAACTGTTTTTTAAATTTTACCAAAAATTCTACCACTGTTCAAGCAAACAAACATCTTAAACAACCAAGCATAGTGATCTAAATATTTCTAGCATATCCAAAACTCCTAAATATCAAACACTTAACTCTATCATTCATAAGTATCTAATGAGAGACAAAAATAACGCCGCATGAGCTCATTCAACTCATGTGTATATCTGTTCATCAAATTACCAGCAAACACTTCATCAAAGTAATAATCATCCCCTTTTTTGTGGTAGGGAGGTGAATGCCATTTATGCACAGAGTGTGGGACTCCCATGCTTGCCAGAAGGTGATTGGACTACCCACTAAACACCTCACCTGTCAACCTGACAACCCAGCCTGGAACCGGTTGATACATTACTTCGGGCCAGGTCTCGTTTTGTTACGCCGTGAGGCACCTTTAAGCTGGGGGATTCCTTTCCTAGCAGGAGGTGAGAGAGGAAGAGGACAAGTGATCCCCCAGCGCCAACGCCCCAGGTTGCTGTGAGTCTCTTTACTCTTTTATGACTGCCCGAGCATAATGTGCCAACTGGTTCCATTTTTCAACTGATTCGAGCATCACCGCGCCTATGAATAATCATCCCTTAACAGCCTACAACGACTCGCGACCATCCTTATGAAGAAGACCCTATAACATATGCTACTTGTCTACACATACATGGTACGATGAGATCGATCTAAAAATAGCCTACCACAAACTCATATGCTACCGCACATCGTTATCTATACTGAAATATCTTTCATAATTATAAGCCTAAATGATCTATAGTAGCAGTGTGCTAACCCAAAACATGCCCCCCTATGTTGAAAACTAGTCAAATCTTCTTCAAACCTATAAAAAAATTAACCAAGCATCTGGCCAAAAAATTCTGATAAGAAAAAAATCAACAAGAAGATATTTTATTTGAGTGAAAATAATACTTGAATATGGGGCAATATATTACCATTTGGGGGACAGTTTTTTAGAACAAAACTTTGCGCCTGAGATTAGCAGATGAACATAGGTTCTAAGCTAAGGTGTATTTTTTCCTAAATTGGTTGTTCTAAGCTGAAGTGTATTTTCTCCTTAATCTCAATGAGACACAGCCTTGTTGCGCTCTTCCACACCCACTATCAATTCATTTAAAATTTAATTCAATTAAAACTTTAAATAATACGACTTTAATTAAGAATATAATAATAATAACCAATTTTGTGTGTGCAAATTCGTTTGTGAAAATTTGTATATGATAAATTGTGTGGAAAATTTGTGTCTGAAAATTAGTGTGTCCAAATCGGTGTATGAAAATAGATGCTACAGAGGCGTGGTGAAGTCATAGTCGCGAATATTACACGAAGAATCGGGAAAAAATTTCGACGCGCAAATGAGCTCGCAAGATCCCTATTCAAAACAGCCAGCTGCTAAGTGGAGGATCCCAACAAGAGGAGTATAAGCAAGCAGTTCAACAGGGAAGTGAAACGGCTAAGTGTAATTTTTTGCTTAAGAAATCGTTCAAATTCATACAAAGGATGCAGAGTTTCGTTTCATATGAAATAATTTTTCTGAATGCTCGGCTCATTGAACATATTCACGTAAACCATTATTCCACAAATTTCGATGAGAATCTGAAGAAAATAAGAGTGCCTTGGTCGATTTGACATGTCTACTAATCATCAAAATATGTGTAATTGTTTTGGTAACTCCATACAATTGAAATGGCAATAATTAACTTGATTATGATTTGATTTCCATGGAATTTCATACGCATAATGATCTAATATTAACTTACATAAATGTAACGTTAAGAGGTATACGGGCGATATATTTGATAAGCCCTAAACTTTTGAGAGATCACAATTTCTGACCTGTTCACAAAGTTAGCTTCTATAGTTTCGGGAGAAATTCCTTGTGACGCATGGATGGATGGACAGATGGACAGATTGGATGGTGAACTGGTAGGGTTTTGTAAAAATTTCTCTCAGAAATTTTAGTAATTGGGCAGTCGCCTAAGCAAACTCCTCGAAAACCAGCATAACACTGATCAGAAATTTTAATTGCAGATTTGTAAAATTTGATTATTCCTATTTATAGTTATAAATTATAAAATATTTTCTTATAAATATAAATTTTAAAGTTAAATTTTAACCGAGTTCCAAAGGAAAGAAGGTTACCAATTCATCAAGTATATTTTTTTTCTGCTTTTTTTATGTATGTTCACGCATAGCATTTAAACTGAAATAGATAGAAGCGTCCTGTTTTCAGCAAATGATACGCCTTTCTTCCTGTTAGATCTCGTTTAAAGAATAAGAAATTCAAGTAACGGTAAAGGACTTTTACCGTTAAAACTAAAAAATGTCCGTCTTTCACCCCGACTTTTTGTCATAACTGATCGATACGTGTAAGGATTTTGATTGTAGACGTTTCAAATAAATGACAACATATTGATCTAAAATTTACCGGTACAAAATTGTAATTCTTTGAAGGGCTCTGTAGATATTAACAGCTCAATATCATGCATTGTTGTCGAGAAATCGAACTTAAATGATGTTTTGTACGAACTGTGCTAATTAGTTGGCAACCTTCCAAGATTTGATGGAGATACCGAACCCTTCGATTACGGATGATAAAAGTGATCAGTATCCTTAATTTACTGCATAAATGATACATTTTAGTCAATTACTTCTACAGGAAATAATAAATTAATTTTAAATGTAGCATAAATACAATTCAACAATATTTCGAAGGATAATTTCAGGATGGTTTTCTCTTCCGCATTCATTCTTTACTTACTGATGAGCTTAGTAAAGGATCCATCTTACATCTTCAGACGTAAATATTATATATAGGATTTATAAAATTCCCGAAGAAATAATAAGGATTAAGTGATTGCAAATTAAAGAGTTGATTCGTTACTTTCTAGTAAATATTATATTGGATAGTCTAAAACGTATCAAGCCTTTTTTCTCACTAGATGGTGTTCGTTGTCCTTTATCGGGTAATACTAATCAGATTGAGTCAAATTGACATGCATTTGAAAGATGACATTCCAGTCTAAATTTTCATCTGGACAGTTTTGTATTTCGTCATTCGTGGCAAAAGTAGTATTCATTTAAAAAGGAGTAAAATTTTTGAAAAATTCGTTATATTTTACAATATCACTACGATCAAGGTGCTAATGCATCGCAGGCTGCTGGTGGTGTCTACGGTCAAGATACTTTATCAAAAGTCACAGCTAAGAAATGGTTCGCTCGCTTTCGTTCTGGAAATTTTGATGTTAAAGATGCACCTCGCCCAGGACAACCAAGCACTGAAAAAGTCGATGAAATCTTACAGAAAATCGAAGAAGACCAACACATAAGCAGCCATGGCATTGTTAAGGAACTGAATATCCATCATCAAATAGTTTTGAACCATTTCGTAAGGCTGGATACACAAAGATACTCGACGTTTAGGTGCCGCATGAATTAACACAAAAAAATTTGCGAAATACTAATAAAACGCATCAAAATCGAGCCATTTTTGAAGCAAATCATTACGGACGATGAAAAATGGGTAAGCTACGGGAATGTCCCTTGAAAAAGATCATGGTCAAAAAAGGGTTAATCATCACAAACGACTTCAAAGCCGGGATTGCCACCAAATAAGGTTATGCTATGTGTATAGTGGGATTGGAAGGGAATTATTTATCATGAACTGCTAGAACCTGGCCAAACACTCCATTCGACTCTATACTGTCAGCAATATACCAGATTGCAACAAGCAGTTCAAAAATAGATCAATAGACAGGGTGTTGTCTTCCATCATGACAATGCCAGACCACACACATTTTTGATGACCCGGAAAAAATTTACGGAGCTTGGCTGGGAAGTGTTGATGCATCCACCGTATAGTCCAGACCTTGCATCATTAGATTACTATTGCTTCGGTCTCTGCAAAATTTCCTTAATGAAAAGAAATTCACTTCAAAAAGGGAATGTGAAAATCACTTAGCCAAGTTTTTCGCCGATAAATCACAGAAGTTCTACAATGATGGAATAATGGGCAATATGCTCAGAAATCCAAAATTAGTGGTTTCCATACTAAAGACCGGCGAGAATCGAAACCTTAAACGAGATAGTTTTCCTTCTATAACTGATCATAACATTAAAGATAAACACGAAAATCCATAGCTGAGTTTTCATTGAACTATAGGATATAATTTTCATGAAACTTTCATGAAAATTATGTGCCATAGTTAACTGAAAACGAAGACGATGGGTATAGAATAAACGTGAACGAGTGATACGGTTAAAAAGCATCTGTTATATTTATATATATATATATATATATATATATATATATATATATATATATATATATATATATATATATATATATATATATGTATATATATATATATATATATATATATATATATATATATATATATATATATATATATATATATATATTATATATATATATATATATATATATATATATATATAAATATATATATATATATATATATATATATACATATATATATATATATATATATATATATATATATATATATATATATATATATATATATATATACATACATATGTATATAATGTTTGTGTGGTCGTGTGAGTATACATAGGGTATACCGAAATTTGTGCCTGGAGGTCACAATGTTGCTTCGATAATCACCAAATTTTCAGAAATATTTCGACTAGTTTTGTTTATCATTCAAATCGGATCCCAATGAACGCTGCAGATTTAAGCCGTCGTGGTCTTTGAATTGCTATAAAAAATTATATTTTAATATGCATGGTACAATATATTCAAGAAACTGAATTTTGAAAGGCTTCAAATGAAAAAAAAAATTGGTAATTAAAAAGGGTGAAATAAAAAACTTTTAGGAAAAAGAAACCGACCTCAAAATGCCCTCAAAAGGATGAAATAAACCTTATAGAAGAGTTGCCAAACCTATTTCCCCATTTCAACATAAAAACTCCCAACATCTACACCATCACAAAATAATCTGGGAAAAAATTATATTGCACCGCTTCCATAAAATTTATTTCATCCTTTGTCAGGAATTTTGAGGTCGGTATTCTTTTTTCTAATTCTTTATAATTATGTTCTTTATGATATTTATCTTTTATTATTATTTTAATTTTTTTTCATTATTATCTTCTATTAATTTAACAAAATTAAATCTGCAATTAAAATTTTGGACATAAGAACACTGAGATAATACAGCCCATCCACGTATTGCATTTCCGAATGCAATCTATAGTGGCTGTGCTAGAGGCTCGTCAATCTACCATTGCAGCATGACGATACGGTGGACGACAAACAAGGAAGAGATAAGTCTGCTTGGGCGCGGAAAAACTGCCGTTGCGGCATAAAGACTATGCTGGGATTTTAACGGATCGAGGAGTCCGCCTTAGATAGCCAAGCAGCGAGGTCGTGAAAATCGCGCGGGGCATGAGAGGAGAATTGCACATGGAAAATGTATTGTGTTAAACAAGTTCTCCTCTGTAATCGAAATCGTGTGGTTATTCTTTAGCTTCCAGAAATAGTCAGTTCCCCAAAAGAGATATGAAATCGAGACCCGTTTGCAAGTGTTTAGATTAATAAAGATTTCGTTTTGTGCGAAATAATTGGTGTTAAAATTACATTGCATGTAAAGAGTGATTCTGGTGGATTATGCACAAGACAAAAAAATTAATAGACTTGATAACTGTTAGCAAGGAAAATGTTGGTTTCCATTTGTTCAAGTTCACTAGCGATAGTCGGTGTAGCGTATGAAAACGTAACAAAATAACGCCCCTGGAAGTAGTGCTCTACAGTCGGATTGCACTTAAGTGTTCGTTCAAAGGAGTTACAGTGAAGGAACATCCGTCAAATTTCATACAAGGCTGATGGTCATATTGGAAGGCATATTTTTGAATCAATAATAATGACACTTAATGATTATTTTGTTGAAGCAGAGAAAGGATCTGGCAGCACATACTGCGAAGGGTGTTTATTGACTAACAGCTTATTTAGTTTATATGTGCACTGGAACTCATCACGAAAAGACTCTTCGAAGGATTTTTAAATTTATTGCATCCCAAAATGAGTGAATTTATAGTCCGAAAGGGCTTCAAGTAACAGATTCTACATTTCGTGGTTTGCGTGTAATCGAAATTTCAATATTAGATCGACCTGGTTGCACATGACTCGTGCCTTCCCATTCCAATGAGATGTTTTGTCTAACGTCAATTGAATCAGCTGCTGGCAAAATTAATGTGTTTTGATTTTTTGTCGATAAAAAAAAAAAATAAGCAAACAAAAATTTATAAATTAATCTACTTGCTTGTCAATTACTCGTACACATTTCATGCTAGCTTTCTTGAACAGTTTACTTTCCCATTAACGGTTGACTAATAAATAAATCAATTCTGCCCATAAGTTTTAGTTAGCAGCAATGGAGAAACTAGTCAAGGCATCATCCACATTTTCAGCGGGCACCCGGTGAGAATGTAGGGTTGAGTGCCCTTTTTATTAATGATTAATTTTTTTTATTTTATTAATAGTCAATTTTTTTTTGCAATAATTGAATCTTTGTTATAATAAATTGAAGTTTTGACCAGAGTTAGTTTTTTAGGGTTTTGTACTAAAATACAAAACCCTATTGCAATCACGACCTGTGTCCGTCTGTCCGTCCGTCCGTCCGTCCGTCCGTCCGTCTGTATGTCACAGCACTTTTTCTCCGAAACTATAGAGGCTACAGCCATGAAACTTTGTGGAAAGGTCAGAAGTGGTGACCTCTTGAAAGTTCACTGGTGGGAAAAAATTTCAAAGGGATTTAAGGGGGGTCTACCCATATAGGGAAGTGACCCCCCAAAAAAATATTTTCACCATTGGTAGTCGAGTAGGGTGTCATTGGAAAGGTCTTAACGAGATCTTTTCAAAACAATTCCTAAAATTGCCTTATGAGTACCGAGGGGGGCAGGGGAAGGGGAAATGTACGAACTTTTCGCGTACCCCCCCCCCTCGCGATTGGACACCTTCCATCCGAAAAATCTGAAAAAAATCATGGATGTAGGCCTTAATGAGTACAACAACAACAAATACATGAGAAGTCGAAATTCACTCAACTTTGTTAGTAATAGTATGATTTATTGATTTTATGTTTTCTTGAATAAAGTCCAAACGGTACCCGTAAATTCAATAAAATTTAGCACACAGATGACTATTTATAAGATCAATCTTTTCTGAAAGTTTCATAAAGATCGAATAATATTTAACGAAGTTAAAGCGATTTGAATTTTCCTGCATTACTATGGAACAATATGCCCTGTATTACTATGGAAACATATGGCTATGGAGCCATATGCGCTTTTTACTGACTTAGAAACTACAGCTTTGCTAGGATTTGCATGAAAATTTCAGGAATGATAGGTATCATGAAGATGAGTATATACAATTGAAACAAGTCGGAAAGGCAGGAGAGATCTCCTAGCAAAAGGGCTTTGTAACCATGCTAAGATTCTAAAAAAACAGGCCATGAATCGATGATTACAGTACAGAGGAGTGGCCCCTGAAAAAAAATTTCATGAAAGGTAGCCGATATGAGTATCAACTGAAAGTTCTCTATGAGAGCTTTTCAAAACAGTTCTTAAACTGATAGTTGTTGCTTCAGTGGGGGCATAGGGGGGGGGGGGGGGATGGGGAATACATGAAAAATGTGTTTCCTCCCTCGCGAATGGACACCCGTGATCTTAAAAAATCTCAAATAATTATCGAGGGAGATATTTGTGGGTATAACTATAACAAATACCTCAGAAATCAAAATTCTTTCAACTTTGCTAATAATAGTATGATCCTCGAACATGACATGTTTCTTGATTTCATTCGTTACTCGTTACTGCATTTTGTAAGTTGAGTACAAAACCCTTCTGACATGAGCATAGGTCTGTCTACCCAACTTGTTTTAATTTAATGTATATTTCCATATGAATAAATGGGAAGTCCGATATTGAATTTCATCTGTATCAGCTAGTTGAAGATTAAATAATCTCAGAATAACTTGTTGCCATTCTTAATGAAAATGAAAATATTAATAGGCTAAATTTTTGTTGATAGATGTGTTTTAAGGAAACAAAAGGGATATGGCAAATATTGATTGAATAATTGATGGTGTTTAAGATTTATATGAACAGAGAAAAACTTGTTGTGGTTCGGTCTCGCTATTTATTTGTATTCGAGAAGTTTGATTGAAAAAAAAAAATGAAAAGATAAAGAGAAAAGTTAATCTTTTTATTTCACTTGATCGTAACCGGGTATGGGTCGCGCCAGGTTGGCTGGCCCCTCCACTACAATGAGCTAGTCATCGGTTGAGCTCACTACTTTCTATGTGTTCATAGGACTCTTGCAGCATAAGGTGGTTACGTGATTCCTTCACATAATACTATGAATCGTTTATATTTTTCATTTAAAGGGAAAGTTCATTCAAAGTATGTCTGTATGAGTTTTTCACTTAAATGGAGAATATATGGCCATGCTTACATTTGAATCTTGATCCGGTTGGGGGGTATAAGGGGCACCGCTTCTACCTGGATGCCCCACTGTTATTTGGGATCATAGGTATCGTCGGTAATGACGAAGTCCTCTTAACTCCATCGGTTTCCTCTAGACCTAGTTTGTCCTCTGGGTCAGCAAATTTTGACCCTTAGTAGGTTACCTGTTTCTCGACATCAGTCGATATTCACTTGAACCTCGAAATTCGTGGATGCGAATTTTCCTTTGTAGTGGGTCTTGTGCTGGGGAAAAGAACCCTCCTCACGACACCGTAATGCTAGCCTGCTAGCGCATTCATGCGTCCTCAGAAAAGGCCAATCTCGGTGTAACCCACCATCTTTTCCCGCCGACAAATTTATTTCGAATTATTATCGAGAGATTGGGCTTACAGAGTCCACGTCTAACAAATGCACCAAGCTACTTTATTACAAGGTGGTGAGGATAATCCCAGGAGCTTTGCTGTGCAAGTGCACAGAGGATCCCTTAGTTTTGATTAAATAAACATCACCGTCCGAATGAAGTGTAATACGATATACTAGAACATAGAAATTTCTACGAACTTCTTAGCAGAAAGCAATTTAGAAGTTTAAGTCATAAGCAAAATGTTATGTATGAAAATACTAGAAATCTAAAAAATAAAATCATTTATTATGCGACAACGGACAGTAAGTATTATTTTTCGTAACCCTTGGTGAGACTGCCAGGGAGCGTTGTTTTGATAGCTGGTGGTTGGGCTGCACGGTTCAATCATGCCGCTCTTGGTAATTGATGTTTGTACCAATTGCCTTTGAGTGCATGGTTATTCTGGGTTGGTTAGCACCTTAGGTGATTGGCCTGAATGGACTGGTCATGTTGTTCTGAGCAGTTGGTGCTTCGACTAGGTGCCACTGGATGCATAATTGGATCGGGTGGGCCAAGCACCAACAATATGGGTGCAACATGCAAAAGGCAATAACATTGAATCGGCGCTTCTGTCAAGCTCAATGCCATTCCCGCGCTGTGCATGTTGTACTTATTTTTCGTTCCCTGACAAGTTTGGGATTTTTTTGCTCATGAGAGTGTTCTCAAAATCCAGTCGGTTTGTCAGGTTTTTCTACCTGGTCAACTTTGCTGATCTTATTGAGGAACCTCTCATGAGTCTGTTATGTCACCTTCTCCTAACCCCGAACAGTAACCTTTCTTCGCTTTGAGGAAAAGCTCTCCGGAAAATAATCAACAGAATAGAGGTAATTAAATATTAAGCAGAAAATTTGGCAAATCGTAACAGAAGAGTTCATATGAGAAATGAATGAGATTTTGAATTTACCATTAACAAATGAGATTTTAAATTTGCCATTAATAAATGAGATTTTCAATTTGCCATGCCACATGAGTACATTGCGTTATGGGAACTCATCTACATAAAATATAAATTTTTGTTTACTTTGAACTGAACGTTTTCCCAGAAAACAAAATAATTCAAAAAGACTTGAAACATCTCAAGAATTGTTATTCTGTTCCAACGTTGCTTCATCTGGCCATAATCATGTTTATGTTTAACGCTTTTAAATGACGAAGATGTCGCCATAAATTGCAACAATCACATCAGTAACGTTTACAATATCCTACTTTCATTTGTTATATACCATTTCCGGGTTCATAGATGGTCAAGTGGTAGAGCAAGTAAGTCGTAGCAATAAGAAATTTAAGTGCTGCTATAGGCTTTCAACAGGATACACACTACATATAGACTTTATCGATGCTGCTATAAATTTAGAGCGATAAAGAGAAACTAATAAAATTGAGGACTAGAAATTGTGGTGTGAAAAAGTAAAAGCATTGAAGAGACTTTTATGGTGCACGTATTCTTGAAATTAGATAAAAAATTTATGTAGGATGGAAAGGATTTTATTATTAAATTCAAAAATGGATCGCCTTCTTTGAATGATTTACTTGTCACTAGATTTCTAAAAATTTTCTGGTGTATGCAAAGTAGATTTTTTAACCAACAGTCTCCACTTTTAACCCTAACAACCACGGGGACACATGTGACTCAAGGCAAAATTTAATCAAAAAATATAATTATTTGATGCAAATCCATTTTAACTTGTTCTATAGATCAATTCCTGTTGGTTCTTTTTATTTTATTCCCTCTGACAATGTTTTTATGGACATTCAAAGTTGACATTTCATTCAGCGTAGAAGACTTTTATGGTGCAAAAGTATTTAGGACTGTATAAGTGATTTTAGATATTCCACAGTATAAAATAATCATTGCCTAGTAAGTGAATTGTCACTGAGTACAACAACCCAATCATCATTCTTATTTTGTGCATTGATAAGTCATCATAAACCCAAAGGGACACATCTGTCCGAGCGGCCTTAGAGAGATATAGTATTCGAAGTTAGGGACAACAAAATCCACCGTTTTTGTTGGTAGACAACAGCGATGATGAAGACAATTTAGAGCTTGATCAAGGAGACCAAAGGCTTTCAATACAGGTTGATGATGAAGGCATTATTGAAATCGAGATTGAACCTTACGAACCAAAAAAACTGTCACTTGGACCTTCAACGTCTATTGCAGAACCTGTTGCTGAAACGGTTTGCAACCATCCAACGGTTTTCTAGTGGAACGAAAGAGCATACATACCGACTGTGTTTCATGCTGTGGATTATGAATTTGGAAAAGTGCTCATCCGTTGCAAGCGAACAATTATCGCAAATACACTTACACTTCATCAATGAAGTGGTTGCGAACAAGCAAACACTGCCTATATATTGGCACTTTGTCAATAAAATTGAGCAAGCAAGCACATACGCCCATTGTTATCGAAGCGTGCACTTGTCGTCCAATAAGTAACCGAAAATGTAAATAAGCAAGAGATCTTTCGGCAATTTGCTTTAAACGAGCTGTCACATGTTGACGACAAGCTTTGGGTGTGCTTCCAACAGAGTAAAGCTGAACGGAAAATTAAAAGTTCCAAAAGATCATGGGAAAGCCGAAAGCTTTAGCGAAAAGTACTCCTTTGCTCAGCTTCCCCAGTTTTGCATATTCGTCTACTGATTCACATCATCCGAGCAAGTGAGACGAGGTAGAGAAGAAGTGTTGGCTTGATCCGCAAACCTCAATCGGCCTGTTGGCGTTTGAAGATGCAATTAAGAAAATTAGCGATAAAATAAAACAAATAATCATGTTAACTCTCGTCTTTATTGATCTAGTCTGGATGCTTATAGTAACAGTCTGGATGCTTATAGTATCAAATAATCATACTGAACATTTAATTAAACAAAATTTAATATTAACCTCCAGTAATACAAGCACAGAAACCTTCATTCTATGTTCTTCATTCATTTACTTCTTCATTCATATATCTTAAATCTCATCTTACATATCTGAAGATCATTCAAACTAACTCCTAACTCATTCAGACCCAACGTACAATCTATAAAGATATAAAATCTGTCAGCTTACATGCAAAACACTAAACATTACAAGTAAACGTTAAACATAAATAAGCAAAACGAAAGCTTCATAACGAGCAAGCAAACGCATGTTCATTGTTATCGAAATATTAAACTATTTATCACTCCGACTACTTAAACAATAATAATAGCAATAACGCGCACCTACATACATATTAAGGCTTATTCGCATAGAGCGCGTTATAACGCGGCGCTAACAGTTATTGTACCATCGCGTTACGGCGATACGTTTGTATGCCACAAGCTAACATCAATTCTGTCACACTAATGGTATTATGACTCAGCGCTACTTTCAGGAACGTCGCGTTAGACATTTGTTTTGTATAAAATTACAAAAGTAATGAGCGTTACTGAATTTTCACGAGTAAAGATGTGTGAAGAAACCGAGTAATTAATAGAAAAAGTTAGGAAGTTTGTTTATTTATATGACACAAGTTATAATTTATACAAAAATATTGTGAAGAAAGCAAAGGCATGGAATATTATTGCTGAAGAGCTGGGAATTACAAGTAAGTACGATGTGATGTCTTTTTAGGGTTATGTTAAAAGAAAATTTTCAAAACCGCATTGAAATTGGGCCTGTCTGTTCATCTGTAACTAAAATACAAGGAGCCATAATTAAAAATTATTTTTTTATTCACTCGATTAAATTCCAGCATCACTACTACGTATCATAACTTTATATAAACAAAGCAGTTAAGAAAACCCCATAGTGCCGAAAAACCTTCTTCAGCTTCTTTCCACGTTTGTGTCGTGGAAGGAGGCATATATTAGCTGCAAAACGTTCAAATTTCCTGACAAACGTGTCTCACAATGCAAAAAACAGTTGAATGTTCCAAACTAAAAAAAACGTGATGGTTTGATAACTGTCACCAGTAGCAAAATTTCTGCAAAATAAAGAATACCTATTAAATACATACTATTTTTTAATTTTGAAGTAATGTAAACTTGGAACTATTAATTAAATTTTTTAATTAGGTGATGCGACCAAAACCAACTGGAAAAGTTTACGAGACAACTATATAAGGGACAAAAAAAGTGTGAACGGTATAATGGAGCAGGCAAAAAAGAACCAAAAGTGATAATGGTGTAAACAAATGCAATTTTTGCATGATACTCTTCGAACCCATCCCACTGAAAGCAATACACCAAGTAACGCAATCAAAGACTCCACATTTGTTGATACTCCTAAACATCAAAATGATACTCTTGAACCTCAAAATGAAGCTGAGGAACATGAAGCACTAATACTTTCAGCATCTACACAAACATCAATACCACCTCCGCCTTAACGAAAAATAAAAAAGTTGGACTGAAGGCCCAACATGATGCAACCCCGATAATAAGCGTGGACAAAGTCCTTCATTTCTTGCAAAATAAGCCTGAAAGACGCGATTATAGATAGACTACTTGTTTTTAGGGTTTTGTAAAATAATTTTACAAAACCCTACTAGAATCGTGTCCTGTCTGTCCGACCGTCCGGTCCGTCCGTCCGTCCGTGTGTCACAGCAGCTTTTCTCGGAAACTACTTAAGCTAGAAACATCAAATTTTGTATGTAGGTGTAAAGTGGTGTTTTCTTCAAAGTTCAGCTACAAAAAATTTTATAAGCTATTTAAGGGGGGTCTCTCCATATAGGGGAGTGACCCCCCGAAAAAAAATTTCATTGAAAGTAGCCGATATGGGTATCAAATGAAAGGTCTTGATGAGAACTTTTCAAAACAGGTCTTAGTTTGGCAAAGTTTGGTTCGAGGGGCGCACAGGGAGGGGAAATACACAAAAAATGTGTGTCCCCCACCCCTAACGATTGGACACCTGTGATCCGAAAAATCAGGAATGTAGGCCTTGGTGAGTACAATAACAACAAATAAGTGAGAAGTCCCAATTCACTCAACTTTGTTAGTAATAGTCTGATTTATCGATTTTATGTTTTCTTGAATAAAATCTTAACGGTACCCTTAAATTCTATGAAATTCTACTATTTATAAGATTGACTTATCCTGAAAGTTTCATAAAGATTGAATCATATTTAGCGCAGTTATAGCGATTTGAATTTTCCTGTATTACAATGGAACAATATGCGCTGCATTTATTACTATGGCAACATATGGCTATGGAACAACATGCGCTTTTTACAGACTCAGACACTACAGTTTTGCTAGGATTTGCATGAAAATTTCAGGAATGATAGGTGTCATGTATATCTTTGAGAATTGGTTCAGCTAAGGGTATCGGTAATCGTAGAACAAAATAGTGGCGGTTTTAAATGCAAAGATTGAATAATTTTGAGTTATTTTTTCCCAACTTCAACGTTTAAGGTGCAGGCTTTGAACACTTGATTCAATTTAATGAATAACTGAAGATGAGTTCCTACAATTAATGCTCATAAGTGAAACAAGTCAGGAGAGAGCTCCTAGCATAAGGGCTTTGTAACCATTCTAGGATTCGAAAAAATTGGCCATTAATCGATGATAACAGTACAGGAGAATAGCCCCTGAAAAAAATTCATCAAACGTAGCCAATATGAGTATGAAATGAACGTTTTCATAGGAGCATTTCAAAACAGCTCTTAAACTGTCAGTTTTTGCTTCAGTGGGGGCACAGGGGGGAAATACATGAAAAATGTGTTTCCTCCCTCGCGAATGGACATCTGAAATAATTATCGAGGGAGATATTTATAAGTATAACAATAACAAAAACCTCAGAAGTCGAAATTCGTTCAACTTTATTAATAATAGTATGATCTTCGTATTTCATATTTTCTCCAATAAAATCGTCTTTGACATGTATCTTGATTTGATTCGATCTGGTGACTGCATTTTGTAAATTGAATACAAAACCCTTCTGACATGAGCGTAAGTCTGTTCACCCAACTTGTTTAGTTATGCTGGCACGTTTAGAAAATTCCAGCCAGCGACACAAGCACTGATCAAGATGGAACTTACAGCTCTCTTCGCAAAAATGGAAATGAAGGAACTTGGTGAACCATTTCTTCCACCTTCATACATTCAATTTACCATCTCCATCCGGAAATAGTATATCTTTGTTCTAAGTTCACCACAACATGCGTCCAATGGACTCATCAATTAATGATTCGTCCAAAGGAACACATAATTTTTTCTGAAAATTGGGGGACGGTCTCATTTATTTTAATCAATCTACTAACTGTTTTATTCTTAATTATATCATAATTTTCCAAAAATGTAACTAGGAGCTTATCATAAACTTACCTCAAACAAACAGTTAGTCTTTTCTTGTTCCAACGGGTCTCCTCCAGTTCGTGACTATCTTCTTAATATTCGGCTGCAATAGATCATGTAAATCCTCAAAAGTTTGTCTTGACTTGCGGAAATATACAAAAAAATATCTTCATTTTAACGCAGCTTTCGACATAGACGGTGGGATTCACCAAATTCTTCTCTCTTTTTATTGATTGGGTGCACCCGACATCGTTTCTTCCTTTCACTACCAATCAAAGCTAGAAAAAGCAGAACTTCCTTATCAGAACTACTCATTGCTTTAAACTCGGTAAGCCTACTGCTGAAACACACAGAATAATGTATCGCCCGCAGGAATAACGCTGTGTGTGCGATGTAGCTATATCGCTGAATGCCGAGAAGAGCGCGTTCCCTGAGCGCCGCATTATAACGCATTTTATGCAAATAAGCCTTCAAAGTCTTATTTTTCAAATTAAATGAGAGCTCGAATTGCCTGAGATACAATTAAAATGGCAAACAAAAACTAACATTTAACTACAAAATTAAATAAATTTGTAGACATCTGGCGAATTATTTTTAAATGCAATAGCATTAAAGAGCGCTTAAGAAATGTAAAAAATAATTTACATGAGATCGGCTATTTCCCGTCCAAATAAATAAGCCATGTACACTGAAACAATCGAGGTATGTGCACTATGAAGCAATAAAATTTTTGTTATTAGAACGATGCAACATTGCAAACAAATTTTACCCGAAAAACAATTGCCCCTTTCAAACTTTGCCCTATTTTACTCTCAAATATACATCAAGCACTAAATGTGCAATTTCAAAGTTTTAACAGTAATGAAACGGAAAATAGTGGTAGTAAAGCCGGTGAATCAAGCCAAGGCTATCAGCAGACACGCTTTTTCTATGTCTAAATTGCAGGATCACTGGAATAAAACCTAGTAGATTAAACAACAGCCTCCGAGCTGCCCGACTTCAACTTTCGGCAGACACGCTACTTTACGTATTAAGTCATATGCAAAACAGAAATCGATTTATCATCCAGTCATAGCCTCTGAGCTGTTGATTCAAAATGGTTTGCAGACATGCTATCAACCAAGTAAACAAGCCACTACGTTTTTAACTACTAAAAACTCCTGTAAAAAAAGGAAAGACAATTCAAAACCCACCCGTTACCCACCCTTTTACTTTACATATGGCAACGATATCTAATTACATTTTAGAATGCTATAATATATACTTTGGGATTCTTTGAACAATCGTTTTCTCACACGGCACTGTACTGTCTTTTAGCAAGGTCTAGAACAGCGTTATGCCAAACTGAGCAGACTTTCACAAAGGAGAAATTAGACGTAACACATATAAGGGGTTGAATGAAGGCCAAAACTATATGTTCCGAAGCCCAACATATAACATAGAGATAGTGTCACTTCGATCATCTTTTACAATAATCTTTCTTGCAATATATTTTCAACGCACTATTCCTGTTGACCAGTTCCCTGAAATCAATAAAATTATATACCAGAACTTTTAAGCTTCAAATACCTCTTTTTAATATCAATTTAATAAAACAGAATATCATCACTTATAACCTCACACAATATTTCTACACTTAATAAAAAAAAAACCTTCATAATAAATAGTAGATTCCGATCTATAAATAATCCAAAGCTGTTCTAACATAATGCCATAGGACCTCCATTTTTAATACCCTCCCTTTTTTACCACCACAAATGGATAAACAAGTATGTAATCGACAATTTAAGCTAATTAACGATAGTTAAATAAATACACCTTTGAAGCTTTTCCTTCTAGACAATTCTAGAGCATAAATGGATTAAAAGCCCTGCTCATCACAAAATGCACTAAACCGACTTAATTAGAAACAAATGCTCTTCAAGAAAATTACCAGCCAATCACGAATTAGTACATACATATCATATACTTCATATACTTCCAAGCAATAAGCGCATGTGAAAGCTACAATATATCGGTTCATTCAACTTTATCATGCGTCATTGCAGAAGCAATGCTAATCATAGCTTCAAAGCTCGTTAGCAGCGAACAAAAACAATCACGTAAACCTTCAATCCATGACTCCCACTCCCATTAACAACATTAACCATACATATTAAGGGGAAAGTTTATGTATAACACTCATTATATCACACCATATAACAGCAAGATAGCTTATACGAAAGTCTTGGGAATATAACAACAACGAATCCCAAGCTACATCAATGGAAAGCTATTCTCTCGGCAAAACTTCTACCGAGGGGAATCAATTCCCGAATGTAACGATCGTGTCAAAAATTTATTCCCCATTTTTCTAATAAGTAAACTTGTAACAATATTTACTAATGGAACTTCCCTACTAACCTTTTAGCACAATAAGTGAAGAGAATGGTAGCAAAAGCTTACATAAAGAGCTTTTTGTTGAATAGAGTGTTAATAAACCATGAATGGAATAAACAAAAGAATTTTTTTTTGTAGAAAACAAATCAGAACTTTTAAACTATGTTGAACGTCGGTCACATCAAATCTTCACTAACGCTAACTGTTTATAATTTACTAAAACCTGCACTCACACTAACAATAACCACCAACCAAACAAAACTTCGAATTCTATCTTTGGCATTCATTTGTAATTACAGTATTTAAAAAAAATATACAAAAAGAAATGCAAAATATGTAACGATAAGATATCAAAAATAATTTTCAGATAAGTAATGTTAAAAATAAAAGTGAATAATAAACATCTAAAACGAAAATCGGCATTGAGTGTAAATGTAAAGTAAAGCCAATTAAAAGAAAAATTGCGTTCCGGTATCCATTAAATGTAAAAAAAAAAATTGTTTATTCTCAAGAAAAAACGATTTAGGACCGGTAAATATGTTCAGTATATTCTGCAGCATTATAGCAAAATGAAACATTAATTTATACGATTAACGATTGAATCAAACTTAACGTTATTCCATTATGATTATATTATGATTGTATAAAACGAAACTCAGATTATTAACTGTACATTGTATCCAAAAAAATATTACAGTAACTTACGGTTGAATCAAACGAAACATCAATTCATAATTGCATAGAATCAAACCAGACATTAACTTATTAAGATAATATCAACATTATGGATAATTATACCAATTAACGATTAAATCAAAGAAAACATTAATGCATAATTGGATAAAATCAAACCTTAACTTATTAATTTGTAATTGTAGTTATTTATGAATGCAACATGGACATGTAAAACATATTAATTAACATTAACTTACGGTACCAAACGAAATATTAAAATATCATTACATCAATTAACAATTGAATTAAACAAAACATTAATGTTGAAGTTATAGCGCCTCTCAATAAATATACGCAACTGACCGATTGAATAACGATATCATATACTAAACCAAGCGCAGGCCTTCAGCAGAATAACAAACGAATGTGCAACCGACCAAAAGCGACCTTTAGATATGAATTAATTACTTCAGATCATCAACGATTTATTGTACTCTGCAAGTACAATTAATCCTATATACACCTGCTGGAAGAAAGTGAATAAATACCGCACATATACGAGGTGTGTTCAAAAAGTATCACGAATTTTGAATTTTCGCGGGTTACGTATATTCGAATTTCGATTTTTTTGTGGCATTATGTTGGTACTCATGTCTGTCACTTATGCCAACAAGCTCGGCCATTTTGAATGTTCACTTGATTGGTAATAGCTACTTTACTTGCACGTGTTTTCAATCGTCTTCGATTTTTACTTATTCAAAAAAATGGATCAAAGAACGTGTATCAAATTTTGTGTGAAAAACGAAATTAAATGGGCGGATGCATTCCGAATGTTGACTGTGGCATACGGAGAAGCTACCTTAGACTGAAGCAACGTTTATCGGTGGTACAAAATGTTTTAAGAAGGCCGAGAAGATGTGAACGACGAAGAGCGTGCCGGACGCCCGAGCACTTCAACAACAGACGAAAAAATTAATGAAGTGGAGAAAATGGTATTGGCCAATCGTCGAATCACCGTTAGAGAAGTTGCTGAGGACCTAAACATATCGATTGGCTCGTGCCATTCGATTTTTATCAACGATTTGAGCATGAGACGGGTCGCCGCGAAATTCGTACCAAAATTGCTCAATTGCGACCAAAAACAGCAACGCATGAACATTGCTAATGAAATGTTAAACTCTGTCCGCGACGAACCGAATTTGCTCCAGAGGGTCATAACTGGTGACGAATCGTGCGTTTATGGTTATGACGTGGAAACCAAAGCTCAATCATCTCAATGGAAGCTGCCGCATGAACCAAGACAGAAAAAAGCGCGCACAGTTCGGTCGAATGTGAAAGTTTTGCTGACAGTTTTCTTCGATTGCAGGGGCGTGGTGCATCATGAGTTCTTGCAACAGGGATAACGGTCAATAAGGAATATTACCTGCAAGTTATGCGCAATTTGCGCGAAGCAATCCGCCAGAAACGCCCGGATTTGTGGGAGAACAAAAATTGGCTTTTGTACCACGATAACGCCCCTGCACACACATCGTTGCTTGTGCGCGACTTTTTGGCCAAAAACAACACACTGATGATGCCGCAGCCACCGTATTCCCCAGATCTGGCCCCCTGTGACTTTTTCTTGTTCCCTAAACTGAAGAGGCCCATGAAAGGACGACGTTACGCTACGCTTGACGAGATAAAGACGGCATCGAAGGAGGAGCTGAACAAGATTAAAAAAACGATTTTTTGAAGTGCTTCGAAGATTGGAAAAACCGTTGGCACAAGTGTATAATATCTCATGGGGATTACTTTGAAGGGGACAAAATAGATATTCATGAATAAATAAATAATTTTTGAAAAAAAAAAAAACAAAATTCGCGATATTTTTTGAGCACACCTTGTAGTATTCGAAGTTAGGGAAAACGAAATCCAACGGTTTTGTTGGTAGACAACAGCGATGATGAAGACAATTTAGAGCTTGATCAAGAAGACCAAAGGCTTTCAATACAGGTTGATGATGAAGGCATTATTGAAATCGAGATTGAACCTTACGAACCAAAAAAACTGTCACTTGAACCTTCAACGTCTATTGCAGAACCTGTTGCTGAAACGGCTTGCAACCATCCAACGATTTTCTAGTGGAACGAAAGAGCATACATACCGACTGTGTTTTATGCTGTGGATTATGAATTTGGAAAAGTACTCATCTGTTGCAAGCGAGCAAATATCGCAAATACACTTACACTTCATCAATGAAGTGGTTGCGAACAAGCAAACACTGCCTATATATTGGCGCTTTGTCAATAAAATTAAGTAAGCAAGCACATACGCCCATTGTTATCGAAGCGTGCACTTGTCGTCCAATAAGTAACCGAAAAAGTAAATAAGCAAGAGATCTTTCGGCAATTTGCTTTAAACGAGCTGTCACATGTTGACGACAAGCTTCGGGTGTGCTTCCAACAGAGTAAAGCTGAACGGAAAATTAAAAGTTTCAAAAGATCGTGGGAAAGCCGAAAGCTTTAGCGTGAAGTACTCCTTTGTTCAGCTTCCCCAGTTTTGCATATTCGTCTACTGATTCACATCATCCGAGCAAGTGAGGCGAGGTAGAGAAGAAGTGTTGGCTTGATCCGCAAACCTCAATCGGCCTGTTGGCGTTTGAAGATGTAATTAAGAAAATTAGCGATAAAATAAAACAAATAATCATGTTAACTCTCGTCTTTATTGATCTAGTCTGGATGCTTATAGTAACAGTCTGGATGCTTATAGTGTCAAATAATCATACTGAACATTTAATTAAACAAAATTTAATATTAACCTCCAGTAATACAAGCACAGAAACCTTCATTCTATGTTCTTCATTCATTTACTTCTTCATTCATATATCTTAAATCTCATCTTACATATCTGAAGATCATTCAAACTAACTCTTAACTCATTCAGATCCAACGTACAATCTATAAAGATATAAAATCTGTCATTAAACATAAATAAGCAAAACGAAAGCTTCATAACGAGCAAGCAAACGCATGTTCATTGTTATCGAAATATAAAACTATTTATCACTCCGACTACTTAAACAATAATAATAGCAATAACGCGCACCCACATGCATATTAAGGCTTATTCGCATAGAGCGCGTTATAACGCGGCGCTAACAGTTATTGTACCATCGCGTTACGGCGATACGTTTGTATGCCACAAGCTAACATCAATTCTGTCACACTTATGGTATTATGACTCAGCACTACTTTCAGGAACGTCGCGTTAGACATTTGTTTTGTATAAAATTACAAAAGTAATGAGCGTTACTGAATTTTTACGAGTAAAGATGTATGAAGAAACCGAGTAATTAATAGAAAAAGTTAGGAAGTTTGTTTATTTATATGACATAAGTTATAATTTATACAAAAATATTGTGAAGAAAGCAAAGGCATGGAATATTATTGCTGAAGAGCTGGGAATTACAAGTAAGTACGATGTGATGTCTTTTTAGGGTTATGTTAAAAGAAAATTTTCAAAACCGCATTGAAATTGGGCCTGTCTGTTCATCTGTAACTAAAATACAACGAGCCATAATTAAAAATTATTTTTTTATTCGCTCGATTAAATTCCAGCATCACTACTACGTATCATAACTTTATATAAACAAAGCAGTTAAGAAAACCCCATAGTGCCGAAAAACCTTCTTCAGCTTCTTTCCACGTTTGTGTCGTGGGAGGGGACATACGAGTATATATTAGCTGCAAAACGTTCCAAATTTCCTGACAAACGTGTCTCACAATGCAAGAAACAGTTGAATGTTCCAAACTAAAAAAAACGTGATGGTTTGGTAACTGTCACCAGTAGCCAAATATCTGCAAAATAAAGAATACCTATTAAATACATACTATTTTTTAATTTTGAAGTAATGTAAACTTGGAACTATTAATCAAATTTTTTAATTAGTTGATGCGACCAAAACTAACTGGAAAAGTTTACGAGACAACTATATAAGGTACAAAAAAGTGTGAAAGGTATAATGGAGCAGGCAAAAAAGAACCAAAAGTGATAATGGTGTAAACAAATGCAATTTTCGCATGATACTCTTCGAACCCATCCCACTGAAAGCAATACACCAAGTAACGCAATCAAAGACTCCACATTTGTTGATACTCCTAAACATCAAAATGATACTCTTGAACCTCAAAATGAAGCTGAGGAACATGAAGCACTAATACTTTCAGCATCTACACAAACATCAATACCACCTCCGCCTTAACGAGAAATAAAAAAGTTGGACTGAAGGCCCAACATGATGCAACCCCGATAATAAGCGTGGACAAAGTCCTTCATTTTTTGTAAAATAAGCCTGAAAGACGCGATTATAGATAGACTACTTGTTTTCAGGGTTTCGTAAAATAATTTTACAAAACCCTACTAGAATCGTGTCTTGTCTGTCCGACCGTCCGGTCCGTCCGTCCGTCCGTGTGTCACAGCAGTTTTTCTCGGAAACTACTTAAGCTAGAAACATCAAATTTTGTATATAGGTGTAAAGTGGTGTTTTCCTCAAAGTTCAGCTACTAAAAATTTTTTAAGCTATTTAAGGGGTGTCTCCCCATATAGGGGAGTGACCCCCCGAAAAAAAAATTTCATTGAAAGTAGCCGATATGGGTATCAAATGAAAGGTCTTGATGAGAACTTTTCAAAACAGGTCTTAGTTTGGCAAAGCTTGGTTCGAGGGGCGCACAGGGAGGGGAAATACGCAAAAAATGTGTGTCCCCCACCCCTCACGATTGGACACCTGTGATCCGAAAAATCAGGAATGTAGGCCTTGGTGAGAACAATAACAACAAATAAGTGAGAAGTCCCAATTCACTCAACTTTGTTAGTAATAGTCTGATTTATCGATTTTATGTTTTCTTGAATAAAATCTTAACGGTGCCCTTAAATTCTATGAAATTCTACTATTTATAAGATTGACCTATCCTGAAAGTTTCATAAAGATTGAATCATATTTAGCCAAGTTATAGCGATTTGAATTTTCCTGTATTACAATGGAACAATATGCGCTGCTTTTATTACTATGGCAACATATGGCTATGGAACAACATGCGCTTTTCACAGACTCAGACACTACAGTTTTGCTAGGATTTGCATGAAAATTTCAGGAATGATAGGTGTCATGTATATCTTTGAGAATCGGTTCAGCTAAGGGTATCGGTAATCGTAAAACAAAATAGTGGCTGTTTTAAATGCAAAGATTGAATAATTTTGAGTTATTTTTTCCCAACTTCAACGTTTAAGGTTGCATGCTTTGAACACTTGATTCAATTTAATGAATGACTGAAGATGAGTACCTACAATTAATGCTCATTAGTGAAACAAGTCAAGGAGGCGGGAGAGAGCTCCTAGCATAAGGGCCTTGTAACCATTCTAGGATTCGAAAAAATTGGCCATGAATCGATGATAACAGTACAGGAGAGTAGCCCCTGAAAAAAAAATTCTTCAAACGTAGCCAATATGAGTATGAAATGAATGTTTTCATTGGGAGCATTTCGAAACAGTTGTTAAACTGTCAGTTTTTGCTTCACTGGGGGCACAGGGGGGAAATACATGAAAAATGTGTTTCCTCCCTCGCGAATGGACATCTGAAATAACTATCAAGGGAGATATTTATGAGTATAACAAGAACAAAAACCTCAGAAGTCGAAATTCGTTCAACTTTGTTAATAATAGTATGATCTTCGAATTTCATAGTTTCTCCAATAAAATCGTCTTTGACATGTATCTTGATTTGATTCGATCTGGTGACTGCATTTTGTAAATTGAATACGAAACCCTTCTGACATGAGCATAGGTCTGTTTACCCAACTTGTTTAGTTATGCTGACACGTTTAGAAAATTCCAACCAGCTACACAAGCACTGATCAAGATGGAACTTACAGCTCTCTTCGCAAAAATGGAAATGAAGGAACTTGGTGAACCATTTCTTCCACCTGGACTATCATTCATACATTGCAATTCACCATCTCCATCCGGAAATAGTATATCTTCGTTCTCAGTTCACCACAACATGAGTCCAATGGACTCATCAATTAATGATTCGTCCAAACGAACACATCATTTTTCTGAAAATTGGGGGGCGGTCTCATTTATTTTAATCAATCTACTAACTGTTTTATTCTTAATTATATCATAATTATCCAAAAATGTAACCAGGAGCTTGTCATCAACTCATCTCAAACAAACAGTTAGTCTTTTCTTGTTCCAACGGGTCTCCTCCAGTTCGTGACTATCTTCTCAATATTCGGCTGCTATAGATCATGTAAATCCTCAAAAGTTTGTCTCGACTTGCGGAAATATACAACAAAATATCTTCATTTTCACGCAGCTCTCGACATAGACGGTGGTATTCACCAAATTCTTCTCTCTTTTTATTGATTGGGTGCATCCGACATCGTTTCTTCCTTTCACTACCAATCAAAGCTGGAAAAAGCAGAACTTCCTTATCAAAACTACTCATTGCTTTAAACTCGGTAAGCCTACTGCTGAAACACACAGAATAATGTATCGCCCGCACGAATAACGCTGTGTGTGCGATGTAGCTATATCGCTGAACGCCGACAAGAGCGCGTTCCCTGAGCGCCGCATTATAACGCGTTTTATGCAAATAAGCCTTCAAAGTCTTATCTTTCAAATTAAATGAGAGCTCGAATTGTCTGAGATACAATTAAAATGGCAAACAAAAACTAACATTTAACTACAAAATTGAATAAATTTGTAGACATCTGGCGAATTATTTTTAAATGCAATAGCATTAAAGAGCGCTTAAGAAATGTAAAAAATAATTTACATGAGATCAGCTATTACCCGTCCAAATAAACAAGCCAGGTACACTAAAACAATCGAGGTATGCGCACTATGAAGCAATACAATTTTTGTTATTAGAGCAATGCAACTTTGCAAACAAATTTTACCCGAAAAACAATTTTCCCTTTCAAACTTTGCCCTATTTTACTCTCAAATATACATCAAGCACTAAATGTGCAATTTCAAAGTTTTAACAGTAATGAAACGGAAAATAGTGGTAGTAAAGCCGGTGAATCAAGCCAAGGCTATCAGCAGGCACGCTTTTTCTATGTCGAAATTGCAGGATCACTGGAATAAAACCCAGTAGATTAAACAACAGCCTCTGAGCTGCCCGACTTCAAATTTTGGTAGACACGCTACTTTAAGTATTAAGTCATATGCAAAACAGAAATCGATTTATCATCCAGTCATAGCCTCTGAGCTGTTGATTCAAAATGGTTTGTAGACATGCTATCAACCAAGTAAACAAGCCACTACGATTCTAACTACTAAAAACTCCTGTAAAAAAAGGAAAGGCAATTCAAAACCCACCTGTTACCCACCCTTTTACTTTACATATGGCAACGATATCTAATTGCATTTTAGAATACTATAATACATATACTTTGGGATTCTTTGAACAATCGTTTTCTCGGGGTCGAGATCAAACATTTTATAAACGGCTAATGTAGTGACCTCACACGGCACTGTACTATCTTTAAGCAAGGTCTAGAACAGCATGATGCCAAACTGAGCAGACTTTCACAAGGGAGAAATTAGACGTAACACATATAAGGTCTTGAATGAAGGCCAAAACTATATGTTCCGAAGCCCAACATATAACATAGAGATAGTGTCACTTCGATCATCTTTAACAATAATCTTTCTTGCAATATATTTTCAACGCACTATTCCTGTTGACCAGTTCCTTGAAATCAATAAAATTATATACCAGAACTTGTAAGCTTCAAACATCTCCTTTTAATATCAATTTAATAAAACAGAATATCATCACTTATAACAACTCACACAATATTTCTACACTTAATAAAAAAAACCTTCATAATAAATAATAGATTCCGATTTATGAATAATCCAAAGCTGTTCTAACATAATGCCATAGGACCTCCATTTTTAATACCCTCCCTTTTTTACCACCACAAATGGATAAACAAGTATGTAATAGACAATTTAAGCTAATTAACGATAATTAAATGCATACACATTTGAAGCTTTTCCTTCCAGACGATTCTAGAGCATAGATGGATTCAAAGCCCTGCTCATCACGAAATGCAATAAATGCTCTTCAAGGAAATTACCAGCCAATCACGAATTAGTACAGACATATCATATACTTCATATACTTCCAAGCAATAAGCGCATGTGAAAGCTACAATATATCGCTTCATTCAATTTTATCATGCCTCATTGCAGAAGCAATGCTAATCATAGCTTCAAAGCTCGTTAGCAGCGAACAAAACAATCACGTAAACCTTCAATCCATGACTCCCACTCCCATTAACAACATTAACCATACATATTAAGGGGAAAGTTTATGTATAACACTCATTATATCACAACATATAACAGCAAGATAGCTTATACGAAAGTCTTGGGAATATAACAACAACGACTCCCAAGCTACATCAATGGAAAGCTATTCTCTCGGCAAAACTTCTACCGAGGGGAATCAATTCCCGAATGTAACGATCGTGTCAAAATTTTATTCCCCATTTTTTTAATAAGTAAACGCTAAACTTGTAACAATATTTACTAATGAAACTTCCCTTCTAACCTTTTAGCACAATAAGTGAAGAGAATGGTAGCAAAAGCTTACATAAAGAGTTTTTTGTTGAATAGAGTGTTAATGAACCATGAATTGAATAAACAAAAGATTTTTCTTTGTAGAAAAAATCAGAACTTTTAAACTATGTTGAACGTCGGTCACATCAAATCTTCACTAACGCTAACTGTTTATAATTTACTAGAACCTGCCCTCACACTAACAATAACCACCAACCAAACAAAACTTCGAATTCTATCTTTGGCATTCATTTGTAATTACAGTATTTAAAAAGAAAATACAAAAAAAAATGCAAAATATGTAACGATAAGGTATCAAAGATAATTTTCAGATAAGTAATGTTAAAAATAAAAGTGAATCATAAACATCTAAAACGAAAATCGGCATTGAGTGTGAATGTAAAGTAAAGCCAATTAAAAGACAAGTTGGGTAGACAGACCTATGCTCATGTCAGAAGGGTTTTGTACTCAACTTACAAAATGCAGTAACCAGCAACGAATAAAATCAAGAAACATGTCAAAGACGATTTAATTGGAGAAAATGCGAAATTCGAGGATCATACTATTATTAACAAAGTTGAACGAATTTTGACTTCTGAGGTATTTATTATAGTTATACCCATAAATATCTCCTTTGATATTTTTTTCAGATTTTTTAGATCACTGGTGTCCATTCGCGAGGGAGGAAACACATTTTTCATGTATTTCCCCCCCTGTGCTCCCACTGAAGCAAAAACTGTCAGTTTAAGAACTGTTTTGAAAAGCTCTCATAGAGAACTTTCATTTGATACTCATATCGGCTGCCTTTCATGAATTTTTTTTTCAGGGGCCACTCCTCTGTACTGTAATCATCGATTCATCCTAGAATGGTTACAAAGCCCTTTTGCTAGGAGCTCTCTCCTGCCTCTTCGACTTGTTTCATTTGTATGTACTCATCTTCATGATACCTATCACTCCTGAAATTTTCATGCAAATTCTAGCAAAGCTGTAGTGTCTAAGTCGGTAAAAGCGCATATGGCTCCATAGCAATATGTTTCCATAGTAATACAGGGCATATTGCTCCATTGTAATACACAAAAATTCAAATCGCTATAACTTCGGTAAATACTATTCGATCTTTATGAAACTTTCCGAAAAGATCAATCTTATTAATAGTCATCTCTTTGCTAAATTTTATTGAGTTTAAGGGTACCGTTGAGATTTTATTCAAGAAAACACAAAATCGATAAATCATACTATTACTAACAAAGTTGAGTGAATTTCGACTTCTCATGTATTTGTTGTTGTTGTACTCATTAAGGCCTACATTCATGATTTTTTTCAGATTTTTCGGATGGAAGGTGTCCAATCGCGAGGGGGGGTACGCGAAAAGTTCGTGCTTTTCCCCTTCCCCTGCCCCCCTCGGTACTTATAAGACAATTTTAAGACTTGTTTTGAAAAGATCTCATTGATACCTTTCCAATGACTTCCTACTCGACTACCAATGGTGAAAATTTTTTTTTGAGGGGTCACCCTCCTATATGGGGAGACCCCCCTTAAACGCCTTTGAACAATTTTTCCACCCTTGAATTTTCAAGAAGTCACCACTTCTGACCTTTCCACAAAGTTTCATGGCTGTAGCCCTTATAGTTTCGGAGAAAAAGTGCTGTGACATACAGACGGACGGACAAACGGACAAACGGACAGACGGACACAGGTCGTGATTGCAATAGGGTTTTGTATTTTAGTACAAAACCCTAAAAAAGTGCGTTTCGGCATCCATCAAATGTAAAAAAAAAATTGTTTCTTCTCAAGAAAAAACGATTTAGGACCGGTAAATATGTTCAGTATATTCTGCAACATTATAGCAAAATGAAACATTAATTTATAATCCTGTAATTAACGATTGAATCAAACTTAACGTTATTCCATTATGATTATGTTATGATTGTATAAAACGAAACTCAGATTATTAACTGTACATTGTATCCAAATAAATATTACAGTAACTTACGGTTGAATCAAACGAAACATCAATTCATAATTGCATAGAATCAAACCAGACATTAACTTATTAAGATAATAGCAACATTATGGATAATTATACCAATTAACAATTAAATCAAACATAACATTAATGCATAATTGGATAAAATCAAACCTTAACTTATTAATTTGTATTTGTAGTAATTTATGAATGCAACATGGACATGTAATACATATTAATTAACATTAACTTACGGTACCAAGCAAAATATTAAAATATCATTACATCAATTAACAATTGAACTAAACAAAACATTAATGTTGAAGTTATAGCGCCTCTCAATAAATATACGCAACTGACCGATTGAATAACGATATCATATACTAAACCAAGCGCAGGCCTTCAGCAGAATAACAAACGAATGTGCAACCGACCAAAAGCGACCTTTAGATATGAATTAATTACTTCAGATCATCAACGATTTATTGTACTCTGCAAGTCAATTAATCCTATATTCACCAGCTGGAAGAAATGTTGCGAGTGAATAAATACCGCACATATACGAGGTGTGTTCAAAAAGTATCACGAATTTTGAATTTTCGCGGGTTACGTATATTCGAATTTCGATTTTTTTGTGGCGTTATGTTGGTACTCATGTCTGTCACTTATGCCGACAAGCTCGGCCATTTTGAATGTTCACTTGATTGGTGATAGCTGCTTTACTTGCACGTGTTTTCAATCGTCTTCGATTTTTACTTATTCAAAAAAATGGATCAAAGAACGTGTATCAAATTTTGTGTGAAAAACAAAATTAAGTGCACGGATGCATTCCGAATGTTGACTGTGGCATACGGAGAAGCTACCTTAGACTGAAGCAACGTTTATCGGTGGTACAAAATGTTTTTAGAAGGCCGAGAAGATGTGAACGACGAAGAGCGTGCCGGACGCCCGAGCACTTCAACAACAGACGAAAAAATTAATGAAGTGGAGAAAATGGTATTGGCCAATCGTCGAATCACCGTTAGAGAAGTTGCTGAGGACCTAAACATATCGATTGGCTCGTGCCATTCGATTTTTATCAACGATTTGGGCATGAGACGGGTCACCGCGAAATTCGTACCAAAATTGCTCAATTGCGACCAAAAACAGCAACGCATGAACATTGCTAATGAGATGTTAAACTCTGTCCGCAACGAACCGAATTTGCTCCAGAGGGTCATAACTGGTGACGAATCGTGCGTTTATGGTTATGACGTGGAAACCAAAGCTCAATCATCTCAATGGAAGCTGCCGCATGAACCAAGACCGAAAAAAGCGCGCCAAGTTCGGTCGAATGTGAAAGTTTTGCTGACAGTTTTCTTCGATTGCAGGGGCGTGGTGCATCATAAGTTCTTGCCACAGGGAAGAACGGTCAATAAGGAATATTACCTGCAAGTTATGCGCAATTTGCGCGAAGCAATTCGCCAGAAACGCCCGGATTTGTGGGAGAACAAAAATTGGCTTTTGCACCACGATAACGCCCCTGCTCACACATCGTTGCTTGTGCGCGACTTTTTGGCCAAAAACAACACACTGATGATGCCGCAGCCACCGTATTCCCCAGATCTGGCCCCCTGTGACTTTTTCTTGTTCCCTAAACTGAAGAGGCCCATGAAAGGACGACGTTACGCTACGCTTGACGAGATAAAGACGGCATCGAAGGAGGAGCTGAACAAGATTAAAAAAAATGATTTTTTGAAGTGCTTCGAAGATTGGAAAAACCGTTGGCACAAGTGTATAATATCTCATGGGGATTACTTTGAAGGGGACGAAATAGATATTCATGAATAAATAAATAATTTCTGAAAAAAACACACACACCTCGTACTTACGCTTGGTCAATGACGCGGTTGCAAGCGAGCAAATACTGCCTATATACTCGCGCTTTGTCAATGAAATTAGGCAAGCAAGCACATACGCCCATTATTATTGAAGCATGTACTTTTCGTCCGATGAGCAAACGGAAAAGGAAATAAGCAAGAGATCAACCGGCAATGCACTTCACGCAAGTTATCACATGTTGACCACAAGCTTCGGATGTACTTCCAACAGAGTAAAGCTGAAGCGAAAACTCAAAGTTCAGGCAAAAACGCACTCTCGCTCAATGTCCCAAAAGATCGTGGGAAAGCCAAGAGCGTAAGCAAAAAGCACTTGCTATCTCAATTTCCCCAGTTTCGCATATTCGTCTACTGATTCTCACCATCCGAGCAAGCAAGACAGAGCGGGGGGAAAGCGCACGTGTTCAGCAACTCGGTACTTTTTGAGAGAATAGAGGCTAAAAATTTTCAAAAGAACGATATTTGAAGTTCTTGGGCAAAGTATGGCAGGCAGTCTGTGTTCGAGTCTAAAAGAGAGCGTGCCGCTATCCATTCATTAAGGAAAGGGTTTTCGAATCAGAGGTGTTATTTTGAATAGCCCTCTATTTCGGTAGATAGAGGGCTATTCAAAATATTTGAAGCTGTCATTTTTCGACATTTGACAAGTAGAAACTACGCCATTATTAAACGTGGAACGATACATGCTTCAACAACGCATTGAAATGATTAAAATTGACTTTAAGAATGTCGAACATTTGGCAGAGACGGTTCGTGAAACTCGAACATTTTTGCGTCGTCGTGAAGCCCCTTGTTGGACTGCAATACAGGAATTGGTGGGAAAATTCGAGCTGTTGGGAAAACTTAGTGATATGAAGAATAAAAACCGTGCACGCCACTCAAGAACAGCTGAGAATATTGCTGCTGCTGCCAAAAGTGTTGCAAAAAACCTAGATTTGTCCATTTCTCATCGTTCTTTGGAATTAGAAATTCCACAAACGTCATTACACCGTATTTTGCATATAGATTTGGGTCATAAGGGTTATGAAGTTCAATTAACACAAGAACTCAAGCCGGTAGATCATCAACAACATCGTGCCTTTGCTAATTGGGTTCTTGCAATGCATGAAAATGATCCCGCATTCCAGCGAAAAATCATTTAAGTGATGAGGCCCACTTCCACCTCAGTGGCTTCATCAACAAGCAAAATTGTGGCATCTGGGGCTTGAAAAACCCTAGAATTGTTGTTGAAAAGCCTCTCTATCCTCAACGTGTGACTGTTTGGTGCGGTTTATAGTCCGGCGGAGTCACTGGACCTTACTTTTTCGAAAATGAGGCTGAAATAACAGTTACGGTGAATAGATTGCGCTATCGGGAGATGATTAATGATTTTTCATGGCCGAAATTGGCTAGTATTGATCTGGACAACGTTTCCTTTTAACAAGTTAGCGCTACGTGCCACACAAGAAACGAAACCATTGATCTTTTACGGGAAAATTTTTCGGACCGTGTTGTGATTTAACACCTTGCGACTTCTTTCTTTGAGGCCACGTGAAAGACAAGGTCTACATCAACAGCCCAGCGTCGATTCAAGACCTCAAACATGGAATTCGTGAGGCTATCGAGGACATAGGGCAGCCACTTTACGATGTGGTTATGAAAAATTTCACGAAAAGGATATGGTTCTCTAAGCGTGGTCGTGGTGGTCATTTGCCTGATGTTATTTTTCACTATTAACAACATACCTTCTTCTTTATAATAAAAGAAACATTTGATCATATATATTAAAAAATGGCATTTTCTTCTCATATCAAAATAACTCCTCTTATTGGAAAACCCTGTACAACGTTCGAGTAGTTGGAGGTGCTGTTTGGTGATCAATGGATGGTAAAGCGTGAGGTGTTGGCTTGAGCCGCGGACCTCAATTGGGCTTTTGGCGTTTCATGCCGTGTGGCCACCCTGATCCATTAGCTCATCTAGTTGATTCCCCCTACAGGCTGACGCTCACCTGTGAAAGTGAAAAGCGCTACACCTAGTAATGATAGAGGTTTCCAGTAATTTAACACGTGAAGATGTAATTAAGAAAATTAAAAATAAAATAAAACAAATCATGTTAACTCTCGTGTTTGCTGTTCTAGTCTGGATGATTATAGAACAGGTAAGTATCGTATAGCAGGATCTCTCCCCAAGAGCCTTGGTGGTGTATATAGGATACACGTCAAATCGAGCTCCCAGTTCATACCAGTATACATAGGGTACACTGGTTATGAAACACATCTGTCAAGACATTGAAGGCGATAAATTGACTCCTTTTGAAATCTCCTGTTCAAAAACAAATTTAAACGATTTGTTTCAACACACAGCAATGGAGGCAATACGGTACACTCACCAAAAAGGCAGGGCATTTACTATTGAAACCGAAGAAATGAAAGCATTTCCTGGTATAAATTTGATTATGGGCTATCATATCTTGTCATCATCAAAAGATCACTGGTCCACAGAATCAGACATGGCAGTACCTTTCATATTCAATGTTATGGCCGGGGCCAAATCAGAGGAATGCGATGAAGCTTGAACTTTTGTAACAACGAAGAATCAAGAGATCCGGACAGCCCAAATTATGATAGAGCATACGAAATTCGGCCAATAATGGATCGATTGAATACTTCGGTTCACAATGCTCTCAATAATGCAAAAGAGCGATCGATTGATTAGCACATGATCAAATCTAAAGGACATATCCTCCTAAAACAATACGTAAAAAACAAGCCTTTCAAGTGTAATGTACACCATATGAGGGAATCGAATTAAGTCCGATTCTTAAAAAATATTCACTCATACCAACATGTTGTGTGCCGGCTTGCACCTAACGAAGACTTCTCACATTCACTTGTTGTTTGTCGACTCGCACCCAACGAAATTAGGAAACGAACAGTGCTTAGACAGAGATATGTCAAAAGAGAAAGAAAAAACAAAGGAAGGTTTTTGGGGTCTGGTTCAAAAAATTTGGAGTGCAACACCGCACCAGTGCTCTTGTTCTGTAGATAAATTTTTTAACAAGTGTTGGCTTTCACAATTTGTGATAATTACACGGGAAGTCTTTGTTAGGCAATAAATTGCCTTGAAACAAGCCGAACTCAGGTAGAAAGCACCGAAGCAAGTGAGTAGCAGGCGGGAATGTGAATCGTACAAGCGAACATTCGACTGTGCACATCTACGAGCAAATCGACGTTGGACGTGAGAAATATTGCATTGACAAGGTCGGAAAACGTGAATTCTGCTGATTGTTACAAAAAGGAAGAACAGTACCTACCCAAGGAATATACAATAATTCACATTTCATGAACGCAGCCACATCAATTGTTGGTAATCTGGCACAGGTACAAACGCATCCTAGTAGCGTCTAAGAAGGAATCTATAGGCCATCTTTACCTAATTTCGCTGTTGCAATAAATAGGTGGTATGATCTTTCAACTTAATCACATTACAGACGGAACTGCCTTATGTGTGCCCCCCTTCAAAGAAAAGCTTGCTTGCTCGCTTATCTGCCAGCTTGCAATTTTGTGTGTTTTACATGCTTTGTGTTGCGTGGACCATGCTGTACGTTGCGATTGCAAGGAAACTTGAGGAAACCAAAGAATTTGATGAAAACTGCCGTGTATCGAGGAGTAAAGTAGAACATCTTAAAATTTTAACTAAAATTGATCGATCGAAAAGGAGGCGTTCTCTGCAACCAAATAAGGTGCGTGTTGCGTCTGTAACAGTTTTGCGTTGAGAATTTTTCTTAAAGTTAAAGAAAAAGAGATATATATATATATATATATATATATATATATATATATATATATATATATATATATATATAACTATCCTAAGTATAGTGAAATAAGTGAATTAGCACAAACATCTGTCGTTATTCCCTGCATCAGCAAAAAAAAACGTTAACTTTAAACGAAACGGGAAATATTGGTGAACGCTGACGTGCCAAAATTCGGAAATTCTGTCTAAAAGAAAGTAATAATTCTTACGAATAATTCGGTTTCATTGGAAAAATGGAAAAACTACTTATAACTTAGAAGGAACCTGACAATTTTTTAGTTTTTAATATCTACTCAATTAACTAATTAAAACAACAGACCAATTGTTCACAGTCAAGCAGGTACTTGAAAAATGCTGGGAGTTCAACATAGACGTTCACCAAATGTTCATTGACTTCAAGCAAGCATACGACAGCATTGATCGTAACGTACTGTACCAAATAATGTTTGGTTTTGGCATCCCAGCTAAATTATTACGTCTTACCAAAATGACAACGACGTTGACAACCTCCCAAGTCAGCATCAATAGCCAACTCACCGATGCCTTTGACACAAATATCGGACTAAAGCAGGGAGATGGGCTGGCCCCATTGCTATTGAATTTGGCTCTGTAGTACGTCATACGAAAGTTACCGGTCGATACGCGAGGTATATTACTATACAAGTCGAGCCAAGTAATCATCGGAGCGAAGCTTGACGGGGACCAATGGCGAATTCGATACAACCATGAGCTGTATTAAATTTTTGACGAACTGGAGGTCTAAAGGATTGTAAGACTGCGGAAGTTGCAATTTGCTGGCCACATGAATCGTATGGATGATCAACGGATACCAAGATCGTATTTGATGGGAGAACTGAAGGCCGGCGGCCAGTGGGGAAACCGAGGAAACGCTGATCTGACTCCGTCGACGAAGACAGTTCATCGCTGCTCAGATTTTGGAATTGGAGGACGCGGTCAATGGACTGAAACAGTTGGAGCCGCTATTTGCAGTAAGCGAGAGCCCGAAAGAGGCTGTAGTGCTAAGAAGAACTAATCAAAAAGAAATTTAATTTTGAGATTATTCAAAATAACAAAACTTTGTATTAATAATTATCATAATCATATTTGACAGTTTAAGAACCAAGGAATTCAATTGTTTTTCCATTTCAAATGCCTGCATCAGGCATTGTTTATTACATGATAGTTATTTCGCAAGTTTTTTTTTAACTCTTAATTATTTGAAGTTTTTGAATGTTGATGAATTATTTATAAACCAAGAGTGTTCATTCGTTCATTATGTTTGGGTGAAGAATTAATTCCTATTGAGGACACGCATCAGTCAATCAATGTTGAAAAGATTGCAAGACTAATAACCAATGAAAAGTTATAGGCCTACTACATAAACCAAGTTCAATCCAATCGGCTTTACAAAGAAATTAAGCAAGAATTCCAAATTTTCAAAGCATCCAGATCATATATTTCAGCGCGCTTCTTTTGGTGAAATTTCTGCTGCTGAATTGTAAAATAATTTTTAATTTTCAGACACTAAGTCAACGTATTTTCTCTAATCCTAACATGGTTATAGTGATAGTTGTTAAAAAGGGGTGAAGGTGTACTTACACAGACTGGTTAGGATAACGAACACTTAGGACAGTACAGGACTTGGAGTAGTTGTGGTTGATAAATGTATATCAGAGAAGAGACGGTAAAGAAATAGATAAGAATCGATAGGAACTACTGAACAAAGTCTTTTAAACAGTAAAACAAGTTGAAGTAGCAGGAGAGTGCTCCTACCAGAAGGGTATTGTAAAACAATTAGTAAATCCAACAGTATATTCTGCATATTAAAACTTGACTAATATACATATTCCATAAAGTGAGTTCGAAGAATTATTATGCCTATTATATTTTTATATTTGCCGCCATTTTGTTTCAAGTGTTTTGACCCCGTAGTTTAATTAGTTTTGATAACACATCAATAATACAAATCGTTTCTAAAATTTTTATCAAAATTCTTACATATAGGGTTTTGCAATAAGAGGTGTTATTTTGAATAGATCTTGTGAATTAACACCTTGCGACTTCTTCCTTTGGGGTCACGTGAAAGAGAAGGTCTACGCCACTAGCCCAGCGTCGATTCAAGACCTCAAAGATAGAATTCGTGAGGCTATCGAGGACATAGGGCAGCCAATTTGCGATTTGTTACGGAAAATTTCATGAAAAGGATATGGCCTGTAAGCGTGTTCTGGTAATCATTTGCCTGATGTTATTTTTTACTATTAACGGCATACCCTTTTCTTTATAATGAAATAAACATTCTATCATTTGTATTAAAAAATTGCATTTTCATTTTAATATCAAAATAACACCTCTTATTAGAAAGCCCTATGTTTATAGTGGCTAAGTCCGTTGCAAACCCGTGTTAATGTTTATGTAATTGTTAAATATTCAATCGGCTATAACTAAGCTGTTTATTGTTCGATTATTGTGTAATTTCCAGAACACATACAAATGCTTTCAAAAAATTTAACTTGCAGTTTTTGGGAAATTTAAGGGTCCCATTTTGATTTTATAGGCAAAAACGTAAATCTTATAAAATATACTATTATTAACAATGTTGATAAAATTTCGGCTCTGTTGCCCTTGTACTCGTAAAGTTACACCTCTGTGATTTTTTTCAGATTTTTCGGGTGAAAGGTGTCCAATCACAAGGGGGGGACACAAAATTTTGGTACATTTCCCTTTCCCCTCAAATGATTTTAACCCATTTTAAGACCTGTTTTCATAAGTTCCTATTATGACCTTTCATTTTATACCCGTATTGCCTACATGCGATGAAAACTTTTTTGCAGGGGCAACCTCCCTATATGGGGAGTCCCCCTTTAAAGACCTTATGAATTTCTTTTCGTGGTGAAACTTTGAAGAGGGCGTCACTTTGCACCTACCTACAAAATCTTATGTTTCTAGCTTATGTAGTTTGCGAGAAAAAGTGGTGTGACACACGGACGGACGGACGGATAGACGGACGGTCGGACAGAATGGACGCGAAACTAGAAGGGTATTATAAAATTGATTTTACAATCCCCTAATCCCCTAAAAAAGGTTGGTGTTCAGAGTTGCATTTTTGAAGGAAGGTTATGCCAGATGAAAATGTAAAATTAGAAGGGATACTCATATTCCATGTCTGAGTATTAATTTAATGTCATATCTTTATTTCACGTGAGAAAATTTTTCTCAGAATAAGTTTACATTGTAAATTTCATTAAAAAAATCAAAATTTCTCCTCGCGGGCAGCCATTTCCCTCTCATTCTCGTTTCGGCGCAGGTGAATAGCGCGGCGCTCTCTAGCAAGGAGACCGACAGGTATCACGTTTGCAATTACTCTCACCACCGTATCAGAGACCATCGGATACGAAGATGCAATCCTCAGGGCTCCTCTTTTCTGTATCTGTGCCAAAAGTTTTCGATATACCTCCTTACTGAGAGCGTCGCCTCATACTTCTGCTCCGTACTGTAGCACTGAGCCTACAGCAATCATCAAGAAGCGTCTTCTTAATCGGCTGGGTCTCCCTGCGTTGGCCATAAGTCGACTCGAAGCCGATATTCCCAAAGCAGCCTTCTCAGCCATTGTCCTGATTTGCTCAGAGAAACTCATGTTTGAGTCGATCAATAGCCCCAGGTACTTCACCGATGGCTTTGATTCGATTCGCATATTTCCAATACTGATCACCGTACTCTAGGGATTCTCTTTTTTGTCAAGATGACCACTTTGGTTTTCTCCGGTGTTAAACTGTTGTTAATTTCAGTGGGTACGGGTTTCAAAAAGTACAACGGACTTAACTTCTAAATAAATATTATTATATTGACCACAACTATATATTACAACACACCACTACACATTTATATATTCAATTAATATTATTCTTTGCAATTAACCGACAACTTTAATGCATAAGGAGAACAGACTGAATGAAAATTATTTCATTTTCTTTTGATTTATATAGCAAAATACAATTCAAAAATGATTTCCGACTACAATGCAAGGTAAGCTGTCAGTTGATCAAATCTCAACATAAACTGAACCCGCAAGCAGTTATCCAGTCCCTCACTCGGCGCATAAGCATACCTAGCCTAAGTTGCGCCTGTTTAACGGTGCGTCCAGTGACCAGAGCCACAACATCATCCACATAGCCGATCAAGCGTGACTCATCTGGCATCTTGAGTCTCAGTAGCCTATCGTAAGACACGTTCCACAGGTCCGGACCAAGGATACATCCCTGGACAACACCTGATGTAATTTCCATCCTTTGTTGGCCCTGTGTCGTATCTTACAGCAGGTTTTGGTCTTTTTAGTATATCCTCAAAAGCCGCAATAGATATTCTGGAATTTGAAAACAATTTCCCAGCGTATTCAGAATATCCACCCATCGAGCGGAGTTAAAGGCGTTCCTGATGCCAAGTGTCGCCAACAGGACGATCCGTCGCTTGGTGCGATTTTATGCCTCTGCCTTTTGGACCACGTTCACCACGTTTGCAATCGCATCAATGGTAGAACGTCCTGCTCTAAAGCCATACTGCCGAGGAGGTAGGTACCCTGCAGCACGAATCGCGTCAGTGACTCTACCCTTGATGAGTTTCTCTAGCACTTTCCCATCCGTGCCTAGGATGCAGAACGGGTGGTATGCAGATGACGATACGGGATTTCCCTTCCCCTTGCGGATCAGCACGAGCCTCGCCACCTTCCAACGAACTGGGAAAACCCCGTTCCGTAGGCAAGCGTTGAATGTGCTGAGCAGCAAGTCAGGACAATGGTGATAGACAAGCCACAACACCTCAGCTGGAACACCATGTGGACCTGGAGCCTTCCTCGCTTTCAATGAAAGGAATGCCTCCTCTAGTTACGGCTGTGGGAAGAGTGGGCACTCGACTGCTGTTTCAGTATGGAAAGCGTCAGCACGGACAGAATGGGCGGGGAGGAGTCTCCGCACAACCACATCTATCTTTTCTGCATCATGTGTGCAAGGCTTCCGTAGGGCACGTAGCTTCCGCATAACTAGCTTGTAGCCAAGGGCCCACGGATCCTTGTTCACATTGTCCACTAGGTCTTGCCAGCAGCGAGCCTTGCTATTGTTAATTAATTTGCAAAGGCATTTCCTGGCCGACTTAAATGCTGCCACCAGGTCGCATGCCTTGTCACGGTTCCGCGGCCGTTGAGCCTCACGTCCAAGCTTGTGACACTCCCTTCACTTTTGAGCAATTTCAGTTGACCACTAGTACACTGGGGGCTTGCCGTGCCAGGGTCTTCGACGGGGCATAGAAGCGCAGCAAGCAGTCGTAATGTTGCTCATAGTTGAATTCACCACGTCTTGAGCTGCCGGTTCTTCCATCCTCTCCGAAGCTCCCTGCAGCAGCTCACCTGCTCGACGAACCTCTCGACATCCATCCTTCCGATGTTTCATCCAATTGTAGAAAGCATAGAGCACGAACGTTGGAAGACAACATCGCTTATCTCAAGCAAAATGCACTGATGATCACTGGCTGAATAGTCCTCTAATACTTTCCAGTTGTGTATCCTCCGTACTAAGGACTCCAAGGTAAACGGCATGTCCGGTATGGTTCTCTCACAGCCAATACGGTGGAAAGTCGGCGCATTATCGGTGTTTAGTACGATAAGCGCCGCCCGGGCCGCCATTTCTAGGATTCGTTTTCCCCACGGATCTGTTTGATGTAAGCGCCATTCGATTGGTTTCGCGTTGAAGTCTCCGCTAACGAGCACGTTCCCGTCTGCCTTCGGTACAGCGCCTTCCAAAATATTAAGCTTGGCTTGGAAAGATAATATCGACTTGTTCGGCATTAGGTACACACTAAAGATGGTGTTCCCTGAGCACCGAACCCAGACGAAACCATCTCCATATCCACAGCTCTCCGCCTGAAAATTACTATTTTGAACAGAAGGCGGTAGTACCAGTTTCATCAAGATATCATGATGCTGAACTTTAATAATCGTGTTGCTCACTCAGCAGCAAAAAGTCAGCTTTTATGTCCCTCGCAAACTGCTCAGGCAGATTTCGGGCGGTTGAACTGCGGTGTAGGCTTAGCAGCAGGATGCGGATCATCGACTTTCTAAGGGCTTCCTGGAAAACCCGGCATTTTCCTGATCCCAAGACGTGTCAAAACTCATGTCTTGGATCAGCATCCTTACAAAGAATATATTGTGCCTGCTTCGTACACTCTTTTTTTATATGTCCCATTTCACCGTACTTGTAACATAGGGAACTCCTATCGGGTCCTTTGCATACTTGTGCGGTGTGACCATAGCCAAGGTTTTTGAAACATTGAAGAGGCGTTGCTCTTTGCCGTATCCTAAAGACAACCCACCCTATTCGTACTTTGCCCTTATTCAGAAAAAAATAACCCTTAGTGACCATAAAGACCATATTTGTTCCCGGATATTTCGAGAAACCTACACCAGGTTTTCGAAATTTTGATTTTGAAATAAGTTTTTTAGTAGGCTAATTGATGATTCTAAATACTGGTAGCTAAAACAGTTATACAAATTCCATTAACCTTATGCTCCTGAAAAGATTAGGAACCTCAGTCATTTTCAGGGTTTTGTACTAAAATTCGAAACCCTATTGCAATCACGACCTGTGCCTGTCTGCCCGTCCGTCCGTCCATCTGTATGTCACAGCACTTTTTCTCCGAAACTATAGAAGCTACAGCCATGAAACTTTGTGGAAAGGTCAGAAGTGGCGATTTCTTGAAAGTTTTGGGATGGAAAAATTGTTCAGAGGTGTTTAAAGGGGGTCTCTCCTCCGAGGGAGTTGACCCTTCAAAATTTTTTTTTTCACCATTGGTAGTCGAGTGGGGTGTCATTGGAAAGGTCTTAATGAAAAAAAATGCCTTATTAGTACCGTGGGGGCAGGGGAAGGGGAAATGTACGAACCCAAAACAGGGGAAGGGGAAATGTACGAAACCCAAAAAGTCAATATTTAGGCAGCGTTACAAAGATCCTAAGACTCGCACTCTGTAAGTTTGACGAAATTAGTATCATATTCACAGAAGTTGAATCCATTTGCAATTTCTCCAATTACGACAACAATTACACACTATTTTGGTATTTTACGGACTTTCCATCGAATCAGAAATTGTAGTTCTGATTTGATTCTCTTAAAATTTTCAGATAAGATCGATGACATAAATGCTTTCGGGATTTCATGATTTGACTGATTTTTGTTAGTTTGCAACAAAATGGCGACCGTGGAAAATAGAGAAACAATGAATTTTCTTTTAAACAGAGACAGAAACAATGCATTTTCTTTTGACATGTTTCATAACATCATTTGGTTTTGGTTACTGCATGTCGGAGAAGTTGATACAAAACCCTTCTGACATGAGCATAGGTCTGTCTACCCAACTTGTTTATAATCTGATGTGATGTTAAAAAAATACACATTTCGTACCGCGTTCCCTCCCTATTTATCCCTGACTATAAGCATCCCCTCAAAAGCACGTTGATCTGAAATCGAAAATTTACCAACTTTTGTTTTGAACTTTTCTCCCAACAAAAGTGTCATTCAATTGAACTTGATTAAATTTTCCACACAAACATCCAACATTCATTTTTTCATCAATTCCATCGTACCCGTCCTCAACTGGACTGACAAGGGTCGCTTGGAGCAGCTGAAATACGCAACAAATCAATATGATTATTATTGAAAAGAACTAAAGAAAAGGAAAAGCGAACGAAGAAAATATTTACGCCTCAACAAAGTCAGCTCCCCAACAAACGTCATGTATCAAACGTATCAAATAACATACGCGATTACTTCTGTCTTATTTGTCCTCGTCAGTGTCAATCCAGTCAACACTGTTGCTACACTTCACCGCCACTATAGGGTCCTTCAAATATCACTACCTTTGAATCCTTACACAGAAGCCAACTTCAAGCTTGGAGGATGTTTCGAACCAAACATTAAATGCACGTTTCACGTTTTCATGAAATATCTTTTGGTGGTAGAAAGGAGTCGCTTAGGTTGAACCCTAGGGACCAGTTGTATCCGCCGAACTGCGAATCAGTGCTGAAATGAATTTGTTGCGGCAATCGGAGTAGTTTATGGCTCAAGTGTGGAAGCATCGGACTACAAAAGAAAGCAAGGTTACATTGAAGGTGCAATTTCTTACTGACTTTAGGAAAGTCCAGATGAAAACCTATCCTTGCAAAGCTTTGTACTGAGAAAATTTCTGCACTTAGCAAACATTGTAATTAGAAGGAATATTACAAGGATAAGACGTGCTCAAGTTCCATTTGCACTAAAGGATTAAAGGAAAGCGAATTGGAATTACTAATGAAAAGCTGCAAACTATTACCTTCTAAGCAAACTTTATTTCAAATCTCAGGATCTCGGAGTAGAAACATACCAAGTTGCATGAAATGGTATTCATACCCTTTTTACTGCTTACAAGTATGAGAATCCTTAAACATTTTCGAGAATATTAGCAAATGTGCTTTCACATCAAACAAAAATACAGTGCTCGTATATATGGTCATGGCTAACACAAAAACGAGTCGAAAAGGTTGAAAGGAAAGATACATGTTATTTCAGGTATTTATCACTAAATTCCAATTTGGCACGGTTCTCGCCTTATGTAGAGATCCCTCCCGTCTAACTTTACAGAAAATTTATTTTATTACTGAGAAATCTGAACAAAAGGAATTGAAAAGAATTTTCCTTTTTAATCGAACCTTACCGGCCGGAAGGAAGTTCACCCAATATTAAAAGATATAAACGCCCATTGTTTAGTGAGGTGGAAAAATTTACGTGAAACAAGAGATTTCAAATAATAGTACTTATACGTCACTTATGAGACTTTTGAAGGGAATATATGAAACTTTTAGAAGTTGGGTTGAATTCGTTTTAGGATATATGACAACTGTGTGGCGTTATAAGAGCATTTTTAAGATCAAAGATATTTGTGTAGTAGAGAGAGAGAAAATGACAAATGGTACTGTCAGGTAAGAGGATCAACCTTGATACATCATTTTAAAGTGTATAATTTTACAATTTTGCATGGGAAAATTTTGTTATAACTTTGGAGGCTTTACAAATTAAAACAAGATACTATTTGATTTTAATAACAAATTTCCTACTTAAATGTAAAATTCGCCGTTATCAATAACTATGCACCTTAAAAATAGGGCTGATGCACAAATTTATGACGGTGTCGAGGCCGAGGTAACCTACAAAAGGGATGGACTACTAAAAAGTGACTGACGAAGCCTGATTAACGCCCGAGTTATGGACTTTATACAAAAAAATAAAACAAAGTTTTGGCTTAGACAAAATATTGTCGCGTATTATAGTTCGCGACCAATAATTTTAATGTTCAAGGAAAGTGGAAACGCACTGTCTTTTAAATTAAGTTAAAAGAGTTTATTTACTAAGAATGCACTTTCATCAAATTTAACTATTTTACAAATCGCATGCAAATTTAATTTTTACTCTCTATCAGCTTATATTCCAACTGTCTATATCACGAAAATCACTTCACTGTCAATCAATATCGCCTTTACTTTGCGCTCCACTCTCTCGCAGTTTTACTATCGTGGTTTTACTATCCCTCGTCAGTCATTCAGCTCGGCTTTATGTAGGGCTCTAGTCATTCAATCCATTTCTCGAATATTGGAGAATGTTCTGGCGAGAACTACGTGGAATATTCGAACAATTCTAAATACCCCCAGCGACGTCACTTTCAGATATTGATCATTAACCTTAGTTTGCGTACTGGTGCGTTCCCGGCTTGCTGGAAAAGAGCAAATGTTGTTCCTATTCTCAAAAGTGGTGATCCTACTTCTGTGTCCAATTATCGTCCTATATCCCTAATCTCCTGCTTTCTGAAATTACTTGAGCGTCTTGTGCATAACCGGCTTTCAGTTTCATTGGCACCTATCTTGTCAAAGGAACAACATGGCTTTCTTAAGTGTCGCTCTACGACCTCCAACCTAATTGAATTGACTGACTACATCGCTAAGGCCCTGGACAATCGTTTGCAGGTTGATGTGATCTTCACTGACTTCTCTAAGGCTTTTGACACTGTCAACCATCAACTACTCTGTCACAAACTTAAAGCCTTTGGAGTGACTGGCCCTCTTTTATCATGGATTGATTCATATCTGTCTTCTCGCACTTGTTGTGTTAGTTACTGTAGAGCAACCTCTATACCATTTCATTCAACGTCCGGCGTTCCCCAAGGTTCCATTCTAGACCCTCTCCTCTTCCTATTATTTATAAATGACCTTCCATCAGTCATTGCTTCTAATTGTCTATTGTATGCAGACGATTTCAAAGTCTTTCGAGCCATCAGATCGATACAAGATTGTCAATATCTTCAGATGGATCTGATTGCTCTTAATAATTGGTGTTCGACTAACTACCTTTGTCTAAATGCCATAAAATGACGTTTAATCTAAAGCAATCTCCCATTTTCTTTACCTATACGTTAAATGATATCCCACTGGCTGCTGTGTGCTCTGCTAAAGACCTTGGTGTTATTTTTGATCCTTGCCTCAATTTTGATGCTCACATCTTATATGTGACTGCCAGGGCATCAAAAATAATGGGGCTTATTTTAAGACACACATACAAGTTCACCAACATATCCACTCCTATCCGCTTGTTTACTTGTCTTGTCCGTCCTATCCTAGAATATTGTTCTGTAGTTTGGTCCCCCCGATATTCCTACCTCACGAACTCGTTAGAGAATTTACAGCGTAAATTTAGTCGAGTTTTGTTCTACAAACTCAAACTCCCATATCAATCCTATGAATGCCGCTTATCCTTTTTATGTCTTCCGACTTTGTTGTCCCGTCGCATCTACTTGGATCAGTGTTTTCTGTATCAAATATGTTACAATTAAATCTCTCCAATATTATATGCTGACTTACACTTCCGTCAATCAACGCGTCCTTCTCGATTAAACACTTTGTTCGAGGTGCCCTTTGCCCGTACAAATTTATACTTTCATTCTCCCGTTGTGCGAATGTTAAGGAAACATAATAAACTTAAGCTTGGTCCTTTTTCTGATTCCTATTTTGCATTCAAAATAAGACTAAGAAACCTCGTCCTTACAACTCATTTTGAATTATTCGACTTGTTGTTTTTTTTCTTTTCTTTTTTTGCGCTTTAACTTCATTTTTAATGCCTGTTAATTTCATATTAACCTTTTCATAGTTTAATAGACAATAATGCCTAATTTTTCAATATTAATATTATTTAATCTTCCTAATTTTTCTTTGCTTAATTTAAGTTTTCATTCTTACTTGTTTCTGCTTGTCGTTTTTCCATTTTGTAATTGGATTTATTTTAATCTGTTAAATGGAATTGTAAATAAATAAATAAATAAATGCTTGGTGGATTCTTGTGCTTTCGAGTACATTTGTTTATTGATCATGATGGTATTAATAGTTGCGACAACAATTGCACCAGTAGCTCGCAGAAATATTTGGGCTTGTAACACTGCCCCACCTAAGTTCTTTTTGTCCCGAAAAGATTGGTCGCCAGTTGTAGTTAAGTCTCCCTGGATGTAATATAGGGCAAGATTATACACTTGCACGATTTCATTTTAGCTCTCGGCGTACTGTGTTCCTGTATACGATAAACGACGTCATTTATTCACATTGTAACTTGGTATGGTCCCTCCCAATTATGTTGCAACTTCGGAGACCTACCCTTCCACCGTTGAGGGTTATATAGCCATACCAAGTCATCTTGCTGGAAGCCAGTAGAATTTGCCATTAGATCAGCAGCTGATTCGAGGTGTTTTCACACTGTCCAATGTATCTGGTGCAATCGTTGCCTTAGCTCACTTGCGTACTCCAAGATCATTTGGGGTTTCTCAGGGGGTGTTCCGAACTTTATATCAGCCGGCAGACTAATAGTCTTTCCAAAAATGACTTTTGCTGGGGCTTCGCCCGTCGATGCATGTTCGGCAGTTCTTTACGCCATCAAGAACAATGGAATGTGCCGATCCCCCAGCCTCTTTGGTTCTCGTCAACCATCTTGGCCAGGTATTTATTGAACGTGCTGTTGAAACGTTCGATCATTCCATCGGACTAGGGATGTAGTGGTGTTGTCCTGGTTTTTCGTATTCCTAACAGCTGGCACATTTCGCCAGTGACTCAAAGTTTCAGGATTGATCCGAATGTAGTTCACAAGGTACACCGTACCTAACCATATCGTGGATTCGGCTTTTGAGAAGTATAGTTTGCATCCTATGGGAGCTGCAATCTACCGCTTCCCATTTCCGCTTGAGTACGCCAACCTGCACCTGAAAGGAATTCGATTGTGCCCCTCCGATGACCAACCTTCATCGAATTCGGCCATTATCACTTGCAGATCAACAGGCGGCTCTTTTCCCTCAATCCGTCGCAATGCTTGCAGTTGGCTGGACATGGACAACGAGATAGGGCATCAGCATTTCCATGAACTCTGCTCTTCCGATGAACGATTTTGTAGTCGTATGACTGCAATCTTTTGATCCATCTGGCAACTTGTTCCTCGAGGTTTTTGAAGTTGAGCAGCCATCTCAACGATGGATGGTCTTTTCAAAGAATGAATTTCTGGCCATATAAGTACTTGCAGAACGGCTTGGTGGCCTCTTTTTATAGCCAATAGCTCCTTCCCGGTCACGCAGTAGTTCCACTAACTTTTTGAGAGAACTCGACTGTAATACGAGAGGACTCTTTCTTCACCATCGACCTGCTGGAAGAGTACTGCTCCAATACCGCCGTTCCTCGCATCGGTGTCAACTACAAACATTTTTCCGGGTTACGGATATGCAACCACGGGTGATTCACACAGCTTCTCCTTCAAGTTCTCCGCACATCCCCTTCGAAGGTTCTACCGTTAACAATGATGTCATCTAGGTACACCAAGCAGGTCTTCCAGGTTAGGCCTCGTAGCATGTATTCCATCAGGGGTTCGAAAGTGGCTGGAGCATTGCAAAGCCCAAATGGCATCACCACGAATTGCTATACAACTGAATATGAGGTCTTCTCTCGGTCCTTTTTGTCGATTTCTACGTGCCAAAAGCCACTCTTGAGGTCGAGTGTAGAAAAGCATTCCTAGTGACTTAATTAAGCTGCTTATAGTTGACATAAAAATGAGTGCCACCATCCTTTTTCTTTAGTAGAACTACTGGCGCGGCCCATGGATCAGCAGGAGGCTCTCTAGTACCTTCTTTTTCCATGTCCGAGATCAGTGCGCTCACTTCTCCTTGTCTGGCTAAATGAAGAGATATCGGTGCTTGTCGAATCGGTTTGGCTCCTTGTGTATCTATGACGTGTGTTACCATACTCGTTTGGCCTTAGTCATCTGGGCTTGTTGAGAAGATATCACTATACTTGGTGACCAGGTCAGAGGCTTGCTTGAATAGCAGTACTGGCAATTTGGTCTGCTTCAATATTGCAGACGTGGTTTCCCGGGCTTTTCCATGTCTTGCCTCCTTTTCCAATAATGGTCGTGGGAAGCTTCCAAAGAGGTGATGGTATAGACGGGCTGCCATCTTCCGGTGACTTCTCCCGCTTTGATGCTTGTGGTTGAGTCTGCAGTGTTTAAGACTCTAGCCGGCACGTATCCGTTCCTTATAGGTATGGCAAGACTTCGTCCTACAATCAAACTACGCAATGTCAACATCTTCGTTGGCTTTATCAGATAAGATTGGTAGTCTCTAGAGTCACCATCAAGCTTATGGGCCAAGCTTGATGGTGATTCTGGAGACCACCGATCTTATCTGATAGAGCAAACGAAGACATTGCTCTCGAAAGATTTCGGTACGTCAGTGTCGGCACACACTACCACATTCATCTTGGGAATTCGAACGCTTGGATCCTACATTAATACTTCGACATTTCAATACCCGTTTGTCCAAATCCAACGCAATTCTAAATAGTCTCAGATAATCCATTCCGAGGGTGCAGTCATCCATAATGTTCGCGACCAGAAAATTATGTCAGAACGCAAGGTCTCCCAACTGTATCTAGAGGTTCACCTCTTCATAGACAGGTGCAGTTTCACCCGCGGCTTTCCAAAGTGAGAAAATCCCGGCTTTATGAAATAGTTGTTGCCTCACTGGGTCTGGCCGGATAATCGATCGGGTTTCACTAGTGTCGATTGTCTGTCAACTTGACCCGGAAGGCATATGTCTGCCCCTCCCTGATGTAGTTTTGACACGGTGATGGTGATGCTGGAGATGTCGGCCCCCTCAGTTTGAAAGGCTTCTATTCTGGGTTCCTTACTCAGTTTGGGTCTCCTTCACCCTGGACAATAGCTCGGTTTTCTTTGCTTCTTGCAGTCTCTTTACAGATGCTCCTTCTCACCTCAATTCCAGCATCCAGTGTACCATATACCTGCGGCTCTTGCTCAATTTTCAAGCGCTCACATCTGCACTGGTTTGCCACTATCTCGTGAACCCGGGTAGCAGTACGGGTCACATTTTTGCTGCCTCAACATTTAGACTATAAGCCAATTCGTTCTGAATCGTTTGCTTTTGAGCTAAACGCACGAATTGTTGCAATTTCTGTTCATTTAGTGCGCTGATGTATGATTCTGCTGCTGCATCATCTCGATGTTCCGGGTCGTAAGCTAGGTAAGATAAAAGTGGCAGTCACTCAATGTCTTGGGCTAGCTTCTGTAAGCTTTTGCCAGACTTCTGCTTCCAATACCGTAGCTGTGAACGATATATTTGCTTCAGATGATTGTTTCCATAAAGCATGTCAAGCGCATTCATGATAGCAGCCGAGTTTGAGTGCAACTCAACGGGGGTCGTCCACAAAAGCTCAGCAGCTGGGCCTCTTCGAGCAAGAATTAGTGTCGTTGTTCATTGCTGCTCACTTCAGTGATTTACCCTAGCGGTGGCTTCAAACTAGATTTTGTAAATGCTCCAGACCGTTTGCCCGTCAAATATTGGTGCTTTTACATTTCTGGATGTGCTTTGCGCTGCGGTTGTAAGCGGAACTGGTGAGGTGGTAATCACTGCCTTTGCTGCTCCAATTTTTTCAATCTCATGGTTGATTCTCTCCTCAACCTGGCTTAACTTCTCCTCAACGCATTTAATTTGTTTGTTCAGACTACCGACCTCCGCTTTTACTTTGGTTGACTGACTACCGAGCTTCACTTTTATTTCGGTTGACTGTTTTTGAAAATCTGCCTTGATTTCGATCGCTTGTTGGTCCAGCTTCGCTGGTTGTTCATTTAGCTTTGCTGATTGGTCATCTAGCTTTTGTGTAATGTCTGCCTTAATTTTGAATGCTTGGTGTCGCTGTTCTAGCTGCATCAGCGTCAACATTTGCAAAAGCGCATTTTCGGGTTCCTTTGATTTTGGTGTTTCTGCTTCTCCACCTTCTGCACCTTTTCCGCATCTGAGGGCTCACCCAAATCCAGCTACGTGCCTTCCAACTCAATTGCGCCACGCAAGCATGCAATCAGTATGGCCTTTGTATCTTGCGTAGACAGATTTCGCTGTACCAACTCGATATGGTCAATTTATTAATTTTTAGTTGTACTTTTACAGGAATTTTTATTGTTTCAGCTTTTTTACCACCAGTTTCTACATTAAATTTCACTGTTGTGCACTTTAAAAATGTTTAAAAGTTTTCACTTTCATAGTTTCCTTTCTCATTTCTTGACACCAATGTCGCGTCTTTTGAATTAAGTTAAAAGAGTTTATTTACAAAGAATGCACAATCATGAATTACACTATTTCATAAATCGCATTTAGTCTAATTTTTACCGTTTATCAACTTTATATTTCGACCGTCTTAACTATCAACGAAAATCACTTCACTATTACTCAATTAATATCGCCTTTACTTCATGCTCCACACTATCGCAGTTTTACTACCGCGGTTTCACTAGATCTCCCATTCATTCAGCTTGGCTTCATATAGGGTCTCTAGTCATTCAATCCATTTTTCGTACATTGGCGAACTACCTGGAATATTCGAGCAATTCTTAATGGCGCAGTGACGTCACTTTCAGATGTTGATCATGCTTGGTCGATTCTTGTGCTTTCGAGTACATTCGTTCATGATGTTGTTGCGAAGACAATTGTGACAGTAGCTCGCAGAATTATCTGCACATGTAAAAATATTAATAGAGAAAAAAAAATACTAAAATTTCGAAATTTTCAAAATGGCTCAAGCTTGCCCTCTGAAAGTTGAAGATACAATATAAATGCATTTTATTAATTTAAATCTATTATTCTACCAGCCTTAGTTACGATTCAATCATGGCTTGCTATGACTTACTGCTACCAGCTTAACATTTTTAGAGCCTGAATATCCGCGTGCTACCAAAGAATTATGATTAATAGGTACAAAATCGTTGTGAGTCCTTGCATCTTGCATCTGTCGGATAAAAACTGTTCTGCAGCTTTTAGAAGATTTAAAATGTGAGAAGACGAAGCAAATTGTAGACTGGCTTTTCTGACGATTCTCTTGATGGTTCCTCCCGCACCATCACATGGACTGTTCCCGTGAGAAGAGGCGAAAAAATGCCATTCCGCTTACAAACCAAAATCATCATTATGATAGCACAAGTCAATGAAATTCTTTTTATTTTGTATTCCACAGCTGCTTCGTCACTAAAATAATGTACCTTTGTCAATGCAGGAGCGTATGAAATTCAATGAAAACTTTTTGAAATAAATTAAAAGACACAATATTGCGTATTGAACTGTCACTGGTTTCACACAATGTTTTACATTTTGATATTCCATCTTCTTTAAAGTAAATCATCCAGGAAAATGTATCTAAAGCTTGATACTTTAATTTAAGTTCTTCGATCAATTCAATCGTCTGTTTCGGTTATATAATATTCGATTTAAAGTTCATTTGTTAATTCGTAACGAATCTCATGTGACAACCCATTGACTATATCATCAAACTACCATTTTCTTTTTTTAAAAGGGAGTGTTTGTATTGCAGGTATAGAAGATTCTTCTAAAATCTTGCAAAAATTTCATTCATAGAATGTACCGGAGAATCTGTAGCGCCACTATCGCCAGCAACTTTCTACGCGAATTTACCTGCAACATTCTACGCGAATTGACGAGGAAGGTTGACAGAGACACAAGAACGAACGAAGTCATTCCGTCTTCTTCAACAACCGCGCGTCATGATCGCACCAAATGGAATTGTCCGATTTTATTAATGAGCATAAAGTTTTGTTAAATTAGGCATCTGTCTTTTGATAGAATAAAGCGAAGTGTGCGATCAGTGATACGGACAATTGGTGACCCTGTAAGGTAATTCGTGCGTTTTAACTAATGTCTGAAGCCAAATTTCAAGACGCCAACGGCGGTGCCATCAGCAAACACGCAACGACTCGAACACGCCGGCGGAGTCGCGCGAAATAAATGCTATTGCATTGAAGCTGCCACCATTTTGGAAAGGTGACCCAGACGTATGGTTCATACGAGTGGAGGCGCAAAGCCGATCAAATAATATCTAGAACGATCAATCTCGATTCAACAGAGTCGTGGCAGAGTTAGACGTGGTAATAATTGCTCAGGGGGCTGATGTAGTTCGAGCGCCACGCAACGTAGGAAAATATGCTACGTTGAAGGCAAGGTTAACGTCCGTTTTCGGGATGAATGATCACAAAAGGCTGCACCAACTTTTATATCGGCTGGAACTGGATGACCAGCGTCCATCGCAACTTCTTCGAAGGATGCAGTCGATGGCAGGTGCTAATGTGCCGGAATCAGTGGTTAAACCATTGTGGTTGCAGCGCCTTCCCGCAAACATCCGTGCCATCCTGGCAGTGACAGAATCTGATAACCTTGAAAAGTTGGCTTGCGCCGCGGATTGCATTGCGATCTATGACACATCGGATGTTATCGCCAACGTGCAAGGTTGTACAGACACGCATACGTTGGAAAACCCCATCGACGGGAGTGTCAAAGAATAGATTGTGGAGCTCAGGTGCGAAGTTAATCGCATTCAATCCAACTCTTTCAAAGGAAATGTTGCGAAGTGCAACGCAACAATCTATTGGTTCATAACAGTCTTCAGGTATCACTTCAGGTACATTTTCTTCGAATTTGGTAACTTTTTAGGGTTTTGTAAAATAATTTTACAAAACCCTACTAGTTTCGCGACCAGTCTGTCCGTCAGTCCGTCCGTCCGTCCGTGTGTCACAGCAGTTTTTCTCGGAAACTACTTAAGCTAGCAACATCAAATTTTGTACGAAGGTGTAAATTGGTGATCTCTTCAAAGTTCAACTACAAAAAAATATTATGAGTTATTTAAGGGGGGTCTCCCCATATAGGAGAGTGATCCCCCGAAAAAAAAAATTCATTGAAGATAGCCGATATGGGTATCAAATGAAAGATCTTAATGAGAACTTTTCAAAAAAGGTCTTAGTTTGGCAAAATTTGCTTCGAGGGGCGCACAGGGAGGGGAAATACACGAAAAATTTGTGTCCCCCCCCCCTCGCGATTGGACACCTGTGATCCGAAAAATCGGAAAAAAATCAGGATTGTAGGCCTTGGTGAGGACAACAACAACAAATACGTTGGAAGTCGCAATTCACTCAACTTTGTTAGTAATAGTATGATTTATCGATTTTATGTTTTCATGAATAAAATCTTAATGGTCCCCTTAAATTCAGCGAAATTCAGTACGTAGATGTCTGTTTATAAGGTTAATCTATCCTGAAAGTTTCATGAAGATTGAATCATATTTAGCGAAGTTATAGCGGTTTGAATTTTCCTGTATAACTATGGAACAATATGCGCTGCATTTATTACTATGGCTACATATGGCTATGGAACAACATGCGCTTTTTACCGACTCAGACACTACAGTCTTGTTAGGATTTGCATGAAAATTTCAGGAATGATAGGTGTCATGTATATCTTTGAGAATCGGTTCAGCTAGTGGTATCAGTAATCGTAAAACAAAATAGTGGCTGTTTTTAATGCGAAGATTGAATAATTTTGAGTTATTTTTCCCAACTTCAACGTTTAAGGTGCATGCTTTGAACACTTGATTCAATTTAATGAATGACTGAAGATGAGTACCCACAATTTATGCTCATAAGTGAAACAAGTCAGGCAGGTGGGAGAGAGCTCCTAGCAAAAGGGTTTTGCAACCATTCTAGGATTCGAAAAATTGTCCATGAATCGATGATAACAGTACAGGAGAGTGGCCGCTGAAAAAAAAAAATTCATCAAACGTAGCCGATATGAGTATGAAGTAAAAGTTTTCACGGGAGTTCGGTTTTTCTTCAGTGGGTGCACAGGGGGGAAATACATGAAAAATGTGTTTCCTCCGTCGCGGATGGACATCTGAAATACTTATCAAGGGAGATATTTATGACCAAAAACCTCAGAAGTCGAAATTCATTCAACTTTGTTAATAATAGTATGATCTTCGTATTTCATATTTTCTCCAATAAAATCGTCTTTGACATGTTTCTTGATTTGATTCGATCTGCTGACTGCATTTTGTAAATTGAATACAGAACCCTTCTGACATGAGCGTAGGTCTGTTTACCCAACTTGTTTTTCTTTATTTTATTAAATTGTAAAATCGAGTACGGACATCAAATCCTGGTATAAGATTTATGTGTTTGATTTCCTCCACTAAAGATAGTGTTATTGCCCGTCAAGATTTTGTGATCATTTTTCTATGGATTGATAAAGGATTCCAACACTTTGCGCCAAATCCACTACAAAACATCTGCACATATTTTTTATGGTGGTACGTGCAAATGTAAATAAAATATGGAACACCTGTTCGCTTCATTAGTTACCTTTTGTCTGAATTAGTTCTTTTGTGACGATCTCCTTTTGAATGTATGCCAATGGAATACTCCATACTGTTTATTTATTCAAACACGACGGATTGTTCCTTCCATGTTTGAGGTTTATGAAGACTAAACAAAAACACTACAATTACCCTATTTATGGGTTTTTCTTTTACATTTTTTACAAAAATTAATTGGTTTTACTTTATGCTAATTATTTTACACCTTTAAAGGTAAAAGTCATCATCCTTTACCTGTTCACTAAATAAATTAAGGGTGCATAGAGATTATGGGCTTGGCAAATGTGAGCCAGTTAGCATAAAACGAAACTTTGTAATTAAAAATTATAAAACAAGGTAAAATAAAACTCATTCGCACGATATAAGTAAAATTTACATTGATCGCTTTATTTTATATATATATATATATATATATATATATATATATATATATATATATATATATATATATATATATATATATAGGGGTATTACGAAATTTGTGACCACGCTAGAGGTTGCAATTTTGCTTCGATTTTCACCAAATTTTCAGGAAAGGTGTATTGAGCAAATATCTCAGTTAAGTTCGTGATCCAGCTATGTCGGCCGGGCAAAAACAAAATGGCGGCCATTTTAGACGAAAAATCGTGATTTCTGTTCTGATCAAAGTAGAGCTCGGATTTGAATGAAATTTGGTACAAAGGTTCACTGATGTACGTTATGAATCTCACAATTTAAACTCCAAAGTCGGTACGGCACAAACAAAATGGCGGCTGCTCGAATGTCGAAAAACGTGCAAAATTTTGTTATTGTAATAGTGGTCAAAGCTTTCAACAGATTGTCATGAAATTCAGCAATTAGATAACAATTGTAAGTGTCTAAAGAGTTACGTAAAAACCAGGAGGTCACAAAAAACGAAATGGCGGCCAGTTGACGCTCAAAACATCAAAGGCTTTTAAAAGTCGCAATTTTGATCCGATGTACATGAAACTTGAACTCAAGATAAACATTACTTAGATCTACAGACTTTGATATTTTGGTGCTCATGCATGGGCCAATTTCGAAATGGCGGTGGTTTAAATATGCGTTTTTTCAGGTTTTCATGGTGCTCTGGTGTTCCAGCGGATTTTGATGAAACTTGAGATTATGGATCTCTGTACTTTGTTCTTGTATTATGCACAAAATTATTAAAATTGAATGAAAAATAAAAAAGTCGAAAACCCAATATTTTTAAGCTGCCATTTTCACTAATAATTGAATTATTTCGTCCTGTCTAGAGTGAAACTCCGATTTGAATGAGATTTGGCACAATAATTGATGAGGTTCTAGCCCACAAAGACTTAAAATAGTCCAGAATCAATTGCATGCATTTAAAATGACGGCCCCCAAGGGTCAGGAGGCAACCGCAATTCGCTTTTTTAGTAGCAACTGAAATAATGAATTTTTTTCATGGAAACATTTTAAGTGACTTATCTTTAACGTATTTATAAATCAGAATATTTTTTAAATATGGTAAAATATTTTTAACAATTCCCTAAAAAATTATAAAATCGCGATTTGTCTGTCTGTCCGCCCGTCCGTTTGTTCGTGCGTCACAAGTTTTCTCGCAGACCACATGAGCTAGAATGAGGAAATTTTCTACGTAGGTCAAAAGTGGTGCCTCTTGAAATTTGCAGTGTAAGAAAATATTTTAAAGTGTTTAAGGGGGTCTCCTCATACAGGGGGGTGATATAAGCAATTTTTTTATTTCTGTAGCCCTCTTGCAGCCAAGTTTCTCAACAGATTCCGATAAAACTTAAAATTATAAGTTATTAAGGCAAGTTAATTTAATTTAATTATGCAAATCGGATGACAAATAAAAAATTCGAAAAGTTACAGCTTAATAATTTTAGCAGCCGTTTTCAATAAAAATTCAAAATGACGGCGCCTGGTGGTTCAGAAAAAAATCGAAAATGTATATATTAATGGCAATGCAAGTGCTGATTAACCTTGTATAGAAATCTTTTGAAATTAACTATTTGAGCTTTTTAAGCCAACAAGTTACCACCATTGTGTGGCAACAGCTGTGAAATGTATAAATAGCAAATGTGAGAAGGGCGAAACGAGTATACATATGTTTATAACAATTTATTACCCGCCGATTTTCAAAATGTGATTCATACATGTGCAACTCAATTTAATTAGCAAAATATTTGCGCCTCTTTGAAGGGTCTCCAAATATGAACGGCGGCAGATCCTTTCTGTTAATAAATACCCATGTAGTGCTACAAAAATTTCAGTGAGATGTGCAGTAGTAGGCAAGCCAAATTCTTTATTGACACCTCACGCTACATACGAGAAATTTACATTTCCGGCTGGTGCTGCCAACGGGGATTTTTTTTATGAACTGTTAATTTCAGGACGTTGGCAAAAGTCAACATTTTTATCATAGTAAAGTTCGCGAACCAGAAACGTTTGGAAATTATTAAAAATTACCACTGAAGTTCTTAGTCGATTTCATCAAAAAATCATCTTCAGCGATGAAGCTCATTTCTGCCACAATGGCTTTGTTAATAAGCAAAATATGCATTATTGGTCAGCAACAAATCCATATGAGCTTTTTGAGACACCATTGCACCTGCAAAAAATTACTGTTTGTTGTAGTTTCCATGCCGGTGGTGTGAATGGGCAATATTTTTTTGGGGATAGAAACGATCGTCATATTTCCGTCGATGGAGAGCACTATGGTATTTTGTTGGCAGGTTATTTGTGGGCAGCATTGGATAAACTTGACATCAGTGATATGTAGTTTCAACAAGACGGTTCTACTAGCCACACAGTACGCCTCACAATCGATTTTATGTCCTTAATGGAAACCCCTATATTCACTGCAGACCTTCCTACTCTGCCTCCAAAAATAAAACTATCACCTTATGTAGATGATACCAAGCACGACAAATAAGTGTCATCCCTTCAAAATTGTAACGATCAATAAATATTTTATTGGAATACTTTCGTAAATGGAAGATTAAGATTTATCCGGGCAAACCAAGGCACTATTTATCACAAGGAAAAAACAGCAAACTTCAAAGAGACTTATCGTTGATAACAAAATAATAGACCGGGCACCAATGGCTGAAATCTTGGACTTACATTTGACAAGAAACTCACATGGAAACAACAACTACAAAACAAACGAGAACACTGCATTGGCTTCTCTCCTCTTAATATCCTCTCATTCAATCCAGAATACAGCCTTAAAAATCAAATGCTTATATACAAACAGATTATACGACTGACGCAACTATACGGTAGTTCCGCTTTCCACTAGACGAGAAAGACTAACAAAAAGGCACTCCAGTCCTTCCAAAAACGAATAATTAGAAATATCTTTAAAATTCCGCGGTACATTAGCAACATTGACATCTACAGTCACCTATGAATTGAGACAGTTGAAAAAACTTACATGATAAGGCATTGATGCAATTGACAACCATACTCATAGTAACTTGGCATTTTTTCGAGCTTTCCAAAACAGGGATAAATAAAGATTCCCACTCATCCATCAAATAACACTGTAAAAATTATTTCCTAAAATCATGTAATAACTGAAATTGGCTCAGGAAGGTGTATGAGTACTGAATTACTCACAGATATGTGGTAGTTAAGGAGCCAAATTACACTAACTCCACACCCCCACATTCCATGCCATAAAGGAAGCCCTTTCCCAACTAGCAACTAACCGTGAGAATAACCAAGATGCTAGATCTCGTGCTAGCTAACTTGACAGTGCAACCTCATCTGCATCATTTATTTTTTGTCTGTATATCATCTCAAGATATTTTTATATCCTGAACCAGTTACAAACAAACTCCAAAGAACTTATATGGATCTTCTTCACTCAGTATATGGGTACGTTAACAGCGACTTCACAGCCAATTTTCAAAAGCATGGAGAAGGTAATCTAGAGTTTACAAACATTTTCAATTGATTTGAAGATTCGACATGGATGTAAAAATTCCTAGATAAGCTGGAAGGCTCATCTCGTGAATACTACTTTACGACGGTAGTCCCAAAAGAACATGGCAGGCATTTCAAAAAGTGCTGTGCATCGCATTTTCACCGAAAATTTGGACCTGAGAAAGCTGCGTGCAAGATGGGTGCCGCGTTTGCTCACAATGGAGAACAAACAGCAACGTGATGATGTTTCCATCGAGTGTTTGACAATGTTTCGCAGCAACAAAGCCGAGTTTTTGCGTCGATTCATAACCATGGACGAAACATGGATACATCATTTTACACCTGAGATCAAGGAGCAGTCAAAGTAGTGGACTGTAAAGGAGAACCGGCTCCAAATAAAGCAAAGACAGCTCAGTCGGCTGGCAAGGTCAGTCCCTTGGATTATTTTCTTTTTCCGAATTTGAAAAAAATGGCTAGGCGCCAAAAGATTTGCTAACTATGAAAAGGTAGAGTCTGCGGTTAAAAGCTATTTTGAGAAGCTTGACGGTTCCTACTATAAAGCGGGTATCGAAGCTATTGAATATTGTTCGGAAAAGTATATCGAGCTGAAAAGAGAATATGTTGAAAAATAAAAAACATTTTCGCAATTTTTTTACTGTTTTCTTTGTCGGGTGGGGTACTTATGGGACCGCCTTTGTAGAGTGAATATTTACAATCCATAAGTGGACTTTTTAATTACTTCACTCAAAACAAGATTCGAAACAGGTAAAGATATCCCTTTCAACCCCGTAGAGGGTTCCTTTAGTACCCTACTTGGAGACGACCACCTGTCAAGCTTGTGTCTGCTTAGTATACGAGTATATAGGAAAAGAGCGATGAACCCCGGTTTCGAGGATAAAATCTAAAATTTTTCGGCAGCCCTCTATTGCAGCGTGATTCACTGCAGCGATTACCGCTGTGACAGGGTTTACTTCAATAATATATTAAGTGGCTGCAAGTGAGCAGTATGCCGTGGTGACTGCTCGATTACTACAAGCTTTCGAAATTGGTAGTGTGCGTATACAAAATATTAACATGTATTAAGTGGCTAAATTGCTTTCTATGTAAAATGAAAGCTCACTACGTCTTGTATATTTCTTAATAACTTATACACTCAGAGAGAGAGAGAGAGAGAGCGACTACCACACCAACCAAACGGGTGAAGCCAGATCACCTCTGGTTGGAGCAGCAGAACCATATCACATTCGACTAAAGGAATACCATGTGGCTCAAGAGCGAATTTTTGCATCAGTGCATCAGCAAAGGTCACCTCATGCTCATACAAAATAAAATGATCCACTCGTCATTGGAGGAGCTTCCGCAGGAGAGTGGGTATCTGCCATCAAATCCTGAACGTGTGCAACATCTCGAAGGTTTCTGAGAATCACACCAGACCTTACGCACCAATTAAAGTGTCGGGCGAGATTGCTGTTGCATTAATTGACACGGGTGTAAGTATTCAGCTACCTTGCCTCAAACATCGGCTCAAAGGTACGCCATCAACACTCTACGTTGACAAAACTTTGGCGCTTTGACATCAGCACAGCTGGCAGCATCAAACATCCTATCTAGGGTAGATTGACAAATTCCATCACGTTTAGAGGTCAAACTAATAATATCACATTTTTCATCACCCCCTCACTGACTAAGAACGTGCATCTCGGCGTCGATTTCGTCCTTCGATTTGGTTTGGCCCCAGGTTTATCCGTAGAATCACACTTCAACACAAGACATGTCCAGGAACTTACTTCTATGCCCAACAGACACGAATTAACTCCTAATCAACGACAACACCTGAAAACATCCATCTTACGCTACGCAAGGCTTTGACCGCATTACTCTCACATGTTGTTGAAATTGGCGATAGCAAGCCAATAAAACAGAGACACTACACTATTCCGCCGGCCATGGAAAAGTTAGTGCACGTTGAGTCGGACAGGATGCTAGAGTAGGGGGTTATAGAGAATTTTCAAAGTTCCTGCTCCTTCTCAATAGCCTTTGTGGTGAAACCAGGTAAAGTTCGTCTTTTTCTAGATACCAGGAAAGTCAACGTAGTGACCATTAAAGACACGTACCTTCTTCTGCTTATCGATGGAATATTGGAAAGACTGCCGAAAGCAAACTACATTACGAGTCTCGACTTGAAAAATGCCTTCTAGCAGATTCCACTTGATGAAGTATCGGGGGATAAAACCGCTTTCATAGTATCGGGACGATCAATATACCAGTTCTTCACAATGCCTTGTATAGCGCCCCACAAACGATGACCCGTCTGATGGACAAAGTCATTCCATCTCATCTGAAATACTGGATGACCTTCTACTCACAGAAACGTTTGAGGAACATCTTCTACTGCTACCAGAAGTAGCCCTGCATATCAGTAAGACGAAACTCACCAACAATGTCCAGAAATGCAAGTTTGTTATGAACAAAGCCCGATATCTAGGACATACCATCGGACATGGTACCATCAAAACAGATCAGGACAAAACTCGAGCGATTGATGAGTTAATCAGCTATGCGGTCCTCTAAGAGTTTGCGTTTAGTACCGAAGGTTTATTCAAAACAATGCAACGGTTTTAGCGGATCTGTTGTACATGCACCGGAAAGGTAAATTCATTTGGTCCGAACTTAGCTGAAAAGGATTGGAAGAGCTCAAGCAAGCTTTGACGTCTGCTCCAGTCTCGCACAGCTCTGACTTCCAGAAGCCCTTCTCCATTCATTGCGACGCAAATCAACATGGAGTTGGAACTATGCTAGTGCAATTGACCGATGAGGGAAAAGAAGCTCCCATTGCTTTAATTGTCCAGTAAACTGAACTCGACCCAAAGGAACTACAGCGTATCTAAACAAGAATGTCTGGCGGCGGTGATGGCTGTCATTCAATGAAGATAATCCCATTGAGATAGATTAAGGCAGCCCACATTTTAATTCAGATAACAACAACAACTTGAGGCAAATCATCGTAACCCAACAAACACATTTGCCTGATTTGAAAGTGGTCGACGGTTATATTTACCGACGCAATGAATACGCGACCGATGACTCGTTGCAGGAAGAAGAGTCTTGGAAACCTTAGGGACTGGAAGAATTGACTCGCAATCCGATCCTTCGTATACACGACCATCCCCTAAGTGCCCACGGTGGCTACAGTCAGACGCTTCAGCGCCTTAAGAAATACTTCTTCGGACCTAAAATGTTATCTCAGGTCAAGAAGCATGTAGACGCCTGTGAGACCTGTAAAGGCACTAAGGCTCCCAACCAGTCTCTTCAACCTCCCATGAGTCAACTTAACAAACCTGAGCGCGTATTACAACGTCTTTATATAGATCTAATTGGTCCATACCCTCGATTTTCTATGGGACACATTGGAGCTATCGTTGTCCTAGATCAGTTATCTAAGTTCCCGCTTGTGGAATCTATTCGCCAATTCATGACTCTGTCTATCGTGAAATTCTTACTGATAGTATAATTCCAAGTTCATGCCATCGTATATTTCACGGTCGCATAGATGAATCGGGTCCTTGTAGATAGTGTACCAATTCTTCAGAACGGTTTTTTCACTCCTGGTTCCCGCTTAGCGTTTTGATATTGAGCTCCCAGCTTCGCGATCCATTGTATCTATTGGGGAGCAAAATGTCAAAACATTTTGTTCAGAGTCGGTGCCGTGCGGCGAAGCTGAGCCCAACAATAATAAATTTATTTAATTAAGCAGTCACGCGATTCACACGTATGCAAACTCACTCCACACCCCGCTATGCACAGTTCAGCCAGCAAGCTTGTGGACACGTATCGTGGCTAAAAGTCCCAGTCAGCGACCGGGTTCATATATTACCGGTAGCTTCGAATCCACTCAGCAACTCGAAATGCCGTGCTAAATGCTTGCGAACTCGAACCTTCAACCGAAGATAATTAGGGTTTTGTAAAATAATTTTACAAAACCCTACTAGTTTCGCGACCAGTCTGTCCGTCTGTCCGTCTGTCCGTCCGTCCGTCCGTCCGTCCGTGTGTCACAGCAGTTTTTCTCGGAAACTACTTAAGCTAGAAACATCAAATTTTGTGTGTTGGTGTAAAGTGGTGATGTCTTTAAAGTTCAATTACAAAAAAATTTTATAAGGTATTTAAGGGGGGTCTCCCCATATAGGAGAGTCACCCCGAAAAAAAAATTTCATTGAAGGTAGCCGATATGGGTATCAAATGAAAGCTCTTGATGAGAACTTTTCAAAACAGGTCTCAGTTTGGCAAAATTTGCTTCGAAGGGCGCACAGGGAGGGGAAATACATGAAAAATTTGCCATTAATCGATGATAACAGTACAGGAGAGTGGTCCCTGAAAAAAAATTCATCAAACGTAGCCGATATGAGTATGAAATGAATGTTTTCATGGGAGCTTTTCAAAGCAGTTGTTAAACTGTCAGTTTTTGCTTCAGTGGGGGCACAGGGGAAAATACATGAAAAATGTGTTTCCTCCGTCGCGGATGGACATCTGAAATATTTATCAAGGGAGATATTTATAAGTATAACAATACCAAAAACCTCAGAAGTCGAAATTCGTTCAACTTTGTTAAAAATAGTATGATATTCATTCATTCATATTTTCTACAATAAAATCGTCATTGACACGTTCCTTGATTTGATTCGATCTGGTGACTGCATTTTGTAAATTGAATACAAAACCCTTCTGACATGAACGTAGGTCTGTTTACCCAACTTGTTTTTCACTTTTCTCTAGTCTGCTGAGCACGAGCTTTATCGATTTTCCCTTTCCCCAACGCTGTGGCTTTATTTGTATTTCAATATTTCTGTATCACTATGCCGTTACGATTTTTCAAACATATGCAACTTCTTTAAACTTTGGATTTCAATATTAAAATTTAAATATGTTCCCTTTTGTGTCAACTACCATCCATTCACTATATTGTCGTAGCAGAGAATAAGGAGGAAATTTTTCTGTGCAAACTTTAAAAAAAACCACACTTTCAGGTAAAGCCGATTAAAATGGAGTGACACTGGTTTTTATTTTGAAGCAAAAATATATGTGCTGTGCATGTCATTAAAGTTTTGCTTGAATTAAACCATTATACGAGTATACGAGGTGTGTTCAAAAAATATCGCGAATTTTGTTTTTTTTTTTCAAAAATTATTTATTTATTCATGAATATCTGTTTTGTCCCCTTCAAAGTAATCCCCGTGAGATATTATACACTTGTGCCAACGGTTTCTCCAATCTTCGAAGCACTTCAAAAAATCATTTTTTTTAATCTTGTTCAGCTCCTCCTTCGATGCCGTCTTTATCTCGTCAAGCGTAGCGTAACGTCGTCCTTTCATGGGCCTCTTCAGTTTAGGAAACAAGAAAAAGTCACAGGGGGCCAGATCTGGGGAATACGGTGGCTGCGGCATCATTAGTGTGTTGTTTTTGGCCAAAAAGTCGCGCACAAGCAACGATGTGTGAGCAGGGGCGTTATCGTGGTGCAAAAGCCAATTTTTGTTCTCCCACAAATCCGAGCGTTTCTGGCGGATTGCTTCGCACAAATTGCGCATAACTTGCAGGTAATATTCCTTATTGACCGTTCTTCCCTGTGGCAAGAGCTCATGATGCACCACGCCCCTGCAATCGAAGAAAACTGTCAGCAAAACTTTCACATTCGACCGAACTTGGCGCGCTTTTTTCGGTCTTGGTTCATGCGGCAGCTTCCATTGAGATGATTGAGCTTTGGTTTCCACGTCATAACCATAAACGCACGATTCGTCACCAGTTATGACCCTCTGGAGCAAATTTGGTTCGTCGCGGACAGAGTTTAACATATCATTAGCAATGTTCATGCGTTGCTGTTTTTGGTCGCAATTGAGCAATTTTGGTACGAATTTTGCGGCGACCCGTCTCATGCCCCAATCGTTGATCAAAATCAAATGGCACGAGCCAATCGATATGTTTAGGTCCTCAGCAACTTCTCTAACGGTGATTCGATGATTGGCCAATACCATTTTCTCCACTTCATTAATTTTTTCGTCTGTTGTTGAAGTGCTCGGGCGTCCGGCACGCTTGTCGTTCACATCTTCTCGGCCTTCTAAAAACATTTTGTACCACCGATAAACGTTGCTTCGGTCCAAGGTAGCTTTTCCGTATGCCACAGTCAACATTCGGAATGCATCCGCGCACTTAATTTCGTTTTTCACACAAAATTTGATACACGTTCTTTGATCCATTTTTTTGAATAAGTAAAAATTGAAGACGATTGAAAACACGTGCAAGTAAAGCAGCTATCACCAATTAAGTGAACATTCAAAATGGCCGAGCTTGTCGGCATAAGTGACAGACATGAGTACCAACATAACGCCACAAAAAATCGAAATTCGAATATACGTAACCCGCGAAAATTAAAAATTCGCGATACTTTTTGAACACACCTCGTATATCTGTACATCGTAGGTGAACACGTCAACTAAAAGTTGAGTTAATTTGGATGGCACACCCGACATCCTTTGGTTTAGTGCATTGTCAGAGGAACTATTGAAGAAAATATCTCACAACATGATAAGCATTCATTATATCTCAACCAACTGACAATTCTATCTGACAAATATTTTATAATAAACTTAAATTTGTATCACAGAAAGGTGGTATATGCTCTAGTGGTTTAATTCTTTTCATAGAATATTATCCATACGTAAAATATGTTTCACGAAAAACACTCCAAAACTGCACAGTCAATGTAAATATAAATGCATAAGAAGCCAAATAAATATATGAATTGAGAAATTTCAAAAGTATGATGGCATATTTGTTTAGTAGAAAGACAGAGCTTAGTGTCAAAAACGATAACACGGGAATAAACGCATCATGCCTTTATCCCATTCCTTAAACAACATAACCGAAATATCCTCTTAGTCCGAAGGCTTACTATCATTCCAAAAGCTCAAGTAGATAATGTTGCACAGCCTAAAAGCCATACTTTGGAGCAGAGATTGTTTCTAATCATTGTACTTACTCAACATGGATGTGGTTGATCCCAATGGTGCTTTCACCCACGTGTAACGAGGTAAATGTCTGTGTTTTGTCAACAAAATGCGACAGGCTTCAAGGCACACGAAATAATGCGAAGGCAATAGGATTCCCTGGTAATATGTTGTATCTTAATGCTTGCTAACTTCTAATTTTTTTTCAGTAACAATAAGGATCAAACATGAATCGTTTATATTAATTTTACTCGATACTACTCTTGGTAAATTATTTCAAATTAAGAAGCAAAAATTAAAGGATGACTTTAATGGGGAGTTTCAGATCTGGTCGATTTCGCAGATTTAAGTAAAATAATTCATTTTTATTCGTTTTATGGCCTTGTCTGGTGCAGTTGAATATTTTAATGATCCAAAATTAATTTTGGTTGGCAAACTATAAGACAATCTCCTTTATTTCTTTGCTTCTAACATTCGAAGCGTATTACAGAACAACGAAAGCAGTTAAACCTATTGATAGGAAAATAATTCAGAAGTTCTCCGGGAAAGTGTCCTGTGGTTACATTATGAAATGCCTAAAAGTTCAACGTCATTCAAGCAGTTTACATTTCTAACTCACCTTCAGGTATACAATGGGAGCTGAAGTAAATTGACATGCATCAATGCAAGAAGGAAGGGTCCACCAATTGCACTAATAGACTTACCATGCAACACAATCGATACAATTCTATAGGGAGCAGCAAATACTTTGAATTAAATTAATATCAACAAAAAAAAATTTTCCAGGAAAATTTAAATTACGTCAACAACTTCCCGCAGATGGCACCAGCTGGAAATGTTAATTGCTCTTAGACAAAGTTAGTTTCAAGAAGAAAATAATTTAATTGAACAGCGCCTTGAAACTTAAATATGGTATAACAAATTTTTCTAACGTATGAATACTTTCTCATGTCAGCTATTCCAAACATTTCTATGAAAATAACAAACTTTGCTTATTTTCTGTGCATTGGGAAACCACCAGTTTTAATTTAAACGTTTGATCTCGGATAATTTTCACATATCGCCCACTCCTTTCAATAACGACATTTCTCAAAAATGGGCAATTTTGAGTTATGACTATTGTCGAAATGCCCGTAAAGAGTAGTACATACCTGCAAAATCGTCATATCTGTAACTCAATATTTAGCCGCTTGAGCCCACTAGTGTCGTTTCTCCATTTAAAAAACTTTAAGAGTGATCTTTTCAAGAGTGTCACAATTCAGTTGCTCTCGAACCATTGAGCAGGAAGTACATTTGGTCTATTAGTGCATGAGTATTATTTTTTTATAACGCGTTATTCAACTCAAGGTATGTGTAGTTTTTATACGAAGTTTTGTATCAAGAATGCATTATTTGGTTTTATGTCAGTATTGTAAGGAAAATATATAGCTTACTCTTGTGTATTTTTTTTATTTATAACGTTCTTGCACAGTAATTGGGAGAGATCAATTGTACTATTTTGAATTAGGACACTATTGTTAGTAAAAAATTATTCCTAATACAGAGTAGTTTTGGATCAATTTGTTTTATGACAATCTTCCACCCAAAAATTTGACCCCTTATCAGGGATATTTGCAGTCTCATTTCGGAATTTGTCATTATTGTCAGTATAAGATTAGCTGTTTGCAAATAGTCACAAGTTGCAGCATGTTCCTGCCAGTCTTTTCTTCAATAGGTAATGAACCTCTTGCTCGTTCAGGTGGATCATTATTTCTTCTCGAGGAGAAAAAAGGGTTAAACTGCTTGTAGAAATTCGCCCGACAGTGGAGACAAACAAAAATTGATGACGCTTAGCACTAAATATGCATGAAACGGTACTCAATTGTTTCGATGACTATTTCCTCAACTCATTTAGTGCATTTATTTCGTACATTTTTGTTGTCTAAATCTAATTGAACTCAAAAAGCAGCAACATGAATAGATTTTGAGGACAAACTGTATCAGTATCATGATTCGACTCGATTTGTAAGTCGGGAAGTTAGCAAGCTACCTGCTAACTTCCCAACTTAGAATTATGGTTACTATCTCATTTGCATTTCTGTCTGCTGCAGGAACCCGTCATTCTTCATCGGAGTCTAGCAGTTCCAGAGATTCAAGTGATGGAAGTGAATCTGAGGTTTTCGATGATACTGATGCGGACAAAAATTGGGATCCTTCATCTCATTATGAAAGCAGTGAAGATGAAAACCAGAAATACGTTAGCCGTGTTGCTATTATGACCAAAAAAACTTCAAGTAGTGATGCTCATAAAGCTAGTAAGATAAATGCAACAAACAGCGCTCTAAATTTAATCCATTCAGTGCTACTAGATAGCACTGTTAGCCATATTCCCGACCTACCTATAAGTAGAACTCCTACTACAACAAGTGATGCAGAAACCACCGTTTCTACTTTCGTTGATGATCTGACGCCGGTCAAAATAGGAAAAAGGAAAAGAAATGAATCCAGCTGGAAACGGAATATCTTGAAAGCAGCTAAAAATAGTGGAAAAGAATATGAAACTTATTCAAAGACAAATCGTATGAGAGAAGCGAGGAAAATGAAAACTTCATGTACAAATAAATGCCGATTACAATGCTCTGAAAAACTCAAGGAAGATGAAAGGAAGAGTATTTTTGATGCCTATTGGAACCTAGGAGACGTTGTCAAACAGAGGGAGTTTATTCTTAACTGCACATCGGAAATTAAGCCAAAATACCGCTACGTGCGTAAGGGTGGACAAAGGCCTCGACGAAATAATAATTCTGCGTTCTTCTCTAATCTCCGTGACCGACGCATTCGTGTATGTAAGTTATTTTTTAAAAATATTTTAGATATAAATGACCGGCCTATTCGTACTGCCTTTGAGAAAAAACCACAAGCTAGCAGGTGCAGTGATGGCAGAGGATAAAAGAAGAAAACATGGAAAGCAACCCGAGATGGACGAAACTATTAGGAAGAGAGTAACAGAACACATCAACAAAATCCCTAAAATTTAAAGTCATTATACTCACAAAAAACCCACTAAACACTACATTGAAGGAGGTAGAACCATAATAGATATATATAACGATTATGTGAGCAACTGCAGAAGAAATGATATTACTTTCTGTAATTTCAATTACTTCTACAACATTTTCACCAATGACTTCAATTTAAGTTTTTTTCAAACCAAAGAAAGATCAGTGTGAAACTTGTGTTGCTTATGAGAATATGTCAGAAATAGATAAAGTGAGCATAAAAGCAAGCTACGATCAGCATTTGGTTGAGAAAGAGTTATCAAGAAAAGAGAAGGAGAAAGATAAACAGGAACTAGCGAACAAAGCTTTGTTATCAGTTTACGATTTACAAGCTGTAATGCCGTTGCCAAAAAGCGATTGCTCAGCGTTTTACTATTCATGCAAATTAAATGTAGTTAACTTTACGATAACAGATTTTCTTAATAAAACCACTGATTGTTTTGTTTGGGATGAATCAAACGGCCACCGTGAGGTAAATAAACTCGGTTCGTGTGTTTTAAAATATATAGAGAAAAATATTGGAACATACAAGGACGTCACTTTCTATTCCGATAACTGTAGTGGTCAGCAAAAAAATCAATTTATGGTAGCCGCATATATCTTTGCTCTTCGTAAATTCAACCTTAATTCTATCACTCACAAATTTTTAATTAAAGGCCACACCCAAAATGAAGCAGATTCTGTTTACTCTTTGATTGAAAGAAAAATGAAACAAGCAGTTAAAAGTGGCCCAATTTATACACCAGAAGTTCTCATTTCCTTGATCAAAACAGCAAAAAAAACGGGTGAACCATTTTCTGTAAAGGGGCTTTCGTATGAAGATTTCTTCGATTTGAAACGTTTAGCAACTGATATCGGTCCTCTGCGTTTTGTAAAAAATACACAAAATCAACCGAGTAAATTTAAAGAAATCAAAGTATTGAAAGTTCAACAAGATTACCCAAATTCATTTTTTTACAAGAACTCTTATGAGGATTCAGACTTCATGGAAGCCAGAATTATAAAGAAAGCCAAGGGTAATGTCTGTTTAAAGCATGCCTTCGAAGAAAAGCCTAAGATTTTTGAGACTAAAAAGAGAGACCTTATGCGACTTATTGAAAAAAGCTTAATACCAAAAGTTTGCAAAACTTTCTACGAAAACCTATAGTATTCGTCAGAAACAATATCAGTTGTTTTAAAGTTTAACTCTTATGTAACCACTTCAGTATGAAATATCCATTTATATTCTTTACTTTTCTACTATTGTACTATTTAATTATATTTTAATTTGTTTAAATTATCAAAAAAAAGAAATTTTGAATTCGTTTTAAAAATAAAATGATTTTACTTCAAACTGTGTTTTATCTTCATCAAATCCCTCAACCATTAAGCAATAATCTAAAAAATAAGAAGTCTACTTTGAATGTAATTATTCTTCGAAGAATGTCATAGTTCAAGATAATTTAATCCTGGAATTCCATATTGAATTATTTTAAGGAAAATAACGTCATATTTTGAAATGCTGCAAGCACAATCCATGAAATTTTGAACAAGAACGTCATTAATCAAATAAAAATATTTAAAATTTAAATTTTTTCCTGTTTATCCTTTTCAAACTGAGAAAATGTCAGTCATTATCTAAAACAGTCTGCTGCATAGTGAAAAATTCAAGCGTAGCTTAATATTTTTATTTTAAAAGATTTTATGCCACTTTCAAACATTAAAATCATTCTCCTGGAAAATCACATTTTTCGAGATATGACGTTGTTTAAAGGAGTGAGTGATATATCCATCTTAAAGTCTCAACTCTGCAGGGGGAATGCCGGATGACAAGAATAGGAATAGTTATGGAGGTCACCGTAAGGCTCCTCAAGGGATGACACTTTAGACAATGAACTTGAATTAATGCTTTGTTTTGGATCTAGCTGCTTAACACGGTAGCTCTGAAGCGACACTCGTGCATGAACAGCTCCAATTCAACTATCATACCATCTCCGTTCCAGTAAAATATTGGCAGGCCTCGGAGTACCTTCGAAGTTTGAAGTTGGTGGTAAAGGTACAATTGAAATAGACTCTTGGTTAGCACTAGTCTGGCTCTGAGAACTTGACCCCATAAGGGCTTAAGTCAACCTTTGTATGGCCTCCCTGCTGTACATAGATAAGTATGCGACCAAAAAGGAGACTACATACACTAACGGAGACAGCGGCTCTAAGGGGGGCCGTAATTGATTTAGAGCAATTTTAACGGAAATACCTAAAAATAGGTAAAAAAAAAATCCAAAAAATAAATAAATAAAAATATCAACAATGACAATGGAATCAAAAGTTACAGCCACGACATTAATAGCACATTGAGAACGGTACCAACGGTGACAAAAATGACGACGAAGACAATGATAGTAAAGACGGATGAAAAACGTTGATCTACAGATAGCGTTGTCCAAACTGAAATACCTGCAACTTTTGGGTGCAGCAAAAAATGATGCGAACGCCAGCGCATCCTAAAAAGGAAGAGCGGGAAATTCTGCAGGAGCGCCAGATGTTTGAGTGGTAGGGGCAAATATAAAGAGCATGGAAAATTCAATGATTACTGCTGTATTATCGATCCATCCTAACGTCCATAAAGTGATCACGGCAGAAAGAGAAAAAAGTGACCATTGTACCGCCACCATTTAAAATTTAGCTGAAGTACTATACTGGGAAATAAAAGCCGATAATGTCTCCTAAGAAATGAAGTTGCAGAGTACGACTGTCATCTAGCGACATCAAAAGGAAAGGCTAATCCAAAAAGTAGGAGACATTCTAAAAGGAGGAACTGGTTAAAAGCCAAAGAGGACAAGAAGGCCAAAAAAGAGCAGATGTCTAAAGAAGTGCTTTGGGCTGAGGCTTAAGGGTACATCATCAAACATCAATAGAAGAATGGCATTAAGCCCAATTGAAGGAAATCTGGGTTAAAAAAGGAGAAATGATGATGCCAAATCAGAGGCTTCACACAGTGCTGACAAAAAGAGTAAAAAAGCGCAAAGAAACTCCTTCAAAAAGCGGCAGGAAATATTTTTCGCACAAATTCTCAGGAGAGAAAAAGCCACAACAAAGATTCTAGCAGCAGGCACTCCTCTTAAGATCTTAAGATGGCGACCCTACTTATTTGGAAGCATGAAAATCCTTTGAGTAGTGTTGATGCGAACCAGCTCTTTATTTGTTGTATTTGAATTTCATATTCTTATGACACGGAAAACATCAGAATCGAATCTTATTGTTTTCAAAGTAACGTTAAATACCATCCAATTTCGTCGAATATGGCAGGGTTTCTTTGTCAATGGCATAGGTAATTCGGCTTCAATACTCTTCAGAAGAGAAGAAGACGTGCTGCCTGGTGAATCATAAAAACCGTGACAGTCTTTGGCTTTCTCGGCCGGTAAAAGCCGTTGCAGTTGGAATTTTTACTGCCACACACATCTTTTGTAAACATCATCATTTACTGATACCACGTCTAAGCCTTATCGTGATTCTATATTTTTTGATATTTTGATCGAGCCAGTCGATGCCATGAATGAATTTGGTATACATGTCGGGTGGCAACACTGATGGTGGAGAGGTTACCGCCTGCAACATGAGCGAAGGGATTCGACTACGAGAGCGCACCACGGGCAGACGTGAGTTTGTTCGTTCTTCCTAAATACTGAATTTTGTAATAAATCTTTTCAACAAATAAAGATTGTTTTATTTTTCAACGTTTACATGGGAGGTCAACCGGGATGAGCATTGATTAATAATCTAATTTGTTTGTGTTCCGAACCCGGTATCGATCAGCAGCACCATTTTGAAGTGATATCGTGCGTGTGTGCGAGCTGCTACCAGTCTAGAGAGAGACAGCCATATTGGTGCGCGAACTTTAATGATTGCCGAGAAAAGAGAGAGAGATAGGGATCTATGGAATTTGACGAAAAATAATCCCGTATTAACTAACAAAATGTGTGAGATGAAGGACAATATGAGACGAGTCGTGAGTGCAGAGACAATCGTTAAGAATATTGGAGCAGGAACATCAGCACCGATTCAAAATCTCACAGTGGCAGCGAGTGTGGGCCAGGAACCCAGTGGGGTGTACGCGTTCCGCGAAGTGGAAGAGAGTATTGAAAAATTCAGTGCGGAGAATGAAAGAAGTATATCCACATGTATAGAAGAGTTCGAATGTTTTAGTAAGAGCGTTGGTTGGACTGAACTGCAAAAATCCCTTTACGCGAAGAAGTTATTAACAGGAATCGCGCGGAAATTCATGTTCACCGAGAACAATTTGGATAATTGAGACAAGTTGAATCGTGCTCGATGGGCCGAGCTCGACAGAAAATTCAGTGCCGCAGAAGTACATCGAAAATAACTCAAACCTACGAAGAAGCCTGTTAGAATACGTATAGGAAATGCAGCGCATAGCAGAGGCGGGGAAGGTAGATGAAGCCACCATAAGCGAGTATGTATCCAATGGTATATCCGACGACGCAGCAAACAGACCGATCCTGTATGAGGCGAAAACGATCGCTGAGCTGAAACCAAAGTTATATGTCTATGCGAAGGTGGAAGGCAAAAATCCATATAAAATAAATCCCCGTTGGCAGCATCAGCCGGAAAGGTAGATTTCTTGTTTCGAAAAAGAATTTGGCTTGCCTACTACTGGACTTCTTACTGCTATTTTTGTAGCACTACATGGGTATTTATTAATAGAAAGGATCTGCTGCCGTTCGTATTTGGAGACCGTTCATAGAGGCGCAAATATTTTGCTAATTAAATTGAGTTGCACACGTATGGATCGCATATTGAAAATCGGTGGGTAATAAATTGTTATAAACATATTTATACTCGTTTCGCCCTCCTCACATTTGCTGTTTATACATTTCACAGTGGTTACCACACAAAGGTGATAGCTTGTCGGATTAAATAGCTGAAATAGTTTATTTCAAAAGATTTCCATAAAAGTTTAATCAGCACTTGCATTGCCATTAATATATACATTTTCGATTCTTTTCTGAATCACCAGGGGCCGTCATTTTTATTGAAAATGGCTGCTAAAAATATTAAGCTGTAACTTCTCGAATTTTTTATTTATCATCCGATTTGCATAATTAAATTAAATTAACTTGCCCTAATAACTTATAATTTCAAGTTTTAACGGAATCTGTTGAGAAACTTGGCTGCTAGAAGGCTACAGAAATAAAAAAAAATGTTTATGTCACCCCCCTGTATGTGGAGACCCCCTTAAATACTTTAAAATATTTTCTTACACTGCAAATTTCAAGAGGCAGCACTTTTGACCTACGTAGAAAATTTCCTCATTCTAGCTCATGTGGTTTGCGAGAAAACGTGTGACGCACGAACAAACGGACGGACAGACAGACAAGTCGCGATTTGATAATTTTTCAGGGTATTATTAAAAATATTTTACAATATTTAAAAAAAAATCTGATTCATAAAAACGTTCAAGATAAGTCATTTAAAACGTTTCCATATAAAAATTCATTATTTCAGTTGCTACTAAAATAGCAAATTGCGCTTATTCCTGACCTTTGGGGGCCACCATTTTGAATGCATGCATTTGATTTTGGACTATTTTAAAGCTTTGTAGGCTAGGACCTCATCAATCAATGTGCCAAATCTCGTTCAAATCGGAGTTTGACTCTAGACAGGGCAAAATAATTCAATTTTTAGTGAAAATGGCAGCTAAAAATATTGGGCTTCAAATTTTCGACTTCTTTATTTTTCATTCAATTTTAATAATTTTCTGCATAATACAAGAAAATAGTACAGAGATCCATAATCTCTCTCTGCCACAAAAACCTGAAAAAAAACGCATATTTAAAATATCAAAGACTGTAGATCTAAGTAATGCCTATCTTGAAACCAAGTTTCATATATGTCGGATCAAAATTGCGACATTTAGAAGCCCTTGAAGTTTTGAGTTTCAATTGGCCGCCATTTTGTTTTTTGTGACCTTACCTCCAGTTTTTTAACGTAATTCTTTAGATACTTATAATTTCTATCTAACTGCTGAATTTCATGAACATATGTTGAAAGCTTTGACCACTATTACAACAACAAAATTTTGCACGTTTTTCGACCTTGGAGCGGCCGCCATTTTGTTTCTGCCGTAACGACTTTAGATTTTTTATTGTGAGACTCACCACATACATCAGTGAACCTTTGTACCAAATTTCATCCAAATCAGAGCTATACTTTGGTCAGAACAGAAAACACGATTTTTCGTCTAAAATGGCTGATATTTTGTTTTGGCCTGGCCAATATAGCTAGTTCTCGAGCTTAACCGAGATATTTACTCAATACACCTTTACTGAAAATTTGGTGAAAATCGGAGCAAAATTGCAACCTCTAGCGTGGTCATAAATTTCGTTATATCCCACATATACATATATATATATATATATATATATATATATATATATATATATATATATATATATATATATATATATATATATATATATATATATATATATATATATGTATATATATAGATATATATATATATATATATATATATATATATATATATATATATATATATTTATTTATTTATTTATGTATATATACCTAATAAATAATATACCTAATAGTTCAAATACACAAAATATCACACTTATTGAGCCGCCAAAATAATGATAACCAGTAATAAAGGAGAAGAAATACACCGAAGAATACAGCTCTCAAATTAAATTTTTTATTCAGTTTTGACCATCTTGAAGACCCATGTATACAAATTAGTGATAAGATCTGTGCAATGTTATGGCTGTGAAACATGTACCCCAAACCAGGCATCCACAAACATATTAGAGGCATTCGAAAGACGGGTCTTGAAGCGCGTAATTGAAGCAAAAGAAGATGGGGACTAATGATAAGCTCGATACAACCATGAGCTATATGAAATTTTTGACAAGCTGTAGATCTCAACGATTGTAAGGATACAGAATTAGCAATGAGCTGGCCCCGTGAATTGTATGGATGCCCAACGGATACCCAAAAAAGTATTTTTTGCGAGAAGTTAAGTGTAGAAACCAGTGGAGACACTGAGGAAACGCAGGTCTAACTCAGTCAACGAAGAAATTTCATTGTTGCTCAGATTTCAAAATTGAAGGATGCGGTCAATGAACCAAGACAGGCACTTGAATTGCAAAGGTAAACCCTATCTTTCCTTTCAGAAGGTTAGCATTTTTAAGGTTAAACATAAACGGGGTATGTATGCCGCCCAAAGGAAGCAAAGGATCAGCTCAATCACTTGGCTTAGCAAATAGTGCCTTTATTTGAGTTTGAGATTTTAGCTCGATTTTATCAGAGTGGAATGTTGTTGTAAGCAGCCTGAATAGAGTAAACTAAGGTTTCCCGGACCAGTTGACCTTTAGGGTACGGCCTGTTTGGACATATCAAGACTTCGGCTTAGATTCGTCAGGAAGCTTTGAATGATTCCAAGGAATTAACAAATACTTAAAAGCTGAAATCCGGTTTTGATAAGATCTCGCAAGACCAAACAAGATTCATTAAAGACATGCACTCGTTTCTAATCAGACCATCTGAGTTGATGCTGAAAGACTCCTACTATATATTCGCTCACTATGGAAAATAGCTAAATGCTTAATTATGTTTAGAGCAAAATCATTAGCATATAAAGGGTGGTCCAACCATAATACACGATGTTAATTATGAGTCACACCTTAACGTCAAGTTTTTCGCCCAATTCAATTTGACATTTTTTTATTTCAGTGTTTGAAAAATTCAACCATGGAGAAGTATACAATTGAGCAGCGCGTCAAGGTTGTTGAAGCCTATTACGAAAATGGGCGTTCAAATCAAAATGCATTTCGTGCACTTCGTGATTTTTTGATCAGTATATCGAACAAATGTGTCCACAATCAGGAAAATTGTGCGCAAATTTCAGCAAACCGGAAATGTAGCAAATGTGGAATTACCTGTGTATGCTCACGCAGTTCGTTCTGTGGAAAACATTGCTGTTGTTTGCGATAGTGTGGCATAAGAGCCATCAACCTCGACTCATCGTCGTGCCCAACAGTTGAACATCTCTGGAATATCACTGATGCGAATTTTGAATAAAGATTTGAATTTAAACGCTTATAAGGTGCAATTGACTCAAGAGCTGAAGTCTACTGACTATTTCAAGTGTCGGCAATACGCCGAATGGTTGGTTGAACAGACAGGAGGGACTGGTGACTTTACAAAGAAAACCATCTTCAGCGACGAGGCACACTTTCATCTCAGTGGATTCGTTAAAAAGCAGAATCGCTGCATTTAGGCAAAAGAAAATTCACGAGTGATTATTAAAAAGCCGATGTTTCCACAAAGAGTGACTGTTTGGTGCAGTTAATGGGCCGGCGGCGTCGTTGGGCCGTACTTCTTTGAAAATGAGGGCGGCGAAGCAGTTATCGTGAATGGTGTTAACTATTGCGAGACCATAGCGGACTTCTTGAGGATATGAATGATGTAGTTCCAACAGGATGGTGCCACTTGCCACACAGCTAACGAAACAATTGCTCTTTTGCGTAAGAAATTCAATGGCCGTGTTATCTCAGGTTGTGGCGCTGCTAATTGACCGCCACGATCATGTGATTTGACACCGTTGGACTTCTTTCTCTGGGGATGTTTGAAAGAAAAAGTATACGTCAATAAGCCAAAAACAATTCAAGAGCTAAAAGATGAGATATTTCAGCATATTAACGACATTGAACCTCTATTAGGTCTCAGAGTCATTGAAAATATGGACCATCGGATAGAAGTATACCACCGCAGCCGTGGTGAGCATTTGGGCAATATTTTGTTTTGGACAGAATATTTACAGATCTTCTATTATAATAAGAAATATTAAAATAATTCTCTGAAAACTTTTTGTTTTATTGACAATAAACATCGAACGTTTAAGTTGGACCACCCATTATTAACAATATATAATATATATTATAAATCATTACTGGAAATTTGATAAAATAAAATAAAAAATAAAAACAAGTTGGGTAGACAGACCTACGCTCATGTCAGAAGGGTTTTGTACTCAACTTACAAAATGCAGGAACCAGCAACGAATAAAATCAAGAAACATGTCAAAGACGATTTTATTGAGAAAATGTGAAATTCGAGGATCATACTATTATTAACAAAGTTGAACGAATTTTGGCTTCTGAAGTATTTATTATTGTTATTCGCATAAATATCTCCCTTGATAATTTTTTCAGATGGAGGGAGAAAACTTATTTTTCATTTTTTCCCCCCCTATGCCCCCATTGAAGCAAAAACTGTCAGTTTAAGAACTGTTTTGAAATGTTCCCATAAAAAACTTCCATTGGATACTCATATCGGCCACGTTTGATGAATTTTTTTTTCAGGGGCTACTCCCCTGTACTGTTATCATCGATTCATAGCCAATTTTTTCGAATCTTAGAATGGTTACAAAGCCCTTTTGCTAGGAGCTCTCTCCTGCCTCTTCGACTTGTTTCTCCTATGAGTATTGATTGTAGGTACTCATCTTCAGTCATCCTTTAAATTGAATCAAGTGTTGAAAGCATGCTTCTTAAACGTTGAAGTTGGGGAAAAATAACTCAAAATTATTCTATCTTCGCACTTAAAACAGCCACCATTTTGTTTTACGATTACTGATACCACTATATTGTCTATTGAAATTCGTGACATCACAGTTTGCCTTTGTTGCAGCTGTATTTTGGAGGTGCCGGTAAAATTCATGACACTCCTACTCAAAATTTTAATATGGTGAATTTGATTACAACAATATTTATGTTTTAAAATAGAACTGAAAACGTCTCGAATCACGACGCAGTGTTTTTTTGCAAGCGTAAAACTCGTTGTTTTGCAGTTTTGTGCATTATTTTCTTTTGTTTCGATATTGTTTTCGTTTTTCGCCTTGATTTGTTCGGGTAACCAGAGTAACCCAAACGGTTATTGGATGTTAAAATATGGAGAATGGGCCTCGCTATTTGCACATGAAATATTGACGTCATAGATAACATTTATAATGAATCGGCCCTACGCCACTGGTGAGTATTATTCACTCGTTGACGTTGGATGAAAAGCCAGATGGCAGCAGACGTCACTATCACACACGGGACCATTAATAGGCAACTAATACATACGCCATGACCCACCTTATGACTTCCCATCCTACGTCAATTTTGTTCGGGAGTGTCAAAGGTGCCTTCGAGCTGATCGAAGATGTGTGAGTGAGAAACGTCACCGCGACTCGGGAATTGAATTGTCAGCGCAGCCGGCCCAAGGTTCTCATCTTTTTAGAGTTTGTGTTTGTTGAAGTGCAATTTTAATCCGCAAAAAAATCGTGACATCGGTGAAGTGTAGAATACAACAAAAAGTCAGCATTTCCTGGAGCTGTTGTCTTTGATGAGTGCGAGAGTCCTTTTATCATTTTACGTGGTCAAAGGAACGTCTAGAATCCAGGAATGTCTGATTGAGAAAAACAAACTTTATTTTATTTTTACGTCCTTCATTCCCAATTAGCCTTTAAGCTGTAAACAATTAGTGCCGCTGGCGGTTTCTGAACAGCTGAATCGATTTTGTGTGGTGCTCCCTCTTGCTCATTTACCGCTACACGGTAGTAATTCGATCGATACTTAAATTCTAGCTATGATGTCACAGGCTCATGAATTACGGCAATTGAAAGTAAGGAATGATGAAATGGATGCATTAGACGAACTTCAGAAAAACTACTTCGCAAGGAGGCAGTAAAAATATTCATGGCAAAGTCAATATTTTCATGCAAATATATATATTGCGGGGATTAATGAAGTCGAGATGCCATTTGACAAACAAACGAATCAACAGAAGGCATTCTGCTTCACCACGTTCGATTCAGAGCAAGTAAGTTTTACAATGAAATATCGGCAGTGCCTACATCAGTAAATTAACGGTATAAGTCCCTTAGCAAAATACGGTTTTTATACAGTATGTATGTAAGTGTAAGTTCTGCCAGAAACACATGCATAAAAGAAAAAAAAATCTGTACTTTCGATACCGAGAGCAGCTTCTATAGCGACAAACGCTCTGAAATGCATCCACTCTTCCTTCTTTCTTTTGTCGCTACCACAATCTATTCTTTTGGAACTCCTTAAGAGCCGGCCATTTGCATTCCAGGAAAGTCTATTTTCATTTCAATGTGTAAATGGCACTAAATATTTTGTCGCAAAGTGCGTAGAAATTGCATTAGAACCGAATACTAGTCCGGCACGAGTTATTGCGAGCGGGAATAAGAGCCACGAAAAGAAAATCATTGCACATTATAGCGTTAAAAAATATTTTTTTGACTTAAGACTATCCTGACTATTTCACTATAACTGTTCAAAGTTTTTTGAGCTTTTTTAGGGTTATGTAAAATTTTACAAAACCTTACTAAAATCGCGTCCTGTCTGTCCGCCCGTGTGTCACAGCATTATTTCTCGCAAACTAATTTAACTGCAAACATCAAATTTTGTATGTAGGTGTAAAGTAGTGCTCTCTTCAAAGTTCAACGATAAAAAAAAGTTTTTTAATGTATTTAAGGGGGTCTCCCCATATAGGGAGTGACCCCCGAAAAAAAAATTCATTCAATGTAGCCGATTTGGGTATCAAATGAAAGGTCTTGATGAGAATATTTCAATACAGCTCTCAATTTGATACTTTTTTCTTTGAAGTGCGCATAGGGAGGGGAAATACATGAAAAATTTGTGTCCCCCCCTCGTGATTGGATACGTATCACTCGAAAAATACAAACAAAATTATGGAGGTAGGTGCTTATGAGTACAACAACAAAAAATACCTTATAAGTCAAAATTCACTCAACTTTGTTAATAATAGTATGATATTGGAATTTCACATTTTCCCATATAAACCCGTATACGTACCCTTAAATTCTATAAAATTCGATAATTAAGTAGTGCTACAAAAGGCCCTTAAACTTTTTAAGTTTAATGGACAGCAAATAATATTCACGGAAGTTATAGCAATTTGAAATGTCTCTAATTACAACAACAACAACACATGATTTTGATATTTTAGGGACTTTCCATCTAATCAGTCACTGCAGTTTTGATTTGATCTTCTTAAAATTTTCAAATAAGGTCAATGACATTAATAGCTGACAATTTAAATGTACCTGATACATCACTAGCTGCTCAACAAGATATGCAGATACAGCCAGCATTCGTACTACAGCCGGATTGCTGCAACTATGTGAAAAGAGCGGAATCTGGTCTATCTGGTCAATCAATCGTCACTAAGAACAACTCGCTGTTGAGGTCGCTTTCTATTAATCAACACTCTGATTTACTTATCATTAACCCACCTGGTTCTTCATCCAACAGTCGGGGAGCGATTCCAAAGAAAATACCACCTCCAATTCAACATCAGAAATCGAGTGACCTCGTTCCCTCAACAGATCTCGATTCTCCTGTCATTCGTGCTTCTATACTTTTGAAGAATACCTTCATATCTAGAGTGGCGTACGAAACTTCCGTTGAGGACCTAAAGCGTTATGTCAACAAAAAGTTTGGATCATCCGTTAAAGTCTTTGGTTGTCATAAATTGACTAAGGAAAATTTAACGGACAAAGTAGTTGCCTCATTCAAATTGGTGATTTCTGCGAATACTGATATTGTCCTGAATCCAAATTACTGACCTACTGGTGTACTTGTTAAGCCGTTTGAATCTAGACGAAGAAATTTTCGTCGGCAATAAACGAAATCCCAAAGCTCTAGGCACAAGTAATCTTGATGAATATTCTGATAATCATAAGGTTTTTTCAACTGAATCCTCTTTAAACGTCAATGAATCGCTTTCAAACCTTAATACTCTTCAATATAACTTCTCTTCTCCTAATAGCCAAGCTTGAGGAACTCTTTATCTCTTATCAAGTTAGTAATGATTCTATTATCTACTTCTCCGAGACCTGGCTGTATGGAAACATTTTGAGCAGTGAAATGTTTCCTGATCATATTGTATATAGATGTGACCGTGACCTGATTGCCACTAATAAGGCTGATGGTGGTGGAGTTTTAGTTGCAGTTAGCAAGGCTCTACCTAGTTCTCCTTGTTCTGTTTACTATTTTTCTCCTACTTTAGAATGTGTTATTATCAAAATTTCTCTCCCTCATAATACAGAGTTTTTGATTTTGTCTATTTATATTTCTTGTAATTCACCTTTAACTGTTTATGAGTCGTTTTTTGATGATCTATCCTCTTATCTAGTTTTGCGACATCCTCAGGCCAAAATATTAGTTTGCGGGGATTTTAACTTACCATACATAGAGTGGAAAAATTAAACTACTCCTTCAATCTCGTCAGTTGACCCTTTTTATATAACCCTGTCATCTTTCCTATCTCATTGCTCCTTCTCTCAATTTAACCATATCCGCAATCCTAATGGTTGTCTCCTTGAACTTGTTCTATCAAATGTTCCAGTTGGCTACTTATCTGTATCTCAAGCTTTACATCCGTATGTTCCTCCTGATCGGCACCATCCTCCTTTATCTATAGATCGTATAGTCGATGAAATTAAATTTAACAAACCTCATCCTGCTCCAAAACTTAACTTTTTTAAAGCTAACTATGAAGCAATTAATACAGAATTACTTTCAGTCAACTGGCTAGATTTCTTTAGAGGCCTAAATTGTGAGGCTGCATTGGATAAATTTTACATATATACTTATAATCTTATTCGCTGTTATTCGCCTCTTCAGACATTCCGTCAAGCAAATCATAAGCCTTGGCTTACAAAGCGAGTGCTTAGTGCCCTACGAGCAAAAGATAAGGCACATCGTGTCTTTAAAATACTCGGCACTATTGAAGCAAGTAATTTTAGCAGGCTGCGTGCTTTTGCCAAAAAGAGATCAGATATGCTCTGAAGGCTTATTTCAGCAGTCTGGATAACTCTCTTGTGGCTAATAATACAAAGCCTTTTTGGTTCTATATAAAGTCGCTGAAATCCTCTTCTTCGATTCATAGTAAGGTCCGTTGGAATGGTGCAGAGGTTTTTTCTCCTCAAGAAGTTACTGATTCATTTGCCCAATTTTTCCCTTCAACTTTCTCTTCTCCCACTGCAGCTGTGCATCCTGTTGTCTTACCTAATCATCTTCCCTTCCCAATTTCCTTTATTTGTACTAATGCATCTGAAGTCGAAGCTTTGATCAATGCTCTTGATCATAATATTAGCCTTGGGCCGGATGGTTTGCCAAACATATTTGTAAAATCGTTAGCCTCATCGCTTAGTTTTCCTTTATCTCTCCTCTTCAATCTAAGTTTGAGTACTGGTACATTCCCAAACCCTTGGAAAACAGCTAATATTGTGCCTATTTTTAAAAGTGGTGATCCTACGTCAGTTTCCAATTATCGCCCTATTTCTTTACCGTCCTGCTTTCCAAAGTTACTTGAACGGTTGGTTCATAATCGACTCTCAAACTCATTACCTCCAATTATTGCTCCAGAGCAGCATGGCTTTCTCAAAGGATACTCCACTACCTCTTATTTAATGGAGTTCACAAAAAGTATTGCAAGAGCTTTCGATAACCAACTGCAAGTTGATGTGATCTACACAAATTTCTTCAAGGCCTTTGACACTGTGAATCATTTATTTCTTTATCGTAAGCTTGAAGCTCTTTGCATCTCGGGTGCTCTTCTATCTTGGATGTCATCTTATCTATCGTGTCGTCCCTGTCGAGTAAGTCTCTCTGGAACTACGTCTAGTCCTTTTTGTCCTTCATCTGGCGTTCAACAAGGTTCAATTCTTGGGCCCCTTCTGTTTCTATTGTTCATAAATGATTTTCCCTTTGTAATTAATTCCTCGTGCCTTTTGTATGCAGATGACTTCAAAGTATTTCGAGCTGTCAAATCCCATTTAGACTGTCACCTCCTCCAAAATGATTTGAATGCTCTAAGTGAATGGTGTGCTTCAAACTATTTATGTCTTAACACTACTTAATGTCATAAAATGACTTTTTCTCTTAAGGACTCTCCTATTAATTTTAATTATATATTAAATGATGCTTTGCTCTCTGAAGTGTTCAGTCATAAAGACCTTGGAGTAACTTTTGATCCAAAACTCAAATTTGATGCACATATTTTAAATGTGATTACTAAAGCGTCTAGAGTTTCCGGGTTTATCCTTAGACATGTACATAAATTCGATAGCATCTCTTCTTCTTTCCGCCTGTTTGTTTGTCTTGTTCGCCCTTTGCTTGAATACTGTTCTGTTATCTGGTCCCCCGATATTCCTATTTCGTGACTTCTTTAGAAACTGCCCAAAGAAAGTTCACGCGTTTTCTTTTCCTTAAGTTCAATTTGCCGTATTAGCCTTATGAAAGTCGTTTATCTTTCCTATCTCTTCCATCCCTAATATCCCGACGAACTTATTTAGACCAATGTTTTTTGTACAAACTCTGCTACCATCAAGTCCCGTTAAATATTTTTTCTGAGCTGCGTTTCCGACAAACATCTCGTTCATCTCGGATAAATTCTTATTTCGTTATACCATATGCTAGAACTGATTTATATTTCTATTCACCAATCTTAAGAATCGTACGTAATCATAATAATCTCGAGGTTGGTCCTTTCCCCTCTTCTTACATAGCATTTAAGAAAAAACTAAGAGACTTACTACTAGTTTAACTTTTAATTCTCGACGTTTTAGTTTTCTTTTTCATTTAAATTTTGCTGTAATTGTTCTTTGCGTTCCATTTTGTGATTGGATTGTTTAGTCTGTAAGATGGAATAAATAAATAAATATTTTTGGGAATTCATGATTTGAGTGAGTTTTGTTGGTTTGCAACATAATGGCGACCGTTGAAAATAGAAAAATAATGGATTTTCTTGTAAACGTGTACATCTCTTTGACATATTTCTTGGTCCACAAATTTGATGCCCCAAAAATCTGCCGCCCTGGGCTCAAGCCTACTCAGCCTGCTGGTAAATCCGCCACTGCTTCATATTGCAAACTGTCGTTTATTTAGGAAGACAAAATAAAACCAATTCAAAGGAAAATATATTTGAGTTCCTCTTGCTTACGTATGACAACGTTAATTTTCATGACATTTATTGGTGTTAATTAGATATCTAGGATACCTTCACATTTACAGAAACGTCGATTCATTGTTTTGAAACCCAATTAATAAAATTTACAAAGTTACCTAATTACTAACCAGTCTATCGATCTTCCATCCAATCCGGCAGACAAGGCCAACACTCAAGTAGAATAAAAGCTTAAGTGGGATATTATGCACAATAGTACAAGAAAAGTATTCAGAAAGTATCTACTCACGTAGCCGTACCATGCCCTCTTGTTTTCGGACAAAAGATTTGTTTTCTCTTTGGTCTGCCATTGTTGTGCTTTGCTTCGAAAATTTCCCGGGATGATGTTAGTTTTTATTAAAAGAGAACAATGAACACGTCCGGCTGATTACCAAACAATCAATCCATTTGTAGATGGAAGATTCGACGTGGTAGGAATATTTTAAGGATGAATCTTAAGAATGAATCTTTGCTTGGAGTTTAAATTCTTCTTAGCGTCATTCAAAAAAGTTTCATTCATTAGTCGTAAATAGCTAGGGGCAATTCAAAATTTAACTAATTTGTTATCCTTAAGTTAATTCAATCTCACAGTCAATATTGTGCTCATGATAGGGAAGCTAATTCGCTGTGTTGAAGCCAATTAATTCTTCAATATCTCCAATGTTTGTTGGGAGGCAATTCAAATTAATATTAATTAGATCGTAAAGACGAACACACAGGACCCTTACAAATGTTACAGACACAACAAAATCACCTAGTCAACATCATCAACATCACATTCTGCCAGCTTTATCCCCATCCATGCGAGTTGTGACCATTACGCCTTGATACCAACAATATCATTGCTCTCCAAAGAGCCGTTAAGGTGAAAAGAAGTGAATAAAAAAATTCAATTTTCGGCAAGCAACGACCGCTGAAGGATCTTCTTACCGCCTCAATGGCAATAAAATTTAGTGTCGATGGTTTCGAGCGAGAAACAGCTTTTTGGGAATACTTGAGAATGGTAAAGAGTACTTGAAAAAATTTCCATAAGAACAAAATATATTGCACAGCCTCTTCAATGTAATGTCCAGATGCGATGCCATCATCAAAGTCTTTTCCCAGGGACCACTACTTAAGCTCATTAGTGGCTGGGGTAAGTCCTTTTCAAGGTTGCAACCAATGGTTTACCTCGTTGGCTTAACACTGAGATTGCATTTCAGATTCTTGGTACGAAGTTATTGTCACTGTTGAGAACTTTCAACTTCAAATGAAAAATTTTATTCAGCTTCCAGGGTTTCACCACAAACCACTACTGACAAAGTGCTAATCCAAAAGCTGGTACGGAACGTGATGCCAAATAGGCCATAAGTATACTACGACAATGAATTGGGTCACTGAATTAAATTTAAAAGAACAAAAGAAGGGAGAAGTTTATTTGTTTCCTGAAGGTCCCTTCATTAGCAGTCATTTATTCAACAAGGATGAATATTGAATCTTAAATAGAAAATGCATCAAGTTAATTGAATTGAATCCTTGCTTCCTTTGAATAGTTTGTAACATTTAGTTATTTGGCCTTTTCCAAGAATTTTGCTGATAATTCGAAAGCAGACTCGAACAATATCAGAACTAAATGCTTTTATCTACAAGTTTTGTTGGTTATGGCTTGATTAAATTTTGCAAGGATGAATCCTTTTTTTTCTCTTTTACATGGGTGGATTAAATTGTTGTTTTATAGTAGATTTTTATTTATTTACCAAACAAGGTTTACAATTTATTTTACAATTGATTTTACAATCTACATACCTATATATTGGATATCCCAAAAAGTAATTAGCCTTTTCTGTCTCTAGATCCGGTTCGTTGTTATATATCGGGCAATACTAATCAGATTGAGTCAAACTGACATTCGTTTGAAAGGTGACATTCCAGTCTACAATTTTCATATGGACAGTTTTGTATTTCGTCATTCGTGTCAATAGTTGTATTCATTTGAAAATGAGTGAAATTTCTGAAAAAAATCGTTATACCTGTATGATACAATATCACTACGGTCAAGGTGAGAATGCATCGCAGGCTTGTGAAAAAATTTGTGCTGTCTACGGTCAAGATATTTTATCAACAGCCACAGTCAAGAGATGATTCGGTCGATTTTGTTGTGGAAATTTCGATGTCAAAGATGCACCTCGCTCAGGTCAATCAATCACTGAAAAAGTCGATAAAATCTTACAAAAGATTGAAGAATACCGACACATAAGCAGCCGTGACATTGCTAAGGAACTGAATATCCATCGCCAAATAGTTTTTAACCATTTGCGTAAGGCTGGATACACAAAGAAGCTCGACGTTTGGGTGTTGCATGAATTAACACAAAAAAATTTGATCGACCGAATTTCCATTTGCAAAATGCTAATAAAAAGCAACGAAATCGAGCCATTTTTGAAGCAAATCATTACAGGCGATAAAAAATGGGTAAGATACGAGAATGTCCTTTGAAAAAGATCATAGTCAAAAAAGGTGAATCATCACAAACGACTTCAAAGCCAGGATTGACACCAAATAAGTTTATGCTGTGTGTATGGTGGAATTGGAAGGGAATTGTTTATCATGAGGTACTAGAACCTGGCCAAAAACTCAATTTGGGTCTGTGCTGCCAGCAACTAACCAGGTTGAAACAGACAGTTAAAAAAACTGGCCAGAATTGATCAATAGAAAAGGCGTTGTCATCCATCATGAGAATGCAAGACCATACACATCTTTGATGACAGGCAAAAATTGACAAAGCTTGGCTGGAAAGTTCTGATGCATCCACCGTATAGCCCAGACCTTGCGCCATAAGACTACTATTTGTTTCGGTCTCCGCAAAACTTCCTTAATGAAAAGAAATTCACTTCAAAAAGCGACTGTGAAAATCACTTGGCCAAGTTTTTCACCGATAAACCACAGAAGTTCTACACAGATGGAATAATGGCTCTACGCAAAAAAGTCAAAAAATCATAGATAATAATGGACGATATGTACTCAAATAAAACCCATTTTAAATAGAAGAAATATTCAATCAAAGAATGACAAAAAAAGGCTCAATACTTTTTAGAATCACCATTATTATGTGCGGTGTTAATGACGGGTTCACTCAACAGCGAGTTGTGTACAGCGATTACGATACCACCTCCGCGCTTTAGCCCAGTGCTAATATAGTGTCGCGTGTTATTGTTCGCGGCCAATAATTTTAATGTTTCGGAAAAGTGAGAACGCAATGTCTTTTAAATGTAATTAAAAAACTTTATTTAATTACTTAAAAATGCACAATCACTTATTTAACTATTTCACAATTTTAATTTTCACTATAAAAAGTCTAACTTCTACTTGTCTATAAATTTTTACCGCAATCTTCTACTAAAATCACTTCACTATTACTTGATTGCTTTTCAATTCGTTCTCCACACACTATCGCAGTTTTTACTATCGCGGTTGAATGAATGATCGCCCCATTCATTCAGCTTACTTTTATATAGAGTCTCCAGCCGTTCAATGCATTTCTCGTACATTGGCAAATGTTTTGCCGAGAGGTATCTGGTATATTCGAGCAGCTTAATGAATGGAGCAGTGACTCACTTTCATAAGTTGGTCATGCCTGGTGGGTTCTTGTGGTTTCGAGTAAATTCATTTTGTTGATGTTCTAAATGATTGTAACCGTTGCCTAAGCTCACTAGCGTACTCCGAGATCGTTTGGGGATTCTCAGGGGATGTTCTGAACTTTATATCAGCTGGTAGACCAAAAGTCTTTCCAAAAATGACTTTGGCCGGGGCTTGACCCATCGATGCATGTTTGGCAGTTCTGTACACCATCAAAAATGGTGTGATATGTCGGTCCCAGTCCCTTTGGTTCTCGTCAACCATCTTGGCGAGGTGTTTATTGAGCATACCGTTGAAACGCTCGAACATTCCATCGGATTGGGGATGCAGCGGTGTTGTCCTCGTTTTCCGTATTCCCAGCAGCTCGCACATTTCGCCAAAAACCAGTGACTCAAAGTTTCGGCCTTGATCCAAATGTACTTCGCAAGGTACGCCGTACCTACTGACCCATTTTAACACTAGCTGTTCGGCTACAGTAGTTGCTTTCTGGTTGGGAATGGGGTAGACCTCGGGCCAAATGCTGAAATAATCGGCCACAACCAGCGTGTATCGATTTCTCCACTCGGATTCAGGAAAGGGTCCTGCGATGTAAGCAGCAATCCCTTCAAATGGTACCCCCACGTTATAGGTTTGCATTTGTCCTCTCAGTCGTTGCTTTGGACCTTTGACGGAAGCGCAAATCGTGCATTTACGGCACCATTCCTCTACGTCTTCTCGAGCGTGGAGCCAGTAGAACCTTTCCCGCAATTTCGCTAAGGTCTTGTTAACACCAAGGTGGCCTCCCGAGGATCCTTCGTGCATCTCCTTAACCACATCGTGGATTCGGCTTTCGGGAAGTATAATTTGCATCCTATAGGAGCTGCTATCCGTCGTTTCCCATTTTCGTTTGAGTACGCCACTTTCGTCCTGAAGGGAGCTACATTGTGCCCAATAGCTTTTCACGGCTTCAAATTTCTCAGGGTCAGTTTTGATCCCTTCTGCTGATACAACGTGTCCCAGGTATTTCACTTCAGCTGCAAAAAGGGTACACTTGTCGGAACTAAGTTTCGAATTCACCAGTCGCAATCGGGTGAAAAACTCTTATAAGTTCCGCACATGCCCTTCGAACGTGCTTCCGATAATAATGATGTCATCTAGGTACACCAAGCATGCTTTTCACGTCAAGCCACATAGCACGTATTCCATCTGGCGTACGAAAGTGGCTGGAGCATTACAAAGCCCAAATGGCATCACCACAAATTGCCACGATCCGGTCCCAACTGAAAATGCGGTTTTCTCTCGGTCCTTCTTGTCGATTTCTACCTGCCAGTAGCCACTCTTGAGATCGAGTGTAGAAAACCATTTTGCGTCGGCTAAAGTGTCCATGATGTCATCGATGCGTGGAAGCGACTAACTATCTTTCTTAGTGACGTCGTTAAGCTGCCTATAGTTGACATAAAAACGGGTGCTACCATCCTTTTCTTTGCTAGAACTACTGGCGCGGCCCATGGACTGACAGAGGGCTTCATACCACCTTGTTTTTCCATGTCCGAGGTCAGTGCGCTCACTTCTCCTTGTTTGGCTATAGGAAGACGTCTTGGTGCTTGTCGGATTGGTTTGGCTCCCTGTGTATCTATGACATGAGTTACCATACTCGTTCGGCCTTGGTCATCTGGGCTTGTTGAGAAGATGTCAATGTACTTGGTGACCAGATCAGAGGCTCACTTGAATAGCTGCGCTGGCAATTTGCAGACGTGGATTCTCGGGCTTTAACTGTGTCTTGCCTCCTTTTCCAATGATGGTCGTGAGTGGCTTCCAAAGAGGTGATGGTGGACACAGACTGGCAGCTTCCAATGACTTCTCCCGCTTTGATGCTCGTGGTTGAGTCTGCGGTGCTAAGGACTCTAACCGGCACATATCCGTTCCTTATAAATCTTACAGGGCTTCGTCCTACAATCAAACTGCGCAATGCGGACGTCTTCATTGGCTCTATCGGATAAGATCGGTGGTCTTCGGAATCACCATCAAGTATGGCTCATACAATGCTTTCGGAAGAATTCGGTACATCAGTGTCGGAACATACTACTAAATTTATCATGGGAATTCGGACGCTGGGATCCTCCATCAATACTTCGACATTCTGCCATTTCAATACCCGTTTGCCCAGGTCCAACGTGATTCCAAATTATGTCGGAACAAAAGGTCTCCCAGCTGTATCTGGGGATTGACCTCTCCATGAACAGCTGCAGCTTCTCCCGTAGCTGTCCGTAGTGAGAAAATTCTGCCCTTGTGAAGTTGTTGCTGTCTAACTTGGTCTGGTCGGAAAATCGAGCGGGTTGCACCAGCGACAATTGTTATGGTTCAGTGTTCTCCGTCAACTTGACCCGGAAGGCATAAGTCCGCTCCTCCACGACGTAGCCTTGACACGGTGATGGTGGTGCTGGGGACGTCGCTCCTCCTAGCCAACCTTTGCCTCACGAAGTTGACCCCGTCAGTTTGAAGGGCTTCCATTCTGGGCTCCTGACTCAGTCTGGATGTCCTCTACACTGGACAATAGCTCAATTTTCTTCGCTTCTTGCAATCTCCTTGCAAGTGCCCCCTCCCACCGCAATTCCAGCATCTAGGCGCACCATTTACATGCAGGTCCCGCTCAATTTCCACGCGCTCAGACCTGCACTCGTCTGTCACTACCTCGCGAACCCGGGCAGTAGTACGGCTCACATTTTTCGCTGCCTCGAAGTTCAGACTATACGCCAATGCGTCTTTAACCGTTCGCTTTTGAGCTAAACGCACGGCTTGTTGCAATTCCTGGTCTTTTAATGCGCCCATGAATGCTTTTGTTGCTGCGTCATCTCGATGTTCTGGGTCATATGCTGGGTACGCCAAAAGTGCCAGTCTCTCAATGTCTTGGGCTAGTTGCTGTAAAGTTTCGCTAGACTTCTGCATCCGATGCTGTAGCTGTGACCGATAAATCTGCTTTAAATGATCGTCTTCATAACGCATGTCGAGCGCATTTATTATAGCAGCCGGGTTTGAGTGGAACTCAATGGGGATCGTCTGCTAAAGCTCAGCAGCTGGGCCTATTAGGGCAAGAATCAATGCAGTTGCTCGTTCCGACTCATTCTAGTGATTTGCCCTAGCGGCAGCTTCAAACTGGATTTTGTAGATACTCCAAACCGTCTGCCCATCGAATATTGGTGTTTGCACATTTCTGGATGTGCTTTGCGCAGTCGTTGTAAGCGTGGCTGGTGGGGTGGTTACAACAGCCTTTGCTGCTTCCAAGTCCTTTTTCACTTTTTCCATCTCATTGTTGATTCTCTCCTCGACCTGGCTGACCTTTCCCTCGACCTGGTAAACCTTTTATTCGGGCTCACCCACATCCAGGTTCACGCCTTCCGACTCGATCGCGTCACGCAGGCGTGCAATCAGTATGGCTTTCGTACCTTGTGTGGCCTGATTACGCTGTTCCAACTCCTCCTTGAGCTCCGATATGGCCAATTGATCAATTTTTAGATGAAAGTTTCCTGGCATTTTTATTGTTTTGGCTATTTTTCCACCAGTTTCCACGTTACATTTCACTATTGTGCATTTTTTTTATTTTATGTTTAAAAGTTTTTCACTTTCAAAATTTTCTATCCCACTTCTGACACCACTGTCGCGTGTAATGGTTCGCGGCCAATAATTTTAATGTTTCGGGAAAGTAAAAACGCAATGTCTTTTAAATTAAATTATAAAAGTTTATTTTCCAACTATTTCACAATTTTAATTTTCACTATTCAAAGTCTAACTTCCACTTGTCCATAAATTTCTATCGCTATTGTCTTCTAAAATCACTTCACTATTACTTGATTGCTTTTCAATTCGTTCTCCACACATTATCGCAGTTTTTACTATCGCGGTTGAATGAATGATCCCCCAAATCATTCAGCTCGCCTTTATATAAGGTCTCCAGCCGTTCAATGCTTTTATTGTACATTAGCAAATGTTCTGCCGAGAGTTATCAGGTATATTCGAGCAGTGACTCAATTTCAAAAGTTGATCATGCTTGGTGGGTTCTCGTGGTTTCGATTAAATTCATTTTGTTGATGTTCTTAATGATTGTAAAAACAATTGCGACAGTAGCTCGCAGAATAATTTGTACATGTAACAATAGTCTTGATCATTCCTATATATAGTCCAGCTACCATCGAGCATCTCTTCATTACAAAAGAAATCATTCAACCAGGCTTCTGTTAGACCAAAAACAGTGAAAGGGCATGATTTAGCGTCAAGAAAAAGTTAACGAATTTACTTCTCATACCATTACAGGTATGGTAGGACATTTTAAGGCTTTTTGAGGAAGTAATTTTATTGCGTGCAAAAAAATTTATGATGTCTCACTCGTAACCTTTGTAGCGAGGATATAGAGTTTGAGCTTACATGTAAAGCGTACGTCTCAGAATCTTTTTTGCTTGTTCTAAATTTACACTAAGTTTTTCATGATATCGAAGGTATAAATTGCAAAGAGGTTATAGTTCTATGAGAAGACCTTCTCTTTGTTTCATTACTTTCAGATTGATCTTCGTTTTACCATCAGTGCACATAGTATCTGGCGCTTTATGCATGAAGGCCAGGTAGAGTCGAACAATCGCATATATTTTATGCTCTTGCAGTCTTGATAAGAGATACCCACCCTCAAGATTGTCACTGGAATTAATAGTAAAGGATGTTCTGGCCATAATGCACGATGTTAATTGTGAGTCACACCTTAACGTCAAGTTTTTCGCCCAACTTAATCTCACATTTCATTGTTTCAGTGTATGACGAATTCAGCCATTGAGGGATACATAATTAAGCAGTGCGTTAAGGTTGTTGAAGCCTTTTATGAAAATGGGCCTTCAAATCAATATGCGTCTCGTGATTTTTTCGGTCAGCATAATCGGCCAAATGTGTCCACAATCGAGAGAATCGTGCGCAAATTTCAGCAAACTGGGTCTGTTGGAAATGTGAAATCACTTGTGCATGCTCGCCCAGTTCGTTCTGCTGAAAACATTGCTGTTGCTCGCGATAGTGTGGTAAAAGAGTCATCAAACTCGACTCGTCCTCGTGCTCAACAATTGAACATCTCACGAATATCACTGATACGAATTTTGAATAGAGTTTTGAATTTAAACACTTAAAAGGTTTAATTAACTCAAGGGCTGAAGCCTATTGACCATTTCAAGCATCGGCAATACGCGAAATGGTTGGTAGAGTAGACAGAAAGGAATGGTGACTTTAAAAAGAACATCATCTTCAGCGAAGAGGCACACTTTCACCTCAGTGGATTCGTTGGCAAGCAGAATTGCCGCATTTGGGCAAGTTAGAATCCACGAGTGATAGTTCAAAAGCCGATGCATCCACAGAAGGTGATTGTTGGTGCGGTTTATGGGCTGGTGGTGTCATCGGGCCATACATTTTCGAAAATGAAGACGACCAAGCCGTTACTGCGAATGGTGTTTGCTATTGTAAGATGATAACGGACTTCTTGTGGCCAGAATTTGAGGTTATGGACCTGGACGATATGTGGTTCCAACAGGATGGTGCCACTTGCCATACAGCCAACGCAACAATGGCTCTTTTGTGCGATAAATTCAATGTGGCGATATTAACTGGTCGCCGCCATAACCATGTGATTTGACACCGTTGGACTTCTTTCTCAGGAGATATTTAAAAGAAAAAGTGTACGTCAATAAGCCAAGAACAATTCAATAGTTAAAGGATGGAATAATTCAGCACATTAACGACATTGAACCTCAGTTATGTTTCAGAGTCATTGAAAAATTGAACCATCGGATAGAAGTGTGCCACCATAGTCGTGGCGTACATCTGGACTATGTTTTGTTTTATATATGATTGCCATAGATTCTTCTTTTATAATAAAAAATATTAAGATAATTCTCTGAAAACTTTTTTGTTTTATTTACAATGACGGTTTTATGGTATGGTTTTGTTGGACCACCCTTTAGCTTTTACAGCTGGAGGTAAGTGAGGGTCTTAAAAATGATTCTTTTTCAATGACTGAATTATTTGATGCACTAGGAAACTGAATTGGGCATTTAGTGGATTAAAACCTGAAAACCATCACTCACGAAATCGGGTTATTTTGCAGGGGGTTTCACAGTCTTTAGCTCAGTAGTGGAAATAGGAATAGAACGCTGTTGTGGTGAACCAATTACCTTAAAGTAAAATGCATTCTCTTAAAGACTGAAGACTGAAGCTTTTTCTGGCTATGGTAACCATTGCAGTCGCAATTCTTTTTGATGGTTGAGTTTCATGTTTCTTCCGGAGCTAAATAGTTAGGGCGGGTTCCTGCTGAGTTATTTTGTTGTAGTCACTTCAATTACAATTAAAAAACTTGCCAAAAAGAGTATCCGTACATGCAAGATAACAAAGTTTTCATTGTATTAAAAAGGATATGTCCACTTAATTTAAATGCATTCTTTTATAATATCACAAAATCTACGCTTCTGCATGATTCCCAGTATGCAACATAATATTTTAATTTTATTATTTATTTAATATTGACTGTTACTAACTCAAACAAAATCAATTTATGGCACGAAAATGGACCAGGAAAAGTATCCGGACAGAACATGTGATATGTTTAAAAGAGAATGCAGTTTTTTTAAATTTTTTATGCACTAGAATACATCATGATGCCCAAAATTTGTGAAATCAGTGCTGAGGAGAGGGAAATTATGCTCAAACTTAAAAGTGAAAGGAAAACTTTGCGTGAAATTGTTCAAATAGCTGGCAGAACACATCCCTCTGTCCAGTATGTGGGGAAAATATTTAATACAACTGGTTCGATTATGTCAAAGCCTCGTTGTGTTTGACCCTCGCTCACGCATAGCACGTAAGAAGTCATACATTTCGGAAGTGAACAGGAAGAAACGTGTGGATTCTGCAAAAAAATATAAAAATAAGACACCAGAGTTTTGGGAACAGGTCTTATTTTTTTTTTTATTTTTTTTTATTTTTTTTTTACCTCCATTCCCTTCCACTCTCTCCATCACACTTTCTTCGTCGCACTACGCTCGTGCGATCTGCACTTCACATTTCGTCGTTTCCTCAGGTGTGCCACCCAGGCAATGTATAACACATCGGTATAAGGGGGCACACAAAAATATGTGAAGTCCTCCGGTTAAACTTGTCTTGTCCATATCGTGATCAGCTCTCAGAGATAAAAAAAATTATAAATTCGACGCAGTAAAAAAAACTCTGAGTCAAAAGAATAGCTGTCTCTTCAAGCATCTCGACGATAGGGTCAACAATGCCCTAAGATGCTATGTTGAAACTACTGGACTGATATTATAATAATAGTAGGTGTTTCTCGAGGCATCTCGAAGATAGGATCAATAATTGACCTAAGATGCTATGTTGAAAGTTTCTGCACTGAGATTCAATCGTTATTCATTAAATAGTTTCTAAGTCTTTTCTTGAAAACCATAAGAGAATTCGCTTCTTTAACTGATTCTGGAAGATTGTTGTATATACGAAGGGCGTCATTTGTAGCATCGTTCTTCAGGCGATCTGTCCTTGCAAAAGGAATTACAAATTGGTTTGCGTTCCTAGTACTGTATTGATTCTTTTGTGAGACTTTAATAAATGGTGTTTGTGACGACAAGCTGAGATTTAAACTTTTGAAGATAAACTTGGCTTTCTCCATTTTAATGATTTGGTTAAAAGTTAATGCGTTACATGATTGATACACTATGTTTGTTGGTGTGAGCCTTGGGAGATTATGTATATTTTTATACGCCTTGGTTAATATCCTGGAAATTATATTTAGGTGTTGCTTTGAGGACTGACTCCAAATTACCACTCCGTAATGTACTTTTGACAGTACGAAGGCATTCAGAACAAGATGCTTGATTTTTTTTGGAAATTCCTCATATCTTCGTAACAGTCCAATTATTGGTGCTAATTGCCTCCTTAAGTTGTTTATATGCGGGAGCCAGGTCAGACGGTGATCGATAGTAAGGCCAAGATATTTAAGTTCGAGCACTCTTTGCAGCTTTTCACCATTAATTTTTATATCAACATCTATGTCTTCCCTGTTCTTTTGCTTAAAGATAATATATTTTGTCTTTGAAATATTCAACGCTAGTTTATTCTCTTTCAACCATAAATTATATGAATTTAGATCCTCGTTGATAGCGTCTCCGATGTCATTTTTATCGCGTCCCGAGTAAAGAAGCACTGTATCATCAGCATATAAAAAGTAATTACCACTTAGCCTGCATGTATTTAAATTATTAGTGTATAGAAGGAACAAGGTTGGGCCAAGTATTGAGCCTTGTGGAACACCTGATTTCATTGGTGCCGGGTCACTCAGAACATTATTAAATGCTGTTTTCTGCAGTCTGCCTTTTAGGTAATTTTGAAATAGTTTATTTGCTGTGCCTTGAACACCATATGCTTCTAGTTTTCGAAGTAAGAGGTCATGATCGACCGTATCAAACGCTTTCCTTAGATCCACAAAAATGGCAACAACATAATCCCCTACATCAAGTCTCTCGTTGATGAATCGCGTTACCGAGAGTAGAGCGTCAAACGTTCCCTTGTTTTTCTGAAAGCCATATTGGCGGGAGTTTAGGATAGAGTTATCTAATATGAAGGATGTTAAGCGAGAGTTAATTACTTTTTCAAATATTTTACTAAATCCGGTCAAGAGTGCAATTGGGCGATAATTATTGGGGTCCGATCGATCTCCTCCTTTGAATATAGGTACAATTTTTGCAAGCTTCCCCTCTTCAGGAAACGTTCCGTTTCTGATATGCTCATTTAAATAATTAGCCACGAGTTCTGCTATTTCATTTTTTACAAGTACAATTTCCTCCATCGTGATCTGATCAATACCTGGAGCCGTATTTTTCTTCATTGCCTCAATAGTCTTAAGAACTTCGTTTTTATTGGTTGGATGAATATGAAACATGGAATCGGGTGAGATGTTAGCGTGATCTAGCCTACTTGTTGGGACATCACCAAGCTCTTTTGTAATTTTTTCGCCCACAGTTGAGAAAAAGTTGTTCAAGAAAGTTGCTGCTCCATCTGGTTGTGATAAAATATTAGGGGTCACTGGAAAAAACTGCGAATCCGGTATTAAAATTCGGGGGGGAGAGTTGTCTTTTACTTCATTTATTATCTTCCATATTTCATGATTGTTATCTGCCGCTGTCTCCAACCTTTTAGCGAAGTAAGAGAATTTAGCTTCCTTCACAAGACGTTTTGATTCCTTTTTCGCTTGTATGTACATGTTTTTTAGCACACGATCTTCCATGTTCCTTCTAAAGCTTATGTACGCCTTTCTCTTTTTAATACTGGCTTCGATTACTCGCTTTGTTATCCATGTCTGCTGGCGGCATCTAAGCTTTTTCTCGACGATGGAGTAACGTTTGGACTCTGTGATCATATTCGTAAGTTCCATTAGGTTTAAGGGACTCCGGACTTCTAATGACCTTTGCAGATGTGATTTGAAGAGTTCTTTGTTCAAGTGTTGGAATGTTTTGTAAGCAGGTTTTTGTTTTTGTGCGCTTATGCCTTGGATGCTTATTTTGAAGACACGATGATCCAGCTCTGGCCAATCCTCAAATATGAAATTGATTTTTCCCGCAGTTGACTTATCGTTTGTAACGATATGATCGAGGCACGTATGCGAAACAGGACGAGTAATTGTTTCGTTGTTGATGATAACAGCACCATTAGTATCCAGTACATCCTTGTAAAGCCTTGCTTCTGAGGAATCGGTAATTACATCAATGTTTGTGTCAGCTACTGTAAATAAATTATTTTCTGAGGAATATAGGTTGTCGAGTACCGAGCAGAGATCTTGCGCATTCAGACGGTTCGGGTTATAGAAGGTACCGATTTTAATTTTTTTGCCTACGAGGTTTAATTCGATTATTATAATATTATATTTATCAGGTGTATCGCGTTTAATGATGAAGTTTATTTTATCTTTTACAAAAATAGCTGTCCCACCACCTCTTCCAGGTCTGCAGGAGAATACCGAGTTATAACCCTCAATATTAAAATATTTCGATTCCTCAGGATAAATCTATACTTCGTTCAGTATCACCACATCTATCTCAGGATTTTGCTTCAAATAAATCTGCATGTCATTTAGTTTGTGCCGTAAACTTCTTATATTGGCATATAAGAGCGTTAATTTCGTCCCAATTAATCGATTTGCGTTGTTAAAAATCATTTGAACTCGTAGTCAATGCTCCTCCTAGCAATTGTGATCCTTCGCTGGTATTCTGCGCACTCCGTAGAGTCTGCTCTGTGGGAATAATCTACGTTCTTACTATTTCCTGCACAGTTACAGCATTTCTCGCACGAGCTCTTGCAATCCTTCGTTTCGTGCTTTCCTCCACACTTAGCACATGTTTGCTCTCCTTCACATTTTGATGTCTTGTGGTTGTATTTCTGGCACTTATAACACCTCGTTATATTGTAGTCTTCCTTCACAAGGTAAGACCCATAATCAATATTGATGTACCTATTCACCAGTCTTTGGTACATACTCCCATTTACCTGCAGAATATGCAACCATTTACCATTTTTTGTTCGTCTGGCATGAACCAATTCCAGTTTATCATTTTCTCCAATATTAGGGTTCAGTGAGTGAATTTCGTTAATTAACTCCTCATACGAAAATTGTTTTTCTAGTCCATTAATTACTAGCCTGGGTTGACGAGATTTTGTCTCCATGACATCATATTCATCCTTCAGGGTATCCTTTGCAATGTTGTAGAGCGAGGTTGTATTGTCATTTGTGGAAGTTTTTATGATGGCACCACCATTACGAAGAGGACGCATCAGTTGGAGAGGAATTTTGCATTTTGAAGGCTTTATTTTCGACTTGAAGTCGATGAGTGTTTTTTCAGAGGTGATTCTCTGTCGAAAACAAATTTTGCATACTTTACATTAAAAGAAGAAAGTTAGTGTGGCGGAAGAGCGTTACTACCCTCGAACAAGAAAGTCTCGTACCAACTGTGAAACATGGTGGAGGTGGTGTGATGGTCTGGGGGTGTCTGGTGGCAGAAGGAGTTGGCCAACTTATGTTTATAGAATCTACAATGGATCAATACGCTTACCTTAATATTTTGAAGGTGAATTTGAAGCAAAGCGTTAAGCAGTTGAGGCTTGGTGAAGATTTCTGGTTCCAGCAAGACAATGATCCCAAGCACACAGCAGACGATGTGAAGCTTTGGTTGCTCTACAACACAAAACATCAACTGTGTACGCCGCCCCAATCCCCAGACCTTAATTCGATTGAGCATTTGTGGGACTTGTTAGAGCGCAGGATCCGTCGGCACAGCGTATCTTCAAAGGAAATGCTGAAAAATGTCAACGAATGGGGCTAAATTACCAAGCATGACATAGCCAAATTGGTTCACTCCATGCCAAGTCAACTTAAGGAGGTCCTTAAAAGAAAAGGTTTTCCCGAAAAGCTATTAAGCCCTGATATGTAATAAAATATTTGAATATTTCCAATTAATATTGTCATGTACGGATACTTTTTCTGGTTCGTTTAAGTGCGGATTTTTTGTTTATATTTTGTAAAATCTAGTTTTTAAAGGATTTCACAGGAAAAATTTATCGAAAAGATAGTTTCATGAATGAGTAAATTTTGTTGCTTAAATATTTAAATGTAGCAGCCTTCTTTAGCATCAATTTCCCAATGTGTTGTTTTCTTTTGATAGTGTACAGATACTTTTTCTGGCAAGTGTATTGTTATATATTTTATCTAAAAACTTTAAGAAGATCAAATCAAAATTGCAGTGTCTGAACCGATTCCATTAAATACCAAAACCACGTGTTATTGTTGTTGTAATTACAGAAATTTCAAATGGCCATAACTTTCGCGAATATAATTCGATTTTCATCAAACTTGCAGAGTATGAGTTTCTTGTATGTAACTACTTAAATATCGAATTTTGTTGAGTTTCAGGAATTTAAAATTCGAAGATCATACTATTATTAACAAAGTTGAGTAAATTTCGACTTCTAAGCTATTTGTTGTTGTTGTACTCATAAACATCTACCTCTTTGATTTTTTCCAGATTTTTCGGATCACAGGTGTCCAATCGCGAGGGGGGGACACACATTCTTCGTATATTTCCCCTTCATGTGCGCCCCCTGAAACACAAAATGTCACTTTAAGACCTGTTTTGAAAAGCTCTCATTAAGACCCCTCATATGATACTCATATCGACTACCTTTGATGATTTCGGGTGCCACTCCCCTATGTGGGATACCCCCCTCCATTACCTCATAAAATTTTTTTATAATTGAACTTTTAAGAGAGGACCAATTTACACCGACATGTAAGACACTGTAGAAGGTGGTCCCTGAGCGCCGAAACCACACAAAACCACCCTCTCGTCCACGGCTCTCCGCCTGGAAATCACTGTTTTGAACCCAGATGGCGGCAGTTCCAGTTTCATCAGGATACCATTATGCTGAACTTTTATCATGATGTTGCTCATTCAGCAGCAAGAAGTTGGCTTTGATGTCCCTCGCAAACTGTTCAAGCAGATTTTGGGTGGTTGAACTGTAATGTAATATAGGTTTAGCTGCAGGATGCGGGTCACTGAAGTTCTAAATTTGCCTTGGCCAGGGTTTCTTGAAAAACCCGGCATTTTTCTGATCCCAAGACGTGTCCAAAATTATGTCTTGGATTCGCATCCTTGCAAAGAATACAGTGTGCCTCCTTCGTACTCCCTTTTCTTTTATGTCCCATTTCACCACATTTATAGCATAGAAAACCTCTATCGGGTCCCATGCATACTTATGTGGTGTGACCATAGACGAAAAATTTGAAACATTGAAGAGGCGTTGCTCTTCGCCAAATCCTACAGACAACCCACCCTACTCTTACTTTGCTCTTGTTTAGGAATTGTTCGGCGTCCATTTCGGTCAAGTCAACTATGGCCATGCATTGTCCCCTGTTGTTTTCTGGTGTCAGTCTCACTTTGATTGAGGGAACTCCCTTTTGATGGCTTCTTCTACGTCGGCCTGACCCGTGACGCAGTAGTAACGATCGTTGCCATTGGCTCGAGTGAGGCTATAGTTGCGCTTTTGCCAAGGAGTTTCTTTACTGCGTCGCAGAGTGCTTCCATATTGTCGGCCTCTGCTCCAAATTCGACCAGTATGTGGCCCGATCACGTTGGTCGTACTGCTTTAATGGTAGTGTTGGTCTCTCTGGGCCTTAGGTTTCCCCTGATGTCCCACAGAACCCCCATGTGAGATCGGCTATCTTGGGGTTTTACGAGCAGTGCCTGCTGCCGGGGTCTTCGTCGGGGCTTCTGTCTCTCCTGTTTTGCATCAGGTCTTTTTTCTTGTTGGGCATCCGTGCGAACTTCACTTTCTGGCACTTTTTAAAGGAGTTTCTTTGCGGCTTTCTTCGTTCCTTTTGTAAGCACTATCTGAAACCCGTGATTTGGTGCTCCATGCCTATTAAGCGCTTCTTCCTTCTTTCTTTTATCCCGATCTCCATCAATTGGGCTAGGCGCCATTCTTTTATTGATTTTTAATGGTGGAGCTATCTGCATGCAACCTCTAGAGCTCACCCCCCGCGCTTCTTTAACCTTCTGCTCGTCTGCGGCCTTTTTAGAGCTCCTCCGGTAATGTCCTATGTGGTCCCGGAGCTCCTTTATTTCAAGGAGCCCAATCTTTACTGGTTTACTGATTTTCGGGGAGTCGCATGCAGATTGTATTCTTTTTAGAACATCTCCTGCCTTGTACTTTGAGACCATCCTTGGGAGAGGATATCGTTTTTCGTTTCCGAATACAGTACTTCCGCCACATTTTCTACCTTGGTGATGCAATCACACAACGTTTTTTTATTTGTCTGGTCACTTGTTACTTTTCCTGCCGTAATCTCCTCGTTGGTTTCAGGATGTTTCTATATTATGTCGGAATTTATGACCCTTGCATCGGCCGCTTCCATAACGATCGCAACAGTGATCATCGAATTCTCGATGTTCTTTATATTTTCTTCCACCGCTCGAACACCTGAAGCGTCCTGCAGAGTTTCCCGCTTTTCTTTTATAGGACGCTCTGGCGTTGGCATAATTTTTCTGCTGTGCCCAAATACCGCAGGAATCTCAGTCTAGACCAGACAGTTTGTTAATCTCCGTTTGACGACCATCTTCACAGTTATTGTATTATTCGTCATTTTTGTCATCGTTAGTACCGCTCTCAATGTACTGTTAACGGTGGCTGCAACCGCTGGTTGCGTGGTCGTTGTTATTATTTTTTAATTACTCTTCTTGGTTTTTTTTTTATCTGTCATCCCAGGAGAGAGCCTCACGGCGCCCCCCATATCCTCGGGGCCGTGGGGGTGGCACTCTCCAAAGAATGCTAGCCTCCAAGAGTGCTCTTGTCGACCAGCATTCCCCTGCGGGAATTTTCTTGGGTACGTGAGGGCAGAACTTTGCAAAGAATCCTAGCCACCAAGAGCATTCCTGTTGGCCAGCATTCTCCCTGCGGCAGGACTTGTTTACTATTGACTGTTTTTGTAAACTCTACTTTCAACCCTTTCTGAATTGCACCACACGTCTTTGTTTTAAGTCAGACATTTATGAATATCTTAGTTGATTCCTTCAGAGATTAACATCTTGTCTTGTCTTGTTCAACTTCGTCGTCCTCACCGTCTTCTTCATTATCATCTTCATCATTGTCACCATCTTCCAACGCTGCTTTCACTCTATTTGGCAGAATACTTTTATTTCCTGTTACCTTTAGTCCTAAAGCACGCAGTTTCTGTTGCAGTTCTTCTTGCAGTTTGTCCTTAAATAAAGAGTCAACATTTATTTTGTCACCATCATCGTCGCCTTTGTCACTCTCTTCATCGTCGTCATCATCATCATTGTCTTTGTTCTCAGAAACAGGGACATTTTGACTACTTTGACGACACTGATTTTGATGTTCTCGCGACCCTGAATCTTCGTTACTAGGTTTTGCTAACGCTTTATTTAAATTGCTTAGCGAACACAACTTTGCTACCAGACAAAAAGAGTTTCAATTCTTCTAATCTTTTCCTCAGTCAATATTTTGTACAAAAAAGGAAAACAGTTTTCAAATCAAACAGATTGTGTATCGCAATTCACACTAGATTTAGTAAATTCAACTAAAACTTTACAACTCCATGCATACATACAGTGTTCAATAGTCTTTTTTCGTCTTTTGATTTTCAGCACTTCACGGAATCTTCGTCACAAAACCCTCACAGTTAGCATCTATTTATTAATTTTCACTAAACTCAACGCTAAATCGTTTTTTGGCTTTATCCTTGTTGAGGCCCCAAATGTAGGGATAAGATAAGTCAGTCTTAACAGTGATTAGTATATATATTAGTAATTTATTCCACAAATTATACTGAATGCAAAACGCATAATAAGAAAACAAAACATGTGTCTACGTTGAAGATCGTTCAAAAACTGACTCGTCAAAATTTTCATTTCAATTCCTTTTTTTAACTGGCCTCCTTTTATTTAACTATCAATTGTAACAAGTATTTGTATAATGATTGTATGTCATCTCTTCTCCCATTCTGCTGTCCTACAAATATATGCATTTAATTCACTTTAATAATGAAAATTACAGTACTTAAATGTTTAAAATGAAATGCATACATCACTTAAGGTGAATATTAACCTTAAGTGATGTATGCATTTCAAGAAAATTGATTTTGAAAGAATGCTGTCCTTGGTGTATTGTGGGTTCAGGTAATATCTTCATTATGCAGGAACTACTAATAACTGCTACATTTTCAAGGAGAGGAAGAACGATGTGAACTTTTTGTACTCGAAGAAATACAACAGCAGCCTCCAATTCTGTGACATCTTTGATTATACTAGCATAATAGACAATGTTTGATGAAGGCTTCACGAGGACATCCCATTTGACTAAAACCAAGGGAACTCAATCCCGGGATCCCGACCATTTTGTAGGCTCAGAAATTTCAGTATTGTATTTAGTCAATCCCGGATTTTACGGGATTGATTAATCATTTTTGAACTTTTTATAAAGACGCTGCTTGAAATGAACTCCGCTTTCACCTACAATTTGTCCACTATTTTGCTTTTGTTTGTTTAACTTGTTTAGTTTTTCCCAGTCGATTCAATTAGTTTTTGAGCGCGTTGACAATCAGGCGAATTCATGCTGTCCAAACAGATTCGACTAATTTATATATTGCCTGACAATCGAGCAGATTAAGTGGAAAAGTACAAAAAGGAAGTTTCTTTTAAACGTTAATATTGTTGTTGGTAGAAATTCTTTTCAAATACGATTTTGTCCGCTCTTTTGCATTTCTCGTTTATTTCCCCAGTCGATTCGATTAATTTTTGAGTGCAGTGATAGTTGGATAGATTCACGCTTTACAAAAAGTAAGCTTTTTTAAACATTAACATTATGGTTGGTGGAAATTCTTTCATTAGAACAGTTAGAATGAAACTAAATGACGTTGACTTTTTTCTTTTTACTTTAAAACTACTGATTTTTAGTTTCATAGTCGCAAACGAGATACATTTGTTTGTTTCTAGATATAACAAAAGGAGTTGCATGTCCACAAAAAGCGTCTATCTTGAGCATAAAAAAGATAGCGATGCTCTATATGGAGTCATTTTTTGATTGCAAAAAGGGGAATACAGCGCAACGTAAGCGTTGCCCAGCAGTTTTGAAAACACTTGGAGGATCCACCAAAGGATTATACACCCATCTTCAAGCGAAAAATTCATTGACATTAAGGTCGACAATATCGTCTACATCAAATGCTCATAACGTCGAAGAACCACCCTTGGAACGAAAAAGCAATTCGATCGTGGACTATTTTTGTAAAACTGATACTCCCGACGATGTTTTAGCTCGGACGACTGCTTTAGGCGGCTTTCATATGAGTACATTTGTGACGTCAAATGATTTAACGTCTTTGATCCTATCAAAAGGGTATTCAGATCTACCAAGATCTGCCGCAACAATCCGCAATCGCGTGGTGAATTACAACCATAAAATTAAAGCACAAATAAAAGCTGAATTATTTACATTAAAAAATTAAAGAGAAAGATTCAGTTTAAGCTTTCACGAACGGACTTCGAGCTCAATATTAAAAAAGTGGTTAAAACAGCTAGTTGAACAGCTGTTCAGTTCAAAAGATCTCCTATGAAGAATGATACAATTCTTCAAAAATATGTACAGCAGGAACATAGAAAAGAGCTAACCTTGTTGCATGCTATAAGACGAGATGGAACAGCCTCTTCACAATGCTTGAACGCTTTGTCCTTATAAAGGATAGCGTTCAAAAAGCTCTTATAGACCTGAATAATCTAGAGATTCTCGATGAATCTGATTTAGATATCATAAATAAAATAATCAATATCTTGGCGCCAGTTAAGCTATCCGTAGAAGCATTTTGTCGTTCTGACGCAACGTTGTGCATGGCTGATACAACTTTAAAGTTTCTTTTTAAACAATTAAGTGGCAATGAGTCAATTATGGCGACTAGATTGAAATGACATTTGTTAAAACGCTTACAACATCACCGACATAATGAATTAAGTGGCATGTTAAATTATTTACAAAAGCCTCACAATGAGGTTAGTTGTTTAGATGATTATGTAAAAGATTTATTTGCATGTCCAAGCAAAGCCCAAATTAGAAAGCAGATAATTTCATTATTTGAAAGGTTGAATACCACATTTTATGTAAGTAGTGAAGAAAATTATCCTAATCCACCAATGGAATCGACATCTTCCAGTACGGCGACTTAAACATTAAAAGATAAGCTTCAGCTGGAAATCAACAATAGTGTGAAAACATTAAATCCTAAGGGTATCAAAGGAGCAGACTTTTTAAAATAGATCAAGCAAGAAATGACTCTTTTCGAAGCAACTTAAACTCGAGGTCCCTATTTGGAACAAATTTATAAATATTTGTTGACAATACCTCCGACTTCCACCGAGGTGGAACCCGCTTATATGTGCAACAAATTGAGAAATAAGCTTGGGGACGAAACATTGGATGCGTTAGTCTTTCAAAGATTTTATTTCCGCAATGCAAATAACATGTGAAAGGTTAATGCCTTAAATTTACCTCGTTAATTTATAATGTTAATCGTAATTAATGTGTTTATGAGAAAAAGTAATTGATTAACTTAAGTTGAAGCCGAATTGTGTGAAATTAAGTGACAAAGTAATATATCTGATAACATTATTCAATGGCAACAGTTGATATAAGTAGAAAAATAATGAATTTATTAAGGACATCTAAGATTAGTTAAGTTGTTTTTAATTCCGAGCTTCAAGGTTTTATGTAAATAAAATTGCTTATTGTAAGAGATTTACGAGGATAAAGCCAAAAGTACCCGATCTGACTTATGAATACAGGAAGTTTTAAATAAACAATCACTGCCATTGACGATACCACCTTTCAACAACTTAATTTAAAAAATTCATAACGGTACGTTTATTATTATTTTTTTTACAGACATCCAAAGTGAACGCCTCAGTGTATTTATAAATATGGAAAAAATCGGGCATCGTTATGTGATGCAATACTTTCATTTGAAACCGATATCAAAGCCGAGTTGAATTCAACTCTGGAAAAGTCTGCTTCTTCGTTTATAAACGTCAAATATTGAATGGCTGTGTTTAAGCAAGGTCGTTTGAGCTGCCAAGATGAACACCGCAGTGATCGACCAAGTGAGGTCACTACGCCAGAAAATGTGAAGAAAATCCACAAAATGGTATTGGATGACCGTCGACTAAAAGCGCGCGAGATAGCAGACTTGGGAGGCGTTTTTAAAAGTGCTGTGCATTGCATTTCGACTAAAAATTTTGTCATTTTGAAAGCTGTGCGCAAGACAGGTGCCATGTTTGCTCACAATGGAGCACATACAGCAACGTGAGGATGTTCCCATCGAGTGTATGACAATGTTTTGCAGCAATAAAGCCGAGTTTTTGCGTCAATTTATAAACATAGACGAAACATGGGTCCATCATTTTACACCTGAGACCAAGGAGGAGTCAAAGCAGGGGACTGAAAAGGGAAAATCGGTTCCAAAGAAAGCAAAGACAGTTTAGTCAGCTGGAAAAGTCATAGCATCCGTTTTCTGGAATGCACGTGGAATAATATTTATTGATTATCTCGAAAAAGGAAAAACAATCAACGGCGCATATTATGCAGCCATTTTACAGCGTTTGAGTGATGGAATCAAGAAAAAACGGCCCTATCTGACGAAAAAGGAAGAGTTGTTTCATCACGACAACGTACCACTCCACCCGTGCGTCATTGCGATCGCTAAAATCAATAAGTTGAGTTTCGAATGGCTTCCTGATGCATCCTTTTTAGCAAATCTGGCTGCTCGGATTATTTTTTTTTTCCGAATTCGAAAAAATGGCTCGGCGGCAAAAGGTTTGCCAACAATGAAGGGGTAGAGTCTGCGGTTAATAGCTATTTTGAGGAGCTAGACGGTTCCTACTTTAAAGCGGGTGTCGAAGCTAATGAACATTGTTGGAAAAAGTGTATTGAGCTGAAAGGAGAATATGTAGCAAAATAAAAAAACAATTTCGCAATTTTTTTACTGTTTTCTTTGTCAGGTCGGGTACTTTTGGGACCGCTCTCATATGTTGTTTTGTTTTGTATTGAATGATGCCTACAGTTGTGATGATTATGTAAACATAAGATAATGAAAAAAGATGATTTTTAAAAAACCATCAGACTTTTATTCTCTTTTTAAATTTACCGGGATCCCAGGGCTATCTTGAGACAATCCCAAAATCCCGGGATTGAATCAGCTACTAACACCCAACTGTCTAGGGACGGTTGAGTTAAGCTAGGTCAAAGAAGTCTGACTTGCATTCTTCATCATCAGAGCTATCAGCAAAACGACTTGCATTGGAACTATCTTAAAGTTTGGGTTCGGGTTCATCCTCAACTTTAGATAACGAAAGAGCTAGCATTCTCTGAACAATTAGTTTTGCCTGAATAAAAGGTTTGTTATATTTTATTTTCTGCACATCAATTTTTTAAAAGTCTAGAATTTGATTGCAATCTTATCTTTTCCAGATTTTCAGGCCCCTACACTATGCACACAAAGTAATGCGCGTTAAAAAACCAACCCCCTCCACCTCATATCGCGTCAGCAACAAATTTTCAACCGCGTGAATTTTTGCTCGAAGTTCAACAGTTTAGGAACCCATTGTGCCGTTATTTTGCAATATTGAAGGTATTCGTGGATGATAGACTCTACACTAGCAATATTGATGCCGAGTTCAGCCGAAATGTCTCGAACATTCATCTTACGGTCCTCCAAAATGAGTTGTTCTATGGGGCAAATGTTGTCTAGTGTGGTGTTGGTTGGCAGTCGACGATCATGCGGCTCATTTTCGACGGTTTCGCGACCATCCTTGAATGTTTTGGCCCATTTTAACACAACAGCCCTAATCAGGCACTAACTACCAAACTGATTGTGCAAAAGCAGAAGAATATCCGCGTTTTTAACGCCTTCCCCCAATAAAAAACGAATGACAATACGTTGCGGAACGGCGGTTCACTCATAGTCGGAGCACGCGCGTGAAACATGCACTGCCAATGAAAACTATGCCACGCTGTTTGTAAGGGACCCAGCTATAACATACTCAAGCCACGACTTTCAAAACGTACATGCGTGTCATCTACAGCGTTTGTCTCCATCAGATATGAACCACCCTTGTACATCCTTCCTAAAATTTTCATGCAAATCCAAGCAAGTCCGTAGTGTCTGCACATATTGCTGAATACCAATGTATTGATATTCTTGTAGAACCAAAAATTTAAACCACCATAACTTCCTTAAGTACTATGCGATACTTCTGAAATTCTCAAAGTTTATTAACCTTATAAGTAAACATACATATGTAAAATTTCATTGAATTTAGGGATACTCTTACGATTTTATGCAAGAACATATAAAATTGATAATTCGTAATATTACTAACAAACTTTAGTGAATTCAAACTTTTCAGGTATTTGCTATTGTTGCACTTATAGAGAACTACCTCTATGATTTTTTCTGATTTTTTGGTCCATAGGTGTCCAATCACGAGCGGAGATTTCACAATTTTTTGTGTTCCTTCACTTCCCCTGCCTACCCCGTCTTTGATATTGCAATGCCGATTATGGATATTAAAAGATCTCATCAAGACCTTTAATTTGATACCCTCCTGAACTACTATGGGGTCGTCCATAAATTACGTCACACGAATTTCATGATTTTTGCCCCTCCCCCGTCCTTGTCCCAGCTGGTTACATTTGTTAGACCCCTCCTCCCTAGTATGACGTCACATATTTTGCAAATTAACATTTAGAAATTATTGAATGAACATAGCGTTTCCAAAATCAGTTTTATTTCCATTTAAATAATTTTTAATAAAATCAACACACAAATCATACAATTAACAAAACAAAAAACGATTGATTATATTAATTAAAGCAATTAACCAAACAAGAAACTATTGACTATGTTAATTAAAGAAAGTAACAAAACAAATACGATTGATTATAATAATTAAAGAGATTAACAAAACAAAAAATATTAAAAGAATTATATTAGTTCAAGATACAAACTTAATAGTCTTGAGTCCATGGACTTTGAACCCACCCCTTTAAATTATTTATAACTGGTATGGCAGCCACTTCGTTCTCTTTTGGGTTTTTAATGTTAGGAACATTAGATGTGTCAACATCTTTTTCATCCAACCATACAACATCATCGTTATCATCCAAACAAAGAAGTTCTCTGGCACGTCTAGCAGCAATTCTTTGAGGACAAAACTTCGCGACAGGTAAAACTTCTTGTTGCCTCTTATGTAGTTGCTTGTGTTGATTAGTGGCCTTGTAAGATGCAAAATATAGGCCACATGATCGCTTAAACAAGTATGCTTTGACACTAGGGGAATAGCTATCATACGGAACTTGCTTCAAATTTGATGACGCTCGGAGGCCCAAAGCTAACAGAAGTAATAGTGGAGTAAATTTTTCTTCGGAGTCATCTTGTTCTGTGGTTTGACGTCTGACTAATTAAAGCAGGTCGTGGTCAGAACCCCTCTCGCAATAGTCGCCAAAGACTGGATCATTGCACCTCACAACATGGGATAACCTCGCATTTTACTATTTGTAATAAACATTGAGATTCACACACATGATTTGCCCACCAATTCGCATCACTTTTCAATTGTTTAGCCTGTTCAACATTTAGTCTAGTATCTGTTGGCACCATAGAGCTATAAGATAATATAGAGTGCCTACACCCGTGTATATGACTATTCGTGAGTGTCCGAAAAATTTGATTTAGCTAATTTTCCCCTCAAGGTGCTGGTCAGATGTTCGGCTGTTTTCACAGCTACTTTGAATCAATACTGAATACCATGTTAGAAATTTTACCAAAATTTCAATGATTTAAGAAGAAGTAGGGAAACATGTACTTATGAAGTAGTAAATATAGATGATATACTTTCAAATAAGATTTCAATAGGAGAACAGAACCAAATCAATTCATAGATTACGTAAAATAACAGAAAATATGTTGTTTTTCAATGTTTGGATACATGGTATATATTTGTTGAATCATTCAATAAAAGTATTGAGAACCCATTCATATGAATTTACGTAAATTTCCCCTAACTGATTTAAGTATACAATATCCAAAATATTGACTGTTTTTTTCATGAAACACAAATTTAGATTGATATTTACATTTCTTACTCTACCATTAATGTTCGGCCATATTCGTGTTCAGACTTGACAAGATATTTAACATTCCCGTTAGAAGAGCACTATATGTAAAGGTAGGTTCAAGCTTTTAATTCAAATTTTGATACTTTAATAAGACTTGTCCACGTATTTTACAATCATCTTAGAAAATAATATATGACAATATCGTAAATAACTATAACTAACATTTTCAATTCACCTAAAGACATGCTAAGGACATTGAGTATGGAATCTTTTCAGCAACCTCAAATCATTTGCTTAGTGTGCTCGCGTTGTTGACCGATGATTTGATTTTCCCCATGTTTCGTTAGGAGTTCATTCGGGTTATTGCAAATTTATCTGAAGTCGAGCATCTGTCAAATTGAATGTATCAAGTGCAAGCAATTTAGTGTTCGGTGCGATATTTGCAAATTTAATTTATAATTCCGCACAGTCAAGTCGGTAGTTTTTATTCGGAAGTATTTGAGTGCGTGCACAAAACTACAAAAAACAGTGGAAAGTGAAAAAGTGATTGTGACACTCGTTAAAATCAAGTGAAAAGTGAAAATGAAGTGCGTCGTTTTGTCTTGCGAAAATGACTCGGGGTTGCGGTCTTTGTAAATTTCTTTTCACAAGTAAATTGACCAAACGTTGATTTTGATTTGTGCCGGCACGAATTATTTTCATGCGTTACGTGAAATTAGTGAAAATAATTGATATTTAGTTGAAGCACGTTAGTATTCATGAAATTTGTTTGAATACGCGGGGTTTAATTCTTCGGGTTTAATTCTTCGGGTGATAACCTTCGTGTGAAGTTGATAGTTCTGTTATGTCTGCTCTCCTACATCCATTGACGGCAGATAATCACTATTAATGGGGATATAATCGGCAATCAAAATATGTTGGAGTTTTCAATGCAAAAATATTGATTGATGATTCATTATTTTACTTACTATTTCTTTTTGTTTATCATCTGCCTTAACAGTTTTCATATTTGGAGTGATAAAATGAAATTCAGTGATGTATTCAAAATACCTAATATAATGCGGTCTAATATATTAAAGATTGATAGGAATTAAAATGAAGAAGAAATATAAAAAAGAATTTTGATTTGAAATATGTATAAAATTAAAATTTCAATGCATATTTTAAATCAATTTTTTTTTTTAATATTTCTTCTCAGAAAAGGAAATTGTCCGTTTTATTTTATTTCAAGCATTGAATCGAGCTAAAAAAATTTACAGTTTGCAAACAATTCGTTTTACAGATTTCCTCTGGATGAGCATATGAAGGCAATGTGGCTCAACAGTATTGGGCATATGATGCGGCCTTTGACGAAAACGTCAAGAATATGTAGTGCTCATTTCATATATGAGCATCTTTTCGACTACAAAGGCAGAAAAAAACTGCATACAGCCGCAGTTCCGTTTTCTGGCAAAGCTGTAAGTTTAATTTTTAAAAGTAATCAAAGAATACAACCCTACTCTTTTAGAATAAGCCTGAAAATATAAGCTTTGGCTGCAAAAATGACCTTGGATTTAAAAACGTCGTTATGACTGGAAACAATCACTTAGTAGGTTTTCTTTACATTAATTTTCAGAAAATAATTATTTTTAAATTTCATGTTTTAAGGAACCTCCTCCGGATGATGCTCAGTGATTACCAAGGCCAAAAACAAAGTTTTCCGCGAATACATGTAAAATTTACATAGATTATAATGATAATTTTAAATTAATCAAAGTCAATTTCAGATTCTTTCAAACGAATTTGTGTCAATTGCAAACATCGGGTGTGACGGGAATTTGAATATAGGTGCACGTCCAGTACTGGTAGGATTCTGAGTTTTCACATAATGAAATTATCAACTAAATTTTTCTAGCAGGCTACTTGTAACTCAATGATGCTAAATACAAAATCAACATCTGAAACCATTGTGAGATGCTCTTTAAATTTTTTATCTAGATTCTTACTTATTTCAAATGTTCAAAGTTTATGACAGAAGCACACCTGCATTATATTCATCTCAAAATAAAACCGAGGGCATCGTGCCATCTGAAGTGATGGTATGTATTATTTTGAAATATGCAGAAAATATCCTTCACGTACTTTTTCAAATCATTTGCAGGAAACGTCTGCTAATTTAAATATTGAAAAACTGTATTTTTCTCCGTAATGGCAGCTGAAAATGTATATTATGAATTTTATATTTTCACTTGCAGATTGATGTTTATAGTCATGTTCAGGGGCCCTCGGTGAAGAAAATGAAATGTGCTTTTGATGTAAGTAAATATTTTTATATAAAATCGAACTGATCGTAAATAGTTTTTATAGATGATTGTGATAACGTGTAAAAATTGCCTGATTTCTCCTTAGCTTTAGTTACTAAAAGAACTAGTTAATCACCATCTATGATGATTTTGAATTAGAATGTATTTTTTTCATTTAGAAAATATCTTTTCGTATGCAACTGAAAACTTAGCTAACAGTTTTTGTACTGCAAATGTTCTTACTCCACTTGCTGCAGATGAGTGCTCAATCAAAGAATACATGGTAACTACTAATGCGAGTTTTTTTCAGGGAAAACATATTTTAAGATGACCGAGTGTAGCAATTTCCTACGAGTTCGGACATAATTGACTCTGCTAGTGATTGTATTCCTGTAGGTAGTATCATTACGAGTGATATATTATTCTATTGGTATTTTTCTTTCAGGTTAATATACAAAATGACCAGGAGTCAATTCCCCAGGACATGGGTTGGTCATCAGATGTAAGTATATTATATTTAATTGAGAATTTTATGTTTGTTTTTTTTTTTTTTGAATATAACCCGTACAAAAATATTAAATATTAACGTTAATTTATATCTTTATTTACTCATAAGACAAGATTTATTGCTTAAATAAATCTTTTTGAGTCCTTAACATGAAGTTTTTGACTTAATTTCATCGAGAGAAGGAGTGCAAACATTGACTTTTTAATTTTAACCAATAGAAAAGCAAGGGTAAGCTCATGGTTTCTGCATGATACCTATACGCGTTATATTTTTTTGCTGGGCTGTCTTTTTTGTAGCTGTGATCATTTTTAGCTGCATTCTGTGTTTAGGGTGGTGTAGAAAATATGTGTTGAAATCTTCATTATAAAGATCAAGTGTCTTAAAACATAATTTATATAAGAAAGCTCAAATGCAAGTAAAATAGAGAAAGAATAAGAAGTTTGGAAAAAAAATTGGCTACTGTAAAACAAAAACTTGCAGCCAAAAATAAACTAGCTGATAAACTGAGAAAATGGTCGTGCCGTGATAGAAAAAACGCAGCAAATGTGAAGCAATGACTTGGGAGTGTAAAAACAAAAAATTTGATCAGCGAAGACGGCGAACAAATTATCGAAAACATAAGTGCTCCCCATAATAAAACGTTGGAGTACCGTATATTTCAACGTAAAAACGTGAAGACACCAAAGCAATTTGATCCCATTATTAAATCTTTCACTCTGAACTTGTATTTTTATTCTCCCAAAGCATATGAGTATGAACGCACTACATTTGGAAACACATTGCCTCATCAAAGAGCACTAAGGTATCACCAAGGTGTTGGTTGTACACCAGGCTTCACACAAGAAGCTTTCGAAGCCATTGAAAATGTTGTGCGGAGCGCACCGGATGATATAATTGTAGTCAATTTTGTGTTCAATGAAGTGAACATCAGACATTATGTGGAATGGGACGGTCATCAGGCTTTTGGATATGTCGACGTTGGTGATGGTGGCAGCATCGACAAAATAGGTATGCTTGTTTTTATGGTGGTTTTTAATAAATAGGCCTTGGAAAATACCTATCGCATTTTTCCCAATAGCAACAATAAATGCTGAACAGAAGGCAAACCTTGCATCAATATGCATTGATCATCTCCTGGAGACAGGTGTTGAAATTATTGGTGTAATATTCCACGGATTGGCTTTTAATTTATACATGACAGAAGGATATTTCACATATCCGATAGCTGTCACATGATCAAATTGCGTCGTAATACGCTGGCAGATTTGAAAGAAATTTTAGATAATGATGGAAATATCATCAAAGGGAACTATATACTTTTATTACAGAATTGCAAGAAAAAAAAGGCTTGCATTTAGGTAACAAGCATAGAAAGGCACACCTCTACTTCAGCAAGCAAAAAATGAAGGTACAATGGCTGTCCAAACTTTCAGCGATTCCGTAGCTGACGCTTTAGATTTTTGCAAGGAAAGCAATTGCAAAATTTTGCTGGAAGCCAACCTACAGCGCACTTCATTCGAATTTTCAGTGAAGTTTTTGACATTCTCAATTCCAGAAAGTTATCAGCGTTTTCTGCATCGAAACAAGCTCTCTGCAAACAGAATTTTCAAATACTGAACAACTCCTGTGCTCACCACATTCAGTATATCAAAGGTCTAAGACTGCCTTCCAGGATGCCAATTATAGAATCGAAAAGATATGTTGGATTTGTTGGCCTAATTGCTTGTATGCAAAATTTGAAGCTTTTGTACGAACGATTCATTGCTAGTGGGAAACTGAAGTTCATTTCAATGTATAAGCTAAGCCAAGATCATCTAAAGCTATTTTTTGGGTCAATAAGGGGTGGCTAAGGCAATAACAACAACGCAACTATGAGACAGTTTATTTCGCGGTACAAAAAACTACTATTCCGAACACAAATCAAAAATGGCGGGATGGGGAATTGCATGCCATTAGAGCATATTACGTTGTTGAATGCAAAAAAAGTTTTTCCACTTGAGATCAAGGTCAAGCTGCGAATGATAATTTTCTTCTGGACCATAGCTATGCTGCAGACACGACGAGTCTTTCTCTTGATGCGGAGCATGTTTTAGAGTATATAGCTGGTTTTGTTGTGTTTAAGCTTTGTAATGTACTAAAATGTAGTGAATGCATCACAGCTATTCAAGGTCAAGTCAACATCAAGTCTCTTATGTCCTATAAAAAAATAGGTAGCCTGTACGCACCATCAGAAAGTACAATTACTATATGCAAAATGGCTGAAAAAGAAATCAAACAACAAATCAACAAAGGTGGAATTCTTGACAAAAACTCTTTTGATTCAATTCAAAATTTTGTTCAATCACAGTGTATGCGTTCAAATCTGTTCCCAAATTATTCGAAGCACATACAGGAAACAATGCATTATAGCCCTTTAATAAAATTAATAAGCGAAAAATATCTTAACACGAGGTATTTTTTCATGCCGAAAAACCTTTCACACAAGGAATCTTTGAGGCAGTAATTCACAAAAATTGTATATTTTAAAGGAATGTACAACAAAAACAACAAGTTTTTATTTATCACCCATACATATATGCGCACATCTTATGTTTCAAAACCAGCGCCTGGATTCCGCCAAAGCCGGTCCCAAGGCCGATCAAAGGAAGAGGGAGGCATAGTTCAGCACATTTTGTGGTTGCCATGGCTGATAAACTTGTACGTATATTCGTATATTCATGCTAACTTAAACCAATCAAAATTCAAAAGATTTATTACCATAATGCAAATGACGGAATTTTTCGCCCCTAATTTCAATCTACCTTTGGGCACTTTTTTAGTAGTGAAAAATTTATGTCAATATTAGTGGGAAATTCAATTCAATATTCAGGGAAAATTTGGATAGAAAAGTTGTTTACTGCTCACTCTATATACCTTTTTTCTGTATGGTTGGCACAATGTATTCTGCAATCACAGGAAAATCACCCACGATCAATTGGCTCCAAATATTAGCCAGCACAATGCCTGCACTCTCAAAGTTTCGCTTTTCTAACACCAAATCAATAGTTTGATTACTGGAATCTAGATGTGAACCAAAATTGTCATGTTATAATACAATATCAGTAAGTTCGTGACTAAGAGGCACCATATTAGGGACGGCCGATACCAACGAAGGAATCGATTCCTCAGTATCGAGTCTGCCTGAAAGGGAAGGTATCGTGGTATCGATATGTCACGTGAAAAACATCGATTCTAAAAGGAATCGACTCGATTCTTTCAATCAATGTTAAAGAAGAAGAATTTACGGCATGTAAGATGTTTGACGCATAAAATGCTTGTACAAAATCGAAGCTTAAAGGTAGTTAAAATCAGAGCAATCAAGCGAAATAAAACAGGCATATTTACTTTAGAAAAATCTTTATTAAAAGTTAAGAGTACATGTTTAATTTTTAGAACTGATAAGAAAGTCGAAAAATTATCGAATCTTTGAAGCTGTTTTACACACTGCAAGAGATGTTGCCGCCAAGAAAGTTTCTTGGTGGAGGTGGTTGGCAGTCATGCGGGTTCTGTTGTCCGTTATAATTAAACCGGCGCCGGAGAAGAGTCTTTCACTTGGGCAAAACGTAGCCATCGTGGAGGGAAACCGACAGGCAATGGGATATAAATTCGGGTACTCTACCTTCAAAGACTGCCACACCTCAAAAGGGTTCGCTAGCACACTGTGGAGAGGCTTGTTGAGGTACTGTCACAGTTCAACAGGATAGCCACCAGGGAAGTCATCTCCAACCGCCATCTCACTCTGCCGTACAACCTCTTCGAGATCGCCCCAGAGATCATCAGGAGTCTCCTCATGACCAGCCTCGTATCCTCTCTCTTGCCGAGCTGCAGCACTGATAGCTGCTGCTGTTTTCATTTTTTTTTGTCTAATGGAAAGAAAAAAAATATTCTCATTATTTATAAAATAACAGCTGTATCAATAGAAAAAAACACTATATTAATAGAAACAAGTTGGGTAAACAGACCTACGGTCATGTCAGAAGGGTTTTGTATTCAATTTACAAAATGCAGTCACCAGATCGAATCAAATCAAGAAACGATTTTATTGGAGAAAATATGAAATTCGAAGATCATACTATTATTAACAAAGTTGAACGAATTTCGTGTTCTGAAATTTTTGTTGTTGTTATACTCATAAATATCTCCCTTGATAATTATTTCAGATATCCATTCGCTAGGGAGGAAACACATTTTTCATGTATTTCCCCCCTGTGCCCCACTGAAGCAAAAACTGACAGTTTAAGAACTGTTTTGAAAAGCTCCCATGAAAACTTTCATTTCATACTCATACCGGCTACGTTTGATGAATTTTTATTTTCAAGAGCCACTTTCCTGTACTGTTATCATCGATTAATGGCCAATTTTTTCGAATCCTAGAATGGTTAAAAAGCCCTTTTGCTAGGAGCTCCCTCCCGCCTCCTTGACTTGCTTCGCTTATGAGTATTAATTGTAGGTACTCATCGTCAGTCATTCATTAAATTGAATCAAGTGTTCAAAGCATGCACCTTAAACGTTGAAGTTGGGAAAAAATAACTCAAAATTATTCAATCTTCGCATTTAAAACAGCCACCATTTTGTTTCACGATTACTGATACCACTAGCTGAACCGATTTGCAAAGATATTCATGACACCTATCATTCCTGAAATTTTCATGCAAATCCTAGCAAAACTGTAGTGTCTGCGTCGGTAAAAAGCGCATGTTGTTCCATAGCCATATGTTGCCATAGTAATACATGCAGCGCATATTGTTCCATAGTAATACAGGAAAATTCAAACCGCTATAACTTCGCTAAATATGATGCAATCTTTATGAAACTTTCAGGATAGATCAACCTTATAAATAGTCATCTATGTACTGAATTTCATAGAATTTAAGGGTACCGTTAAGATTTTATTCAAGAAAACATAAAATCGATAAATCATACTATTACTAACAAAGTTGGCTGAATTGCGACTTCGCACGTATTTGTTGTTGTTGTACTCACCAAGGCCTACATTCCTGATTTTTTTCAGATTTTTCGGCTCACAGGTGTCCAATCGCGAGGGGGGGGACACAAATTGTTCGTGTATTTCTCCTCCCTGTGCGCCCCTCGAAGCAAACTTTGCCAAACAAAGACCTGTTTTGAAAAGTTCTCATCAAGACCTTTCATTTGATACACATATCGGCTACCTTCAATGAAATTTTTTTTCGGGGGGTCACTCCCCTATATGGGGAGACCCCCCTTAAATACCTTATAAAATTTTTTTTGTATTCGAACTTTGAAGAGAACACCATTTTACACCTACATACAAAATTTAATGTTTCTAGCTTAAGTAGTTTCCGAGAAAAACTGCTGTGACACACGGACGGACGGACGGACGGACGGACAGACAGACGGACAGACGGACAGACGGGACGCGATTTTAGAAGGGTTTTGTAAAATTATTTTACAAAACCCTAAAAAGCTGCATTATAAGCAAAAATATAGCCTTCAACCAAAGCGATAAACATTACCTTATCAGAAATGTAGGTGAGCACATCTGCGATGCACTGAGCACTTCGAAAATAATGCTTCTTGGAACGGGGGTCAAGAATCGTTGTGACCGCCATGTTCCTATTTTTTTCAATGCTATCAAAGCGCCTTTGAAGTTCAGATAGCAAATATTGCTTTAAATTTGCTGCGGTCATATTGCCCACAGGCACCACCACTGCATGCATTTTCTATCCAGAAACATAACATAAATTTCAATACGAGACAGCTGGCATAAAAATAGAAAGTACTCACCTCACGCAGGATGTGAGTAACTGGTATGACCTTGCTGAGCGTTGTTGACTTTTCTGCAGAGAGTTCACTGGTCGCTTTAGCAAATGGCTGCAGAAGCTTCATGACTATTCGCAGAGTTGCTAGCTCTGCTCCATTCAGCATGACAATCTCCGAAAACCTAGTAGCAGCCCGGCTCACAATATCTGACAGCTCTAGAAACCTGGATAGTAACTCATATTTTGAGCTCCACCTTGTGGAAACTTCTTGAATGAGGCGAAGGCATGTTTCCGCTCTCAATTTGCAACTCTTTCAAGTGGTTGCTAAAGTTATAGCTGTGCCTTGAAAATGTCTCAATGATCTTGACTTTTTTAAGAAGATTCGTGACTCCGAGAACATTCTCCACTTTCTCCTTTATAATTTCATTTTTTCTATCAGTCAGGGTACTTTGGACAGGAACCTCATGAGTTTCAAATGGTTTAACATATGATCAAAGCATGGATTGTGACGGTTGATACCAAAAACTTGTGCTTGCTTTATATTTTCAGCACTATCTGTTACAACCATACTGACTTTTTCATTTTCAAAACCCCACTGCACTAAAATATCTTCTAAAGTTTGAGCAAGATGAGAGGTGGTGTGCCTTTGCGTCAGATGAGTAAGGCCCAAAATGCAAGATTCCATTTCAATTCCTTTCAGGATTAAGAAAATCAAAAATAAAATCATAAAACATTTGCATATTGCTTATAAAATTAATCAATCAATCAATAAATACATAAATTACCTTTTAGTTAGTGAGCAGTGCATCGCAGATAGCTGTTAGTTGTATGAATCTCAGTCCAACAGTCTGCAGTGAGTCATATGGAGTTCGGCTTGCACATAGCTTCTTTCACGAGCAAGCTGACAGATTCGTACTTGTCTTCCATTAGCCGGGTTGTTGGCTGGCGGCTGGGGGCTTCCATAACAGAGCGGCCTTCTGGCAGAAGTACTGAAATCCTGGTTTCTCAGGTGTGGTCAGCGGCAGCCGGTCTTTGCGCACCATGAACAGCATAGCATCTCTCAACTCAGCTGATCTAGTGCCTCCATCTATAAAAAGAAACCATCAGGTAGGGACGCAACTGCATGAAATTTCAAAAAGTTAACCTTCAAAGATCTTTGCTGCCCAAAGCTGTTTGTTACAGTACGCTGCCGTTTGTGAGGGGTCGCACAGGAACAACCGCAAGTTCTGCAAATTCCGGGCAGTGAGGATGGTCGTTGTAGCGTAATTGAATGTGGCGAAGTTGGTGGTGAAGTTGATTGTTACATTACGGATGCGGAGAACGAAAGAGCAGAATTGGGTCTGCTAGTGCTTGCTGATGACGAGCGAGATTCCCCTGGGCTTTCATTAATGCTGAGCTGCAATAGTAGTGGAGCAGGTAACGAAAAAAGACATATTATCAAACACTCAAAACATTTATAAAATAGTGCCATCAACTAGATGGCTCCATGGCATCCAACGACGCATTTGCAAAATGTGGTGGAATCAACTCTGCGGAGTTCAGCCAAACATGTCCCATCCCATTGTTAGCACTTCATTAGAATCAACTTATTGTAAATTCATTTTACTTACGAGACTGCTGTCGGCGTCCAAAATCTCCCAAGCAGTGTAATCGGCGGTCTCATTTTGTGGTTTCAAAATGTTATGCTTTCCTTTCAAATGCTTCCAAAAGTTGGAAGTATTTCCCCACTTTTTAAGGTGCTTGAAACAATGCTTGCACTGTACTGCATCAGCACTAACATTCGTAATATGCTGCCAAACAATACTTGATTTCGCCGTTTGTGGCAACATTTTCAGTTTGCACTGCACGTTATTTAAGTTCAACGTCTGCACTACACTTTATTCACAATTCAGCGTCTGTACTACACTTTGTGTAGGTTCAACGTCTGTACTAAACTTTATTAACATTCAATGTATGCACTTGCACTACACTTTACTTACATGCAACGTCAAACGTCAATCAGTCAATCAATTTTCATCACGAGGGTATCAAAATTTTATGCAAAGAATCGGGACAAGAATTGCCATGAAAGAATCGATTCCACTAAGAATCAGGCGAGTGGGTATCGAGTTCTTAGTATCGAGTCTTTCAGCAGCAAGTACCCGATTCTCCAAAGTATCGATTCGGTATTGGCCGTCCCTAGCACCATTCGTCATTCCACTCTGTTGAAAGCACTTCTTTTCGGAGCATTTGTGGCAATGTAAATAGCATCCAAATCAAAACCTTTAAAATGTTATATAGCGGAAACTATAACTCGCTCGTATCGGGGATTTTCGTCTGGACCGCCATGGCAAGTAAAAATAAATACGGGTTTTACAAAGCCTTTCCGAGTTCTTATAAACTTTTCGAAAGCAGGCATTTCAAAAAGTCTATGAATGTCTGTAGCATGAGTCTCTGCATTAGATGAAGAATGTTTTCCACTACGAATTGCTACGTGTATAGGCCCAGAGTGGGTCACAGCTTCAGGTTTACCTTCACCATATTTCTTTATAACAATACCTACATAGACAGAGGGATTGAGTTTTTTTTCGCAAACATGAAATCATGATCAGAAAATTTTACACGATAATCAAGGTGCATTAATATTGGTGCTTGAGCGTTTGCTGCTCTAATACCTAATGGCACGCGTGCTTTATCATCCATTGATAAAAAGAAAACTTGGTCCAGGCCCAAAATTGAAACCTCCAATGATTCAAGGTTACTTATCGTAGCAGTACAGAATGTGCCATCTTTATGTTTCATATGTAGTATAGAATCTGGTTTGTATAGTTTAACAGGAACAGTTACGACGTGTCCTTTTCCTTCGGCTATTTTGACTCGTCTAGGAAAAAGTCTCAAGTATAACTCTGATTGACTGATACCATATCTGTTGCAACGTTCACCCAAAGACTGGTTGCACTTGAATAATATTTTATTCGCACCAATTTGTTTTTATAATAAATTCTTACATACTAAACAAAATCACAGACAATATTTTTTTGCTTACACAATTACGCGTAGTTCATTGAACATATCAAAACATAAACAGAGTTCAATTCAAAGAAATGCAATTAATCGATTTTAAGTTATTGAATTTGAATGTAATTTGCTTACAATATGCAATTACATAAATTATGAAATGTATTGAAAATGTTAACGTTATGAATTTAATTCGAATGTTGTTTACGAAAGACATTTTGCAATATTTGCAATTTATTAAAAGTAGGTGAAAGGTAATTAACCAGTGAGTTTAAATAATTTTAAAGAATTTTAAGTAATTAGTTCACTGATATAAACTTGTAAGTTCATTGACATGAACAATGCCGCCACCCCTGGAATGGTGTTCTATAGTTGATGTTCGCTGTACCAATAAGCGGAAGCTGTGATGTTCCCAATCTTGGTGGCATTAGTTGATCGCTTACGGAGATGGTATATCATTAACGCGATGCCTAGTAAGATGCATGTGGTTGCAATAATTGTCGCAGCGGTTGTCCCGTGGTGTTGAATAGATTTCCAGTGAGAAGTTTCCATGGATGAAAGGATGTCTTCTTGTTCATCGACGAGTGCGGAAAGTTCGTTGTTGTTTGGGATGATCGATGAAACGTTTAGGTGGAATTTGACCATCGAATGTTCGGTTACATTACGTGTAACGATGAGCGGAGTGACGTAAATTGGAAATTCAAGTTCTTGATGAATCTGTGGCGTGAGGATATATTTGGCTGTGGATATGGTACAATCTGGCGTGACTCGCAAAATTCCGCTTCCGTTTAGCATAAGGTTTGTTCTTGTTCCATGACATACACTTTGGGCTGGTGTTGGTTGGGGTGTTGCAAACAACCATGAGTTGGAACTCGTAAGCTCTTTCCAAACAGGTTTGAGCAACTTGAAGATCTTAGTTGGACATCTAGTACCTGTGTATGAGTTATATACTTCTCCTATAATACAATTTGGTTTCATTTTAATGTTTATAAGTGTTGAAGTAGACAAAAGGTATTGATCATTATTAATTGTTTGAGCCTGAAAAACAGCATCTTCAGTAGTCTCAAAGTATGATTCGTCATCATAGTTGACTCCAAGTAAGCTGGAAGTTATTTCGAAAAATGTGAAAATGTCTTGATTTTCTTGGATGGGTATTGCAGAAGCCTTGATTAGATCGTACTTGCGGTTATCAATTATGGGAAGTTGTCCGGTAATTAATAAGTGCTCTCTAGCGTAGCTTATGGTAACCTTTGATGTGGTAGCGTGCAATATTTCAAGATGTGCAGTTAAAAGGGGTTGAAGATTTTAAATTGCCTTTTCCAAATCTGCCAGTTTCACGCATTCCCAAATGCCTTGTTTCGTGTAAATAGTTTGTTATATGCTGTCATATTTATGAAACACATCATCGGCATAGGTTTTGGCATATTGATATAGTGCGAGAAAGCGAATATTAAGTTGATTGTGATCAAGTTTGGTGAACTACTCTTTAGACTTATTAATTTCACTTAAGCTTTTCTGTAGTAGTTCCGAAAATTGTGTAAGTTTATTGTTGATTTTTGAAGCTGTCGAATTTAATGTACTGGTAGCTTTTAATAAGAGTTTGCCTTGTTTTAATATCAACTGCTTCAATTTGTCCTGATTGTTGCTAAGATGATCAATATCCATTATTATTTCGTCATTTATTCCAAACACAGACGTTAACATTCGACCAAGCAGTGCGCGTGGCTTTCATGAATGTAAATAGCAAATAGTGTTGATTTGATCAACGGACTCTTGACATAGCTCAGTTAAATGCTGTGAGAGATCCCAAAAATGAATCTGGTTATTTGCCTGTTTTGCCGATGTACACATCGTTTGAACGCTGTTATTCATTCTCTTGATATTTTCTTCATCGAATTTGAGATCCGCAAGAGGTATTTTAAAGTTTATTTTAGTGCTCCTCGAAGAAAGTTGCTCACTCCAATGTGTTCGACGTATAATCCTCCTTGCAAGGGAGAGATACTAACTGCAGACAATGTGGGAGAGATGCAAGTTCCTAAAACTAACATTGTTGAAACCAAAACACTAGACAATGTTATCGGTCTTGCATTCTTTCGTTTTAATCCGGTTCGATCTTCATGGGATATTTGGCGTTCAGTTGAAGGCGAAGATTCTTTTCCTGGATATTTACCAGCTGTCGATTGAGATGATGAATCTGGTTTGGATGAAGTCTCGTTTGGTATTTCGTGTTGTTCATTGTTGAAAGGAAGACTGAAAATTTTCGTTATCGCTCGTTTGATAAATTTCCCGTTAAGTTTTAGAGTAACAACTCGAACTAAACCATCGTTACCTGGATGAGTAGTGACTATTTTTGCGAGGGGCCATTGCATGGATGGTATGTTGGCAGTCTTTACTAAAACGATGTCTCCTTCCTTAATATATAGTCATGGAGTCAACCATTTAGGTCTTTGTTGTAATCGGTTTAAATAATCACGTGACCATCTGTGCCAAAAGGAGTGCTTCATATATTGCACTAACTTCCATCTTTTCAGGAGCGTGATGTTGCTTTCACTTGGGTCACTTTTTATTTCAAACAGGTCGCTGCCAGTGAGAAAATGGCCTGGTGTCAATGTACTTGCGTCTGATGGATCGCAACTTACAGCAGTTAAGGGCCTAGAACTCAAACAGGCTTCTATTTGTAGTAGAAGTGTGTTGAATTCTTCGATGTTTAGAATCTGCTGGCCAATTGTTTTGTATAAGTGCCGTTTCATGGACTTAACACCGGCTTCCCAAAGTCCACCGAAGTGTGGACTTCCAGGAGGGATGAACTTCCATTCTATTTGTTCTTGTGCAAGTTCTGATACAGCTTTCTCTGTCACCTCTCTGTATTCTTTTTGTAGAATTTTTGGGCGCCTTGGAAATTTGTGCCACAGTCACTGTAAATTGTCCGACATTTCCCTCTTCGAGCGACGTCAAAGTCAAAGTCAAAGTCAAAAGCGCTTTATTTAATACTAATCGTTATAAATTTTAAAAGAATATAAAGCAAAATCCAAACAAAAACAATAAAAAACTTAATGGCCCAAATGGCTCTCTAAATTTGTACGTTATCATTAAACACATTTAAAAAAAAAAACTAGCAAATACAAATCAATGAAGATTGTTACATATTTTTAAAATTCAATTGGAAAAAGGAGAAAAAACCAACCAACACTATTCTAAAATTATTTATCATCTTAACACAACAGTGAACTTTGATCCTACACCTAATATGTTTTAACTTAATTCTAATAAATGCAATCAAAAACTTTATCTTATACTAAAAAAATCTGTAACTATGTTCCTAACCTAAGCGTTTTACCTTATCTCTAACCTAATATAATAAACATAATATAAACCTAACCTATCCCTAATTTTTAACAAAAATAAACCTTAAATGGAAAACTCACAATGTAGCAATAATGAGTTGAAACTCAAAAACTAAATAACGAAAAACCCCGAAACTGAAAATAAACACGAATAATTTAGACATTGTCATTCAGCCACCAATACCTAGATTGCCCCGTCTCAACTCGATCAGCCTCAACGAATCTAGCAAATGAGTATCTCCATTGGAATTGTTGGTCTCGTGAACTCAAGTTCGGAGGATATTTTATCTTCTTATCGGTGGCCCGTCGATACATGTGATATATGACTGGGACGCCGTCAGAATCAAAAACATATCGATTCATGTCCAAATACACGAATGCTTCTGGAGGAATGAAGCCAGTAGCGAGGCAAGTCGCTATATACCCGTCTGTAGGTTGGAACGGCTGTAAAATCCAAGGGTTTTCACTCACAGTCACAGATCTTGCGATATGATTCCGAAGAAGTTTCAATATGAAAATATCGACTCTAGTCACTTCAGCAGTTTGATAAATTCTTCTATTCGATACATAATGTTTCCAATCCGTCTCAGGCTTTCTGTACAAACCAGTACATGCACGAAGACATTTCCTTTCGAAAACTCTTAATTTTTCCATAGTACTAGCACTCTGGTTGTACCAGATCTGACATCCATATGTCAAAACTGGTCTAACCAGTGTCTTGTAACAGATAATTTTGACCTTTTGATCAATGTATCTGGAATGAAAGAGCTTTCGAAGGGCCATGACTACTTTAAGTGCCTTACTGAGCATGATTTTCACATGTTAAGTATAGTACAGATACTGATCGAGATAAACACCGAGGTATCGAACACAGGATTTATGTGGAACCCGTTCAAGACTACCCTCACCAGCCATGATGTGGAAATCTTTCCAATTACTCCCTCTTCGAGCGATAAATCGTCAAATCGCTGCTAGACAAGTTGGTGTCGAGGTGGAAAGCCTTGGTAGCCATGCAAACGAAAATAGCTACAAATGCCTTTGTAGTCTTTGAGCCACGTCCTGTACTCCAATGTATTTTAATTGGACATGCGTAATCCACACCAGCTTCCAAGAATGGTTTTTCAAAACGGACTCGGTTTGGAGGCAAGACTCCCATCATTTGTTCATTTGGCCTGGCAGTCATTTTAAAACAATGTATGCAATCCTTAAGAATGCTCCGAGTTATCGTGTGTCCTGAGAGTATCCAATATTTAAGGCGTAATGTACTTAGCGTCAATTGGACTCCTCTATGTAGTGTTTGTTGATGAGCGCGTCTGATAAGAAGCTTTGCTAATGATCCCTTTGGAATGATGGCTGGATGTTTTGTTTCTTCCCCTACGAGTGCATGGTAGATTTGTCCACTTACTCGCATAACACCGTCTGTGTCAAGCCACGGGGCCAGTGGTTGTAGCTTGCTTGTGTTGTATACAGAGTTTGAACGTATGAGCTGTTTAATTTTGGAGTAGAAGGAGTGTGCTTGCGTGAGACGAATGCAGAGTGCTTCTGAGTTGCTTAATTATTCGGGAGTGAGATAGCCTAATCGCTTAAATGATGGCTTTCTAGCATTGTGTCCAAAACGTAAACATAAAGCGACAACTCGTTTGAGTTTCATGATGCATGAAAATCGTTGCAGTATCTCTGGCTCTTGTTCAGATGGTTCATGTGCAAGGGCCGCGTGATGAATAGCACTCATCTCTTCTATATCTGTGTTTTTACCTGAAGAAACTCAGACAGTTTTAAGCCAGTTTGGGCCATCCCACCATTGGGTTAAATCCAATAATTCTTGTGGATAATCTCCACGAGAAGCATAATCTGCAGGGTTGTTTTTGGTTGCGACATGGTGCCATTGACTAGGACTGCTTTTTTTTGAATATTAACCACACGATTTGCAATAAAAACTTTCCATTTTGATGCAGGGCTTCGAATCCAATCCAAAACGATTGATGAATCAGTCCAATAGAAAGTTGGAAAGTGTTTCCAACCATGTGCGATAACAACTTGATTCATAAGCTCTACCACATAATTCCAGACGGGGAATAGAGCGAGTTTTAACAGGCACTACTTTGGCCTTTGAAGTAAGCAATGTGACTTTCCTACTGGTAGAAGTTATAACATTGATATAAATCACTGCAGCGTAAGCTTTTGAAGGAGCGTCGCAGAAGCCATGTAACTCAATTTGCCCTTCGGTAGTAAATCCAATCCAGCAAGGAATCTTCAATTTGTTCAATTCTGGAAGTTGTCTATAATTGGTGAGCCAATCCTTAGCATCCTCTTCCTGCAGCGTGTAGTCCCAATCGCATTTCCATCCTAAGGGATCAAACAATTTGAAAACTTCAGACAGAATGTTCCATTTTGTAAGAGTCTTTGAGATTGTCCTGTTGATAGAAAACGTAAAATGATCAGTTCCTGAGTGCCATTGTAATCCAAGGATTTTTACAGCTCCCTTGGTACTGATGTCAAATGACATTTATGACTCTCTATTTTTGATAGGAATATGTTTTAAAAGATCGGGATGATTCGCTGTCCACTTCCGAAGGTGAAAACCTCTATTTCCCATTATCCGACGTAAATCAGCTTTGAGTTGCATAAGTGTGTCCAAATTTTCACTCCCTATAAGCTAGTCGCCTACGAAAAAGTCTTTAAGTACAACTTCAGCTGCCTCAGGATATGCAGATTGCTCATCTGTTGCCAATTGTTGAAGAGCCCTAATGGCCAGATAAGGCGCACATGATGTTCCAGAGAATCCCTAGAGTAAGGATGATCACTATTGGAGATATACAGATCGAATCGAAGCCAGCGGTGAAGTACCTGGGGCTACTGATCGACTCGAAGATGAGTTTCTCTGAGCAAATCAGGGCAACGGCTGAGAAGGCTGCTTCGGGAATATCGGCCCTGAGTCGACTTATGGCCAACGTAGGGGGACCCAGCCCATCAAGAAGACGCCTCTTGATGAGTGCTGTAGGGTCAGTGCTACTGTACGGAGCAGAGGTATGGGGCGACGCTCTCAGCAAGGAGGTATACCGAAAACGGTTGGCACAGGTACAGAGAAGAGGAGCACTGAGAATTGCCTCTTCGTATCCAACAGTCTCCAACTCGGCGGTGAGAGTGATTGCAGGCGTGTTACCTGTCGCCCTCCTTGCTAGAGAGCGCCGCGCTATCTACCTGCGCCGAAACGAGGATACGAGGGAGATGGTTGTCCGCGAGGAGAGACAACGCTCGCTCAACGATTGGCAGCAGTCTTGGAGGAATCGCACGAAGGGAAGGTGGACTGCGCGCCTCATCCCAGATGTGAGACCGTGGCTAAATCGAAGGCATGGTGAGACTGACTTCTATCTGACCCAGCTTTTGAGCGGGCACGGGTGTTTTCAGTCTCACCTGCACAAGATCGGCAAGTCACGGTCTCCCGATTGTCGGTTTTGCCCAGGAGAGGAGGACAATACCTGTCATACATTTTTTGCGTGTACCAAATGGGCCAGGCTGCGAAGGGAACTCTACAGGGAGACGGGAGAGCTCACCCCGGATAATATAGTTGCGGTGATGCTCGAATCGGTTGACAAATGGAACCAGGTGGCACATTATGCTCGGGCAGTCCTAAAATATAAAAGGGACTCATAGCAGCCGGAGGCACTGGGGCTGGGGGATCGCCCTTCTGGCAATTCCTCTTCCCCTCTCCCCTCCCGCTAGGAAAGGGACTCCCCAGCTTGAAGGCGCCCCACGGCGTAATAAAACGAGACCTGGCCCGAAGTAATGTGCCAAACGGTTCCAGGCTAGGTTCTCAGATTGACAGGGGAGGTTTTTAGTGGGTAGTCCAAAGGTATGATGTTCCATACGTGACAGTTTGTAGCTGGAAATGCTGAATTGGCTCTTCAGGGTTAAAACGCCAGAGTATGCGTTGACAATCAAAGTCTTCCTCTCTAATCCAAATTTGGCGGTACATTTTATCGATGTCCGCAGCTATGACATAACGATGCTGCCTCCATCGCATCAGTAAATGTAAAATACGTTGCTGAATATATGGTCCTGTTAACAAAATGTCATTTAGTGCTTTTCCACCTGCTCCCTTTTGGGATGCGTTGAAAATGACTTGCAGCTTGGTTGTGGAACTGTTAGGCTTAATGACTGCATGGTGAGGAAGGTAATAATTAGGCTTCGTATTAATTCTTTTGGGCGGAACTAACTGCATATGTCCCAGGTTAAGGTATTCTCTCATGAATTCCTTATATTGGACGTACAAATCGGGATTATGAATAAGAGCCTGTTCGAGTCGTCGAAATTGCATGTAGGCAATTTTATACGTTTCACATTGAGACAGCTCTTCCCGGTTCTTAAATGGAAGGCTCACAACATAATTACCAGCCTCTTTTCGCTGCACGTTCTCTGCAAAGTGTTTTCTGCACGTGATTCGTCAGTTGTCAATGATTTCTCCTGGCCAACATCCTCAATCTCCCCAAATTGCTTCAAGTGCTGATCAAATTCCTCGAATGAAACGAATGTGTTAATTGATGATGTTTGGGTTGGGTCAGTAGTCGGACCAAAAAATATCCGTTCAACTTTGGTTTTCTGTGCACTGGGAGTCCCAGAAAGAAACCCGGATAGCAAAGTGTGACCATACACATCTGGTCCAATCAGTATATCGGTTTCAGATGGAACATTGAACTTTGGGTCCGCCAGATCTGATAAACTTATCCCATCTGGAAGTTTAGATGCCACTTGAACGGAAGGTATTGCAGCTGTTATCTTGTCTAGGACCAACGGCTTGAACGATATGTTTTCAGTTAACCGCTCTTCAATTACTCCTAGAGCAATGATTGATGCGATTCCCTTGGCACTGATTTTGTGAGTTCTTCCAACACCTTGAATAGAAGCATTAACATTCTTCAGTTGAAGCCCAAGATATCGTATTGCAGAGCTAGTGATGAAAGATCTTTGCACTCCCGTGTCGAGTAAAGCGCGCAAAGTCACAATTTCCCCAGAGTGTCTTTGAACTTTTATGATTGCTGTTGAAAGTAGTATATTTGTGTGCTTGATAGCATTATTTGCCTGCACGCATTGAGCCTTCACTTCTTTTGTACTAACAAGTGTTTTCCTAACTTCGTCACTGTGAAGCATTGAGTGATGGCGCTTGCCATATAATTTATACTTGTATTTTAAAGAACAGCTAGTGACCTTATGCTTGTCGCTAAGACAGTTGTAGCATAGTTGTTTTGAAGGCACAAAATTACGTTTCGCCTGAACATCTAGTTTTTTGAAAGCCTCGCAATTCGTGAGTCGATGTCCAGCTTTGCAGTTTATACAACACTGTTTGACTTCAACTGGTGCCGTGGGTGCAGTAACCACTTTTTTCCCTGTTGATTTTGCAGTTCCCGAAAGAGCTTCCAGTATTATTAGTCTCTGTTGCACGAAGTCCAAGAATGTTGAAAGGGTTGGCATGTCGGTTTTACCACTTATTTCTTTCTGCCAATCTCGTCGTGATTCTGCGTCCAATTTGTGACTCAGTATGAAAATCGTTAATATATCGAACGATTTTTCCCCAATTGCCTGCAAACACACCTCCAGTTGATGTGTTTTATCAAGCAAACGCTTGTAACCATTGCCATCATGTGCACTACATCTTTGTAACTCCCAAAATCGCTGCAACAGTTTCTGTGCAATCGTTTGATGATTATTGTATCTTTCACCAAGAAGTTTTCATGCAACGCCGTAGTTCTCCTCCGTAATGCTCAAATGACCGATTAGTTTTTCTGCATCATCCCTAACTGCGTTCCTCAGATATTGTAGCTTCTAAACAGAGCTCAGCTGATTGTTTTCGTGCACCATACACTTAAATAGGTCACGAAAACTGAACCACGAAGAATATCTCCCATCATAGGTTGGAATGCGAATCCGTTTCAGCTTTACCGACTCCAACGTCACTGATTGCTTGAACCCTTGATACTCGTAGATTTTGGAGCAAAATAACGTAACATACTCCAAAACCAGATTCTCAAAAGCCTCGTATTCTTCGTTGTATGCCTTAAGAGAGTCTGCATCCTGCAGTAAGCTATACGTTGTGGGATGCTGTTCCTTGCAATTCTTCCATTGCTCCCTTAGCCTGTCCAGCCTCGTTTCAAAATATGCCAGTGAATACCTCTTTTCACTGTCCTTTTTGAAATTACTGATGATCCGCTTCGTCGCTGCGATGTTGATCTCTTGTAGTTTATTCGCCATGATGTCCCCAAAGTAGTTCCGATGATCCAAGCACACCCATTTATAGCTATACAAAAATAATCCTGATTCCAAGAATCGCGGGCTAATATGCTCCTGATGAAAAATTCCCTTTCAACTAATAATAGTCTGAAAAATAGATACTATTAATTTCCTACTATAAACTTTTACTCGAAGTAAGTTCATTGACATGAACAATATCCTTGTTTAAAAAGTTCGGCTTGTTAATCGTCCAGTGTTTTACAGCCCCTTATAGTTTCAGTGCGATGTCGATCATCAGCTGCACAACCAAAAATTGCAATCTCCTTTATGACTTCAAGTATACCGGACTAGTTTTCTTCTGCTGTAGGCCCACCAACAGAATCTCGAATTTTTAGAACTGCTGCAAATTCGGTATTACTTTTACAAAGCTCTAAGTTTTTTTGTTTTTCGAGTCGCAACTTTTTTTTTAGCGTTCTGCTGTGCTGATCTTTTGCTTCAATATGTTTTTTTCCTGCTGAATTTCTTTCCTCAAAGTTTCTATTCTTTTTATTACTTCATCTGTAGCTTTACCAGTGTTGCGTGCTGACAACAAGCTATTAAGCTCAGATTCCAGAGCTACTATTTCATTCCTAGAAGCGCTCTGGCTAGGCTTTCGTTTAGGTATTGGTTGTAACTGGCATTCACTGGATTGTATAAAGATATCTTTACCGAAGTAACTTCATTTTATGGTTACATAAATTGTATATATTGTATTATTCTGCTGAAGAGAAGAAGCTATTTACATACTTTCCATAACATATAGTAGAAGTTAGAATCATATAGTTTTTTTTTCAACACAGAACAATATTTCATGTGAAAAAGTTTGAGATTTAAAATTCATTTTTGGCGCAAAACCTTCTTTCTGTATTTTATGGTACTTAAAATTTGTCTATAGTGTAAATGAAAGAGACATCGTTAAATGAAAGTTATCTCTATTCAATTGAAAAAAGGATCAAAGTCGAATGAGCGAGCGTGAACGCCGGCATTCTCGCGCCACTGAGCGCTCAGTGGTAATAATAAGAGCGTGAGCGCTGGCGTGCCCGCGCCATTCAAAAATCAACAATAATTATTTTGTGAAGAACTTAAACAATAATCGAATGTAATCACATATCGTTTCCACTCTGTATACATACATCAGCAATACCTAGTCAGTTTAGTTTGTTTATTACAAAATTCAAACTTACTTTTACACCTTCGGACACCTGTTGTATTTGTGATGTCGACGACGAAGGAAATTCATGTGTCGATTTCATTCTTGTCATTTTTATTTGCAATTCTTTGATTTTAGATTCCACTTTACCTTGAACATCGCCACTACTTTTTAAACTTTTCCGTAAGTTGTTAGCTTCTTCTTGTACAATTTGTTTTTTTTTATCAGCATTGGCTGCACTGTCTGTTTCATATAGTTTACGGTAAAGATTACCTAAATCACTTTTTTTGTTCTTTTAAACTTGTTACTTAAGTTAAAAATCACAAAAGAGCAGAACTAAGAACGACGTTGTTTCATCCGCGAAAGTCAGTGGTCAAGTGAAATAGAAACAAAGAAATCACCGCTAGGCGCAATCCGTTTGGCAACATTTATCAAAGGGCACCTAGCAGACGGTGCGTAACACTAGTAGAGCGAGTGGTCGACAAAACAATTTGTATCTTATATGTACACAGACATAGTTGTAAATGTTTTTGAGGTTTTCGTAAAGTAATAGTTTAAAGTTCGTGTTTAACACTTAGATTATAATAGATTTTCAAATGTGACGTAACAAAATATAGAACCACTCCCTTGTCATGCAATATGACGCTTCGTCGCTCCCCTTCCTCCCCCTTAACGTGTGACGTACTCCGCAGGGGGTATGCCGGTCGACAAGACCACTCTTGGAGGCTAGCATTCTTTGGGGAGTTCCGCCCCCACGTACCCGAGGAAATTCCCGCAGGGAGAAAGCCGGTCGACAAGAACATTCTTGGAGGCTAGCATTCTTTGGGGAGTGCCGACCCGACGGACCCGAGGATATGGGGGGTGCCGTGAGGCTCCCTCCTGGGATGACAGGTAACGACTCTTATTGTATCTGGACTACGCTTTGGACAACGAACTGGAATTGACGCTTTGGGCTGGCGGATGTGATGGTTTGGACCTAGTTGCTTTGCACAGTAGCGCCGAGGTGAAACTCGTGTGTGAACGGCTCCAATTCAACTATCATACCGTCTCCGTCCCGGTAAAACCTTGGCAGGCCTCGGAGTACGTTCGAAGTTCGCACCATTGGGTTGGTGGTGTAGGTTCGGTTGAGACGGACTCCCGATTAGCGCTGGTCTGGCTCTGAGCACTTGTCCCCATAAGGGCTTGTGCCAACCCTCGCATGGCCTCCGTGCTCTGCAAAGATAACCATGGGACCAGAAAGGCGACTACACACACGAATAGAGATAGCGGCTCCGAGGGGGGACCCAATAAAATGAAGCAAACAAAATCAACACATCAAAAACATCCAACAAGTGAAACCAAAAATAATAACGATGACGCAACCAGCGGTTGCAGCCACGTTGTCAACAGTACATCGAGAGCTGTACTAACCACGAAAAAAAACGAAGACTAACACGACGACAGTGACGGTAGATGAAAAACGGGGAACAGCAGACAGTCTGGTGCAGACTGAGATTCCTGCGGCGTTTTTGCGCAGCAAAAAAATTATGCAAACGTCCGAGCATCCTGTTAAGGAGAAGCGGGAGACTCAGCAAGATGCTTCAGGTGTTCGAGCAGTGGAAGATAACGTAAAGAGCACCGAAAATTCGATTGTCACGGCTGCAATCGTTACTAAAGCGACCGATGCAAGGGTCACAAATCCCGACATTGCAACGAAAAATCCAGAAGCAAACGAGGAGATTACGGTACTAAAAGCAAAGAGTGACCAGACACCGCGTGATTGTACCGCCACCGTTGAAAATGTGGCGGAAGTACTGCACTCGGAAACGGAACGCGAAAACCTCTCCCAAGGATGGTTGCAAGGTACAATTGCGGCCCAGCGATACGAAGAGGAAAGATTACTTCGAAAAGCGGGAGATGTTCTGAAAAGAATACAAGCTGCATGCGACTCCCCAAAAATTAGCAAAGTAGCAAAGGAAGGGCTCCTTGAACTAGAGGAGCTCCTAGATCGCATAGGGCACTATCGGCGGAGCTGGTTAAGGGCCGAAGATGAACAGAAGGCTAAAGAGGCGCTTGGGGCGAAATCTAAAGGCGACATGCAAATAGCTCCACCATTAAAAGTCAATAAAAGAATGGCGTCTAGCCCAATCGAAGGAGATCGGGATAAAAGAAGGAAGGAAGAGGCACTCGACGGGCGTGGAGCACCAGATCAGGGGTTCCAGACAGTGCTTACAAAAGGAGCGAAGAAAGCCGCAAAGAAACCCCTTCAAAAAAAGCCAGAAAATAAAATTCGCACGGACGCCCAATTAGAAAAAGGACCTGATGCAAAACAGGAGAGGCAGAAGCCCCGACGAAGACCCCGGCAGCAGGCACTGCTTGTAAAGCCCCAAGATAGCCGATCTTACGCGGAGGTGCTGCGGGACATCAGAGGAAACGTAAGGCCCGAAGACACAAATACTACCATTAAAGTAGTACGACCAACGCGGTCGGGCCACATACTGGTCGAATTCGGAGCAGAGGCCGGCAATAAAGAAGCATTCTGTGACGCAGTAAAGAAAGTCCTCGGCAAAAGCGCAACTATAGCCCCGCTCGAGCCGATGGCAACGATCGAAATACGGGACATTGACTGCGTCACGGATCTGGCCGAGGTAGAAGAGGCCATCGAAAGGGAGTTCCCTAGCGTGGGCAGGATCAAAGTGAGACTGACACCAGAAAACAACAGGGGACAACGCATGGCCATCCCTATGTTACAAATGCGGTGAAATGGTACATAAAAGAAAAGAGTGTACGAAGGAGGCACACTGTACTCTTTGCAAGGATGCTGATCCAAAACCTGATTTTGGACACGTCTTGGGATCAGGAAAATGCCGGGTGTTCCCGGAAGCCCTAGCCAAGGCAAAATCAGAGCTTCGATGAACCGCATCCTGCGGCTAAACCTACACCGCAGTTCAACCGCCCAAAATCTGCTTGAGCAGTTTGCGAGGGACATGAAAGCCGACTTCTTGCTGCTGAGTGAGCAACACCATAATAAAAGTCCTGCATTATGGTACTCTGATGAAACTGGTACTGCCGCTATCTGGGTTCGGAACAGTGATTTTCAAGCGGAGAGTTGTGGGCGGGGGGATGGTTTCGTGTGGGTTCGGTGCTCAGGGATCACCTTCTTTAGTGTCTACCTAACGCCTAACGAGCCGATATCATCTTTCCAAGCCAAGCTTAATGCTCTGGAGGGCGCTGTCTCGAACGCAGAGGGTAAAGTGCTCGTTGGGGGCGACTTCAATGCTAAAGCAATCGAATGGGGCATGCCTCGGATGGATCCGCGGGGAAAACGAATCCTGGAAATGGCGGCCAGGACGGCCCTCGTCGTACTAAACTCCGGAAATACGCCGACTTTCCGCCGTATTGGCTGTGAGGGAACCATACCGGACGTGACATTCGCCTCGGAGTCCTTAGTATGGAGGATACACAACTGGAAAGTATTAGAGGACTACTCAGCCAGTGATCACCAGTGCATTCTGCTTGAGATAAGTGATGCTATCTCCCGACGTCCGTGCTCTCGGCCTTCTACAACTGGATGGAACATTGGAAGAATGGACGTCGAGAGGTTCGTCAAGGTTCTCACAGCAAGTGAGCCGCTGCAGGGAGCTCCGGAGGGGACGGAAGAACTGGCAGCTCAAGACGTGGTGCAATCTACCATGAGCATAATCACGACTGCTTGCTGCGCTTCTATGCCCCGCCGAAGACCCCGGCACGGCAAGCCCCCAGTGTACTGGTGGTCTACTGAAATCGCTGCAAAGCGAAGCGAGTGTCACAAGCTTCGGTGTGAGGCTCAACGGGCGTGGAACCGTGACGAGGCATGCAACCAGGTGGCAGCATATAAGTCAGCCAGGAAATGCCTTCGCAAACTGATCAACAGCAGCAAGGCTCACTGCTGGCAAGACCTAGTGGACAATGTGAACAAGGATCCGTGGGGCCTTGGCTACAAGCTGGTCATGGGGAAACTTGGTGCCCTATGGAAGCCTTGTATACATGACGCGGAAAAGATGGACGCAATAGTGCGGGGACTCTTCCCCGCCCATCCCCTCCGTGTTAACGCTGTCCATGGTGAAACAGCAGTAGAGTGCCCACTCTTCACACTGCTGGAACTGGAGGAGGCAGTCCTCTCCTTGCAAGCGAGGAAGGCTCCAGGTCCAGATGGTGTTCCAGCTGAGGTGTTGCGGCTCGTCTATCACCACTGTCCTGACTTGCTGCTCAGCACATTCAACGCTTGCCTACGGGACGGGGTTTTCCCGGTACGATGGAAGGTGGCGAGGCTCGTACTGATCCGCAAGGGGAAAGGAAATCCCGAATCGCCTTCTGCATACCGCCCGTTATGCATGCTAGACACGGCTGGGAAAGTGCTAGAGAAACTCATCAAGGGAAGACTCACTGACGCGATTCGTGCTGCTGGGGACCTATCTCCTCGGCAGTACGGCTTTAGAGCAGGACGTTCTACCCTTGATGCGATTGCAGAGGTGGTGAACGCGGTCCAAAAGGCAGAGGCATATAGTCGCACCAAGCGACGGATCGTCCTGTTGGTGACACTCGACGTCAGGAATGCCTTCAACTCCGCTAGATGGGTGGATATTCTGGACACCTTGGAAAACTCTTTTCAAGTTCCAGAATATCTAATGTGGCTTTTGAGGAACTGCCTAAAGGACCGCAGCCTGCTCTACGGCACGACACAGGGCCAACGAAGGATGGAAATTACATCGGGTGTTGCCCAGGGATCTATCCTTGGTCCGGACCTGTGGAACGTGTCTTACGACGAGCTACTGAGACTTGAGATGCCAGATGAGTCGCGGTTGGTCGGCTATGTGGATGATGTTGCGGCTCTGGTCGCTGGACGCACCGTTGAACAAGCGCAACTTAGGCTAGGTATGCTAATGCGCCGAGTGAGGGACTGGATGACTGCTCGCGGGCTCAGTTTAGCACTGGAGAAAACCGAAGTGGTCATCTTGACAAAAAAGAGAATCCCTAGAGTAAGGATGATCAGTGTTGGAGATATACAAATCGAATCGAAGCCAGCGGTGAAGTACCTGGGGCTACTGATCGACTCGCAGATGAGTTTCTCTGAGCAAATCAGGGCAACGGCTGAGAAAGCTGCTTCGGGAATATCGGCCCTGAGTCGACTTATGGCCAACGTAGGGAGACCCAGCCCATCAAGAAGACGCCTCTTGATGAGTGCTGTAGGGTCAGTGCTACTGTACGGAGCAGAGGTATAGGGCGACGCTCTCAGCAAGGAGGTATACCGAAAACGATTGGCACAGGTACAGAGAAGAGGAGCACTGAGAATTGTATCTTCGTATCCAACAGTCTCCGACTTGGCGGTGAGAGTGATTGCAGGCGTGATACCTGTCGCCCTCCTTGCTAGAGAGCGCCGCGCTATCTACCTGCGCCGAAACGAGGATGCGAGGGAGATGGTTGTCCGCGAGGAGAAACAACGCTCGCTCAACGATTGGCAGCAGTCTTGGGGGAATTGCACGAAGGGAAGGTGGACTGCGCGCATCATCCCGGATGTGAGACCGTGGCTAAATCGAAGGCATGGTGAGACTGACTTCCATCTGACCCAGCTTTTGAGCGGGCACGGGTGTTTTCAGTCTTACCTGCACAAGATCGGTAAGTCACGGTCTCCCGATTGTCGGTTTTGCCCAGGAGAGGAGGACAATGCCTGTCACACATTTTTTGCATGTACAAAATGGGTCAGGCTGCGAAGGGAACTCTACAGGGAGACGGGAGAGCTCACCCCGGAAAATATAGTTGCGGTGATGCTCGAATCGGTTGACAAATGGAACCAGGTGGCACATTATGCTCGGGCAGTCCTGAAATATAAAAGGGACTCACAGCATCCGCAGGCGCTGGGGCTGGGGGATCGCTCTTCTGGCATTTCCTCTTCCCTTCTCCCCTCCCGCTAGGAAAGGGACTCCCCAGCTTGAAGGCGCCCCACGGCGTAACAAAATGAGACCTGGCCCCAAGTAATGTGTCAAACGGTTCCAGGCTAGGTTCTCAGATTGACAGGGGAGGTGTTTAGTGGGTAGTCCAAGGGTATCCTCCATGGGAGTCCCACACTGCCAGGCTCAGCGGGCGTAAATGCCTTCACCTCCCTACCACAAAAAAAAACGTGTGACGTAATTTACGGATGGCCCCTATTGGTGAAAAAAAAAGTTAAAAGCCTTTAAATTTTTTTTGACTACGGAGCTATCATTAACCAGAAACTTCCGAGTTGTTCACAAAATTTTATCACTGTAGCTTCTAGAGTTCCTGAAAAAACTTGCACTGACAGACGTTCGGACAGAGGACGGACTGACGGCCGGATAGGTACCAATATTTGATTCAAGATAAAGAGAAAACTAAGAAATAAGATTTTTCGATTATCCTCTAGCCTTGGTCTGATATATGTTCAATTCAGTTTGGGCCTTTGTAAGTTATGAATCTTTGCCAACAGCAACAAAAATATCACTCGTGCAAGACATGCATTACATTTTAAATCACACTTTGTTTTTATTTACAGCATTTTGTTATCTAATTTGAATAAAAATACTTGCCTTTCCTTTCAAAATATACAGGGCTTATTAAGATCAGATTATCCTTGCTTAAATTGGTCATTTGATTAACCATAACATAAAAGTAAATAATTAATTTTAGTCTGGGGCTCATCAACATCATTACAAGCAAATTTTCAATGATGAATATCCATTCAAAGAACCGTTTGAGCTCTTATGTACGTCAATCCAGCAGCTCCAATGAAAATCAAGCTGAAACTTTCTTTTTGCAACTTTCCGATGAAATTTGCATTTCAAATTCATGAATCTTCACTGCATTCAGTAAGAAGTTGCTGATCCTTAAAGTGAAAGTTATTTCATTTCATTTAACACTTTTCTGCATATTCCACCATCAACGAAAGCTACGAGTGGATTTCGTCAAAGACTTTCGAGAACTCTTTTAATCCCAATCATACTACGTTGTTCGAACATTTCTTTTTCAAGGGAACTAGGTTTGAAAGAGTCTTCATTGATTGAAAGTTATCAAAAAATATGTAAAACTTCTCAAAGATGGAAAAATTTCTGAACTTGTGGATCATCTTCAAGTATGACTTAATTTGTGGTGATAAATTTCTTAGAATACAATTGAAATATCGATGCGAAAAGCTAAAAATCATCTCTTACATTTTTCGTCGGACGAAAAATACTTTTCAAACTCCGGATTTCATTAAAAGTTACTCGCAAGTTTTTGATATTGATTATAACTGCCATCATTTCTCGCCTTGGAAAAGTTTGATTTATTCAAAATGTTATTGGCAAATTATATTAACCATAATGACAGTGAACTTTCAAATCTAATCATGGTCAAATGTTAATATAAACCCTAATAAACTTGTAAACATTTTTTGTAGGCACAATATCTTGAAAGGCTATTGGAAAATCCAATTTTCCCAGCGACGACACTGAATGTTTCCTTGGCGTATTCAATTTCAAGGATATAACTTTCCCTCACACAAGCACCAAACCAGATTGACATAGCATCTAAACAACATTGTCGGTCCCTAAGGGGAAATTATATTTTGTTCGAAAAACACTTTTCACTTTACATGTGAACACCTTTAGGGAGTTTCTCGATATCAGGCATTCAGGAGTAAAGAATACTCGCAAGCAAATGACGAACAAGGGAATGAATGAGTGATAAAGATATTTTCGCTATCGCACCTTTTGCGGGTGCTTGAGGCGCTTTTGCCGGCATTTTATACGTTTTACCTGTTTGACACCTTGATCCATCCAATTTCCGTGCAAGGTACTCTATCACAATAGTGAAAAATCCTTTTCTATTCACAAGTTTCACTTTCATCACCCGCAGCGAAAGTTTGTTTGGGGTGAATCGGTTAAAACGTTTTTCGCTTCTTTCAAGTTCACGATTGATTTGAAATGTGAAATGATGTTGTATTTCCGGAGGGAGGAAATGGATTTTTAAAAAGATTTAGTGTTTGGAGCATGTTCTCTCAATCATTGTGAAAACTTTCCCTGGAAGATTAACCTAATGGTAGGGTTTATAATGACCTACTCGCTGGGAATTATTATTTCGGAAATCATTATTCAAGCTGTTAACAGTCGAACAATGGCTTAATAAAAATTATAGAAGTTGTCACCCACACAACTGAGTGCTTTAGCAAAGGTCCTCCAGGCTTCGGTCTCGCTCGCCAAAAAGGGGGCTGGGTGCCAACTCGTTTTATACTGGACCTTCGCTTGACCGCCAAAAGGGTAAGCAGGCCCAAATATTTTTTTTTCAAGACCTACACAATACACAGCGCTTGACCGGAATAAAACCAATGCACTACCACTTCCTATGTCGTATTAAGTCTGGAACGAAGTGTTGATTAGCTTTTTTTTCTTCATATGACTGAGCTTCTTCTCTTTCTTTGAGGTAAATTTCTCGAGAGAAATTTACCTATTGCGGAGAGTATCATATATATTGTCCCGTGTTATGGTTCGCGGCCAATAATTTTAATGTTCCGGGAAAGTGAAAACGCAATGACTTTTAAATTATATTAAAAGAGTTTATTTAATTAAATTACAAATTCACAATCACTTATTTCTAACTTTCTCTTGTCCATAAATTTTTAATCGCAATTGTCTTCTGAAATTACTTCACAATCACGAAAATCACTTTTCTATTACTCGAACAGTATCGCTTTTCTATTCGCTTCACAACCTTACTATCGCGGTTCTAATGAATGATCCCCCCATTCGCCTTAATATAGGGTCTCTAATCATTCAACTCAGTTCTCGTACATTGGGGAATTAGCGGGAACATTCGAGCAGCGTAATGAATGGGCAGTGACTCACTTTCAGATGTTGATCATGCTTGGTGGGTTCTCGTGGTTTCGAGTAAATTCATTTTGTTGATGTTCTTAATGGTTGTGAAAACAATTGCGACAGTAGCTTGCAGAATTATTTGTACATGTAACACTGCCCCCACCTCAGTTCTTTTCGCGCCGAGAAGATGTGTCGCCAGTTGTAGTCAATTCTCCCTGGATGTAATATGGCGCAAGACGGTCCAGGTGCACGGTTTTCATTTTGGCTCTTGGCTTGCGATGTTCCTGTATTTGGTATAAAACGTCGTTGATTCGCTTTGTATGGTCCCTCCCAATTATGTTGCAACTTTGGAGACCTACCCTTTCGCCGTTGCAGGTTATATAGCCACACCAAGTCATCTTGCTGGAAGCCAGTAGAATTTGCCTTTAGATCATACCTGGTCTTCATGCGGTCAGTAGCCGATTCGAGGTGTTTTCGAACTGTCCGATGTATCTGGTTCAACCGTTGTCTTAGCTCACTTGCGTACTCGGAGATCGTTTGGGGTTTCTCGGGGGGTGCTCCGAACTTTATATCAGCTGGCAGACGAATAGTCTTTCCAAAAATAACTTCGCCTGGGGCTTGGCCCGTCGATGCATGTTCGGCAGCTCTGTACGCCATCAAAAATAGTGGAATGTGTCGGTCCCAGCCTCTTTGGTTCTCGCTAACCATTTTGGCCAGGTGTTCATTGAGCATGCCGTTGAAACGTTCGAAAATTCTATCGGATTGTGGATGTAGCGGTGTTGTCCTCGTTTTCCGTATTCCCAGCAGCTCGCACATTTCGCTTGTGATTAGAAGTTTCGACCTTGACCTGAATGTAGTTCACAAGGTACGCCGTACCTACTGACCCAATTTAATACTAGCTGTTCGGCTACAGCAGTTGCTTCCTGGTTGGGAATGGGGTAGACCTCGGGCCACTTGCTGCAATTATCGGCTACAACCAGCGTGTATCGATTTTCCCATTCGGATTAAGGAAGGGTCCAGCGATGTCAACAGCAATCCTTTCAATCGATACCCCAGGTTATAGGTTAGCATTTGTCCTCTCAGTCGTTGCTTTCGGCCTTTGACGGAAGCGCAAATTGTGCATCTGCGACACCAGTCCTCTATGTCTTCTCGAGCGTGGAGCCAGTAGAACCTTCCCGCAATTTCGCTAAGGCTTTGTTAACACCAAGGTGGCCTCCCGAGGATCCTTCATGCATTTCCTTAATCACATTGTAGATTCGGCTTTTGGGAAGTATAGTTTGCATCCTATAGGAGCTGCTATCTGCCGTTTCCCATTTCCGCTTGAGTACGCCACCCCCACCTAAAGGGAGTTCCATTGTGCCCAATAGCTTTTCAGGGTTGCGCCATGCATTGAAACGTCCTTCCACTCAGGCCGCCCAGTCATCTCCTTCCATACGAGCAATGGTCCGATATCTTCATCAGCTAACTGGGCGTTTCGAATCTCCTCCGATGACCAACCTTCATCGAATTCGGCCATTATCAATCGCAGATCAACGGGTGGTTCCTTTTCCTCAATCCGTTGGCAATGCTTGCAGTTAGCTGGACATGGACGGCGGGATAGGGCGTCAGCGTTTCCATGAACTCCGCCCTTCCGATGAACAATTTCATAGTCGTATGACTGCAATCTTTCGATCCATCTCGCAACTTGTCCCTCGGGATTTTTGAAGTTGAGCAGCCATCTCAGTGACGCATGGTCCGTTTGAAGAACAAATTTCTGGCCATATAGGTACTTGTGGAGCTGCTTGGTGGCCTTTACTGTTGCCAATAGCTCCTTCCTGGTTACGCAGTAGTTCCCCTCACTTTTTGAAAGAACTCGACTGTAATACGAGAGAACTCTTTCTTCGCCATCGATCTGCTGGGAGAGTACAGCTCCAATACCGCCGTTGCTCGCAAAGGTGTCAACTAGAAACATTTTTCTGGGTTTCGGATATGCCAGCACGGGTGATTCACGCAGCTTCTCCTTCAAGGTCTCAAAGGCTACCTGGCATTGTTCATTCCAGAGATACGGACGATTTTTCTCGGTTAACTGATGGAGACACATAGCTTTTTTGGCAAAGTCTGACGAATCTTCGATAGTAGGTTGCCAGACCCAGAAAACTTCGTAGTTGGCGCTTGTTGTTTGGTGTTGGCCAGCTTTTCACGGCTTCAATTTTCTCAGGGTCTGTCTGCTGATACGACGTGTCCCAGGTATTTAACTTTAGCTGCAAAAAGGGTACACTTGTCGCGACTAAGTTTTGAATTCGCCAGTCACGATCGGGAGAAAACCTCTTCTAAGTTCCGTACATGCTCTTCGAACGTTCCCCCGATGACGATGATGTCATCTAGGTACACCAAGCAGGTTTACCAGGTGAGGCCACGTAGCACGTACCCTATCAGGCGTTCGAAGTTGGCTGGAGCATTGCAAAGCCCAAATGGCATCACCACAAACTGCCACAATCCGGTCCCAACTGAAAATGCGGTCTTCTATTGGTCCTTCTTATCGATTTCTACCTGCCAGTAGCGACTCTTGAGATTGAGTGTAGAAAACCATTTTTGCATCGGCCAAAGTGTTCATGATGTCAACTATGCGTGGGAGCGGGTAATCTTTCTTAGTGACGTCGTTAAGCTGCCTATAGTCTACACAAAAACGAGTGCTACCATCCTTTTTCTTTACTAGAACTACTGGCGCGGACCATGGACTGACAGAAGGTTCGATAACGCCTTGTTTTTCCATGTCCGAGATCAATGCGCTCACTTCTTCTTGTTTGGCTATAGGAAGACGTCTTGATGCTTGTTGAATCAGCTTGGCTCCCTGTGTATCTATGACGTGAGTTATCACACTCGTTCGGCCTTGGTCAATGACTTCTCCCGCTTTGAGGCTCGTGGTTGAGTCTGTGGTGTTAAGGACTCTAACCGGCACGTATCCGTTCCTTATAGATCTTACAAGGCTTCGTCCTACAATCAAACTGCGCAATGCGGACGTCTTTGTTGGCTCTATCACAGAAGATCGGTGGTCTCCAGTATCACCATCAACCTTGGCCCATACAATGCTTTCAGAGGGATTCAACATATCACTACATTCATCTTAGGAATTTGGACGCTGGGATCCTCCATCAATACTTCGACATTCTGCCATTGCAATACACGTTTGCCCAAATCCAACGTGATTCCATGTGGTCGCAGAAAATCCATTCCGAGAATGCAGTCATCCATAATGTTCGCAACCAGAAAATTGTGTCGGAACACAAGGTCCCCTAACTGTATTTGGAGGTTGACCTCTCCGTGGGCAGGTGCAGTTTCTCCCGTAGCTGTCCGTAGTGAGGAAGTTCTGCCTTTGTGAAGTTGTTGCTGACTAACTAGGTCTGGTCGGAAAATCGATCGGGTTGCACCAGTGTTGATTTTTATGGTGCAGGGTTCTCCGTCAACTTGACCCAGAAGGCATAAGTCTGCTTCTGCACGATGTAGTCTTGACACGGTAGTGGTGATGCTGGGGACGTCGATCCTCCTAGCCAACCTCTGTCCCACAAATATGGCTCTTACATGTTTCCCGACCCCTCTGTTTGAAAGGCCTCCATTCTGGGCTCCTGACTCGGTCTGGATCTCCTCCTAGCTGCACAGCCTGGACAATAGCTCGGTTTTCTTCGCTTCTTGCAGTCTCTTTGCAGGTGCCCTTTCTCTCCGCAATTCCAGCATCTAGGCGCACCATTAACATGCGGGTCTCGCGCAATTTCCACGCGCTCACACCTGCACTCCGCTGTCACTACCTCACGAACCCGGGCAGTGGTACGAGTCACATTTTTCGCTGCCTCAAAGTTCAGACTATAAGCCAATGCGTCCTCAACCGTTTGCTTTTGAGCTAAACGCACGGCTTGTTGCTATTCCGGGTCCTTTAGTGCACTGATGAATGCTTCTGTCGCTGCATCGTCTCGATGTTCTGGGTCGTAGGCTGGGTAAGCCAAAAGTGCTAGTCGCTCAATCTCTTGGGCTAGTTGCTGTAGGTTTTCACCAGACTTCTGCACCCGATGCCTAAGCTGTAACCGATAAATCTGCTTTAGATGATCGTCTCCATAACGCATGCACATGAGCAAGAATCAGTGCAGTTGCTCGTTCCTGCTCATTCCAGTGATTTGCCCTTCTGGCAGCTTCAAACTGGGTCTTGTAAATACTCCAGACCGTTTGCCCATCGAATATTGGTGCTTGCACATTTCTGGATGTACTTTGCGCAGCAGCTATAAGCGGGGCTGGTGAGGTGGTTACTACTGCCTTCGCTGCTTCCAATTCTTTTTTCACTTATTCCATCTAATGGTGCATTCTCTCCTCGTCCTGGCTGATCTCATAGTTGATTTTTTCCTCAACCTGGCTGACCTTCTCTTCGAACCGGTAAACCTTTTCCTCGACGCATTTAATTTGATTGTTCAGGCTACCAAGCCCCCCTTTTATTTCTGTTGACTGTTTTCGCACTTCCTTGATTTCGATCGCTTGTTGGCCCAGCTTCACTGATTGTTCATTTAACTTCGCTGATTGTTCATTTAACTTCGTTGATTGTTGATTTAACTTCGCTGATTGTTCATCTAGCTTCGTAGTTAAATTGGCTGACTGTTGTCACTGCTTTTGCTGCATCAGCATTAACATTTGCATCAGCACATTTTCTGGTTCCTTTGGTTTAGGTATTTCTGCTTCACCACCTTCTGCGCATTTTTCTGCATCTGAGGGTTCACCCGAATCCAGATACGCGCATTCCGATTCAATTGCGTCACGCAAGCGTGCAATCAGTGTGGCCTTTGTACCTTGCGTAGCCAGGTTTCGCTGTTCCAACGCTTCCTTAAGCTCCGACACGGTCAATTCATTAGTTTTTAAGTTTAGGTTTCGTGGCATTTTTAATGTTTCTTTAAATTTTACTATTGTGCACTATGAAAATCTTCAAATGTTCACTTTCAAAATTTTAATCTCACTTCTCGACACCACTGTCGCGTGTTTTTGGTTCGCGGCCAATAATTTTAATGTTCCGGGAGAGTGAAAACGCAATGTCTTTTAAATTAAATTAAAAGAGTTTATTTAATTAAATTTCAAATGCACAATCACTTATTTTACTATTTCACAATTTTAACTAGAATCTAACTTTCACTTGTCCATAAATTTTTATCGCAATTGTCTTCTAAAATTACTTCACAATCACGAAAATCACTTTTCTATTACTCGAACAGTATCGCTTTTCTATTCGCTTCACAACCTTACTATCGCGGTTCAAATGAATGATCCCCCCATTCATTCAGCTCGCCTTTATATAGGGTCTCAGTTCTCGTACATTGGTGAATTAGCGGGAACATTCGAGCAGCGTAGTGAATGGGCAGTGACTCACTTTCAGATGTTGATCATGCTTGGTGGGTTCTCGTGGTTTCGAGTAAATTCATTTTGTTGATGTTCTTAATGGTTGTGAAAACAATTGCGACAGTAGCTCGCAGAGTTATTTGTACATGTAACAATATATTGGGGAATATCGGGTGTAATCCAGAAGCGAGATCTGCTGCAAGATATCATGCAAACTTTCAGAGCCAGCCTCCAAGTGAGATCCCATCGTCCTTCCAGAAATACCATAACACAATGAATAACCAAATACCAGGCCAGTGCCCATATATATATATATATATATATATATATATATATATATATATATATATATATATATATATATATATATTTATATATATATATATATATATATATATATATATATTTATATAGATATATATAAATATATGTATGGGATATAACGAAATTTGTGACCACGTTAGAGGTTGCAATTTTGCTCCGATTTACGCCAAATTTTCAGGAAAGGTGTTTTTAGTAAATATCTTGGTTGAGATCATGAACCAGCTTTATTGGCTGGGGAAAAACAAAATGGCGGCCATTTCAGACGAAAAATCGTGATTTCTGTTCTGACCAAAAAGTAGCTCCGATTTGGATGAAATTTGGTAAAAAGGTTCATTGATGTATTTGATTAATCTCACAATAAAAAATCCAAAGTCGGTAGGGCAGAAACAAAATGGCGGCCGCTGAAAAGTCGAGAAACGTGCAAAATTTTGTTGTTGTAGTTATAAGCAAAGCGTTCAACCAATGTCAATGAAATTCGGTACTGTGGTAGAAACTATAAGTATCTAAAGAGTTGTGTAAAAAAACGGGAGGCCAGGTCGCAAAAAACGAAATGGCGGTCAGGTGACGCCTCAAACTGCAAAGTGCTATCAAAGTCGCAATTTTGATCCCATGTATATCAAATTTGGTTTTGAGATAGAAATATTTTGGTGATCACGCATGTGCACTCTTTAAAATGACGTCGGTTTAAATATGCGACTTTTTCAGGTTCTCATGGCCCTCTAGCGGTAACATTTTTCAACGGATTTTTATGAAACTTGTACTAAGTTCTTGTATCAAACAGAACATTTTTTAAATCGAATGAAAAAGAAAAAAGTCGAAATTTTAAAATAAAATATTTTCAACTGTCATTTTCACTAAAATTTGAATAATTTTGCCCTGTCTAGAGTGAAACTCCGATTTGAACAAGATTTGCCACATTAATTGATGAGGTCCTAGCATACAAAGATTTAAAATAATCCAAAATCAAATGCATGCATTCAAAATGGCGGCCCCCAAAGGTCAGAAGGCAAAAGCAATTCGCTATTTTAATAGCAACTGAAATAATGAATAATTTTCATGGAAACGTTTTAAATTACTTAACTTGGAAGTGCTTATGAAGCAGACCGTTTTTAGGATATTGTTAAAATATTTTTGCAATACCGTAAAAAATTATGAAATCGTGACTTGTCTGTCTGTCCGTCCATCCGTCCGTTTGTTCGTGCGTCACAGTTAGTTTCCTAGCAAATCACATGGGCTAGAATGAGGAAATTTTCTACGTAGGTCAAAATTGGTGCCTCTCGAAATTTGCAGTACAAGAAAATATTTTAAAGTGTTCAAGGGGGCCTCCCCATACAGGGGGGAGACTTAATTTTTTTTTTATTTCTGTAGCCCTCTAGCAGCCAAGTTTCTCAAAAGATTCTAATGAAATTTGAAATTATAAGTTATTAAAGCAAGTTAATTTAACCTGCGAAAAAATTATGCAAATCGAATGACAGATGAAAAAGTTGAAAATTTACCGCTTAATATTTTTAAGCAGCCGTTTTCAATAAAAATTCAAAATGGTGGCCCCTGATGGTTCAGAAAAGCATTGAAAATATTTATATTAATAGCAACGCAAATGCTGTTTAAACTTTTATGGAAATCTTTTGAAACCTTTGATTTGAGCTATTTAAGCCGACAAGCACAAACACCTGTATTTATATGTTTGTAACAATTTATTATCTACCGATTTCAATATGTGATCCATAAATGTGCAACTCAATTGAATGAGCGAAATATTTGCGCCTCTATAAAGGGTCTTCAAATACAAGCGTCGGCGGATTCTTTTCATGTCAATAAATACCCATGTGGTGTTATGAAAATTGGAGTAAGAAGTTTAGTAGTACGCAAGCCAAATTCATTTCCGAAATTTTACGCTACATACGAGAAATTTACCCTACCGGCCGGTGCTGCCAACGGGGATTTTTTTTATTTCTGCGTGATTCTTTTCTTATTAAACTCCCGATTCTCTATTTAATCCGTGCTGTAATGGTACAATATTTAGTTTTCTCACGTATTACCCTATAATTGTTTTAGAAGAGGTGATGCTGGCACCACCAAATAATGAACATAACAAGCATTTATTTCAAAAAGAAACTCAGCCGAAAATGGACGTGGACCACGTGTTAACAAGAAACGAAACATTTTATTTATTTATTTGAACAAACAAGGTATACATTTTTACATTCTATTAAAGTACATATCACAGTTTTTTTATTTATTTTTTTAACAATATAAATTTACGTTTGCAGCGAAGGACTAGGAACCAAGGAACTTCCATAAATTGCATTTAAATTGGGATCTCTATATGGTTGGGGAATAAAGATGGCTCATCTTGTTGAAAATTTTGACACACCTATTTATCGGCTCATTATCACCATAGATAGTATGATGTTTACTTTCTACGAGCAAAGGTGAATGTCTCGTAAATCTTACTGGCTCGTTTAAGGTTATTTTTTCGATTAGATGTTGGATTTTAACGGTTCCTCTAAGGACATCAAATGCGAAGCAAGAGCATAATGTGGTTTTACGGGAGGCAAGTGGTGTCATATTGAGAAGGGATTGCCGGTTATCGTATGATGGCAAATTATGGAAACTTTTTGGATCATAGAGGGATCTCAGAGCAAACAGTAGGAATTGTTTCTGAACGGACTCAAACCTCTCTGAGTGAACATCAAAGACCGGATTCCAAACGACACAAGCGTATTACAGAATTGAGCGCACTAATGATGTGTATAATGTTTTCGTTACCCACAAGTTCTTAAATTCTTTCGCGCGTCATTTGATGAAACCTAAAAGCTTATTCGCTTTGCAGAGAACCTCATCGTAGTGCAAATTAAAGCGGAGTTTCTTATCCAAGTGAACACCAAGATCTACTACACTATCAACTCTGGAAAGCTTTGTGTCATTGAGGTGATAATCAGATAATAAAATTGTACTTTTCTGAGAAAAACTTATCACCTGGCATTTCCCAAAATTCAAATGTAGAAGATTTTTGTTAGACTACTCTAATAGAGTATTTATTTTGTCCTGCAGGAACAAAGAATCACTTTGGGATGCTATCACATGATATAATTTGAGATCATCCGCATAAAATAAGTGTGGTACATCGGATAACACTTCAGAAAGGTCCGCTATAAAAATGTTGAAGAGAAGAGGTCCGAGGTGACTGCCTTGAGGAACACCGGAATAGACATGAATTCCGTTCGACACATATCCCTGAAATTTAACGGTTTGAGTCCGATTTTTGAGATACGAGTCCAGTCAATAAAGTAGGGAGCCAGTGATTTCAAATTTATTCAATTTATTAGACAAAATTGTATGATCGACAGGGTCAAAAGCCTTACTAAAGTCAGTATAAATTGCGTCGTCTTGGTGTCCGTTTTCCATTGCACAAAGGATATTAGAGGCCAAAACTGTTAAGTTGGTGGTTGTGGATCGATTCTTTCTGAAGCTATGCTGTTGCTCATTGAGACGCTGTTCAATAAAAGGTGATATTTTGGAACACACTATTTTCAAATAACTTTGGGGTAGTAGATACTATGGCAATCCCCCGTTAATTTTCAACGGCTCCTTTGCTTTTGTTTTTATGGATTGGAGTTAAATAGGAGGATTTCCAGTATGCTGGGAACCCGCCGCTTGATAGCGATTTGTTAATAATGATGCAAAGAGGTAAAACCAATTGTTCTCTCCATTGAAATAAAAAATATGGAGGAAGTAAATCAGGGCCAAGTCCATGATTAAAATCAAAAGTTTCAATTGCGTCGAATATCTCTAATATGTCTGAAACTGAAAATTCTTGCACCACAGGCCCACATTCTGAGTCTACAGGTGAAAAATTATGGAAATTGTGTGCTGAACAGTAAACTGATTTAAAATGGTCGGCAAAATAATTACTGATTTCTTCAGGGAGAGTAGAACTGCAGTTTTTAAAGATCATTTGTTTAGAATAGATATGAGCTTTGTGCTTGGTGTTCACAAATTCAAAACATTCCTTTGGGTCTTCGATGATATTTTCACCTATAACATTATCATATACTTCATAGGCCTCGCACGACTTCAATTGTAAATTGATAGTTCATCGTGCTCTCGTTTAATTTCGTCATTCACATCAGATCTGCTTTGCATGATTTTATAAAGTTTATTTCTTCTGTTCCTTAAAGATTGAAGATCACTATCCACCAGGGTTCTGATAATTTGTCCTTATTCTTGATTTTAGGAACATGTCTTTCAACGGCGCCAAGGATGTGCTGATAGAATAGATTAACTGCATCATTTATATCTAACGTTGAAAGCATGGCAGTCCAGTCTATGTTAAAAATATGCTTTCGAATGCTCTCGTAATCAGCATTGCGAAAATCAAATACAATCAAGTTATTATACGAAAGTGTGTTTGTAGCTTCGGCAGTGGAAAATTTAACCGAAAGTGCGGAAAAGAAAAGAAAAGAAAAGATTTTCCATCTCACTGGTTGGATTAACTACCACATCGTCATAAGGAATGGTAAAGATAAGATCTAGCCAATTACCATTGCAATTCGGTGTCAGAGTTACTTGCTGTAAATCATTGCCATAAAATGTAGGAACAAGGTTGTAATCACTGTCGTCCAGAAGATTGACTGGAGAGAGACGATTATCAAGTTCGACGACTATAAACGTTACATTGGGCTTTTTAAAGTCTTCAAGTATAATAATTTCATCTTATTCATTAGAAAGGCCAGCAAGTGAAGAAAAAGCTCCACATGCATCATTGTAAACGACCTCATTAGACTGTGGAGTGATATAAAATGCGCCTATGTACAAGTCAAATTTTTTAAGTTCGATTCGAACTTTTGTATGTTCGAAATGTTTATATGTGGTCGTAGCGACGAGGTCACTCAATATCGAGTGGTGTATAGCGATTAGGACTCCACCACCTCATGACAACCCGGTACTTTGATAGTCTCGATCATTCCGATGTAAAGTCCAACTACTATCGAGAATCTCTTCATTTCAAAAGGAGTTATTCAATCAAGTTTCCGTTAGAGCAAGGATGGTACAAGGGTATGATTTAGCGTAAAAGAAAGTTTGCTGAGTTTACTTCTCATACCACCACAGTTATGGTAGAACATTTTGATGGAGGAAGTATTTTTATTGCAGACGAAAAAATTTGTGATGCTGTTCTCGTGTTCTTTGAAGCAAAGATATATGATTTGAGTTTACATGTGAAGCGTAGGTCTCAAGATCTTTTTGTGCTTGTCCTGGATTGATACCTAGTTGCTCGTGATATTTAAAATATAATTTGCGAAGAGCATCTAATTCTATAGGAAGACCTTTTCTTTGTATCAATACTTTAAGATTGGTCTTCGTTTTACCATCAATGCATATTATATCTGGCGCTTTATGCACATAGGCCAGGTAGAGTCGAACAAACTCATATATTTTATGCTCTCGCAGTCTTGATAAGAGATACCTACTTGCAAGATCGTTACTAGAGTTAATTGTTGCTTTTACAGCTGGAGGTAAGAGAGGGTCTAAAAAGGACTCCTTTTCGGCTAACGAGTTATTTGATGTGCTAGGTAACTGAATTAATCCTTATGTGGATGAAATTTGAACACCATCACTTACGAAATTGGGATGTTTGGGGTGCGGTTTCATAGTCTCCAGTTCAGGAGTGGAAATAGAATGCTCACGTGAAGAACCAACACTACCTCTCAGTTGGTTACTGTGACAAACAGTACTGTTTGCCACTAGACTACCATCTGAAGGATCTGAAGGATTTACAGTTATATTGGTAATCTTTGAGTGAATTTTGTAAGTCATGTTAGTGTTAGTATTTTTACTATTAGTGGGAGCTATTATCATACTATTCATAGATTTACTTGGTTGATCCTTGCTGTAAATAGGCTCATGTGATTGTCACTTTTTGAAGATCATTCCATTCCAGTTGGCGGTACCGCTTTCAGATTGATGGTTAGAGAAAAGCCAGGCCTACTTATGCGGGATGGAAACCTTGATCGCATGCTCATGCTTATTCCCCTTTGATACGTCTTGAACTCTGCAACCTTTGAGCATTCTACTCTCCAAAATTTTTCGAACTCCAGTGGCGCTAATATTTTAGTTATATTTTATATTAGTCGCATAGGAGACGTTGACTAGTTAATATTTTCTACAATTTATGAAGTGTGTATATGGAAAGCAGACAGTAGATAGTAACGAAAAGGGCATGCAAGAAAGAAGAGGAAAGAGATAGAACATAAAAAGAAGGAGACAGATGATAGGAAGTAGAAGGCAGAGGGAGATATAGAATGGGAGAGAAATAGAGTGAGATAGAAGGTAGAGTGAGAGGGCAGATGCAGTGAAATAGAAGATAGAGCGAGACGGTCAATATTGTGAAAAAGAAGAAAGAGCGTTAGAGTGAGAGAGAAATATAGTGAGAAAGACGGTACAATGGAATAGAAAATAGAAAGAGACGAAAGACAGAAAGAAAGAGATGGAAGATATAATACATGAAGAAAACGAGAGACTCTGGTTGAAAACTTTGGTGTTCTTTTGCTGACCTGGATCAAGCAAAAGTTAGTTATTTGGCGCATATTAAACAACAATATACAATATATATAGCTCCCTACTGGCGGACAAGATATCAATGGATGGTGGCGTGATCACCAGACGTGACATATCCGACAAAGACGAGCAAATTGCCTAGCTGGTCGCCGAGCTCGAAAATATTACGTGGAAATTGGATCAAGTACTTGAAACGCTGTTGCGAACACAGGAAACACTTGAAAAAACTAGTACCGGGGTGGCCAATCAGCAAAACAGAAATGTATTGCTAGCTACAAAAAATGCAGAACTAGTTCAACTCCTGAAAAATGAGGCTAAGGAAAACGGGAAATCTAAGAAAGACAGACAGTCGACTTGCTTCCCACATCGACGCATTCATAAAATGACCTGGGTATCACTGGATGGCAACACACAAAACCAGATCGATCATGTCCTGATCCAAGGCCCAACGGGGCCTCGAGCATACTTGACGTCCGTACATACCGAGGAGCCAATTGTAAATCATATTATTACTTGATCAAATTAACTTATCGATGTCGTATGTCAAAGGCATATTCAGCGAAGACCAGCCCGGTACGAAAATTGGACATCGAAAGGTTCCAAACGGCGTCTGTGGCGTCTGAGTAGACGCATCGTTAAAGACGAGCAACGAGCTCTGGATGGAAGTGAAAGCGGCTATCAGGGCCGTAGCAGAACAGACGATCGGATATTTATTTAATTGGGCGCCTTATTATAGGCGATTTTTAAAATTTTATTTAATCGGGAAGCTTCGACATAGTTTTCATTTACAGGATTTACCTAGCGTTAGGCAATCTTACATCGTATTTTTATTTAATCTGTATCACTTAACCCTAGAAATATTTAACCCTAGAATTTATAGTTTTTCATTTTTATAAATATATATTTCTTATTAGCTCCGACCCCTCCATGACTTGCAACTCGGAGAAATGTGTGGACTCAAGTGATAAATCTCCAATGGTTGTCTGCTTTGTTTTTTGTGACCGATCCTTTCACGCAACGTGTGTTAACCTTAAAGGTTCTATAGCTGACACTGTTAATAAAGTCGGCAATGGTTTCCAGTGGTATTGTGATTCCTGCAGGAGACTTTAAATTTTTATCTACGTTTCTCGCCTGTGTCTCACTCATCAGACAATTGAAGTACTCTCGGAGGAATTGAGCTGCTTGCAAACGAAGTGTTAAAGCGCGTTTTCGGATATTTATTCTAGGTTACGGTATACTTAAGCATTTTCTTCCGAAAAATCTAAGCTTCCTCTGTTTTGTGATAAGCCTCCATCGGTGCTTGGATCTGAGACTTCATTCTCTACAACAGAGACCCTGAGTAAGCAATTATCCTCATCAACATCGTCATCAAACAACGAAAATATTTCTTTAAGAGGTGCGAATCTGCCCATCACGTCAGGATTTCTACCGCAGAGTATACCCTCATCGTCATCAAGTAACGCAACGCTTATGGTTAGCGGTGTTGCAGACGCTTTACCAACTTCTCAGCCTTCTTCGTCTATCACTACAAGAAGTATGGCGCAGAGATCTTCATCTTATCTTTAAGCCATTCCAAAAAATTTCGAAATGCGCCATGTTCCTGAGGATTTGCCATCCCTCCAAGTTGTAGCGCCACCGAAACAAATCTTCATATCAAAGCTTGCGTATCGCGCATCCACCGAAGACATTTTGGATTATGTAAGTAAGAAATTTGGCTCATCACTGAAAATAATTAGCTGCTAGGAGCTGACGAAGGACAACTTGATCAACAGAGTTATAGCTTCTTTCAAACTGACTGTTCTGGCATCGTGTGACTACATCTTGAATCCTGATTGCTGGCCGCCTGGAGCGCTTGTTATATCTTTCATAACATCAAGGAAAAAAATTTTCGTTCTCCACCGAGCTCTCTACCAAAGCTGTAACATCCGTTCTTCCTATAACTTTCAGAATAGCACTCTTAATAGTCAATTTCCGAACAGTAAATTTTCTATTTATTATCAAAATTTTCGGGGTTTAATATCCAAGCTGAAGGATCTAGCTTTATCCTTTTGTCTCTCCAACGATGATATAATCTGTATTTCTGAATCCTGGTTGACTGATAATATATTTGACTCTGAAAATTTTCCCAATCACACAATTGTTAGGCGTGATCGTGATACGTCTATCTCCAACAAGTAAGACGGAGGAGGTGTCCTAGTCACCTACAAGAATACCTTTACTTGCTTCTCTCTAACAAATTTACTTATCACTGCTCCTGTAGAATGTGTGGGGGCATAAATAGTTATTTCGTCTTCCCTTTCTCTTCTTGTCTTTTGCACTTATATACCTTGTAAGTCTTCTTTTACGGTCTACAATACTTTCTCCACCGAAATATCTAGTATTTTCTTATCGCACTTCTCAAATTGTCACCTTATTTTATGTGGAGATTTGAACCTTTAGAAGGTGGAATGACAATCAAGTTAATTCTGACTCATCACAAATTTGGTCTTGAATTTGTTCTATTATGTCCATATGTTCCCTGGCTCAATTTAATAATTTTCTTAACGTTAATAATCATCTTCTTGACTTATTCTTTTGTAGTATGGAGCAATCGTTGTTATGCTCACCTCCATTTCTTTTTCCTTAACTCTCTCCTGACCCCCATCATCCCCCCATACGCTTTGAAATATCCTATATTGCTTCCGTTTGTTATCGTCCGCTATAACTTTTATAAATTTAATTATTAGCAACTTTCAGAAACAATTCGCTCTGTTGATTGGTTCTCCTTCTTTCGCGGTCTTGACTCGGATACTTCTGCAACAATTTCTATGATTTCTTAAACGCTGCTATTTCTAACACAACTCCAGTTGTTAGTATAAGAAACTCTTCTGACTGTCTCTGGTTAACTCTCGATGTGAGGCGAGCCTTGTAAGCTATAGATTGAGCTCGTCAACGTTTTTCACGCGACAGATCTCCTGAGTCACGTACAGCTTTTGTCATCTGAGGTCGTTAGCTAAGAAAAAGATGCAGATCGCTAAACTCTTTCAGTTTCCCATCCTCGCTTCATTTGAACGGTTGCTTAGCAACTGAACCTCTCGAGATTAGTGAGCTTTTTAGAACTCAGTTTTCTTCTACTTATAATGCTACTCCCAGCAATAGCCCTTCGTTCCCAATCGTATACACGCCACCTTCATTCCCTTTTACTTGCCATCCAGAATATGTTATGAAGCTCATTTTAGAACTTGATGACTCTGCTAGTTCAAGTAACGGGTGGTATTCCTAATCATTTTGTGAAATCATCAGCTACTTCTATTTGTGTCTCCTTTACTTTCTCTTCAACTCTAGTTGATCTTCAGGCTATTTTCCTTCGTATTGGAAAAGATCCTATGTTACTCCTATTTTTAAAAAAGGTAGTACTTCAGATGTTGCCAATTATCGGCTTATCTCCTTATTACCCTGTTTCTTCAAACTACTGGAGAAAATCGTGTACTTGAATCTTTCTTCAGTTACTCGTGAGTTGCTCGTTCCTGAACATCAAAGGGCGATCGACCTTATCGAATTTGTTAGAATTCATGACCGTTAATTCGAAAGCCATGGACGACCGTTTACAAGTTAAAACCTTGTATTTGGATTCCTCTAAAGCCTTCGATTCAGTGAATCACAATATTTTGTTTAGCGAACTTAAATTTCTTAACGTTCCTGATTATTAGCTCTACTGGTTATCCTCTTACTTATCCAATCGTGTCATTCAGGTATCTTTTCAAGCCTGTCTTGCTATTCCCTTCCATCCGTCTTCTGGTGTTCCTCAAGGATCCATTCTGCGCCCACTATTGTTCACTCTGTTTTTAATGACTTACTGTCCGTTGTCATCAACTCCCCCTGCCTTTTTTATGCAGACGACGTCAAAATTTTCAAAATAGTGTCGTCAATCGATGACTGTGCTTTGCTTCAAGATGATTTGAATGCCATTTTATCTTGTAGCTCTTATAACCAACTTACACTAAATGTTTCTAAGTGCATCCATCTCTCATTTTCTAATAACTCTTGCCTTATTAGCATTCAATTTATGCTAAATAATTCGTGCCACTGTACAGTGACACAGTTCAGGGACTTGGGTGTCACTTTCAACTCTTCATTAAAGTTGTATGTTCATATTTCTGAAATTGCTTCTAAGGCCTCTCGCATTTCTGGCTTAATCTTATGAAATTCCTACATTTTTTTCGATCCTTGTTCGTGTGTTAAATTATATTCTAGTTTGGTTCGTCCCATCCTTGAGTACTGTTTCCCAGTTTGGTTGCTTCAATTGAAGTGTTTGAAGTTGACGCTAAATTCCAGATTTCCTACATTTTTTATGAATCACGCTTAGCTATCCCCAATATTCCTTCGCTAGAAATGCGTCGACTCTATCTTGATGAATGTTTCCTTTACAGGCTTTGCCGTGGTTCCTGTGGGGCGCGTTATGCTTCCTACAAGAGCGTGCAATATCTTTGATGTTCTATTTGCACGTAGTTTGGTGTACTTTCACTCACCCATGCTCAGATTACCTTGTAACCATGATGACCTTCAGCTTGGGCCCTTCCCCCTTTCGTATTTAGTTTATAAAAGATTTGTTAGCTGTCTTCTTCTCAGCCCTCAGTAATTTTTCTGATTTATTTTCTCCTAGTTTTTGCACTTTTTATTACTTTTAATCTGTGCTGTGCTATTATTTAATTAATTTGCTGTACTTTTATTTTATCTATTTTGTTATTGGAATTTTTTCCGTGGGCTCCACCAAATCTGGATGAAGTTTGTTCCATCATCAAAAGGAAAAATAAAAATAAAGCGCCGGGCATCGATGAGATTTCAGTATTGCTCATCAAATATGGTGGCAGTAGTGTTTATCAAGCTATTCACAAAGTCATCCAGTACATTTGGTAACAAGAACATATGCCAAAAGAGTGGAGCCAATCAATTATATTCCCTATCTACAAAAAAGGTGACAAGCTACAGTGCGAAAATTATGGAGGCATATCACTTCTTTGTACGGCGTACAAAATATTTTCTAAAATCTTAGAAAATAGAATCGGATCATATGCCAATAATATTATTGGGAAGTATCAAGGTGGTTTTAGAGCAGGTACATCAACAACAGACCAATTGTTCACAGCGAAGCAGGCATTTAAAAAATGCTGGGAGTTCAACATAGACGAACACCAAATTTTTGTTGACTTCAAGCAAGCATACAACAGTATTGATCGTAACATACTGTACCAAATAATGCTTTGCTTTAGCATCCCAGCCAAATTAGTCCGTCTTACCAAAATGACAATGATGTCGACAACCTCCCAAGTCCGCATCAATAGCCAACTCACCGATGCTTTTGACACAAATATCGGACTAAAGCAGGGAGAAGGGCTGGCCCCATTGCTATTCAATTTGGCTCTGGAGTACGTCATACGGAAGCTACCTGTTGATACAAGAGGTACATTACTACACAAGCTGAGCCAAGAAGTAGCCTATGCGGACGACATCCACATTCTGTCACAATCACTAACAACTACCAAAGAACTCTTCCTGAAACTCGACAGCGAAGAAAAACTAGTAGCTCTACAAATCAATAAAAATAAAACAAAGCTCATGACGCAGTCGAGGAAAAATACCTGAAATACACAAAATGTCACACTTTGTGAATACAGTATCGAGAGTGTTAGCAAATTTGTGTATTTAGGCGCCAAAATAACAAAAATGGGCAATGAAAGAGACGAAATACGCCGAAGAATACAGCTTGCAAATAAAATATTTTATTCAGTATTGACGATCTTGAAGACCAGCTGCATACACAGAAAAACAAAGCTCCAAGTATACAAACCTGTGATAAGACCTGTGTCATGCTATGGATATGAAACATGGACCCTAACCCAAGTATCCGCAAATATATTGAACGCCTTTGAGCGACGGGTCCAGAGGCAAATAATCGGAGCGAAGCTAGATGGAGACCAATGGCGAATTCGATACAACCATGAGCTGTATGAAATTTTTGATGAACGGGAGGACTTAATGGTTGTAAGACTGTAGAAGCTGCAATGGGCTGGACACATGAATCGTATGGACGAACAACGGATACCCAAGAGGGTATTCGTTGGGAGAACTGAAGGCCGGAGGCCAGTGGAGAAACCGAGGAAATGCTGGTCTGACTGGGTCGACGATGACAGTTCATCGCTGCTTGGATTTGGGAATTAAAAAACGCGGTCAATGGACATGGCATTTGGAGGCACTGTTCGCAGGAAATGAAGGCCCGAAAGGGGCTATAGTGCTAAGAAAAAGAAGAAAGATAGCCCTCAGATGAAAAAACGGAAGGTGTGGACGTCTTCACCTCCAAAGTCTTGCTCCTCTTCTGGAACTTCAGAAAGTGAAATAGAAGTTGACTACATGAGTAGCAGTAAGGACAAAGAGAATGAGGTTTTCCCTGCCCTTCCTTTACCAAAACTAGCTAAGATATTTACAGATATGACGATTACACCAAACACTTAATGCTATGAAACCCCAAACATCTAATGCACACCCGCAAAAAGGGTCTACATTGGCATACAAATCATACCAACAACTCCCACAGATCATAGATGACTGACAAAAGTACTAACTGAAAACGAAATACAATATCACTCGTACATACTTTCGAAGGATAGACAGGTGAATGTTGTCATCAGGGGCCTGGATGGCCTTTCAGTCGAAGAAATCAAGGAAGACTTACAATCTCAGGGCTTCAACCCAATAGAAGTCTACTATATTAAAATAAGGGAAGGTCTTTTTAGAGTAGTCAAGGTTCTCCTCCCAAAATCTGAAACCAACATTTCCAACATAACATCTGTTTGCCACCTTATGTGCATCATAGAGGCACAGCGTCCTCATATGGGCCAGGGTATGTGCTACTATCGCCAAAAAGTTTGAACATTCTTCTAAAAACTGTCATGCATAGTCTCGATGCTTTAAATGCGATTCATTTCACCATTTTTTGTACTGTCCAAAGAAAATCGAAGAGCAGCCAAAATGTGCCAACTATGGCACAAAATATTCAGCAAGCTACGCGTGTTGTCCTAGAAATCGGAAGATCATTTGGGCAGATTGCTGTGGCTTAATCCATAAAACTAGCACAAAAACAAGCAACCACGATACAAGCACTTCCACACACACAAAATCAAACAATATGGACCAAATGTTTGCCAAAATACAGGCACAGTCGCAAAACATGATGCAAGAGATGATGACAAACATGATCCAAACCATGTTCACTGCATCTCAAAATGGTGTCAACACTAAACACTAATGAGTTTAACAAACCATGTTTTAATCCTAACGTGGAATGTGAATTCCTTGCTTTAGCATAAAGGTGAGCTACAACAATTTATATTTGATCATAAGTTCGACATCATTATGATTCAAGAAACCTTTTCGAAGCCTGGAAGACGATTTTGCACCCCTAACTGCGTTATGTACAGAAATGACAGAATGACGGGTAGAGGAGGTAGAACGGAAATTCTTAAGAAATGAAACGTTAGTCATTATCTCATTAATACACCCACATCTCAAAAACTAGACACCACAGTAATCAAGGTGTGAATTGATTTTCCAATTGCGATTTCTGCTTACAATCCTCCAGGAGATAGAAATCTCTTAAATGATCTTAGAGCACTTGCTGCATTTGAAGGCCTTATCTTCATCACAGGAGATCTAAATGCCACACACAACCTTTGGGGAGCTGTGAAAAGCAATAAAGCTGGAACCATACTCAATACATTCATCACAGCCAACCACTTCAACCTACATATCCCCAATGAGCTAACACATTACGGATTGAGAAATGGCCTTGCACCGGACATTGGAATATCGTGAAATTCCACACAAAATGTTCGGTTAAATGTCCTCGACGAACTGTTCTCGGACAACAAACCAGTCATTGTCCTCATAGAAAACATTTTCATTGATGTTCCTATGTAGGGAAAGAACACTACAAACTGGAAAGCGTTTAAAGTCCAACTGGCCAACATAACTAAAATGGGGGCAATGGTGAATTCGATACAACCATGAGCTGTATGAAATTTTTGACGAGCTGGAGGTCTCAACGATTGTAAGACTGTGGAAGCTGCAATGGGCTGGCCACATGAATCGTATGGACAAACAACGGATACGTAATAAGGTATTCGTTGTGATAATTGATGGGCGGCGAGCAGTGGCGAAGCCAAGGAAATGTTGGTGTGACTCAGTGCGCAAAGGCAGTGTGATTTTGAAATCAGAGGACGCCATCAATGGACGGAGACAGTTGGAGGCGCTATTTGCAGGAAGCGATGGCCCAAGAGGGGTTGTAGTGCTACGAAGAAGCAGTACCAACTAATTTAGCCTCATGCCCGAGCTCTGGGGTCGTAACTGCGCAAGAGCTCATCATAGCCAGGCTGTAATTTTCCTAGCCCTGATTTCAAGCCATCCAGCCATACCCGGCACATCGGCAAGTATCTCATCGCCATATTACTCGAAGATAAAAAGTGTATTGTACGTATTTGGACTTTACATGCGTTAAATCATAGGTAGCTCTGCAATGTCGAAGTCAAAAACGCTTTTTTCAATACTAATCGTTATAAATTTTAAAAGAATATAAAACAAATTCTAAACAATAACAACATAAAAATCTAATGGCCCAAATAACTATTTTCTCGAAAAACTTTAGTAAATTCAAATTAATTAAGATTATTACATACACGGATAATTCAGACATTGCCATTCAGCCACCAATACTTAGATTGCTCCATCTCAATTTGACCGGCTTCAACGAGTCTAGCAAATGAGTATCTCCATTCAAATTGTTGGTCACGTGAACTCAAATTCGGAGGATATTTTATCTTCTTATCGGTGGCCCGTCTATGTATGTGATATATAATTAGGACGCCGTCAGAATCAAAAACATATCAATTCATGGTCAAATACACGAATGCTTCCCAAAGAAGTTTCAATAAGAAGATATCGACTCTTGTCACTTGAGCAGTTTAATAAATTCTTCTGTTCGTTATATAATGCTTACAATCCATCTCAGGCTTTCTGTACATGCACAAAGACATTTCCTTTCAGAAAACTCTTAACATTTCCATAGTACTAGAATCTGACTTTTCCATAGTACTAGACTCTGTTTGAACCAGATCTGGCATCCATATATCAAAAGTGGTTTAACCAGGGTCTTGTAACAGATAACATTGACCTTTCGACAATGAATCTGGAATGAAAGAGTCTTCGTAGAGCCATGACTACTTTTAGTGCCTTACTGAGCATGATTTTGACATTTTCAGTATAGTACAGATACTGATCGAGATGAAGACCGAGGTATGGAAAACAGAATTTATGTGGAGACCGTTCTGAACTTCCCTCGCCAACCATAATGTGGAAATTCTTTCCAATTACGTTTCAGGTCTTGACTGACCATCTGCAACGTTGTCCGAAACAAGATTGTTTTGCACTTCTGCGTATTGATTGTCATTCGCCAATTGACAGTGTAGAGCTGCACATCATTGAACATTTTTTGAAGATTGCTCTGAACTATTGTATATTTTCAGCCTGCCGTATAAATGATCAGATCATCATCAAACGCTACCAATGACGATAGCAAGACGTTAAAATCAAAGCCATTCAATAGCTAGCGAATGAATATTGAGAAGAGCAGAGGCGCAGTAACTGTTCCTTGCTGTAGACCATTCAAGACCTTGGATTCATGCATCGTTGTCAGATTTCCATCAGTTACAATAAATGATTTCCCGTATAACATATTGCACATCGTGGCGACAAGGTGTCTGGGGAGCCTGTCCATCTAACCATCTTTCTTCAGATCAATGAGACACGCTCCAACACATTCTCTATCATTTTATTGCCAACAAATGTCTGAGGTGACTTTCGTTATTGCATGTATGGTCGAATACTGTTGCAACCACAGAAGTCACTGCAGTTGCAGACATTAAGTTTTAGCAGTGGGGTGTGTAGCCCGGGGTCGCATACTGAAGCCGGCTAGCGCTCAGTCGTGTTATGGGTCTTCCGGGACACCTTCTGCTCGTGCTGAGCCACCTTACATATAATAACTAGCACAAAGGGAAAAGGACAGGGAAGGGGGAGGTTATCTTGAGAAATAAAAGATGATCGTCTCAATGTGATTTGGTCGTTTTATTTACTTCAAAAATTCAAATTCAAACCAAAATATGCGAAGAATAACAATGTAAAAAACTACTAAAAACCCCTTTCAAAACTTAAAACAACATAAAAAAATATAAGCTAAAATATACCAACATAAACCAATTCGAGATTATAAAGAATATAATAAAAAAACTACTGGAAAATATTATAATGCATAAAATATTTAAAAAAGAAAAAAAACCAAATTGGTACTCACTTCTTTCCCTGTAGAACTCCGAGCGCCCGGTGAAATACAACAAAAGAAGCGTGGCGTTGCTGAAAATTAGATTGTATGTACGTTAAAATTACTAAAACAAAAAAAAAACGCAACGGCCACTTTTATCAGCACCAATCGTTTCCTCTGCTCCGTCTACTAGCGAAAAATTTTTCTTTTTCTTTTAATTGATAGTTAGTAATGTTTTTCTAAATCCACTCCTTTCACTTCTTACTTTTTTGTTTTTTTTCCACTGAATTCCAATCCAAAACTTCTGACACTAAAATTCCATTCAAAAACATTCGTCCTCTCACGGTTCCACTGTCGTCTCACAACCCAAATCAGAATTTTTCTTGTTCCCGCACTCCAATTGGATAAAATCTTTTTTTCCCAAATCACAATTTTCTTCTCCCCGCACACGAAATTAACAAATTTTTTTTTTAGGTGGAAATGTTACGGTGGTCATTTGAAGTTGCGAAAGGGAGAAAGCTGGCACGCCGGAACTCGCAACAATCGTGGGAATAACCCAGACCCTGAGTGTCTCATTCAGCCGAGCAAACAAAGAATGTCGGCAGGGGTAATTATGAATCAAATCGGATGTCCTTAGCGTGAAAGGTCACAAGCAGCTTACCGGATTCATCCTCAAGCTCATAAGTAACTTGCCCAGTATGGCGGCGAATGACTGCAGGAACAAATCTTCGAGCGAATTTAGGAGCAAAACGATCGGCTGCATTGCTCACAGCGAAATTTCGCACGAAAACTTTCTGACTCTGAAGTAGCTCACGGGGGCGAGCCCGAAGGTTGTAACTTTGCGCTTTCTTGTGATAAGCTTCTTTCAGCTTAGGTTGGACGCGATCTTGTACGGCTCGCAGACGATCACTGTTTGCACGTAGCTGTACTTCTCCATCCTCAAAAGCGTTCAAGCTTCTATGGAGGGCGTACTCAGAGCCATGCTGGATAGGGTAGTACCCGAACATGAGAAAGTAGGGCGAAAATCCTGTGGAATCATGAATCACCTTGCGGAAAGCAAAACAAAATTCCGGAAGATTCTCGTCCCACCTGCTATGATTGGACCCTATGTAGGCTCTGATGGCGTTCAATGTCGACTGGTTTGACCTCTCCAAGGCATTTGCTTGCGGTGAATGATATGGAGTGAAGCAGTGCTGCACCCCATAGTCGCTCATAAGCTAAGCGAATTCCTTGGAAACGCACTGCACACCATTGTCCGAGTGAAGCCATTCGGGAACTCCGAAGGTCAAAAAGATTTCACACTCCAAATATCGCACGACTGATTCTGCAGTGGCTTTAGCCATGGGCTTGAGCCATATGAACTTGCTATGATGGTCCAGGACCAATTGAAACAATTGAGTTTTCCCAGATTTTGAATGGGGGTATGGACCCATGAAGTCGCCGAGTCTCATGACCTGTTTGCATATTGCTCTTGCAGCTCTTGATGTGCTGAATAACATCTTGACGCAAATGAGGCCAATATTAATATCTTTGTGAGACTTCCGTTGTCTTACGAAGAACCACAATGATAGCCCCGGATATCATCATGAGCTCGTACTATAAGAGCCTGTTGGTGACCCTCAGGAACCCATAATTTTGTTTGGGGAATATCCGAAGTCATCATCACAGGAGAACCAGTACTGATGTACAGTCGGCCATCAGCAAAGTGCAAATTCTGAAACTTATCAGGTTGCTTCAGGATTTGCTGCTTGAGATGTTCATACTCGGGCTCCTGAAACGCAGACTGAGGTATCAAACCATCAATATGTTTGTGCTCCAGGAGGCAAGCGATGATCGAGGCCAAGATCTCAATAACGCATCCGGTACAACGTTAAGAGCACCTTTCCCGTGTTCAATTTGGAAGTTGAACCCTTGCAATTTCAGACTCCAGCGAGCCAATCGACCAGAAAGGTCCGACTGTTGCATCAGCCATTTAAGACTCGCATGGTCGGTTATGATGGTGAAGGGCAACCCTTCGATATATGCCCTGAATCTCTTTACGCTCTGCACCGCAGCTAAGCATTCCAATTCTGTAATGCTATAGCTATGTTACGCAGCGTTTAGCTTCATATACATATATGCGATTGGATGCTCTCCACCCTCATTGTTCTTCTGGAACAAAACACTTCCAATACCCACTGTACTTGTGTCACACTGGATAAAAAAGTGCTTCGTAAAGTCAGGGTTAGCCAGCACTGGAGCAGAAATCAACAATTGCTTCACCTTATTGAAGGCACTATTGGTGGAAGCAGGCCACTTGAAGGCACGTTTGCCCTTTAACAAATCCGTTAGAGGTGCGGTAACCGAGGCGAAGTTTGGAATGAAACGCCTGTACCATCCTGCCATGCCCATGAATCATCTCACTTCTTTGGCCGTTCGAGGTTCAGGATATGAGACTATACCTGAAACCTTCTCCGGGTCGGCACGCAGAGTACCATCACTCACTACAAAGCCAAGATGTTTGATCTCCTTCTTGACGAACTTGCTCTTTTCAACATTGATGATCAAGTTGGCATCCTTGAGCAGTTTTGCAGCAGTACTCAGGAGCTCCAAGTGCTCATCAAATGTTGAACTTGTAACAAGCAGGTCATCTAGGTAAACTCTTGTCCTGTGGCTCATGCGGTATTACCTTATACATCAACCGACATATCCTCTGGGGAGCATTACATATACCAAAGCGCATGACCTTGAAATGGTACAAGGGCCTGCCAGGGACAGTAAAGGCCGTTTCTTCCTAACCTACCTCATCCAACGGTGTTTGCCAAAAGGCATCCTTCAGGTTCAAACTGGTAATGAACCTGGTGCTTTGCAACCGTGCCAAAAGACCTTCAATCGGTGGCATAGGATAGGCATCCTTAACGGTTACCTCGTTGAGGCGATTAGCGTCAAGACATAACGCACCTTGCCGGGTTTTCTGACAAGGGTCACAGGAGAACTCCACGCACTCTGACTTTCCTCTACTACCCCCAAAGACAACATACGATCGAGTCCATCATACAACAGTTTCTGTTTAACAGGCAAGACAGCGTAATGCTGCTGCTTAATGGGTCGAGCAGACCCAGTGTCAATGTGATGAGTCACAAGACTGGTCCTACCCAAGCTTTTCTCATTATACGATGGAAACTGTTGTTTGACGAGGCCCAGTCGTTGTTGATCTTTTGGAGACAAAAGATGGCTCCGAGGCTGTTTCGATAGCGTTGACCTGGATTGGTGCTATTTTGAAGAGATCCCAGAAGTCAATTCCAAGATACACTGCGTGCGTCAAGGAAGAAACAACCAAGAATCTCATCAATTTGGTATCGTTGTTAAATAGCACCAATGTGGTGACGTATCTCAGAACTGGATTCTTGTGCCCTGATGCAGTCTGGACATGAGCACGCATGAAATGCATATGCAAGCCCAAGTCTGACAGCAGGTTCAAGGCTCCTGCTCCGAGGATACTGACACTGGCTCCGCTATTAAGCAAGCCCGTCAATTTGTGACCCTTGACAAAAATATCTGCGTAGGGTCTATTGTCGCCAGAGTCGCAACAATTGACTCCACGCAGGCACGCTTCAAGAGATGCCTGGCGAAAAAATATCTCGAGGATCTCTGAAAGCAATCTCGAAAAGGTTGTGCTCTAAAACTAGCGGGTGATTCACGATCATCGCCCGCCTTTCCATTACATTCGACTAAGTCCGGTGATCTACTTGGAGCAATCACATCGCTAGAAAATGGTGGTGAATCAGACTTATGAGGCAAATTGAAAAAACTTGTGGATGGGCACTGGTCTGGTATTTGGTTATTCATTGTGTTATGGTATTTCTGGAAGGACGAAGGGATCTCACTTGGAGGCTGACTCTGAAAGTTTGCATGATATCTTGCAGCAGATCTCGCTTCTGGATTACACCAGATATTAAGAACATCAACAAAATGAATTTACTCGAAACCACGAGAACCCACCAAGCATGATCAACATCTGAAAGTGAGTCACTGCCCATTCATTACGCTACTCGAATGTTCCCGCTAATTCACCAATGTACGAGAACTGAGTTGAATGATTAGAGACCCTATATAAAGGCGAGCTGAATGAATGGGGGGATCATTCAGTACAACTGCGATAGAAAACTGCGATACGTGAAGTACAGGGGATATTTATTGTTTGAGTGTGAAGTGATTTTAGTAGACAATTGCGATAGAAATTTAATTGACAAGTGAAAGTTAGATTCTAATTAAAATTGTGAAATAGTTAAAATAGTGATTGTGCATTTTTTTAGTAAATAAATAAACTCTTTTAATTTAATTTAAAAGACATTGCGTTTTCACTTCCCCGGAACATTAAAATTATTGGCCGCGAACCATAACACGCGACAATATCAACAGTGCCAATGTTGGGAGGGTGCCAACTGCGATGATCAATCACAGGTGTACCGGAGGGATACCACACAGCTTCAACTTTAGTGCAGTGACGAACTAACTCTGTTGTCGATGTGACAAGCCTACCAAATGATTCCTCATTCGTTCATCCATGTTCCGCAATAGGATGGCCTGCATGTCAAAATCGGATAACTGATTTTTAAGACGCAAAGCCGTCTCAATTATAGAGCCATAAAACTCAAGGAAAGATTCACCTGGCTTCTGGAAACGCGCATCGATTGCTCGCCGCACATCTACGTCGGTCCAATGAGATCCACGTAAAATTGTAGTTGAGCTGCCGGAATAACCAGTACCATCCTTCTGCTGTTCCTTTCAGAAGAATATGTAGACTAGATGCCAGTTCATCCAGGTGAATATTGTAGTTCCTTGCCAAGGTAGCGGCTCGAAAAAGGAACTGCTCAACATCTGGAGCAGCAGAAGAACCATCAAAATTGACCCTGCACTTATGCATTGGTGGGAAGGAATAAAATTCGGCGTCAGCGCTAGAATAGGTGTTGTAAGAAGCGGTATGCGATGCCATAATTGAAAATTAATATAATAAATACTGGATAACCAAACTGTAAAATCAATAAATTAATTTACAATTGACGGACGGACACACCGAAAAAATCAGAGAAATCAATAAATAGCAGACGGACTGCACCGACAATTTGAATAAAATAAATAATTAAATAAATCACAGACAGATAAACAAACAATTCAATAAAAATAAATTAAAAATTGCATACCAAACAGACAAGTAAATAAATAAATCAAATGTTAATACCTAGCGTAAGCTAAAACAGAATTTGATTAGAGTTTTCTAATCTAAATCTCTATCTGTAAAACTATCCTAGAATGGAAATCCTACTCAAACTAATAATTTACTAACCCAAACTCAATGACCAAACTCAATCCTAAATATCACACAACTTGTCCAAACCAAACTTCACTCTAGCTAACTAAAACTAACCTAAATCAAAACCTAAGTTAAAAACTGTAAATCAACACTACCTAAACTAAACTCAATTAACCAAACTCAACTTAAAATTACTCAAAACCAACAACTCTAAAACCAAACTCTATCATTAAAATTAAAACTAACAAAACCCGTAAACCCAATTATCTAAAAATAATCTAAAAAATAAACCTTAATTAAGCTCTAATTATCTCTAACCAAACTAAACTTAAATTCAACCAAATAACCTCATAGTAGTTATTACACGATCAATGATAAAATTTTAAGTATTCAACTATTTTTAAGTAAACTTATTAACTCCCTGGTTTTTATTAATGCACCAGGAGGTAAATTTGTTTGTTAAGGTTGTTGTTCCAAAGCTTTGGCCACCATCATTTCTGCTAAATTGTTGCAGAACCTATTGGAGATATTATGGAACTGCTTAAATTTATCTGCAAGTATATCAGCTTTTCCTTGATTAGAGTAAATATGCTCTTCGTTGTTATTTGTAATCGAATACGGTAACGCATGATACTTTCGCTTAAAGATTCTATTTAACATCAGCCTTTCCGCAAGTTGTAGTCTAGATTTGTTAACATGTTCCATCCGAGATCCTGGAACTCCTTAATTTTATTCTTAATTGCTAGAGTGAAGATATTAGCACCAATTTTTAAAGAACTAATGCGGGTCTTTTGCCATTTACGCCGCAAAAAAAAAATTAACCCAAAAAAGGAATAGTATTCTTATGCCACCTACTCAACGCTTGCCTTAGGCTCTCCTACTTTCCATCCATCTGGAAACAAGCTCTAGTCATACCTATCCCGAAGCCTGGAAGAGATCCGCACTCTCCCGAAAACTACAGGCCCATTAGCTTACTACCAGGATTAGGTAAGCTCTTTAAAAGAATAGTCCTGAAAATATTAAATAATTTAATGGCTAACAATAATATCTTACCTGACCTCCAATTCGGCTTCAGAAACAGACATTCGACAGAGCATCAGCTCCTCCGTGTTACGAAGGACGTCAAAGCAGCGATGTACAATAAATTGTTTGTAGGTTTGGTGAAACTGGACATAGGAAAAGCCTTTGATACAGTCTGGCATGATGCTCTGGTCTATAAACTTCAGAAATATAACACACCCCCATACTTGTTGAACCTTTTACAAGCATTTTTAACTGAAAGGAAGTTCCAGGTCAAAGTAGGGGAAAGCATTTCCCCAGTGAAAAGTATATCTGCCTGTGTTCCGCAAGGCTCCTGCCTAAGCCCATCTCTATATAACATCTATACGTCTGACTTTCCTTCTTTACCAAACTGCCAAGTTGCAGCTTTCGCAGACGTCATTTGCATATACAGCATAGGCGCAGATCCAACTTCCATTATTTCCAGCCTTGTAACGGTGTTATAACTTACTTATCAATACTACCATAGATGGAAAATTAAAATAAATGTTGCAAAAACTAAGTCCATATACTTCACCAGGAAGCGTAAGCCTGCTCACCTACCCAAGCGACCAATAAATTTTTTAGGGCAAACTATTCCTTGGAGCGAGGATCTTAAATACCTTGGACTTATATTTGATAAAAAACTAACCTCCAGAAGACATATTGAGCATATTAGCTCCAAAGCGTTTAAGGCCGTGCTTTCGCTTTACCCCCTCCTTAATCGTAATTCACATCTCAACACCAGAAACAAAGTCCTCATCGTCAAAATGGCAATCTAACCAACCATCCTATACGGCTCACCTTCCTGGATCCAATGTGCTAAATATCTAGTAACAAAGCTTCAGATCACCCAAAATAGAACCTGAAAATGGTACTTAATAAACCGTTTTACTTCTTTTCTGAAAAGCTACACAGCCTTGCTGACGTTAGTCCAATTCGTAAACTCGCTGCATCGCGCCGTGACAAATTAATCACGAAAACAAATGACTTGCCCGATCCGCTAATTCATGCCCTGGCGAATTGAAAATCAGCAGTTGCTACCACCTATCTTTTGGCCGTTACCAAGCCTCATAGATTTTAGCTAGTTATAAGTAGATAATTAAGTTATGTTAAGCTAGTATAAGCTCAGTAGAGGTTTTTGCCTAAATTTTCCTCTAGCTAATTGTAATAATCACATAGAAATACGATAATATGCATAGTTTTAAGTAATGTTCAAACAATGGTGAAATGACTTTGTCAGAACACCTACTATATTATAAGGCCTCTGTACCGCATACATTCTAATAAAGAAAATAAAATATATATTAAGTATTCAATGAGATGGAAATATTGTACATAACAACAGGCAAGTGGAATAAACGCAAGTATGCTAGTGATAAATTGAACAATAATAATTGACTTGTGCTTTCATTTCTCAAAATGAACCCCATTAGAAGGAAAGGAAAAAGAAAAGGTAATTGAATGGGATGAAGGTTAAAATTTTAACAAGACACAAAACAGACAAACCGCCGCAGTGCCTGGCATAGCCATGGGATCTGTAGGTGGACTCTGCTCTGATGGTCATCACAAAGGGCTGACTACGAGACCATTATGAAACACTACGGACTTCATAATAGCTCGGACAAGAGCCGCACAAATGCCAAAGCTACCACCAGATAGATGAAGGAAGGGCCAAAAGCGTTGGCTTATTCCAAGAGTTGGATCCAAGTTCAACTATCCCGTGCAGAGAGATATAACCAACGACATGAAATTCGGTTGATCCCAAACATCATCACTAACTTATCAATAAAAACTGAAACTATTACTTTTTAACAATTCATCAAAATTGCGAACAAAAAAAAAATAATTTCCCTGGAATGCTTAGACCACTATTCAAGTCAGGTACTTAGCCCAACAAATCTAACAATTCGAAAAATTCAAACTATAATTAAAACCTAATAAAACCAACTCAAACCATTAGAAGACCATATTTGGGCGCCATATGTTGCAGAGCAACGAATGGTGTTACTAAAGATAAAATAAACTAACAAAAATCAAAGACCATATTTGGGCGCCATATTTTGCAACCACAGAAGTCACCGCAGTTGCAGACATTAAATTTTAGCAGAGAGGTGTGTAGCCCGGGGTGGCATACTGAGGCCGGCTAGCGCTCAGTCGTGCCGTTTACAATAATTTTTTTTTTATGTGGGGATGTTACGGTGGCCATTTGTAGTTGCGAATGGGAGAAAGCTGGTACGCTGAATTCCTAACAATGCCTGACACGAAATTGGCAGTCCGGCATCAACTCATATTTCTGAATTGGGCATTTAATGCTCTGTTGAGTATCACTTCAAACGATTTGCTGATGTTAGGCAGCAAGCTGATTGGGCGATAGCTTTTAGGGCATGAAGATTCTTTTCCATTCTTCAAGATTGGAAATACCTTTGCCTTATTCTACTCATTTGGGAAATAAGAATTTTTCAAAATGTTGTTGAACAATATGCAATAATTCCTAATAGCAACCTCAGTGAAATGTCAGAGAGCTACATTTGGAATACCATCAGTACCACATGATTTCTTGTTATTTATCTTGCGAAATATGAAACACAAGTCTTCATAACTGATAAAATAATCAATAAGTTTCAAGCTCGGTATGAGTTCAGACGTTAATGTTTCATTGAAATGAAGAACTGATTCACCGTTCAGGCTTGATTTGAAGTTAGAAACTTTTGCTTCAACGACCTCTGAAAATATTTGATTCCCCTTCTCAAGGTTTGGTAGATGAACCGATTCAAAATGTGTTCCAATCAGGGCAAGTTTCTGCAATCGTTCACATATAATCCTAGTTCCATCTCTATCCGGAGTCGTACTATCAATTTCGATACCAGCCCTAGCGAGAAGATTTATCTCATCACTAGCAACTTCAAGATTCGATACCTTCACTTGAGACTTCAAACGAAATATGCTATTCACTTACGCGAACACGCTATCTGGGTCCTGTGGGCTAATACCCCTCAATTTTTTAGGTAGCTCTGCGTTGTGCCACAATATTGCTATGACTAAAATTTGTCAAAAAACAGCTACCAAACGACCGATTATATTCATTAAATGATATAACATACATAGAGTGTATGTTACGCTGTTATAAATCTCTTGGTGTACATATCAGTTAATTTTTTAAGAATTTGAGATTTATTTGAGTATTAAATATAAATATAAGTACTTACTTTCAAACCCTTAACCTTCTGTTATGTTATAATGTTTAAAATGTTCTCCATTATAATATTTCAAAGCAAAAAGTTCGAAGAAACAATTAATGAAACTATTTCTCTATTAAATTTTCTTCAATAATCCTTACAAATTTCTCTTTGTCTCATTGTAAGTTATGCCCTGAAATATGCTTCTGGGCATACTTTGCCAGCGTATTATTTTACTCTCTCAAAACTAAACAACGCCTCCGCATAATCATTCAAATACGATTCCAGAAATAAGAATATCCTTGAGGGCTCCCAGTAGAAACCTTCTTTGCGACAAGCATGTTGACTCTTTTCATAAATTCCCGGGAAAATCAATTTAATTTGAAAATTCTTCGTCAAGTTGAATGAAAAGAATACCAGCAACGATTCAAAGGCTGACTACTGGGACTTCCTGTTATCTTTTCCCTTAGATTTCCTTTTCATTTTATTTCTGGCCTTACATGCGGGAAGCATTATAGGTGTTAGCAAGAATATTGTGGAAAGTGCAGACGTTTCCTTTTATCTTTGTTGAGCGATTTTAAGGTTCTTTACAAGAAATAGTTGAGAAAATATAACAGCCAATGACTATTTTTAATAAAGCAAGAAAAATGAAACAACCGCAAATTTCATAGAGATAACTAAATCTTTTATTTTTAAAAAACTTGCTTTTCTTCTGATTTTGTTGTTGGTGCGTTCATTAAATATAATTTTTTTTGTAGTTTGTTATAGCTTTACACTTTTCAAAGTTTAATAAATCAACACAAAGATGTTACAAATATTTTATGTCAAGAGAATCATATTCTTTTTTTTTTTCATCCAATCTGAATCTTAACTAAATCCAGATTATCCTTCGAAAACGATTTATTCACAAGATACATTCTGAGTTTGTTTCCAACATAACCCTACATCATTCAAATATCATTTCAACAGATATTTATATTTGGTTTATTTTTTAATTTTTTGTTTCTGCTTATTAAGTTTTTATTTATTTCTTCTTTTTTGTTCAATTTTTAATTACATGTTTTATAGTATTTTCCTTTAGTTATAGTTAAATCTATTTACAATTCTATTATCATTAGGACTAAGGAGAGTTGTTGCAGCATTGCACCTACTAAAGTAGAAACGAACAAAAGTAAAGGACAGAAAGTAGCTGTTTGGGAGCCTTTTTGTATGGCTGCTGGTTGTTCACCTGCAAAAAAGACGAAAAGAAACATTTTATTAATGCTGGACTTTAATATTTTTATTTTTTATGAGTTTTCATATTATGATTTTTTTCATTTTAACTATTCAATTGAGTGTTTGAAATGGTAGAGCGAGAGTAAGGCAAATCGAAATCTCTAACTAACTTTGATCAATTAGTAGTCAGGCTAGTTGTAGAGTCAGAAAGAGCATATAAATTGAGAAAGACAAAAAAAAATCGATTTTCAACCATTTATGTTGGCTAATTATATTCATTTATTCGGTGTTGTCACCTGGTTGATTGACTTTAGTAAGCCACACTTTAAAAAATTTACCGAGATTTAAGCCATTAGAATAATTTTAGGTTTTTAATGGTTGGTTAATGGTTATCATTATCTGATCATGCAATGTAAAAAAGAAGTTCAATTTTCAAATGCATATGACAGAGAGCTTATTTATTGCAATTAAAGTCAGTTAAAACCAAATTGCCTCCTCAGGAGGATGCTCCTGCTGAAGTGCTTCAGTCCTGGTTTGCTCGTCGGGGACGAAGGAGGGTATCAATCACTCCAGGGTGCATCTTTGTAGTTGTAGAATGAAGTTACGACTTGCTGAATGGTATTTCCTGTTAAATAAGGAAATTATTGCCAAAACTTCGGTCCAAAGAGCTCACTTCCTAGTGTAATTAGACAAAGAATCTGTAATCTCCTAATCACCTGAAAAGAAAGCGTCATACTCCGGAAAAAATGCATCTTGCACTACTAAAAGGGGAAGGAGAGGAAAACTCGACATTTTTATCCACTAATCAAAGCCGCTTTTAGAGAAAAATGTACTCGACCTTCCCATCAACAACTATGCGCGAATACGCTGTCGGCGCCGATTTTTTCTTCTTTGTATCACTAGAGCCTCTCTCGGACCTTCACTTTCTGCAACAAGCGCCTGGAATTGTCTCGTTTCATTGGCTGCGTCTCCCATTTCGAAATTCGAGCAGCAATAAACTATCCTCGTCATTGACTACTTTCCCACTGGCCTCCGGCCTTTAGTTCTCCCAAGGAATACCTTTTTGGGCAACCGGTTTTCGTCCATACGATTAATGTGGCCAGCTCATTGCAGCTTCTGCAGTCTTGCAATCGTTGAGAATTCTAACTCGTATCACAGCTCACAAGGATTCCTAGCACTCCAACGTCAAAAGCAAGCACACATGACACGCCTTCCCAAACTACCCTACGAGTTAAAGGGCTGGTGAGGATATTTATTGTAATTTTATTTCTTTTTTTTGACGAAAATGTACTAAACTTAAAAATAAATTTGAAAAATCAGTCAATTTTGTTAAAAACAAGTTGGGTAAACAGACCTACGCTCATGTCAGAAGGGTTTTGTATTCAATTTACAAAATGCAGTCACCAGATCGAATCAAATCAAGAAACATGTCAAAGACGATTTTATTGGAGAAAATATGAAATGCGAAGATCATACTATTTTTAACAAAGTTCAATGAATTTCTACTTTTGAGGTTTTTGGTATTGTTATACTCATAAATATCTCCCTTGATAATTATTTCAGATGTCCATCCGCGACGTAGGAAACACATTTTTCATGTATTTCCCCCTGTGAATTTCATTGAATTTAAGGGTACCGTTAAGATTTTATTCAAGAAAACATAAAATCGATAAATCATACTATTACTAACAAAGTTGAGCGAATTGCAACTTCTCACGTATTTGTTGTTGTTGTACGCACCAAGGCCTACATCCCTGATTTTTTTCAGATTTTTCGGATCACAGGTGTCCAATCGCGAGGGGGGGGGGACACAAATTTTTCGTGTATTTCCCCTCCCTGTGCGCCCCCCGAAGCAAATTTTGCCAAACTAAGACCAGTTTTGAAAAGTTCTCATCAAGACCTTTCATTTGATACCCATATCGGCTACCTTCAATGAAATTTTTTTTTCGGGGGGTCACTCTCCTATATGGGGAGACCCCCCTTAAATACCTTATAAAATTTTTTTGTAGTTGAACTTTGAAGAGATCACCACTTTACACCTACATACAAAATTTGATGTTTCTAGCTTAAGTAGTTTCCGAGAAAAACTGCTGTGACACACGGACGGACGGACGGACAGACGGACAGACTGGTCGCGAAACTAGTAGGGTTTTGTAAAATTATTTTACAAAACCCTAAAAAACTAGAGTTAAGCAGGATCTGCGCCGGGCAGATCTATATTTTATTCAGTTTTGCCGATCGTGAAGACCAGCTGGTTACACAGGAAAACAAAGCTCCAAGTATACATATCCATGATAAGATCTGTTTTTGCTATAGTTATGAAACATGGACCCTAACCCAAGTATCCGCAAATATTTTGAACGCCTTTGAGCGATGGGTCCTGATGCAAATTATCGGATCAATGGAATTCGATACAACCATGAGCTGTATGAAATTATTGACGAACCGCAGGTCTCAACGATTGTAAGACTGCCAAAGCTGCAATGGGCTGGATACATATTTTTTCAATAAGAGGTGTTATTTTGATATTAAAAGAAAATGTCATTTTTTAATATAAATGATCGGATGTTTTTTTCATTATGAAGAGGAAGGTATGCCGTTAATAGTGAAAAATAACATCAGGTAAATTACCGCACTTACAGGACCATATCCTCAACATGAAATTTTCCATAACCAAATCGCAAAGTGGCAATTTTATGTCCTCGATAGCCTCACGAATTCCATCTTTGAGGTCTTGCATCAACGCTGGGCTGTTGGCGTAGACCTTCTCTTTCACGTGGCCCCAAAGGAAGAAGTCGCAAGGTGTTAGACCACAAGATCTATTCAAAATAACACCTCTTATTGGAAAACCCTATAAATCATATGGACGAACAACGGATACCCAAAAAGATGTTCGTTGGGAAAATTGAAGGCTAGAGACTAGTGGGAAAACTGAGGAAATGGTCGATGAAGACAGTTCATCGCTGCTTGAATTTTGAAATTGGAGGATGCGGTCAATAGACCAAGACAGTTTAAGGCGCTATTTGTAGGAAGCGAAGGCCAGAGATGGGCTGTAGTGCTACGAAAAAGAAGAAGGAGGATCAAGATAAACGACCGCATTTCCATGGGCCTGTAACAATCACCAACTCGCTACTGAATTGCCTCTAGAAAAAAGGTACAACTCATACCCAGTACATACTGACAACTATCCACATTACGAGTACTACGCCAAACTGTGTGATGCTTAAACAGAAATAAGAACAACCGCAATATTTACAAAACAAGTTGGGTAGACAGACCTATGCTCATGTCAGAAGGGTTTTGTACTCAACTTACAAAATGTAGCAACCAGTAACGAATAAAATCAAGAAACATGTCATGTTCGAGGATCATACTATTATTAGCAATGTTGAAAGAATTTTGACTTCTGAGTTGAAAGAATTTTGACTTCTGAGGTATTTGTTGTCTCCCTTGATAATTATTTCAGATTTTGTAAGATCACGGGTGTCGATTCGCGAGGGAGGAAACACATTTTTCATGTATTCCCCCCCCCCTGTGCCCCCACTGAAGCAAAAACTGTCAGTTTAAGGACTGTTTTGAAAAGCTCTCAAAGAGAACTTTCAGTTGATACTCATATCGGCTACCTTTCATGAAATTTTTTTTCAGGGGCCACTCCTATGTACTGTTATCATCGATTCATGGCCTGTTTTTTCGAATCTTAGAATGGTTACAAAGCCCTTTTGCTAGGAGCTCTCTCCTGCCTCTTCGACTTGTTTCAATTGTATGTACTCATCTTCATGATATCTATCATTCCTGAAATTTTCATGCATATCCTAGCAAAGCTGTAGTGTCTAAGTCGGTAAAAAGCGCATATGGCTCCATAGCCATATGTTTCCATAGTAATACAGGGCATATTGTTCCATAGTAATGCAGGAAAATACAAATCGCTATAACTTCGTTAAATACTATTCAATCTTTATGAAACTTTCAGAAAAGACCAATCTTATGAATAGTCATCTAAATGCTGCTAAATTTTATTGAATTTAAGGGTACGGTTAAGATTTTATTGAAGAAAACATAAAATCAATAACTCACACTATTCCTAACAAAGTTGAGTGAATTCCGACTTCTCATGTATTTGTTGTTGTTGTACTCACAAAGGCCTACACACGTGATTTTTTTCAGATTTTTCGGATGGAAGGTGTCCAATCGCGAGGGGGGGGGAAGGGTACGCGAAAAGTTAGTACATTTCCCCTTCCCCTGCCCCCCTCAGTACTCATAAGGCAATTTTAAGACTTGTTTTGGTAAGATCTCGTTGAGACCTTTCCAATGACACCCTACTCGACTACCAATGGTGAAATTTTTTTTTTGAGGGGTCACCTCCCTATATGGGGAGACCCCCCTTAAACCCCTTTGAAAAATTTTTCCACCATTGAACTTTCAAGAAGTCACCACTTCTGACCTTTCCACAAAGTTTCATGGCCGTAGCTTCTATAGTTTCGGAGAAAAAGTGCTGTGACATACAGACGGACGGACGGACACAGGTCGTGATTGCAAAAGGGTTTTGTATTTTAGTACAAAACCCTAAAAAGCTTATAACAAAATTTAATGGTGAAATTTGTGTATAGGCTGACTACTACACGTATAAAGTTGCTATGTTTAGCTTGTACTTACGGGTGTTTCGTTTTGGATGAAAAGCTTCTGCGCGAAAGAAGTTGGCCGTTGACAATTTGGTTAGAATCCCCACTAACGCTGTTGGACTACAGAAGGTTGAGCAGCAGTAAAGATGGATAATCTGGGCTTGAACTAAATTTGATCAGAGAAAGAAGAGCCGTTGTGGCGCAAATTGTTAAAAGTCCAGCGAGGGAGGAAGCGCTCTTTTTCTGTTTTTGCTGCAAACGGGTCAAGTAGCAACAGCTCTACACCAAGGCGGCAGAAAAAAATACAAGCGAAAGGTAAAATGGAGGATGATCCGGATTATCTGTGGCAGCGTATCTTCTTTGTGTTGTGAAAATCATCGCGCGAATCGAGCAGAGGAATGTGCCAACAAGTGAGTGAATCTGGTTGCCATCATCAAAGGGGCCCCGAGCGTACCACGTAGGATATAGAGCGAAGGTAGATAACTTTATTAGGGTAAGAATTATTTCAAAATGCCAAAAAAATAATGCTTATAACGAACGGGTATTTGAACTATTGTGAGTGAGATCGTGCTAGTGGAACTGGTTGAGTTGGAAATACATAAGTGTGATTTTTTAAAGTGAAGAATGATCGGGGGGCGAAAATCTAGTGCGAGTTCGCTGAAGTGCGTTGTTGTAAGAGGAGTGACTGGAAGGTTAGGCAATTGTAAGGCTATTTGAATGGAAACTGTAGTTGAAGGGTGAAAATCAGATTGTACGAGCGAGTGTGGGTTAGAGATTTTGTGAGAAAAGTGGGTGTGAAGGAAAATAGTTATTATAAAGGGGATTTGAATGAAACTTTATTAGAATAAAATTCAATTTTTTTATTTAGGGAAAGTTTTTAAATTTTCAAGTTGATTTCGTAGAATTGAAATGGCCAGGTGCGCTGAAATTTTAATTAATACTGTCGCGTGTTATCGGTTCGCGGCCAATAATTTAATGTTCCGGGAAAGTGAAAACACAATGTCTTTTAATTTAAGTTAAAAGAGTTTATTCAATTACAATTATGCACAGTAATCGATTTAACACTTTCACTCATTTTAATTTTCACTATTAAAAATGTAACACTTGTCCATAAATTTCTTATCGCAATTGTCTTCTAAATCACTTCACAATTACGAAAATCACTTTTCTATTCGCTTTCCACACTATCGCAGTTCTTATCGTGGTTGAATGAATGCCACCATTCATTCAGCTCGCCTTTATATAGGGTCTCTAATCATTCAACTCAGTTCTCGTACATTGGTGAATAAGCGGGAACGTTCCAGCATGAATGGGCAGTGACTCACTTTCAGATGTTGATAATGCTTGTTGGGTTCTCGTGGGTTCGAGTAAATTCATTTGTTGACGTTCTTAATGGTTGTGAAAACAATTGCGACAGTAGCTCGCAGAATTATTTGTACATGTAATTATTTGTACATGTAACAATACGTTGGCCAGTGATGAGTTGGCACATGAGTTAGCGATCCGGGGGCAACCAGCAGGCACGGTCGAGGATATGAGGCACCGGTTACGCATAGCATTGAAAGGCGAGCGGCTTAGAGACCAAAGCATGGCCGATTTTAGACAATATCCGTATACCTTGGCAGAGGGTTTAGCAGCGATATGCGAAAAACATACTAGCATTGGGAATATGGGGAGTAGCTCAAGATCTTTTCGAAAACCAATTTCACGCGATTATACTACATTCTAATGGAAAACCCGAAGGAAGAAAAAAATATCGAAAAACTCAACAAGGATATAGTGATGTAGTCAGGGGGGTGCACATGAAAGCAGTTTGTGAAGAGGAGGAACCGGACGAGAAAATAAATACAGGTGAAGGGCCATTAATTTCCACCACAAGGACTTAGACTACAGTACCTTCAGTGGAGGCGGCAATATCAGTAGACGAAGATGAGGTGGATGGAGAGGAGTTAAAGAAGGCTAGAGCTCAAAATATTGGGCTTGCAATAGGATTGTAACGCGCCGCAGATGCTGCTGTGTTTTACCCGACAGAAATAGAATGGGTCTGGGGCTTGGAGTGAGATGGAGCTCGGAAAAATCCTGGATCTGTTCAAGTGAGGAATTTAGTTTTCAGCGACTACCCAGGATAAATCAATAAGTTCCTGGAAAGGTTAGAGGAGTTGCGAGTAGCCAGAGGCGCTTCAAAAGTCCCACTCTACAAGATTTCTGCGATTTTTTTCTTTTGGGAGAAAGTCACTGGTTGTAGAGGATGATCCGAATGATCTCTGGCAGCGTATTTTCTTTGTGTTGTGGAGACCATCATGTTGATCGAGAAGTGTAATGTGCCAACAAATGACGAAATCCAGTTGCCATCATAAAAGAGGCCCTCAACGTACCATGTAGGAAATAGAGCGAAGGTAGATAACTTTATTATGTTAAGAATTATTTCGAAAGTGAAGTTGTGCCAAAATCATAGTGATTATAATTGCATGTGTGCACGAGTTCGTTTTAAAACCTTGCTTTTCATTTACTAATCAACATCAAGTACTTTGTTTCCGCCAGCGTACTCACTTGTGGAGTGAGCTCGCCTATTTGCAACGTCAAGTACACAAGTGGAATTCGGAAATCTTCTAGGGTCCTAAAAAGTGTTCAGGGATATCGTGCACTTGCAAGCGCCTGTGAAGTTTCGGATGGTGATTTTAGTTCTTGCAGCGTTTTAGTGCAGGTTGAAGGAGAGTATTCTAGATATCCATAAACTCCCAAGAAACTGAGCAAGTACCATTACTTTCAGATAACAACCATCACCAAAAACTGGTGGGTGACAACATTCCTGAAAATAACTCAACAAACCCTTTATCGATTCAAAACTCTACGAATAACTCGTCTAACATAACCGTTCTGAACACCCCAGAAGAAATTCATGCAATACTATATGATTTTCATGACTCTCCATTTGGTGGACATCAAGGAGTCACAAAAACATACAAGAAAATTTGGAAACAATATAGATAGAAAAACATGTTAAAGGAAATTGAAACCTATATAAAAAGGTGCAAAAAGTGCCAAACTATGAATAACTACCCGCAAAACCGAATGCCCATGATTATCACAGACAGCGCCGAAAAACCTTTTGACAAAATTTATCTATTGTAGACATAGTTGGATCTTGTAGAGACAATATCAGGAAACATATATATTCTGACCTACCAAGATAACTTAACCAAATTCATGGACTGGTACGCAATACCTCACATGGAAGCAGAAACAGTCGCCAAAATTTTCTTCAACAAAATTACAACCCGATACATAATACCGAAACAGGTCGTAACAGACCAAGCAGCCAATTTTATTAGAGAACTATTCAAAAGAGTCTGTAAACTTTTGCATATAAAAAAATCCAAACCACAGCCTACCACCCAAAATCAAATGGTGCTTTAGAACGCCCATAGGCCCTTAATTGAGTATCTTCGCACTACCGTTGACGATAACCCCCGAAATTGGGACCAGTTTTTACGTACAGCCGCGTTCGTTTACAATAACAATGAACACGATAGCACAAAGCTCACACCTAAATACTGCCTTTATGGGTTCACGGCAGACATACCTTCTGATCTCAAAAAGGAGCCTATCCCAGTTTATAACCATGAAAACTACTATTTTCAATTGAGATATAAACTACAGAAAATGTACGCCATAGCACATAAAAACATATTACACAATAAACTTAAGCCAAAAACCTACTATGATAACAAGTCCAAACCCATATCTTTTCACATTGGTGATAAAATCTTGCTAAAATATGATAATAAAGAACATAAACTGGTACAAGTGTGGGTAAGTCCATACACAGTCAAATGGGGAACTTCCCTGGTAAATACAACTATTGTGATAGAGAAGAGGCTGATTACTGTTCACAATAATCGATTTAGACCATATTTTGAGTAAACACTATCAACATATTTTCCCCAAATCCCAATAGACATGGACCACTTACTAATAATCTTCCTCCTAACCAATGTCGCGAGAACATCCGATGCAGACATTGTCACATACACTATTACCCCGATTGACAACACAGGAGTCCTATTTGAGAACATTGGAAGTCTTCTTCCATACCACAGTAGCTGGAGCATAATAACCGAAATAAACATGGGAGAACTAGCAACACAAATTAATCTGGCTGAACGAGCGGAACATTTCTTGCAACTGCTCTGTTTAAAAAACAACACAGGATGTAAACTCAGCTTCACCATATACAAGCCGTTGTATAAACCTAAAAACGCCGCACACAAACTCTTCAGGAATCACTGACACCACGGAAAGTGAAATATAACAGTACACCCCAATAAGTTTGTTGGCGTATGATCTGATATTATTTTCCAAGATCTTTGGAAATATTTTATACTCGTTCGGCATATGTTCTTGTTGCCAAATGTGCTGATTGATTTTATCGATGGCTGGTGTCAATCCTATGAGTACAGTACAATGAAAACTATAGATCGCACCTTTTCCACATAATTACATGCAGCGCGATCAATTTTGCACTTTTGCAGAAGTTAGCTAACCTTTGCCCTGAATCCCGTGCATAATTTCTCCCAAAGAAACCTTTTTCCAATCTAAAAGTTTTAGGTCTTGGAAACGATTTCAGCTGCCTGGGTCTATCGATTACGTTTTCCAATTATGCAATCTAAGTAATTTTCTTCTTTCCAAATCAATAGAGTCTAAACAGTGTTTCCTTGGTTTTTGACTGGTATGCATTTTTGATTTTTCTAACAAATACGTTTCCAGGTAAGCATTCTTCACGTACTCGCTGGACAAAGCCAGCCCATCGTACCTTCCGTAGTTTGATGATTGTGAAGACATCAAAAAGTTCATACAGCATTCCGCAGGACCCTTTTTTGATAGCATTTAATATATTTGCGGATGCTCACGTTTCATTATCATACCACAGTACAAGCCTTATCACAGGTTTGTATACGTGGAGTTTTGTTTCGCTATGTATGCAACTGGCCTTTTAAATTGGCAAAATCGAGTAGAATGATTTATATGTAAACTGAACTCTTAGTCTGATTTGTTTTACTTTTTGACATCTTTCATAAGTTTCACGCCCACCTGTACAAACTCGTTCACATTCTCTATACTCCGTCCATTGAGGTTTAAAGTGCATCAGTTTTGCTTCTTGGAGAAGTTTAAGCAGAATTTTTTCGGCAAATGCAGGGAATTTTGACAAAATACTTATGTCATCCGCATTGGCCACTTTTTGGGTTTTTATACGGTAGCGTTCCTCGTTTGCCAATTAAAAGTATTCGTACTACTTATTCTGAACCTCACTTAAACAGCTATTTTCCTACTTGAGTCCAACTCTCGTATCAAAGTCATCCGTTAACTGGTTATTTACTCTCACTAAAGACGTTGTCAATGTCATAGTTATTTAAAGCAGGTGGTCTAGTTTTGCTGGGATGACACAATGAAGTGTGACTATGTACAATATGTTACGATCGATACGGTCCTATGTTTGTCTGTAATCCACAATTATCTTTTCGGAATCGATTTCGAACTCCATTCATTTTCCCAGGGTTTGCTTAGTTCCGAACAGTAGGGGCTAGTCCACATTATCTTTCTTATTTTTCGTGTAGCTATAGCCCCTCTTACTGCATAAATAACTGCCAACTACCTACTACGTTTTTCGATTCTAAAATTCGAAAAGTTATGGACTGCGTTTATCGACCGAGTCAGACTAATGTCTTTGCAGGTTCCCCACTAGTCTCCGCCTTTCAGTTATATTCTTTTGGATATACATTGTGTTAGAAAATTTTTGCTTTGTGTGTTCCGACTGGGGCCCACGGGTCCCGAAAAGATCATCCGGAAACGGGCGTGAGTACTACTTGTTTTCTCCAATGAACCCCAAATGAGCCACTAAACGAGAACACCGCCCAAAAGCTGCGAGCTCCCTTGCAATCACGGCAAAACTCTGCACTTGCACGACGTCAATCTCATTCTCAAATAACCTTTCTGAAATGTTTACATCACACAGGTAGGTGCCAAATCTTAGTTTTTCGCAAACTAATTATTTTTAATTCTTTCAAGGTATAACCTCAACACACACATCCCTGAAAATTTTACTTTTAAAATACAATATAATAAATTTAAAAGAACAAGCAATAAAATTCAAATTTGATTAATTTTTGTCAAAGAAATATAAAAATATGTTTACATTAAAGAAAAAAACTGTTTGTCTACTCATTAAACTCCGCAGAATGAAAAATTTGAAGGCCGCCAGAAAATGGTTAACTCTGCAACGATGATATTTAATATCAAGCTTGACCCCCGCATGGGTCACGCCCGTTGAGAGGAATACTTTTGGAAGCCAGCAATCTTTAGGGAGTGCCACCTCCACAGACCCGAGAATGTTGAGGTAGCCGTGAAGTTTCTCCTGGGACGAAAGGTATGGATGAAGAACTTGAATTGATGCTTTGGACCGGTGGATATGCTGATTTTGAGTAGGTTGTTTTGCACAATAGCGCTGAGGTAAGACTCATGCGTGAACGGCTCCAATTCATAAGCGCTTGTCTCAACCCTCGCATGACCTCCCTGCTCTGCAAAGATAACCATGGGACCAAAAAAGCAACAACACACACAAACGGAGATAGTGGCACCACGGGGAGACCCAATAAAACTGGAGCAACTTCAATTAAAAACCCTACAAAAAGGATAAAAAATATCTGAAAATAAGTAAGTGAAAATAGCAATAACGACAATGCATCTAGTGGCCGCAGCCACAATATTTACAACACATCATGAGTAGTGCTAACGATGACAAAAACGACGATGCATTACAATGATAGCAAAGGCGGATAATTACGGAGATTTGTGGACATTCTTGTCCAGACTGAAATGATGCGAACGAAGGAAGAGTAGAAATCTGCAGGATGCGTCAGATGTTCGAATGGAGGTAGAATGTTAATGTTAATGTTTGCCACCGACACAACCCAAGCAAGGATCATAAACGCCAAATAATAATAAACTATCCTGGAGCCAACATAGTTATACTAACGAAAACCTATAACATTTTTCAAGAGAGGAGAACACAAGGTATAGGGTGGACTAAATACAAGTTTCTTTTCAAAAATGCAATAAAATGAACAGAAATCAATTTTTTTCTTATGTCTTTGCTTTATTCACAAGAACAAACCTCGCTAGTTGGGAAATACGGTTTCATTCATATGGCTGCAACGGCTGCCGCGAGAGTAGGCTATCCGTTCAGCTGAATTTTCCAAGCAATTTTTGATGGTTCGGGCTCTATCTGAGGAATGGTTTGTTGATTATTCAATTTTAGTACTGGAATTTTTTGTCAATTTTCCACGTAACATCGATCTTTCACGGGGCCCCATCAAAGGAAGTCCAACGGTGTCAAATCACAGGTCGAGGCGGCCAATTGACACAGGCAAGACGACTGATTACACGATTTTTCAAATTTTGTGCGCAAAATATCGATTGTTTTATGGCCTGTATGGCATGACGCGCCATCCTGTGTAAAACAAAGGTCAGCCAATTCTAAATTCTCAATGTCTGGCCACCTAAAGTTAGATATCATGCCTTTGTAGCGCTCCCGGTCGAACGAAACAGAATTTCAAGCCTCATTTTCAAAGAAAAACGGTCCAGTGATGCCACTACTCCAGAATCCACACCACACTGCCACTCGCTGAGAATGCATTGGCTTCTTGATAATCACATGTGGGTTTTCCAAGCCGCCCCAGGCGCGGTAGTTTTTTTTTTGTTCTCATAGCGGCCGAGATGAAAATGTACTTCATCAGAAAAGATGATTTTTTGAGAAAAACTTCGATTTCAATATTTTCCAACGTTGTTCAAGCGTAAATCGATTAATTTCGTTCCGCGAAAGGTTAATACTGACTTACCAGCATAATTTTGAGCGGTGGTACCTGCGAGAGTCAAGAAAACATGCGATTTAAAAAGAAACTACTTTATTGCCCACCCGATACAAATATCGTGCAGCAACATCAAGAAGAAAAACTAATCCGAAAAGTGGAAGATATCCTAAGAGGAATAAAATCCGCATGCGACTCGGCAAAAATCAGCAAACGTGTAAAGGATGGTTATCTTGAACTAAATGACTTTCTAGATCCCACAGGGCATTAACAGAGGAGCTGGTATACATCGCACAAACATCTATCATAAGAATCAAAATAACATAAGCATTTCAGGAAGCCTCGAGCATATGATTGTCAGAATTTAATTTATTTACGCCTATGAAATGCTAAGAAATCCTGCTTTAGTCTTTTCTATAGTTCCTCGAATTCATTTAATTATATGAACTCATCTAACGCCTTCTTTTCTCTTGTACGAGGTGTGTTCAAAAAGTATCACGAATTTTGAATTTTCGCGGTTTACGTATATTCGAATTTCGATTTTTTTGTGGCGTTATGTTGGTACTCATGTCTGTCACTTATGCCGACAAGCTCGGTCATTTTGAATGTTCACTTAATTGGTGATAGCTGCTTTACTTGCATGTGTTTTCAATCGTCTTCGATTTTTACTTATTCAAAAAAATGGATCAAAGAACGTGTATCAAATTTTGTGTGAAAAACGAAATTAAGTGCGCGGATGCATTCCGAATGTTGACTGTGGCATACGGAGAAGCTACCTTGGACCGAAGCAACGTTTATCGGTGGTACAAAATGTTTTTAGAAGGCCGAGAAGATGTGAACGACGAAGAGCGTGCCGGACGCCCGAGCACTTCAACAACAGACGAAAAAATTAATGAAGTGGAGAAAATGGTATTGGCCAATCGTCGAATCACCGTTAGAGAAGTTGCTGAGGACCTAAACATATCGATTGGCTCGTGCCATTCGATTTTTATCAACGATTTGGGCATGAGACGGGTCGCCGCGAAATTCGTACCAAAATTGCTCAATTGCGACCAAAAACAGCAACGCATGAACATTGCTAATGAGATGTTAAACTCTGTCCGCGACGAACCAAATTTGCTCCAGAGGGTCATAACTGGTGACAAATCGTGGGTTTATGGTTATGACGTGGAAACCAAAGCTCAATCATCTCAATGGAAGCCGCCGCATGAACCAAGACCGAAAAAAGCGCGCCAAGTTCGGTCGAATGTGAAAGTTTTGCTGACAGTTTTCTTCGATTGCAGGGGCGTGGTGCATCATGAGGTCTTGCCACAGGGAAGAACGGTCAATAAGGAATATTATCTGCAAGTTATGCGCAATTTGCGCGAAGCAATCCGACAGAAACGCCCGGATTTGTGGGAGAACAAAAATTGGCTTTTGCACCACGATAACGCCCCTGCTCACACATCGTTGCTTATGCGCGACTTTTTGGCCAAAAACAACACACTAATGATGCCGCAGCCACCGTATTCCCCAGATCTGGCCCCCTGTGACTTTTTCTTGTTTCCTAAACTGAAGAGGCCCATGAAAGGACGACGTTACGCTACGCTTGACGAGATAAAGACGGCATCGAAGGAGGAGCTGAACAAGATTAAAAAAAATGATTTTTTGAAGTGCTTCGAAGATTGGAAAACCCGTTGGCACAAGTGTATAATATCTCATGGGGATTACTTTGAAGGGGACAAAATAGATATTCATGAATAAATAAATAATTTTTGAAAAAAAAAAAATTCGTGATATTTTTTGAACACACCTCGTATAGTACAATTCCCTTTAAAAACACATTAAAGCAAAATTCGGGTGAACTCTGTTTATAGAAAGCATAATTCTAATTACATATCCCATTACACTCATGTACAAACAACACTTCACGTGCTGAACAATTTGATCGTTACCAATAATTATATTAGCTTGGCAATGTTGCTATATCTACCGCACAAAATAGTACATGTGTAAAACAATTGCTTTTGGATAAGTTTCCGCGAATTAGGTGTTCTAGGGAGAAAAGTTCATTGGCTGCTTCTGGAGTTTCACGTATGACCGGTTTTTGGAGTCTGTGTTTTCGTGTAGATATTCCAATGAATAAGTAATTAAATTACTTTACGTGATTCACTTCGGGGTAATAATAAATATCTATTTATTTCAGATACTTGGAATTCTATTGAGCGCTTATCATTCCGTTTAATGTTCAGGGAAGGTGATTATCGCTCCTCGTTAAAATAAGGCGATGAAATGTTCATATGAGTGGAATATCTGCGATAAACTTTTGTGTCAAATAGTTGCTTTTGTGGCATTAAATATACGAACATACCTTCCTGGAAATTACAAATCACAAAGAATCAGTGGCCCAGAAAATGTATTATTGATATAAGTACAAATTAAAATAAGTCTTATTTTTAACCACATGCAAAGGAAATAAGGTTACTGGTTTGACTAGTATATTTATTTTTCTTGTTGCTTTCTTTATTTACGAGTATGTTCAGACATAACTTTTAAACGGGGATAAATACAAGAGTCATTATTCCTGCAAATGATAAGACTTGATTTCTTGTAGGTCTCGTTTAAAGGATATGAAAATCAAATAAGGGTTAAAACTAGACTTGCAACGAATAGTATATTCGGCAGTATACTGAATACCAAATCCATATTTCGACAAGTTCATTTCGTGGATATCGTATTACGTTAAGTACAGTTTATTGTGCTCTCTTAGTTTTGATCTGTTTGTAAGTGTGATAGTGTGAAATTTAACAAATGAACAATTAAATAATTACGAACGTACTTTAATAATAAAAAATCTATTATGGCCTTAAAAAAAATCGCCTATATGGGCATATTTCGAGGATGATGTAAATGACCCAAAAAGTGCCGTGTGTAAACTGTGAGAAATAAAAATTTCTCGTGGTGGCGTTGGAAGAAAGGCAACAACATCGGGAATGTTAAATCATTTAAAAAATAAACCCTATGAAGAATATCATAAGTTGGTACCCACGTTCCCTAAGGGGCAAGAAACTTCAAATCAAGATACGAATGTAAGTAATAAACCTGTAACGTCAAAAAACAATTAATTCTTGAAAAATGTGCAGAAATTAATAAACTATGGGATATTAATGACCCCAAGGCAAAAAAGTACCATGTGTTAATTGCTGAAATGATCGCACTTAATAATGCGGCAGTAAATAAAGTAGAAAGGGCTGGTTTTAGGAGACTGATTAATAGCGCTTTGCCGTGGTACAATATACCAAGTCGTCCTTACTTTTCAGACAATGCTATTCCAGAAATTTATCGTAAAGTGGTTGAGAAAATTAAAAGTTTACTTTCAGAGACAGATTACATTTCCGTAACGACCGACATGTGGACGTGCTTGCATAATCATAACAGTTTCTTAAGTTTTACTGCACATTTTATTGACCGCCAATTCAACCTCAAACATGTAGTATTGAGCATCAAGCATTTTGAGGGACAACACACAGCAACGAATATAGCTATGAGTTTACAAGAAATTGCAAATTTGTGGGACATCCGTGAAAAAATTCATATTGTTATTCATGATATGGACGAAACATAGTGAAAGCTGTTAGTGATGCAGAGTTGGCCTCAGCACGTTGTTTCATTCATACTATTCAATTGATTGTCAATGATTGTCTAAAGGTTCAGAATGAAGCCAAAAATAATAACGACGACGCAACCAGCGGTTGCAGCCACGTTGTCAACAGTACATCGAGAGCTGTACTAACCACGAAAAAAACGAAGACTAACACGACGACAGTGACGGTAGACGAAAAACGGAGAACAGCAGACAGTCTGGTGCAGACTGAGATTCCTGCGGCGTTTGGGCGCAGCAAAAAAATTATGCGAACGCCCGAGCGTCCTGTTAAGGAGAAGCGGGAGACTCAGCAAGATGCTTCAGGTGTTCGAGCAGTGGAAGATAACGTAAAGAGCACCGAAAATTCGATTGTCACGGCTGCGATCGTTACTAAAGCGACCGATGCAAGGGTCACAAATCCCGACATTGCAACGAAAAATCCAGAAGCAAACGAGGAGATTACGGTACTAAAAGCAAAGAGTGACCAGACACCGCGTGATTGTACCGCCACTGTTGAAAATGTGGCGGAAGTACTGCACTCGGAAACGGAACGCGAAAACCTCTCCCAAGGATTGTTGCAAGGTACAATTGTGGCCCAGCGATACGAAGAGGAAAGACTACTTCAAAAGCGGGAGATGTTCTAAAAAGAATACAAGCTGCATGCGACTCCCCAAAAATTAGCAAAGTAGCAAAGGAAGGGCTCCTTGAACTAGAGGAGCTCCTAGACCGCATAGGGCACTATCGGCGGAGCTGGTTAAGGGCCGAAGATGAACAGAAGGCTAAAGAGGCGCTTGGGGCGAACTCTAAAGGCGACATGCAGATAGCTCCATAATTTATAGTCAATAAAAGAATGGCGTCTAGCCCAATCGAAGGAGATCGGGATAAAAGAAGGAAAGAAGAGGCACTTGACGGGCGTGGAGCACCAGATCGGGGGTTCCAGACAGTGCTTACAAAAGGAGCGAAGAAAGCCGCAAAGAAATTCCTTCAAAAAAAGCCAGAAAATAAAATTCGCACGGACGCCCAATTAGAAAAAGGACCTGATGCAAAACAGGAGAGGCAGAAGCCCCGACGAGGACCCCGGCAGCAAGCACTGCTTGTAAAGCCCCAAGATGGCCGATCCTACGCGGAGGTGCTGCAGGACATCAGGGGAAACGTAAAGCCCGAAGACACCAATACTACCATTAAAGTAGTACGACCAACGCGGTCGGGCCACATACTGGTCGAATTCGGGGCAGAGGCCGGCAATAAAGAAGCATTCTGTGACGCAGTAAAGAAAGTCCTCTGCAAAAGCGCAACTATAGCCCCGCTCGAGCCGATGGCAACGATCGAAATACGGGACATTGACTGCGTGACGGATTTGGCCGAGGTAGAAGAGGCCATCAAAAGGGAGTTCCCTAGCGTGGGAAGGATCAAAGCGAGACTGACACCAGAAAACAACAGGGGACAACGCATGGCCATAGTTGACTTGACCGAAAAGGACGCCGAACAATTCCTGAACAAGGGCAAAGTACGAATAGGGTGGGTTGTCTGTAGGATACGGCGAAGAGCAACGCCTCTTCAATGTTTCAAATGCCTTGGTTATGGTCACACCACACAAGTATGCAAAGGACCCGATAGGAGTTCCCTATGTTACGAATGCGGTGAAATGGGATATAAAAGAAAAGAGTGTATGAAGGAGGCACACTGTATTCTTTGCAAGGATGCTGATCCAAAACCTGATTTTGGACACGTCTTGGGATCAGGAAAATGCTGGGTGTTCCAGGAAGCCCTAGCTAAGGCAAAATCAGAGCTTCGATGACCCGCATCCTGCAGCTAAACCTACACCGCAGTTCAACCGCCCAAAATCTGCTTGTGCAGTTTGCGAGGGACATGAAAGCCGACTTCTTGCTGCTGAGTGAGCAACACCATAATAAAAGTCCTGCATTATGGTACTCTGATGAAACTGGTACTGCCGCTATCTGGGTTCGGAACAGTGATTTTCAAGCGGAGAGTTGTGGACGCGGGGATGGTTTCGTGTGGGTTCGGTGCTCAGGGATCACCTTCTTTAGTGTCTACCTAACGCCTAACGAGCCGATATCGTCTTTCTTAGCCAAGCTTAATGCTCTGGAGGGCGCTGTCTCGAACGCAGAGGGTAAAGTGCTCGTTGGGGGCGACTTCAATGCTAAAGCAATCGAATGGGGCATGCCTCGGACGGATCCGCGGGGGAAACGAGTCCTGGAAATGGCGGCCAGGACGGCCCTCGTCGTACTAAACTCCGGAAATTCGCCGACTTTCCGCCGTATTGGCTGTGAGGGAACCATACCGGACGTGACATTCACCTCGGAGTCCTTAGTACGGAGGATACACAACTGGAAAGTATTAGAGGACTACTCAGCCAGTGATCACCAGTGCATTCTGCTTGAGATAAGTGATGCTATCTCCCGACGCCCGTGCTCTCGGCCTTCTACAACTGGATGGAACATTGGAAGAATGGACGTCGAGAGGTTTGTCAAGGCTCTCACAGCAGGTGAGCCGCTGCAGGGAGCTCCGGAGGGGACGGAAGAACTGGCAGCTCAAGACGTGGTGAACTCTACCATGAGCATAATCACGACTGCTTGCTGCGCTTCTATGCCCCGTCAAAGACCCCGGCACGGCAAGCCCCCGGTGTACTGGTGGTCTATTGAAATCGCTGAAAAGCGGAGGGAGTGTCACAAGCTTCGGCGTGAGGCTCAACGGGCACGGAACCGTGACGAGGCATGCAACCAGGTGGCAGCATATAAGTCAGCCAGGAAGTGCCTTCGCAAACTGATCAACAGTAGCAAGGCTCGCTGCTGGCAAGACCTAGTGGACAATGTGAACAAGGATCCGTGGGACCTTGGCTACAAGCTGGTCATGGGGAAACTTGGTGGCCTACGGAAGCCTTGTATACATGACGCGTAAAAGATGGACGCGATAGTGCGGGGACCCTTCCCCGCCCATCCCGTCTGTGTTGACGCTGTCCATGGTGAAACAGCAGTAGAGTGCCCACTCTTCACACTGCTGGAACTGGAGGAGGCAGTCCTCTCCTTGAAAGCGAGGAAGGCTCCAGGTCCAGATGGTGTCCCAGCTGAGGTGTTGCGGCTCGTCTATCACCATTGTCCTGACTTGCTGCTCAGCACATTCAACGCTTGCCTACGGGACGGGGTTTTCCCGGTACGATGGAAGGTGGCGAGGCTCGAACTGATCAGCAAAGGGAAGGGAAATCCCGAATCGCCGTCTGCATACCGCCCGTTATGCATGCTAGACACGGCTGGGAAAGTGCTAGAGAAACTCATCAAGGGAAGACTCACTGACGCGATTCGTGCTGCTGGGGACCTATCTCGTCGGCAGTACGGCTTTAGAGCAGGACGTTCTACCATTGATGCGATTGCAGAGGTGGTGAACGCGGTCCAAAAGGCAGAGTCATATAGTCGCACTAAGCGACGGATCGTCCTGTTGGTGACACTCGACGTCAGGAATGCCTTCAACTCCGCTAGATGGGTGGATATTCTGGACACGCTAGAAAACTCTTTTCAAGTTCCAGAATATCTAATGCGGCTTTTGCGGAACTATCTAAAGGACCGAAGCCTGCTCTACGACACGACATGGAGCCAACGAAGGATGGAAATTACATCGGCTTCTTCGGGAATATCGGCCCTGAGTCGACTTATGGCCAACGTAGGGGGACCCAGCCCATCAAGAAGACGCCTCTTGATGAGTGCTTTAGGGTCAGTGCTACTGTACGGAGCAGAGGTATGGGGCGACGCTCTCAGCAAGGAGGTATACCGAAAACGATTGGCACAGGTACAGCGAAGAGGAGCACTGAGAATTGCATCTTCGTATCCAACAGTCTCCGACTCGGCGGTGAGAGTGATTGCAGGCGTAATACCTGTCGCCCTCCTTGCTAGAGAGCGCCACGCTATCTACCTGCGCCGAAACGGGGATGCAAGGGAGATGGTTGTCCGCGAGGAGAGACAACGCTCGCTCAACGATTGGCAGCAGTCTTGGGGGAATTGCACGAAGGGAAGGTGGACTGCGTGCCTCATCCCGGACGTGAGACCGTGGCTAAATCGAAGGCATGGTGAGACTGACTTCTATCTGACCCAGTTTTTGAGCGGGCACGGGTGTTTTCAGTCTTACCTGCACAAGATCGGTAAGTCACGGTCTCCCAATTGTCGGTTTTGCCCATGAGAGGAGGACAATGCCTGTCACACATTTTTTGCGTGTACAAAATGGGTCAGGCTGCGAAGGGAACTCTACAGGGAGACGGGAGAGCTCACCCCGGATAATATAGTTGCGGTGATGCTCGAATCGGTTGACAAATGGAACCAGGTGGCACATTATGCTCGGGCAGTCCTGAAATATAAAAGGGACTCACAGCAGCCGGAGGCGCTGGGGCTGGGGGATCGCTCTTCTGGCATTTCCTCTTCCCTTCTCCCCTCCCGCTAGGAAAGGGACTCCCCAGCTTGAAGGCGCCCCACGGCGTAACAAAACGAGACCTGGCCCGAAATAATGTGTCAAACGGTTCCAGGCTAGGTTCTCAGATTGACAGGGGAGGTGTTTAGTGGGTAGTCCAAGGGTATCCTCCATGGGAGTCCCACACTGCCAGACTCGGCGGGCGTAAATGCCTTCACCTCCCTACCACAAAAAAAAAAGGTTCAGTTAGATGTGACTCAAATGATAGCTATAGGTAGAAAAATCGTAACTCATTTAATCATACTGGTACTGCACAAGAAAAACTGCATTCTTTCCAAAAAGATTTGGGTCTCCCTCAACATGAATTAGTCCAAGATGTCAGCATGCATTGGAACTCTACATGTTATATGCTCGAAAGGCTAATGCAACAAAAAAGAGCCGTTTCTATCTATTTGACGGACTGTCATATTGCCAATTTGACTGCTGCACAATGGGAGCTTTTGGAGCATCTTTTCAAATTATTGCAACCATTTGAGGAGATAACAAAACTTAAAGTTCCGGCTAAGCTTGCATTTCTGAAATTATTCCGTATGTTGCTACCTTAATGCGATATTACAATAAAACGAGCACGTCAAAAGAGCTAACACCCAAATTAAGCCAGGCAATATTCGTCATACAACAAGGGTTACAAGAACGATTTGAAGACATTACAACGAGTAAAATCATTTGGTTGCTACCTTTCTCGATCCAAGATTTAAAATGAATGTTTTCACCAATCAACTGCAAAAAGAAAAAGTGAAGCAGTATGTATTAATCGATAGCATTAAAATGAGCTGTGAAGAAACAAGTGACGGTAGCTCGAGTTCGTCCCCTACTTTGACCAAGAGGATGAGAACTGAAGAGTAAAGTTTAAATCAGACTATTCACTCAACTTTTATGGATTGCTTCGAAGAGCTGATAGCAGAACAAAGCACGGCTTCTGGAAACACATCAACAGAAAAAAATGCAGTTTCAACAGAAATGGATCTTTTCTTAAATATTAGTTATATATCACGTCATGTATACATGGAGGCAAGCAAGGAAATTTGAATTTCCGTGTTTGATTAAGATTGCAGCAAAATATTTGTCGGCGCCTGGAAGTAGTGTTTATTCAGAGCGCCTTTTCTCTGAAGTTGGGATGGTCTACGAGAAAAAAAGAAGTAAACTACTTCCTAAAATGCAGAAAAGTTAGTCTTTCTGCACCATAACCTTCCCCTTCTAAATTTTGATTTTGAAAATAATTCAAATGCATAGAAAAATTCTTAACTTGTATTAGCTAAACTTTTTAATTGGATCATTTCACCCTTTTCACATCAATTTAATGTAAATCTATACGACAAATTTGCTCTACATTTGAAGCTTTATCTAACGTCGCGCGGATATCGATCACTCTTTCGGATGGCTCCGATGGCTTTTTAAATTACTTTTTATGGAATTGTTTGCAGCTACATATAAATGAGTTGCATATTTTGAATAATAATTTTTCTGAAAAATTATTAGAGAAGAAAAATGTTAGAAGAAGGTTGTTTCGACGTGTGCACTAATTCTCCTCAGGCCATCACACTTAGATACACACCGGTGATGGCGACCAAACAATTCCATAAAAAGTAATTTAAAAAGCCATCGGAGCCATCCGAAAGAGTGATCGATATCCGCGCGACGTTAGATAAAGCTTCAAATGTAGAGCAAATTTGTCGTATAGATTTACATTAAATTGATGTGAAAAGGGTGAAATGATCCAATTAAAAAGTTTAGCTAATACAAATACTTACAAGAGAAATTTACCTTGAATATAACTTGCAGATACAAAAACATATTGAGTTTGCATATGTAGAAAAATTAAAAATTAACTCCCTCACCTCTGAGCATGGTGGTCGCCATCACCGGTGTGTATCTAAGTGTGATGGCCTGAGGAGAATTAGTGCACACGTCGAAACCACCTTCTTCTAACATTTTTCTTCCCTAATAATTTTTCAGAAAAATTATTATTCAAAATATGCAACTCATTTATGTGTAGCTGCAAACAATTCCATAAAAAGTAATTCTTAACTTGCTTAATACAGAAAATGATTAAATTATGTACCTGTTTTATGTACCAATGACTACTTAATAAATGATTATAAAAGAAATGAGAACCTTACCCTTCTAAATTTTGATTACCACAATAATTCAAATACATAGAATCCTCCATTTTTCCAATTCAAAAGATGATTATGTACCTGTGTTATGCACCAATGACTACTTAAATGATTATAACAGAAATGAAAATATGAATATAAACGTAATCAATCGATTTTAATTTTTCATCTTACCAATTATTTCTCTATGACAAAATATATTATTTAAGTACTCGGTATTCAGCCGGATAATATGTGGATATTCGGTATTCGGCCAAATATAATAAAAGCAGCCGAATAGGCCGAATACCGAATAGTAACCGAATATTCGTTGGAACTCTAGTTAAAACTGTAAATGTCAAATTTTCTCCCCGATTTCTCAGCTTAACTAATTGAGGCATATAATTATTTTGATTTTATAGAGTTCAAACGAAGAACAACATATTGGACTAATATTAATCAGCAGTTGTATTATTTTAAGGACTCTCTAGACAGTTGGATATGGTGCATTAGCGTCGAGAAATTGAATTTTAATGCACTTTGATACTAAATATGCCAATTTTTCGCAGGTCTTGAAGTACTTGATGAAGAACACAAAATTTTTTGGTCATGAACGATAAAAGCGATCAGCATCCTTGATTGTTTCAATAAATTGTACATTTCAGTCAATCATTTCTATCAGAATAAACATTGAATTGATTCTAAATGCTGTATAAATACTACAATTCAAGATAATTTAGAACAATATCATTAGGGGAAATTTCATAAATGCTTTTCTCTTCTGCATACATCATTTGCCTACTGATGAACTTATTTAAATATGTTTCATACATCTTGCGATGACTCGGCTGAGGAGTTTTGTGAACATACTTTTCAACTGGAAGTAGCACGACGTAAGTTTTAGCTGAATTGAAAATTATATTTTATAATATACATAAATATATAATGATATATATGCAAAAAATATAAATGTTTATTTATATAAATACAAATATATTTGTATATACAATATATCTACAAGTATATATATTGTCGCGTGTTCTGGTTCGCGGCCAATAATTTTAAAGTTCTGGGAAAGTGAAAACGCACTGTGTTTTAAATTAAGTTAAAAGCGTTTATTTACTCAAAATGCACAATAATCAATTTAACACTTTCACTAATTTTATTTTTCACTTAGTCTATAAATTAGTAATTCAACTGTCCACTAAAATCACTTCCCGATCAACGAAAATCACTTTACTATTACTCGATCAATTCTCACTTTCGCATTGTTCTACTATCGGGGTTCTAATGAATGATCCCCCCATTCATTTCGCTTGCCTTTATATAGGGTCTCTAGCCATTAACAACCCATTTCTCGCACATTGGCGAATGTTTTGCCGAGAGGTACCTAGTATATTCGAGCAGGTTAATGAATGGAGTGACGTCACTTTCAGATGTTGATCATGCTTGGTGGGTTCTCGTGGTTTCGAGTAAATTCATTTTGTTGATGTTCTTAACGGTTTTGAAAACAATTGCAACAGTAGCTCACAGAATTATGCGTGCATGTAACAATATGTACAGCGTTCTTGCTAAGAGTGTTGGGGTGCAGTTAAATTACTAAGTTTTTCGAGTATTTTTAATAAACATAAAAGTAGGCCATATTTGCCCATCAAATGTATAGCAAATTTGTTACATTTGATTATAATCTTGAATCTGTTCTCATGCTTAAATGTCTGGAAGATGAGAACACTCGGACATTTCATTACATTCTTTTGGAAAACATAGTATTTAATCCCAGACACCTCGATTATATTTTAACTCAAGAAATGATTGAACCTGTCCCAGAAAGCGAAAGTCCCTCGTATATTATTTACCGGTTTTTGTTAGGAGAAGTTGGTCCTTGGACTTGTATTTATTATAATGAGAAAATTTTGCGTATTTATGGCAGCCTTCTTTTTAAGAACTTTTCTCAAATACAGCTAATTTTCGTGTCCCGTTTCTTTCCTTTTGAGTACAAAACCCAATTCCTTACTGTTCAAACATAATCAAATTCATATGATTGTGGGGTATTCGAGATTGCGTTTGCTACTGAGACGTTCATTCTTGAGGAAATGCAAGCTCATTTGCTTCAAGTTTTGCAGTCCAAAGAATTTTTGCCATTCCCTTCTGTATATCATCGTCCCGAAGGCAACCCAATCAAGAATATATTTACATGCAGGTCACAATACGTAGAAAGGGAAACATGTGTAAAACAACATAAACGAGCAAAGCATTCTCAAGAAAATGTAGCTAAAGATCAAACATTGAACAAAATTCTGACAAATTCTTCTATTTCTCCTTCCGCAAAAAATACGGATGAAGTTTGCCGATCAAATTTACAAACTCGGTCGTCGTTTGCGATCACGAATCCTTGTTCGTCGAAAAGAAAAGCAGCGCGATAAGTTATGGATGAAGCTTGCAAGGCAAAGTAACAACACTGCCGCGAGAAAGCTAAAAATAAACAGGCCCATAAGTTAGCTAGAGAAAATTTAGTAAGAAGAGCCCAAGAGCAGAAAAAAATACAAATTTGCGCTGTTTAGCTCGTAAGAACTCCTTACATTAATCAAGAGAGCAACAGAAAAATAGTGTTGTTCAGCGTTTGGCTTGGAGAGACATGTTATACAGACCTTTGGAATAGATGAAAAATACAACATCTCACCACCTTTATCGTGCCAGTAATTCATTTAGAATACAAGAGAAAAGTGTAATACTTACTCACGTAAACATGTTCGTGGAAACGAGTTATATAGGACTTCAGAACAAATTAAAAATAGCTCTGCTCATACTTCAGCTCGTAAAGAGGCATCTTCTAGAGCCCAAGAACAAACTCAAAATACGATTTTTCGTCGAATCGCTCGTAAAAATATCTTATCCAGAACTTTGGAACAAGTCAAAAATACCACTGCTCATTTTTCTGCTCGTGAAGAGGCATCTTATAGAATCCGAGAGCAGGCGCAAAATACGGTTTCGCGTCAAATCGTAAAAATATCTTATATAGAACTTTCGAACAGGATAAAAATACCTCTGCTCATCGTTTTTCTCGTAAAAAGGCATCTTATAGAACCCAAAAACAGGTCCGAAGCACAGTTTCCCGTCAAATTGCTCGTAAAAGTAAATTATACAGAACTTTGGAGCAAATGAAGAATACCTCTGCTTATCATTTAGCTCAGAAAAATCTTTTATTCCGGACTAGTGAGTGAAAACGAGATTCCCGTGCGAGACGTCTTGCATATGAATCAAATTTTTATAGGGCTTTCGTGCGATTTCGTAATTCATCATCAACGTGACCAGCGCTCGCATCAAAATAGATGGAAGGGTTTTTTTGTCTAAAAAGGTGGAGCCGACACGAAACACTTCTGCTCATCACTTGAGAAGATCAATTTCATCATTAAGGTGGGCAGAGAAACTGCGTGATAAAGTTGCTCGTAGCCAGTCTCATCAAAATCTTCAAAAAAAATCTAAAAATAATAGACAGAGCAGCGATTGGCTCGGTATTTGCCGGTTTACTTCAATAACATTAAGGATGGATATATTAATCCTTGCTTTTGTTGTGGAAGACTTTGGCTTAAGCGTTCTTTGAAGGGAACAAGTAAACGCACACTTAAAGATAAATTTGCAAATGATATTAATCGCGGAAGAGATTTTCTGGAAAATATATTTGATGAACATTTTATTGAAAGCTCTAGTAATTTCTGCAGGAAATATAGCATCAGTATTTTTGGTAAAAAAGTTCCCAAATTAGCGAAATGCAATGGGTTGAAATTTCCACCCATTCTGACTGAGTTAAAACAATCTTTCTCCTCTGGAAGGGAGACTTGTATTGCCAAGACACATTTTTCTGAAAAAAATTCGTAAAGGGTTTGGGTTGGGCTTTCAGAATGCCTTAGTGGCGAATGTAATTAATGTTCCCATTTGCCTTGATAGCATGGTATCTTCATTGCCTGGATAAAGTAGAGATAACCAAATAATCACAGTTTCACTTAAGCAAAAAATGTGCTACAAACATGGCCGCAAAGAAAGAATTCGGCCTGAAGTTGTCCGTCGAGGAGTACGCTATTTAATCAATTGTGAATCATTTCAAGAAAAAGGTATATCCTTGAATGAAGAATGGGACGTGAACGATAACTGACATGACGAAGATTCCAATATAAATGAACCCTGTAGTTACCACGAAGCATATGAACAGATTGAAGAAAATCTTAATCCTGGTGGAGGAGAAACACTTTAGGATTTGGAAGGGGACTTTACATTGATAATGGCTCCGGGTGAAGGATACAACCATAATCACTTCTCTACGATATAAAATATGGCAAAGTTAGCATTCATAAAGATACATCGTGGTAAAAAGTGTTTTTTTAAAGTGAAATTGTCTCATTCAGATATAATTAAATCTGAACTTTCAAGAAAAGTTGGGAGAGCTAAAAACAGCAAATTTTTAGCATACAAAATAGAATTTATATTTCCCTGAAAAAAAAAACCATTCAAGGGGAAGCCGTGACAGCTGCTAATATATATTTTAAATGTTGAATTTGTCAACAACCTCATCCAACAAGATGATGAATATAAAGTTTTGTCAGGCATTAGAAATTCGCCATCGCATTGGGAATGTGAAAAGGCAAAACTTCTTGCAACGGTTAGGCGATTTGGGGTACCAACTTTGTTTTTGACTCTCTCTGCTACAGAAACAAAATGGCCGGAGCTGATTAAAATGTTAAAATTTGTCGTGAATGGGGAAACCGTCACTGAAACAGAAGCAAATAATCTTCCTTATGCAAAAAAAGCAAGACTCGTTCAAGCAGATCCTTTTATCTGCAGTATTTACTTCGAGATACGATTCCAAGAGCTCCAAAAAACTTGGTCAATTTCTGTTGGTCCATTTATGCAATATAAAATCAGCTACTACTATTACAGAGTAGAATTTCAACATCATGGGTCACCACATGTCTAAATGAAGCTTTGGCTTGAGAATACGCCAATCTTCAATCCTCATGAAATTTCATCGCATGAAGATAATACTAGTTTTGTTGACAAAATAATATCATGTAGCAAAAACAAATTACCCGAACATGTTATTGACTTACAAACCCATAAACACACTCATGCCTGCCATCCAAAGCATGGGCGTTCTTGCAGATTTGATATGCCATTTTATCCACTTGATAAAACTCAACTTTTAACAGAATTAGACTCTGTAGAACCAGAAGCAAAAAAGTGGAAGCAGCTAGGAAAACTAGTCTGCGATAAATTGGAAGCAATTTCCATTGAAATAGAAACTTTTGATGGTTTTTTACTGTACTTAAATGTTCCTCACGATGATTATATTATGGCTATTCGTAGCACAAAATATTGATGCCATCCGCATGGGCAACTACTTGGCTTGACTTGTTTAGTAATGTACCTCACGTATTGACAGGAAGCTTCCTTATGACGTACTCCAGAGCTAAATTGCATACCAATCGGGCCAGCCCATCTCCCTGCTTTAGTCCGATATTTGTGTCAAAGGCATCGGTGAGTTAATTATTGATGCGGACTTGGAATGTCGTCGACGTCATTGTCAGTTTGGTAGGACGGACTAATTTGGCTGGGATGCCAAAACCAAGCATTATTTGGTATAGTACGTTATGATCAATACTGTCATATGCTTGCTTAAAGTCAACGGAAATCTGGTGTACGTCTATGCTGAACCCCCAGCATTTTTCAAGTACCTGCTTGACTGTGAACAATTGGTCTGTAGTTAATCTACCTGCTCTAAAATCACATTGATATCCCCAATAATACTTTTGGCGTATGATCCAATTTTATTTTCTGATTTTTGAAAATGTTTTGTACGCCGTGCAAAGCAGTGATATGCTTCTATAATTTTCGCACTGTACGAGTAGCCTATCACCTTTTTCGTGGATAAGGAATAAAATCGATTGTCTCCACTCTTTTGGCATATGTTCTTGTTGCCAAATGTGCTGGATGACTTTGTGAATAGCTTTATGAACAGTTCTGCTACCATATTTGATCAGTCTCACTGGAATCTCATCGATACTCGGCACTTTACTATTCTTTTGGGCTTTGATGATGGAACAAACTTCATCCAGAGTTGATGGTGCTAATGGACGCTCTCCGCAGACATCTATAGGCTCCGATATTCTGGAGCTGTGCCGAGGATTGTGGATGTTTTATTTTTTATCCAATAAAATGCGAAATTTTACTCCGTTTTATTTTGCGATTCATATTTTAAAATTATTAGTTTATTATTTATTATTAGTTTGAATTTTCTAGTTTACAACTTATAATTTTTTTTTTTTACTTTACAATCTCTAAGATTACTTAAGTCTAATGCCTGTCTTTCACTGTCGGCGACTGTTTTACGTGTGAAAGATTCTCTCCTATCCTCTTCTACATAGCCTTCCTAGTTTGTTACAATTAACAAAGAGAATCTCTCCATGAACTGTCAATCACATACAGGGTGCATAAAAATTTGAAATTATTTTATTTAAAATTTTTAACACTACGAGGCGAGGGAAATTAGCCTATCCAAATATTAAGCTGCAACAAATTCTTTAAAATTGTTTTCAATATTTTGTTATGATTTCATTCATTCTTTTAGGTTTTATGTATTTTTTTCTATTATTCTTATCATGTTTAGCATTATCAATTATGAAAGGGGTGAGTGGGAAGACATAAGCAGCCAAAAAGAATATTTGAAATAACAGATTTTTTTTAGGTATATGAACGTAAATTTAGTGCTGATCTGGTTACCTCACTTTGTAGTTCATTGACATAATTCTTCTTTAGCTCTTTTATAGTTTTATATTTTTTGTCAGGTATTTTCTTCTTACCCAAAATTACAACAACCTGCCTTACTTGATCGTTCGAACCTTTTTTAACCTCTTTTATTCTTCCTAACCGCCAGCAGTCAGCTATCTTAGTATCTAACGCTAAAACTAAATCTCCGCCTTCCAATGAAGCTGCAGGTTCAATCCATTTTATGCGTTTTAAAATTTTTGGCAGGTATTCTTTCACCCATTTTTCCCAGATCTGGGCTGTGTACTCCCTTACAAGTTCATAACTGTCCTTTATGGAAATATTGTTCGTGGTAACTGGCACCTCCTGTAAGTTATTTCTTCCAATTATGAAGGAATTTGGTGACAAATATTCGTTGTATTCATCTTCTAATGATGTTAATTCAAGTGGTCGATTATTAAGTACTCCAATTATTTCATTTATTATACATCGAAGTGTAAAATCATTTAAATTAATCGTGTTGATTTTTAAACATTTTAAAGCGTTCTTTAAACAAATTTTTGTCAATCCGATCATTCGCTCGACCGCTCCTTGAAAATGTGATCCTTTAGCTGGCCCGAATATAAATTTTATAGGTTGAAGAATTATACCTCGTTTTAACATGGTTCGGTTCCATTCGTTCACTATCTCCTCACTGAGACTCTTTGCGCCAATATAATTTGTTCCTGGATCCATTCTAATTTCCTTTGCTACACCTCATAAGTTGAAACAATTTTGTAAAGCCATCAGCGTGGCATTTCCGACATGTAATGCGTGTGTTGTTAGACAAACATATAGTAGCAACCATCTTTCGGCGGTAATATTGCGAGTTAATGATATTGTTATGGGTCCAGCTAAATCAGTCATTGTATATGTAAATGGTGGGACTCTCGCACTCAATCGAGCATTTGGTAAATCACCCATCTTGGGTGTTATAGGCTTGCTATTTTTCATTATACAGTATATGCATCTTTCTCTAATAATTCGCTTCACTTGTGTTTTTAAATGTAACGTACAAAACCTTGATCTCATAGCTACATAAACATTCTTTTCAATAGCATGCTTGTTGATACTATGATAATGCAATATATACAATTCAGTTATATAATGCCCTTTTGGTAACTATATGGGATTAATTCAGTCAAACTCAAATAAGTTTCGGTTCTTGATTCCAATCTCCACACGAGTTTGAGACCTTGCGTCTGCAGTCAAATCTAGTTTATAAAGTGTGTGCTTTTTATCTAACCTATGACCTTCTATAATGGTTTTGTAATCTTTGCCTAAAGATTCTTTTTGAGTCAATCTAATAAGAGCATTTTCGGCTTCCATGAATATATAGTTGACATCATTGATCTTGTTTGATTTCTCTTTCAACATAGCATTTAATTCTCTCTTTTCAATCCTAGAATCTCTGTCTATTTTATTTTCTACTTCCTTTAACCTTTTCATTATAGGTCTTATTCTAAGAACCCTGCGCTTGAATCTGTAAGCGTTTTGTACTGCTCTTATAGCAGCATTCAACGAACTAAAGTTTCTAAATTCAAAGGAGGTTTTCTTTTCAATGTCTTCAGTGTGCGATATTTCATGATGAAGATGGTTATTATGTGAGGCTTCGTACCTTTTCAACAGAACGTCTGGCTTAAACCACTTAGTTGCGTTATTCATAGCGATACTAAAATTTTCTTTAGTACCATAATCAGCAGGCATTAATTCAGTTGGTATCCATTTCCAATCAGCCTTATCAGTACCTTTCAAAATCTTATTTAATCTATTTTGCTCATAAATTGTATTTTTTGTTTCATTATTGATTTTGTAATACATACACTTGGAATCAGTATAATAGAAAACTCTATCAAATCTTATTCTATGATTATCTTTAACTGTCTGTGTGATGTTCACTAGCTTGCTTGCAATGTCAAGTTTTAGTTCAGGAATCGTGCGTTCTTTTTTGGTTGGCACAGTAGATGATTTAGCGTGTAACAAACAGACTCCTACTATGTTATCATTCATCCAAAATTGCGCGTATACACAGCCACAAGTCATATGCTTTCCAGCATCTCCGAAGGCGTGCAGAGTTACTTTATCTTATATTCTGCCGCAATACAGCCTAGGAATTTTTATAAATTTAACTTGATCAATCCTCTCAAGTATTTTTATCCATTCTTTATTCAAATCATCGGGAATCCTGGCATTCCAATCGAATTCGGGGGAGGAGATTTTTCTGTATAATAGCTTTAAATTTACCTTCACGAATTCGATAAGCCCAAGTGGATCGAACAAGCTCATCAGAAAGGATAATATTTGTCTCTTGGTAGGACTCTTGCCACCAGTAATTTCTTCTGTTGTCAATTTAGCTTCCTGATATGAGAACGTGACCATATCATTTAAGATGTTTAATCCATATCCTAGGATTCTACAATTTTCTTCAGCCATGATTAATTTTTCTTCATCTAAATTATTTAGGATGAAGTATTTCCTCAGCGTTTCTAGAACCTTTTCACTGTTGGAATTTATCTTCAGCAGATTAAATCCGCCCTTTCTAAAGGCCTTTTTCATGTTGATTATATATCTTATTGCATCATTTTCGCAAGATACCGAGTCTACAAAGTCATCTACATATGAGCAATTTTCTATGCAGTCAGCTATTTCCGGATCTGAGCTTCTTAAATCTTTAGCAATCTTATTTTTGACAAATTGTGCGATAGTAGGGGAACAAGTCAATCCAAACGGTAATACTAATGTTTGGAAAAATCTTAATTTCTTCTCGTTTGGAAATCTAAAAACGAAGAAAAAGGGTTTATTGTGTTCCTCTCTTAAAACACATTGGTGAAACATTTCTTGTAAATCGGCGGTTATGAGAATGGGGTTTTCTCGCATTTGAAAGAAAATCTTTAGAATGTTATTATATAAACTAGGACCTACCCTTACTAAATCATTTAGAGAATTTCCGCTTACTTTAGATGTTAAGTCCCAAATGAAACGTAATCTTTTTCCTATCACAAAAAAAAAATAGGTACGAAATAAGTTCGTGGAGTCAGATTTCTCATATCATTTTCTGAAAGTTCTCTAACATAATTTTTTCTTATCATTTTATTAACCTCTTCTGTGCATTCATTCATAATGCCTTCCTTGCTTAATTTATTCTCTAAGATGAAAAATCGTTTTATCGCTAACTTCAATGACTCCTTACTCGGCAATGAAGAATTTGGAGTTTTCCACAATACGCCCACCTCATACTTATTTTCTCCATTTATCTTTTTAACAGTGTTTTCTAATTCATGCAATGATTTTTCATCGTCGTATAAGATTCTATAATTACAACCATCAGTTGCATTTTCTAATAAGCTTAACGCTGATTTTTCCATCAACTTGTACACTAATTCGTCTTCTTCTTTTAATTCCGTTATCTTATAAGTGTAATTATTGAAATCACCTAGCTGTTGTCGTAATCTATCATTTGTTTATAAATTTTTTAATGCTTCATTGTGTACTACGAAGTCACCCAAATCTGTTTCAAACCCAATTGGGGCATCCTCTTCTAATGAATGCACTGATCTCATGTTTTTGAAACAGATTGGAGTATCTATTCTTATTATTCCTACAATATTCTTGTGTGATTTTAAATTTAAATTACTTAAAAATGGATATTGTTGTTTGTAATTTTGGGCTGAGAAATACTGATCTCTTATTTTTAAATTCAAAATAGATCGAAAATATAAATCTACATCATCATCATACTTAGTCTTAAATCAAAGCTTAACTATTTTGGAATCTTTGTACATACGTCCAATATCGCCAGTCCATGACAGTTTTAAAAGGCATCTTCTTCCTTTTAGATTGAGCTTCTCCACAAGTGTTTCTTCGATTAATGATGTAGTTGAATCCGTATCTAGCAAAAATGTGAAATCTTCTCCATTGAAATTTAATGTGAGGGTAGCTAAAATGATTTCACTAGTATTAGTATTAATGTTTAAATTGAAATTGTTTACATCTTCGTTCTCCGCCTGGTTGAACATTACGGGATTTTCCAACATCTCTGTTATTTCATTCTCAGCGAGTATGTCATCATCTGCATGGTTAACATTTATTGTGTTTGTCTCATACTTTCTTCCTTTTCGTTTAGGGCAGTAAAGTGAGTAGTGTCGCTGCTCACATCCATTGATATTACAATTTAATTTGTTTACATTTGGGCAATGATCATGTTCTTTCGTTCCACAGATGATGGACCTTTTATTTTCTTTTGCCATCTCCTTAACTATTTGACCATCCATCCTCCATTAGAAAGAGCAGTTGCCAGCATTGTGTTCTGCATCTTTATGAAACCAACAATATAATCTTTTCTCAATAGTTTTGTCTTCATTTCCAAGGTTGACATGGGTGTGAATGTTGTTTTTATTTTTCGGTATATTTTCTTTAATCTTTTCCTGATTCCCTTCTTTTATCTTTGCCAATTGCCAAGCTGTTTCAGTTTCCATTATCAACATCTGAAAAACAGTAATCATTGATGGTTCTCGACGCCTGTTCCCCATCACTTTGCTTATTACCTTTTTAGGGTTTTGTAAAATAATTTTACAAAACCCTACTAGTTTTGCGACCAGTCTGTCCATCTGTCCGTCTGTCCGTCCGTCCGTGTGTCACAGCAGTTTTTCTCGGAAACTACTTAAGCTAGAAACATCAAATTTTGTGTGTAGGTGTAAAACGGTGATCTCTTCAAAGTTCAACCACAAAAAATTTTTATAAGGTATTTAAGGGGGGTCTCCAAATATACGAGAGTGACCCCCCGAAAAAAAAATTTCATTGAAGGTAGCCGATATGGATATCAAATGAAAGGTCTTGATGAGAACTTTTCAAAACAGGTCTTAGTTTGGCAAAATTTGCTTCGAGGGGTGCACAGGGAGGGGAAATACACGAAAAATGTGTGTCCCCCCTTCGCGATTGGACACCTGAGATCCGAAAAATCTGAAAAAAATCAGGAATGTAGCCCTTGGTGAGTACAACAACAGCAAATACGTTAGAAGTCGCAATTCGCTCAACTTTGTTAGTAATAGTATGATTTATCGATTTTATGTTTTCTTGAATAAAATCTTCACGGTACCCTTAAATTCAATGAAATTCAGTACATAGATGTCTATTTATAAGATTGATCTATCCTGAAAGTTTCATAAAGATTGAACTATATTTAGCGAAGTTATAGTGGTTTGAATTTTCCTGTATTACTATGGAACAATATGCGCTGCATTTATTACTATGGCAACATATAGCTATGGAACAACATGCGCTTTTTACCGACTCAGACACTACAGTTTTGCTAGGATTTACACGAAAATTTCAGGAATGATAGGTTTCATGTAGATCTTTGAGAATCGGTTCAGCTAGTGGTATCAGTAATCGTAAAACAAAATAGTGGCTGTTTTAAATGCGAAGATTGAATAATTTTGTGTTTTTTTTTTCCCAACTTCAACGTTTAAGGCGCATGCTTTGAACACTTGATTCAATTTAATGAATGACTGAAGATGAGTACCTACAATTAATGCTCATAAGTGAAACAATTGAAGGAGGTGGGAGAGAGCTCCTAGCAAAAGGGTTTTGTAACCATTCTATGATTCGAAAAAATTGGCCATTAATCGATGATAACAGTACAGGAGAGCGGCCCCTGAAAAAAATTCATCAAACGTAGCCGATATGAGTATGAAATGAAATTTTTCATGGGAGCTTTTCAAAACAGTTGTTAAACTGTCAGTTTTTGCTTCAGTGGGGGCACAGGGGGGAAATACATGAAAAATGTGTTTCCTCCGTCGCACATGGACATCTGAAATAATTATCAAGGGAGATATTTATGAGTATGACGATACCAAAAACCTCAGAAGTCGAAACTCGTTCAACTTTGTTAATAATAGTATGATCTTCGTATTTCATATTTTCTCCAATAAAATCGTTTTTGACATGTTTCTTGATTTGATTCGATCTTGTGACTGCATTTCATAAATTGAATACAAAACACTTCTGACATGAGCGTAGGTCTGTTTACCCATCTTGTTATATATGTTGTTAGGCAAATTGCGTGTCAAGCGATTAATGTTGTACATTCCAGTGATCAACCCATACCTTCCAGTAGTTTGAGCCTTTTCAATGAAAATGATTAGCTTGTTTAAATGTTCATACAGTTTTTGGAAATTATGTTCACTTATTTTAAAAGCATTTGTTAATTCTTCGAATTCGCTCATTAATATTGTCGGGTTATCCTGGTATCTTGTATTCAATCTTTCTAATACTCGTTCGAAGGTAATCATACTAGAGAGTCTAGCCTTATTTTCCTTCAGAATTTCGTCGCACTTTATTGCCTCTTGGACTCTATTTAAATTTTCTATTGAAGAAAACCTGTCTTTAGTTTCTAAATAGCTCACATAGAAGGTCTGCCAGGTCTCTCGTGTATCAACGCACTCAGGTAACTTCTTGTAAGTGAACTTATCGAGCAATAGATTGGTAGCTTCCACTGGGTTATTGAAGGTGCTTCGATTAAAAATTGTTGTTCGTCTGTTGGTTCTGCGAGTCACGTTATTGTCATCTGATGTATTGTCTCTGCTATTATTTCGAGAGGATGTTGCTCGTCCTCTAGGTGTAAATAATTCGCTGGTTCTAGGAACATTTCTAGTCTTTACTTCTATTCTTCTGATTTCATGTTCACGGCATTTGCGACAGAATACTCTTCCTTCCAACTCTGTTCTTCTTGATTTTTTGTCCAAGCAATTGCGATGAAAGTAACTTTAACAGGTTGAACTTGTCACATACGTCAAGTTATCAGTGGCATCTTTACAAATTTTGCATGTTTTTTCACTGTTCAATTCCATCCCAGAGTTTTCTGACGGACAAAGAATCACATCTTTGTTATAGTTTTTATCTCGTTCTATCTCTAACTCATCTTCATCACTGTCTTCGTGATGGTTTTCACACTTCCATATTTTTTCCATGTTTTTTGCTGACGTTGCTGGCATACAAGTATAATGTGCTATCTTGTTACAATCACTTGTTCCACATACAGCGATACTAGAAGTTGAATGAGGGTCCACCAACACCTCACTGCAAATGTCACATCTCTCACTCATTTTCAATTTGTGTGATTCTTTTATGTACTTCACTTTCGCTCTTGACTACTGTGACCATGTAATTGGGAATCAAAAACTTACAGTTATCGTTATTGTGATATGGTTCACGTTATTCGCGTGGCTTTTTTTTGCGGATTGATTTTCAATTGATCACCTGAATTTCCCGCCAGATTCCAATGGTTGCTGACGGTCTCAGTTAGACATAATTTTAAGGTTTTATTTTTTAATCCAATAAAATGCGAAATTTTACTCCGTTTGACAAACTCTAAAATGTTTTATTTTGCGATTCACATTTTAAAATTATCTATAATAAAGTTTGATTTTTCAAGTTAACAAATTATAATTTTTTTTTACCTTACAATCTCTAAGATTACTTACGTCTAATGCCTGTCTTTCACTGTCAGCGACTTGTTCACGTGTGAAAGATTCTCTCCTATCCTCTTCTACATAGTCTTCTTAGTTTGTTACAATTAACAAAGAGAATCTCTCCATGAACTGTCAATCACATACAGGGTGCATAAAAATTTTAAATTATTTTATTTAAAAAACAGTGGAGATTCTTGAAATATGATGCCCATCTTTTCTTAATTTTGGTTTCATCAGCGATGATATTGCCGATGTCATCACGACAGAGACTGATTTTGGGCTGATAACTACGTTTCAGGCTTTTCACTACTTTGTATGCTTGTATTTTGTTGTTACTTGCTAAACGTACATCTACACTTCGCAATTGGTCGTCATAGTAATTTCTTTTCTTAATCATAATTATCTTATTTGCTACTCTTCTGAGATTTTCATAGTATTCTCTCTTTGTCCTGGATTTTCTACCTATATATTCTTTGTACGCCTGATTCTTTTTTTCTAATGCATTCTGGCACTCATCATCGAACCAATCATTCCTCTTGCGCCGGGCTTAATGTCCGATCGTCTGTTCTGCCACGGTCCTGATAGCCGCTTTCCCTTCCATTCAGAGCTCGTTGCTCGTCTTTAACGATGCGTCTAATAAGATGGGAGCCAGCTGGTTTTCGAGGGTCACCGTGAAATTTTTGGCCACAGACGCCATTCGGAGTCTTTCGATGTTAAGCGGGCTGGTCTTCGCCGAATAGGCCTTTGACATATGACATCGATAGATTTATCTGATCAAGTAATGATCTGAGTTACAATTGGCTCCTCGGTATGTATGGACATCAAGTATGCTCGAGGCTCAACGTTGTTGGATCAGAACATAATCAATCTGGTTTTGTGTGTTGCCATCCGGTGGTATCCAGGTTATTTTATGAATGCATTGATCTGCGAAGCAAGTCGACCGTATGGCTAGATTTCTGCTACATGCAAACTTAAGCAGGTGCTGGCCATTGTCATTTGCTTCATCATTGAGGCTGTATCTCCAGTTGTTTCCCGATGAGATAGTGAACCTTAACGTTGAAACTACCCAGAATTATTTTTGAATCGTTTGTGGGCAATATGTTAACTAGTCTTTCACTGTGGTTGTAAAATATTTCCTTCGTTTCTTCGACCTTCTCTTTGGTCGGGGCGTAAACATTTATCACCCAGATTTTGAAGAATTTTGCTTTTATACGGATCGAATATACAGCCATTGATTGACTGTTTTAAAATCAATGACGTGCGATTTGGACTCCCTATTCACAATGAAGGCCACTCCGAATTCTCGTTTTGCAGTAGGCTTCCCACTTTTGAATTTTGTGTGCGATCTCACGTCTTGAATAGTGTTTCCAGTCCAATTCGTTTCCTGGATTGCCAGTATTTTTAATTGATATTGACTGGCCTGTTGCAAGAGGTCCTTAACAGTGCCAGGGTTATTGAGGGATCTGACAATCCAAGATCCAATGCCATAGTCCTTTTTTCGTTTGCGAGGTCATTGCCGTGAGTCCAGTCCATTCGAAGGCCTATCTGTAGGTTTCAAAACATTTGAAGGTTTTCCAGGGTTGAGGAGTTAGCTTGTCACCCAACCTCCATTCCGGCAGCATGGTAATTACGTCGATTCCATTATCAGGCACGGAAGATTCGCCTCCGCCCTCTATCGTCCTCACAAAGGAAGTGTAAGTAGGATCTAGTCGCAGAACTGTAGATGTTTTTACAGTTTTTAGCATTTCTCGGCATTTAGTGTTACAATATTTGGGAACCAGTAAACCCAATGTGCACCCCGAGGGCCTTTACCACCATTAAATTGGGGGGTATGGGCTAAGGAATCATGGAATCTATGGGTTGGAGAAACAAGGGGTTCCCTCCTCCTTTTTCAAACGGTCTTGAGACCGTCTATGGTGAATCTCAATTACCTTGGACTTATATTTGACAAAAACTAACCTTTAGAGAATGAGCATATTGGCTCCAAAAGGTTTGAGGCCGTGCTCTCGCTTTATCCCCTTTTAATCGTAATTTGCGTCTCAACACCAGAAATAAAGTCCTCATCATCAAAGTGGCAATCCTACCGATCACCCTATATGGTTCACCTACCTGGATCCAATGTGCTAAACATCTAGTAACAAAGCTTCAGATCAACCAAAATAGATACCTGAAAATTGTACTTAATAAACCGTTTTACTTTTTTTCTGTAAAACTACATAGCCTTGCTCACGTTATTCCAATTTATAAGCTCGCTGCATCATACCATGATAAATTAATCCCAAAAGCAAATAACTTGCCCAATCCACTAATTCGTGCCCCGGCAGTTGCTACCACCTATCTCTTTGGCTGTAACCTAGCCTCGTAGATTTTAGCTAGTTATAAGTAGATAGTTAAGTTATGCTAAGCTAGTAATAAGTTCCAGTAGAGGTTTATGCTGAAATTTTCCTCCAGCTAATAGTAATATTCACATAGAAATACGATACTACACATAGGTTTAAGTAATGTTCAAACGATGGTGAAATGATTTTGTCAGAACACCTACTATATTATAAGGCCTCTGTACTACATACATACTAATAACGAAAAATTATATATATATATATATATATATATATATATATATATATATATATATATATACATACTCAAAAAAGTCTGCGTACATCTCATTAGTACAAACTGAATTATGTTGGAATCGTATGAATCAATAATGTGATCTTGATTTAATCATTTCGATAAAACTGCAAGAAATGTATTGGAGCAGGTTTGTTTAAAAAATTCCCAAAATTGTCGAACATATAGTAATTTCTGTGAGCAGCCCCAAACAAGTCTGCGTACACATCACAAAATTTGGGGATTCCCCAAAATGTGCAATGTTGATGCCTTCATTTTTTCATTGTTCTGCGTGACAGTACTTCATTGGAAAATTGTCTGTGTGTTTTGCGTGAATAAAAGACTATTCTTTAATATGGAAGTAAAAAATAAGGAAATCAGTGTTAGTGAGCGTAAAGTCATAGTAAAGTTGCATGAAAACGGGAAAAGTTTTCGTGAAATCGCAAAATTAGTTGGGAGAACCCATTCCTCGGTCCAAAGGGTTGTTGCTTATTACAAAGAAAGCGGTTTGATTATTTCACGGCATCGGTCAGGACGTCCTCCCTAACTTACAGCACGTGAACGTAGGAGTATCATTAATGCTGTGAAACAAAATCCCCAATTAACCGCGTTCCGAATTGCGCAGGATATAAGAAAGAAATACAATAAAACAATAAGCGATGAAACAGTGCGCATAATTATCAGAAAAGGCGGTTACCATGGTCGAGTCGCACGTAAAAAGCCGTTCATATCGGAACGGAATCGCCGAAAGAGAGTGGAATTCGCCAAAAATTATGTAAATATGCGAAAAGAATTTTGGGAAAGCGTTCTTTTTTCGGACGAAAGTAAGTTTTGTATATTTGGGATAAAAGGACGCAAATTAGTATGGAGAAAACGCTCGAGAGAATTCAATAAAGAAAATTTGATTCCCACTGTAAAGCATGGTGGCGGCGGTGTGATGGTTTTGGGGTATATGGCAGCCAGTAGAGTGGGGCAACTCGTTTTCATAAAATCTACAATGGATAAATACGGGTACCTTAATATTTTAAAAAATAATATTAAGCAAAGTGCCGAGAAATAACGGCTGGGGAACGCATTTTTCTTTCAGCACGATAATGACCCCAAACATACAGCTGAAATAAATAGGCTTTGGTTGGCCTACAACGTCCCAAAACTCTTAGGTACACCTCCTCAATCACCAGATTTAAACCCAATTGAGCATTTGTGGGATTTACTTGAAAGAAAAATTCGAGAGCATGACATAACTAGCAAAGAGTCATTAAAAGATGTTATTTTGAACGATTGGAACAAAATAACGGCTGAAGAAACATCAAAACTTGTTCAACCCATGCAAAATAGGCTAAAGGAAGTCATTTATAGGCAAGGCTATGCTACTAAATATTAAGGTTCAAAATCTTGAAAGCTAATATAGTGGCTTTCCAATAAAAAGAATAAATTTTTTTCAGGTGTACGCAGACTTTTTTGGATGGATTTTCATGACTTTTTATGAGAAACTTTTTTATTTTGGTTATTCTAAACAGCGAACGAGTGATCAGTTACATATTTATGTATCATATAGTTTAATGAATATAATAAAGAAAAGATTTTAAGTTATAAACAAATGGCAAAGGTTTTTATATTGATATATTTGCTACGACCAGCAAGTGTACGCAGACTTTTTTGAGTATGTGTATATATATATATATATATATGCATATATATATATATATATATATATATATATATATATATATATATATATATATATGTATATATATATATATATATATATATATATATATATATATATATATATATATATATATATATATATATAGAGAGAGAGAGAGAGAGAGAGAGATAGATATTGATGAAATTACTTCTCAAAAGTCTATATTGTATATCTGTATTACTAAACAATTTCCTTTTATGACCATTTTGAATAGACTCAAATCATTAATCTTAACAACTTATGATTAGTATTTGGTCTCGAATGATATGACAAGTATTCTAGATATGAAAAATTTAAAAATGTCCTTAAATTGAAAATAATGGAGTTGAAAGATCAAACAGCATTTCCAACAAAAATTGTATCTTGCTTCCAAAACACAGAAAGCCAAAAGAATTAGCGCTCTACCAATGTTCGTAACATCTTCCTAAAATCTAATAAAATAATACTAAATTGATTAACTTACCATTTAAAACGTGAACATTTACCGTCTGAGGATTAGCGTTCGATGGGGAGCAGGTGTATTTTCCGGAATCCGAAATTCTTGCTCGCTGTATAAGCAGATACGATGTTGTTATGTCGCCTTTCTCTGTAATTACCGACACTCCGCCACGAGGTGAGTCGTAATTAATTTCCTGTTGGGATAGGAAGGATAGGATTTTGAATAACCAATTAACCTCGTATATATATGTATGTTATATAGAATGTATTCTTCTCAATATAGATTGAACGGTACAAAAACAATGTAAGTAAGATCTGAAACCTTCTGGTCCGCTTCAATCATCCACCTCCATTACCGTTAAATTAAACAACGCAAGACTCTTCGTATCTGTACGCTCAACACATCCCCATCGGTCGCTGTTGCCCGGGAAATTTCCCGAGAAAAGCTCCAGGAGCGTTTCATTTGAACTTACCTCGTTGTTATGTGTCCAATGAATGATGGCTGGTGGCTCTGGCAGGTGACGAACGATGCATGTTAGATTTACTGTGGACCCTGTGTCTATGTACAAATCCGGCCATCCAACGATCGTCGTAACTGGTTCTGTACATTGCAAATGCATTCAAAAAAAAGGACGAGAAAATCAAATCATACGGGTGGACATCGTCAAGTAAACGAATAGTGCAGAATTGGGTGAATAAGGACCGACATTTGTGCCGGCAAGGATCTGATTTTGCCGAGCACAAAACACTTTGAAAACTCTATTGGTACGTGAAGCTTTGTTTTTTTGCAACATTCGATTTGAATAATCCTTTTTTAGAACGGGAGATTTGCTTAGAAATTGATGTAAATTAGAATTTCTTTCAGGATTTTTCAATAAACTCGCTCATTCGAGCAATATTCAAGTCTGCAGTGGATGATACGTTGTTTGAATTAATTGAGGCAATATTATTTGTTCAAAAATTTCTGTATTCCAGTATTACTACAATATCCTGTGCACAAATCGAAACTTTAACTACTTTTCCCTAACTTTATTATCCAATTAAGCATCCACGTAGCTTCCATCACATACAACGTCCAGGTATTGATCATGATTTAGACTTCGTCATAATTATGTAGGCCTACGGTGCCGCCATTAAGAAAGTTGTCCTGCCATGAAAAGAAGATGAAAAACTAATGGATTGAGCAGATGATAGCAAATGAGCTTACTTCCAGTGTCGTCCTAATTAGTATTATTAGACAAGACAGTACGGTCCATCAAGTATTTAGGATAATGAAGCAATTATGTCCTCTAAATTGGCAGCTTATTATTGAATTTGGCACGATTAACTAAAACAGTAAGAATTCCTTGAATTAAATACTTCATAGTAAAAATTTTTAGGAAGCTAGTGAAATGCTATAAATATAATTTTGAGTTGAAAGTCGATTAGCGAGGCTTTCTATTATAAACTATTTGCGCCATGAAACAATTTTAAAACTCTTCTTGGGCAAGGTGGTGTCAAAATTAATTAGTGAGTCAGAATAGTTTTTTTCAAAAGGATTGAAGCCAGATCAAAATTTTTGGATTGGAATATGTTCATAGAGAGTATACGAAGTATGACAATTTAGTAATGAGACTAATTTTATTGCCGCGCTTGTGGTAAACCTGCGACCTTGAAATTCTCTTCCCCTTTTTCGACATCCTTCCCTCTCTATTCATATATTCACCATTGCTCTGGCTTGTTTAGTTGGCCTGTTGTGTCGTGTTGAGTAGACGTGTGTTGGTGGTGTTCGTCACGAAAATGGAGAAATGAAATCAAGAGCAACGCGTTGCGATCATATTTCCCGCCAGAGTGGGCAAAACAGCTTCGGAAACGTACGCTAAATTTGTAAAAGTGCAGGCGATAGTGCTCTTAGTCATGCCCAGGTGTTTCGATGGCATAAAGAGTTTCAGGAGGAGCGTGGAAGACGAGGGGTGAAGTGGGAGACCAGTCAAGGTGTGGACTGACGCGAATGCGCAGCGTATGCGCGCCCTTATTCGTAAAGACCGGCGTTTAACGGTTCGAATGTTGGCCTCAGAACTGGGTTTGAACCGTGAAACAGTCAGACAAATTTTAACAGACGATTTTGGGATGAAAAACTTGTGCGCGAAGATGGTTCCAAAGAACCTTTCTGAGGAGCCCTCAGCGTGCGCCAGTATTTGGCCTCTAAAGTGATCGCCGTGTTGCAACAGCCACTATATTTGCGCGATATGTAACCCGGGTCCTTTTTTTTCCCTAGAACAGAATCGGTGATCAAAGGAACCCATTTTGAGCCGATTATGGACATCCAGGCGACCGTGACGATGTACTTGCGAACATCCCAGTCGAAGCATTTCAGAAATGTTACGAAGCATGGAAAACACGCTGGAATCATTGTATAGCTGCCCAAAAGGATTTCCTTGAAGGAAATCACAGAGCTGTAGAATAATTTTTAAATATACGGTTTTCATGTAATCAGTCCATTACTCATTTGTCACACCTCGTATGCCATGCTTGAAATTACGTAGACTGAGTTAAGTATAACTTTTTGTGTATAACTGAAATTAAACTAGGTTACATGTGCAAGAAAATTGTGTAAAATTTATTAAGTAACCAAGGCAATTATCCTAGTCAAAAAGAACCAGCACGACAAAAAACATTTAAATGTACTGAACCTACTTGTATATCAGCTGTATCATTACTCCAGGAAAGGTAAGGTACCAGGTCTGAGAGATGTGGGCTCGATCAAGCCAAGACTTTGGACCATTATGAATATGTGTTTTTGTCAAATATTTATTGAAACGTAGCCATCTGATCTCACAATACGTTTGGCGAAGGTGATTGGGTGAATGACCAAATTTTATCACCAATAATCTAAGACGCAAAATAAATGCTAGGTAATTGAACGAGAATTTGATAAAAAAAACTCATCTCCAGTATGAAAAAAAGTTATAAAACTTGCTAAAGATCATTGCAAAATTAAAAATGCTTAAAAATATATCGCTTTTAACTAGTATTTTTTAGTTTACATAGGGATTCTACGTCTGGCATTCAAAATACAATATTAAGACGTATTTTCAATTCGCTAGGCTCATCAATATTCAAAATTTAAAAAAAAATACAAATGGCTCTCGTAAGTTCGTGATTTTATTGGCAAACGTATATTTGTTGCTTGTTGCATTGTTTCAATTATTTCATTGTCAAATATCATCATTGGATTTCTATACTGCGTTGTTGCATCGCTACAAGAAACAATTGAGTAGACAGACCAAGGCTCATGTTTTCTAATCAACTTCTCAGAAATGAACTCACCAGCAACGGATAAATTCAAGAAATATGTCATAGAGATGTGCACGGTTTCAAGAAAATCCATTGTTTTTCTGATTTCAACGGTCGACATTTTGTTGCAAACCAATAAAAATAACTCAAATCATGAATTCCTAAAAACATTAATGTTATAGATAGCATCTGAAAATTTCAAGAAGAAGATCAAATCAAAACTGCAGTAACTGATTCGATGGAAAGTCCATAAAATACCAAAATCATGTGTTATTGTTGTTTTACAAAGCTCTAACAAGAGAAGGTAATTTACTGGAAACGAATGAAAGAGGAGCTAGATGGCTTCGATTACCCAACACAAAAGTATGGGAGAAAAAAAATTGTAGCGGGACGTTTCAAATGTATATACGAAATTGAAGCAAGCCCGACAGGAAAAATCATTGAAGAAGGGAAACCTTACCTGAAGTAAGGAAACAATAAGCTGAAAAAAATCGCTTTATTGAAAGTAATTTTCCAACATTTACAAAAAAAAAAAATGAATGAGAATCCTAAATGCTGGTCAATCAAGTGAAAGCCCAAGGAAATATTATCAAAATTTCACAGTGGAGGAAGAAAACCGTGGAAAATCGGCATTCATGGAAACGTTGGTGTTAAAAATGAGCAGTGGCATCAATTTGAAAATTTACATGAAAGCAGGTTTTTCGCTTGAGAGGTGTCCAATTGCGAAGAAGGAGTACGCGAAAATTTCGTACATATCCCCTTCTCCCACCCCTTCGACAGTGATAACGCGATTTTAAGACCTATATTGAAAAGATCTCGTTGAAGCCTTTCGTATTATTACATGTCTAAACAATTCTCCAAGCTACTGTCGCAATTGTTGTCGCAACTATTAATAACATCATATTGATTGAAAAGTATACGAATGTACTCGAAAACACAAGAATGGGCTAAGCAGATCCATGATCAATATCTGAAAGTGACGTCACTGCGGGTATTCAGAATTGCTCGAAGATTCCAGGTAGTTCTCGTCAGAGCGTTTGCCAATACACGAGAAATGGATTGCATGACAAGACGCTATATAAGGCCGAGTTGAATGAATGGAGGAGATAGCGAAATAGTAAAACTGCGATAGTGTAGAGCGCGAGTTGAAGGCGATATTGAATGATAGTCAAGTAAAGGTTCTTGGTGATAATTCGAAGACATTGGAAACATAAATTGATAGGACAAGTGAAAATTAAATGTGTAAAATAGGGAAATTAATTTATGTGCATTCTTAGTAAATAAACTCTTTCAACTTAATTTAAAAAACAGTGCGTTTTCACTTTCTCTGAACATTAAAATTATTGGCCGCAAACCGTAACACGCGACAGTGGTGTCCGAAGTGAGAATGAAAATTTTGAAAGTGAAAACTTTAAACATATTTAAAGTGCACTATAGTGAAATGTAACGTGGAAGGTGGAGGAAAAAAGAACAATAAAAATGTCACGAAGCTTCCATTCAAAAATTAATGAATTGACGATATCGGCGCTTAAGGAGAAGTTGGAATAGCGAAATCGGACTACGCAAGGTACAAAGGCCATACTGATGGCACGCTTTCCTGGCGCAATCGAGTCACGAGTCATGTATCTAGACTCAGGTGAGCCCTCAGATGTGGAAAATGGCGCAGAGGGCGGAGAAGCAGAAACACCAAATCAAAGGAACCAGAAAATGCGCTGATGTAAATGTTGATGCTGATGCTGTGAGAGCAGCGACAACAGACATCCAGTTTATCTGCGAAGCTAGATGAGAAATCTGCAAAGCTAAATGAACAATATGTGAAGCTGAATCAACAAAAAATCGAAATCAAGGTGGATTTGCAAAAATAGTCAACCGAAATAAAAGCGAAGTTCAGTAGTCTGAATAAACTAATTAAGTGCGTCAAGGAAAAGGTTTACCAGGTCGAGAAGATGGCCAGCCAGGTCGAGGAGAAGACTAGCCAGGTTGAGGAGGGAATCAACCATGAGATCAGCCAGGTCCAGCAGGAAATCAACAATGAGATGGAAAAAATGAAAATGGATTTGGAAGCAGCGAAGGCAGTAGTAACCACCTCAGCAGCCACAGTTATAACGGCAGTGCAAAATTCATCCATAAATATGAACGCACCAGTATTCGATTGACAGACGGGCTGGAGTATCTACAAAATCCAGTTTGACGCCGCCGCTAGAACATATCACCGGAATGAGCAGGAACGAGCAACTGCATTAATTTTTGCTTGAAGAGGCCCAGCTGCTGAGCTTTGGCAGACTATCCCCATTTAGTTGCACTCAAACTTGGTTGCTATAATAGATGCGCTTGATGGAGATGATTATCTAAAACAGATTTATCGGTCACAGTGACGGCATTGAATGAAGACGTCTTGCGAAACTTTACAGCAGCTAGCCCAAGACATGAAGCGACTGGCACTTTTGGCTTACCCAGCTTACGACCCGAAACATCGCGATGACGCAGCAACAGAAGCATTCATCAGCGCATCAAAGGACCAGGAATCGCAACACACCGTGCGTTTAGCTCAAAAGGAAACGATTAAGGACGCATTGGCTTATAGTCTGAGCTTTGAAGCAGCGAAAAATGTGACTCGTACCACTGCCCAGGTTCGCGAAGTACTGACAGACGAGTACAGGCGTAAGCGGGCGGAAATTGAACGAAAGCCCTAGGTAAATGGTGCGCCTAAATGCTGGAATTCTGGTGAGAAGGGGCACTTGCAAAGAGACTGCAAGAAGCGAAGAATACTGAGCTATTGTCTAGGATTTAGGAGATCCAGAATGAATCAGGAGCCCAGAATGGAAGCCTTTCAAACTAAGGGGGTAAACTTTGTGGGGTAGGGGTTGGCTAGGAGGATCTATGTCCCCAGCACCACCATCACCATGTCAAGACTACATTGGTGAGAAGCAGACTTATGCCTTCCAGCTAAAGTTGATGAAGAACATTGTACCATAGTAATCGACACTGGTGTAATCCGATCAATTATCCGACCAAACCTAGTGAGGCAACAACCACTACACAAAGGCAAGATTATCTCACTATGGACAGTTACAGGAGAAACTGCACATTTCCATGGAGAAGTCAACCTTCAGAAACAATTGGGAGACCTTACGTTCTGATATAATTTTCTGGTCGCGAACATTATGGATGACTGCATCACGGAATGGATTTCCTGTGTCCAAATGGAATCACGCTAGATTTGGGCGAACGGGTGTTGAAATGGCGGAATGTCAAAGTATTGATGGAGCATCCCAGCGCCCGAACTCCCAAGATGAATGTGGTAGTATGTGACAATACTGATGTTCCGAAATCTTCCGAGAAAATTGTATGGGCCAAGCTTGATGGTGATTCTGGAGACCACCGATCTAATCCAATAGAGCCAACGAAGATGTTGGCATTGCGCAGCTTGACTGTAGGACGAAGCCTTGTAAGATCTTTACGGATCAGATACGCGCCAGTTAGAGTCCTTAACACCGCAGGAGGTAAGACACAGACAAAGCCCGGGGATTCACGCCTGCAATATTGAAGCAGGCCGAATCGCCACTGCAGCTGTTCACGCAAGCCTCTGATCTGGTCACAAAGTACAGTGACATCTTCTCAACAAGCCCGGATGAGCAAGGCCAAACGAGTATGTTAACTTACGTCATCGATACACAGAGAGCTAAGCCGATTCCATAAGCACTGAGACGTCTTCCTATAGCCAAACAAGGAAAAGTGAGCGCACTTATCTCGGATATGGAAAAACAAGGTGTTGCCGAACATTCTATCAGCTCATGGGCCGCGTAAGTAGTTCTAGTAAGGAAAAAGGATGGTAGAACTCGTTTTTGTGTCAATTATAGGGAGCTTACCAACGTCACTAAGTAAACTCGTTACCCGCTTCCATGCATCAACGATATCATGGACACTTTAGCCGACGTAAAATAGTTTCGTTCACTCGATCTCAAGAGTGGCTACTAGCAGGTAGAAATCAACAAGAAGGACCGAGTGAAGACCGCATTTTCAATTGGGACCGGATTGTGCCAATTTGTGGTGATGTCATTTGGGCTTTACAATGCTCCAACCACCTTCGTTTGCCTGATGGAATACGTGCTACGATGCCTAACCTGGAGGACCTCTTTGGTATACCTAGATGACATCATTGTTATCGGGAGAACGTTCGAAGAGCATGTGCGGAGCTCAGAAGAGGCTTTCTGCCGCTTGCGACTGGTGAATCTGAAACATAGTCCCGAAAAGTGTATCCTTTTTTCAGCTAAAGTGAAATACCTGGGACATGTTATATTAGCAACAGGGGTCAAAATAGACCCTGAGAAAATTTAAGCCGCAAAAAGCTGGCCAACACCAAACAACAAGCGCCAACTACGAAGTTTTCTGAGTCTGGTTGCCTAATATCGAGGATTCGCCAAAGAGCTTGCCAAAATAGCTAAGTGTCTCCATCAGCTAACCGAAAAAAATCGTCCGTTTGTCTGGAATAAACAATGCCGGGCAGCCGTTGAGACCTTGAAGGAGAAGCTGTGTGAATCATCCGTGCTGGCGTATCCAAAACCCGGGAAAATGTTTGTAGTTGACACCGATGGGAGCAATGGCAGGATTGGAGCTGTACTCTCCCAGCAGATCGATGGCGTAGAAGAGTCCCTTCGTATTACAGCCAAGTCCTATCAAAAAGTGAGAGGAACTACTGGGAGACCAGGAAGGAGCTATTGGTTATAATAGAGGCCACCAAGTAGTTGCACAGGTACCTATATGGCCAGAAACTCGTTCTTCGAACAGACCATGCATCGCTGAGATGGCTGCTTAACTTTAAAAACTCGGAAGGACAAGTTGCGAGATGGAACAAAAGATTTCAGTCATACAACTACGAAATTGTTCATAGAAAGAGCGGAGTTTATGGAAATGCTGATACCCTATCTCGTCGTCCATATCCAGCTAACTGCAAGCATTGCCGACGGATTGAACAAAAGGAGCCGACCGTTGATCTGCGAGTGATAATGGCCGAATTCGATGCAGGTTGGTCATTGGAGGAGATTCGAAATGCTCAGCTAGCTGATAAAGATATTGGACCATTGCTCGTATGGAAGAAAACAACTGGGCGACCTGAGTAGAAGAACGTTTCAATGTATGGCGCAACCCTGAAAAGCTATTGCGCACAATGGAACTCCCTTCAGGTAGAGGGTGGCGTACTCAAGCGGAAATGGGAAACAGCGGATGGCAACTCCTTTAGGATGCAAACTATACTTTCCAAAAGCCGAGTCCGTGATGTGGTTAGGGAAATGCACGAAAAATCTTCGGAAGCCCACTTTAGTGCTAACAAGACGTTAGCAAAGTTGCGAAAAAGGTTCTACTGGCTCCTCGCTTGAGAAGACGTAAAGGATTAATGCCGCTGATACACAATTTGCGCTCCCGTCAAAGATTCAAAGCGACGACTGAGAGGACAAGTGCAAGGAGTTGCTGTTTAAAAGGATTTCCTGAATCCAAATGGGGAAATCGATACACGCTGGTTGTGGCCAATTATTTCAGCATGTGGCATGAGGTCTACCCTATTCCCAACCAGCAAGCAACTACTGTACCCGAACCGCTAGTATTAAATTGGGCCAGCAAGTACGGCGTACCTTGTGAACTACATTCGGGTGAAGGCCAAAACTTTGAGCAACTAGTTTTTGGCAAAATATGCGAGCTGCTGGGAAAACAAATACAACACCACTGCATCCCCAATCCGATGCAATGGTTGAACGTTTCAATGGAACACTCAGTAAATACATAGCCAAGATGGTTGACGAGAACCAAAGGGACTGGGACCGGCACATTCCATTGTTCTTGATGGCGTATATGGCTGTTGAACTCGCATCGACGAGCAAAGCCCCAGGCAAAGTCATTTTTGGAAAGACCATTCGTTTGCCGGCTCATATAAAGTTCGGAGCACCCGCTGAGAAACCCCAAACAATCTCGGAATACGCAAGCGAGCCAAGGCAATGGTTGAGCCAGGTACATCAGACAGTCCGAAAACACTTCGAATCGGCTACTGACCACATGAAGACCAGGTCTGATCTAAAGGCAAATTCTACTGGCTTCCAGCAAGATGACTTGGTGTGGCTATACAACTCACAACGGCGGAAGGGTAGGTCTCTGAAGTTAGAGCATAATTTGGACTTTTTTGACTTAATTTAGAAGATAGTGCATTTTCGCTATCACAGAACATTAAAATAATCGGCCACGAACCGTAACACACGACACTTTGTAATTGGCCAAGGCGGGGCTGACCTGGTCAAATTATTGCGTCAGGTAAAAGTCGATGAGTTCAGTGTAAAACGAGTAAAAAGGAAGAAATTGTCTATTAAAATTAAGTCATTGGCTGACTTTAACCTGGTGAAAGCTGCGCTAGAAAGAGTTCATCCGCCTCATTTTCTCTACATCGAAATTTGAAGAAATTTGCCGTTTTGCTGAAACGCCTGTATAGCAAAGAGAATCCAGATGACCTAATTAAGATTTTGAGAGAAAATTAATTAAATTTATTAAAATGGCTACATTTTCAAATAGGAGATCATCTTTTGAGATAAAATTACAACTAACATTTTTAGTACAAACGTCAAAAAGTGCCCTCTAGCATATATATGGTACTTCAACTTTCAGACGGGGAGGGGGAGGGATCCGCTTGTTTCTCCAACCTACACCCTCCATGATTCCTTATCGAAAATTTCAGGATCAAAAGGTATTAAATGGTTTTGGAATTCTACATTAGGCGTACTAATTTCCCAGTGATGGGACATTAAGTACCGAGAAACGCCAATAACTGCAAATAAACTTGCAGCTCTGCTACTAAATCTTAAAAATACGTATTTTCTGGGGACGTAAGATGGTAAAGGCGAGTCAACTGCACTTGATAATGAAATTGAAAGTAATAGCCATGCCGCCGGAATGGAGGCTGGGCAATAGGCAAACTCTCCATCCCTGGTAAATCCTACTTTGATTTGAAACGTGAAACAGAGCCTTGGAATGGATTGAGCTAACGAAACCGACGACGCAACCGAAAATTAGCTCTTGCATTAGATCCTGGAATATAAGATGGCTCAATAGCCGTAGCGCTGTTTAGGACCCTTAACAACACGCCAGTTAATATTAAATATATTGGCAATCCAAGAGGGTGATATTCAAGACACACTCAATATTCAAAAGTGGGGAAGCTTTCTGGGAACCGATAGTTTGGATTGTACTTTATTGTAGATACGGTGTTCAAATTGCATGTTTTTGATTTTAAGGCAGTTAATGAGTGGTTCTGTGCGATCCGTATATAAGTGAAATTTTCTAAAATTTGGCTGACAACTGAAACAACCGAAATAACAAAAACGTTCTGTAATCACCTGAAAAGACTGGTTGGCTCGTTGCCTACAAACGACCCTAGAATAATTCTGGATAATTTCAACGCAAAGGCTGGTAATGAGATATCTCATCACATCACATAAAGTGACCAAGTATCGCTGGATAGCAACACACAAAATCAAATATACCGTGTTTTGATCTAACATTGATGAGATTTGAGTGTACTTGACCTCCGTATAAACCGAGGAGCTAATCGTAACTTGAATCATTACTTGACCAAAATTACTAATCAATTTTGATTATCAAAGGCGTACTCAGTACAGACCAGCCCTCCACAGAAATTTGGCATCAAACGGCAAAAAATTACACCAAGACTCTCGATAATCAGCAAGCCCCCATTCTATCAGACACATCGCTGAAAGAAGCACCGAGCTATGGGTGGAAGTCAAAATGGCAATTAAGACCGTGCTAGAACAGATAATTGGAGATCAAGCCTGGCGCAAAAGAAGCGATTGATTCGATGATGAGTGTCAGAATGTATTAGACAAAAAGGATCAGCTGTAAAAGAAATATTTAATTGGAAACCTTAGACGATGAGAGAACAATATGAAAACCTCAGAAGAGTAGTGAATGAGATAATTAGAATTAAGAAAAGAAAATATTATAATGATCATTTGAAAAGCATCGATGGAAGTCTCTTAAGCAACAACTTAAGACAAGTATACAAAGAAGTGGAAAGCCTAAAACGCGGTTATCAGCCCAAGACCACGCTCTGCCATGATGACATCGGCAACGTCGTTTCCGATGATAACAAGATTAGAAAAAGATGAGCATCATATTTCAAGAACTTCCTGAGTCCTCGACACACTTCTAGAATATTGAAGCCTATAGATATTCCCAGAGAGCTTCTATTGGCTACACTAACCCTGGATAATGTTTGTTCCACCATAAAAGTCCAAAGAAATAATAAAACGCCGGGCATCGAGGAGATTCCAGTCGAACTCATCAAATATGGTGGCAGCGGTATTGAACAAGCAATCCATAAAGTGGAGTGAGTGCAAGTAATCAATTGTATTCTCTATTCACAAAAGTTGGTAGGCTACAGTGCAAAAACTATGGAGATGTATCACTACTTTGTATGGCGTATAAAATATTTTCAAAGATCTTAGAAAATTAAACTAGATCTTTCACTAAAAGTATGATTGGGGATAAACAATGTGACTTTGAAACTAGATCAAAAATTGAGGGAATTAAAGGAAATATTCTTTGGTGGTTGTCAAAAATTGTGGCAAAATGTTGACCTCCTCCGCACAGGCTACCTCTTGACTTGACATGTACTTCTTGTATCAACAGATAGCTTTCATATGACGTATTCCAGATCCAAATTTTATAGCGATGGGGCCAGCCCATCTCCCAGTTTTAGATCAATATTTTTGTTCAAGACATGAGTGTGTTGCGAACTCGGAAGGTTGTCACGTCATGATCATTTTAGTAAGACGGACAAATTTAATTGAGATACCAAAGCAAAGCATTATTTTATACAGTTGGTTACAATCAACACTGTCGTATGCTCGCTCAAACTCCACAAAAATTTAGTGTACGTCTATGTTGAACTGCCAGCATTTTTCAAGTACCTGCCCGACTATGAACAAGTGGTCTATTGTCGATCTACTTACTCTAAAACCACATTGATACTCCCCAATAATAATGCTGGCATATGATCCAATTTTATTTTCTAAGATCTTTGAAAATATTTTGTATGCCATACAAAGCAGTGATATGCCTCTATAATTTTCGCACTGTAGCTTGTCAGTGTTTTTGGAGATAGGTAATATAATTGATTGGCTCAACTCTTACGGCATATGTTCTTGTTACCAAATGTGCTGGATGACTTTTTGAATAGCTTTATGAACACTGCTGCCAACATATTTGATGAGCTCCACTGGGATCTCATCGATGCCCGGTGCTTTATTATTCTTTTTAGCTTTGATGGTGAACACAAACTGCATTCACAGTTGATGGGGCCAATGAAAGCTTACTGCAGACATTAGCAGGCTTCGATGTTCTGGAGCTGTGCGGAGGATTAAGGAGGCTCTTAAAATATAATGCCCATATTTTCCTAACCTTGGTTTCATCAGCAATGATATTACCAACGTCATCACGACAGAGCCTGCTTTTGGGTTGGTAGCCATGTTTCAGGCTTATAACCTCTTTGTATGCATGTCTTGTCGCTCGCTAGACTTACGTGGTCAATTTCGATGTGCAAAGCAAGTTTATGACTAGATAAGGCACTGGCCGTTGTCATTTCTTCATCGTAGAGGCTATATCCTCCAGTCATTCCCCAATGAGATATTTCATTGCCAGCCTTAGCGTTGTAATCACCCAGAATTATTTTTCTGTCATTTATAGGCCATGAGTCAAGTAGTCCTCCCAAGTGATTGTAGAATGTTACGACATTTTTTTTTTCCTTTTTTTGGTCAGGACGTGATTTTGAAGTATTTCCCTTTTATACGGTTCGCACATAACCGTTAATTAGATGTCTTAAAATCAATCACGTGCAATTTAAACTCATAATCCCCATAAAAGCCACTCCAAATTCTCGTTTTCCAGTAGGCTTCCCACTTTTGAATATTGTGTGCGATCTCATGTCTTTAACACCATTTCCAATTCGTTTCCTGGATTGCCAGTATTTTGATTTTATCTTGACTGGTCTGCTGTAAAAGGGCCCTAACAGCGCCAGGGTATTTGAGTGATCTGACATTCCAGGATCGAATATCATGGTTCTTTTTCCATTTGCGAGGTCGTCGCCATGGGTTCAATCCATTCTGAGGCCCTTCTGCAGGTTTCAAAATATTGGAGGGTTTTGCAGGGATAAGGAGCTACCCCGTCGCCCAACGTCTATTTTGGTGACATGGATATTACTTCGTTTTGGTTATCAGGCGCAAGAGACTCGCCTTCACCTTCTAACGTCCCCACAAAGGAGTTGTAAATAGAATCTATTTGCAGAGCTGGAGATGTATTTACAGTTATTAGCATTTCTCGGAATTTAATGTTCCATTATTGAGGAACCAGTTAACCCAATGTGCAACCCTGAGAACATTTCTACCACTCAATCGTGGGGCTTAGGATGAAGAATCATGGAAGCTGTGGGTTGGGAAAGCAAGAGGTTCCCTCCTCTTGTCTCAAACAAGCTTGGGACCATCTACGGCGGAGTTCTTTATTTATTTATTTATGTTATGGGTGTTAAATCTGGTAAATGACCAAAATCATTTTGCGTATCCGTTGATGTAGGAAGCAAGTTGACTTATGACTAAATGTGAAGTCAATCAAGTGTTGACACTTGTCATTCATTTTGACGTGAAGGCTTTTTTTGTAGTTACTCTCCGATGAGATTGCTCATCAATTTTGAAATCATCCAGAATTTTTATTGGACTGTTTGTCTATAATGAATGGAACCATCTTTCTAGGAGATGGTTAAAACACTTCATTTCTTCACCCTTTTCTTTAATCTGGGCGTGTACATTTATCAACCAAATATTGAAGAATTTTGCTTATATGTGGTTGCCGTACAATTGTTTATTGACTGCCTTTGAGATAATACGAGTAATGCTTGATTTCAACGCCCTATCCAAAATGAAGACCACTCTGGATTCTTGCTTTCTTGTAGATTTCCTACAATAAAATATTGTGTGAGCTCTTAGGTCTTGAATACTGCTTCCAGTCCAGTTTGTTGTTTATAGATTGCCAGCGTATTATTGTTCAAGTCTATATTATTTACCTTTTTCTTCAGTTGCAAGGTCTTTACCGTAAGTCAAACCGATTCGCACGCTACTTTTAAGGTTTTACAACAATTTTGGGTTTTGTTTGGATGGGGTGTTAGCTTGTCACTTACGGTGGCATGGTTATTACCACCAACTCCATTATCAGGTGCGGAAGGTGCAGCTCACCTTCACCTTAAGTTTACAGTGACCACCCAAAGAAGTGTACAGAGGATTTAGTGTCAGAGCTGCCGGATTAAATATATTGTAGTCCTTGGTATTGCCCCATCCTTGGAGGCCAATAAACCTAATGTGTGGGAACAAGACCGTTTACTACCATTTGGTCTCAAAATTAAAGAAATATTTATTTTTAGTCAGGATATACTCAGTAACCGTGTATTTTTGAAGTTTTTTCATCAGAAGCCTGAAGTCTTTCTATTGGAGCTAATTTCTAGATTAATCTATTTCTTATAAAACTATGAAAACTAATTCAACGTTACTGTTCTTTTTGACAGTGACAGTACGACTATCGTAGAGACAAAAAACTAAACGACTACAGGGTAGTATTCAGAGTAATAAAATTCCTTTACAATGCACAAAATCTCTTTTCACAATCCTTTTCACCCGATTCTGCTCTATTTGCCTATCTTTGTAATCATAATGATAAATTACTAAGTGCAGTTGATAGTATGACTTACCGACAACCGAAAGCACCATTGAATAGCCTACGGGTGGAGTAGTTGAGACTTGACATTCGTACACTCCAGAGTCCCTTTGCTGTGGATAACGCACCTGTCGATAGGAAGTAGAGCATAGCATAAAGGACGTGCGAGTACAGTAAAATCACATATCACTCAATGCCTGGAGCTTCAACTGCATTCTACCAGCATGAAATATTTGACACTGAGTACTCACCTGCAATGACCAGTCGTTGGTTTGCTTATTATGTACACTTTGAAATCTTTGATCAGATGTATATGTTGTTTCTCCTACAGTTAGTAAATGAAGGTCTCGATGCCTTATCCATGTGACCTGAAAGGATAGCAAGAATGAAAATGACATTATTTTGATGGTTTGAACATGTTTCGTTTATATACTCGTTCGTGAGGTAAATATTTCATTTTAAAGAGTAATAAGACAATTTTAAAGATCTCAATTTCAAAGTGCTTTCTTACTTGACATGCAAGAGTGGAAATTTCAATTTCTATTTACAAATGAAAATTTTAATGAACTTTTCAAGTAAACTTGAAAGAGACCTTCAACAATCGGTGGTAGATTTCTGCAATCTGTATAAGAGTCGATTAGTCCAAGTGTAACAGAAGTTAGAATGCTAACCACTTAAGTTAAACATTCTTCTCAAATCCCTTACTTGGTAAAAAATTTGTATCAACCGATTTTTCAGACAAACTATCAGTCTTTTTAGCTGGTTTAAAATTGGATAGTAAGCACATTATGAAACATATTACCTTCTAGAGTACCATTTCGGCCACAGAATAAGATGATTTAATATGTCTGCAATGAATCTCTAGTCGCGTGAATGAGCATATGGACTGGTGGAAAGAAATAGTGGGAGCTCCATATTAAATAAGCAGTTGATCTGCCCCTGGGAACAGGTGCAGTAGATGAAGAAACCTAAAATTGTTTATAAAAACGGTGGTAGATCTGAAGAGTAATATCATATAATCTAGTCAGGCAAATCCGTTATGTATTCGTAATTTAGGTAGGGATCAGTGGTTCGTTTAAGTCACCTTTGACATCACTAAGTTTGACAACTGGTATGCTCTTGCCTTTACTTTTGTAATACAGCCACCTTCTTCAGAGTAAGAGCGGAAGAAGAATATTAAGCAAACGATTCCGGAAAAGTGAAAAATTTCTCAAAAATAAAAATGGAAAAAGGTATTACAACTTCCTGTCGAAGATTTGAAATTCTTCGGCAGCAGTAGGTGAGGTTGTTAGTCATGCTCGAAACGCGTAGGTAATGATCGGCCTAATAAGAGTTCGATACGTTAATACCTTATCTTTTGGGCAGACTAACTTTGAGGAAAACAGGGACGAAAAAATTGCGGACGATGCTTTAGCTTTATTCAGGATTTTCCTGTTATTGAGGATTTTTCTATTCACTTTAAGTCGATTTTTCAAATGGACTCCAAGGTATTTGATATTTTCTTTGGTAGGAATGAATTCACCAGCGATTTATGCTTCCACTTTCGTATCTTGAAACACAGCTGGCATTTCTAAAGCAGATAAGCTCCAATTTGCTAGCATTTGTTTCGAGCCCGTAATCCTGTAGATATTATACGATGCTTTATTTGGGCCAACGATAGGAGGCTATTGGTGACAGTGAGGACAATATCATCTGCATATATTGCTATATCCATGGGCGAGCAGTTTGGGCGTGAGATATCTTGAAGGAAAAAATTGAATAGGGCGGGACCGAGGATAGAGCCTTGTGGGGTCCCCGAGTTAATGGGGATAGGATTTGAAGTGGGATTCCTCAATTTAATACAAGAAGTTCTTTGCAAAGAGAAGCTTTATAGAATTCTGAGGATTGCGACCGGAAAGAATGACATTTTCAGTTTGTACTTGAGACCGTTAATCCAAACTGAGTGGAACGCTTTTTTCTGGTCTAGAGCACAGGCTGCTGTGCACTCTTTCCACCGAAGATTGCAGATGACTCTATTGTGAAAAAGCATTCTTGCTTGCTCCGTAGATCGTTCACGTTCAAATCCAAATTGAAACTTGTGGATAAGGGGATTATGAAAATTGTTAAAGTTTCGCAGAATAATCTTTTTAAGGAACTTACCCATGTAAGGCAAAAGGGAACAATGATTATTGCTGCCTTTGCAGCCTGGTTTTGATATTAGGATTAGTTTGCTGGCTTTCCAAGGTTTTGAAAAATATCCGTTTTTAATACAAATAATGCATAATATCGTCAAGAAGGAGGAGATGGTCTTCTTGCACTTCTTGAGTATCCTATTTGGGATGCCGTCAAGACCGTGAGAAAGCTTGCTATTTAAGACACTTAGGAGACCTTCTACTTTTGTCGTCGAGATGAAAAACCTGGCGAAAACTAGATGTTGGAGAGAATATTCTTTATTATAATGGGAGAACACATTTAAATAAGATCCTTCATATCCTTCCGTCGTTAGTAGAACCTCTGCTTTAGCGTTGTTATTCAAAGTTGTGTTGGACAACTCACGGCGATTATATAGTTGTTTGAAGTATCCCTTACATGCAACGATCTTGTCAGATTGTGCAGTGAATACTTCATTTTTTCGCTTTATAAGGTCTTTCTCAATATCGAATTTGGAACTCTTACTGCCTGTGAGCTGGTCTATAGTTTTAAACACATTTAAAAATGGTTAAAGTGATCTCAGTCTGCTTTTGTAGAAGTTGTTGACTTTGGATTAGATGCATTTTTAGATTTTAAGGGAACTGCTTGTTATTTGCGTTTTAAGTTTCAAATACTCCTCGCTTAATCGGTTAAAGCTTCAATGGTAGATACATTTAAACTGTTGGACCATATGTAATCTAGTTTTTATTAATTGAAAAGTCTCCTGAGTTACACATCTATAAAACGGGTGCGTGGTTCCTGAAAGGGGGCATGCTAGTCTAGACACTCTATAATGGAAGATGTTAGTGCCGATCTATGAGAGTCTATTCCTGGGTTTGAGAGTGATATTTTCCAGTGGGAGATATGGAAGGAGGTCTTTGAGGTCTCTTCTGAAATTTGACCAGTTTATGGAGTTGAACGGTCTGTAGTAGGATGGGCTACTTGCCCAACTGGTATATATGATCTAAGAGTTATGGCCTCCATCATGATGGTCCGATAACGAGCTAAATATCGAGCAAATAAAAGGAATTGTGGAAGCCTTGAGGTCAGATGATATTATGAAGTTATTTGAAAATGAACTCCTTCTGGAAAATGTTGGGGCCCTAGCATTTGCCATGGATGCTGTGGGTCATTTGAATAAGTAGTTTCCATTGGCATTCCATGTGGAGTCCCTGCAGTGTTCGTATCTGGCATTAAGGTCTCCTCTGAGTACAAATGATGCGTGGAATGAAACTGTTGTGAGGATTCGGTTAAGCATAAATTGGATCAGGGGTCCTTAATTAGAATTTTGCCTGAGTTCCCATTGGACCGTGTGCTGTTAAGTATTGCTAGCGTACATGAGGAATCATTTTGTTCAAAAGGGATTTGGTGGATATTTAAATCATCCCGAAACATTATCGCAGTACTTCTGCCACTGTCATTATGAAGCACATGGTAGTTCTATACACGGACTTTGTGTTGAGGGTTAAGAGCTGTCTCGTTTAGAAAGAGGATGTTGGGTTGGAAATATTTGGCCAAATCAGCAATGTAGAGCCTCTTATCAGGTGAAATTGTTTAGTGGATGGTTAGGGAAAGGATTGGAAGTCTATTTGCAACCACAGAGATTGAAATAGAAATTGAGGAGAGCCATTGGTTTCTCTTGGTCAGGTGTGGCGTCAAAAGATCTGAGGAAAGCCTTGACCTTGAATAGATTTTCACTGGAAGAGACTTTTAACTACTCCACAGTCATCTATTGTAGGCGTTCGATGGGGTTAAGAGTCAGTGAAACTAAAGTGTGATGTGGAGCTCCATTTCTTAAGGCTTCTGAATATGAGGTCCGGTTGGTAAGAGGAGCAAAGTGGTGAGGGGTTGCAGGGATTGGTGAACTATTTTGATAGCTGAAGAGCGGCCAGTATAAGATTGGAGTTGACATCCGTTTAGTTTTAGTTTCCATTCAACAACCTTTTTTGTTCCGGGTAGCTGGTAAAACTTTCTGGATGTCCATGTGCCTAATACATAGTGCAGAATGGAGAGGTTTCTGGCGCTACCATATTTTTTTCTGGGTTGATTTTCTGATGTATGCTCCTCCCCATGCTACACATTGTATGTTGAGTCTACAATTAGTGAAAACGTAGCCGAACCTTTGACAACGGTAACATTAGACAAGATCGCTCCTTTTGGGGCATTCCCATAGAGTTCTTTGGTTTGGCAGTTTTGTTACTGCACTTTTATCTGTTTCTGATGCCCCTGTCAATCTAGATGAGTCCTCGACTACGCATTGAAAAGTGAGCTGTCAGACTCAAGGCCAAAAGTCAGTTTTTGGCTCGTTATGTCCTCTCGAACCACCTCAGCTCCAAAGTCTGAGCTAACCCTCTTAGGACCACGACACACATTTTTCTTTGTATGGGGGTGAAGGAGCACCCCACTACTCCGGTGTTCTTAAGAAGATTCATTATGTAATCGTGGGCCTTGAACCTGCTCACTGTGATTTTTAGTCGGAAGTTCGACAGTTTAGTTATTGTGTACTCTAGACGTCTACCGTCGATAGATATATATGTCTTTTAGCACTGTTGCCTTCTCATTTCCTACAAAAATTGGCGGGAACGAAATCTTTTTCATTTAAGTGCGGTGGGTGCTCACCCAAGATAAAATTTCTGCTTTCTCCCGGTCATCAAATTTCAAACTATATGTATATATTCTTGTATGATAAGATAAACTTATGAAGGAGGAGGATTGACAGGGGGCGTTTTTTGCCTATCGGCCACGATTTGATTTTGATTTTATTTAAAAGTATACATCATCACAAATACGAAAAACATTTTTTTTTATTTCTGTAATTGATGGGATAAATAAAATAAATGTTTATATGGGTACTATGAACATTCATGAATAGTAACACTGATTTCGTTTATTTTAGCGCAAAAATTCAATTCAAATTAGTGATTTGAATGCAAAATTAAGATATAAGAAGCTTATTGCTGCTGTGTTTTCAATATTAGAAATATGGAAAATATTCAACAATCAAAAAGAGATTGTTTTAGACACTTTTAGCAATGGAATGATTTTAATCTTCCTTCTAGCTTTCTTTCTCGGAACCACTCCTAGACCACCCTTCAGCGGTGGCGCCTTGTATTGTCTTGGTATATTCAGCACTAAATCTTTTGATTTCTGTTGAATTATGGCACCAGTAACCCAAAAAACATAATACCGAGGCAATATCCGCACAATACCCTATGACTCGAGTGCCTACTTTACATTGGCAGTACAATTCTATGTGTGCAATGTTGCTTCGATCTGTTTTTATCTAAATATTATAATTTTCAGAACTTGTGTGCCGCAATCGTAGTCGTACTCAATAAACAGAATCATTTTCACGATGCATGCAAAGAGAGTAAAGACTTTCTCCGTTTAAGTGCTCTTGAGTATAAGATTGACTTTGTTTCGGTTGATAAATACCAATTGTTAATTGTCGCAGCTCATCTTAACTTAGGCATGAGAAATCTTGAAGATCTGTTTCAGTTAACCGTACTCAAATTGTCTTTTTTCTCGCCCATCCTTTTTCCTCGATTACTTATTGCTAGTAATTAGGGTTTATAGACAAATTAACCAATTTTTGAACAATTGTTTCGTCATCTTCGGTGTTTTTAATTCTTGTAGGATGGAATGCAATGTAAGGTATCCACCTCTTTGGTAATGTTTTATCCAATGTTCTCCAGTTTTTCAGCTAACCATTAACAGCTTCTACGATCCATTTGACTTTGGTCACAAGAAGCGTTTTGTTAGCATCATCTATTGAAAATTTATGCTGCTTTTTTGGGAATGTAGGCATTTTGTGTACGAGACTTAATTTCTCCAGGAGTTCCAAGTTATCACGGGAACCTCTATCAACAGTAAATATGTCATTTGGCTACACCCATTCTTTGATATTGTGTGCATCTTTTTCCAATAAATGTGTGAGTATGTTAGCGTGTTCTTTGAATCAGCCAAATAAGGTCTAAAGACGTCTAAAATGTAAACAAAATTAGTGACCAACATCATAAGTTCAATCAAAGGTCTGCCTTTGTGTAACGAGAAAGATCGTCTCTGAAAGGATTAATTTGCATGTACGTGCCATCCACAACGAGTATCACTGTATCATTACTCTTATGGGGAATAAACAATCTTCTTGCTGAAAGCCTCGTATATTTTTCAGTAGCTTGCGCTCTCGTTATGTGTTCTCTTCCAAGGTGTAGTGGCATAAAGTTCTCAATCATAGCCTGGAGAACACATTGCACAGAAGACGATATTAGTTTTTTTGTCATATTGAGTAATTTGGAAAGAACGCTGTTAGAGAGATCAGTTCGTAGTTTCACAAGTAAAACTGCCAGGCAAGCATGAGATGACCTAATTTTTGAGGAACGAGTTTTGGGCCTTACTAGCTTAAAAGTGTAGTTGAAATTAGACATAGATATATCCATGAGAGTACAATAGTGGGAATCAAAAAGCTGTCCCAGTGTGTCAAAATCGAGGCCTCCCTTCTTTGCTACAATCCTGATGCTATTCAAAAGACTGTCAATAACTTTTTGATACATTGATGTATTGGTACTTACAGCCCGTAAAGCTTGCAAAGCCTATTCACTGGATACAGATCCGGTGGTATGTGTTTTCCTACATCTTTTTCCCGAGGAAATATAGATCGCAGTTTCTATAAAAGCTAGAGTACAAGCTGCTTTTTCAGTTTGCACATTTTACATCACGTATTTGAGTTGTGACAACGAGGTATTGATAAACGTATATCAGGCCCCTTTGTGGTATCGTCAGCCAAACTTGTCGTAGCAGAAACTGCAGTCATTGAGGAAGTCAACGTGGAAGTATTCTGATTTTGAACTCTAGCCATACGAAATTCATATGATCTACACTAAGAACATAACTTGCAATTACTCTGTAGCTTATAGTTTTTAGAATTTCTAAGTACAGATAGAATTTTCCTATTAGTACAGATACGAAAATTACTATCTGTTTTTCAACATGTTATATAACAGTCAGACTGGCTACCAGGCAATTATTAGTTTTTCCAGCAACAATTTGCAACGAAAGCTTCAAAATGCAATTTTGATACCTGCACTACAAATGCTGTTTTTAGCTCGGCAAAACACGTCCAAACACGTTCCGATTGTGATGCAACTGATATTCATGCGCAAAATATATTTTTCCGTATGGGATAGAAGCGCCCAGTGAATTTATAAGGAGGAGTAACTTTCAGTGTCAAAATGAATATGGTTAATAGAGCGCATCTTTGAGAAATGAAAATTTAAGGAATTACATAATGGCAAAAATGGTGAAATACTCTCTCTTCGGGTACGGACTTACGAAATAAGTTATCACTTAAATCTTATTGAATGAAAAAAAAAATATACATATGTATATATATATATATATATATATATATATATATATATATATATATATATATTAAACGATTATTTACAAGTTTTTCGAATATTTTACTAAAAGCTGTCGAAAGTACAATAGGGCGGTAACTATTTGGGTCCAGATGATATCCTCCTTTGAATATTGGAATTATTTTGGCCAGTTTTCCTTCGTCCGAAAATGTTCCATTTCTAATATGCTCGTTTAAAAATTTCCCAGTAGTAAGCAATCTCCTCTTTGACTGGTATTATTTCATGTGTGGTGATGTCAATATCTAGTGCTGCATTTTTTTCAAATCTTTGATTATAAAGGGCCTTCCAATAAGATGTGTTATTTTGAGTAGCCCGCTATTTTGGTGGATGTTACTTTGGAGGCTGTCATTTTTTGACATTTGACAATTAAAAGCTACGCCATTGATAAAAATGGAACAATACATGCTTCAACGATGCATTGGTATTATTAAAGTTCACTATAAAAATGGCAAAAATTTGGCAGAGACGGTTCATACAACGCAAACATTTTTGGGTCGTCGTGAAGTACCTTGTCAGACCACAATGCAGAAATTGGTGGAAAAATTCGAGCTGTTGGGACAACTTAGTAATATAAAGAATAAAACCCGTGCACATCATTCAAGAACAGCTGAGAATATTGTTGCTGTAGCCGAAAGTGTTGAAGAAAACCCAGGTCCATTCCTCGTCGTTCTTTGGAATTAGGCGTTTCACAAACGTCATTACACCGTATTTTGCATAAAAATTTGGGTCTTAAGGCTTATAAAGTTCAGTCGATACAAGAACTCAAGCCAATTGATCATCAGCAACGTCGTGTCTTTGCTGATTGGGTCCTTGAAATGCATGAAAATGATCCGGAATTCCATCGAAACATCATCTTGAGCGATGAAGCCCATTTCCACCTCGGTGGCTATGTCAACAAGCAAAATTGTCGGATCTGGGGCTCGGAAAACTAAAGAGTTATTGTTGAAAAGCCTCTGTAACCACAACGTGTGACTGTTTGGTGCAGTTTATGGTCCGGTGGAGTCATTGGACCTTACTTTTTCGAAAATGAGGCCGGAGCAACACTTACGGTGAATGGATTGCGCTATCGAGAGATGATTAATGATTTTTTATGGCCAGAATCGGATGGTATTGACCTGGACAACGTTTGCTTTCAACAAAATGGCGCTACGTGCCACACAAGCAACGAAACCGTTGATCATTTACGGGAAAAGTTTCCGGACCGTGTTAACTCTCGAAGAGGTGATCACAATTTACCACCAAGATCTTGTGATTTAACACCTTGAGACTTCTTCCTGTGAGGCCACGTGAAAGAAGAGGTCTACACCAACAGCTCAGTGTCGGTTCAAGACCTCAAAGATGGAGTTCGTGAGGCTATCGACTACATAGGGCAGCCACTTTGCAATTTGGTCATTGAAAATTTCATGAAAAAGATATGGTCCTATAATTGTGGTGGAGGTTGTCAGTTACCTTATGTTATTTTTTTCTATTAACGGCATACCTTCTTCTTTATAATGAAATAAACATTCGACCATTTATATCAAAAAATCACATTTTTCTTTTAATATCAAAATAATACCTCTTATTGGAAAGCCCTGTATTTAATACTTTGCTTTTTAGTCGCTTGATGCATATGAAAGATGAACTTAGGTGGGCTTTTTATGATTTTAAAATAGCTAGTTGGTTTGCCACCAAGCTCTTTGCTAATTTTTTCACCAATTATTGAAAAAAAGTAGTTTAGCGCCTTTGCCGTTCCACTTGGGTGTGCTGCATTATTAGAGTCCATGTCCAAAAATTCAGCATTTGATAACATGAGCTAGTGTGATGAATTATCTTTCACTTCATTTATTATTTTCCATATTTCGTGCGATTTGTTCGCCGCTTTTTCCAATCTTCTAGAGTAATATGAAAATTTAACTTATTTTATGAGACGTTTTGATTCTTTTAAGAACTTTAAGTGAGTGATCTTCAGTGTTCTTTTTGTATTTTTTATAAGCTTTCCTTTTGTTAATACTAGCCTCAATATTTTTCTTTGTTATTCATGCATGTTGTCCACATCTGATCTTTTTCTCAATGGTAGAATCATGCTTGGACTTTGGAATCATATTTTTGAGCTCCATAAGGTTTTCCGGTTTTCAGTTTGTTAGCAACTGTTGAAATTTTGATTTGAAAAGATCTTTGTCCAAAAATCCAAATATTTTGTAAGTAGGTTTTTGCTTTCTGAGACTTTGACCACGGATGACAATTTTTAGAACACGATGATCTAGCTCCGGCCAATCTTCAAGTGTGAATTTAATGTTTCAGAAATTTTTTTCTCATTTATTGCTATGTGATCCAAGCAGGTACTTGAAGTCGGGCGAGTGATTTTGTCCGTATTGATAATGGCCGCTCCGTTTGTTCCCAGGATATCCTTGTACATACTCAATTCTGGAGATTCTGCAATCACGTCTATGCTTGTGTCAGCAACTCTGATTAGATTTTTTTAATTGAGTATATTGCATCTATTGCTGTGCAGATGTCATACGCATTGAGATGATTGGGATTATAGTAAGTACCGATTTTTAGTTTTTTACCGGTGCAGGTTATTTCAATTATTATTATATTATATATGTCAGATGTTACTCTCTTTGTCGCGAAATTAATTGTATTTTTTTTCATATAAATTGCTGCACCTCCTCCTCTTCTGGGCCTGCAGGAGAAAACGAAGCTTTACCCCGAAATATTGTAATAGTATGCTTCTTCAGGATAGATCCATATGTCATTTAGTATAATCAGATTCGTTTCAGTATTTTGCTGTAGATAAATTTGAATATCACTCAATTTGTGTCGTAGGCTTCTTATTTTGGCAAAAAGATAGTTAATTTCTAACTTGATTGAGTTTTATGATTAACAATCATCATCGTAATTATAGTCAGTACTCCTCCCAGCAATTACAATCCTTCTTAGATACTCTGAGCCCTCCCACGGTCTAGTATGTATGGGTGATGATCATTCTTATTATCACCCATACAGTTCTAACAGTTCTCATGTGTGATTTTCCATTCCTTAAGCTCATGCTTTCCTCCACATTTCATGCAGATTTGTTCATTTCGACGTCTTATCGGTATATTTTCGGCACTTAAAGCATCGCGTAACGTTAAAGTTTTCCTTCATAAAATATGACCCATAACCAATGTTGACGCATTTGTTATCTAATCTTTTATGCATGCTTTCATTTACTTCAATAATGTGTAACCATTTTCCGTCTGTCTAGCATGAATGAGCTCCATCTTTTCTCTATTTCCAACATCAAGATTCAGTGCCTGTATTTCTTTTCTGAGCTTCTCATTTGTGAATTGATTATTCAGCCCATTTATTACCAGTCTGGGTTGACGCATCTTTGTCTCGGTAATGTCATACTCATCCTGCATGGTATGCATGGAAAATCGGTTTAGCTCACACGTTATGGCGTTGGTCATTGTTTAATTACCGCCCCACCATTGTCAATAGGCTGCAGCAGTTAAACAGGAATCTTGCTATTTGACGGTCTTATCCTCGACTTAAAATTGGCAAGCGTTTTATCCGTTGATTTATGCTTTTTTGGCTTAATTATGATCCCTATCTGGGACATGACATCTGAGTGGAGCTCAGTTTGAGGCATTGCATGGTTTTTTATTTCTTGTGCATATGTTGGTTTGCGGGTGGCTGCCACCTTATTAGATGAAGAGCTGACATTCCTCTTTAATTCCTTAATGTTACTTCCCAAATCTTTCATTAGAAGAAAAAGTTGTTCCTCCTTTGATTTTTGATGCAATAGCTTACACTTGGGGCACATCAATATAACATAGTCTGATATCTCCTTGATGGTCTTGTTTCTCTCTTCAGCCATTTTTAAACATTTCATGTGAAACCGCTTGAAACACATCTCACCCAAGCCTATCGATGAGTGAACATCTTCTACAGTTTTCCTGCATTCACCCCATTTCTCCTTTGGTACTCTTGTGGCCATTATTGGGTTTATTACCAGGGCTAGTATTTAAATTCGTTTAGATTTCTTCGGATGCACTTATTTTTTTCTCCAATTCCACCTTACGAGCGACCCATTTTTTCTCTTTATTGTTTTATTAACATAAAAAAGTGTATCAAAAAAATTTTTTTTCATTAAAGTTTTATGTGCTTGAGAAAATATTTGTATGAACAAATCAGGTTTTATTTAAAATACAATGTAAAACTTACAACTCTTCACTCAACTATTTGAGAATCCCACTCCTCGTAGAATGAAGACAATGAAAAGAAAGGGTGGTCCAACCATAATGCACGATGTTATTTGTGAGTCGCACCTTAACGTCAAGTTTTCGCCCAACTTGATTCAACATTTCTTTATTTCTCTGTTTGACAAATCTAACCATGCAGAGGTATACAATTGAGCAGCACGTTAAAGTTATTGAAGCCTTTCACGACAATGGGCGTTCAAATTAAAATGCACTTCGTGATTTTTTGATCAGCATAATCCACGAAATGTGTCCACAAGCGGGAGAATTGTGCGCAAATTTCAGCAAATCGGGTCTGTAGTAAATGTGAAATCACATGTGCATACTCGCCTAGTTTGTTCTGCGGAAAACATTGCTGTTGTTCGCGATAATGTGGCAAAAGGACCGTCAACTACGACTCGTCATCGTGTCCAACAATTGAACATCTCACGAACATCACTGATGCGAATTTTGAATAAAGATTTGAACTTACACGCTTACAAGGTTCAATTGACGCAAGAACTGAAGCCTACTAATCATTTCAAACGTCGGCAATACGCCAAATGGTTGGTTGAACAGACAGAAAGGAATAGTGACTTTACAAAGAAAATCATCTTCAGCGACGAGGCATACTTTCACCAGTGGACTCGTTAACAAACAGAATTGCCGCATTTGGGCAAATGAGAATCCACGAGTGATTGTTGTTCACAAAAGTGACTGTTTGGTGCAGTTTATGGGCTGGCGGCATCATCGGGGCGTTCTTCTTTGAAAATGAAGACGGCCAAGCAGTTAGCGTGAATGATGTTCGCTATTGCGAGATGATAACGGACCTCTTGTGGCCGGAAATTGAGATTATGGACCTGGACAATATTTGGTTACAACAGGATTGTGCCACTAGCCACACAGCAAACGAGAAATTCAATGGGCGTGTTATCTCACGTTGTGGTGATGTTAATTGGCCGCCACGATCATTTGATTTGACACCGTTGGACTTTTTTCTCTGGCGATATTTAAAAGAAAAAGTGTACGTCAATAAGCAAAGAACAATGTTAGAGCTAAAGAATGAGATAATTCAGCACATTAACGACATTGAACCTCAATTATGTTTCAGAGCCATTGAAAATATAGACCATCGGATGGAAGCGTTCCACCGTAGCCGTGGCGAGCATTTTGGCAATATTTTGTTTTAGGCATAATTGTCATAGATCCTAACATAATTCTCTGAAAACTTTTTGGTTTATTTACAATTAGCTTCGTGTATTTTGGTTAGACCATCCTTTAGTAGAAAGAAAACCACCTTCAATTTATTATTGGAACAAAAATGTGAAAAAACCTCCACTTAACTCTATCTACTTATCCCCAAGTTTCCCAAAATGTCCAGTGCAGCTTCCTTCACACTTCACTTCATAAATCACAAATTTATTCAAATTAACTACCACCCCAATCAGTTTCAATTCACAAAATGACTTTTTTATATTCTTTTTTCAAAGTGTACAGTAAAAAAACATGAAATTTCATTGAAGAGCTGCATGAAATTCATACCAACACTGAACATGTAGGCTCATTTCACAATTTTTGCACATAAGCTGGTGTTTTTGTGATATTTTCTGCATCGCCTTTGTTCACATGCAAGTGTTTCATGAACCTATGAATCGTCTTTTGCATTTTCGATTGTGGGACGTTCAAGATCGATCTTATTCATTTATGGGCTGATCCGTACTGAAAGCAGTAAGTTTTAACTAAAGCCATCTGAAATCGCAATAAGTTTTAGGTGAACGTTTTTTTCGTACTTGCCATCCATTCTGGCAGGAAGCGCCGAGACCAAAAACTAAAAACAGGATGTCACCATTTTCTATCCTCCAAACTACATACTAGGGATGCTACAATTTCATCGAATCTATCTACTCCAACCATATATCGGTTATACATTATGATGACGTTAGGGCAGTTTACAGTAATTTTTTATTTCTTTTTTTCCACAAACCCAATGTGATTCACTTTATAGATTGGGTTCATTCCGTGGCAATTCAAAACAACAGTGACAATCTTATTGTCATTCCATAGTACAATACAAAAATTTTCCGCGGCTCTGATGGAAATTGACCCTCTTGCAGTTTTTTTCATGTCAGCTATGGAAAAAAGTGGAAATTTTTTGGTTCTGTTCTCCCTTATTGTACCGCAATAACTTTTGTTGGTCATCTGATATACCAATGGCAGTTCTGAAAAGAAGTTGTCGACGTAAAAGTTGTAGGATTCACATGAAGAAGGAAGCCTAAATGCTAGTTTAATTACAACTCTAGCCCCCAAACCATACTCTTCTTGTAGCAGAAATGAAGAGCTCTTTGAACCTTGGTAGGGCTACAACGAAATAGAGTAACCACTTCACACTGAATTCATCGATCGCAATGTGGGACGAAAAATTGGTGTCAAAACTGTCCAAGAAATTTTGACAAAGCAAAGAAAAATATTTCTTTACTTCGGCGAATTGTCATTCTGAAACAAATTGTGGTTATTACATAAGGGAAGATATTGTTGTATCTCAAAAAATTAGTCATGGCTCAAGTTTTGGGCTACCAGTTTATTGTAGATATCGCTCTGTGCTTCCTAAAATATGCGCATGTATTTTGGAGAAAGATAACCTGTCTGTAGAAGAATGGCAACGAACACTTACATTTCTCCCACCGTTAAGTGGAGCACGTGTTTTTTGTAACTGGCGTATGTGTGGGACATTTCAACAAGCGAATCAAATATCTCCGACTTTTACATTTTTTGCGAAACACTCAACATGAGACAAATTGGGACCTTGACAATTTTTGGTAACTTCTGGATCATCAACTAATCCTGATCTTTTAAAAGAGTAATTTTCATAGCTTTTTCATTCTGTTTCCCTTTTTTCTTCTGCATTTTTCTTTTTTCTGTTTTCTTTCGGATGCGGATAGTTGGTTTGATACATCAAGATCACTTTCATGATCAAGTTCAAAATCAAGGTCAGATTCAGGTCTGTTCACACCTTCAACGGCTAATTCAACTTTATTTTGAAGCACACTAGCCGGTAAACGGTTGAAGTTGTTTTTGTTTCATGTCCTCTTTTTAGGGTTTTGTAAAATAATTTACAAAACCCTACTAGTTTCGCGACCAGTCTGTCGGTCTGTCCGTCCGTCCGTCCGTCCGTCCGTCCGTCCGTGTGTCACAGCAGTTTTTCTGGGAAACTACTTAAGCTAGAAACATCAAATTTCGTGTGTATGTGTAAAGTAGTGATCTCTTCAAAGTTCAACTACATAAAAATTTTATAAGGTATTTAAGGGGGGTCTCCCCAAATAGGAGAGTGACCCCCCGAGAAAAAAAATTTCATTGAAGGCAGCCGATATGGGAATCAAATGAAAGGTCTCGATGAGAACTCTTCAAAACAGGTCTTAGCTTGGCAAAATTTGCTTCAAGGGGTGCATAGGGAGGGGAAATACACGAAAAATTTGTGTCCCCCCCCCTCGCGATTGGACACCTGTGATCCGAAAAATCTGAATAAAATCAGGAATGTAGGCCTTGGTGAGTACAACAACAACAAATACGTTAGAAGTCGCAATTCGCTCAACTATGTTAGTAATAGTATGATTTATCGATTTTATGTTTTCTTCAATAAAAGCTTAACGGTACCCTTAAATTCGATGAAATTCAGTACTTGGATGTCTATTTATAAGATTGATCTGTCCTGAAAGTTTCATAAAGATTGAATCATATTTAGCGAAGTTATAGTGGTTTGAATTTTCCTGTATTACTATGGAACAATATGCGCTGCATTTATTACTATGGCAACATATGGCTTTGGAACAACATGCGCTTTTTACCGACTCAGACACTACAGTTTTGCTAGGATTTGCCTGAAAATTTCAGGAATGATAGGTGTCATGTATATCTTTGAGAAGCGGTTCAGCTAGTGGTATCAGTAATCGTAAAACAAAATAGTGGCTGTTTTAAATGCGAGGATTGAATAATTTTGAGTTATTTCTTCCCAACTTCAACGTTTAAGGTGCATGCTTTGAACACTTGATTCAATTTAATGAATGACTGAAGATGAGTACCTACAATTAATGCTCATAAGTGAAACAAGTCAAGGAGGCGGGAGAGCTCCTAGCAAAAGGGTTTTGTAACCATTCTAGGATTCGAAAAAATTGGCCATTAATCGATGCTAACAGTACAGGAGAGTGGCCCCTGAAAAAAAAATTCATCAAACGTAGCCGATATGAGTATGAAATGAATGTTTTCATGGAAGCTTTTCAAAACAGTTGTTAAACTGTCAATTTTTGCTTCAGTGGGGGCACGGGGGGAAATACATGAAAAATGTGTTTCCTCCGTCACGGATGGACATCTGAAATAATTATCAGGGGAGATATTTATGAGTATAACAATACCAAAAACCTCAGAAGTCGAAATTCGTGCAACTTGGTTAATAATGGTATGATCTTCGTATTTCATATTTTCTCCAATGAACTCGTCTTTGACATGTTTCTTGATTTGATTCGATCTGGTGACTGCATTTTGTAATTTAATACAAAACCCTTCTGACATGAGCGTAGGTCTGTTTACCCAACTTGTTTCTTCTGCGTTGTTTCAATCGTCGGGTGGAAAAAGAGTTATTTTGAGGTCATCGATATTTGGGTTGGACTCTAAAAGGGCTACTACTTCATGTAATTGAAAACCGAAAATAAAACAAGTATTCGAAAGAGTTAGCTACTGATATGTAGCACATAAGATATAAAAAATTATTTACAATAAAAATAATTGTTGAATTTTTAAGATAACTAATGTAAACAGTCAAAAATTTATCAAAAAGATAAAAAAAACACAGGTTGACTAAAGTCCTAGTGCACTTCACAGGGTCCACTGTTGATTAAATTTATGTTTGAGGCAAACGTTTTATGTTTTCCCCAATACTTTTGCACACATCAAACCAGCAACTATTCTGAAACTAGTAAACCAAGAAAAAAGCATGAGCTTACGTTTTTCTTGACATGATGACCGAAAATCAACAGGCTGCGCTGATGACATTTTAAAACAGGAATGTGTCTGATTTTGGAAGATTATTGTCAATCTAGATAAAATTTTCGTGGCTTGGGACAGCTTTGGCACGTATAATAGCTACTAAAGACTGCATGTGAGGCTTAAAAGCCCACAGACAACCAAATTGAGCTTTTTAAAGCAAACAAGAAGAAGTGCACCCTGGAGCGTGCATTAGGAACTAAAGAGTTAGAAGAATGTGGTAGTCCCAAGTAAGCCAAGTACGCTAGATTGATTTTATATTATGTTAACCATATTTATGAATAATAATTACTCAAGTCAACCGGTTCATCGAATGCTGCCCCTAATGCATAATCAATCAAAGTAACGAATGAATTATCACCTTCCACTTACTTTTACTCATTTCCTCATCATTTTTCCACTCGCATTTAAGATATTACCTTACACTTACCTTTCTTCCTTTACTCGTCATTTTTCCACGCGCATTATCATTTCATTCGACCCAAAACTGTATTGAGGCCATTACGTTCTTCATATTTGTAATCACGCAACACATGCATTTTTGATGACCTGAAATAGCATTCGAAACTAATCGATGAGCTCATCGTTTCACCTGTATCGACAACCGTTGTACAAACGCCGCTGCAAATGCTAAATTAAGTGAATTGCACCCAGGTAGCATTTTGTTTACTTAGCAATTAATTATTATAAATTTAAGTGGTCAAGTTATTGAAGCGCTTTTTGCATTCAGCGAGTTATTCAGTGAAGAAGTGTTAAATAAAACATATTGTGAATTTACAAACTTTGTTTTTATGTAAACTGCGGAACAACTAACTGGCGCCCAAGCAAATTTTTAAATCCATTCCATAAGAGGACGGTTTTGAAAAATCAAACCGGGGAAAATGGCGATAACCTTAGTCGACCGAGTTGCTGTAATCCGTTCCATAAGAGCACGGTTCTCCTGAAGTAAAACTGGGAAACACTTTTAAACAACTTTTAGCCGACTGAGTTGCAGTCATCCGTTCAGTAAGAACGAATACGTGCTGTAATTGCTGGGAAGTGAAGTGTGATCATTGGAGGCTGATTCCAGAACCTTTCCGGCCAGTGAGTGCTAAAATCACCATACGAATAAAACAAGGACACAACGCTGAGTGATACGACATCGTACCGCAGTAGGCAGCTCTCAAATCGAACGATTGGTGTCATAAAGGAATTATACGAGCTAACTGAGTGGCGAAACATGAGAAAGTTAGCAGTTTTTTGAATTTTTGGGCTTTTTTCCTTGATTCGGAATGAAAGCCATGCAAGAAACCATTTGTCAGTTGACAGGAGCAGCTAATGCCCAAATTGAATTAAGCAAAAAATCCAAAGCTAGACTTTTCGAGTTTGAACTGGTGATTTCAACCTTAAGTTCACACTAGAGATGAGACATCGACGATAAAACATCGATGTTGTGAAACATCGATGTTGAAAGTTACAAAAATCGATGGGAAAAAACATCGGCGAAAAAACATCGATTTTGTTAAAAATCGATGTTTCACGGTTTTTGAAAAACACAATTTCTATTTCATTCAAAAGGGTTTGATTACATAAAATTCATTTTGAGGTCAATGTTTGCACATTTTATTTGAAATCAATGGAGTTAAATGTTTTTATAATTACTTCAAATTGTTTTTCGATTAATTCACATCATTATTCGTTAAAGTAAATAAAATCCACCAAAGACATCTATAAGATGGGCAAGAGAATGCATTTTAAATTTTCTTCTTCACAGTGCACGTCAGATATTTTCTAGCAATTACAATATATCGCCAAATGTTGTAGCAATAATATAATTTTCACAAGCACCAGAACCTCCTATCTAAAGTCTGCAGACATAGTAATTTTTTGAGGTTTTCACTCTTCAATCGGTTTCTTTTGTCAGAAACGATATCGCCAGTGGTGGAGAAAGCTCTTTCCGATGGGATCGTAGTTGCTATGACGCAGAGATATTTTTTGGCCATTTTCATCATTGAAGAATCCTGAAGCAAGGACATTTTTAATCATCTTTGCATTGGGTCAACAAATCATCAAACCAGATTTATTAATTTATCAAAACTTGCCTTGGATAAGGTTGATTCATTCCAATACTCAAGTGGATCATCTTTAAGTTTAGCCAACGGGCCTTTCAAGTATACTGATAGCTCTGGTGCCATCGTACTTAAAGTATCGAATTCCTCAATTACCCTTTACCTTTTCCTGGCTTTCCAATTGTCTTCTACGAGTTTAAGATGGCCCTCCCATAGGTTAAAATCTCGTTCTGTAATACAACGAGACACATTTTATAGTACGTTTCACACTACAGAGTTGAAATAAAGTTGAAACGTTAAGTTAATTAAGTTGATATTTGCTTACCTTCAATAGAATGAGGAGAGGAATCAGCTGTTGCTCCACTCTCGGATTCTGAAGAGTCAGCTATATCTTGCTTTATTTCTATTGCTAGTTTTCTAATTGCATTCCCCAATGCAACCTTATCTTCAAAGTGAATATTTTTAAAACGGGGATCGAGAATGGTAGCAGTTGCAAGAAAATGGTTACTTTCTAGATCGCTGAAATGCTTCTTGTATTCTGTGAAAACATTTTCTTTTAGTTTTTTTGCCAAGCTAGATTCACAAACAGCTTCAAAGATTTTATTTCGCATTAATTTCACTATAGGAATTACGATGCTGGCAGTTACGAATTGATCACCGGAGGCTTCTTTTGTGGCAAATTCAATTGGTCGAAGTAAAGTACAAAACTCATTCATAAAATCAAGGTCTCCTGCTGAAGGCATTTGCGGGGCTGATGTATTGAAATTTACGATGCTCGCAACAATTTCTCTCAAAAGAAGAAACCTCTCAACCATATAGTATGTCGAGTTCCACCTTGTAGAGACAGACTGCACTAGCTTCTTTTTTGCATAATGATTTGCTCTTCACTTGCGTTTACGCTTTTCTTAAACCATTTAACTATGGCTTTAACATCGTTTATAATTTTCACTACCTCTGGTATTGCATCAATTGATTTTTGAGCCATTAAATTTAACAAGTGAGCAAAGCAATGAGTATGTTTTTCTTTACCGAATGCTTTCTCTACTGCACTAATGATATTGCTTGCTCCATCTGTAACAACGGCTATTACACATTCGGGTTTAAGGCCCCAATCTGAACACACTTCAAACAGTTTTTTCGCTAAATTTACACCAGTATGGCTCTCATTTAATACGTATACTCCTAGTGTCACAGGCTCTAGTCTCATTTTTGTATTCAAACTTTCATTTCCTGATTCCATTTCCGAGAGCGATGTGAAATGTCATGTCACGGCAAGAAAGCTTCGTTTTTGATGAGTTTCGGTCCAAATGTCTGTAGTAAGGCACACATATCGAATGCTTGACAAAACCTTCTCAAATATGGCTTTTATTACCTCATATTTTCTATCAATCATGGAAGCTATAGTCCTTCTTGAAGGAACGTTATAAAGCGGAGTAACAACTTTCAAAAGCTGCCTAAATCCTTCATCTTCCACAAGTGAAATGGGTTGGCTATCCCTACATATCATGAAAACAACTGCCTCGGTGACTTGGCCATACTTGTCGCCTCCTTCTTTGAACGAACTTATTTTCCGAATAGTTTCTTGCAACGTTTTCTGCTTGGAGAGACCCAACCCTCTCGAATGAGTTTGAGTATCAGGATTCAAATTTCTAGCTCCAGAATATTCACCATTTTTATTGCCTTGGTATGGCCCTACTTCCATTGCTGAACTTGAAGGAGTTGGCGATAATGCCACGATTAACGTCCTTGGTGAAACCGAAGTGGTCGAACTTTCCATTCGGCCTTGGAAACAGTCACGCTAAAAGTTATTTATCTTTATTATTTAATTAATAATAATAGTAACTTACTAAAGGAACTTGCGTGCTCTGCACTATAGATGGCCCAGATATATTGCAAAAGCTTATATCGAAAGCACTTCTGTGCTTGCTGCTCATGTGTCCTATAAGATTTGATGTGTTTCCACTCGTTTTAATAATTTTTGAGCACAACGAGCACTGCGCCGACTTGTCATCAATTTTCTCGAAAAATTTCCACCCTTGACTTTTGGGAGGCATTACGAAACCAAAATAATGAAGTTTCCAAAGAATCATAAAGGAAACATACACTTGCTCGCACAGTACACGCACGACTAGTAAATGCAACTGCAAACGTATTCCAAATTCGAATCGAAGTTCACGTTCACATGCACTTGCACTCTTAAACGCTTGACGATACGAAGTGAAGGTAAATTGCGAATGATGAATATCAACATCAAGCTCTCTCTTGTTTGCAACAGTGGCAAAAAAACTTAAAATTAAATCGAACAGGCTGAGTCCAGCATATTGATATGGACAGAGGAAAAACCTTGAAAAGTAAACAAACGGTGAAAAATTCGATGCAAGTTTCAACACCAGTGCATTGGCACGGTACATAAGTATGTAGAAGATAACCGAAGATTGATGAAATGACAGACAAAAAACATCGATTGGGTTGGGACATCAGCGCGAAAATATTGATGTGAGAAAAATATCGTCTTGGAAGCATCGATGTTGAAAAGAGTCGATGATTGAAGAAAACATCGTTGTTTTGAAAACATCGACATCGATGTCGCATTCCTAGTTCACACATTAGTAGGAGTGAAAAACGTAAGAACAGATTATTGGCAACTCAACAAAGTTTATCTGCCAGCCATTCACCCAACCCCATACCTTCATTCATTGCTGGTATTCCTTAATCCGAAAAAGACCTTGAAGATATTAAAAAACTACTTGATTCTGTACGTGGTGTTCAACCCTTCGACGGCAACCCGATTCAATATTCATCGTGGGTGCATCACGTGGAGACGATCCTTCGTGACTACGAAATAGTTCGGGGGAAGCCTTTTTTCAGAGCCATTCTTTGCCACATCTGGCAGAGGATTCGAGGGACAGCTGATGCTACCCTTATTTCGTATCATATCTTCGATGACGACTGGTCATGTATTAAGAAGTGTCTATCACTTCACTATGCGTATAAAAGGAACATCCGTACTTTGGAGCATCAGCTGCATTCCATGAAAAAGTGGAATAATAATGTTGATGAATTTTATGCAGCTATGAACCACCAATTCTCATTATTGATCAACAAAATTAGAACAGAGGATAGGTCACAAGAAACCATTATCGCGCTTACCGAAAATTACAGAAATCGCGCATTAGATGTTTTTGTGAGAGGGCTGAATGGAGATCTTTCACAGATGCTTATCATCCAAAAACCCCAAACGCTTCCCGATGCTTATGCATCATGCTTAGAGGTTCAACACCTAAACTTTAGGAAAGTTCAAATTCACCAACGGTAGTTAATAACACCATTTCAGCACCCGTCAACCAATTTTTCAACTCTCCTTTTGATAATAACAGACCTAAAGTACCCATACCCTATCAGCTGAAGTGTAGCAGAAAGAAATCAGATGTATCAATTCCAAGATAGAATGTCTAATCCACCATCCAGACCCACCCAGCCCAAACCATCAACTCCAATGGATGTCGATAAATCCATTCAAACCCGACAGGTTGATTATATGAACAGGCCGTCCAACTCCCCCAACTACAAACGATCACATAATTCTGAAACTTTCCCAAGGAAATCACAGCGTCTTTATAATTTAGAAACGCAAGTTGAGTTTTCTGAACCTGATGTGGAGTTTTCTGGGGAAATGGAACACGAACATCAGCCTTATCTTGATGATAATTTCCCTACTTTACAGGAAGAATGTGACGATGAATCAAATAAATCAAATAAATTTTATGATGGACGCCTCTCTAGCGTTCCATACGTAGAGTTTACTACGCGAGATGGTCGAATTCTAAAATTTTTAATAGATACAGGTGCAAACAAAAATTTTGTTGCACCCAAACATGCGTTCAATGCCAAGTTAGTCTCGAAACCCTTCAACATCCAATCTGCTGCGGGAGAAATAACTAATAATAAAAAGTTGACAGCGAAATTTATTAAAAGTGTAGGCAACAATATGCTAGTAGATTTTTTGGTGCTACCAGGACTGAAGTCGTTCGATGGAATTATAGGGGACGATACTTTAAAGGCACTGGACGCTTTCATCGATAGAAAAAATAACATACTCAAAATCAGGCCAAATTAAAAAATCCCTCTAAAGGCAAAGGAATCTAAACAGGTCAATCACGTGGAAGCCGTATGTGACCACCTTTCTCAAACAACTCGAAATAAGATGCAAGCCATCTTGGATAAGCATGTCAAGCTTTTGCCCTATAAGCGGTAGGGAAATCATCGAAACAAACGTAAGGGCTGATATTAGAACGTCCAAATCAGACCATATCTACACTAAATCCTATAGCTATCCGGTTAACTTGAGGCCTGTGGTGGATAAATAAATTAACACTAGAAGGGTCAAAGCCGTCAATTTGACGGCAACGCGAATTTGATCGTTAATAGTTTTTTACGTAACTATCAGTTTATTTTCATATTTCCTGACTTTTCCTAACTTATGGGTATATATGTTTTAAGTTGATAAAAATAAAAAAATATTGATTCAGTATGCAAAAATTGCTCATTCATACTTATTAAGACCGACGCCGTCAATTTGACGGCATATGAAACAGATTTGAGTTATACGCACAGACATAGATATTTCAATGTATACAATACAAAAGTACTCGTAAACATAAACTACGGTTTTGTTACAATAACACTACTTGAGACTGCGTTATAATATGCTCAGATATACTCGTACAATGTATATCATTCAGGAATACCCATAGACATAAATAAGGGTTTTGTTTCAAAAATACCACTTGACATTACGTGAAATTTCAACTGAGTTTTAGAAGTCCACTGTGATCGGTCATTTGAATTCGAGCTAGTGGTTGATATAGTTGTGGCTACAAAAAAAAATTGTTTGGAAGTGCAGTGCCGTTCTAACCGCTTAGAAGTTTTTTCTCCACCAAATTGTTCTTTAAAAGAATCCCAAAACAAAGATTTACGACCAGGTGAGTGTTTGCAATTCCGTGAAAGTAAAGTGCCCAGAAGAGATAATTTTCGTCCTTACACTGGAGCAATTACAAATAAAAAGTGATATTTTGTGATACTTGATATTTCACAATGAATTCGAACCGACGGCTGACAAGTTCAGAAATAGAGCAAGAGTTATTGCGACTTTGTTCAATAGAAGAAGATGCCTCAGGTGATGACAGCGATGAGCCTTGTGAAACTAAAGACCCTGACTTTCAGCCACAGCTAGAGCCAGAAAGCTCAACATCGGAGGATTCTGAAATGGATATTCCAACTCCAAGTGTTTCCGATCTTGAGCATATTTATCCCACCAGACCTGGGCATGGCAGAAGATCAGAACAACCAGGACGTTTATCTCGTGGTGGAAGGCTGGTTAGAACATCATCATTGCCAGAACTAGATATGAGGCAAGTAGCTAGCGACGGAACTGAGTGGACGTGTATTTCGAGTGCTGGTGTAGCGGGCCGTCGAAGCCGGCAAAATGTTATGAGAGAAGCCGCAGGACCTACTCCATATGCTAAACGGTATGTAGAAAACGGACAAATTGTTTCCTCGTGGCGTCTTTTTATCCGCAAATACATACTACGACGCATAAAACTATACACTCAAACGGAAGCTCGTGAAAAATGTCAAAATGATTCTTGGGAAATTTCTTTGGAAGAGTTAGATGCCTTCATTGCCTTGATTTACGCACGTGGGGCTTACAACATGAGCCACTTGGACTTAGACATTTTGTGGTCACAAGAGTGGGGTCCTCCAGTTTTCAAAAATACAATGAGTAAACATAGATTCAAGGAAATAATGAAATACTTACGGTTGGATTTGAGAAACACACGTCATACACGTTTATCTACTGACAAATTTGCAATAATTTCTGATATTTGGAATAAATTTATAGAAAATTGCCAAATGTGTTTTATCCTTGGAGAAAATTTGACTGTTCACGAACAGTTGTCTCCATCCAAAACACGTTGTCCCTTTTTGTAATACATTGCAAATAAACCCGATAAATTTGGAATAAAGTTTTGGTTGTTAGTGGACGTGGAGACCAAATATTTATGTGGAGGCTTTCCTTATTTAGGAAAAGATGGCGAGTGCCTAAGTAATGTTCCATTACCAGAACATGTAGTTATGAAATTGAGGCAACCTTACTTCAAGAAATGTCGAAACATTACAACGGATAATTTTTTCACATCATTGAAACTGGCGGAAAAGCTAGGATCTGAGAATACGAGCATAGTTGGAACGATGCGACGAGGAAGGCGAGAAGTACCGCCAATTTGTAGAAATATCCGCACACAAAGATATGAAACGTTTATCTTGAAATCGGAGACCAACGCAACCTTAACTGTTTATCAGGGTAAACCTGGAAAAAATGTCATTATCTTGAGTACGCTACATCAAAATATTTATATTGATACTGACTCAAAAAAGCTTTCCGAGACTGTCCAGTTTTATAACGAAGCTAAAGTAGGCGTGGACATAATTGATCAAATGTCAAGAAAATACACCGTAAGAGCTGGAACTCGAAGATGGCCAGTCCATGTCTTCTACAATATTTTAGACTTGGCTGCAATAAATTCATGCGTCTTATACCGAAAAATTACAGGTGAAAAAATTTCGCGCCATAATTACATTCTTCAACTCGTGAGTGAACTTCGAGCAGAGTACGTGAAAAAAAGAAATAGTTCAGATGTCACCCAACGCTTAGATAATATAACCACTAATGAAGAGCAGCCTTCTATGTCCACAACGAACAAAAGACGTCAATGTCAAATTAATGTGCATTGTAAAAAAAATTAAACCTGTGTACTTTGCACTGTTTGCCAAAAAGCTGTTTGTGGAAAATGCGTAAAACAAATCTACAAAAAAAATATTTGTTATAAATGCAGTTCTATGTAAGCACTCAAAATAATAAATCATTGTAATTAAAATTATTAAATTCGTTTGATTCAGAAACAGCCATATTATCTATCCGATTATCGTATGCCGTCAATTTGACGGTCGTGGTCTTTGAAGGTATGTCAAGGTACGTGACCCTTCTAGTGTTAAGAAAATGTTAGAGGATAGAATTATTTGCCCGTCAAGAAGCCTTTATAATTCACATATCTTGGTCGTGTCCAAAAAAAGCCAATTCAGCAGGTGAAAAGCAGTACAGATTGGTAATAGATTTTAAAAAGTTGAACGCAGTCACTATATCAGACCCAATACAAGATATCACAAACACGCTTGCAAGTTTTGAAAGTTCGAAATGTTTCACCAGCCTCGATCTAACACCCGGGTTTCACCAGGTTCGTATGCGAGGTAGTGATATCCTGGAAACGGCCTTCTCCACTGAAAATGGTAAATTCGAGTTTACAAGGCTACCGTTCGGCCTCAAAAACGCACCCGTCATATTTCAAAGAATGATTGATGACGTTTTAAAACCCTTTATCGGCCAAATATGTTTTGTTTATATAGACGATATTATTATCCTGGGGAAATCGGAGGACGAACACCTGAAAAATCTGAGAACCATTCTGTCTCAACTCGAGAATGCGAATCTAAAAGTTAACTTAGATAAGTCTTTGTTCTTGAAGACCCGTGTTGAATGTTTGGGATACATTGTCTCACAGGATGGTATTCTTCCGGATTCTAAGAAGATAGAAGCTATTACTTAAGTTAAGCCTCCTACAAATTTAAAAGACCTGAAAGCGTTTCTCGGCTTGGCATCCTACTATAGGAAATTTATCAGGGATTTTGCAAAAGTTGCAAAGCCACTTACAAATTTAACTAAAGGAGATAACGCTCAATTTAAAGTGAATCAGTCTAAGAAAAGACCAATTTCGCTAGGAGTTGCTGAGCTCAAAGCCTTTAACGAAATAAAGGCACTCCTAACATCATCGGAGGTATTGGCGTTCCCGGGTCTGGAGAAGCCCTTCAACTTAACCACCGATGCTTCTAATTACGCAATCAGTGCAGTTCTCTCGCAAGGTGACATCGGTAGAGATAAACATATCGCTTTTGTTTCAAGTTCCTTAAACGCAACAGAGGAGAACTATGCCACAAACGAACGAGAATTATAAGCTATAGTGTGGGCGTTGGATAAACTAAGAACGTACTTGTACGGAGCAAAAAAAGTAAGAATCCCAACGGACCACCAGCCGCTTACCTTTGCACTGAGCAACAGCAATCATAACGCTAAACTTAAACGTTAGAAAGCCAGAATAGAAGAATTTAACTATGAGCTCATCTATAAACCCGGAAAAACTAATTTGGTGGCCAATGCCCTCTCAAGATTGCTACTAGAAGCAAACGCTCTTATCACAGCATCAACAACGTCGCATAGTGCTACTGAGGATAATTCCGATCTCATCCCACATTGTGAAGCGCCGATTAATATTTTTAGGAAGCAATTAATTTTCTCTGAGGGAAGAGAAAAGATTGCTCATGAACAACCACAGCCTGGCTTTGACGGGCATTATATCTATCTTGCAGCTATCACGAAGGAGGCTTTAGTCGAAAAACTTAAGCAACTATTAAGCCCTAATCTTACCGATGGAATTAAAATTCCTGAAAAATTCAAAGTGCTGCTACAGGATATACATAAAGAGTATTTTTCGAAGTACAAAGTTCGCATCACTCTGCGTATCGTTGAGGATATTGCCAATGAAGACAATAAACTGCACATAATACAAGAAGAGCATCGACGAGTGGACAGGAGCTTTAGAGAGGACAAGGACCAAATACTTGAAAATTTCACTTTCCTAAGATGAGTAAATTAATTAAACAATATACGAGATCGCGTGAAATGTGCAATGTCGACAAATATGATCGCAATCCTCAAAAGTTTGAATCGCAGGAAACACCAGTTCCAGAATACCCATCGGAAATCCTGCATATGGACATCATTCAAATTGCCAGCGAAAAATACGTAACGTGTATAGATTAATTCAGCAAATTCGCAAAATTTTTCTCAATAAAGAACAAGTCCGCCGTTCAAAAGATAATGTAAAATATACCAGCAGGGAAATAGGAACATTTCAAGCTCTACCATCAATCCTAAACGCATATTTAACTGAAAGGGGCACTAGATTAGATCTCCACCTCTTGCAAAAACTCTATTTGGATAATGTAGGGAAATCAGACAAAATTTCCGTAAATAACGCTGTATCAATCTCCTCTGATTTAATTTGGTTCATCTTAGCCCTATTTGGAATCTACCTAGTATTTTACTTTAACTATTACAAACCCGGCTCTAGCATCTCGGATGCAGCCCATTGTTTTACCATTTTAATCTGTGAGACATCGATTTTTAAGGTGGGGAGAATTATCACCTTCCACTTACCTTTACTCAGTTCCTCATCGTTTTTCTACGCGCATTTAAGATATTACTTTACACTTACCTTTCCTCCTTTACTCATCACTTTTCCACGCGCATTATCATTTCATTCGACCCAAAACTGTATTGAGGCCATTACCCTCTTCATATTTGTAACCACGCAACACGCGCATTTTTTATTACCTGAAATAGCATTCGAAATTAATTGATCACCAAGCTGATCGTTTCACCTGTAGCGCAGCCGTTGTGCAAACGCCGCTGCGTATGCCAAATTAAGTGAATTGCACCCAGGTAGCATTTTGTATACTTAGCAATTAATTATTATAAATTTAAGTGGTCATGTTATTGAAGCGCTTTTTGTATTCCCCAAGTTATTAAGTGAAGAAGTGTTAAAAAAACAAATTGTAAACTTACAAATTGTGTTTTTTTGTAAACCGCGGAACAACTAGTCATAACTTGCTTTCTCTGCTGGGTAATGAAGAACGTCACATCAAAAATTTCAATTTTGGGGTGTGTTTTACGAAGCTCTAAGTCAATAAACGTTTGAGCATTAATATTAATGTTTTGTCGGGGCTCGTCTTCAGTTTTCAAATGTTTTCGCAAGCATTAATCTACTTGACATAACTTAGTAGAATAATTCTAACCTGCCAAGGAGTAAGAGTATAAGTCAAAATGCATCATTTTTCAGGAGAGCACTTTGAAATTTCAAAACTACTATATCTATGAAACTAAAGTTTAGAATAATATAATATTGCAGTCTCATCATTTTATTAGTGTTATGAATGACTTGCTGTGTCATATTGTAAAAAAAATATATTTTCGACAAAATTAAATGACTTATACTATTGAGCTTTTAAAATTTTTAACTTGTACTACTGAGCCCTTGACTTATTCTCTCAGATTTAAATTCATTTGAAAGAATAGCATGACTTATTCTATCGATCCCATGCTTTAAAAAGGTTATTATTGTTTTGTTGTTGATTTTCTGTATAACGTTCATGCTATAAATCACCAAATCAATTTCTTTTTTGCATTCTTTTATTGCCTTGAAAGTAATATGAAATTATATTAATTCATATGAAATTATTATTGACAAAGAACATTTTATTCTTCTTCGGGGAATTCTTCAACATCAGGAAGAGAAGATCTTAAAGTCGAGCTGGTTTTCAAATTTTTATAAAAGTCGTGGAATGCGGGGCTAATGAGAGGCAAGAGATCCATCAAATCTTTCTTCTTTTCAGAAGGAATGCATAATGTCGACGTATAACAAGGACTTGGATTCAAGTCCTCTTTATCTACTCCGCTAGCACAACTTCTTTTTTGAAGATCAATACAACGAAAGGGTTCTGTTTCGTTTAAGGTGCACTTGAAATATACCTTTTTTTTTTGAGTATATCGTAGCCACCTGATGTCTGTCCACTTAAAGGGGTCTCCATTGGTATCTTTTTTCCGAACACATAAATGTGATTTCAACAGAGGAGAAAATTCGATAAAATGAGTATGTAGTAATTCAATTACTTCAAACTTATTTTTCTTCCCCACACTGCGAACAAGTTGATACCAGTCATGTGGATGTGAAATAGGTATTTGCAGTTTCTTCTTCTGCTTCTCAATCATGCCATGGTCTACATCACACTCCAAATGGCTATGTCCACTAACCATAAATTTATGGTTTATTTCTTGAAAATTCGGCGATTTCTGCATGAGTGTTAGGAACATTGCAGCAACATGTGTGTTTCGGTTTTGTCCTCCCCAGCTGTCAGAGTACAATGTTATACGATTGATACCCTGGTTATGTAAGCCTGAAAGTTCTTTAAAAATGCATGTAGCAATTTGATTAGCACCTCTACCACCCTCAGCTTCATGCCACATATAGCATCGAACAGTACCAGTGCTTACTTCATGCATCGTGAGGTTGAACGTCCACAACTGCCTCTTGTAGAATGAAACAGACGAATTCAGAAATGGTGTTGGTAAGCACTGGTGTAAATCGAATGTCTAGCATCTGCTAACATCATCATTTTCACACTCCTCTTTATCTTTCTTTTTCAATAAATACGCTTGATCAGCTTCGTAATGGTGCTGCTTTATAGCTTTTTCTATAATTGACCGACTATCATTGCCCTCACTCATCTTTAGTTGCATCGCCATTGTGTCACATTTGTGGCACGTGTCAATTTTTGGTGATTTGAAAGAAATATTCAATTTGTGAAACTCTCTCTCGTAAATCGATCGGGAAACGGGTTGAGTTATACTTTCTTTGTACAAAAAGTACATCAATGTTAAATTCAAAAATGAAGGCAAATATTTTCTTTCACTTTTCCTTCTTGTATAGTGCGACTTGTACGCAGGAAAGGATTCAATATGTTTTATGACTTGTGTTAATTTTGTTGGAGGTATTTTGTTTCCAGGTGCGTTCCCTCCTCTGTTATCGGCTGTACTCACGCCAGTTGTAGAGCGTAAACAATCTGCAATCGCTTTTGTGACAAACATGTTGGTTTCACCCAACGTTTTCATGAAGCAACTACGGCAAACTTGTGTAAGAGGACCATTCACTTTGAAATGGAATTTGTGAGAACATTTTCGAAATTTTTGTTTCTCTATATCATTGGTGCGTCTTCTCTCAGTAGCAGGGTCACTAGTTTGTACGAGTCCACTCACGAAATTAGCACGCTTGTCTCTGCTCCCTAAAGACCAATACTCCGCAAAAATATCAGCCCGAATGTCTGCTGTTAAGACATCTCTGCACTTCCTACGACAGTTTGGCAGTGATTTCATCGATCTGCCTTCTTTCTTCTTCCCATCCAATGTGGTGTAGGGAAGTCCAGCGTTACGGTTTACGTATTTGTCTAATTTTCTTTTTCGTGAGAATTTCCCTGTATTAGTAACTGAGTTTGAAGCAGTACATAAACTACTAGATGTGTCAGCGTTTGTTGATTTTAACCTGGTAATGCTAGAACTGCTAGAGGGTGGATTCACCTGAAGAAATACGTCGCTATTGCTGCTCTCATCGTCATCTGGGACGTACTCCTCATAGTTCTGGATGCAAGAGTCTACATAACCAATGTCTAGTAACAGTAATAAAAACCTTGTCTTTAAATACGTTCCTGATGCAATTTCGTACATACCTCCGTTAGCTGAATTTTCAAAAATGTTTACATTAGAGGTGTCATCCTTCTCAATCGGTTCGTTTTCAACGATAATGGCATCAATAATAACGTCGTTTTCAATTTGCTAATTTTCAACAGTTATTACATTTTGCATAACATTGTTGTCAATCTGGTCACCGAACATTGCATGAATATCTATAAAAATTCGGTAATTCATAGTATGTATTACCAAAACTCTTGTAAGTAACTAATTACCAGTCAAGAAAACATTCACGCTATTTATAGATTGATATTATTTTAAGTAATACGCACCATTCGCTTGTTCAAATTTTAGTATCATTACATTGTTGTCGGTAACGGGCGCACCTTCAACTGGATCATTTTCACCTATTCTATTTTTTTTGCTACTAAAGATAGCATCAGCTTGCCTCTTGAGCCCATTCTCACTTCCAAACTGTTAATATCACTTTACACTTGTAAAAATACACATAAAAACATCGATAATTTACCACGAGAAGGACTCAGCTGACTGATAACACAGTGAAAAGTGTAACAGACAAAACCAAAGAGTATAAGTCGCATGGAATTTTGTACTCGTCATCAGAAGAATATCGGTTCTAACAGTATAAGTACAATTGTACTGTTACTCCCAAACATAAAATTGAGTGGCTGAGCTATACTGCTAGCTTCAAATCAAGATTTCTCATCACTGAATACATATTTCGATTTCTACTCTTAGGCCCTGAAAGAAGATCCAGCAGGCTACGGATTGCAATAATAAACTTATAATTGGCAAAAACTGACTTATACTCTTACTCCCCAGCAGGTTAGAATTAGCCATTTCCAAAAGTATTGTTTAAACGATCATGGGACGATACACCACATTCTTGGAAATGAAAATAAATTATTTCAAACCGAGGAAATTCTATGAAGTTTTTCCGGCAATATCTACTTTGGTAACAAATTTTGAATATTTTTTGAAGGACTTTATTCAGAACAAATTAATTTGTTCGCATTGACATGAACGTTAAACTGAACCCCCACACATGCGGAGCTAACGCTTCTCTAAGCACTTTATCTATTACATGAGATATAACTGCGGAATAGTATTTCGCATGAAAATTTCCCTCCAACATGAAACATTTTGTTCCCGCGAGAATTACATGTATGTATATAGTTAAAGTGGCTTGTTAACGCTCTGAAGTACCATAAACATCCTTCGCTTGAACGCCTAAAGATGAAACAGAACACTAAACTACCACTTCAAGTTCAAAGCTTGGCATCGAGCTCTTGTATCCCACTTCTTCCACTGACTAAACACACTTGCATGAAATGGAAACGAGACCATTACGTTTACAAAGGACCACTTTATATGCCTAACAATATTTGTCAGAAGTACTCACACGAAGGATTTACCAACTTTCCTAGAAACGATGACATACTCCGTGGTTGGAATGTTCAAAGAGACTCACGAATAGCAAAAACCACATACGGTTAATTTGCTCCCGGAAGTGAGAAAATACATCTGAGCGAAATTTCTCATGGATTCACCAAGCAAAAATTAATTCCATTTTCTCCATAATTACACAGTCAGTTAATTGCTCAATTAAAATTTTGCTGCGAAAACGTCCGGAGGCAATAAAATAAATTTTAACCCGACCCTTTGTACACATCAAGATCCTGAAAAGTTTTTTTTTTATATTCGTGTCTGCAAATTTCAACATCCGATGAAATTCACTGCTCATCTTATTTTCCGCTGTCAAGTTTTCTATTTTTTTTTTAATCCCTTTAAAATTTTCCACTTTTCTTTCGTTCCTTTGTGCGCCCGCTTCGGCAGGCCAACCCACTCAGAATCACCCTGACCAATTTGCACGTTTTGCAAAAAAATCTACAATTGAAATTAGAAGGAAGAAAACAAATCACAGGAGAGAAGTTAAAGAGGGAGCAACCACTGTACAAGACACATTTAATTAAATGTTATATCAAAAGCGAGAGCAGTCACGAAGCGGGGGGCAAGTAAGTGAGTGTACGAGTATTATGTAAATCTTCAGGCATTATTTTTATTTTGTCAGAAATTCCCGTTTGAGAGTCATAACTGCAATCACTACCTCGGCAAAAAGAATTGAGAAAGGTAAAGTTAAGTTCTACGGAAGCGGGCGAACTTTTCTTCGGATACGAGGGTGGTACGCGAAACATGTAGACAAAAAGACTGAACAAATGATCCCTCGTACAATAGACTCTCCTCTTGGAAAGTTGGGGAATTTAATTTCTACACAATTAAGTTACAGCCTAATGTTAATGCTAATAAATGTTCAAAGTGCTTTTAAGTAGAGAAGACACATATCTCGCATACAAGCAAAAAGAAAAACTTTTCAAGACCAATACGTAACACAAGAACCTTCATGGGAACCGTTGAGGGAGACATTCACACTCAACATTTTCTCCGATATAAGCGCGAAAATGGTAAAGTTTTGATCAGTAAATTGCTACAAAATGAAAAGTTTTCCTATGGAACTTTCCTTGGCGCTTCTTTCTTCTACAAAGTTTTGGCAATTTTTTTTTTCAGCTTGCAACTAATTTTAAGTCCTACACTAAATTAGTTGCCTCGATTGTCTTGCGATTCGAACAGAAAAGCTTCAAGAACAAGGACTGGTGCATGTGGAGCTTTTTTTTATAACGAAAATCGACAAGCGAAAAACCTGCAAAAACAATGAATAAGGTTATACGGAACAAAACCTTGGACAATATGTATTGGGGTGGCTGTTCTGTCACTTTGGTGGACACGACTACGAAAATTTAATCTAATTTTAATTTTCGACAACTAATTGGAAAGTTTTTGTTGTTATTGATGTTGCTGCTGTTTTGTGTGAAATGCAAGCTAATTCTGCTGTTGCGGACGTTCGTTAGGAGTTTTATACATACACTTCGCCTTATAATGAAATTCAATTAGTGCACTAGGAAGTTTTGTCTTGTTATTGACTCTTGAGGAGTTTTTCTTGTTTATTTTAATGGGTCATAGCAGAATTTCCGATACCTTTTTCTTAAGAGACTGTTTGAATGTTTTGTCGGATTTTGTGGAGTTCTATCATACGTGGAATGTGGGGAGGTGTGGAGTCAATGTAATTTAGCATCTTAACTCCCTCATATCTGTGACTACTTCAGTACCCATCGACCCTACTGAGCCAGTTTCAGTTATTATATAATTTAAAAAAATTGTTAAGTATTATCTGGCGGATAGTTCGGAATCTTAATTCATCCCTTTTTCTTAAAGTTTGAAGGAATGCCAGGGTACTATTAGTATGGCTGTGAATTGTGTTAAGGAGTTGCAGTGCCTTGTCACAAAGGGGAAGGGGGACATCATGGGGCAGCTAAGGGAAATAACAAAAATAGAGCATAACTACTATATGTAGGAATGAATAAAACCTTTGCGCGCGTAATAGGTATGTAATTTATTAATTAAGTATACTGATACAGAAACGGTTTGCTAAGAATATCCAATAATTTAGCTTTCACATGTGTTCCGGCCTTCACAGAGCCCGTCGTACCGAGAACGTTTCGTCTTCTATCAACTCCAACTCGAGTACCCTTTTCTCCAACCAAATAAACAAAATCACGAGCGTTCTATTCACTGTTATCTGAGCTCGTTTCAAACACGTATTCGTAGTCAACTAAATTTTCATGGGGTGATTCCAAAATGTGTAGCTAATTTGAATTGGATTTTTTCATTTGAAGAAGAAACAAAATAGTATATTCCCACATTCGGCCATTCTATACATTGTATCGCCCCGATACACATTAGTTGTCACTTTATTCCGCATTTTCATATTCTCCGGTAGGCTGTTTAAATTCTGCATCGTTGAGTTATATTTCATAGTAATCAATATTGTAGTCAGGATCTTGTTGAGCTGGCCATGGCTTCATTTGAGCAGCTGAAGCACTTGTACAAATAGGTCCTTCATGCTCACCTATTTTTTCAACTCGATATCTATTATTTCTCATAACCGAAGCTAGTTTGTAAAGACCCAAAAACTTAGGATGAAATTTGAGTCCCGCTCCAAACTGTGTTCTCTGGATTAGAACAATGTCGTCAACTTTGTAATTATTTGCTGTCTTGCGTCTCTTATTGAACGTCTTCCTGTTTTCTTCTTGAATCTTGTTTATATATATTTTTTGGCTTCTTCTCACAGTTCATCACGTCGTTGATCAAATGATCCGATAATTTCCTCATCAATAATCTCTCTGAGGTGAATATCTTCTTTCAGTTTCATAGGAACTCCAACTAAAAGTTCGAATGGAGTTTTTTCAATAACTGATATATTGCTGCACTACATCGACATATTTATGCCACTCAGCTGGTTTTGGCATTGATAGCTTCGTTAACATCGAAATGACCACTCGATTTACTCTCTCAACTTGACCATTTCCTATCGGAACTCCTGTCGTTATGAGCACGTGCTTGATTTTCTTTTTGTCGCAGTATTCTTTAAAAGCATTAGACGTAAACGCCGTTCCTCTATCTGATATTATTCGTCTTGGATTACCGAGTGTAACTGTTTGTTTACTAAAGCGAGCCATCACCTCTTCAGTTGTCGTCGACTTCGTGGGATAGAGCTAAGTGTATTTCGTAAACGCGTCAATCACCGCAAATAAATGATAATAGCTCTTTTTAGTGGAAGGCATCGGCCCTAGATGATCAATGTGATATGTATCTAGTGGTGTTTCACCTTTATCAATCGGATTTAGAAATCCCTCTGGTTTTCCTGTCTTTCTTTCAGCTAGAAGACACTTCACACAGTTTTTTATAAACTTTTTAACTTTTCCTTGCATTTTTGGAAACCAAAATTCTTGTTTAATAATATACTCAGTTTTCCTCAGCCCAAAATGTCCTTTTTCGTGCGCTTGCCGTATCACCTCTAGTTGCATCGACCTTGGAACCACGAGAAGAACATCTCCATCATACTCTCGATACAAAACACCTTTCTTCAATACGAACTCCGTCTTTTCTTCACGTTCAATACATCCGATGACCTGTCGAAGCTTCAGATCTTCCTTTTGAGCTCTTTGGATTTGTAGAACAAATACGTCTCGACCTACCTGCACCAACAGAACATCTACAGGATTTCTGCTCAGAGCGTCAGCGTGCTTCATTGACTTACCTGGACGATGCTCGATAGAATACTGGTATTCTTCAATCAATAGAGCCCAATGAGCCACACGTAAACTTGTATCTTTCTTTGACATAGTCAAAGCAAATGCACGACAGTCCGTCACTATTTTTACTGGAATGCCCAAAAGATAGATTCTAAATTTTTTGAGCGATTTGATCACTGCCAAGACTTCTAATTCATAACTTGTGTATTTCTCTTCCGTCGGAGTAGTTTTCCAGCTAGCGTAATAAATAGGGTGCAGCATACCATCTTCACTATCTTTCTGCATTAGAATTGCTGCCAAGCCTAACATGCATGCGTCAGTATGAAGGTCAGTCTCTGCTCCAACACGATACAGTTTCAGCACTGGTTTTTCCATCAACGCATATTTTAAACGATTAAAAGTACTACGTTGTTTGGCACGAAATTAAAATTTAACACTGTTTCTCAGTAGTTGAGATAAAGGTCACGCAATCACCGCAAACTGGGGCATAAATTTCCGAAAATATCAAGTTAAACCCAGGAAACTTTGCACTTGTCTTACTGTTTTAGGTTCTGGGAAACGTGCTACAGCTAATGTCTTTTTATCTGAAGGTTTGATTGAACCCTTTTCAACCTTGTATCTTAAATATTCGACACGTTTTACCAATAATTCATATTTTCCTCAGTTGATAACCAATCCATATTTACTCGCGGTTTCTAATACACGTTTTAGTTTCTCCAGATTCTCAGCTTCATCTCGTGCAGGTATAGTTAGATAGTCAAGATATGTCAGCACTGTTCCGTCGTTAATTAAATCTCTAAAGACTGCTCTAATAAGTCGTTGAAAAACTGCCGGCGAACTAGAGAGCCTGAATGGAACTCTTAGAAAATCGTATTGACCATCAGGGGTCACGAACGATGTATATTTAATACTCGACTCGTCTATTAGCACATGAAAGAAACCATCTTTGAGATCAAGTGTGCTGAATACAGCTGCATCTTGAAGTCTATCAAGTTGATCTTCTATTAAAGGTAAAGGGTATCGATCCCTCAAAATTGTCTTATTCAGCAATCTATAGTCTACGCAAAGTCTTAGTTCACCACTTTTCTTTTCAACCAATACAATCGGACTGGCATATTCTGACACACTCGGTCTCACAATTTTGTCTTTTATCCACTGATCAATAATTTTATTCACTTCACGTCGTTGTGGTACAGATAATCTTCGCGGATTTTGATGAACAGAATGTTCGTCTTGCAATATTATGCACATTTCAACGCCAGTGTCTGCTATTTTCTCGGATTTATAGCTTTCAACTAACTGCCGCACTACTTCTTTAATCTCTGGGTCCACTAAATGTCCAACAGAAGCTTGAATCACGTTTGTATCTTCAGGAAAATCTACGTCTAACATCGCTATTTCCCTCCAGTCAACATTGCTTGCTTTAGACAATTAAAAATCAATTAGTGGGTCGTCTTCTTCGATCTTAGTCAACGTTGCTTGTCTTTTCTTCAAAGTGATCTCAGCCTGATCGGATAATTCGCCACCAATGATCAAACCGTGCCCTGTGTAATCATCAGGAACCACATCAAAATTGAAAACAAACGATCTGTCATCTATTGTTATTTCTGCATCAAATCGTCCCAACGTTTTTCCACGCGTCGCTCCAACACCATTTAAAAAAATCGTTTGCTTTTGTAACTTTGGTGCACCTAGCTGAACGTACAAGGTGGATCGCACTAAATGTAAATCACTCCCCGAATCGATTATCGCGTCTATATCTTTTCCAAGAATGTTTACAGTTTTATATGTTTTCTTGTCACTGACACTAGCTAAATCACAGCGAGGCTTAGCTCCACTTGAACTGTTGTTATCAATGTCTTTGGCGCACTTACTCGCAACGTGTCCAAACTTCTACATTTAAAGCACTTTGTCCCTTTTGACTTAGTATGACAATCAGCACTCACATGGTTTTTATCGCCACAGTTATAACACCTTTTAATTGACTTGTCATGTTGTTCTCCCTTTGCTTGACTATTAGCGCGTTTGGGTTTGTCTTATTGTTTAAGTTTATTTCTATTGTTGCTACGTCGCTGCATCATTTCATACTGCCCAAATTTTTTTCTAAGACTTTTTATCGTTTTAGCCCCATACAAGAACGTTTTGTTGGCCTTCTTATCTTGTATCCCGTCAACAATATATTGTATTTTAGCCTCTAGTTCAATATCAGCATGACTAGCAATCTCCAGCACCCGATAAATATATTCCTTGTATAGCTCCTCAGGTTTTTTCTTGCTAATACTCAATTGTCTATGAACCTGTTTACTTTAACGGTCGTAGCAAACTCTTTTTAAGAGCGCTTTTTTAATTGACTTCCACGTTTTTGTACTGCATTCATAATTTATAAACAATTTTGCAGAGCCCTTCAACAATCTTTTTCCATAAATAACTTTCTGCGGATCAGTCCAATCACACATCTCTGCTGTCTCTTCAAAATTTTTAATCCACCGATAAACATTTTCATTTCCGTCACCACTAAATGACTCGAGCGCATCTTCAACGTCTTTGAATGTTAACACCCGTTGGTTGTAGTGGCCAGTAGACTTTCGTTTTTTCTTCTTCACCTCACGTCGTCGTTCTTGTTTATTGCCATCACTATCGCTATCGCTGTCGCTTTCCTCGTCATCTTGATTATGATCATCCTCTTGTAGTGCTGCTTTTAGTCTATTTCGTAGTACAGGTTTATTTCCGGTTAACTTTAACCCTAAACCACGCAATTTCTCTTTTAATTCATCTTTCGATAGCGAATCCACATCTATTTCACCATCGTCTTCGTCGTCGTCACTCCCTTCGCTGCTGTCGCTATCATCCCCGTCTCCATTCTCAGAATCTCGGGCATTTAGATTACTCTGACTACGCTGATTTTGGTGTACTTTACGATCCTGAGACTCCATCTGCAGACTTTGCCAAGGCTTTCCTTAATCGCCCAGCAAGCACAGCCCTGCCACCACTCAATGGCAGATTCAACACTTCTAATCTTTTCCTCAACTATTCAGATTCCATAGAATTCACGTCTAGATAGATCAACACTACTTGGTACAGTCGCCATCGTGCTTCCGAACAACAACTGGTCTCAAACTGAACAGCTTGTAGATCACTCGATAAAACTATCACTAGGACGTCTGCCGTTAAACAGTTTTTTTTTTCGTTTAGCACGTCTATTTCAACACTCTGTAACTCGGCACTCAATGTATTCAATCGTCCTCGCGTCTTGTCTTAGTACCGCACTCTCACAAGTCTACGTCGTAAAACTATCTCCATTCGCGTATACTTATTAATTTCACACTCTACCCGAACCGCTAACGTGGCTTTCATCCCGGTTGAGCCCCCACTTTGTGTGAATGAATAAAATCTTTGCGCGCGTAATAGGTATGTAATTTATTAATTATGTATACTGATACAGAAACGGTTTGCCAAGAATATCCAATAATTTAGCTTTCACATGTGTTCTGGCCTTCGCAGAGCTCGTCGTACCGAGAACGTCTCATCTCCTATCAACTCCAACTCGTCTACCCTTTTCTCCAACCAAATAAACAAAATCACAAGCGTTCTATTCACTGTTATCTGAACTCGTTTCAAACACGTATTCGCAGTCAACTAAATTTTCATGGGGTGATTCCAAAATGTGTAGCTAATTTGAATTGGATTTTTTCATTTGAAGAAGAAACAAAATAGTGTATTCCCACATATATTTATTACTCTTATTGATTAGTGGCACGTTATGTCATTAATCTAACTATGATTTGCTACACTCTTTGGGAAATCAACTTATCATATCTTTTAATAATTAATCATTTACTAGGAACGTTATGAAAAACCATCTTGCCCCATATTGAAATCGGGGCATGATGGGGAAGGCTAATGATTCTCAAAAAGCAAACAAATGTGTATTTTGCCCAGATCTTCATCGTCCACGCCAGCACAAGCATTATCAGCCCAATGTACACAGAGCTGGCAGCCTACGCAAGGTTCTAAAGATGTCAAAAAATTGTGGTTTACATTCTTACAATATAAGCAAATGGCATTCTCATCATTGCTCTTTTGTGTTTTGACCGAAAGTTTGGCCTTTTGTTTGTATTTAGCATTCCTTTCGAGGCGAGGATCATTAGAATTGGATGTTTCCCCCGGCTTTTTCAAGTTTTCCACCTCATTTTTGTAAGGAGTTGAGGTAATTATGGTAGTTTTTCCTCGCGGGTATTGTTTCCTTTTTCAGTTCTTTGAACAGAAGGAATTGGCAAAATATCACTAGGAGATGCATTTTCGAAGCTAGATGTCCAATCACAGCACTCTGCACGAATGGAAGGTTTAGGAGAATAAGAAAATCCAGGCTCAGGTTCCACTGTTGGTGTGACTGGTTCGTAACATTCGGTGAATAACTCTGTTCTACGTTGAGTGGAAGATGTCGTTGTAGCTTCACGTTCTGTTGCAAGAATTTCAGTATGAAAAGTTTTCGTGGTTGTGATCTAGTTATGACTGTTGTTGTTTAAATGGACATGGTACTGTACCAGGTTGAAGACCTTCGGCTTCTGATACCCTTTGTTGTTTTACGCTCGACGAGTCTGCGATATTTTGTATGTTCATAGTCTCAGCAGATATGAAACTGGTATAAGTAAAATTATTTTGGTTACATGACCTGATATCACATTTTCTGAATGCGTTAATAGCGGTAGACATTGTAGGAGTTTGCACGTATGCGCTACCAAATATTTCACTTAACTGAAATACAGTTACCACAGGTCCAGGATGTGAGTTGAACCAACCTGTGACTGCTGAGTGGCTTCATAAATGCAACGTCTGCAGGCTGCATTTTGTGTGTGCAGTGAGGAGGAAAGCAAGGTATAATAACTCCATTTGCACGAGCTAGATCAATTACTTCCAAATTTTGAGTATGACTCACATGACTATCTAGAAGCAGCAATACAACACCAGAAAATTTGATGAAGTTTTTGAACCATGTCAAAAAAATTTCTGAAATTATCCAGCCTCGAGGATTGCAAACTGCTGTAGTACTTGGTGGAGCATGATCTAAAAGTTCTGGTTTCATTCGTTGTCTTGAAAAGGTCATGAGTGGAGGCATGTAGGTTCCAGCAGCGCTAAAACATATTTTTACTGTGATAGTCTGTCCTCGTCAGCAGATGATAACGAACCAACTAGTTTTCGTGCTTTCATAGCTAATATTTTGCTCTTGATTTTAGAAACAATGAGAATGCTAGTTTCTTCACAATCGTATATTTTATCAGGGGTCAATTCAAACTTATCACAAGCAACCGATAGAATTACGTACGGCCATTTTGTTGAATCCCATTGCTCTAGCTGCTGATGTGGCTTCAGATTTGCGCATTTATAAATTTTGATAACGAGTTAAAAAAAATTTTGAGCCATAAACACCTGCCATTTTCTTATCTGTATTAAGATTGTGTGCTATTGGGCAAGTACCAGTATTACGTAAACCACTGGCGGTAGATTATATACGAGTGTCCTGCGAGAGATTAAGGGAGTAGTCAAACCTATTGGTGCAGTACAGACTAAAAGCCAGTAACATAGATGCATTTCGCAACGCAGTCAAAAATGTTCTGGGAAACACGGCAGCCGTAGCCTCACTTGAACCTTGGGCTGCTCTGAAAATTAGATGTATTGACTGTGTTATAGATTTACTTGAGGTAGAGATGTCTTAAAGTGAGATTTTCTTATTGCTTAAGCTGAGCAAAAAATAGCCCTACTAATCCAATTTATGGAGGTTAGTGCATGGTTATTGTCAATACGTCAGAAATATACGCCGAATCAATGATAACAAAAAGGGAGAATCAGAATCCGTTGGGTCATTTGTAGGATCAGGCGAAAAACAACCCCTCGCCATTGTTTCAGATGCCTAAGATATGGGCACAGCAAGGGGCTGTAGAAACATCGACAGGAGCTCTTTGTGATACAATTGCGGCAAAAAAGGGCATTGAAACGGAGTGTAAAGAAGATACATACTGCTTTCTCCGCCAACACGCCGACTGAAGGCTAGACTATTTGAAACACGTGCCAACGTCATGTTCTGCACATTAACAAATATCAGGGGACACTTGCTCGAAATCTACTTGAGCAGTTTGCGAGACTTTCTACTGCTCAGCAAGCAACACAGCAACTGAAGCTCCCCAACAAGGTTTGCTGACAAATTCGATACTGCCACCATCTGGGCTCGGAACAGTGCTGACTTTCTAGCGGAGAACTATGGATGGTTTCTTAGGGGTTCAGTGTTTTTCTAGAGGTTCAGTGTTCAAGGACCACATTATTTAGTATATACCTAACGCAGGACGAACCAATATAATCCTTTCAAAGCCAAGCTTACCGCTTTGGACGCTACTGTGTTAAATGCAGATTGTCACGTTGGAGAAGACATGAATGCTAAAGTGAAAACGAGTACCAAAAACATTGCCCAGGAGAGGACTTGTTATGCTGAACACAAGTGATACGTCCACTATCCGCCATGTGGGCTGTGAAGGGACCATTTACAATATGACATTTGCCTCGGGGTCCCTAGTACAGAGGGTACAAAATTTGAGAGTATTCGAGGACTACTCAGTCAGTGATCATCAGTACATTCTGGTTGTAATTGTTGATCCTGTCTCCTAACGTCCATGCTCATGACCTCTCATGACTGGGTGGAACATGGGGAGAATGGGCGTCGAGAGGTTCGTTGAGATGATCACAACTAGTGCACCGTTGCTAGAAAATTTACAGATGACTGAAGTACTAGCTGCTCAAGACCGGTACCGAAGGTCTTCAGTGTTTTGGTGGTTCACAAAAATTACTGTAAAGCAAAAGGAGTATCACAAGCTTTGGCGTAAAGCTCAATGGACATGGAACCGTAACAAGATATGCAGCCAGTTAGCAGTGCGTAAGTTGAAAATGTCTTCTCCAAGTGATTAACGCCAGTAAAGCTCATTGATGGCAAGACCTTGTGGACAATATAAATAGGAATCCATGTGCCTTAGCTCCAAGCTAGTGATGTGGAAGTGATATGCATGCCTTGTTAACATGAAGCAAACAAGATGGACGAGATAATGTGGGCATTCTTCATCGCCCATCCCGCCCGTGATAACGCTATCCACGGTGAAATTGCAGTAAAATGCACATTTTTTATGGGGCTCAAAGTGGAAGAGGTGGTATGTCTAATTTGAAGAGGTGGAAGAGGTGGTATGTCCATTTTGGTAATGTCTTTATTCATATCAGGCCACACAAAACTTTCGCTAATCTGTCTGACCCTTGCTCTTTTACTTGGGTGTGCTAAATTGTGGGTGGAATTAAGAACTTGTTGACGAAAATCTTTTGTAATGAATGGTCTAATTTGTTTTGTTGAAACGTCAAACAAAATTAGTTTAATCGAATTTGGTAGACTAATCAGTTTAAGTTGTAGAATTGTTGTGCTGTTTGCTAAAAATTCTGTTACTTCTTTGTCGGTTTTTCGACTGCCTGCTAGCTTTTCGAAATTGATTGGTATACTGTCGTTGATGGTTTCAATGCGCAAAAATAAATCTACTACAACAATGTGTTGGATATTGGTTGTGTATTAACTGATGAGATCTAGGTGGCGGACTTGTCTTGGCGATGTTTTCTCTGAATCTTGATTGAACGCAAATGTTATTGGTTTGTAATGCGTTAAGGTGGTGCATTGCCTGCCCTCAATCACCTGTTTGAAGTATTATACTGATTGATGGATTCCAAATAATTTTCGACCGTGTATGCTGTAGCATTTTTGGGTTTTAAGAATCGAAGCCCATTAACTCGAGTTGTCCTTTTTTAATGAGCGAAATTACTCCTTCTGCTGAAAAGTTGCTTGCATCGACATGAATGACAATTTTTGCATTTGGCCTCGGGTGAGCTAGTGTGAATCCATTGGAGAATGCTTGTTTGCATTCTTCAAATGCCTTTTGAGCATCTTCGGTCCAAATTACAGGTCGATGGTCGTTTTTTTTTTTGATACCGTCAATGAAGATAGATAGGCGGCTTCCTGTGACTGCAACATTTGGTATGAATCGCTGGCATGAATTTGACGCTACGATGAATGATCGGAGTTCATGCGCCATCGCTGGTCTTGGAAAATTTATGATGGCTTCGGTTTTATTGTCTGGTGGTCGAACTCACTTTTTGCTGACTTTGTATCCAAGGAGAGCTTCCTCCTATTGTGTGAATCAACCTTTTTTAATATGTTGATTTTTAACGAATACTCACGTAGTCATTGCAACACCATGCGCACATGATCGTAATATTCCTCTCTATTTGATGATGCTATGCAAATGTCGTCATTGTAGCATACAACGAAGTCGAAATCGAAGAGGAGTTCGTTCATGAATCAAGAAAACGTTTGAGTTACGTTGCATAACCCAAATGACATGACATTGAACTGGAAAAGTTTGTTGTTGGTGTCGTGATTGCTGTTTTCGCTTGATCCTCTTCAGTGACTGGAATGTGAAAGAATGCTTATTTCAAATCTAGAAATGAGAAAATTATTTTATTATCTAATAACTGTGCTAAGTTTTAACTAGGAGCGACTGGATAGCAATCCGGGACAGTTTGTGCGTTTATACGACAGTAGCCTCCGCAATGTCGCCAGAGTCCATTCTTTTTGAAAACCGTATTTAATGGACTGGCCTATTCGCTTTTTGATGGTACACAGATTTTGTTCTTGCGCATGTGGTCAAAATCTTCTTTTGCAATATTGTATTTCAATGGGTTTAGTCATCGTGGTCGTGAAAAAAAAGGTTGGCCGTTGGTGATGTTATGATGCTTGATAGTCTTTTTCTCTGAATAAGTTCGGCCGTACGATGTCAGAGTGGTCAAATCCTGAAGTTCCTCCCACAAAACTTTGTAGTAATCGAGCTGCCACACAAGGAAACTGCTCGAAAACCTTCCTGTCTCCTATTCAAAATTTAATGGCCGATTTAGAAAAATGTTTATTTCATGAGATTTAATTTTTATTACTATTTAAAATTTTCTTCTTTTAACTGCAGTTAAATTTTGTTTTTAAAATTTTAAATCTGCCAAATAAAATTTAGAGTGTGGGAACGCTGATCTAATTCATCACGGTAGGCAAGCTAACTAGGCCGAGCTCGGCTGATGCGATTTACCGCATACACGGTAATGCAAAGAAAAGGAGGTCAGGAACTTCTGGGAAGGAGGGGAAGTCAACTTAAATTAGCGAACCGGCAAGCACGCGCGAGAACCGCGAGGTAAACAAAAGGGTTTTTTTTGGAAGAAAACCACCGTGTGCGTCATCTCCGCCACCGGGTAGATAGCTTGTCGGGAACCTTAACGCGGAATTTCGCGCAAAAGAAAAAAAAATGATTTTCCATCGTGTACATAGAAAAAGTAAAAATTGGTCCGCCAGCGCCGCCATTGGTGAAGTGACCTTCACGAGGGAATTCGTACGGAAAACATCGAAAATGATCTTCCATCCATCAAAAAAAGAAATAGTCGGAACTTGTGCAACCAGCAACCATTCAATAGTTCGACCAATTTTCTCAGTTCACAGCATCTTAAACACCGTGAAAGAAACGTGGTCCCACTTTTAAAGCATCGGAAAACATATTGAACTTTCTCCATAGTGCTGCTGCCCACAAACTAAAAGGAAACTCGATTGCACGGGATATTGCCATCGTTGAACCTTTTAGTGGCTTGCGTCCTCTTCACCTCGACAAGAGTCTTTTGGTCTACCCACATTTCTACCTTTAACGACCTTGAAGCACGCAACCGTGCGAAGTTTAATAGTCGAAAAGCGCCGACTCCCCGAATTGCCCATCAATTCTGCGAAATTTCTTTATACTGCGCGGAGGCATAACTTTACCATTGTGAATGACTCGTCTGATCAGCATTTTTACATGCACTCAATAGCTGCTGCGTAGTTATCGCAAACGTAGACAGAACGCCGATTGACGTCACATGCAGTTTTGCATGTGCAACCTGGGATTTGGCCTGAAATTACTGCGTGCAGGGACTGCAAAAGCGTAAATGGATTTACATATGGAAGGTATTTGCAAGGTCTACGAAGAGCGCGACGCAACACGGAGGAAACAGGTTCACAGGAGATCGTGAAGAATCACGGCAAATTGGCAAAGCTTTGGTTAGATATACCGTTTCTTTTAATTCCAGATGTTTTTTGCGATTTGGATTAGAGTCGTGTGAAGTTATTAACGTCGCGGTTAGTTAATACGTGTTGGGAAGTTTTTACGATTTAATTAAACAGTTAAGTCCCATAAAGGCAACCACAGTGCAGGGAATCGTACGGTTTCACTACCCAATAAACGGTAAACGTTTCTTGACCACCTTCTGTATGAGTATTTGAAAAGGTTGCTGTATCTCATAATCCGCGAATATATAAAAACTAAATTAACCCCTACACTGCTTAAATTTTCCATAGTTGCGGATTATTGCGTATAGAATATTTACGAGCTCAGTGATGGTGGTCTCGTGCAAGTGACTCAATACTTGCCCAGAATAAATGCCGATGAGCAAAACTTCAAAAAATAGTGTTCCCTCGCTTCCCATTAACATTTTTAGCGGAATAGTCATGAATGTGATGGTGTTCATGAATAATTTAAAAAAAATTGCCGTTGATGAAAATTTAGAGCAGGGAAGATTTGATTACGAGTTTCCGTGGTATTATCTATTAATCAAAGAAATAAACTTGCAACTGGGATACTTTGGTAAGATGATCACTTGAGTGAAATGTGAGGTGGAATATATTTTTGGTTTGTGTCAAAGAGTTAATTTCTTGTAGCGAAAACCATGTTCGTCAGCACCAAAATTAACGTAGTGGTTACTTGTGACGCATATAATAGTGCGCTGGAAAAAGCCAGCATTCAGTGACGTTTAAGGCAAATGATTTGCTATCAAGACTTGCTCTCGATTGCAGACAGCACGATAAAATACAGTCAGAATAATACCTTTGAAATTTCTTGATGAAATTTCAGGCAATGAAGAAAATCATAATGTTGCACTAACGGCTAAATACAGCAGTACCAAGTTGGAAAAGTTGATAATTTTCTATGACCGAGTGAGTATCCGTTTGTTTTTTTTTAATTATTGATATTGAAATTTATTATCTATATTATCGTAAATAATATTTCTACTATTTAATTTTCGATAGAAATTTAAATTTATAAAAAAATGAAAATATAAGAGAAACGTACACAAATCCCTTCAAATAACTGTAACGTTCGACATTTAGATTATTTTGATATTTTATAAAAAAAAAATAAAACTATGAAGTCTTGATGAAGCGGTCGTTGCGTACATATTAATACCCAGTTGTAAAATGTGAAAACCAAAAGATACAGCGACATGCACAATTCAACATTAAAATTAGCTCCACACCCCTTTGAAACTTATCAAATTGCCTCATCTTTTATAAATTTTATTTTCTTCCTTTATAGTTGAATTTATTTTTGCAATTACCATTAAACGCAATTAGGATTTTCACGTTGTTGGTCATTTACCATGGAATAAAGGTGGAAAGAAAATCACAAAGATAAACCCGGTCTTTCCATTCCCTCATACCTGACAGGGTATAGGACTCGCATTGATGGCAGGCTTTTTCGCTGATATGGGCTTGCCATCGAGCGCGCTCCACCGTTTTTGTCGCTTAACAGGGGCTCTTAGCGGGTAGAGAGGCCTTCCGCTCGCGTGCTCTTTTATGATATAGGGTTATGTGATTTCATTGCATAACTCTATAGCATAAATTGATTACGTTTGTGCTTCTCATTTGAGGGAAAAAGTCATACAAAGTGCTTTTGTATGAGTTTTTCCCTCAAATGGGAAATACATGGCCACGTCTACGTTTGGAACTTGATCCGATTGGGATGGTTCGAGGGGGCACTACTCCCCACTCTTATTTGTGGGCCATAATAATTGTCGGGTAACGACGAAGTTCCCTTAATTCCGTCTGTCTTTCCTAGATCCAGTTTGTCCTTTTTTGTCTGCAATTTCCAACCCTTAGTTGGTTATCTCCTTTTTTTCGACTTTGGTCGACTTTTTTGTGACCCAGGAATTCGTGAATGCAAAATTCTTTTGTATTGTGTCCTGGTGCTAGGGGAAAGAAGCCGCCCCACGACATCGCAACGCTAGCATGCCAGCGCATTTACGCGTCCCCAGACAAGGCCAATCTCGGCGGATCTCAATATCCTCTTCCGCCGAGGCAGCAGACCATCGCTGCAGTCGTTTACGGACATTATCTACCTACTTTCACTACATCTTTAGAATATTGTCATTGTTGACCAGTATATTGGGTTGTATTCAGTAAATTCAGAACAACATTTAGTTTAAAGCTTTGTTTTTATATCGATGAGTAGCATTTTGCCAATTTCGACCAGTAGCCCATATTTCCGTTTCGTTATGTCAGCGATGATGAATTCAAACCAAAATCGCGTCGTAAATATAGATCTAATGAAATTATTTTGTTACCATATGTGTTGATTTTTGAACCATTCACTGTAAATAATGGGTTCGATGATGGTGCCAATTCCCGTTTGAAAAAATAAATTGGAATGACCAATACATCGGCTCCCGGGTCAATGAGAAAAGTGAATTCATATTTTTGTCAGTGGTGAATAGACGGCTTGATTTTCATATTTTTGTCAGTGGTGAATAGACGGCTTGATTTTCATGTCTGAATAGATTCATCAACCGCAGATGGTAAAGTGTTATTTAGTTTTTTGATTTTAAATCCCATGGTTTGGCATATTTTCTGGCGTCGGCTCCCAACCGATGATGGTGCGAGTAATAGCAAGTTAGATATTTTTTTACTTGCGGTTTCAAGCGACTGTTCCTGTGATTGCGTTTTCGATTTGGATTGTCACGTCGTGTTGATGATCTGCAACTTGATTTCTTTGCAAAGCGGTTTGATCATTGATTTAAGTGACTTATTTTGTCGGGGTGAGCTATGCAGCGCTCTAAATTTCCCTCTGCAACTAATGCTATGACATCAAAGTAATTTTAATGCATCATCATTGAATGCACCGTTGGAAAGACCTTTCATTTGATGGAGCAATTGTTATGGTTTCTAGTTTCCCAGTTCGCATTCTCGGAGTAGTCGTCGTAATTTACGATTTTCTGAATCGGTGAAGTCTTTTATTAAGCGTTATTTGGTCACTTGTAGTAATCAAGCATTCACACAAGCCAACAACCCGAAAACCGCATAACACTGTTTCGAAATTTCAACTGCAGACTTGAAAAATTTAGTAACTTAAATTTAACTTTTTTTTAGATTATAAAATTTGGAAAGAAAAAAAATTTTAACTTTTTTATTATAAATATAAATTTATATTGTTTTTTTTATGACATTAAACGTATATTTTTTCTTTGCATTCATATTCGTTATAATATTTATACTTTCTTATGATTTAAATTTTCAATCTGTTTATTACTTTTTTCAACTTAACCACACAAATCTGCAAATTAAAATTTCGGGCATGGGAACACTGATTTAGTGCATCACATACATGTATTGCATTGGTGAATGCAATCTAACTTAGCTGAGCTAGCAGTGGTTTTGGATTTACAGGTGCGGCGAAGAAAATTATGCGGAGATTTGGACGGATCGAGGAATCTACTCGAGATTGCGCACCAGCACGTATTTTGTGAGAAATATAGGGGAAGCATGGGCGAAAAACGGTGTGGTTTATAAATATCAGAACACGCAACGGAGAAAGAAAGACTGTGAAAGCAACAGGCGGCGTCGGAAGTGCATGCGGGAGAAGATACGGGTGTAACACTGACTACCCGTGCGCGAAGTTCCTTTGATTTACATGATTGTTGCGATTTGGCCGTTCACCGCGGCGGTTTGGTGCAATGATTACAGTACATCTATTCTGAGAGTACATCTATTCTGAGAGTACAGTTTCTGTTTAGATAGTTAGTAGTCTCATGTGTTATTAAATTTATTCAGAGAATTAAGTGTGAAAATGCCCGAAAACTATGAGTCGCTGTAATACTGGGACCTCTTAACATGAATTTTGATTGTTCAAAGTATCCCAATTGATTAAATTGTATTGCTTCATATGCGGAACTCGTTTGATTGACGATTGTAATCGAGTCGTTATCATGGTTGTTAATCAGTGAAAGAAATTGATAAAGTTAAATTGCTGTGATTGATTTCTTTATGGAAATGGGTGGTAAATGCGCAAAAAAGAGGAAATGCCGCTCTAATTTCCACGACGCAATAAAAAATAGAGAAAAAAAAATGCAACGGGGCACAATTAGTGGATCAAATTTGATTAATTGCTCTTCTATATAGCTCTTTTCCTTCCATTTTCATATGCGATCATTCAGAGTTCTGTGACTTGTGGGCTCGTTCGGTGGAGTAACCTAAAGATTTAAATCAAGTTAAATTTTACTATTGTAGTTAGTTAGCGGAAAATTATAAATTCGCGCGTTAATCTCGATACTAGTGCGAAGTGCAGTGCAGATATCTTTTCTCGCGATATTCCGTTGTTCCGCGGGTTTTATTTTAGTGGCGATTCTAAATAGCATACTTGATTGTTATTAGTATCATCATCGGCTTGGTACTAGTGTGGCCAAGAATGTGGTCAAATTGCGTATTTTGCTCGTGCGTGGATGCGGAGGTTGATTAATAGCGATTATGATTGCGCACCCATAATGACTAAATCACGCCCATTCAGTGACAGTGGTAGTAACGGAAACCCACGTATGGTACATAAGAGGTGCGCGCGCACTCGCATTAGATCCTGTTTTGGAAAAAACGGCTATTTGCTTCAAATTTGTTTGGTCGATCGTCGTCAAATACTTATCCTTTCTCAACGAGCAAATTGAGCCAACAAAGACTTTTCTACATCTCGTTGTATCATGGTTTCAGCAGAAAGCGTTATCTGCACAAGAAAGAAAACCGACCATAGCACATGACAAAAGCCCATAACGATCTCCTTGCAAGGAAGATCGGGGTAAAGCACTCCTATTTTGAGAAGCAGACACAGACGCGCCCTCGAGAGGAGCAGCGGGTTTTCTCGGCACGGATCACTAAGCTCCCCCGTTCAGTTCTTTGAAGCATTACTGACAAAGCGTTTGATTATAACTGAACCAAAGACCTGACGCAGAGGCATCGCCGCACGATCATATTGGTCGCGATTAGCCACGTAAGTGACGATCACGCTTATCTAGTCATCAAACAGTAACTCGGTGTGCAGCGGCACATTGGCAGTTGTATAAGCTATGAGCAAAGTGGACCTCTAAAACACGGTTTGTCTTCATTCATTAATGCTTTGGCTCATTAAGTTTATGCACGAAAGAAGGGTAGTAAGAAGGCACTAACGCCTTCATATAATTCGAGCTCCTTGATCGATAAATTGGTTTAGCTTATTTTTTGATTAACACTTTCTCATCTATTACAATGTGTTTGTATTTTATATCGAGTCATTTCCAAATCAACATCTTCTTTCATTTTGGTTTATTAAGGCAACTAAAATTAAAGTTGTAGAAATAATTTAAAGAACGTTCACTGATAAGGCATATTAAGGCTGCTCTGGTCGCTGGACGTACCGTTGAACAAGCGCAACTTAAGCTAGGTATGCTAATGCGCCGAGTGAGGGATTGGATGACTGCTCGCGGGCTCAGTTTAGCACTAGAGAAAACGGAAGAGGTCATCTTGACCAAAAAGAGAATCCCAAGATTAAGGATGTTCAGTATTGGCGACTTGCAGATCAAATAGAAGCCAGCGGTGAAGTAAGTGGGGCAACTGATCGATTCGAAGATGAGTTTCTCTGAGCAAATCAGTGCAACGGCTGAGGAAGCTGCTTCGGGAGTATTGGCTCTAAGTTGACTTATGGCCAACGTGGGGGGACCCAACCCATCAAGAAGACGCCTCTTGATAAGTGCTATAGACTCAGTGCCACTGTACGGAGTAGAATTATGGGGCAACGCTCTCAGTAAGGAGGTATACCGAAAACGTTTGGTACCGGTACAGAGAAAAGGGCCGCTGAGGATCGCGTCTTTATATTCGACAGTCTCTGATTCGGCGGTGAGAGTTATTGCAGGCGTGCTACCTGTCGCCCTCCTTACAAGAGAGCGCGGCGCTATTTATCTGCGTCGAAACGAGGATGCGAGGGAGATTGTTATCCGTGAGGAGAGACAGCGCTTGCTGAACGATTGGCAAAAGTCTTGGGTGAATTGGAAGGTGGACTGCGCGTCCCATTCTGGATGTGAAACCGTGGCTGAATCGAAGGCATGGTGAGACTGACTTCTATCTGACCAGCTTTTGAGCGGGCATGGTTGTTTTCAGTCTTACCTGCACCAGATTGGTAAGACACGGTTCTCCGATTGTCGGTTTTGCCTAGGAGAGGGAGACAATGCCTATCACACATTTTTCACGTGCATGAAATGGGACAGCCTGCAAAGGGACCTCTACAGGGAAACGGGAGGGCTTGCCGCAGATAGTATAGTCACGGTGATGCTCGAATCGGTTGATAAACGGAACATTATGTTCGGGCAGACCAATAAGATATAAGGGACTCACAGCAGCCGGGGACGTTCGGACTGGGAGATCGCTTTTCTGGAACTTCCTCTTCCCCTCTTGCCTCCTGCTAGAATCTTTCAGCTTTTAGGCGCCTGACGGCGTAACGAAACGAGACCTGACCCGAAGTAATGTGTCAAATGTGCTAAGTCTAGTCGCGTCTTTGTGAGCATGGAAGTCCCACACTCTGTGTATAAAAAGTATTCACCTCACACATGCAAAATAAAAAGTTTGCAAACAATGAATCTTCCAAACGAGGTCGAATAATATATTAACTTTACAATTTGTGTGCATTGTAGTTGGCTGTGTATGTAGTGTTTATTACAATCATTTGATTTCACACTAATCACAGATTACTACTTGGGGTAAGCGGCATATTATATTAACACTCTACTTACTAATGCGTATCATGAAAACTTAGAATTGAATCACACTCCACTATCCGGAAACCAACAACACATTTGATTCTTCCTAACGCAATTTATAATAATCAAATTTTCATATTTAGTTGGCCCTAACAAGAACTATAATGTTGTTTGCATCAAAATTTATCGAGTATCTTTGATTTCGCAGAAACATATCTATTCATAAAGTAAAGTACATTGGATTACACACTTATGTTTTGTAAAGGAAAGGATTGAATAAATACAGTTTTAGTAAATTCATTATTTGTAAAGCCCAGTTTAAATTTAAATCCACCTTAAAAACATTTATTTTGCCATTCATGCAATGCAAAACCAAAAATTACCTTAGCACTTGTTAGTTGAACGAAAAATTATAGTTCTATTTAATATATTTAATTTGTACTTTGAAATAATGAATGTGAATGAAATTAAAATATAATTAAATTAATGTTAGATATACTACAACTAGAGTATGAGAAAATTTATTTATTTACTTAAAAGGAAATAGTAACATTTGGTTAGTTAAAATTAAACTCGGTCTTTCCTTTCATCTAACTTGACCGGGTATGGGACCCAGATCGATGGTCGGCCTTTTTCTTTTTGCATCATAGGGGCTCTTACCTAGGTAGAGTGGGCTTCCGCCCGCATACCATTTTATGGTATAGTGTTATGTGATTCCATCACATAGTATTATAGCATAAATTGCACACGTTTATATTTCTCGTTCAATGGAAAAATTCATACAAATAATGCTTGTATGAGTTTTTGACTTGAATGGTAAATATATGGCCACGTCTACATTTGGATCTTATCCGGTTGGGAGGATGTGAGGGGCACCGTTTCCACCTGGATGACCCACTCGTTGACGACGAAGTCTGCGCTCAAGTCCGTCTGTTTTCTCCCGGCCTAAGTTGTTACTGGCTATAAGCAAGATCAACCCTTTGTAGGTTACCTCGGTCTTGACACCAGTCGATCGGCATTAAATCGCTTCAATTTGTGAATACGAAAAATATTTTTGTAGTGGGTTTTCTGCGGGGGGGGAAAGAACCCGGCCCACGACAATGCAACGCTCGCCCGGCAGCGCATTCACGCATCTTCAGACAGCGCCAATTTTGGCGGATCCTACCATCCTCTTTTGCCGAGGCAGCAGACCATTGCTGCAGTCCTTTACGGACATTTATCAATAATTATTTCACTAGACGCTTCGTGTTTGTTTTCGTTTGGCGGGGTACGAATGATGTCAGAAATGTTGAGTAAGGATGTGCTGTTGATTAAACCAACGACGTAGTCGTCTTTTGTTTGATCTTAACTGATGCAAGCATTTCGCCCCCAGGGCAGAACTGATCTGGTAGTTCGAAGGGGTGCAACTGCTATTGTTGGGTTGTCGTCTCCAATTCCAGTGAAGCCGACGGGGACTGGCATTCCCAGGGTATCCGAATCGCTTAGTAAAAATACTTGGATTGGAACTGGATCCGAAACATAGTGGCTTTGTGATTGTTCGATAACAAGATCAACTCATTGCTGCGAACCTCAACCCTGGAGGTATATTCAGGTACCAGGGGCAGCTGATGAGCCTGCATCTTAAAGATGGTCAGCTGATTGGTTGCGGCCCTTCGGAGAGTATCGTGGGGGCTAATGGTGCAAACAAAGGTTGGCGTTGACCTTATAGCGTCTGCTATAGCTATGTCTCGGATCTACCAGTATGAAAGTTGAAAGTTCCCTCAATGTAAACTGGTACCGAACTTGAGGGCGAATGATTGGCGCTTGAACCAATCGCCGACTAACAGTGACCCTGAGATTAGGCCTATACAAGGCAGGCGCTCACGTTAATCAAGCAACACATGATGGAAGCATTTCGTAATTGTGATTCCATAAATAAAGGTCTGGATCACACTTACAAAGTGCTGGTGATTTCATTCCAATTCGATGAATTTCACCTTTTGTTGTTATTACCATTGTTTTGGCCATCGTTGAGTTTGTCGAATATCTGCGAAAAAATCGTTGAATATGGTTGGGTTTGGTTGTTGGACTTGATTTGTTGGCAGCATTGGCAAACCATCTGATGAATTTTGGAGCGCGATCTGAAAAAATTTCAACTTTGAAATCCGTCCGAAACACTAAAAAATTTTTTCCTGCGAAAAAATATTATTCTAATGATCCATTTATATTGTTATTGAGATCTTAATTCCACAGAATTTTGTAATCATGTCACACACTGTTCGTATGTAATACTGAACATGTTATGACCCGTTCGGACTTGCACTGTTACCATCTGATAAGCCATTGTGATGAAATGTTATGCGTTATAGTGAAATACTTGGAAATGTTGTGATATAGTTTGCCGAATTCACTTTTTTAACACGATTTCAGCTATTTTCACTTTTCCTTTTGTACCACCATGTTTTCACGATATTCATTGATTTTGTTTTGGGCCCAGGAAAATGAACTTTGATTTTCGATGTAAATTACTTTGCTTCTTCTGAAGATTAAGATCTGAAATTATCAACTGTTTGGAATAAATGGGTTGAGTATTTTTAATTTTAATTAATTAATTTTTTTTAGAATTTTGTTATAGTTTTATTTTGTTTCACTCGTTGATCCAAAATGAATCCGTTTTTTGGAAGGCGAAGATTGCATCTGTCTCTCTCTTTGTGGTTTGTGTGCAAGTGCTTATGTCTACCCACCGTTGCCTCAGGCAAGCGTGAGAACGGTCATCGTCTGTGTGTATATGTATGCTTAATGTTATTTATTTTCGGTTGATATAAATGTAAATGTAACCAACACAAGGTCGTTACTATACGAAGAATATGCTTTTGTTCATTTTCAAGTACCGTGCATGTACCATATGGCCAGGAATCACTAGTACAGTGCTCTGTACAGAAATTTTATTACCTATCAAACAGTGTATCAGCTCCTCCCATTTCTAAAACATACGAGCAAAGTCTGAGGTCATCATAATTTGCACCGTCGTTGATAATTTTTAACGTAAAAATAGCCAAATAATTTAGTTTATTCTAACATCCAAATGATTACTCATTTCAAAAGCGACTTCCATCGGAGCTTTTAGGTAAATTTCTCAAGAGAAATTTATTAGGTAAATTTCTCGAGAGAAATTTACCTATTGCGGAGAGCATCATATATATATATATATATATATATATATATATATATATATATATATATATATATATATATATATATATATATATATATATATATATACATATATATTTATATATATATATATATATATATATATATATATATATATATATATATATATATATATATATATATATATATATATATACATATATGGGATATAACGAAATTTGAGACCACGCTAGAGGTTGCAATTTTGCTTCGATTTTCACCAAATTTTCAGGAAAGGTGTATTGGGTAATTATCTCGGTAAGTTCGTGAACCAGCTATATCGGCCGGGCAAAAACGAAATGGCGGCCATTTTAGACGAAAAATCGTGATTTCTGTGCTGACCAAAGTGTAGTTCCGATTTGGATGAAATTTGGTACAAAGGTTCATTGATGTATGTGATGAATCTCACAATAAAAAATCCAAAGTCGGTACGGCAGAAACGAAATGGCGGCCGCTCAAAGGTCGAAAAACGTGCAAAATTTTGTTGTTGTAATAGTGGTCAAAGCTTTCAACAGATTTTCATGAAATTCGGTAGTTTGATAGAAATTATAAGTATCTAAAGAATTACGTAAAAAACCTGGAGGTCAGGTCGCAAAAAACAAAATGGCGGCCAGTTGAAGGTCAAAATTTCAAAGGCTTTTAAAAGTCGCAATTTTGATCCGACATGTATGAAACATGGTTTCGAGATAGACATTACTTACACCTACAGTCTTTGATATTTTGGGGATCATGCATGTGCAAATTTTAAAATGGCGGCCGTTTAAATATGCGTTTTTTTTCATGTTTTTGTGGCCCCCTAGCGGTCACATTTTCCGACGGATTTTGATGAAACTGAGATTATAAATCTCTGTACTATGTTCTTGTATTTCACAGGAAATTATTAAAATTGATTAAAAATAAAAGAGTCGAAAATTTAAAGCCTAATATTTTTAGCTGCCATTTTCTTGTAAAAATTGAATTATTTTGCCCTGTCTAGAGTGAAACTCCGATTTGAACGAGATAGTACATTGATTGATGAGGTCTTTGCATACAATGATTTAAAATAATCCAAAATCAAATGCATGCATCAAAATGGCGGCCCCTAAAGGTCTGAAGGCAAGCGCAATTCGCTATTTGAGTGCCAACTGAAATAATGAATATTTTTCATGGAAACGTTTTAAATGACTTTACTTGAAAGAACTTATAAACCAAATCATTTTTAAGATATTGTAAAATATTTTAAACAATACCCTAAAAAATTATAAAATCGCGACTTGTCTGTCTGTTCGTCCGTCCGTTTGTTCGTGTGTCGCAAGTTCTCTCGCAAACCACATGAGCTAGAATGAGGAAATTTTCTACGTAGGTCAAAAGTGGTGCCTCTTGAAATTTGCAGTGCAAGAAAATATTTTAAGGTATTTAAGGGGGGCCTCCCCATACAGGCGGGTCTCCCCATACAGGCGGGTCTCCCCATACAGGGGGGTGGCATACAATTTTTTTTATTTCTGTAGCGCTCTAGCAGCCAAGGTTCTCAACAGATTCCGTTGAAACTTGAAATTATAAGTTATTAAGGCAAGTTAATTTAATTTAATTATGCAAATCGAATGACAAATAAAACAGTCGAAAAATTATAGGTTAATATTTTTCGCAGCCGATTTCAATAAAAATCGAAATGATGGCCCTCATAGTTCAGAAAAAAATTGAAAATGTATATATTAATGGCAATGCAAGTGCTGCCTAAACTTTTATGGAAATCTTTTGAAATTAACTATTCGAGCTATTTAAGCCTTTGTGTGGTTACCACTGTGAACTGTGTAAACAGCAAATGCGAGAAGGGTGAAACCGGTATTTATATGTTTACGACAATTTATGATTCGCCGATTTTCAATATGTAATCCATACGCGTGCAACTCAATTTAACTAGCAAAATATTTGCGCCCCGATAAAAGGTCTTTAAAAACGAACGTGGCCAGATTTTTTTATGTTAATAAATACTCATGTGGTACTACGAAAATTGCAGAAAGAAGTTTAGTAGTAGGCAAGCCAAATACTTTTTCGAAACTTTACGCTACATACGAGAAATTCACCTTCCCGGCTGGTGCTGCCAACGGGGATTTTTTTTAGTCTGTTGATCTATTTCGTGGACTTTTGTTTTTAGCGTGTATATTTCCATAATTTTTTACACTTCCGTGTAGCTCCCCCATTTTATCTGAAACTTAATACATTAAATTTCAACGCCTTAAATATAATATCGCATAACATTTTCTTTTTTCACATGAAACTAACCCATATGAAGAACGAGAATTAATTTTAAATATTAATATGTTTCAGAGCCGTCATGAATTATCTCTTTGCAATTTTTTCACCTCGAATGCCAAGTACTTGACTATCTACGAGTAGAGTCCTAGACACTTTTATGTCAAGAATCCTCATTCACATCCTGGAATTCTCACATGAACTTTCCCTTATACATACATACAACCATCCTTGCACGAAGTACAACAGGCAGGCCCGCAGAAGTGGAAATTTAAAAATAGCAAAGTCACTAATGAAAATAAAACTCAAAATTCTGTGAAACGTGAAATCAGGGCCGGGAGGTGAAAAACTCTTGAGGCAAATTCAAAGAACTGCTTTCAAGTGCTCTCTTCTACTCTTTAGGCTAAGTTCTTATGCAAGAAGTAGGTTTTGTGTTTCACGAACTCTTTGCCCTCCATCCATTCCATTCTCTAGACAGCGTGGCTTGACTTTAGTTCAAGTGATGTTTTATTCGTTTGGAAAATAACAACAACAGCTTCGTCCTCTGCAACAAATTCTTCACCGTTGTGTACTTTTGATTTTATGAAAAGTCTTAAGTCAATTATTTCTATAAAATTTTCAACGTTTTTCCCGGTGAAAGTGCAGAAAGAGTTGGGCAAGTCCGCTAGGTATGTATGTGTCTTTGATGCTTTTGGGAGTTTTCCAGATCTGTGAAGTATTTAAACTTTTTAAATGTTTAAATTTTGCAGTTTTTTGCTTTTGCAATAATTTAAATTTTTAAAGAATTCAGCAAGAAAAAAGTTTTGCATCTGAATTATTATTCTGGCTCTGAAAACTCCAAAAGGAGAACGTTTAAGTGAAAGAAAGTTAGCGTTGTCGAAGAATTGATTGATTTCAAAATCAGCGTTTCATTATGATGTTTCATGAGTTTTACGATCTTCACGTTGCAATTGCTTTTGCAAATTAATATGAACTTGAACGAACCAACATTAAGTTTCAAGTTGGATTTCAAACCATGAGAGAAATTTATTAAAGCAATTCATAGAACAAGTGACAAAATAAAGACTCACACTTTGTTTGCATATTCCGCCGATAGTAAAAGCATATAACGTTTTAACTGTGTTTCAGGGCTAATTTATGCTTTGGGTATATATTTAGTAAAATTTGTTTTTAACGAAAATATTCTTCTCGCAAATTTATTTGGCAGCAGATTCATTTGTGATTCACCCTATGGCGTGGAGGTCTAATTTTGCTCTGTTCTTAATTGATCCACCTATGCGAGAAAGGGCTTTAGCTGAATTTTTAATGACTCTGTAACAAAGCAGCAAATGCAACATAATAACGCGGAAGTGTCAGATGTGAAACGAACCACATTGTCAGGTTGGATCATTCCGCCGGGAAAATGCCGTACATACATACACTTGTTCATCTGACCAAGGAAGTCTTTTTGTTTTTATATTGAAGCCAGTCGTCGGACGTTCGTCATTGTTACCACCGCCGTTTACGATAGATATAAGTAGTTGCTACTTGTGAATTTAACTTTAAAAATAAAGACGATTGATATCTGTAAGTGCTATAGTACGAACGTTTTTTTCTTTGTTTAAACATATAGAGTCCATAGACGTCACCCGATACTATCTTTAGTTTTGCTTTTGTTTCAACATATATAGTCAATAGACGTCACCCTATACTATCTTTAGTTTGGCGGTATTCTAACAGTTTTAGAAGGGCGATAAAGCCCATAAAACCAATTGCGGATTTTTCGAACAAGCAATTGCGGGAAGTGCTGACCGCCCAGGGATTGCGCATAAGTGGCCGGAAAGCAAAATTGATCACGCGATTGCCGGAACATGTTGACAGTGGCAAAATCGAGTTACCGGACGTGGAATCGGAAAGTGAAGATGAAATTGTCATTGGCCATAAGGAAGTGTCGATATTGTAACAACAAGTTGAAATGTTGTCAGAACTCAAAAGGGGCTTACCCAGCGTCGTTTCAAGTCAACCCGTTTCGTTTCCGCATTTTTAGCAGGAGAAACCCGTCGCTAAGCAATGTCACGATGAACCCTTCATTCTAACAACATCACCACATTCCACCGCACCGACCGACTCAACACAAACATGCCAACAAGTATCGCCCGCTGCGATACCCACACCACTGTCCGCATCAAACGGATGATGCCAACAAGTTCGTTCCAGCCATCCGCATCAAATGTGATGATGCAATCGAGCTCACCGCCGTCGTCTGTGATCGTGACATAGCCACCATTATACACAGTGCCAACTTGTATGCATGCGCCCATGCAGGATAACTTTTCGCTCGCCTCATACACTGGGCCTGCTCCTACGCAAGTAACATATGCCGCCGCTCCGTTAAATCATCATTTGGTTGTTTCTCCAACGCATGCGCATTCTTATCAGCCAAATACCATAAACGAACATATAATCGCGAATATACGGGACATTGTCAATGTGTTGTTGGAATTTCATTCGTTTGCTGCCAGGCCATTGACGTCTGAACAGTTTGTCCACCGTACGTCGCAATTGAAAGAAGCATACATATGGGCCGATGAAATTGTTTTGTTGGCCATATTTTCCAAATTAAAGGGCCTTGCAAAGTCTTGGATTGACGTGTTGGCAATTTGCAATTTGTGATCGGGAAATTTTTAACTGATTTTCCATCCACAACGAATGTTGTCGACATTCATTTGAGAATGACTGTAACCAAACGAGGATTGTCGGAACCAATGGAGGAATTTTATTATACGATTCTGAGGAGGCAATTATAAAATATGTTATTTATGGTTGCAACAATCCCGATTTTGGAAGAATTGCGTCAATACAACAATTCAATTTCTGTCATAAGTTGCTATAAGCAATTCACCGCTATGCCAACGCAAGAATACCAGTACAATCTAATAGTCTGATAGTCCCAAAATGGAACGGCCGCTGAGCAAACAAAACGAAGTCGTGTGTTTCAACTGTTTTAAGCCAGGACAGATTTCTATTCCTTATCCGAAACGCAAAATCTAAGAACCTACGAAATACAGTCAAGCGCTACTGCTAATGAAATCGTAAAAATAGTCACCATCCGAGATCTCAAAACTCTCGCCTTTATGAATTCAGGTGCCTTCAAGACATTAATCAGGGCTTCATAAGTTAAGGAAGTTAGAGAAATTCTCCCTTGCAATGTTAAAATTAATATATTCGCTGGGAGCGCATATCATTGTACCAATAAAGGTGCAACCAGTGTAGACATTGATGGACAGCTATACAATCTCGAGTTGCTGGTTCTCGACGATAAACACCTGAAGTATGATATTTTGTTGGGACGTGATATTTTGTGTCGTCGTGGTATCTGTTTGGTCATTCGTGATGAACAGTGTTGACTGGAAGAGGAGCAGATTTGAAATATGTTAGTTAGAGTGACTATTGACTTGATTTCGAACGAGATTCGCAACAAATATTTTCAAACTTTGAAAATGTTCAACGACCAAAATGAACATTTTGCTCAAGTCAAATCAGCCAATTGTGTTAAAGGACTACCGCATTCTATATTTTAAACGACTGATCGTGGATAATTTTATCGCTAAACTTTTAGACGCGAATATAATATGACCGTCCAATTCTGCCTTTGCGTCCCCGATTGTACTCATCGAGAAAAAAAAACAGAGAGAGCCGCTTATGTGTAGACTATAAACGTTTGGATGACATCACTATCAAACAACCATTTCCAATGCCGAGCCTCCCAGACCAATTTGTTCAGTTGACTGGTCATAATTATTTTAAGACCTTAGACTTGCGAACGGGACACCATCAAATTAAGTTGACCGAGTCGAAATCATACACTGCATTTTTCATGCCAAATGGGCATTGTGAGTACAATAAGATGCTCTTTGAACTCGTTAATACGCAGATGTTTTTCAGAATTTGATAAACAAAATTGTGTTTCAAATGAAATCTGGAGAAGCGTTAGCATATCTGGATAATATAATTTAACCCAGCATGAACGTAGAAGGTCACCTACAGCCACTTAAAAAATTCGTAGAATTACTGGAGATGCACGGGCTTTGGTGAGGCTTGACAAATACAAATTTCTTGCTGAGGAGATCGCTTATCTTGACCACATGGTAAATGAAGACGGTGTTTGACCAGAAAAAGAAAAGGTAGCAGCTATTAACAGTTTTCAATCACCGACAAATATCACTGAAGTAAGGCGATTTCTTGGCCTTACTAGGTTTTCCCAGAAGCTCGTGCAAGACTACACCTTGATTGCGAGACCGTTGACCAAATTGCTGCGTGAAGTGGAAACTGACAACCAAACGTTTGTATGGAGCACCGAACAGTCCGAGTCGTTCGAACAACATAAAAATATTTTATGCAACAAGCCCAGCACAAAATACATACAGATGCCAGCACTGTTGGACTCGCTGAGGTATTATGACAATTTATAGACAGTAAAAACTGGAGACCTATTTGTTACTAAAGCCGCCACTATTAGCACTAAGAGAGTTCTTACCATAGCTATGAACTAGAAGTGCTTGCCGTAGTCGAAACTTAAGATCATTTCCGGGTTTATGTTTTGGGAGAAAATATATGGGTTGTGATCGATTGCTCCGCCATTGCCAGGCTTAGGCGGAACCCGAGTTCAAACCTTGAATCGCCAGATGGAGATTACAACGGATAAAGCACGATATTGAAATGATAAACTGATCGGGAATATGACTCGCTCATGTCGACGCTCTTAATCGTGTGCCTGATTTACCCGCTGGTGGGTCGAAAGTTGCTTGACTAATTTTTGCCGTCACTGCGGGGACCAAAGATTGGATTTATACCATCCAGCATAAAAATAACGATACATTATCGCTATAATTAAAAATATCGAAGAGAACGTGTGTGCAAAATAAATAAGTTTGAATTTAAAAATAATCGATTATATCGAAAAACCGTTCGGGAACTAAAATTAGTTGTGCGTAAATCAGTTGTGCTTCACATCGTACTAACCAGTCACGATAACTTTGGATATTTTGGTGTCAAAAAAAAAACAATTGACCGTATGGAACAATACTATTTGTTCCTAAAAACCCCCAAATTCGTTAAAAACAACATCGCGACGTGTGTGAACTGTTGTTATTTTAAAACATGGTCGGGAAAACCAGAGGGAGGTACGTATAGTAAGGACATTTCACTTATTCTATTTTGGCAGTTACACATCGACCATTTAGGCCCTTTCACAGCAAAAAGAGGAGTATATATAATTGCAATCTCTGATGCCTTCACTAAATATTTTGTAGTTAAAACCTGTTAGGAATAAAACAGCTGGGACGAACTTTTACCATTACTTCAGTGGGCAATAAACTTCCAAAAGAATTTGACAAGTGAATTACGTCCAAGGAAAATCATTTTCGATTTTAAATTGAAAGACTTAACGAGAAATTAACTTATTTCCGTTCTGCAAGATATAAATCCCTCTGACGATGACGTGATCGATACTAAAACTAAACGTAGACGAGCTCTGGAAAATCTGACGAAAGAACGAGAGCAACGGAAAGTTCGTTTTGATAACAAGCATGCACCGCTAAAACATTATGCCGTCGATGGATTAGTACTCATCAAAAATGATGCCGCAGCGACTCGGAAAAACCGTAAGTTAGAATCAAAGTTTAATTGCCTTATATCGTTTCTCGGGTCCTTGGAGAGGATCGTTACCTAATCAAGCATGTTGAAGGACTACGAATTCCAACCAAGCCGTTTTGCTCAGTATATACTTCCGGAAAGCTCCGACGCTGGTGTTCTAATCCTCCCAAACTTGAAGACAACTCTGAAGAAGACAAAATCGAGGACGATTCCGATGCAGGATTGGCCAAGCTGCCAGGTTAGATCATCCCGCCTGGAAAATGCCGTACACACACACACTTGCTCATCTGACCAAGGAGGTCTTTTTGTTAGGGTTTTGTACTAAAATACAAAACCCTATTGCAATCACGACCTGTGTCCGTCTGTCCGTCTGTCCGTCCGTCCGTCCGTCCGTCCGTCCGTCCGTCTGTATGTCACAGCACTTTTTCTCCGAAACTATAGAGGCTACAGCCATGAAACTCTGTGGAAAGGTCAGAACTGGTGACCTCTTGAAAGTTCAAGGGTGGAAAAATTTTTCAAAGGGGTTTAAGGGGGGTCTCCCCGTATAGGGAGGTGACCCCTCAAAAAAATTTTTTCACCATTGGTAGTCGAGTAGGGTGTCATTAGAAAGGTCTCAATGAGATCTTTTCAAAACAGGTCTTAAAATTGCCTTATGAGTACCGAGGGGGGCAGGGGAAGGGGAAATGTACGAACTTTTCGCGTACCCCCCCCTCGCGATTGGAAACCTTCCATCCGAAAAATCTGAAAAAAATCATGAATGTAGGCCTTAATGAGTACAACAACAACAAATACATGAGAAGTCAAAATTCACTTAACTTTGTTAGTAATAGTATGATTTATCGATTTTAAGTTTTCTTGAATAAAATCTAAACGGTACCCTTAAATTCAATAAGATTTAGCAAATAGATGATTATTTATAAGATTGATTTTTTCTGAAAGTTTCATAAAGATCGAATAATATTTAACGAAGTTATAGCGGTTTGAATTTTCCCGTATTACTATGGAACAATATGCCCTGTATTACTATGGAAACATATGGCTATGGAGCCATATACGCTTTTTATCGATTTAGACACTACAGCTTTGGATTTGCATGAAAATTTCAGGAATGATAGGTATCATGAAAATGAGTACATACAATTGAAACAATTCGAAGAGGCAGGAGAGAGCTCCTAGCAAAAGGGCTTTGTAGGATTCGAAAAAATAGGCCATGAATCGATGATTACAGTACAGAGGAGTGGGCCCTGAAAAAAATTTAATGAAAGGTAGCCGATATGAATATCAACTGAAAGTTCTCTATGAGAGCTTTTCAAAACAGTTCTTAAACTGACAGTTTTTGCTTCAGTGGGGGCACAGGGGGGGGGGTGGAAATACATGAAAAATGTGTTTCTAAAAAATCTGGATAAACTATCAAGGGAGATATTTATGGGTATAACTAAAACAAATACCTCAGAATTCACAATTCTTTCAACTTTGTTAATAATAGTATGATCCTCGAATTTCACATTTTCTCCAATAAAATCGTCTTTGACATGTTTCTTGATTTTATTCGTTGCTGGTTACTGCATTTTGTAAGTTGAGTACAAAACCCTTCTGACATGAGCATAGGTCTGTCTACCCAACTTGTTTTTATATTGAAGCCAGTCGTCGACTATCTGCCGATTAGAATGTTTGCTTTTAAGATCGCCACCGTTTGCGATAGATATAAGTTATTGCCACTTGTGAATTTAAATTTGAAAATAAAGACGATGGAAGTGCTATAGTACGAAAGTAAGTTTTTGTTTTCGTAATTCTGACGAGAGTGGTTTATTATGGTCTGATTTTCAAAAGGCTATTTTCTGACACACCACGCGTGACTTACACTGCAACAACATATCCAAATTGTTCAACTACTTCTTCTTAGCACTACAGTCCCTCTCGGGTCTTCGCTCCCTGAAAACAGCGCCTCCAACTGTCTCGGCCCAATGATTGTGTCCTCCAATTCCGAAATCCGAGCAGCTATGAACTGTAATTGTTCAACTGCATTACGAAAATTAGCGTTCTGCGAGAATGTTTTTCGTGCTTTTAGAGCAACTTATAGCGTGCATTACTAACCTACCAAAACCACTGTTGCCAATACCATCCACAAATTTGAAACCCAGCGTATACATTGAATAATACTCGATCGATTATTATCCAGCACGCAGTGAAGAGAATGTAGAGGCTGTAGCTGAGAGTATAGCTGAAGACCGTGACGAATTTTTTTTGGCGTCGCTGTCAACAGCTTAGTTTGTCGTATGCAACAGGTTCGCGTATTTAACATAAAGATCTTGGTTTTAAGGCGTACAAAGTTTAACTAGTGCAAGAATCTGATCCGGGTGACTTAGGTTTGCGCCGTGTTTTTAGCGAATGGGCTAAGAATCAGCTTAATGAAAATCCACTGTTTTACCGCGAAATTTCGTTCAGTTATGGGGCACGTTTTTGTCTCGATGGATATGGCAATAAACAGGATTACCGTATTTGGGCTGATGAATAACCTAAACAGCTTCAAAAGCTACCACTACAGCTACAGAAATGCATAGTTTGGTGTGATGTATAGGCCGGTGGAACCATCGGTCCCTACTTCGTTAAAAATGAATCCGGTCAGAACGTAACCGTCAATGCTATTGCACCACGATAATGGATTTTTTGCTACCTAAAATTTAAGTCCGTGGTATCGGTAAAGTTTGGTTTCAACAACTTGGCACTACTTTGCATACAGCAAGAGAAACAATGGACTCATTGAAAAATCATTTTGGTGACAACCTGATTTCACGTTTTGAACCAGTAAATTGGCTGCCTAGATTATGTGATATCACAGCATTAGATTGTTTTCTTTGGGCTTACATGAAGTCTTTGGTCCATCAGAAATAAAAAAGCTTCAATCGACGCAACATTACTCGTGTTGTTCAGGAAATACAGTCGCTATGCTGAAACGCGTCGTCCAAACATGGATCCTCAGGATGGACCATTTACGACTTTTTCGCGAACAATATTCAAACAAGATAATGTTTAAAAAGTAAATGTCATTGATTGTGCTTTTGACTCACAATAATTTTTTTTTCTATAGAATAGAATATAATCTTATGAATCATTAGATAAAACAATAAGGAAATCATCAAAAGAAACCGAGAAGAAGATACAATAATGGAGTTTATTAACTCTGTAGAGCAAGAACATGAAATATAAGAAAGGGAATCTATCCCAATCTTTCCACCTGGGAAACCCTCGGAAACTTCCTCAATGAAAAATTCATCCCCATCGCTCCCGAAACTTTTGAACCAGTAAACACAAGTAACCACACAGATATTGACAAAATATCAAAACAATAGAGCAGTACCGATAATCGTAGGAGAACTTGCCAAGTAGTTCCAAATACTTAAAATAAATTGAGCTAGTAAAATTTCCCATCTATCTGCGAAAAGAGCTTAGCATGGCATTCAAGAAATTGAAACTCCCTTGAACGGAGATAACTGGCGGGACTTCTAACAAAGAAAAAAGTTTAGTATTATACGTGCATACTGCTAAAAGACACACAATTTGAACATGATTATTAGGGTCTGTATGGTCTGACCATCAGTGAGATAAACAAAAATCCTACTAAGGCAAGTAATACTAAAACTACTGAAAGTTTTTCTCCTAAAGAACAAGAGAAAAATATCTAACATCCCTTGCAGGGAGAGTACTGGTCGACAAGATATTTCTTGGAAACTAGCACTCTTTGGGGTGTGCCATCCTCATGTACCCAAGAAAGTGGAGGTTTTGTAAAATTCCACCATAGACTATTATAATCTGGCAATAATTTTTGGACTAAAGATAGAATATTAACTTCAAAATCCCGTTTCGGGCTGTTTTCCTTCTTCTTACCACTACAGCTCCTCTCAGGTCTTTACTTCCTGCAAATAGTGCCAACAACTGGCTCGCTCCACTGACCGCGTCCTCCAATTTCGAAATCTGATCAGCGATGAACTGTCTTCGTCGAGCGAGTCAGAACATCGTTTCCATGGTTTCCCCACTGGTCTCCGGCCTTCAGTTCTCCCAATGAATACGTTTTTGGGTATCCGTTGTTCGTCCATACGGTTCATGTGGCCAGCCTATTGCAGTTCCGCAGCCTTACAATCGTTGAGACCTCCGGTTCGTCAAAAATATCATACAGCTCATGTTTATATTGTTATCCGATGATTCATCTCAGGACCCGTCGCTCAAAGGCGTTCAATATATTTGCGGATGCTTGGATTAGGGTCCATGTTTCACAACCATAGCATAACACAGGTCTTATCATAGATTTGTATACTTGGAGCTTTGTTTTTTTGTATATGCAGCTGGTCTTCAAGATCATCAAAACTGAATAAAATATTTTACTTGCGAGTTGTATTCTTTGGCGTATTTTTTATTACCCATTTTCGTTCTTTTGGCGCCTGAATACACAAATTTTCCCACATTTTCGATACTGTATTCACCAAGTGTGATATTTTGTGTATTTGAGGTATTTTTTCTTGACTTCATCATGAGCTTTGTTTTATCTTCATTGATTTGTAACACATTTCGTTTTGCTTCACTGCCGAGTTTCAGGAAAATTTCTTTGGCAGTTATTAATGACCGTGACAAAATATTTATATCGTCCGCATAGGCTACTACTTGGCCCAACTTGTATAGTAATGTACCCCGCGTATCGACAGGTAGCTTTCTAATGACGTACTCCAGAGCCAAATTGAATAGCAAGAGGCCAGCCCATCTTGCTGCTTTAGTTCGGAATATTTGTGTCAAAGGCATCGGTGAGTTAGTTATTGATGCGGGCATGGGAGGTCGTCAGCGTCATTGTCATTTTGGTTATACGGACCAGTGTACTAAAGCAAAGCATTATTTGGTAAAGTACGTTACGATCAGTACTATCGTATGCTTGCTTAAAGATAACGAAAATTTAGTGTACGTTTATGTTGAACTCCCAGCATTTTTCAAGTACCTGCTTGACAGTGAGAAATTGGTCTATCGTTGATCAACCTGCTCTAAAACCACCTTGATAATCCCCAGTAATACTGTTGGCGTATGATCTGATTTTATTTTCTAAGATCTTTGAAAATATTTTGTACGCAGTACATAGCAGTGATATGCCTCTATAATTTTCGCACTGTAGCTTGCCACCTTTTTTGTGGATAGGAAATATAACTGATTGGCTCCACTCTTTTGGCATATGTCCTCGTTGCAAAATGTTTGTGAATAGCTTGATGAGCACTACTGCCACCATATTTGATGAGCTCCACTGGAATCTCATTAATGGACGCCGCTCTCCGCAGACATATATAGCCTCCGATGTTCTGGAGCTGTGCGGAGGATTCAGGAGGTTCTTGAAATATGATGCCCATCTTTTCTTAATCTTGGTTTCATCAGCGATGATATTGCCGATGTCATCACGACAGAGCGTGGTTTTTTCACTACTTTGTATGCTTGTCTTGTGTTGTTGCTCGCTAAACTTACATTTATACTTCTCAATTGGTCGTCATAGTATTTTCTTTCCTTAATCCTAATCATCTTATTCGCTACTTTTCGGAGATTCTCATAGCGTTCTCTTCTTGTCCTGGTTTTCCTTTCAACGTTTTCTTTGCACGTGTGATTCTTTTTGCCGAACGCATTCTGGCACTCATCATCGAACCCATCGTTTCTCTTACGCCAGGTTTGAAGTCCAATTTTCTGTTCCGCCACGGTCCTAATAGCCGCTTTCACTTCCATCCAGAGCTTGTTACTCGTCTTAAACGATGCGTCTGATAAGATTGGAGCCAGCTGGTTGTCGAGGGTCTCCGTGAAATTTTCGATGTCAAATTTTTGTAGTGGGCTGGTCTTCGCCGAATATGCCTTTGACATATGACACCGATAGTTTAATTTGATCAATTAATGATCTGAGTTACAATTGGCTCCTCGGTATGTACGGCGCGGCGTCAAGTATGCTCGAGGACCAACGTTGTTGGATCAGCACATGATCGATCTGGTTTTGTATGTTGCCGTCCGGTGATACCCAGATCATTTTATGAATGCGTCGATGTGGGACGCAAGTCGAACTTATGACTAGATTTCTATTTCATGCAAAGTCAATCAGGCGCTGGTCGTTGTGATTTGTTGTTGTAACAGAGGCATTGATTCCGAAAATCGGAGCAAAGAACCTCTATCTAGAGAGAAGATTAGAAATTATAATAGCTGTTTAGTGCTGTCAGGAAGGAAGGCTAGTCCAAAAAGCAGGAAACATTCTGAAGAGAACTAATTCTGAACGTGACTCACAAAAAGCATTAGTAAAGATTTTCAAAATGGGCTCTTAAATCGAAAGGAACTCCTAGTTTGTATTGAGCATTACTGTCAAAGCTCGCCAAAGATTGAAGCAAAGTAGAAGGTCCAAGAAGAGTAGAAGGCTTAAGAAGTGCTAAAGGCATTGTCTGCTGGGGCAGCACAAATAGTTCAACCCCCTTACAGAATAAAAGAAAGTCTCTAGTGTAATCATAAGAGACTGGAATAAAAGGAGAGAAGAGGAAGCACTTAACGTATATGGAATATTAAGTCAGAGGTTTTAGACAGTGCTGACAAAAAAAAAACAAGATAATTGCCAATAAGCATCTCTAAAAGCAAAGTTCTTATAGATGCTAATAAAAAGAAATAACCGGTGTGAGGGAGAAGGGAAAAAAGCTACGACAAAGCGTGGTGGCAGGTACTGCTTGTTAAACTCAAGAATGGTTGACCTTATGCAGGTGTGCTGCAGGAGATCACAGAAGGTGTAATGCTGGAAGGAACCAAAACAGCTATTTAATCAGCGCAACTAACTAAGTCTGGAAGTAGAGGTTAATAATAAAGAAGTATTATGCAATGCAATCAAGAAGCTTTCTGGCAAAATAGAAAATTTCACCTCGCTTTGGCCGATAGCAAAAATCATGGATCTGGCTGAGGTTCAGGGGCCGCTCCTTAGACTAAGCATGGGTAAAGGGAAGCTGCCATCTAAAAAAAATAGGGGACAACATGTGGCCATTATCGACCTGATCGACAAGGACGCCAATCAACTTCTGAGTAATTCTGTATTTAGTAAATGTACGGTCAGCAAATAGCAGTACCTCTTCACTAGTCCTAGCCAAGGTTAAAGCAGAACTTTGATGGCCCATACGCTACAGGTAAATCTACATCAAAATTCTACTGCCTAAAGCTTGAGCAGTTTATGAGGGAAATAAATACGTGCTTTTCGCTACTGAATGAGCAACACCACGAGGAGATATGTCATCATGATAGCCTGACGAAACTAATAATGCCACCATCTGAGTTCGGAACAGTGTTGATTTTCTAAAGGAGGGCTATGAGCAGAAGAATGATTTTAAGCGGATTCAGTGTCCAGGGACAACATTCTTTAGTATATATATATATAGATATATATATATATATATATATATATATATATATATATATATATATATATATAATTATATATATATATATATATATATATATATATATATATATATATATATATATATATATATAATTATATATATATATATATATATATATATATATATATATATATGTATATATATATATATATATATATATATATATATATATATATACTCGTATATATATGTACGAGTATATATATAACGCCAAACTAGCCGCTGTCATCTTTCCAGGCCGAGTTTAATAATTTAAAGAACGTTGCCTTGAACGCAAATGGGGCATACCCAGTACATTTTTGCGGTAAAAATCAGTCTTAAATATAGCAGCCAAGATAGAACATGTCATACTGAATACCAACAATACGCCGATTTTTCACCATATGGGCTATGAAGGAACCATACCTGACGTTACAATCCCTCGAAGTACTTAGTATGGAGGAAGCACGATTACTCTCCGTATCAGAGGACTATTCAGCCAATGATGACGGGTATATGTTTTTTCCGATTCGTGATACTATCTCCTAACGTCCATTCTATTGACCTACTGAGATTTGGTGAAATACTAGGAGGATGGTCATCGAGATGTTTCAAGAGATGCTCATAGTAAGTGGTCCACAGCTGGGAGGACTGGAGAGCTAGCAGATCAAGAGGTGATGAACTCAACTATGAGCACCATTATGTCTGTTTCCATTGCCTCTATATCCTATTAGAGACCACCTTCATAGCACTACAGCCCCTGTTGTGCTTTTGCTTCCTGCATCAAGCGTCTTCAACGGTCTCAGTCAAATAACGCGCACTTAATTCGAAATCCAAACAGCGATGAACTGTCTTTGTTGGCCGGGTCAAACCAGTGTTTGCTTTGTTTTTCCACTAGTCCCCGCCCTTCAGTTTTCCCAACAAATGCCTTTCTAGCTGTCTGTTGTTCATCCATACAATTCACGTGACCAGCCCATTATAGTTTCCGCAATCATCACTAAGACCTCCGGCTCGTCAAGAATTTCATACAGCTCATGGCTGTAAATTTGCCCAAGGTCTCCATCTAGTTTTGCTTGGATCATCCACCTCAGGAGCCGTCACTCAAAGGAGTCAAATATATTTGCATATGCTGTGGTCATATTCCATATTTCATGCTCAAGGCATAACGCAGATCTTATCACAGATTTGTATACTTAAAGCTTTGTTTTCCTGCGTACGCAGCTGGTCTTCAAGACCATCAAAACTGAAAAAAAAATTCATTTGCGGACTGCATTATTCAGCGTATTTCCTCTCTTTCATTGCTGTTTCTCGTTATTTTAGCGCTTAAATAACGAATTTGTTCACTTTTTCAATATTGTATTTATCAAGTGTGATATTTTGTATGTTGGAGGTATTTTACCTCAACTGCACATGAGATTTGTTTAATTTTCATTGATTTGAAGCCTTAATAGTTTCACTTCGCTGATGAGTTCTTTGGCAATTATTAATGGCCGTGAAAAAATATTGATACCGTCCGCATAGGCTACTAAATGGCTTGTCTTCTATAATAATGTACTTCGTGTATCTCTCTGCTTTGGTCCAATATTTGTATCAAAGCTGTCGGTAAGTTGGTTATTGGTGCGGACTTGAGAGGTCGTTGACGTCATTGCTATTTTTGGGAAGACGGACTAATTTGGCTGGGATACCAAAGCAAAGCATTGTTTGGTACAGTACGTTACGATCAATACTGTTGTATGCTTGCTTAAAATAAACCTCCTCTACATAAGCTGCCTCTTGACTTTACTTGTACCTCTTGCATCAAAAGGTAGCTTTCAAATGACGTATTCCAGAGCCAAATTTTATAGCGATGGGACCAGCTCATCTCCCTGTTTTAGTCCAATATTTGCGTCAAAGACATTGATGTGTTGGTTATTGATGTGGACTTGGAACGTTGTCGGACGGACAAATTTGATTGAGATACCAAAGCAAAGCATTATTTTATACAGTAAGTTCCAATCAACACTGTCGTTTGCTCGCTCAAACCCCACAAAAATTTAGTGTATGTCTATCTTGAACTGCCAGCATTTTTCAAGCAAACAATCTTTACCTGCTCTAAAACCACCTTGATACTCTCCAATAAAACTGTTGGCATGTGATCTGATTTGATTTGCTAAGATATTCGAAATCATTTTGTATACCGTACAAAGCAGTGATATGCCTCTATAGTAAATAATTGATTGGCTCCACTCATACGACATTTATTCCTGTTGCCAAATGTGCTGGATCACTTTGTGACTAGCTTTCTTCACACTGTTACCACTATATTTGATGAGCTCCACTAGAATCTCATCGATGTCTGGTGCTTTATTATTCTTTTGGGCGACGATGGTGGAACAAACTTCATCCAGAATCGGTGAAGTCAATGAAAGTTTTTCGAAAACATCTATAAGCTCCAATATTCTGGAGCTATTTGGAGGACTAAGGAGATTTTTGAAATATGATCCCCATCTTTCCTTAATCCTGTTTTCATCAGCGATTATGTTGCGTAGCCTTGGGCTGATAACCTCGTTTTTGGCTGTTCACTTCAATGTTTGTCTTATTTTTTTGCTCGCTAGACTAACATTGATACTTCTCAATTTGTCATCATAGTATATTCTCTTCTTGATTCTTATTATCGCATTCGCTACTTTCTAAGACTTTTGTAGTGGTCTCTCTTTGTCCTGATTGTCCAACCTAAATATGCTTTGTACACCTGATTCTTTTTATCAAACGCATTATCGTACTTATCATCAAACTAATCATTTCTTTCGCGGCGAGCTTGGTGTCCAATCGTTTGTTCTGCCACGGTCTTATTGCCACTTGCACTGCCACCCGTAGATCGTTGCTTCTTTTCAGCGTTATAACGGACATAATGGGAGTTAGCTAGTTGTCGAGGGTGTCCCCAAAATTTTTGGCTACAGATACCGTTTGGAGTCTTTGGATGTCCAATTTTCGTGGGAATGTTGGACTTTGCCGAATCCGAGTTTAACATATGAATTCCATAAGTTAATTTGATCAGGTCATGATCTGAGATAAAATTGGCTCCTTAGTATGTACGAGCGTTAAGTATGCTCAAAGTCCAACGTTGTTGGATCAAAATATGATCAATCTAGCTTTGTGTGTTCCCATACAGTGATATCCAGGTTATTTTGGAGATACGTCGATAAGTGAAGCAAGTAGAATACATCACAAGATGCCAAGCAGGCGCTGGCAGTTCACATTTGCTTCATTGTGGAGGCCATATCCTCCAGTCATCCCCCGATGAGAGAATTTATTGCTAGCCTTAGCGTTAAAATCGCTCATATTTATTTTTGTACCGTTTGCAGGCAGTGAGTCAAGTGAGTATACTGGTCAATTAAAATTGCTGAAAACCAAACGAAGTACCGCAAGGTTCAACGCGAAGCTCAACGGGTATAGGCAGCGGCATACAAATCAGTCAGAAAATGACCTCGCAAATTGATTAACAACAGCAAGGCTCACTGTAAGCAAGATCTAATGGACAATGTGAACAAGGATCCGTGGAGCCTTGGCTACAAGCTAGTTATACGGAAGCCTGGTGTCCTATGGATGCTTTGTAAACGTGAAGCAGAAAAGATGGCTGAGATAGTGTGGGCACTCTTCCCCACCCATCTCTTCTATGTTCATGCTGTCCACAGTGAAACAGCAATCAAGTGCCCACTCTTCACACAGCCGGAACTGGAAGAGGCAGTCCTTTCGCTGAAAGCGAGGAAGGCTTCAGGCTCAAATGGTGTTCCAGGTAAGGTGTTGCAACTTGTCTATCACCACTTTCCTAACTTGTTGCTCAGCACACTCAACGCTTGCCTACGAAAAGGCGTTTTCCTGGTGCGATGTAAAGTGGCGAGGCTCGTGTGGATCAGCAAAAGGAAGGTAAATTCCAGTTTGCCGTCTAAATACCGCTCGTTACGCATGCTAGACACGGCTGGGAAAGTGCCAGAAAAACTCATCAAGGGAAGATACACTCACGCGATTCGTGTTGCCAGGGACCTACTTCCTCAGCAGTATGCCCTTAGAGTAGGACGCTCCATTAGCACGGTCTAAAAGGCAGAGGCACATAGCCACACCAAGCGATTGGTCTTTCTTTTGATCACATTTGATTTTAGGAACGCCTACAACTCTGCTAGATGGATGGATATGCTAGACACGCTAGAAAACAATTTTCCAGTTCCAGAATATCTGATGTGGCTTCTGACAGACTGTGTAAAGGATTGAAGCCAATTTTATGACACAAAATAGGGCCAACGATGAATGGAAGTTACATTGGGTGTTACTCAGGAATCTATCCTTGGCTTAGACGTTTGAAACGTATCTAAGAACGGGTTGCTGAGACTGAAGATGCCAGTAAAGTCGTGCTATGCGGATGATGATGCGGCTTTAGGTGCTGGAAAAAGCGTAACTTAGACTTAGTATGCTAATGCGCCGAGTGATAGACTAGATGACTATCTGTGGCTTCAGTTTGGTACAGGAGAAAACCAAAGTAGTCGTCTTGACAAAAAAAGGAATCCCCAGAGTAAGGATGATCAGTACTGGAAACAAATTAGTCGAATCAAAGCCAGCGGACAGGTATCTGGGGCTGCTGATTGACTCAAAGATGAGTTTTTCTGAGCAAATTAGGGCAACGGCTAAAAAGGCTACATCGGACGTATCAGCTCTAAGTCGACTCATGGCCAACGTAAATCATCCACGCCACTAATAAAGACTAACATAAGTAACCGATCACATTTTATACATACATGTACTAAATATTGTATGTATACACTATTACCAATATCTACCTGATTAGTTAGTTACGTAGATGAAAATTATCAATTATGTGAAGAAAATATGATACAGACAGCTAAAGCGTTTGAAAATGGAAATAAAATGACGAGTTTGTTCCTAGTAAAATCTTCCAATCAACTTCGAAATCTCAAAACGTTCTAAGATAAATCAGTAAAAGATATACATTTTAGTTCTCTATAGCTTTATCCCCGATGAGTTTTATATAAAATGGAAGGAAAAATAGTTTTCAAACCAACTATAATGAAAAACGAGAGATACTTCAATTTTTCAGCAAATTCATCATTTTTGCCGGTTCATATATCGCAGATGTTAAGGTGTAGGTAAAGCGAAGTGCCTATTATTTTCAATGGGAGTTTAGCAAGGAACATTTTTTCTACCCATACATTTTTAGGTAAATTTCTCGAGAGAAATTTACCCATTGCGGAGAGCATCATATATATATATATATATATATATATATATATATATATATATATATATATATATATATATATATATATATATATATATATATATATATACATACACATATATATATATATATATATATATATATATATATATATATATATATATACATATATATATATATATATATATATATATATATATATATATATATATATATATATATATATATATATATATATATATATATATATATATATGGGATATAACGAAATTTGTGAGCACGCTAGAGGTTGCAATTTTGCTTTGATTTTCACAAAATTTTCAGGAAAGGTGTATTGGGTAATTATCTCGGTTAAGTTCGTGAACCACCTATATCGGCCGGGCAAAAACAAAATGGCGGCCATTTTAGACGAAAAATCGCGATTTCTGTTCTGACCAAAGTGTAGCTCCGATTTGGATGAAATTTGGTACAAAGATTCATTAAAGTATGTGATGAATCTCACAATAAAGAATCTAAAGTCGGTACGGCAGAAACAAAATGGCGGCCGCTCAAAGGTCGAAAAACGTGCAAAATTTTGTTGTTGTAATAGTGGTCAAAGCTTTCAACAGATTTTCATGAAATTCGATAGTTTGATAGAAATTATAAGTATCTAAAGAATTACGTAAAAAACCTGGAGGTCAGGTCGCAAAAAACAAAATGGCGGCCAGTTCAATGTCGAAATTTCAAAGGCTTTTAAAAGTCGCAATTTTGATCCGACATATATGAAACTTGGTTTCAAGATAAACCTTACTTACACCTACAGTTTTCGATATTTTGATGATCATGCATGTGCAAATTTCAAAATGGCGGCCGTTTAAATATGCGTTTTTTTTTTTTCATGTTTTTGTGGCCCCCTAGCGGTCACATTTTCCAACGGATTTTGATGAAACTTGAGATTATGAGTCCCTGTACTATGTTCTTGTATTTTGAAGGAAATTATTAAAATTGTATGAAAAATAAAAAAGTCAAAAATTTAAAGCCTAATATTTTTAGCTGCGATTTTCTTGTAAAAATTGAATTATTTTGCCCTGTCTAGAGTGAAACTCCTATTTGAACCAGATAGTACATTGATTGATGAGGTCCTAGCATACAAAGATTTAAAATAATCCAAAATCAAATGCATGCATTCAAAATGGCGGCCCCCAAAGGTCTGAAGGCAAGCGCAATTCGCTATTTTAGTGCCAACTGAAATAATGAATATTTTTCATTGAAACGTTTTAAATGACTTTACTTGAAAGAACTTATAAACCAGATCATTTTTAAGATATTGTATAATATTTTGAACAATACCCTAAAAAATTATAAAATCGCGACTTGTCTGTCTGACCGTTCCTCCACCCGCTTGTTCGTGCGTCATAACAAGTTTTCTCGCAAACCACATGAGCTAGAATGAGGAAATTTTCTACGTAGGTCAAAGGTGGTGCCTCTTGAAATTTGCAGTGCAAGAAAATATTTTAAGGTATTTAAGGGGGGTCTCCCCATACAGGCGGATGGCATACAATTTTTTTTATTTCTGTAGCCCTCTAGCAGCCAAGTTTCTCAACAGATTCCGTTGAAACTTGAAATTATAAGTTATTAAGGCAAGTTAATTTAATTTGATTAAGCAAATCGAATGACAAATAAAACAGTCGAAAATTTACAGCTTAATATTTTTAACAGCCGATTTCAATAAAAATCGAAATGACGGCCCTCACAGTTCAGAAAAAAATTGAAATGTATATATTAATGGCAATGCAAGTGCTGATTAAACTTTTATGGAAATCTTTTGAAATTAACTATTCGAGCTTTTTAAGCCTTTGTGTGGTTACCACTGTGAACTGTGTAAACAGCAGATGCGAGAAGGGCGAAACCGGTATTTATATGTTTACAACAATATGTAATCCATACGCATGCAACTCAATTTAATTAGCAAAATATTTGCGCCCCGATAAAAGGTTTCTAAAATCGAACGTGGCCAGATTTTTTTATTTTAATAAATACTCACGTGGTACTACGAAAATTGCAGAAAGAAGTTTAGTAGTAGGCAAGCCAAATTCTTTTTCGAAACTTTACGCTACATACGAGAAATTCACCTTTCCGGCTGGTGCTGCCAACGGGGATTTTTTAATAAGATTTACTTTTTTTGAGGTATATGAACAAAACTGAAAAAGGGGATCTTTACCTCTTCCCCTTACGCCCCGCAACACCGAAAACTAAGACGATTTTATTAAGTTCAACTCAAGGGACCTTCTTTTATACTTTAGTGAACGATTTGGAACTACATGATTTTTTGCAGCGTAAATCCTAATTTGACTGGACAATTACCTTAGAACAGCCATCTAAAACTTGTCAACTGGCACATTAATGGCAATATATTCAGCCAGTTTCTATTGGGAGGGTTACACTAAGGCCTTTTGCATTCAAAGCTTTAAATCTGATTTTTTAGTAAACATTGAATACGTCCTCAATATTTTAAAACATCAAAAAGGTTTCTACACCAAACCCTCAAAAGCAATCTGATTTAGAATTCGGTACTTCATTTAACAACTTGTAACTATTTCATTCATTCATCAGGTAAATCCACTCCAATTTTCAATAGAAATCACATCGAGCATTCCAGCGAAATGTTAAATAGCAGTTCAATTGCTTCGATATCAATTAAATATGATCCAGATACGGTTCTTGATTGATTTCTCATTCACTAAGAACTTTTATACAGTACACATCCTTCTATCCACATACATGTTGGACGATCTTACAAGAAGTTGAATTATTGCAAATTGAAAGACTTTCTCCATCTTCTAGTAGTGCACGATTTCTAGAGTAAATAGTCGAAGTAATTACATGTCAGTGAAGGTGAATGAAATAGATCTCTCTTACTTCATCTTCTTCATACACTCCACGTACCAACATCCGGGTTATACGTGAGCTACCTTATCGAGCGTTATCCTTGTATTATAACATATAAGTAAGCAAAGAATCTTTGTTTGCGAAGCTGCATGCAACAGGACCACATAAATGCAAGCTGTGTGAACATGCTGAGAGTTGATGCAGCCAGTTAAAAGTTGCAGTACCATGAATGAAACCTATGAAAAGAACAGGCACATAGGTTATAAATGTATGTCAGCTAAATTATCTTGAGCTTCAAATGAAATTTTTGTTTGGGACATCTGAGATAATGAGCAAGAAAAGTTCTTAATACTAACTTTTCTCTATGTACCAGAGAGTTTGAACATTTGCAGATCTTTATTCTTCAACAATATTTAATTATAACCTTGAAGTTACCGTTTATACATAAAACAAAACGTTTATACTCGTAAATAAAAGGAAATTTACAAAAATGCCTGACAATTAGTTTTCAATGTTTTTCTTATTAAAATTAAACAAAAACTCTTACTCATGCCAAAAACTGTCTAGCGCAAACTGTATTTGAGATGAATAATTCATAACTCCTCCACTATTAACGATACAACGAACAACTCAAGAATAAGACGGAGAAGAAGAACTTAAGTATTAGTTCTCAACAACTTCAAAATGCTGACTTAACTAGTCTTGAAAAAAATTCTGACATTATTTTTGATTTATAAGTGCATATATATCCTTTACTATCCATGCAAGACATTTGAAATATATACATAAGTTTTCAACAATTTCTCGAACAACAAAGCACACATTTTTGTTCTCACGTACTATCATTCATAAGACTTCCATGGCTGAATCTGAAGATGGACTCCAAGCCATGTTTCAGATCTAACGTAATAAAGGAAGATCCGCTTCTCGTGATATCGAGACGTATAGACAGGAAGCAAAGACTGATTTTAAATTCGGTATCTGTTTCAGGAGACTAATTGAATAGAATTGGAAATGCATTTGGCTGGATTGGCTAAGGTTGCAGACATGCACGTTGCTCCTGACAGGAGCGAGTTGGCCGGGTTTAATGTATTCAAGGAAAAGTATATCCATAGGGAACGTGAAATGAAGTTCGTTTGAGTTAAAGGATAACATTTGCAGGCGTGCAATTTAATAGTGAAGAGAGGAATAGTAGGACGATATGCATATCTGATGGATATCTTGAAATTTAGAGGAACCTAGGTTGGGTAAATTTAACTTGTCCTAATTGTTATTCGATTTCTTTGCTTTCGAGTTAATCTAGTTATAATTAAAGTAAGAACAAAGGTTTTAAAAGAAAAATTCCACCAACAAGCAAAAATGATGCACTGACAGAAGAAACCACGGGTCATTAAGCGGAAGATGGGGCAAATTAACGAACGTATGGCAATAAATGAAGCCAGCTCAGCGAACGTCTCAATTAAACAGCTTCAAAGAGGATTCACACTGCGCACGAACTTCTGCAAAGGCGCAAAGGGTACAAAATTAGGCATTTTTATCGAAATTTAAAACAGGTGGAAGTTATATTTCTTAAAAACTTCTCACAGCACATTTGCCAAAATTGGAAGCATTCAAGTGGCTGAGGAAGTGTCTTGGCAACTCTAACAAAAGTAGAAGAGATACAGGTAGCTATTTGTGGTTTCAAAAAGAACAAAGCTGTTAAAATTGACAGGATATCGACAGAATTGCTCCAAGGAAGAAAAACGCACATACACAACCCCCTTCAACAATAGTTAAACTGTGAAATACGAGCATGAACAGAGGAGTAGCTACCAGATGACCAGCGGAAAGGCTTTATATGTCACTTACATAAAATTGTGTCTTACATGTAAAAACTACAGAGGATTTGCTCTGTTGTCTTTTGAACTGCTGTCTAAAGTCATTGTATGAAGACTGAAGTGCTATTATGAAAATGTCTTTTGAGAGTAACAACGTCGTTTTCAAAGTAGGTAGTCTGCGATTGACCAGATATTTTCAGGCAAACTGGTACTTGAAAAAAGCTCGGAATATAATATCAATATATACCAGCTCTTTATATACTTCAAACAAGCATAAGACAGTGTTGACAGAAATATCTCCTACAAAATATTACTTAAATTTAACATCTTAGCTAAGCTCGTCTACGTGACCAATGTTACACTGCTAAACACCAAGTTTCCTAACAAAGTTAACGAAGATTTGACTATCCAGCTAAACATGCGAATCACCTAGTGATTGTCAGTCCCCGCCAAATAGGGGCATAGGAGCCATCATACACGAGCCAGCCAAAATCACCACCTCACTTTAACAGACGCAATTTCGAGTATTTCATTTAACAAGTCTGGTAGTGTATTAGATGGTTATCGCGATTTTTTTAAGGCTATGAGGTGAACGCAATTAATGCTTGAGTATTGGGCTTCCATGCTTGCAAGTGACTGGACCACCCACAAGACATATCTTCTGTCAACCTGAGAACTTAGCCTGGAACCGTTTGATACCTTATTTGCGGGCCAGGCCTGTTTTTGCTACACCATGAGGTGCCTCCAAGCTGAGTGATCCTTCTTCTAGTGGGAGGGGCTGGGGAAGAGGAATTGATAGACAAATGACTCCCCAGCCCTGATGTCCCGGGCTGCTGTGATTCCATTTTTAAGACTGCCCGAAGATAATGTGCCACCAGGTTCCATTTATAAACCGATACAAGCATCACCACGACTAGAACATCAGGAGTAAGCTCTCCCGTTTCCCTGTAGGGGTCATTTCGCGGTCCATCCTATTCTTTTAAATGCAAAATATATGTGGCAGGCATCGCCTTCTTCTCTTGGGTTAAACTAATAATCGGGGGTCCGTGACTTACCAGTCTTGTGTAAGTAAGACTGAAAGTACCCATGTTTACTCAAAAGATAGAAGTCAGTCTCACCATGCCTTTGATTTAGCCACGGTCTCACACCCTGGATGGGACCCTGAGTTCACCTTCTCTTCGTACAATTCACCCAAAACTGTTGCCAATCGTTGAGTAGGCACCGTCTCTACTCGCGGGCAACCATCTCCCTCGCATCCTCGTATTGATGTAGATAATAGTATGGCATTTTCAAGAATCAAGCCTGCAATAATTTCGCCAAATGAGAGACTGTTGGGTATGAGGATGTAATCTTTAGTGCTCTTTTTTTCTGAACCTCTACCAGGCGTTTTTGGTATACGTCCTTACTGAGAACATCACCCCATATTTCTGCTCCGTACAGTAGCACTGACCCTACAACGCCCATCAAGAGGCATCTTCTTAATGGGTTGGGTCCCCGTACGTTGGCCATAAGTCGATTAAAAGCCGATACTCCCGAAGCAGACTTCTCAACCGTTGCTCTGATTTGCTCCAAAAACTCATCTTTGTGTCAATCAGTACTCCCAGGTACTTTACCGTTGGCTTCGATTCGATCAGTATGTCGCCAATACTGATCATCCTGACTCTAGGGATTCTCTTTTTTGTTAAAATGACCACCTCGGTTTTCTCCAGTGCTAAACCGAGCCCGCAAGTAGTCATCCAGTATTTCACTTGGCACATTGGCATACCACACTAAGTTACGCTTGTTCAACAGTGTGTCCAGCGACCAAAGCTACAACATCATCAACATAGCGGATCAAGTGCGACTCATCTGGCATCTTAAGCCTCAGTGGCCCGTCGTAAGACATGTTCCATAGGTCTGGATCAAGGATAAGTCCCTGGCCAACATCCAATGTAACTTCCATTCTTTGTTGGCCCTGTGTCGTGTCATAAATCAGGCTACGGGCCTTCAGTTAGCCGCTCAGAAGATGCATCTGATATTATGGGACTTAAAAAGGGGTTTCCAGCATATCCAAAACATCCACCTATCCAGTGGAGTTGAAGGCATTTGTAACGTCGAGTCTCACCAACACGATGTTGCTGATAATGCGAGGGGGATGGTTATCCCCGAGGAGAGACAGAGCTCGCTCAATAATTGGCGACAGTCTTTGGTGAATTGCACGAAGGAAAGGTGGACTGCGCGCCTCATCCGGGATGTGAGACCGTGGCTGAATTGAAGGCATGGTAAGACTGACTTCTATCTGACCCAGCTTTTGAGCGGGCATGGGTGTTTTCAGTCTTACCTGCACAAGATTGGTAGGTCACGATCCCCCGATTGTCGGTTTTGCCCAGGGGAGGAGGACAATGCCTGCCACATATTTTTCGCGTGTACAAAATGGGTCAGGCTACGAAGGGAACTCTACAGGGAGACGAGAGAGCTCAACCCGGATAATATAGTTGCAGTGATGCTCGGATCGGTTGACAAATGGAACAAGGTGGCACATTATGCTCGGCCAGTCCTAAAATATAAAAGGGACTCACAGCAGCCAAAAACGAGATCTGGCCCGAAATAATGTATCAAACGGTTCCAGGCTGGGTTTTCAGGTTGACAGGGGAGGTGTTTAGTGGGTAGTCCAGTCGCTTGCGAGCATGGGAGTCCCACACTTTGTGCATAAATGGCATTCATCTCCTTACCACAAAAAAAACAAAAAAAAACACGATGTTCCGTCGCTTAGTGCGGCTGTAACCCTTTGCCATTTGAACTGCACTCAACACCTCTGCAATTGCATCAATGGTGTGTAATGGGAGCCGCAGTCGAAATATTTCTCGTTCCGTGTTTCATTGATCCTCTCTGTGTACTGTGAATGACAACATACATATACGAAAAGCTGCGAATTGTAATCAAAGCATCAGTGGGCACGGTGTCGTATCATGGATTAGCAGAAGTGGGTGTGTATCCATACTCGTATTAAGTATCAAACATATACACACAAGACTTCACAATCGAACGTACCACCTCAGTGGAACGAATTGGTTACACGCATTTGCGATAAGGCAAATTGAATCAAAGCTTGAGCTTTGTGGTTGCACCAGTCACAGGGAGTTGGCGGTAAAAATAAAACATTATAATCGAACTTTGATCATTTACTTGTTGAATTGTCTTCATTATTTTAGTTGATAAGCAATTAAGTCAGCATAATTATACTGTAAAACAATATTAAAGAAGCAAGAAAATGGAGATGTATTTCTCCATTTGCTGGCTTAAGGCGTGGGCTCGAGCTTATTCTATCCCAAGGCACTTGGCCCAGCATAAGAGAATTAAGAGTACGTTCAACTGCATACTCAAGGTATCTGCCCAAGTCTAAGCGCCCCAAGGCAGTTACGCCCGGGGCCTACAGTTGAACTAATATTAATTGATTTGTCAATCTGACTGCATGCTCAAGGGATCAGCCCGAGTATTAGCGTCCTAAAGCAATTACGCCCGGGGTCTGCAGTTAAAGTCTTAATTGATTGGTTTCTTCGAATTTTCTTTTCCCTCTGAATGACTAACAAATATAATTAAAGTAAATATAAATTGCATCCAATTTGATACGTATGCAAATATAAAACCTCATTAATTATCTCTGTATTAAATTATTAGAAGAATTCATTGGTAAAATATCGTATGAATATTATAAAGTCAACTGGACGTGTAATTGTATGGTCTAACAAAAAAAAATTAAGCCATTAAATAAACGAACACATTTTCACTGATCTAATTGGCAAGTATAAAGTTGCATGTAAGTATTATACAGTGAGTCTTTCTCTCTCTCGCTCCGGAAGCCTTAATGTGTATATAGGATACACATCATAACAAGCTCATGTGTGCCAGTATACATAGGGTGTATTGGTATTAAAGCAAATACCTGCTTTAAATTCATACTGCTGAGGAGATTGGTCCCCAGCAGCAGAAATTGCATCAGTGACTCCCCGCTCGATGAGTTAGCCTAGTACTTCCCAGCATGCATAACGGATGGAATGCAGACTGTTACCCGGGATATCCCTTTCCGTTGCAGATTAGCATGAGTGTTGCCACCTTCTATTGTACCGGGAAATTCCCGTCCCGTAGGCAAGTGTTGAATGAGCTGAGCAATAAGTCAGGATAATGGTGGTAGACAAGTCGTAACAACTCAGTTGGACCACCATCTGGACCTGAAGCCGTCCTAGCTTTCATTGAAAGGACTATCTCCTACAGTATGTCGGGTGTGGACCCTTGAATGCTGTATCACCATGTACAGTGCCAATACGGATTTGATAAGCGGGGGAGAGTACCTCCACTATCTCGTTTATCTTTTCCATGTCATGTTTGCAAGGTTTCCGTAGGTAATCAAGCTTCCGCATAACTATTGTAGCCAAGGGTCCACGGATCCTTGTTCACATTGTCAAGTAGATCTTGCCAGCAGCAAGCATTGCTATTGTTCTTCAATTTTCGAAAGCATTTCCGGGTTGACTTTTTTTTTCTTATACGTTCAATCCCTACCACTCTCTCCATCACACTTTTGTCGTCGGTAGAAGGGGCACACAAAATGCTGTGAAGTACTCCTTTCTTGCTAGTTTAGTTCAATTCGTAAACAGTTCTCAGATATAAAAAACAAATATTGTAATACAACGCAGTAAAAACTAAATATTGTAATACGACGCAGTCTAACAACTAGCTGTCATTAATTATCTCGATGTTATTGTGTGAAATGCCCAAAGATACTGCATTTTCAATCCTCCAGACATGTCATTAATTTGAATTTATTAGATGTTGCTGAAGTCTTTTCTTAAAAACCAATAAGGACTTATATGCTGCTATCCGATGGCATGCCATGTCACGGTTCCGTACGTGATGAGCCTTACGGCAAAGCTGGTAACACTCTCTCCACTTTTCACGCTGGGGCCTGCCGTTCCGGGTTTTTCGATGGGGCAGAGAAGCATTGCAAGCTGTCGTGATGATGCTCATTGTTGAGTTTAATAAATCTTAAGCTACCAGCTTTTCCATCCCCTGCGAATAGAGCACTGGCTGTAAGCACCTCGATAAACCTCTCGAAGTCCAGCCTTTCGACGTTCTACCCAATTTTAAAGGGTTAAGGGCATGGACATCAGGAGGCAACATCACTGATCTCAAGCAGAATGCACTGGTTGGTAGTCCTTTAATACTCTTCAATTGTGTATCCTCTATGCTAAGGGCTTCGAGGCGAATGTTACCTCCAATATGGTTCCTTCACAGCCAAAATGGCAGAAAGTCGTCGTATTTCCAGTGTTTGGTACAACAAGTGCTATTCTGGGCGGCATTTCTAAGATTCACTTTACCCGCGGATCAGTTTGAGACATGCACCACTCAATTGCTTTAGTGTTGAAGCCTCCCTCCACAAGCATGTTGCCATCTGCGTTCGATACAACACCCTCCAAGCATTCAGCTTGGCTTGAAAAGATGATATTGGTTCATTCAGCGTTCAGGTCCCTGAGCATTGAACGCAAACAAAATCAGCCCTACATCCACAGCCCCCCGCCTGAAAATTACTGTTCTAAACCCAGATGGCGCAGTACTAGTTTCATTGAATTATCATGGTGTTGCTCCCTCAGCAGCACTAAGTCTGCTTTCATGTCCCTCGCAAACTGCTCCAGCAGATTTTGGGCGGTTGAATGCGGCGTAGGTTTAGCTGCAGGATGCGTGTCATTGAAGTTCTGATTTTGCCTTAGCTACGGCTTCATGGGAAACCTGAAATTTTCCTGATCCTAATACATGGCCAAGATTCGGTCTTGGACCAGCATCCTTGTAAAGAATACAGTGTACCTCCTTCGTACACTCTTTTCTCTCATGTCCCATTTCACCGCATTTGTAACATATCGAACTCTTATCGGGTCCTTTGCATATTTGTGCGGTGTAACCATAGCCAAGGTATTTGAAATATTGAAGAGGCGCTGCTCCTTGCCATATTTTGCAGGTAACCCACCCTGCTCTTATTTTTCCCATATCCAGAAATCTTTCGGCGTCTTTTTCTGTCATACCAATGATGGCCATGGGTTTTCCATATGATTTCTGGTGTCAGGCGGGCTTTAATCTTGTCGGATCTAGGGAACTCCTTTTTGATGGCCTCTTCTACCTCGGCCAGGACCGTGATGCATTCAATGTCTCTTATTTCGATCGTTGCCATCGGTTCGAGTGAGGCTATAGTTGTGCCTTTGTTGAGAACATTCTTTACTGCGTTGTGAAACGCTTCTTTATTGTTGACTTCTGCTCCGACTTTAACCAGTATGTGGCTTGACCGCGTTGGTCATCTACGTTAATGGCAGCATTGGTATCTTCGAGTCTCACATTTTCCCTGATATACCGCAGCACTTCTGCGTAGGATTGACCATCTTAGGGTTTCAAGGTAGTGCCTGTTGCCGGAAACTTCTTCGGGGCTTCCACATGATACTTTTTGAAGGAGTTTCTTTGCGGGCTTTTTTCACTTCTTTTGTCAGAACTGTCTAAAAACTCCGATCTGGCACTCCACGCGCATCAAGTAGCTCTTCATTTCTTCTTTTATCCCAATCTCCTTTGATCGGGCTAGACGCCATTCTTTTATTGATGTTTGATGGTGAAGCTATTCAAACGTGCCCTTTAAGTTTAGCCTTTAGAGGGTCTTTTGCTTACTGTTCTTTTTCAGACTTCTGGTCCTCTTTGGCCTTTAACCACCTCCTCCGATAATGCCCTTTGCGGTCAAATAGCTCCTCTAGAGTGAGGAGCCCAATCTTAACTCCTTTGTTGGTTTTCGGTGAGTTGCTAGCAGATTTTGACACTTTTAGGAACATCTCTCATGTTATGAATTTACCTTTTTTCATAATTTCACTGAACAGCAATTGTACTTTGCGACCGCTTTTCTTAGAAGTGTTTATCGGCTTTCATTTCCGAGCTCAGTACTTCCACCACGTTTTCGACGATGGCGATAAAATCACTCAACGGCACTTTATTTGTCTGGTCACGCCTTTCGTTTCCTGCCGTGATCTCATTGTAGATTTCAGAACGGCTTGTTATTATTTTGGGATTTTCGACCCTTGCTCCGGTCACTACGGCAGTGATCGCAGCATTAAACATCGAATTCTAGATGTTCTTTATATTTTTCTACTGATGTTCGAACATCTGGCGCATTTTGCAGAGTTTCTTGCTTTTCCTTGTTAGGATGTTCCGACATTTGCATCATTTTCTTGCAGCGCCAAAACACCACAGGAATCTCAGTCTGGACAAGATTGTCTGTTAATCTCCGCTTTTTATGCAACTTCACTGCCATTATATTCATCGTCGTTTTTATCATCGTTAGTACCTCTCCCGATGTGCTCTTAACATCTTGACTGCAGCCACTGGTTGTGTCGCGGATATTATTATTTTTGCTTTCTTTTCTTGTAGTTTTTTATATTTTTTATGGTTTTTATTTGCTCTAGTTTTACTGGGTCCTCCCTCGTAGCCGCTAACTCCGTTTATGTGTATAGTCATATTTTTGGTCCTATGGTTACCTATGCAGACCAGGAAGTCCATGGGAGGGTTGACACAAGCTGTTATGGGGACAAGTGCTCAGAGCCAGATCAGCGCTAATCGGGAGTCCATATCAACCGACTCTACACCCCCACCAAGCCAATGGTGTTCTCGCAGGAGTGTTAGCTCAGTGCTACTGTGCAAAACAATTAGATCCAAATCATTCCAGCCCATCAAGAAAACGCCTCTTGATGAGTGCTGTAGGGTCAGTGCTACTATACGGAGTAGAAGTATGGGACGACGCTCTCAGTACGAAAGTATACCGAGAACGCTTGGCACAGGTAGAAAGAAGGAGAGCACTGAGGATTACATCTTCGTATCCAACAGTCTCTGATTCGGTGATGAGAGTTATTGCAGGCGTCATACCTATCGCCATCCTTGCCAGAGACTGCCACGCTTTTTATCCACGCCGAGGCGAGGATGTGAGGGAGATGGTTTTCTCCGAGGAGAAGCAGTGCTCACTCAACGATTGGCAGCAGTTTTAGATGAATTTTACGAAGGGGAAGTGAACTGCGCCCCTCATCCCGGATGTGAGACCGTGGATTAATCAAAAGTATGGTGACACTGATTCCTCTCTGATGCAGCTTTTGAGTTGGCATGGGTGTTTTCAGCCTTACCTGCACAAGATTGGTAAATCACGATACTCCGATCGTCGGCTTTGCCCAGGATAGGATGACAATACCTGCCACATATTTTTTACGTACACAAAATGGGAAAGACTGCGAAGGGACCTCTACAGGGAGATGGGAGAGCTCACCCCGGATACTATAGTTGCGGTGATGCTTGAATCGGTTGACAAATGGAACGAGGTGGCCCATTATGTTCGGGCAATCCTAAGAGATAAAAGGGAATTAAAGCAGCTCGAAGCATTAGGGCTGGGGGACCGCTTGTCTGGCACTTCCTCTTTCCCTCTCCCCTCCCGCTAAAAGAGCAATTAATCAGCTTGAAGGAGCCTCACGGCATAACAAAACGAGACCTGGCCCGAAGTAATGTGTCAAACGGTCCTAGGCTGGGACGGGGAGATATTTAGTGGGTAGTTCATTCGCCTTCATGAAAGCATCAGAGTGCCTCACTCTGTGCATAAATGGCATTTACCTCCCAAACACAAAAAAAAAAACAAAAACCATCATATTCGCCAGCTAAAACATGAATTTCAGTTAAACAAAAATAAATAGCTACCCTTCGGAAGGTACAACACAGATTCACACGGAAATCGTGAAGCTTGAGCGAATAAAAATTCCATCATTTGCCGGAAGTTGTATTTTGAGACCTATTTAAAAGCATGGTGCACAACAGCATACAGCATAATGCACTCAGAGTGGAAGTAGAGCAGTTAGCATTACGGAGGAACGAGGTGGCCCATTATGTTCGGGCAGTCCTAAGAGATAAAAGGGAATTAAAGCAGCTCGAAGCATTAGGGCTGGGGGACCGCTTGTCTGGCACTTCCTCTTTCCCTCTCCCCTCCCGCTAAAAGAGCAATTAATCAGCTTGAAGGAGCCTCACGGCATAACAAAACGAGACCTGGCCCGAAGTAATGTGTCAAACGGTCCTAGGCTGGGACGGGGAGATATTTAGTGGGTAGTTCATTCGCCTTCATGAAAGCATCAGAGTGCCTCACTCTGTGCATAAATGGCATTTACCTCCCAAACACAAAAAAAAACAAAAACCATCATATTCGCCAGCTAAAACATGAATTTCAGTTAAACAAAAATAAATAGCTACCCTTCGGAAGGTACAACACAGATTCACACGGAAATCGTGAAGCTTGAGCGAACAAAAATTCCATCATTTGCCGGAAGTTGTATTTTGAGACCTATTTAAAAGCATGGTGCACAACAGCATACAGCATAATGCACTCAGAGTGGAAGTAGAGCAGTTAGCATTACGGAGGCAAATTACTACCGGGAAGTTACTCTGTGAGCGGTACGATAACCGTCGTATCATAGCTCGAGATGTGATGCAGCGGTTTTTCAGCATTGAGTAGTGTACTTGTATTGATCCGTCAGGGCTACATCATATACTTGACATAATGAAGAAGCTTTTAGCTAGTCTGAAAACACAGTGCTGATTCCTTTTCATTAGCAACAATATTCCTACTAAACTAAAACTTGACGATGAATCAAAAAGAGAATGGCAAGAAAGCATTGCTGACTCCAATGAAATCCCGTCTCTAAATCAACTTTTAGAGCTCTTAAAGCAGCTTTTTTTAATGCCAGAAGCATTATCATCTGAAAAACCAAAGGTAAAGGCATTGAAAGTACACACCGCACAGCCAAACTCCAATTTGGTATGTCAAATGTGCAAAGCAGGGCATAAGTTGTTTGAATGCAACACCTTTAAACAAGCAAGAAATCAAGCACGACAAGATCTGGTGAGAACAGCAAATATGTGCTTCAATTGCTTCAGTACACAACACTGAGCAAACCAATGTTCATCCAAACGTGGGTGCAAAATCTGCGGAAAGAGGCACAACACACTCTTGCACCCACAAGGAATAGACTCCCAAACACGAGGACCAGCACTAGGACTATCCTCGGTACAAGGTCATGGGGACTACACAAACAAAATTTATTTGCTTCAGGCAACGGCACAAATTCAAGTCAGCCGTCCAAATGGAAAAATTCTAACGTTTTCAGCATTACTCGATTCAGGCCAAACGTACAGGATCACGACTCAGAACTAACAGAATCGCTGCCAGAAAACTTCACATCCAAAGAAGCGACAAAACTCTGCGCAATCGTCCAAGCCGAACATGGAGAATTAGAGAAACTCATTTTCACTCCATTGATCCTGAAAACAATCACAGCATCAATACCATGCACCAAAGTTCCCTTCCATATTCCACAGGGACGTAGTCTCCAAGACTTAGCAGATCCTATGTATTACAAACCAGCAAATATCGACATTCTTCTTGGAGAAGATTTATATGATAGACTCTTACTATTAGGTCTTTTGCCTGGCCAACTGTGCGCTAAAAGGACAAAGCTTGCATGGGTATTTTTTGGGTTGGTACCGTGCAAGACGACAATTTCATTGTGTGCATTCGTATCATATCATGAACTAGAAGAAAGAAACTCTTCGGCAATTCCGGGAAACTGAAGAGCTTCCGACAACAAGGCACCCGACAGAGGAGGAAAAATAAAATGAAGATCATTATATACAGACAGTGGTGCGGCACCCAACCGGTACACACTCCGTAAGTTTACCATTTAAAAGTGTAATGGTTCCTTGCACCAATATCGGTTCAGGTAATTAGAATAGCAAATCCTGCAAAACCCAACGCTTTACAAAGAATATTGCAACTGAATGCACTAATAAATCAACCTGTCATAAGTCAAAAATACCTGCCGATCGGACAAAAATGACATCAGCGTACTATCTGCCTCATCATGTCGTAATCAGAGAAAATAGCAACACTACTAAACTGAGCGTAGTGTTTGATGCATCCCAGAAAAGTTCAAATGGAAAATCGCTGAACGACGTCCCACATACTAGACATACAATTGAGGGCAATTTGTTACATCTGTTGGTACCGCGGAGACAATAGAAGTATGTTTATGCAGATGAAATCGAGAAAACGTATCGGCAGATATCAATTCATGAAAGGGATCGACATTTCCAAAGAATCTTATGGCGATTCAAGACAACTGTCTTCCATTCGAGGAAATGGTCTTCAAATCATCCAAAACTATTCGAGCAAGTCAGTATCAGAAAGAAAAACACAACTTCCCTTGCACATAGCAGTATCGGAAAATATAAAGAGATTGGGAGTGCAATGGCACCCAACAGATGATGAGTTTTCATTCTCAATCACAAAGCCAAATAACAAAGTAACCCTCACCATACGAAGTATATTAGCAGAAATTGCAAAACTGTTTGACCCAATAGGTTGGTTACAACTATGCATTATCATAGGAAAAAAATAAACAACGCTTTAAAAACTTTGACTGGAAGAAAAGGGTTGAGATGATCCAATGGAGCTTTCTATTATCAAGGAATGAATGAAACTACGAAGCCAATCACCAGACCTCGAGAAACTATGCATAAAGTGCTGGATACAATTCACTACTTCTCACCAATTTGGACTGCATGGCTTTTTTGACTCCTCCTCAACTGCCTATACTGCAACTGTTTACATCCGAGTCACGACTGCAACATAAACAAGCGTGATACTTATAGCTGCAAAGCCTAAGGCTGCTCCACTGAAGATTCAATCTATACCTAGACTAGAACTTAACGAAGCTGTGCTTTTGGTAAAGTTAATGCACGAAGTTATCAAAGCATGTATCTGGACTACCGCAACTCGATATTATTGGACAAACTCCACTGTAATGCTCTCTTGGATTCAAAGTGCTCCTGCTAAATGGAAAATTTACGTCACCAATCGAGTAAGCATTATTCAAGAGCAACGCACGACTCATTCGTGGCCTTTAGCAATAAAGCCACCAACTTCGGAAGAAGAACGAAAGATCACATCTTTAGTAGCCACTATAGCAGAGTCTCCTGAAATCCTCAAAAAGTATTCATCACTCAATAAACTGCAGAGAATAGTTGCACTTTGTCAACGATTTGCATTCAATATAAGGTTTTCTAAGATAAAACGGGTAGTCCGCGTGGCTTAGTGGTTAGAGCACTAAGCCCGTAAGCCGAAGGTTATGATACGTGCTGGTTTCAAATCAGAACGAATCGCAGCTGGGTGGATGGACACAGGGCCAAAGCGTGATAATGATCATATCACCTTGCAGTGTGCCGATACATTTGATCATGACAATGAGATACTCTAACTATTTCTCAGCGAAGGCCCGAAAGGGGCTGTAGAGCTACAAAGAAGAAGATAAACGGATTGGCAACTTGGCAGAATCTGAACTTCGGAAAGTGACTAACACCAAATTCAACAGTTGTCAAAAACAAATAGCATTCAAAAAACCAGTAATGTAAAATCTTTACTGCCGCGGATAGATCATGAAGGTATCCTCAGGGTGGGCGGTCGAATTCAACATTCCCATATCGAAGAAAGAACAAAACATCCAGCAATCATCCCAAACGGTCTCTTAGCAAGGCTGGTAACACTACAAGCTCAAAGACTAACTCTACACGGGAGTATTCCACTCACTCTGGCTACTCTTCGTCTGTCATATTGGATACCTTTTGGACAAACACTACTGAAAACAAGTTGGGTAGACACACCTATGCTCATGTCAGAAGGGTTTTGTACTCAACTTACAAAATGCAGTAACCAGCAACGAATAAAATCAAGAAACATGTCAAAGACGATTTTATTGGAGAAAATGTGAAATTCGAGGATCATACTATTATTAACAAAGTTGAAAGAATTGTGAATTCTGAGGTATTTGTTTTAGTTATACCCATAAATATCTCCCTTGATAGTTTATCCAGATTTTTTAGAAACACATTTTTCATGTATTTCCACCCCCCCCCCCCTGTGCCCCCACTGAAGCAAAAACTGTCAGTTTAAGAACTGTTTTGAAAAGCTCTCATAGAGAACTTTCAGTTGATATTCATATCGGCTACCTTTCATTAAATTTTTTTCAGGGCCCACTCCTCTGTACTGTAATCATCGATTCATGGCCTATTTTTTCGAATCCTACAAAGCCCTTTTGCTAGGAGCTCTCTCCTGCCTCTTCGAATTGTTTCAATTGTATGTACTCATTTTCATGATACCTATCATTCCTGAAATTTTCATGCAAATCCAAAGCTGTAGTGTCTAAATCGATAAAAAGCGTATATGGCTCCATAGCCATATGTTTCCATAGTAATACAGGGCATATTGTTCCATAGTAATACGGGAAAATTCAAACCGCTATAACTTCGTTAAATATTATTCGATCTTTATGAAACTTTCAGAAAAAATCAATCTTATAAATAATCATCTATTTGCTAAATCTTATTGAATTTAAGGGTACCGTTTAGATTTTATTCAAGAAAACTTAAAATTGATAAATCATACTATTACTAACAAAGTTAAGTGAATTTTGACTTCTCATGTATTTGTTGTTGTTGTACTCATTAAGGCCTACATTCATGATTTTTTTCAGATTTTTCGGATGGAAGGTTTCCAATCGCGAGGGGGGGGTACGCGAAAAGTTCGTACATTTCCCCTTCCCCTGCCCCCCTTGGTACTAATAAGGCAATTTTAAGACCTGTTTTGAAAAGATCTCATTGAGACCTTTCTAATGACACCCTACTCGACTACCAATGGTGAAAAAATTTTTTTGAGGGGTCACCTCCCTATACGGGGAGACCCCCCTTAAACCCCTTTGAAAAATTTTTCCACCCTTGAACTTTCAAGAGGTCACCAGTTCTGACCTTTCCACAGAGTTTCATGGCTGTAGCCTCTATAGTTTCGGAGAAAAAGTGCTGTGACATACAGACGGACGGACGGACGGACGGACGGACGGACGGACGGACGGACGGACGGACAGACGGACAGACGGACACAGGTCGTGATTGCAATAGGGTTTTGTATTTTAGTACAAAACCCTAAAAAGTGTTACAAGAATGCATGACTTATTTTAAAATGCTCGCTAGACCCAATCCGCAGCGAATGGGCAATCTACCAGCAGTGAGATTACAACTGGAAAAACCATTCTTGCATATTGGGATAGATTATGCTGGACCAATCACCATTAAGTGGAGTGGAGGATGAGGTGCTAAGACGGCAGAGGCGTATATTGCAGTGTTTGTCTGTATGTACGCTTGCAGCAGAGGTCAAAATGGCTTGAGAAACAGGACAACCCTAAAATAGGCAAACTGGTTTTAGTCAAAACAGACAAGATTTCATCAATGCAATAGCCTCTAGCAAGGATAATGGAAATACATCCAGACTCAGATGGTCTTGTTCGTACAATGACCGTTAAATTAAAGGGCACCATTAAGAAGCGCCCGATCATTAAAATATGTAGGCTGCCATTTAGTGAATTACAGAAGCAATCAACAGAACGGTCAACCACGGAAAGTGAATCAACTACACCAAATGCTGCCAATTGACAAAAAGACCAACACACTGCAGTTCAGAAGAAAAGACGGCTTATACCAACATTAGGAAGTATTCCAACCATTTTGTTAACAACACTCATAGTTTTTGGAGTTTGTCCACCATCCACCTTATCAGCCGCAAAGGTGACAAAGGTAAATGGTGGGCAGTATATGGAACAAGTTGGAACAGCAAATCTGATTCGAGGAACGTTACGGGTTAATATCGAAGTTCCTGGTTCTGATCTAGATAAGGATGATAAAAACATCGGAACGATAAATTCAAGTTTAGCGTCTGTGTTCTATGGGTAGACGGATATGTGATGATTTACATTGTTGGAATCTAGCTAACTATATATCATAGTTCAGCGAAGAAACTTCACACAAAATCAAACTGCTACGTTTCATGTATATTCGAAAAAACGTAGAATATTTGGCCAAATGCTGACAGTCATCTTTGGAGTCAGCGACGAAATTTTTACCGATCTACAAAATTTATTTTCAAACCAAGAAAATCTAAAAACTCTCAAGGCAAAATGGTACTTCAAGCAACAAAGAAGTTGAACACTACCACCAGTAGAATTAATAACTGACTGAAAAGGTTTTCAGTACGATTCGCAAAATGAATTCAACAAATCAATGACGCAAAGAACTGGTATGCAATGACCGATGCCAGCCAAATAAATATCCAATTTTTAACGACCTACCAACGGGCCCTTAATTCTATTCAGGAAGTCCACTTCAAATACAAAAATATCTTAAATGCCATGAACACCAAACAAGGAATCTTGGAGTGCATCGAACTAGCCGACCTCCAAACGACAATAATACAACTTAGGACATACTACCCGCACATCTCTCGATTTGACACTCAACGACGTTAAATTAATAATCGATTCCCATGTGGACAGCATCAAAATTCATGGTTTTCTGCCAATCATCCATCACAGGGAGTTCGACCTCATCAAAGCCACAGCTATTCCTCATCAAGCAAAAGCCGATATATTCATATCATATAGAGTCACCAATTCAATCGTATGAATCAATTACCACGACCAGATTTACTTCGAAACAACTAGGGCAGATTTTTTCAGTGCACCAGAACTAACATCCGGAATATATTTTCTGTCAATCGCTACTTTAACTGATATGAGGGCGAAAACTAATAGTATTATTAAGGAACTCTACAACCTCCATGATCAACCAGCGTGTCCTGAAACAAATGATGCCTCCCAATACATGGTTATTCAGCACTGTACGACCCATTCATGTGCAATTAGTCTGCCAAAGAGTACGCAAGGACTTCTTGATCAACGAGACTGAGGTTATCGCCCCATCCAAATCATTCATGGACAAGCAAGAAAAATTTACAACAACAATCGATGAGATGCATTGGAAGACTATAAGACCTCACGCAACACTATCAACTATTTCTTTTTTCTTGCCCTGTGCAGTGTTTATCATCACCACAACTTATTATTGTAAGCGGCGAAACAAGAGGATCAACTGCACGCCACCAACATCTTCATTCACGACATGGTACAATGAGCATAGGCTATGAGACCCTTACGGTTCTTGGTGGGTGGTTATGTTAGAATAAGTTATAATTCCGAAGAAAATAAGTAATTGTTAGAATGACCAATGAATCAACTTCGCCATAGACGGTCCCAAGCCCGTTTGAGAACGGAGAAGGCATCCTCTTGTTTTCTCTTTTTCCTCATCCCAAACCCACCAAATAAATGGTAGGAAATGTTCTCGGGGTGCACATTGGGTTTACTGGTTCCACAGTAATGTAACACTAAGTGTCGAGAAATGCTAATAACTATGCATACATCTACAGCACTACTACTAAATTCTACTTACACCTCCTTTGTGAGTACGTAAGAGGGTGAAGACGAATCTTCCGCGCCTGATAACGGAATCGACGTAATAACCATGCCGCCGGTAGGGAGGTTGGGCGACGGGCTAACTCCCCGTCCCTTGAAAACGCTTAATTGTTTCGAAACCTAGAGATAGGCCTCAGAATGAATTGGACTCACGGCAACGACGTCGCAAACGAAAAAAGGGACTACGGCATTGGATCCTGGAAGGTCAGGTCACTCGATTACCCTGGCGGTGTTAAGGATCTTTTACAACAGTCTAGTCAATATCAATTAAAAATACTGAATCGGACTGGAAATAACGAACGCACATAATATGCAAAAGTGGGAAGCCTACTGGAAAACGAGAATTCAGAGTGGCCTTCATTGTGGATAGGGAGCTCAAATCGCACGTTATTAATTTTAAGGCAGTCAATGAACGGTTGTGTGTGATCCGTATATAAGCTCAATTCTTCAAAATCTGGCTGATTAATGTTTAGGCCGCGACCGAAGAAAAGGACGAAGAAACGAAGGAATCGTTTTACAATCACCTGGAAAGACTGGTCGATTTATTGCCCATTAACGACACAAAAATTATTCTGGGCAATTTCAACGCTTTGGTTGGCAATGAGCTATCCCAACGGGGAACGGCTGGACAATATAGCCTCCACGATGAAACAAATGACAACGGACAGCGCCTGATTGACTTTGCATGCAGCGGAAATCTAGTCATACATTCAACTTGCTTCCCACATCGACGCATTCATAAAATAACCTGAGTATCACCAGATGGCAACACACAAAATTAGATCGATCATGTTTTGATCCAACAACGTTGAGCCTCGAGCATACTTAACGTCCGTACATACCGAGGAGCCCATTTCAACTCAGATCATTACTTGGTCAAATTAAACTATCGATGTCGTATGTCAAAGGCATATTCAGAGAAGACCAGCCCGCTACAAAAACTTGACATCAAAAGGCTCCAAACGGCGTCTGTGGCCGAAAACTTCACTGAGACCCTCGACAACTAACTGGCTCCCATCTTACTAGACGCATCGTTAAAGACGAGCAACGAGCTCTGGATGGAAGTGAAAGCGGCTATTAGGACCGTGGCAGGACAGACGATCGGACATCAAGCCTGGCGCAAGAGGAATGATTGGTTCGATGATGAATGCCAGAATCCATTAGGTAAAAGAATTAGGCGTACAAAGAATACGTAGTTAAGAAAACCAGGACGAGGAGAGAACACTATGAAAATCTCAGAAGAGTAGCGAATAAGATAATTAGGATTAAGAAAAGAAAATACTATGTCCACCAATTGAGAAGTATAGATGTAAGTTTAGCGGGCAGTAACACAAGACAAGCATACAAAGTAGTGAAAAGCCTGAAACGTGGTTATCAGCCCATAACGACGCTCTGTCGTGATGGCAGCGCAATATAATTGCTGATAAAATCAAGATTAAGGAAAGATGAGCGTCATATTTCAAGAACCTCCTTAATTCTCTGCATAGCTCTAGAACATCGGAGCCTATAGATGTCTGTGGAGAGCTTCCGTTGGCCCCACTAACTCTGGATGAAGTTTGTCCAATCATCAAAGCCCAAAAGAATAATAAAGCGCCGGGCATTGATGAGATTCCAGTAGCAACAGTATTATTGGGGAATATCAAGGTGGTTTTGGAGCAGGTAGATCAACAACAGACCAATTGTTCACAGTCAAGCAGGTACTTGAAAAATGCTGGCAGTTCAAGATGGACATACACCAAATTTTCGTTGAATTCAAGCAAGCATACGACAGTATTGATCGTAACGTACTGTACCAAATAATGCTTGGTTTTAGCATCCCAGCCAAATTGGTCCGTCTTACTAAAATGACAATGACGTCGACAACCTCCCAAGTCCGCATCAATAACCAACTCACCGATACCTTTGACACAAATATCAGACTAAAGCAGGGAGATGGGCTGGTACCATTGCTATTCAATTTGGCTCTGGAGTAGGTCATACGGAAGCTACCTGTCGATACGCGATAGTATACAAGTCGAGCCAGGTAGTGGCCTATGTGGACGACATCAACATTTTGTCACGGTCATTACTAAAGAACTCTTTCTGAAATTCGACAACGAAACAAAACTAGTAAGGCTACAAATCAATGAAAATAAAACAAAGCTCATGACGCACTCGAGGAAAAATACCTCAAATGCACAATATCACACTTGGCGAATACAGTATCGAGAATGTTAGCGAATTTGTGTAGTTAGGTGCCAAAATAACGAAAAGGGGCAATGAAAGAGACGAAATATGCCAAAGAATACAGCTCACATATCAAATATTCTATTCAGTATTGACAATCTTGAAGACCAGCTGCATAAACAGGAGAACAAAGCTCCAAGTATACAAATCTGTGATAACACCTGTGTTGTGCAATGGGTGTGAAACATGGACCCTACCCCAAGCATCCACAAATATATTGGACGCCTTTGAGCGACAGGTCCTGAGGCGAATAATCGGAGCGAAGCTAGATGGGGACCAATGGCGAATTCGATACAATCATGAGCTGTATGAAATTTTTGACGAACCGGATGTCTCAAGGATTGTAAGACTGCGGAAGCTGCAATGGGCTGGACACATGAATCGTACGGACGAAGAACGGATACCCAATAAAGTATTCGTTGGGAGAACAGAAGGCTGGCGGCCAGTGAGGAAACCGAGGAAACGCTGGTCTGACTCGGTCGACGAAGACAGTTCACCGTCTCTCGGATTTGGGAATTGGAAGACGCGGTCAATGGACCGAAACAGTTGGAGGCACTGTTAGCAGGAAGCGAAGGCCCAAGAGGGGCTGTAGTGCCAAGAAGAAGAAGAAGAATAACCAATCATTGCAAGGAAAATGAATACTCATTTCCAAAACGTATTATACAATAAAGTTCAAATACCTTTAGTATCTTATAGTAATTACACGCGCCTGAAATACTGCTACTAACATCATCATATGTAATAATTTTTCTCAGAGCAAAGAATATTGAACTTTTGTATTTGTTGCAAATAACTACTTGGACACAGGACGATTGTCGGAAAATATGTGTGCGCGCGCAAGACAAAAAGTTGCACATTTGCAAAAATTAGGTATTCAAAGAAATAATCAATGGAATAAAGTCATTGTTATGCTAACAGTCGTTAATTGTGTTTTATTTTTGATTTCACGCAGGAACATCAACTCAATTATGTATGTACAGTATTTTTAAATACGTCTTTTTTGACGCCGTATTTTTAAATTAACTTTTTTGTCATTTTTCATTCATTTCATGTCCCAAGTCCATCGGCTTAGTTAGCACGCTGCTACGCATAAAAAGGCATACTTGAGAATATGTTCATTCATTGTATATGATAATGCTGGCAAGATCTCTGAGTTTTTACGTGCAAGATAATAGATATTGTCGTAGAGAACGATATTCCGATACAAATGGGGACGTGGCAATACGAATGTTTTCTCAAAATTAAATCGTCGCAAAATGAGTCTAGGAGGCGTGACAACTAAGTAATGAGACTGATTTTATTGCCATGCTTGTGGTAAATCTGCGACCTTTAAATTCCCTACTCCCTCACCAGCATCCTTCTCCTTTCCATTGATATATCATTGCTCTAGCCTGTTTAGGTCGCCTGCTGTGTCATTTTGAGGAGACGTGTGTTGGTGGTGCTTGTCAAGAAAATAGAGAAACGAAATCAAGAGCAACGCGTCGCGATAAAATTTTGCGCCAGATTGGGCGAAAAGGCTTCGGAAACGTACGCTGAAATTATAAAAGTGCATAATGATAGTGCTCTTAGTCGTTTGCAGGTGTTTCGATGGCATAATGAGTTTAAGGAGGGGCATGAAAGCGTGGAAGACGAGGCGCGAAGCTCGAGACCAATCGAGGTGCGGACTGACGCGAATACGCAGCCTGTGCGTGCTCTAATCCGTGAAGATCGGCGTTTAACAGTTTGAATGTTGGCTTCGGAGCTGGGTATGAACTGTGAAACAGTCGGACAAATTTTAACCGAAAATTTTGGGATGAAAAGGTTGTGCAAGAAGATGATTTCAAAGAACCTTTCTGAGGAACCTTCAGCGTGTACCAGTATTTGGCTTCTAAAGGGATCGCCGTGTTGCAAAAGCCGCCTTATTCACCCGATATGTTACCCTGTTGGTTTTTTCCGTTCCCTAGAACAAAATCGATGGTCAGAGGAACCCATTTTGAGTCAATTACGGACATCCAGGCGGCCGTGACGAGGGTGCTCATGAACATCCCAGTCAAAGCGTTCCAGAAATCGCGAAGCATGAAAAACGCGCTGGAATCGTTGTATAGCTGTCCAAAGGGACTACTTTGAAGGGGGTGGCAGAGTCGTAGAATAATTTTTAAATATACGGTTTTTTGGAACAGTCTTTTTACTTAATTGGCATACCTCGTAATTTAATAGTAAATAAGGTTTATAAATTGAAAATTATTCGTATTTATATGGAGACTTTATCAAAATAGCCTGATTAACAATTCTTCGGGCAATTAAAATGGCGGCAATCAGCCAATTACGATCCATCATAACTATAGAATATATCGGAAACTGTGTTAACCATTTAGTTAAAACTTGTGGTGAAGAATATCCTGAAGAAAATCAGGTGACTTAACTAATGTTTTACAGTTATCACACTAAAAACTAAGTATTTTTACGTGCAAGATAGTAGATATTGTCGTAGATAACGACATTCGGTTTCAAATGGGGACATGGCAATACAAGTATTTCCTCAAAATTAAATCGTCACAAAATGAGTCTATTAATGCATTTCCATACAAGCAGTTTGATTATAATCATCTTTCCGAGAATATGAAAACTTTTCACCAGCAAAACACAAAGATTCTGAATAACCCCACCAGCAAATAAGTTGTATTACCAGCGGCATGGACGAATAGCTTCCACAAGCTTCCATATTTTATGCTGCCACTTCCTTTAAGCAAATTTGCCTTATGTACTGAATGTCTGCAAAACGATCAGGAGCTTATAAATTGCGTATTTTAGAAGTTTGACTGTTAATTTTTCGCGCTGCATGGTTCAATCACAGTCTAAATGTTGGTTTCACTGATTTTTCTATTAAGCTACTTTTAAAGTCACCCAGTTGTGCTCATTCAAAAAACGAAAATATCACACACGACTCTTGGTGGTAAGCAGGAAAATTCATTCACTTAATAATTACTTTAGAAGGACATAAAGGTTAAAAAAGCATTTATTCCTTGCCTCAGAAAAAAATATTAAATCAGAAAATTGTACTTACCGTCTTATTTCCTAAATTTCGTATCCGACAATTAAGATACGCTGTTTTACCGACTAAAGCCGTTACGTTTCTTGATGCAGCCAAATCAAAATATGGTCCCCGATTTAGAGGTTTACTACTACTACTGCCCTGCCCGCTGACGAAATCATCACCGTCGAATTCGGAATTGAAATTTTCATTAGAAGTTGCCTTGTAAAGTTGTTGCTGTTGTGATTTAGGAGCTGACGCAAAACCTGCAAGAGACAAGAATAATAAAATGACAAAATACGTAACAATGCTTGTCCAACTACCCAAAGGCAATAACTTAGAGAAAGAGAAAACATTTCATTACTTCAAAACTACGGAGTTCGCATCCGAGCATAAAAGCAAGGACGCTGGGAGGTTTATCTTGACAGATATATATCTAATTTTACAGTTTTAAATAATGGTTGCACAAAAAACAAATATAGTACGCTGACTTTACTGCTCTTCGCAAATAGTCCACTGAATCCGAAGCGCACATAATCCTGCTCTTGCTGCACCAACCACCAAAGGAAATATTGTGAAAGACGAAGAACATATTACAGGAAGAGCTCCCATGGCTCTGTCGGCATCCTCACAGTATCACAAGAATCGCTCCTTAAATAAATACTTGAACAGCTTGGCACGGGGGGGATAATTCGCGTTTTAATAAAAGCACTCGACTTTATTGTTCCATAAAATACCACCGTGGCTAATGCAACCACAAATGGCATTTGAGCATCCTCCCAGGATAACAAACAACCTCCACCACTTTCATTCGCCAACGCTGCTGGCAGCAGGAGCGCGGTTGCGGCTTTTCCACTAGTGAACTGATAAAGGAAATCAAGCAAAGAAATGTAATTTCCGGGTTTTATTGAAAATTAATTCGGTCAGATGAGTCCTGGCGAGTAATAGCGGAAAAAATAGATTACATAACTCAGTACAGTGGAATCGACCCCAATCCTATTTTCATCCTCTTGAAACTTTAAGCGCTCGCTCGCCCACTTTAAATTGCGCACTTAGTATTCCATTGGGTGTGTGTGATTATCGAAGCTTTGTTCCTTTCAGTTAATTTGGCTGTTGGCCTCGACAAGAGGATGATCCCACCGATGAGAGGATTGGAATCGATGGCTTAAAGACAAATACGCACACACCTGGGAATATTGTTCGAAGGCTATTCCACGTTGAGAAGCGATGAATAAAATTAACTGGGGACCACGAGTAGTAGAAGATTGGCCCATTCGTCCCACAATGTTGGCTGAACGTGTCGATGTATTATTAGGACCTGGATCAGATCCGGACGCTGGGTCAAAAGCGTTTGCATTAAATTTGAAAATGATTTGAATTTAATGCTAGATAATGAAAGTATTGTATTGACTGATTTAGAATTTTAAGTGCGACAATGATTGCTACGAATTTATTGAAGTTTGCGGCAAACGAGGTCAAGCATTATTAATTCTGCCATTTTGGGTGGTATGTTACTGGGTTGGTATTGAATTTATTGGATTGTATAAATAGCTACTTGAGTTTGTAGCACAGATTGAAGGACTTTTTGATGTAGTCATTTAGAATTTGGTTCCATCGTAATCCTGATTCAAATAAATGTATATAGGTTGATTGCATTGTAAAATTTTAAGTTGTTTTTGAAAAGCCATTGAAGTAACTTTGAAATGCATTGAATTTATCTCTTGTCATTTCGAAATGTTTTTGGTTGATGTATTTGCTGATGAAAGAATGTCAACTCATTAAGAGTTGATCATTAAAATAAGTTATTTTAAAATGAAGAAGGGAACATGCTGGCATATTAATAGCCACTTTTTACAAGATGTAGTATACAGCCGAAATTATATGAGCCCAAATTCATCTTGTAATGTTCCATACCTTATCTCATTGTTGTGGAAATATTTTTCCATCTCTCTATCTTCAATATCATCATCATCGATTGTAACGCTCTAAAGGGGGCCTTTACGGCCAAGAAAAATCGTCGGTAGTGGTTCTGCGACTTAGTTCAGCGATTTGATATCCATCCACATACTCTTTGTATTGTTTCCTTGATTCCCTTACTGGATGCTTCCAATGCGCTTTATCATTTAAGGCTTGCCTGGGTTTTCAGCGCTCTTCCATTCTTTAAAAATTTCTAACCTGTAAATATTAAAGAGACTGTTTCATGCCATTTGTTGAAGGATAGTGAATGCTGCAATAATTCTACATCTTTTCATAGCACCATCGTGAAAACTATAGAAAAACATTACAAAAACATCGAGAAACTAGCCTCATCTTTAAATAACCCAAGTGACAAAGATGATGTGTCTCAGCTTTTAAGCAAAATTTGATAAGCTTGGAAAGAAGTGCTGCAACATCATGAGAGGGCAACAAAAAATTCATAGTGAACAACATAATCTTCACAACGTGCCAAAGATTCCTTGCTCAATTGACACTCAGGTCAGTTGTCTACGGCCACCAAACCCAAAAACCCTTAAATATATCTACAAACTTGAAACTTTTTGGCCAGCTGAAGAGTGGGATAATCGTATAAAAAGACTTGCGGATTCAAATCATGAAGCAAACCTCTGCATTTTCTTTGTAAGAGGAAACAGAAAAAACTTTAACGAAGCCACAGTTCGGAAAACGATTGAAGGTGACCTTCTAATCAGTGGATGCAAAATTGAGAAGCTACCCTCCCGCAATCAACAAAGATGTGGATTCATTCCAACACGATATGCGTGACTTTTCAAGAATTCCAAGAAGAAGAACGGTGTTCGTTCATGGAGCGGTATAGCTTTCAAGCAATGGAGTAATAAAATTGCGAGCCTGGGATCCAAAGACAGCGGAAAAATAAATGACCCTAAGAATGTATGTAATTCCGTTATCATTACTTAGAATTCACCCTCTACTACTAACATAGATCCCAAACCTCAATCCCCACTTTATCTTTCTAAACCACTGGTTCCCAACCAGTGGTCCGCAGAAGCCAAAATTGTGGTCCGCGAACGATTTTAAATTTAGCGGGCGGTGAGCCGTTGGTTGCCGTGCAGTGAGTGAGAAGTGCGCTGGTGGAAGGTGCGGTACGTCGGACCGCCACGCCGGCTCGGCAAAGACGATACAACGTCTGCAATCTGCCTACAATCGAACGTGTATCGTGTGCAAGGAATTACTTTTGCGTTGCGCTGTCATTTGTTATATCTGAGTGTCAGTAATACTATTTAATATTACTTAACTGTGCGAGGAAGTGAACCATTCATTGCTGACTGTTGACCTTAACTTTATTTATTGAATTTGTTCGTAATTAATATAGGTAAGTGAACATTTTTTTGATAAACCCTTTCCGTAGGTATTATTAAAATGATCATTTTCGGGCCGTTATTAATTGAAAATTTTCAATGCGGCTATTACTATTTGTCTTTAGGCGGGATTTTACCTACGGCAAAGTAGTTTATTGTTTGTAAATTAAAACTACTTTGGATATTATTTTAAAAATAAATATTTTAAATAAACTAGCTTACGCGATCATGTTATGATAAAACTTATGCTTTTATTTTTTGTATGCGGTATCATTTTTTGTATCTTATTTTCAGAACATGGCGCCTAAGAGAAAATACGACAATAGTTATATAAAATTTGGATTTCCCTCGATAGAAAGTGACGCAGAAATAAAACCACAATTCGTAATATGCGCAACAGTTCTCGCAAACGACGCGTTGAAACCAGCGAAATTAAAACGCCACTTAGAAAGGGTACATCCAAATTTGTCTGACCGTCCGCTAGAATTCTTTGAAGGAAGATTAAAGAACCTAAAAAAATGAAACTCGATTCTAGTGGTACGAGATTCGCAACATCAAAAAAATTATTAGTAGCGTCGTTTGAGATTTCTAAAATAATAGCACAATCTAAAAAACCTCACACAGTCGGAGAAATACTAGTGAAACCGTGTTTAACCAAAGCCGTCGAAGAAGTTTTGGGATAAGAGACCAAGGAATAATACAAGATATACCTCTGTCCAATAACACGGTGAAAGCTCGAATTGAACTTATGACAAATGATATAGAGGAGCAACTTGTTTCAAGAATCAAAAAGTCGCCATTTTTAGGGTTTTGTACTGAAATACAAAACCCGGTATAAGTTCCTTTTCTGTCAGACAAGATACACTTGCGTAATCCTATTAGAGTCACTTGACTTAGTCCCATGTAAACCACGAATATGCATCACACCAATTATGTAGAAACTGAGCCGGTTAACAGGTGCTGTAAAATATTCAATAATTTAAGTGATCATTACTCCACAACCACTTCCAAGTCCTGTTTCAAGTCAAAAATATTAAAAGTCCTCAATTCATCCATGAAATAGACAATATTCTTGTATGTTTGTATGAATTTGATATACATGTTACTTAATTTTGTGTATATATATTTAATTGTGCCTTTTTTGGCGAATAAATAAATACTTAACAAGTTACTTGTACTTTGTGTTTCAGCCCTTATACATTCTGACGGTTTGATTTCAATATTTAGACAAAGAAAACTTTTGTTTTTTTTCCTGTAACCGTGATTTATTTAATATATTCTACAAACACATGTTTCGTCCATAACACCCGGACTTTTACAGTCTACTACCTAGCTTATCCTACTCCTTAACTATTTATATTTTACATCTAATTATATTATTTCTCACTTAACTTTTTATCAATGACGTTTCATAAACTTATCTAATAACGTTTACTTAATGACCGTCACATGTTTTACTGACCCATTTCCTAAATCCATGTTAAATTTTTTTCGACAGGTATCCTACTTATTTAAATTGTTTCCCTAATGTCTAACTCGATAATTTTTCTAACCGTTTTTACAACATTTAAGTTCTCGATACCTATTTTGTGTTTACTGTCAATTTTATGCCTCGCTACCGCTGACCTCAGATCCCTATTGAACCTCTTATTGGCTAACTCTACCTATGGTTAACAAAAAGAGTTATGCAAACCCAAGAGGTAAAAAAACGCAACAAAATATACTTAAACTTGCAGGACTATGTATGAATGAATTTTTTTTTAATTTTTCGAGGACCCTATTTTAAAACAGCCCGAGGGTTGGCAATGGGAAATCCATTATCACCTTTGTTTGCAGAAAAATTTATGACATCCTTGGAAGATAGAATGGAGGAACAAGACATGATACCTAGTCTTTGGGTAAGATACGTCGATGACATCTTAGCAGTGCTGAAAAAAGACAAGCTACAGGATCAACTGAACTCAATGAACAAACTACACCCACAGATAAAATTCACAATCGAAACTGCGCAAGGAGCAAAAATACCGTTCTTGGACTTGATGCTAACAAGAAGGAACAACAAGATAGAACTCACAATTTATCGAAAAACGAAGATGACGCAAAGAATGATTCCTAACCCATCAAATCATACGTACCAGTATAGCCATAGACGGTTCCAAGCCCAGTTGAGAAAGGAAGAGGGAACCCTATGTTTCCTCAACCCACAGTTTCCATGATTCCTCATCCCAAACCTCCCAATTAAATGGCAGTAAATGCTCTCGGGGTCGCACATTACGTTTACTAGTTTCCCAATAATGGGACATTAAATGCCGAGAAATGCTACTAACTTTAAATATATCTACAGCTAAGCTACCAAATCCTACTTACACCTCCTTTGTGGGGACGGAAGAAGGTGAAAGCGAGTCTTCCGCACCTGGTAATGGAATTGACGTAATAACTATGCCGCCGAAATGGAGGTTGGGCGACGGGCTAACTCTCCGCCTCTAGAAAACTTGAAAATGTTTGAAAACCTACAGATGGGCCTAGGAATGGATTGGACTCACGGCAATGACCTCGCAGACGAAAAAATGACTCCTTAACTATTGGATCCTGGAATGTCAGACCACTCAGTTGTCTTGGCGCTGTTAAGGACCTTTTGCAACAGGCCAATCAATATCAATTAAAATTACTGGCAGTCTAGGAAATGAATTGGACTGGAAAAGACATTCAAGACATGAAATCGCACACAATATTCAAAAGTGGGAAGCCTACTGGAAAATAAAAATTTGGAGTGCCTTCATTGTGGATAGGGAGTTCAAATAGCACGTTATTGATTTTAAGACAATGATCGATTGTGTACGATCCGTATATAAGCGAAATTTTTCAAAATCTAGCTGACAAACGTTCACGCCCCAACCGAAAAAAAGGACGACGAAACGACGGAAACTTTCTACAATCACCTGGAAATGCTGGTCGACTCATTGCCCAAAAATGACACAAAAATAATTCCGGGTGATTTCAACGCTAAAGTTGGCGATGAGATATCTCATCCGGAAACGACTGGAGGATATAGCTTCCACTATGAGACAAATGACAACGGTCAGCACCTGATTGACTTTGCATGTAGCAGAAATCTAATCATACGTTCGACTTGCTTCCCACATTGACGCATTCTTAAATTACCTTGATATCACCGGAGGGCAACACACCAAACCAGATCGATCATGTACTAATCCAACAACGTTTGGCCTCGAGCATTCTTGACGCCCGTACATACCAAGGAGCCAATTTCAACTCAGATCATTACTTGATCAAATTAACCTATCGATGTCGTCTGTCGAAGGCATATTCGGCAGAGACGAGCCCGCTACAAAAATTTGACACCGAAAGGCTCCAAACGGTGTCTGTGGCCAAAAATTTCACGGAAACCCTCGATAACCAGCTGGCTCCCATCTTATCTGGATGGAAGTGAAAGCGGCTACTAAGGCCGTGGCAGAACAGACAATTGGACAGAAATGAATGGTTCGATGATGAGTGCCAAATTACGTTAGACACAAAGATTACATAGATAGGGAAACCAGGACAAAGAGAGAACACTATGAAAATCTCAGAAGAGGATTAAGAAAAGAAAATACTATGATGACCAATTGAGAAGTATAGATGTAAGTTTAGCGAGCAACAACACAAAAAAAGCATACAAAGTAGTGAAAAGCGTGAAACATGGTTATCAGCCCAAAACTACGCTCTGTCGTGATGATATTGGCAATATCATCGGTGGTACAACCGTGATTGAAGGGTATCATATTTCAAAAAGCTCCGTATTTCGCCACACAGCTCCAGAATATCTCAGCTTATATTTGTCTGCGGATAGCTTCTATTGACCCCACCAACTCTGAATGAATTTTTTTCTATCATCAAAGCCCAAAACAATAATAAAGCGCCGGGCAACGATGGGATTCCAGTGGAGCTCATCAAATCTGTTGACAGTAATGTTCATAAAGTTATTAACAAAGACACCCAGCACACTTGGCAACAAGAACATACGCCGAAAGAGTGGAGCAAATCAATTATACACCCTACCCACAAAAAAAGGTGACAAGCTATAGTGCCAAAATTATATAGGCATATCACGACTTTGTACGGTGTACAAAATATTTTCAAAGATGTAACAAAATAAAATTGGATCATATGCGAACAGTATTATTGGGGAGTATCAAGGCGGTTTTAGAACAGGCAGATCGAGAATAGACCAATTGTCAATTGTCAAACAGGGAGTTGAAAAATGCTGGGAGTTTAACATAAACCTACACCAAATTTTTGTGAACTTGAAGCAAGCATACGACAGTATTGATCGTAACGTACTGTACTAAATAATCCTTCGCTTTAGCATCCCAGCCAAATAATTCCATCCCATCAAAATGACAATGACGTCCAAGACCTCCAAGTTCGCATCAATAATCAACTCACCGACGCGTTTGACAAAAATATCGGGCGAAAACAGGGAGATAGGCTGGCCCCATTGCTATTCAACTTGACCTGTCGATCCACGAGGTGCATTACTATACAAGTCGAGCCAAGTAGAAGCCTATGCGGATGACATCATCATTTTGTAACGGTCATTAGCAACTGCCAAAGAACTCTTCCTGAAACTTGACAGCGAAGCAAAACTAGTAGGGCTACAAATCGATAAAAATACAGAAAAGGTCATAACACCGCCGACGAAAAATACTTCAGATACACGAAATATCACACTCGGCGAGTACAGTGTCAAAAATCTGAGCGTATTTGTGAATTTAGGTGCCAAAATAATGAGAATCAGTAATAAAGGAGACGAAATTGGCCGAAGAATACAGCTTGCGAATAAAATATTTTATTCAGTTTTGACAATCTTGAAGACCAGCTGCATACATAGGAAAACAAAGCTCGAAGTATACAAATCTGTGAGAAGACCTATGTTATGCTATGGGTGTGGAACTTGGACCTCGACCCAAGCATCTGAAGACATATTGAACACATTCGAGCGACGGGTCCTGAAACGAATAATCGGAGCGAAGCTAGACGGGACCAATAGTGAATTCGGTACAACCATGAGCTGTATGAAATTTTGAAGAACTGGAGGTATCAACGATTGTAAGACTATGAAAACTGCAATGGGCTGGCCACATGAATTGTATGGACGAACAAAGGGTACCCAAGAAGGTATTCGTTGGGAGAACTGAAGGCCAGAGACCAGAGATGAAACCACGGAAACGCTGGTTTGACTCGGTCATTAAAGACAGTTAGTCACTGCTCAGATTTCAAAATTGGAGGACGTGGTCAATGGACCGGAGTAGTTGGAGGTGCTATTTGCAGGAAGCGAAGGCCCGAGAAGGGCTGTAGTGCTACGAAGAAGAAAAAGAGTAACTGCATTTGCTGTTCTTGTTCTTTCGAGTTTTTTGGTTAAGTTTAATCAAATTTATTTAAAAAAAAATTGTTTCTCTTTTGGAGCTCTTATTAACGTCGTTTTAAAAATTAAAAACTCATTATGCTTAAAAAAAACATTCACGTTTGATTTTTTTACTTTATATTCATTTGAGAGATTTTATTTGGATATACAAAAAAGGTGATCAAACAAAGCGCACGGTGTTAATTGTAAATAAAACAAAAAGTTTTGAGAGAATAGTGTTAATATTTCTTATGTGAGTTGGAGTATCTATGACAATTATGTGTGAAACAAAATATCGCACAAATACTCGCCACGGCTACGATGGAATACTTCTATCCGATGGTCCATATTTTCAATGACTCTTAGGCATAATTGAGGTTCAATGTCGTTAATGTGCTGAATTGTTTCATCCTTAAGTTCTTGAATTTTTCTCGGCTTATCGACGTATACATTTTCTTTTAAATATGCCCAAAGAAAGAAGTTTAACGATGTCAATTCACATGATCGTCCAATTAACATCGCCGCAACGTGCGACAACAAGGCTATTGAATTTCTCGCGCAAAAGAGGCATTGATACGTTGGCTGTGTAGCAAGTGGCACCATCTTGTTGGAACCGCATATTATTCAGGTCCATAACCTCAATTTCTGGCCACAGGAAGTCCGTTATCATCTCGCAATAGCGATCACCATTCACGGTAACTGCTTAGCCGTCCTCATTTTCGAAGAAGTGACCCGATGATGCCTCCAGCCCATAAGCCGCACCAGGCAGTCACTCTTTGTGGATACGTCAGCTTTTCGACCGTCACTCGTGGATTCTCATTTGCCGAAATGTGGCAGTTCTGCTTGTTAACGAATCCAATGAGGTTAATGTGTGCCTCGTCGCTGAAGTCGATGTTCTTTGTAAAGTCATCATTACCTTCTGTCTGTTCAGCCAATCATTCGGCGTATTGCTGACGCTTGTATTAGTCAGTAGGCTTCAGCTCTTGAGTCATTTGAACCCTGTAAGCGTGCAAATTCAAATCTTTTTCAAAATTCACATCATTGATGTTCGTGAGATGTTCAATTGTTGGGCATGACGACGAGTCAAGGTTGACGGCTCTTTTGCCGCACTATCGTGAACAACAGCAATATTTTCCGCGGAGCAAACTGCACAAGTTTGCACAGGTGATTTCATATTTCCTGCAGACCCGGTTTGCTGAAATTTGCTCACAATTCTCCCGATTGTGGACACATTTGGTCGATTATGCTGACCAAAAATATCACGAAGTACACAAAATGTATTTTGATTTGGACGGCCATTTTCGTAAAAGGCTTCAACAACCTTAATGCGCTGCTCAGTTGTGTACCTCTCCATTGTTGAATTAGTCAAACACTAAAACAAAGAAATGTCAAGTTAAGTAGGGTGAAATACTTGACATTAAGAAATTCTCCAAATAAATGTTCCTCCAACTTTTCCAGAAAAACGCAAATATTGTAAATTTAATGCTTAACAAATATATATTTCTTCAGTGTTTTTTGTTATGGTTTAATTCCAAATAGTGCAATACAAAGGAAAATGGAGACAAGACTAAAAGCGGCATCGCTAACCACTCTCCATGAACAAAACCGTAACATAGAACAAAATCAAAGAGCAGCAATAACGTATTCAAATATCTTTGGGGAAATCAGGAAAATCCTGAAGAAAGTCGACATAACAGCGATAGCCACGAGCCGGAAATTCGAAATAGGATCCAGACTAGGCACACCGAAGGATAGGAAGCAAGAGGATGAAAAATGTGGCATATATAAAATTACCTGCCAGTCATGCCAGATATCGTATATCGGACAAACTAAGCGATCGGTCAAAACAAGGTTCAGCAAACATATCAAGGAAGCAGAGAAGCTAAAGTCAAGGAAAGCACCTGGTGATACAGCTAAGTCCGCCGTCGCCAAGCATATTGTAGAAACTAATCACGCAATCAATCAAGATGATCTAGAGGTAATACAAGACGTGAGCAACAATCGGAAATTGGACGTATATGAGAGCCTTTGGATTATTCGACAACCGGAAAACGCATGGCTCAATGAAGATGTGGGCAACGGTTACTCAAGGATACTAGATCTCATTAAAATTAAATCTAACTAATATTTAAAATATAATAAACGAATTATAATAGCAGTAATAAAAACAAAAACTCAATAAGGGAAAAGCAATAAATGATACCTCTTAAGCCGGGATAATAAAGTGTAATTAAGGATATAGGTTAATTGATAGGTCTCAAAGACAAAAACAGGTAAAATCTAAGTAATGTAAGGGATATAAAAAGCGGATACTATTTGGAATTAAACCATAACAAAAAACACTGAAGAAGAAGGAACTCTTACCTCCGAAATATATATTTGTTTAACATAAAATTTACAATATTTGCGTTTTTCTGGAAAAGTTGGAGGAACATTTATTTGGAGAATTTTTTAAATGGCGCAAAAAAACCAAGATAACGAAGAATTTGACATTAAGGTGTGACTCACAATTAACATTGTGCATTATGGTTGGACCACCCTTTATAGAATTTACTGATATGGCTCAACATCAATAGACAGCACCTTTCAGGTTCTGGTCGACTTACCCTGAACAACTTTTCACACCTTATACTGATGACAAATATAGGGCTTTCAATTATTTAAATTTATTAAGGATATCTCTCCATTTGAATTTAAGCTCATTTCAGGAAATCAATAATTGTCAAAATTAACCATGCGGTCCAACTCACTTTATTAAATCATTTAAAAAAATAAAACTTCATATCATCCAGCCAGAAGTAAATATTGTAAATGTTCATGTTTAAAAAAGACATTTAAACTACTCTAAGTTTTCCATTCAAGGTAAACTAATGACAGTTCAATTTATCTTTTTTTACCTCTGAGAATTCTCTCTTTTACCATAATCCCAAATCGGTAGTATCATCACCTTGAATTCAAGGCGAACATCATCGTTTGTGTCTTGTTTGTGTTTTTTTTTCTTTTGGAATCGAAAGCCAGACAAATTTGATGGAGTCACGAATCAGTTTGTTTGAATCCCTGGTATGCACGTTTTTCATATTTACCCATGAGGTTCGACTTTTCCAAAGATGTTTTCTATATTTTCTTGCAATGTCATTGTACAGATGACGATTTTCTGTGGTGATTTCCAAATGATACACCTCAAGGATATGAGGGAAAAATATGCCAAATGCATATAGATATCGGAACATGTGTTGTGTATGAAGAATTCGTTTCAGGACAAAAATGAATGATGTTGTCATTTTGGCAGGATGTTTTTCTTATTTTTTGCTTTTCTTTCTTTGCAAGCTTGTTAAAATAAAACGTGTCGTTTTTCTTGTGAGTTGATCTGAATAAAAAATTGAAAGGATCAAATGGGTGAACAGATTTTCGTGGTGAATATAAATTTATGGATGAAAAAGTTATTATTGCTTGTAGGCCATCGTTTTCCAGATAATCCTTTTGTTTCAAGGGGCTATATTTAAGAATATTTCTCTTGATTAGCGAAAATACGAATAATATTGAAGTATAATAATTATAAACAGATCGAGTACGAATGAAAAGAGCTAAAATACAACCTGCGAGATGAGTGTTTGCCTAAACCTCCTGGATCCCAGATAAAACAAGTTGGGTGAACAGACCTACGCTCATGTCAGAAGGGTTTTGTATCCCACTTCTCAGATATGCAGTCATCAGCAACGAATAAAGTCAAAAAATATGTATGTCAAAGAAATGTGCACGTTCACAAGAAAATTCATTGTTTTTCTACTTTCAACGGTCGCCATTTTGTTGCAAACCAACAAAAATCACTCAAATCATGAATTCTCAAAAATATTAATGTTAGTGACCTTATAGAAAATTTCGAGAAGGTCAAGTCAAAACTGCAGTGACTGATGCGATGGAAAGTCCATGAAAAATCAAAATTATGTGTTATTATTGTTATAATTGGAGAAATTTCAAACGGCTATAACTTGCGTGTATATAATTCGATTATCATCAGACTTATAAAGTTTAAGGAATCAGTTTAAGGGTACCGATGCGATTTTATTGGGGAAAATGTGAAATTCGAATATCAAACTATTATTAACGAAGTTGAGCGAATTTTGACTTCTAAGGTATTTGCTGTCGTTGTACTCATAAACACCTATCTTTATAATTTTTTTCAAATTTTTCGGATCGCAGGTGTCCAATCGCGAGGGGGAGGGGACACAAATTGTTCATGTATTTCTCCTCCCTGCACGTCCCTCAAGCTAAAACCATCAAATTAAGACTTGTTTTGAAAAGTTCTAATCAAGACCTTTCATTTGATACACATATCGGCTATCTTTGATGAAATTTTTTTTCTGGGGACCACTCCCCTACATGGGGAGACCTCCCCTTAAATACCTTATACAATTTTTTGTAGTTGAACTTTGAAGAGAGCATCACTTAACACCTACATACAAAATTTGATGTTTCTAGCTTAAGCAGTTTGCGAGAAAAAGTGCTGTGACACACGGACGGACGGACAGACAGGTCGCGATTTTAGTAGGGTTTTGTAAAATTATTTTACAAAAACCTAAAAAGATGGAATGACCTCTTAAGCAGTATCAACTGTCCTCCTCGGCGTTCCAACAATCCTAAATTCTCAAAAATCATCCGAGGACCTTAGGTTGATGGGCATCGATTCGTGATATCCGTCTTATGTAGTAAATTAGTAGTTCGCATCTATTAACGTCTTTATTCTCTCAAACTTCAGTGACAAATACAATCTTTCTATTGCAGAAAACTTTAAGCCGAACCCGAAGACTTATTACTTTATTAATAATCTTGCAAGAAAATTGAGGAAAGTCGTTAATGTACAAGGTACTCATATCTGTCAATTTTGAGACAGATATGGGACAATTCTTGTCTGTCGGACTGACTTTATTACTAGCAAAGCATTGCCTGGACACATCTTGATTGAGATTCTCAAAAAAGATGTAATACGCGCTCCCCTCTGAAAGAAAGAGCAAAGTGTTCCAAGGTGGAGTTTCTTCTTCTTCTGCGTAGCACTACAGCCCCTCTCAGACCTTCCTTTCCTATAATAAGCACCTCCAACTGTCTCGATCAATATGGCCGTGCCCTTCAACTTCGAAATCCGATCAGCAATGAACTGTCTTCGTTGACTGAGTCAGACCAGCGTTTCCTCGCTTTCCCCACTGTTTTCTGCCCTTCAGTTCTCCCAACGAATACCTTTTTCGATTGCCGTTGTTCGTCCATACGATTCATGGGAGACGACGACTGCTGCCTCCACAGTCTTACAAGCGTTGAGATCTCAGGCCAGTCAAAAATTTCCTGCAGCTCATGGTTGTATCGAATTCACCATTTGTTCCCGTCTAGCTTCGTATGCAGCTGGTCTTCAAGATCGTCAAAACTGAATAAAATATTTTCTTTGCGAGCTACGCTCTTTGGCTCTTTTTGATTAATATTTCTCGTCATTTTAACGCCTAAATAGAAAAATTCGCTCACATTTTCGATATTGATTCGTCAAGTGTAATATTTTGTATACTTAAGGTTTTTTTTTCTTGACTGCATCATGAGCTTTGTTTTATTTTCATTTATTTTTAGCCCTACTAGTTTTGCTTTGCCGTTGAGTTAAAAGAAGAGTTTTTTGGCAGTTAATGACCGTGACAAAATGTTGATGCCATTTGAATAGGCTACCACTTGGCTCGACTTGTGCAATAATGTACCTCGAAAATCGATAGGGAGTTTTCTTATGATGTACTTTAGAGCCAAATCGAATAGCAATGGGGTCAGCCCATTTCTCGCTTTAGTCCGATATTTGTGTCAAAGGCATTGGTGAGTTAGTTATTGATGTGGAATCGGGAAATTGTCGACCTCATTGTCATTTTGTTAAGACGGACTAATTTGGCTGGCATGCCAAAGCAAAGCATTATTTGGTACAGTACGTTACGACGAATATGAACGTATGTTTACTTAAAGTCATCAAAAATTGATTGTACGTCTTTGTTGAACTCCCAGCATTTTTCAAATACCTGATTGACTGTGAGCGATTTGTCTATCATCGATGTATCTGCTCTAAAACCACCATGATACTTATCAATAATACTATTGGTGTATGATCCAATTTTATTTACAAAGATCTTACGACATAGCGTGGTTTTGGGCTGATAACCACGTTTCGGGCTTTTAACTACTTTCTATGCTTGTCTTTTGTTTACCCGCTAGGTTTACATCGATACCTCTCAATTGGATTCTAATTACTTATTCGCTACTCTTGTGAGATTTTCATAATGTACCCTTGTCGTCCTAGTTTTCCTACCTACGTATTCATTGTACGCCTGATGTTTCTTGTATAAAACATTTTGGCACTCATCATCCCACCAACCATTTCTTTTGCGCTGGGCTTTGTGTCCTATTGTCCGTTCTATCATGGTCTTAATCATCACTTTCACTTCCATCTAGAGATCGTTACTTATTTTCAGCGATGCGTCTGATAAGATGGGAGCCAGCTGTTGGTCAAGGTTTTTCGTGAACATTTTCACCCCAAACATCGTTTGGAGCCTTTTGATGTCAAATTTTTGTAGCAGGCTGGTCTTCGATGAATATGCCTTTAACATGTGACATTGGTTTGTTAATTTGATCAAGAAATGATCTGAGTTGCAATTGGCTCCTTGGCATGTACGGACGGCAAAAAAAACCACAGCATGATCGATCTGGTTTTGTGTGTTGCCATCTGGTGATACCCAGGTCAGTTTTTGTATGCGTTGATGAGAGAAGCAAGTCAAACGTATGACTAGGTTTCTGCTACATACAAAGCCAATCAGGCGCCGGCCATTGTCATTTGTTACATCGTGGAGGCTATATCCTCCAGTCGTTCCCCAATGAGGTTTGTCATTGCCAAACTTAGCATAGAAATCATCAAGAATTATTTTTGAATCGTTTATCCCCCCATTTGAAGGCAACAGAAAAGCTTTGAAAGATCAAAAAGCAATTAGATCAGGAGTATGCTTTGAGACAGCACTAAGCATTATTGATTTGTTGCTGGTGAAATTTACTGATTGTGATAATGTAAATGATTCAAATGAATTGACGTACTCACGTGCAAAGTGTGTCATCGAAAAACAAATGGTCTTCGCGTTGAAATTTTAAGGTGTTTAGGGGACTATTATTCGTTACATTTTCGTATGAACTGAAGTGTACTCTTTTTCACAAGAGCTCTGAATTTATGAGTATCCTCCTGAAAGGGTGATTGATGCGCCAGTGATGTATGAACAAGGCTGGGAGAGGAGAATCGATTGTGGCTTGGCATTCACCGCAAATAATGTCCGGAATGTGACTTGGCGTTACATTGACAATATGCACGTCATAATTTTACACAGGATCCTTTGGACATGAACCTAACCCAGTGCTTTATAGTAATAATCTTAACTGCCACTTGGGCTTTCCCTATTTATCAAATAATCTCTTAACCTTAATAATTTGGTTTTCATCATTTGGAACACCTTTTGCTATTCAGGCATTATTACCCCCTCCCAGCAACGAGCGCTCATCTAATGGAGTGAGTAAGTACCTTGTTTATTTTCCTTGTAATATATTTAAAAATTTTAATTCTTATAATCTTGATTATAAAAAATATATTTATTTAAACTTTTTAATTATTATATTATTGATTGTAAGAAAATTATTAATGACGGTGATATAATAAATGAATTATTTATGGAATTTTTATTTAAAATTTTTTTTAAGGTTGTAAACAAAAAAAACATTAATTAAATTTTTAAAACTTGTTACAATTTAGTTTTCAAAGAGATTTTACGATTTATAGAATTTTTTAACTTTTTTTGGACTATATTGAAAATCAAAAAATCTTTATTGGATCTTCAAAGGAAAGAAAGTGGAAATTTAGGAATGGTTATTATTGAGAATTAAGAAAAACAAGAGAAAATAAAGATAGATAAGTAATTGAACCCAAAAATTTGGTCTTTCCAATTTTAAACCCTGACCAGTTATGAGAGCCGCCTCGTTGGCTGGCTCCCCCGCTCATGAGTTTGCTATTGGGTGCGCCCTCCCCTTTTTATTTTTTACAGGTGCTCTCATAGAGCCTCGGCCTTCCACACCCGATATGGGCCAAAGTAGTATTCTTTTGATATCGATCCGGTTGGGAGGAGTGCGTGGGGGCACCACTACCACCAGAATAATCCACTCTTATTTGTGGGCCGTGATCTTCTTCAACAAAGATGTAGTTAACTTGAGTCTCACGCACGGTTAATAGGTTATTTGTCGTCATTTTCAATTTGTTATCCTTTTGGTAGGCTGCTTCGGCCATTGACACCTTTCCATCAGTCAATCGCTTCGACTTTGGACTTAGGTCACCCTGTAGTTCGTGAATGCGAAAATAATTCGTGCTGTACTGTGGGAAAAGAACCCGCACTATGACATCACAACACTAGCTTGCCGATGCGTTCGCACGTCCCCAAGCAAGGCTAATCCAGCTGAACACTGATTCCGCTCGTTAAGGCAGCAGAACACCACTGCAGTCCATAACAGACATGTGAACTTCTTTAAAAATCACTCAACTTATTTCCGCCGAAGCGTTGAGCTAACAAAACTCGTATTGAGCAAATGGAGGATCCAAATATTGCAAGAATTATAAAATGTTTTGCGTCCAGAGAATCACAAGAAGATTGTGTTTTTTTGGAGTAACAAGGCTTACAATTTCGTAAGCCTATCACGATAAACCAACTGCAGGGTTTTGTGGCTCTTGACAGACATTTCAATGGATCACTATTCACTACTTCTGGAAATGAATGCGTTGATATATCACCAACTACATCAAAAGTTTTGTAGAATGTCAGCGCTACAAAATCACTAATATGAATCTAGTAGGACTGTTTTTTTTTTTTTTTTTTTTTTTTTTTTTTGTGGTAGGGAGGTGAAGGCATTTATGCCCGCCGAGTCTGGCAGTGTGGGACTCCCATGGAGGATACCTTTGGACTACCCACTAAACACCTCCCCTGTCAATCTGAGAACCTAGCCTGGAACCGTTTGACACATTACTTCGGGCCAGGTCTCGTTTTGTTACGCCGTGGGGCGCCTTCAAGCTGGGGAGTCCCTTTCCTAGCGGAGGGGGAGGGGGGAAGAGGAATTGCCAGAAGAGCGATCCCCCAGCCCCAGCGCCTCCGGCTGCTGTGAGTCCCTTTTATATTTTAGGACTGCCCGAGCATAATGTGCCACCTGGTTCCATTTGTCAACCGATTCGAGCATCACCGCAACTATATTATCCGGGGTGAGCTCTCCCGTCTCCCTGTAGAGTTCCCTTCGCAGCCTGGCCCATTTCGTACACGCAAAAAATGTGTGACAGGCATTGTCCTCCTCTCCTGGGCAAAACCGACAATCGGGAGACCGTGACTTGCCGATCTTGTGCAGGTAAGACTGAAAACACCCGTGCCCGCTCAAAAGCTGGGTCAGATAGAAGTCAGTCTCACCATGCTTTCGATTTAGCCACGGTCTCACATCCGGGATGAGGCGCGCAGTCCACCTTCCCTTCGTGCAATTCCTCCAAGACTGCTGCCAATCGTTGAGCGAGCGTTGTCTCTCCTCGCGGACAACCATCTCCCTCGCATCCTCGTTTCGGCGCAGGTAAATAGCGCGGCGCTCTCTAGCAAGGAGGGCGACAGGTATCACGCGTGCAATCACTCTCACCGCCGAGTCGGAGACTGTTGGATACGAAGATGCAATTCTCAGTGCTCCTCTTCTCTGTACCTGTGCCAATCGTTTTCGGTATACCTCCTTGCTGAGAGCGTCGCCCCATACCTCTGCTCCGTACATTAGCACTGACCCTACAGCACTCATCAAGAGGCGTCTTCTTGATGGGCTGGGTCCCCCTACGTTGGCCATAAGTCGACTCAGGGCCGATATTCCCGAAGCAGCCTTCTCAGCCGTTGCCCTGATTTGCTCAGAGAAACTCATCTTCGAGTCGATCAGTAGCCCCAGGTACTCCACCGCTGGCTTCGATTCGATCTGTATATCTCCAATACTGATCATCCTTACTCTAGGGATTCTCTTTTTTGTCAAGATGACCACTTCGGTTTTCTCCAGTGCTAGACTGAGCCCGCGAGTAGTCATCCAGTCCCTCACTCGGCGCATTAGCATACCTAGCCTAAGTTGCGCTTGTTCAACGGTGCGTCCGGCGACCAGAGCCGCAACATCATCCGCATAGCCGACCAAGCGCGACTCATCTGGCATCTCAAGTCTCAGTAGCCCGTCGTAAGACACGTTCCACAGGTCCGGACCAAGGATAGATCCCTGGGCAACACCCGATGTAATTTCCATCCTTCGTTGGCCCTGTGTCGTGTCGTAGAGCAGGCTTCGGTCCTTTAGGTAGTTCCTCAAAAGCCGCATTAGATATTCTGGAACTTGAAAAGAGTTTTCCAGCGTATCCAGAATATCCACCCATCTAGCGTAGTTGAAGGCATTCCTGACGTCGAGTGTCACCAACAGGACGATCCGTCGCTTGGTGCGACTATATGCCTCTGCCTTTTGGACCGCGTTCACCACCTCTGCAATCGCATCAATGGTAGAACGTCCTGCTCTAAAGCCGTACTGCCGAGGAGATAGGTCCCCAGCAGCACGAATCGCGTCAGTGAGTCTTCCCTTGATGAGTTTCTCTAGCACTTTCCCAGCCGTGTCTAGCATGCATAACGGGCGGTATGCAGACGGCGATTCGGGATTTCCCTTCCCCTTGCTGACCAGCACGAGCCTCGCCACCTTCCATCGTACCGGGAAAACCCCGTCCCGTAGGCAAGCGTTGAATGTGCTGAGCAGCAAGTCAGGACAATGGTGATAGACGAGCTGCAAAACCTCAGCTGGAACACCATCTGGACCTGGAGCCTTCCTTGCCTTCAGGGAGAGGACTGCCTCCTCCAGTTCCAGCTGTGTGAAGAGTGGGCACTCGACTGACTGACAACCCGGACCGGCGGCTTGCTGGTGGAATTCGGGCCAGAGGCCACAAACAAAGATGCATTCCGTGACGCGGTTCAAAAGGTTCTTGGAGATGCGGCAACGGTTGCCTCGCTCGAACCAATGGCCACCCTGTAAATCAGGGACCTCGACTGCGTCACGGACAAAGCTGAAGTAGAGGATGCCATTAGGAGGGAGTTCCCCAGCTTAAGTGAAGTCAAGGCAAGATTGACGCGTGAAAACACAAGGGGGCAACGCATGGCTATTGTCGAACTAGCTGATAAAGACGCCCAGCAAATTCTGGCGAAGGGCAAAATTAAGATAGGTTGGGTGATCTGCAGGATACGGAGAAGAGCGATCCCTATCCGCTGCTTTAGATGCCTCGAATACGGACACACCGCGTATGGCTGTAGGGGACCCGACAGGAGATCTCTGTGCTACAATGTGGTGAAACGGGGCACAAAAGGAAGGAGTGCACCAATGAGGCAAAATGCATTCTTTGCAAGGACGCTAAGCTAGCACCCGGCGACCTCAAACATGAGCCGGGGACAGGGAGATGCCGGGTTTTCAAGGAGGCCCTAACTAAAGCCAAATCGATACTCAAATGATCCGTATCCTGCAGGTCAATTTGCACCGAAGCACAAACGCCCAGGACCTACTTGAGCAGTTTGCGAGGGATAAGAAAGCTGACCTCCTGTTGCTGAGCGAGCAACATCATAACAAGGACTCGCAAGCGTGGTACCCTGACAAAACTGGTACCTCGGCCATCTGGGTTCGAGACAGCGCCCGCCTTCAGGTTCAGGGCCATGGACGCGGGGATGGTTTTGTGTGGGTGCGGTGTTCAGGGATAACATATTTCAGTGTTTATCTGACGCCTAACGAGGCAATGCGATCCTTTCGAACCAAACTCGATGCCCTGGAGGACGCTGTCTCGAACACAGAGGGCCACATGCTGGTCGGGGGAGACTTCAACGCTAGAGCCATCGAATGGGGTATGCCACAATCCGACCCAAGGGGAAAGCAAATATTGGACATGGCGGCCAGAACAGCGCTTTTTGTCCTAAATACTGGTAACACCCCTACTTTCCGCCGCTGGGGTTGCGTAGGAACCATACCCGATGTGACACTCGCTTCGGAGTCCCTGGTACCTAGAGTACACAACTGGCGAGTACTAGAGGACTACTCGGCTAGTGATCACCAGTATATAGCTGTTGAGATTCACGACGGTGCCACTCTGCGTGCATATGCCCAAACTTCAATCCTCGGATGGAGGACTGGGAGGATGGACGTCGAGAAGTTCACTGACGCGCTTACGGCAGGCGCACCGTTGCTGGGAGCTCCGCCAGGGAGTGGAGGGCCTACAGCCAAGGACTTGGTGAACTCAACTATGAGTACCATCATAGCTGCTTGCGAGTCTTCCATGCCCCGCTGGAGACCCCGACATGGTAAGCCTCCAGTATACTGGTGGTCAAACGAGATTGCCGAACAAAGAACCGAGTGTCACAAACTTCGGCGAGAGGCCCAGCGGGCGCGAACACGGGAGGAGGCAGACACTAGGCTAGCAGCATACAGGTCCGGCAGGAAATATCTTCGCAGGCTTATTAACAAGAGCAAGGCCCGATGCTGGCAAGACCTCGTGGACGATGTAAATAGGGATCCGTGGGGCCTTGGCTACAAGCTGGTCATGGGGAAACTTGGTGCCCTACGGAAGCCTTGTATACATGACGCGGAAAAGATGGACGCGATAGTGCGGGGACTCTTCCCCGCCCATCCCGTCCGTGTTGACGCTGTCCATGGTGAAACAGCAGTCGAGTGCCCACTCTTCACACAGCTAGTAGGACTGTTACAAACTAACGTTAGCAGCCAAAAATTCGAAACTTTATCTTTTGATCTTTTTGGTTCATTACTGGTGACTGAAGGCAAAAAGCGTGCTTATTTCATCATGGAAACAACGCTTCTTAAAACGGCTAGTGCCATCGCATGCGCACGTTACCTTATTGAGGAAATATTTTTGACGTACGCAGTTCCAGGATGAGTAGTGCGCGACAATGTAATTTATGTGCTCCGTAATGAAGAAATTAATGCTTTTCCTTTGTATTCAACATCTATTTACACCAGCGCACATCCAGAGGCCAATTGTGTCAAAAAAAAGAATCGTAATCTCAAGACCCACCCTTCTATTCTCGTTTTAGGTTATAATCGTAACTGGTTGACTAAACTTCCAACCGTAAGGTTTGCGATTAATATTTAGCTTTCAATGAAAACACTAGAGCCTTTGCTGCTTTTTTAGGGTTTTTGTAGTAATCGAGCAGTCATACCAGCAGACTGCTCGAAAACCTTCCCAACGCTTAACTGAAATTAATCGTAGAGTTAACAATAGAGAAAATAGAAAGATTTCATTTCTTCCATTCATAATTATGATTTATAAAATTTTCTTTTGCCTTATTATCGTTAAACGCGATTTGATATCAATTTTCTTTTATGTCAGATTTAAACATTTCCCTTTAATATTTTTTTGTTATTATTCAACGTAATTTTTTCTCAATTTTCTCTTATATCACATTAAAACGTTACTCTTTAATTGTATTAGTAATGAAATTTAAATTTTTACCACTATTTGAAATCTTTCCCTTTTTTTCGTTTACTGCGGTTGATTTTGTTTTCTAGCAGTCATAAAATCAGACTGCTCTAAAACCCTCCTATCTGCTATAAAAATCACATTATGGCAACTAGCACAATTGGGTTGCTGACTGGTGGGAGACTGTCATTTGGGAAGAGGAAGGCGAGCGGGTCCGTGTGCGAGACATCACATCAAGGAAGAAAACACCAGGTCAATAGCTCAGAAAAAAAAATAAAGGGATACAAAAGAATGTTAACGACATTACAAGGAGGATCAGGCAAGTGAAATTGAAGCCCAAGGATCGATTCATTGTGGTGAAATGGAAGTTCTGGAAACGAAACCTGGACACAATGGTGAGGCGGACAATGGATTAGCATGTGACTTAATTCATACATATACCGAGAAGCATCCCGATGAAGCGCCTAAGGTAGGAATTAAAGGAGTAAGCAAATTCGAAGATAAAGATGTAGATATGCGAATGAAGCATGAAGGACGCAGTAAGTGGATTCAATTTTGTTATTTATACGGGACATGCACATTGGTCATGACAGAGAATTACAGTTACACATAACCGACGAGTGTGTGCAAAGGGGAATGCAAAAGCGAGCATATGGGGTGGGGACTTCCATTTCGATAAAAAAATAATAAACTTTAAAAAACTTTGTTATGTTTCGGATAGACATGCTACCGCAGATAGATGCAGTGAAAAAAAACGTCGCGCACGTGAAAGTGTTAAAAAAAATATTATAACAATTGTCGTCTTATATGCAACGATACGATTTATATCATGACGGTTCGTTCCCAAATACAGATTCGAGTAAAGACAAGTGTAAACAAGTTGGGTAGACAGACCTATGCTCATGTCAGAAGGGTTTTGTACTTAACTTACAAAATGCAGTAACCAGCAGCGAATAAAATCAAGAAACATGTCAAAGACGATTTTATTGGAGAAAATGTGAAATTCGAGGATCATACTATTATTAACAAAGTTGAAAGAGTTTTGACTTCTGAGGTATTTGTTAGAGTTATACCCATAAATATCTCCCTTGATAATTTTTTCAGATTTTTTAGGTCACGGGGAGGAAACACATTTTGCATGTATTTCCCCCCTGTGCCCCCACTGAAACAAAAACGGCCAGTTTAAGAACTGTTTTGAAAAGCTCTCATAGAGAACTTTCAGTTGATACTCATATCGGCTACCTTTCATGAAATTTTTTTCCAGGGGTCACTTCTCTGTACTGTAATCATCGATTCATGGCCTATTTTTTCGAATCCTAGAATTGTTACAAAGCCCTTTTGCTAGGAGCTCTCTCCTGCCTCTTCGACTTGTTTCTATTATATGTACTCATCTTCATGATACCTATCATTCCTGCAATTTTCATGCAAATCCTAGCAAAGCTGTAGTGTCTAAGTCGGTAAAAAGCGCATATGGCTCCATAGCCATATGTTTCCATAGTAATACAGGGCATATTGTTCCATAGTAACACAGGAAAATTCAAATCGCTATAACTTCGTCAAATACTATTCGATCTTTATGAAACTTTCAGAAAAGATCAATCCTATAAAAAGTTATCTGTTTGCTAAATTTTATTGAGTTTAAAGGTACCGTTTAGATTTTATTCAAGAAAACAGAAAATCGATAAATCATACTATTACTAACAAAGTTGAGTGAATTTCGATTTCTCATGTATTTGTTGTTGTTGTACTCATTAAGGCCTACATTCATGATTTTTTTCAGATTTTTCGGATGGAAGGTGTCCAATCGCGAAGGGGGGGTACGCGAAAAGTTCGTACATTTCCCCTTCCCCTGCCCCCCTCGGTACTTATAAGGCAATTTTAAGACTTGTTTTGAAAACATCTTATTAAGGCCTTTCCAATGACACCCTACTCGACTACCAATGGTGAAAATTTTTTTTTGAGGGGTCACGTCCCTATATGGGGAGACCCCCCTTAAACCCCTTTAAAAAAATTTTTCACCCTTGAACTTTGAAGAGGTCACCACTTCTGACCTTTCCACAAAGTTTCATGGCTGTAGCCTCTATAGTTTCGGAGAAAAAGTGCTGTGACATACAGACGGACGGACGGACGGACGAACGGACGGACAGACGGACACAGGTCGTGATTGCAATAGGGTTTTGTATTTTAGTACAAAACCCTAAAAACTAGAAATACACGGTGGATGTTTGCGTGATTAGATACGGCTGTGTGTAGGGTCGGAGTATATTGATCGCGAGAGAAATGAACAGAGTGGGGTTTGCGAAGATTCTGTAGCATGAAGTGAGGAAGAAACCGAAACCTCAAGTTTTCTAAATGATCAACAGACATTTTATTGTGGAAACTGGGAATACGATCAATTAGTCAAGTCACGCCTATCAGTGCTAATCTTGTGAAATGCAGTACGCAGCAATCAGTGAGTGAATAGAATCCACCTAGCGATAGGGGAATTGGGGTGTTGGCTGCAATTCTACACGATTAGTATGTGCATGGGCGTGTGATTTATGTTACGGCGAGATTCAAGATGGGCAATTAGTGTGAAAAGGAAACAAACTATCAATCTCTTAAATGTGAAGTGGCTTGCCTAGACATTACACTGCTAGATGAGACCAAATCAAAGTCGGACTTAGTAGTCGTGGGCTTATGGACGGACACATCCGCGGTTGTGATTACTTTACCGGAATTAGGAATTATATAAACGGAGAAATTAGGAGGGGAGTCATTCCGCGTTCAAGATGGATGACAAATTTTGAAGGAACCAATTACTCCGTGTTTTATTTCAATTTGAATAAATCGCATGAGTCACATTCCGATAGGAAGAAACCGTTGTGTTTGCTTGGCTGACCGTTCGACGATAATATACTCTTCGAACCATAAGCTTGTTTTTCGTCCAATGTAAACCTTATAGAGGTCACTTGCATATGCTCGCTCAATGCAGAAGCGTATCCAGATATTTTAACATTTTAGGAACAATTGATGAGATCCCGAAATTACACGTAAAGCACCACCCTTGGCGGAAATCGAGCTAAGTTCCGAATTTTGTACATTGCGGTGACGATTCTGCAGTACAATAAGTTATGGTTAAATACCAACAGGATTATTTAGACCGAAAAATTGGAAGTATTTTTCTTTTTTTGCGTATTTGCACATTATTTTTTTTTATGAATTAATTTATATCTTATCATTGATTAATTCTTTTATGTTTTTCTATTATTAAACTAAAATTTTAGAGGGATTCACATTTTCTTTGTACGAGTATTTGAGTCAAATTCATATATTAAATTTTTGCATATTTTGTTCAAATTCATACATTTAAATTTTTGCATATTTTGTTTTGCTTAGTATATTTAGTGGATAATTAGTCCGAATGAATGTGACAATTGAATAATAATGCTGTTTCTTTGAAGTAGAACGCCGGTCTTTTCATTTTGGACTTATCTGACCGGGTATAGGACCCGGTACGATGGAAGGTTTTCCACATCAGAAATGAGCCAGCCATCGGGCACGTTTTACTTTCTTTTGTTTCAGGGACTCTCGCAGGTTGAGTGGCCTGGAGCAAGGTGCCTTTTTATGGCATAGGGTTATATGATTCGCCCACATAACTCTATGATATAAATTGGTCACCGATATATTTCCTTTCGCATGGGAAGGCTCATACAGGTTATGTTGTATGAGTTTTCCACTCAGAAGGGAAATATATGGCTACTGCAACGTTTATGGATCTTGATCTTGAATCAGCGAGTAACGACGAGGTTACCCTAAGTCCGTCTGTTTTGGTTTGTTTCAACTTGTTCTTTGAACAAGCAATTCCTTCCTCTTCGTAGTTACCTACAATTTTTCGACTTCGGTCGCCTTTTCTTTTGAGACCAAAGAATTCGTGAATGCGAAATTCTTTTGTAGCAGGTCTTTGTGCTGGGGGAATGAGCCCGCCCCACGACACCGCAATGCTACCCTACCAGCCCATTCATGCGTCCCCAGACAAGGGCATTCTCGGCGGATATCAGCATCTTCCTTCGCCGAGGCAGCAGACTTTCGCTGCAGGCCTTTGCGGACTTTTGAAACCTACCTATTCACTACATTTCGCAAAATAATTTTACAAAGCTCTACAAAAATCGCGTCCTGTCTGTCCGTCTGACCGTTCGTCCGTCCGTGTGTCACACCAAACCGTCTTCAAACTTTAGTTACAAAAAAAAATTATAAGGTATTTAAGGGGAAGTCCCCCCATATAGGGAAGTAGCCCCCCAAAAAAAGTTTCATAAAATATATGGGTATCAAATGAAAGGTCTTGATGAGAAATTTTCAAAACAGGTCTCAAATTGGCATTTCTTGCTTCAGGGAGTGTACAGAAAGGGGAAATACACGAAAAATGTTTGTATCCTCCCCTCCTTTGTCTCAAAACATCTGTGATCTGAAAAGTCTGAAGAATATTATGGAGGTAGGTGTTTATGAGAACAACAACAACAACATAACTTTGTTAATAATAGTATGATATTCGAATATCATATTTCCCCCAATGTAAACGTATGGATACCCCTAAACTCAATGACACATAAGGAGTTTCACAAAAGATCCTTATCCTTTGCAAGTTTGAAGACTTTCGAATCATATTCACGGAAGTTATAGCCATTTGAAGTTTCTCGAAATACAATAACAATAACACACAATTTTGGTATTTTATGGGCTTGCCATCGAATTAGACACTGCAGTTTTAATTTGATCTCCTTGAAATTTTTCAATAAGATCAATAGGACAAATATTTTTGGGAGTTCATGATTTGAACGATTTTGAAAAGTTTGAAATTAAATGGCAACCGTTGAAGATAGAGAAACAATAATTTATTTTTAAACTCGCACATCTCTTTGACATGTTTCTTGACTTTAATCGTTACTGGTGACTGCATTTTCTAAGTTGGATACAAAACCCTTCTGACATGAGCGTAGGTCTATCTACCCAACTTGTATACATTTGGCTGTGAGCTTCGAATGCCCTACAAGTGCTCGATGACTTCAAAACTATTATCGCTAGCGTGAATTTTGTCCTGGTAAGTACTCATGCTTGTGAAAACTTGCTGAAGATTTGAATCTGCCAAGGAGATCTAGAAACAAAAAACACAAGTACACAAAACTATAACTGATAGGAAATGGTGACCAGACCCTATTTACTAGCCTTGAGACTATATATGGATTTCCATACACCCGATAAATTATCGAAAAAAGAGCATTGCTCTAAGCGCAATGGTCTCTATACAGTAGCAAGAAAGCACGAACCAGAGAGCTATAGCTATGAGATCGCGTCAATTACATCATCTCCTGATATATTGAGAGTAAACCATAGATCCGTACTCATGCCTCACTCTCCTATATTATATATATATGCAAGCGTGGACGGCCAAGAAAGTAAGGAATAAGTAGAGTTCTGGCTCCTCAATGAGAGGTTAGCAGAAATCAAATGGGGAGAATGTACTGCTCCCACTAGAAAAAATGCCATCCCTGCGATAACATTATGTCTCAACGAAATTTGGACCTTCAGTAAAGATCATAAGCTGCCACAAACTGACAAAATGCAACATTGAGGTAAGAGTTACACCTTCCTTTAAGCTTACTGTACTGTCAAACTGCTGCATAGTTTTTCAACCAGAATACTGGCCTCCTGGAACACTAATTAAACCGTTCGAGGCAACCAAAAGAAGAAGTTTTCGTCGCGTGGTAAGCTCTCTTCCGAAACTTTAACAACTGGTCACCCTACAACTTCTTCAAATATTAATTTAAATTTTGATATTCAAAACACTTCTCGTAGCTTCAATCTTTATTATCAAAATGTACGTGGCACGCGAACCAAGCTGGAAGCTATTAAAATTGCCTCTCTCATTTCCATCGATGATTTATTTGTTTTACAGAAACCTGGCTAACTCCTGATATTGCCAGCAGTGAAATTTTTCCACTATATGATGTCTACCGAACTGATAGAGATCGTTTGATTTCAGGTAAATTTGACGGCGGTGGTGTACTTATTGTTACGCATAAAGCCTAACTTTTCACCGTCTCATCAAGTAGAATGCATCACTGTCTTAATCAATATCTCTCAAGCCGTGAGTTTAGTATTGCTATGCGTGTATGTCCCTTGCAATGCTCCTTTCCGCGTTAACACGCGTTTTTTTCTCTGAATTATCTTCGTATTTCTGTAGCATCAACCCTCTACATAATATTTTAATCTGTGGTGACTTTAACATGCCTTGTCTAAGGTTGGACTCAAGCTCTCATACCCTCTCATCCTTCAACGATCTCTCTATCCTATTTTCTTCTTTTTTATCGCTTTGCAATTAAATATGATCCCAAACGCAAACAATCAACTTCTTGATTTCATCCTTACCACCAATCCTTTCTCTATCTCCTCGATCACAAAATCCCCCTCCGAATATGTAAAACCTGATCCTCATCATCCTCCGCTTGAGGTTCGTTTATCTTTTCTTGCACCTCAGTCCAAATGCACTCCTTTCTCCCCAAGATTTAATTTCCGTAAAGCCAATTATGCAGCCATTCAGCTCGAGTTGGATAGTATTGACTGGAATTCAATGCTACAGAAGCTAGATGTCAATTCAGCGCTATCAACTTTCTATGAGAATCTCAAAAGCATAATTGCAAACCATGTACCTATCTGCCGATCCCCTCGGAAAAAGAACCCCAACTGGTTTTCCGCTGAAGTCTCAGACGCTCTCTATTTGAAGGACCAGGCGCGCAAAAACTTCATTATTCCAACTCTAACACTGACCTTACCAACTACCGACTGTTCCGTAAGGAAGCCAAAAAAGCGGTTAAGAACGCAATGCAATCTTTTTATAATATGATTGAAACATCACTGCAATCTAATAGTCCTAAGCCCTTTTGGACATACATACATTCTCTGAAAACAACATCCCATATTCCTAATACCTTCTCATGGCGTAATTGCCAAGCTTCTGATGGGCAAGCTATCTGTGACCTTTTTGCTCAATTTTTTTCCTCCACATTTAAGGTTTCGAACCCCACAATGTACTTATCGTATCCTTCTCCTTCGCTTTTTATGCATTCTATCGTGACCTCTCCATCGGAAATTGAAAATGTGCTGCTTGCCTTTGACATTAATGGTGGTCCGGGTCCTGATTGAATACCAAATCTGTTCGTTAAGTCATTATCTTCTTCATTATCTACCCCACTATCAATTATTTTCAATATTAGCCTTTCTTCCTCCTGCTTCCCTGACGTCTGGAAGCATGCTACCATCTTTCCGATCCATAAGTCCGGAGATCAAAGTGAAATCTCTAACTATCCTCCGATTTCTTAGCTGTCTTGTTTTGGCAAGCTCCTTGAGAGAATTGTGCATAACAGAATGTACGATGATATCAGTATCCTGTTTGCAAATGAACAACATGGCTTCATCAAAGGTCGTTCGACAGTAACTAATTTGTTAGAGCTTACGAATACCATCTCTCTTGCTTTCGACAAGAGTCAACAAGTCGATGTGATATACACCGATTTTGCTAAAGCCTTTGACAGTGTTAATCATGGCCTTTTGGCTAACAAACTCCGACCCTTCCACGTTTCCGACTCTATCCTCTCTTGGATCTTATCCTTCTTATCCCATCGCTCCTGCACCAACATGGAATAATTTTTTTTCGTCGGACTCATTTAGCCCAAAATCTGGTGTTCCTCAAGGATCAATTTTAGGCCCTTTGCTATTCAAAATTTTCATTAATGGTTTTCCCCAATGCCTGTCCTCTAGTTGTCTTCTTTACGCTGATGATTTAAAAATTTATCGCCCCATTAACTCCAGCAAAGACAGCTTATACCTCCAAAATGATCTTGAAAATCTCCAAAACTGGTGTTAAGGTAATTTACTTACTCTTACCATTTTTAAATGTTGTCACATGAGATTCAACAACAAAATTCATCCAGTTTTATACGAATACCAGATTGAAAGATCGGTGCTCGCACTTGTGGACAAATTTAAAGATTTGGGAGTAGTATTTGACCCAGGTTTGAAATTTAACATCCATGTTTCATGCATAACCACTAGAGCTTCACGTGTCGCTGGTTTTATTTTACGATCCCCTTGCAAGTCTTTTAGCATTTCAACCAGCGTCCATCTATTCGAACTTCTAGCCCGGTGAATCCTTGAGTATGCCTCCCAAGTATGGTCTCCTCACTATACCAATCTATCGGATGCTGTTGAAACTTTTCAGCGTAAATTCACACGATCTCTATTCTACAAATATAACCTCACTTACAGCTCCTACGGTGAGCGCTTACAAATCCTAAGCATTCCATCACTCAAAAATAGGAGAGAATTCTTAGACCTGTGCTGCTTACTTAAATTATATCATGGTATACTTTCATTCAACCTTCGTGAAAGGCTTTGTATACGTCCCACCTCAAGAACGCGTTCAACTGACATAGTTTTTGTGCCCTTTGCTCGAACCGATATTTATTTTTATTCATTTTTAGTACGCGTATCACGTCGTTACAATGAGCTCCAGCTGGGTCCTCTGCCACATTCCTTAAGCGCTTTTCAAAGCATATTGCATAATATTCTGCTTAGCTTTCAATAGTTTATTAGTATTTAATATTCTTGTTCTTTTTTTTCTTAATATAACTTTGTTTATTCGCATGTATTATATTATATTATTTTTCATTACCTATTTGGTAATTGGGTTCACGGATCTGTAAAATAGTGTAAATAAATAAATTAATAAATATACTTATCTGATCATACGTGATGCACTTCAGTCCCGAACTACAGTCAGGAGTAACGGGCCTAGTCGTTATTCAAACATGAAAAATTTAATACAATTGTCGCTTGTGAATTAGTACGCTATGGTTTTTTTCCTGGATTGTTCCAGGGGTCAGTTTTCTGATCCAATAAGTCCAAATTGATGGCACTATAATGCAGCCTTCCTCAAATGCCAGACACTTTCTCATTTCTTTACCATTGTTGAGATCTTTATATTCCAGCTTTTTCTGTTTTTATTAAAATCAGCAAGCTTCACTTATTCTATCTTACGCTTTATGTCTTAGAGCCAGAAATGCATAATTAGGAGTATTTTAACCATATCCTTGCTAATTTAATTTATAGTTACAGGAAGCAATGTATTAGTAGCATCGACTAAAAACAGTCTCTGATGCATGCTATAGACCATCTAGCTAATTTGAATTTTTTCCCTGGTCAGGAGAAGCGTAGTTGCCTTTTTTCTGGAGGTAGCTTATCGTCAGTTTTGTCTGCTCTAGTTAATTGGGGTCTTTTGAGTTCTTACGTCAACAATGCTTTCTTATTAATTTTTCTTCTTAATTTTTTCTACAAAACGTTTTGAAACCGCAATCGTATCCATTTTCCCAGGCTTAGTTATTTTTCATATTCTCTTGAAAATTTTCATTTACAATCCATTGGCCTTATGGAAGAAAATTTGTGCGGAGGTGAAGTCAAAGTGCTCAGGATTTTCAAGTTGGTGGTGTTACTATTTTTGACTTGTGAAGGTAAGGCCTTTTTACTGCTTTTCTTTGCTCTTGATTGTGCTACTTGAAACTAGATTTAGTCTCCTAATTATCTAATAGCTAATATTCAGGCCACCTTTTTACTAGTTTGCATAGAAAAAGGATAGGGAAGACAGGGGCTAGTTGGCATAAATTTTCACGCAAAAGCATCAGAGTGCTGTCAGCAGTATGTTGTGATAACTTCATTGTGTTTCATTTTCAGACAAGATTTCAGTTTGATGCAAGTCACATATCAGTGGAGATCTTCAATTTTCTGTTTTTCTGCCTGGTGAGTAAGTTTCTTCATGTACAGTTAATTTGTTTTGCTGAAACGGTGTAACATTATGTAATAATGTCAGTAACGATTTGTGATTCAGTGGCTCAGTTGTGTTTATATCTACATGTGATAATCTTTTTTTTTGACGTTATGAAACAGTGAGGTGGCCATTTTGTTTCAAAAACACTATTGGGGCTTGTTGGCATGAGTTAGTCTGGGATTGGTTGGCACAGGCTAATTGAATTATGCCAACTAGCCCTAAATTTCCGATGAGAATCGTTTTATTTAAGAAATCAATAGACAATAAATTTATCATTTATATGTTAGATAAATTTGTTATAAATAGTTTAACCCTTCTGCTATTCATTTACAGATATAAAAAACACCATAAATTGTTTTTAAGAAATAACATAACATATAAGTCTGTACGTCTTTTTTTTTATTTTCCCCCACTTAATGCTGCTTTTGTAGATCGGTATGGCAGGGTGTTACAAACAAGAGTCCAACCAGGCTAATTACTCAATTTGAACTGTGAAGAAAGCTGTAGAAGCTCATATCATGGAGGAAAAAAGTCTGGCTCGGGCCTCAGATAAATTTAGGATCCCTCTTTGCAGCTTAGCTAGATATTGCCAAAAAGAAAGGGAACGTGATGCTGCAAGGACTGTCAATGCGGCTACAGCTTCCAATGCTGGAGCAAATGCTTTGGCTCCAGCTTTATCTTGTGGGTACGTATTACCGAGGATGGTGATTATGTACCCACTTATCTTTTATATATTTTCATGCTTTTTAACTGTAATATTTATTGTGATCTTCTACGTTTTGTATTACCCACTTATCAATAGCTTTTTTTCCTCGTACAGGTTTTTACAATCAAGCAAGAATCGCTGTTGTCTGAATATTTGGAAACGGCTGCAGATGTGTACTTTGGGTTGTCGTCTAAAGAAGTCAGGAAATTTGCGTATCAGTACGCAAAAGCGAATTCTATGAAAATACCTGCTTCATGAAACGATAATGAGATGGCGAGACCGGACTGGTTTTATCACTTTATTAAGCGGCACCCAAGTTTATCTCTACATATTCCTGAAGCTATCAGCTTATCAAGAGCTACAATTTTCAACAAAAACAATGCTGCGAGATTTTTTGCATTGCTGAAATCTATACTAAACAAATATAGCTTAGAGCCTCAAGATATTTACCACGTAGACGAGACAGGGATCACAACAGTGCAAAAACCAGACAAAATTGTTTCCATGAAAAGGATTTAAACAAATTGGACGTGTAACTTTTGCTGAAAGAGGAAAATTGGTGACTCTCGCAGCATGCGTTTTCATTTTCTCGCGAGTTAAATATAAGAACCACTTTGTCCAACGTGCACCACCTGGCTCAAATGGTGATGCGAACTAATTTTATAAAGTTTGTAAGACATTTCATTCATTTTACGAGATGCTCGAAGGAGCGACAAGTACTACTTCTTCTGGATAACCATAGCTCGCACATATTTATTTTGGCTCTCGATTTGCTTAAAGAGAATCGAGTCATTGCACTATCGTTTCCTGCATACTGTCACCACAAGTTGCAACCCCTAGACAGAAGTGTCTAGTATGTTAACTCAACATGCAACGCTTGGATGATCAACAATCGAGGACAAACTATGTCCATATATAATATTCCCTCAATTGTCAACATGGCATTCCCGCTTGCTATGACTCCATCCAACATAACAGCTGGATTTCGAGTAAGTGGAATATGCTCTTTCAACCCCGATATATTTGATGATGCAGAGTTTTTACCTTCATCCGTAACTGATCGCTCACCTCCTCAGGAAGAGATAGCGCACATTTTAACACTTGCCAATTTGACGGACTCAGCTCGTGATCTTTCACCACACTGCATTGCACTAGCCTCAACAGCCAACCAACTTGTTCAACCTCAAGAAGTCTGTCCATTACCAAAAGCAACGCCACGGAAGAAATCTAACCGAGGAAGAAAACGGAGGAAAAATGAACTTCTCACAGACAATTCAGTGAGGAATTCGTTACTAGTTGAAGTACCTAACAGATCAAAGAAGCCATCCGATAAAACGACCAAGAGGTTGAAGATTTCCTAAACAAAGAATAGGCGGTTTATCAAAAAGACATTAGCGTTTTCCTCAACGAAATCTGAATCCGAAGGAATTACTTATGCTGAAAGTGTGGATAGCATCGGTCAATTATCTGATGCATCGAGTGAAGGTGAATCCTTCACTAATAATGAAAATTTTCATCCGACCGGACAACCCCAAAACACTGATGGTTCCTTGCAGAACACAAGTGTCACTGGACCTCATAGTCAAAAAAATGATAATTCAGCATTAGGATAGACAGATTCTAAAGAGAACAGCAATATAAATGAAGCTTAGGGGCGTGATAGACCCCAATACGAAGTAAGAGACTTAATTTTGGTAAAGTACCAGTCACGCAAATATCCGGGTATGATTCATGACATCTGCACAAATATAGATGACGTTTGTATAACGGCTATGATAAAACATCATAAATACTGGAAATGGCCAGACATCGAGAATCGTCTTTGGTCCAAAAAAGTGAAATACTGCGGAAACTTGATCCTTCTAAACAAATTAGTAGAAAGCCAATATTATTCACTGTTGACATATCATGCTGACAAATAAATTTTTTAAGAATGTTTCCTAACCGTGTACTTGCTTTGTCACTTCCTTAATTCAAAAATAAATAAAATACTTTTGTCCTGAACTACACGTTGCTTTTCCTCCAAAACCCAATCTTTTTCAGGTGTGCCAACTAGCCCCTATAGGTATGCCAACTAGCCCCTATAAGTATGCCAACTAGTGCCTATAGGTATGCCAACTTACCCCATAACTGGGGTTAGTTGGCTTTCTTGGAGACCTTCGGGAAATATTTTCCATTCCTAAGTAATAATAACTAGGCAAATCGATACCAGAGATGTTAATAAATAATTCACAAAAGTTGAACATGCAGTATGTTGATCTGAAAAAAAAAAGAAAAATCTAAATCCAAAATCTATGCCAAATCGCCCGGTCTCCCCTACCCTGGTGTTGCGATCTCCATCATTTCAGCTTGTTAGGGTTTTGCACTAAAATACAAAACCCTATTGCAATCACGAAATGTGTCCGTCTGTCCGTCCGTCCGTCCGTCTGTATGTCACAGCACTTTTTCTCCGAAACTATAGAGGCTACAGCAATGAAACTTTGTGGAAAGGTCAGAAGGGGTGACTTCTTGAAATTTCAAGGGTGGAAAAATTTTTCAAAGGGGTTTAAGGGGGGTCTCCCCATATGGCGAGGTGACCCCTCAAAAAAAAATGTTCACCATTGGAAGTCGAGTAGGATGTCATTGGAAAGGTCTCAATGAGATCTAATACCGCAATTTGTCATCAATAAATTCTCGGAAAGTTTTACGGAGAAACAACTTAATTTTCTAAACTGGGGATTAAACTATGCGTGCAACATTCAGAAACCACCAATGAAGGATATTATTTGGATATAGAAGCAGAAATTAAATTTATCCGCGATAAAGATAGACAAGCCATTCGTACAACAGTCCGCAATTTGTTAACAAAACCGCCATCTAGCAAACACTCGAACGAAGCAAGAATCATAGCGGAACTGAAGAGCAAACCTGTTTATTACGTAAAGGCGGACAAAGGCAACACAGTAGTTATTATGGATAGGATTACGTATGATGCACTAGTGAACGAAAAATTAAAAAATGGAAATTTTCACGCTCTACGTACTAACCCGTTACACGATTCAATTAAAAGCGTCGAAAAAACGTTAAAAGAATGCCAGTCACTCGTTGAAAATATATCGCATTTGAGAGTATCTAATCCCGTCTTGCCTAGAATCAAATGTCTCCCGCAGATACACAAAGGTGGCAACGAAATGCGGGAGATCATTGCTGCCACGAACGCACCAACTTCAAAAATTGCCAGGTGGTTAACAGAAGAATGCAAAAAACTACCATTTAGGACAAGTGAGAAATCTGTTGAAAACAGGGAGGATCTGATGGAAAAGCTACAGGAGATTGATGCTGTGAAGGAAGAGGAGATCATGGTCTCCTTTGATGTGAAATCACTTTTTCCAAGTGTTCCCGTGAAACAGACCCTAGCCTGGTTTGAAGACTGGCTTTTACAAAAAGACTCATCCTTGGAATGGAAAAAGAGATCGAAAATGTATTCGAAGTTAGCAACTCTGTGCATGAATGAGAGCTATTTCTCATTTTGAGGAAATTTTTTCAAGACAACCAAAGGGGTTGCCATGGGGAACCCATTGTCACCACTTTTGAGCGATCTTTTCATGGGATACATCGAAAACATCATCGAAGAAAAAAGGTTTAGCATCTAGAGTATGGTATCGTTACGTGGATGATATTTTTGCAATCATTGATGCTCACCAAGCAAACATACTACTGGAACAATAAAACAACATCCACAAAAATATCATGTTGACAATGGAAAGGGAAAACAATGGAGAGCCACTGTTTCTTGATATGAAAATTATAAGAAATAGTGGTTACCTAGAGTTTGATGTATATCGAAAGACGACGCATAGATAGAGGACAATACTTAGCAACTCCAATCATTCCTACAACCAAAACCTGGCGGCATACAACACTATGATTACTATAATGTTATCAATTCCGTTGACAACTGAACGACGCGCCCGAGAAGAGCAATTCATAATTGAAACAGCACAGAAGAATGGGTATACAGCGCGGTTAATCAAAACCAGAATAAGCAAGTTAGATGCGCATCGAAGAAGAAACTCTTTTACGACATTCTTCAAAACACCGGTCCAAAATACGCAGAGAGTGAAGCTGACTTATTCTACACATTCACGGAAGCTACAACAAATACTGAAGGCAGCGGGTATCGAAACAGCACACTCGTCACGAATCTACAAATTGGAACAAAACTAGGGACTACGAAGGACAGTAAACAAAAGGATGAACGTAGCGGCATATACAGGATAACATGCCCAGAGTGTGGAAAAATGTACGTGGGCCAAACAAAACGACTGGTGAAAATTCGATTCCACGAGCATATAAGGGAAGCGAAAGTAGCAGCGAAAAAAGGACGAAATGAGGCAAGATCAAAGGTTGCAAGACACATTATGGAGAGCACGCATCAAATAGAATGGGACAACGTGGAGATCCTCGAAGAAATCAACGATTGGAGAAGGTTGGATGCAGCGGAAAGTTTGTGGATTTCAAGGATACCGGAAGATTTAAGGCTTAATAAGGATCTAGGGAACGCATACAGTAGTTTGATCGGATCAATATGTTAAAGGCTTGAATGACTCATCCAGTTTATGACACCGTGAAGGATAATTAGAGTGGGTTAATGTTTTAATTACCTTTCCAAGTAGTAATTTTGATGGTTTTATTATTAGTTCATTAAAGTACCTTTTGTAACTTAGTTTGTAATTTAGTAACGATGTATAAACACAAGAATTTTTGGATTATGTTTCAGTAATACGGCACTGAAGAAGGAAATAACTTGTTTCCGAAACACGTGTCTGCCCGGGTTTTAATAAATATTGGCGTTTTATGGAAAATATTAGGGTTCTTATTTATTCATTTGAATTTAACGCCAAAAAAGGAGCAACGGAAAAATTCAATTAGGGTTTTGTACTAAAATACAAAACCCTATTGCAATCACGACCTGTGTCGGTCTGTCCGTCCGTCTGTATGTCACAGCACTTTTTCTCTGAAACCATAGAGGAAAGATGAGAAGTGGTGACTTCTTGAAAGTTCAAAGGTGGAAAAATTTTTCAAAGGGGTTTAAGGGGTTTCCCCATATAGGGAGGCGACCCATCAAAAAAAAATGTTCACCATTAGAAGTCGAGTAGGGGGTCATTGGAAAGGTCTCAATGAGATCTTTTCAAAACAAATCTTAGAATTGCCTTATGAGTACCGTGGGGGGCAGGGGAAGGGGAAATGTACGAACTTTTCGCGTACCCCCCTCGCGATTGGACACATTCCATCCGAAAAATCTGAAAAAAATCACGAATGTAGCCCTTAATGAGTACAACAACAACAAATACACGAGAAGTCGAAATTCGCTCAACCTTTTTTAGTAATAGTATGATTTATCAATTTTATGTTTTCTTGAATAAAATCAAAACGGTATCCTATAATTCAATAAAATTTACCAAACAGATGACTATTTATAAGATTGATCTTTTCTGGAAGTTTCATAAAGATCCAAAAGTATTCAACGAAGTTATAGCGATTTGAATTTTCCTGTGTTACTATGGAACAATGTGCCCTGTATTACTATGGAAACATATGGCTATTGAGCCATATGCGCTTTTTACCGACTTAGACACTACAGCTTTCCTAGGATTTGCATGAAAATTTCAGGAATGATAGGTATCATGAAGATGAGAACATACTATTGAAAAGTCGAAGAGGGAGGAGAGAGCTCCTAGCAAAAGGGCTTTGTAACCATTCTAGGATTCGAAAAAATTGGCCATGAATCGATGATTACAGTACAGAGGAGTGGCCCCTGAAAAAAATTTCATGAAAGGTAGCCGATATGAATATCAAATGAAAGTTCTCTATGAGAGCTTTTCAAAACAATTCTTAAACTGACAGTTTCTGCTTCAGTGGGGGCACAGGGGGGGGGGGGATACATGAAAAATGTGTTTCCTCCTTCGCGAATGGACACCAGTGATCTAAAAAATCTGACAAAATTATCAAGCGGATATTTACGGGTATAACTTTAACAAATACCTCAGAAGTCAAAATTCTTTCAACTTTGTTAATAATAGTATGATCCTCGAACATGACGTGTTTCTTGATTTTACAGGTATTCGTTGCTGGTTACTGCATTTTGTGAGTTGAGTACAAAACCCTTCTGACATGAGCATAGGTCTGTCTACCTAACTTGTTTTTACTTGCAGTCAGTTGCATTGCTAGCGCAGAATTCTAAGAGACAAGATTGCTGAGTTCACCTATCCAATTTTTAAATACATTTTAATCCAATACTTCTTGTAAAACTGCCCAGATGTTTTGACAGAATCGTTCTCTTTTGTGTAGTTTACTGGGAATTGCTGTATAAAAGCTTCCTTCTTGACCTTTGTCACCGCTGCATATCTACTCGAAATCATTTTGCTCATCCATCCTGTCCATTGATTTCAATCTTACACTTTTCGCCTGAGGTATCAGTTCTATAAACGACCAATAGTACCTCCACAGACCACTTAGTATCTTGGTTTTTCAAAATAAGTCTCCAATACTATTTTTACGGAAAATGAATTAGCGATATAAACGTAAGTGCAAAGAAAACAGTATTAAGGTTGTTTTTGTACTGGAAAAAAATTTTTTATACTACAATAATGCAAAACTCACAATAAACTTACATCATTGATTGACTCCAGGCTTCACTTTTCCAAAATTTCCAACAACAAATCTTAAATCCTATAAAAAATATGTCACTCTGTAGACTGAATTGAAACAGCTTAGCCAAATATTTGCCAAACCACTAAGCCATCATTCACTACACGTGCTCCTAAAAAAAACCTTAAATCTAAAATCACCTCAGGCTGATGGCTTTGATTACATGAAATCCTTAACCCTGCTTTGAAAAGTACCAAATTCTGTTCCTTGTCTGTCCTTAATGTTAGTTTTAGGCGCCACATCCTCTCACATGGATAGTATTAACCATTCGCTACATTCGTTACATTCTGTACAAAGAATCACTCGCCATCATCGACTACCTTAAATTTAAACTCCCCCCTCCATTAAAGGATACTAACAAAAATGTGGGGGATGAACGGAGCAAAACAGAAAATAAAGTACAAGAAATTTTCTGCTTATCACAGCCATATTTTCTTTCAGGATCATGTTAGTTGACATTCTTGCAAAGAGGATAACGTATCTAGGAAAATGCTCGTTTTTACTGAAAACATTATTTCCTTCTGTAGTTTACTGTGTACACATGACAATGTTTAGCTATAAGAGTGACAAAAAAATGACGGAGTGATTTTGTGTAGACATGGACCAAAAAAAGAACATGAAGTCTCGGCTTTATCTATCCACTTATAGTTTTTTTTGCATTGCTCATAAGGCTAAATAGAAAAAAAACTAAATCCTTGCCTTTCCGACACTCGCTCATACATATGCATGGCAGTTCGTTTGAAAGGATTTTTTTTCTGAGATTTATACCTAAAATAGGATACTGTAAAGTGGGGGCTGGTGTAATTTTTCGCAAGAGTTGATATTTCCACTGCAATGGATGACTTGTAATTGGATCAGCCACTACAGAATTTCTATTTAAGTAAAAATATCGAGGACGACGTGTTGCTACGCCTTTACACAATGCATTTGTGGGAGCATAAAATTACACTAGAAAGAATGCTTATTAGAGCAATTATACAAGAATCGGTTCACTAGTATTCTAACTTCTAAAGTATTTTAACAGCTTACACGAGTACATTTACATCAATATGTAACGAGGTAAGCTTCTTAAGTTGTCCTTCCTCTAGGCGACTCAAAGTATAAGCTCCTGTGGGAAACCGTAATCGATTCTCCATTAAAGCTTTCATTTGCATAAGATTCAATCTTCCTCCGTATGTAAACTTCCTAGCTCTCTCTATTCTGTTTGAGATATTAAGCAAACTGAAGGCGATATTGGGTTTTGGCAGGCTTGTAATCAAATAACTCCAACAGTGATAGTGATTCTGATATCCAGATTTGAGTAATTGAGTGTAACCGAAATTGAAATTATTTCAGGATTGTCAAAATTAGGTTTAGGACTTCTAATTGTTGAATAATTTGATAATTTCAGATAACACAAAAATATTAAAGATACTACCCTAATAAATTTCTAGAGCAAACTTCAGAATCATTGGCGGCTCCGCAAGATAGGCAGTGAAGCCAATCCTGCAATAATCTCCACTCATTAATTCATATGAATTTCTAAACGTAGCTATGAAGGAAAATTAAAATAATTGATAGGTTAGCTTCAATTATCAATTGAAAACTAATATAATCATACCCTTCCAATATTTCCCCAGCGAATTGTCATCCTTATTCTTCTTCATAGTACTGCAGCCCCGTTTGAGACTTTGCTTTCTGCAATAAGCGCCTCCAACTGTCTCGGTTCATTGACCAAGTCCTCCAATTGCGAGGTCTCAGCAGCGTCTTCATCGACCAAGTCAGATCAGTGTTTCCTCGGTTTCCCTACTGGTCTTCGCCCTTTAGTTCACCAAACGTTGTTCATCCATACGATTCACGTGAATAAAAAACCTTATTTGCAAGCTGTATTTTTTAGTGTGTTTTGTCTCTTTCATCAGCGTTTCTCCTCACTTTGGGTATTTGAGGCATTTTTCTTTGACTGGCTTATGAGCTTCGTTTGATTCTCATTGATTTGTAGCCCTACTAGCTTTATTTCATGTTTGTGTTTCAGGAAAATTTCTTTGGCAGTTTTTTACGACAAAATATTAATGTCATCCGCATTGGCTACCACTTTGCCTGACTTGTGTGGTAATTACCTTTTGTATCGGCAGGTAGCTTTCTAATGACGTTCTAGATTCAAAATGAATAGCAGTAAGTCAGTCCATCGACCTGTTTTAGTTCCATATTTATGTCAAAGTCACCGGTGCGTTGGTTATTGATGCAGACTTGAGTGTTCGTCAACATAATTGTCATCCTGGTAAGATGGACGAATTTGGCTGGGATTCCAAAGCAAAGCATTATTTGGTACCGTACGGTATGATCAATACTGTCATTTGCTTGCTTAAAGCCAACAGCTTACATGATTCCTCATCCTAAATCCCAAGACCAAATGGTACTTGTTGCAATTCATCTCGGGACCACACATTGGGTTTCATGGTTCCCTAAAGATGGTACATAAAATGCCGAAAGACTCCTATGTCTGTAAATAATGGTTTTTCCAATAAGAGGTGTTATTTTGAATAGCCCGCTATTTCGGTAGATGTCACTTTTAAAGCTATCATTTTTTAACATTTGACAAGTAGAAACTACGCAACTAATAAAAATGGAACAAGTCACACTTCAACAACGCATTGAAACTATTAAAATTCACTATAAAAATGGTGAAAATTTGGCAAAGATGGTTCTTAAACTCAAACATTTTTGGGTCATCGTGAAGCACATTGTCGGACCACAATACAGAAATCGGTGGAAAAATTCAAGCTGTTGGGACAACTTGGTGATGTGAAGAATGAAACTCGTGCACATCACTCAAGAACAACCGAGAATATTGCTGCTGTGGTCCAAATGGTTGAAGAAAACCCAGGTTTGTCTATTTTCGTCATACTTTGGAATTAGGCATTCCACAAACGTCACTACACCGTATTTTGCATTAAAAATTTTGGTCTTAAGGCTTATAAAGTTCAGTTAATATAAGAACTCAAGCCGGTTGATCATCATCAATGTCGTTTCTGTGCTAATTGGGTCCTTGAAATGCATGAAAATGATCCGGAATTCGATCGAAAAATCATTTTGGGTGATGAGGCCCATTTCCACCTCGGTGGCTTCGTCAATAAGCAAAATTGTCGTATCTGGGGCTCGAAAAATCCAAGAGCTATCGTTGAAAAGCCTCTCTATCCTCAACGTGCGACTGTTTGGTGCAGTTCATGGTCCGGTGGAGTCATTGGACTTTACTTTTTCGAAAAGGAGGCTGGAGCAACAGTTACGGTGAGTGCATTGCGTTATCGAGAGATGATCAATAATTTTTTGTGGCCGGAATTGAATGGTATTGACCTGAACAACATTTGCTTTCAAGACGGCGATTCGTGCCACACAAGCAACGAAACCATTGATCTTTTACGGGAAACGTTTTCGGACCGTGTTATCTCTCGAATAGGTGATCACAATTGGCCACCGAGATCTTGTGATTTAACACATTGTGACTTCTTCCTTTGCAGCCAAGTGAACGAGAAGGTCTACGCCAATAGCTCAGCATCGATTCAAGACCTCAAAGATCGAATTCGTGAGGCTATCGAGGACATAGGGCAGCCACTTTGCGATTTGGTTATGGAAAATTTCATGAAAAGGCTATGGTCCTGTAAGCGTGGTCGTGGTGGTCATTTGCCTGATGTTAGTTTTCACTATTAACGGCATATCTTCTTCTTCTTGACAATGAAATAGACATCTGATCATCTGTATTAAGAAATGGCGTTTTTCTTTTAATATCCAAATAACACCTCATATTGGAAAACCCTGTATTTCCATATGTGACTATGGAGGAAAATTAAAATGAATAGCTAAGCTTCAATTTTCAATTCAAAACTGATATAATCATACCCTCGAAATATTTTCCCAAGCAAATGATCATCCTTTGTCTTTTTCTTCTTCTTCATAGATCTACAGTCCCTTTCGGAACTTTCCTACCTGCAACAAACACCTCCAACTGTATCGGTCTATTGACCGGGACCTCCAACTTCGAAGTCCAAGCAGCGTCTTCGTCGGCAGAGTCAGACCTGCGTTTCCTCAGTTTCCCCACTGGTCTTCGCCCTTCAGTTCTCCCAACGTTGTTCATCCATACGATTCACGTGGCCAGCCCATTGCAGCTTCCACAGTCTTACAATCATTGAGACCTCCGGCTCGTCAAAAATTGCATACAACTCATGGTTGTATCCAGTTTGCCATCGGTCCCCATCTAGTTTTGCTCCAATCATCCGCCTCAGGGTCCGTCACTCAAAGGCATTCAATTTGTTTGCGAGCGCTTAGGTAAGGGTCCGTGGTTCACACCATAGATCTAATAACAGACTTGAATACTTGGAGCTTTGTTTTCCTATGTACGCAGCTGGTCTTCCAGACCGTAAATACTGAATAAAAATTTTTATTTGCGAGCTGTATTCTTCAATGTATTGTGTCTCTTTCATTAGCGTTTCTCTATATTTCGGTGCCTGAATACAAAGATTTACCCACATTTTTGATATTGTATTCACCAAGTATGATATTTGAGGTATATTTCTTGACTCCGCCATGAGCTTCATTATATTTTCATTGATTTGCAGCCCTACTAGTTTTATTTCGCCGTTGTTTTTCAGGAAAAGTTCTTTGGAGGTTTTTAGCAACCACGATAAGATGTTGATGTTGTCCGCATAGGAAACCACTTGGCTGAAGTTGTATACTAACGTACCTTTTGCATCGACAGACGGCTTTCTAATGACGCATTCCAGGATCAAATTGAATAGCAGTGAGGTCAGTCCATCTCCCTACTTAAGTACGATATTTGTGTCAACGGCATCAGTGAGTTGGTTATTGATGATGACGTAAGAGGTTGCCGACGTAATTGTCATTTTGGTAAGATGGACGAATTTGGGTGGGGTACCAGTGCAAAGTATTATTTGTCACAGTACGTTATGATCAATACTGTCATTTGCTTACTTAAAGCCAACAGCTTCCATGGTTCCTCATCCTAAATCCGGGGCTGCACATTGGGTTTCTTAGTTCCCGAAGAATGGGACATTAAATGGCGGGAAGTTCCTATAACTATAAATCCACCTACAGCTCTGCTACTAAATTCTACTTACACGTCCTTTGTGAAGACGTAAGAGGGGAAAGGCGCCTGATAACGGAATCCAAAGTAATAACCATGCCGCCAAAATGGAGATTTGGCGACTAGCTAGCTCTTCGTTCCCGTAAAACCGTACATTGTTTCAAAACTTGCAATAGAGCTGGACTAAACTGGACTTACGGCAATGACCTCGCAGCCAAAAAATGGACTATAGCATTGGATCCTGGAATGTCAGATCATTGAACAACCCTGGCATTGTTAAGGATCATTTACGACAGGCCAGTCAATATTAAGAAAACAAGAAACAAACTGGACTGGAAATAATTGAAATTTAATAAAGGTTTTCATTCTTATGGACCGTAAATAATCGAGTTTAAAATAAAAAAAAAGTGTTCATATTACATATATTTCATTGACACATGGCACGTTAAAAATTTATTTTATTCTAAATAAAAGGTATGCATTCGGTCACTTTTGCTGACAGAAATATTAGCTAATAACAATTACTTTTAAAATAGACAGTTCATTTCAATTAAATGAAATATACAATAAACTGCCGGACTTTCGTCAATATTACATAAGAGTTCTCTTATATTATTTCAATATTTTGTGAGCTACGATAGTTATTGCAAAAGGCTAATAAAGCTAACCTTTAATATTTTGTCTAGCCAAATTAAATAAATTTAAATTTGTTTAAGTATGGTCGATATTCACTGAATTATCAACGGATATATACAATATATGATTAGGCGCATATGAATCGCCAAGTTTCGGCGGATTAATTACACTATTTAATGATTGAAATCAACAAATGCCAACATGTAATGTCTTCCTGGGTTCTTGAAATGTAATGCGTGTGTAGCAATACTTTTGCTTACGTCTTTATTCTTAACATTTATTTCATGTTCCTTGAGATGAAATTCTACTGCACGTTTTACTTGTCCAATATACTTCATATCACATTCTGTGCAATTGACTTGATAGATTCCGCTTTTTTGTTTTGGCGAGAATGGATCTTCTGTAGAGTAAAGAAGTGAGCCAAGCTTTCGGGTGTAATTATGCACAATCCTAAGATGTGTTACATAGCCAGTATACCCTTTGTATACTGGTATGAAGTGGAAGCTCATGTGATATGTAGTCTATATACAACATCAAAACTCCCGAAAGAGAACTCACTGTAACACCGCTTACCTGCTACTCTATCCATTTAAACCACAACAACAAAGGCAAATGTTAATTTTAAGGAATGGTTTTCCTTGTTTTGTTCATTTTCTCGAAACATTCATATTACAACAGAATTTATAAAAACCTTTTCAATTACTTATTTATTAAAAACCTCTCATTATCAGCCAGCTTGAAAATGGTAACAACTGGACGCGCTAACGGATCGGGGTGACCGCACGGCGTGCAACGCCAAAAGGCCGATTGAGGACTGCGGCACAAGCCAACGCCTCACCCCTCACCATTCCTTTGAACACTGGACAATATCTTCGGCTAAACTTTGATCGCGAATACTTTGAACGATTTAGATAGATTGGGCAGCAACACGCTCTCTTACTGGACTTGAATACCGACTGACTGCCAAAAGTTCCTCCACGACTATAAATACTAACTCAACTTGAGCTTTTGACCTACTTTGCCCCTAAAATCACTGAGACGATGAGAACGTGAGTTCTCATGTACTAAGAACTTCTTCTCCTCGCCTCACCTTAATAATTTGTAGATGATGAGAGCCATTCTGCAATATTTTCGATATTATCGCAGCCAGCTTGGGGAAATACTTTGCATATGAGCGAGGAAAGCTTTTCGCTTCCATATTCGCCGCAGCTCTCAGTCGGCTGGCGAAAGCTTTTACACGATCGCTATTAGCTCCCGTAACTCGCTCATACATAGAGCTCCTCGCTTGTATTCAATCGCTGCCGTGTACCCGTCATCCATATGCTAAGGCCTCATAGCGGCATATCAGCCGCAATGTGCATAGCTATCATGTGCTAGCGTTTACCCATGCTAACTCTTGAGTTGAACGGAGTCGTTTATCTGCCCTGATGTACATTGGCGTAATTGGCTGACGCTTTTAGCGCTAAATGAAAGGTGGGAGTTCCACTTGCTCGTTCATAACATTTCCTCTGGCAATTGAAAATAGGGTTTCATGTTACTTGGAGAGTACATTAAATCGGTGTACTTTTCTAAGCGAATTAAATTGATTATTTGTACACAAACTCTCGTTCTGTTCACCTTTACCTTGCTACGGGCATTGCTGGTCCCTGTTATATGTCCGTTGAAAAAATTTTAAATTGATCGTGGTGATTCGTTTTGCTTCTTAATATATTCTCCAACCTTACAATGTATGAAACACTAGTCAATGGCTGGAGTTTGCTTCATAAATACATTTGACTTTTAAAAATAAACCTATTCATTCCTTTGACTTGTTTTGCTAATTAATTAATTGTTTCTGAATGATTGTTTGTGAAAATTGAAATTAATTCTTTCTTCCGTTCATCAGAAGGTACAAATAACCTTTAATACTTAAGCATGGTTCATTAATATAAATAGTTTGAGTATACTAATAATTTTTTTTGAATAGTTTTTGATTGGCGTTACTTAATATGTTGCTGTCACTAAATCATATTTTCAACTGGCGGAAGAATTGTTGCCAGCGAACACATACAACATTCTCGAATATACTTCCACTTCATCACTGAAGTAGTTGCGAGCGAGCAAACACTACCTATGTACTCGTACTTCGCCAATGAAAATTAGTCAAAGAAGCACATATGCAAGTAAATAAGCGAGCGGTAGAGTAACCAAAAAAGATTAACCCGCAGTGATATTCACATCGTGAACAATAAGCTTTGGATGCGCTTCAAAGAGAGGTAAGCGGAAAGGAAAACCGAAAGTTCCGGCGTAAACACTCTTTCGCTCAATGTCCCCAGTTTCGCTAATTCACCTCAAAGATCGTGGGAAAGCCGAAAGCTTGAGCGAAAAGCGCTGTTTTGCTCAATTTCCCCAGTTTAGCATATTCACCATCCGAGCAAGCGAGATGGAGCGGGGAGGAAAAGCTTTCGTAGACCAAGAGCGTATGTGTTCGGCTACTCAGCAAATTTAAAGAGAATTTTGGTTGAAAGCTCACGAAAGAACGGTATTTAAAGTTCTTGGGCAAAGCGTACCAGGCAGTCTGTATTCAAGTCCAGTTAAGTCACAACTGAATTTATTAATTACTAACAATCAATATTGAATGAAGCGCTTTTCACTTGACCTGTCGCACTTCAACCTAAATTCTCTTTAAAGGTGCTGAGTAGCCGAACACGTGCGCTCTCGTTCCACGAAAGTTTTTCCTCACCGCTTCGTCTCGCTTGCTCGGCTGGTGAATATTCGAAACTGGGGAAATTGAGCGATAGAGTGCTTTTCGCTTAAGCTTTTGGCTTCAAAAGAATGCCTCTAGCTTAAGTTTTCGGCTTTCCCACGATCTTTTGAGGTGAATTAGCGAAACTGGGGACATTGAGCGAAAGAGTGTTTACGCCGGAACTTTCGGTTTTCCTTTCCACTTACCTTTCTTCGAAGTACACCCTAAGCTTATCGATCACGATGTGAACATCCTTGTGGGTTGAACTTTCTCGTTTACTTTACCGCTCGCTTATTTACTTGCGTATGTGCTTCGTTAGCTAATTTTCATAAGCGAAGTGCGAGTACATAGGTGTTGCTTGCTCGTTCGCAACTACGGAAGTTATGAAGCGGAAATATATCCGAGTATGTTGTATGTGTTCGCTCGCAATGAAGCGGAAATATATCCGACTATGTTGTTATGATGTCAAGTATGTTGTTATGATGTCAAGTATGGTTGAGGCCTTACTTTGTTAGATCAGAACATAGTTGATCTGGTTTTGTGTGTTGCCATTTGGTGATACCCAGGTTGTTTTATGTATGCATCAATGTGGGTAGCAAGCCAAATCGAATCAGAAATAAATATGGAGGAAAAACACCGCCTATCCTTGATTTAAATATTACGCGCAACGCCAGAAAAATAAAATGTTCAATACATAGAAAGCAAACCAAAATAGACAGATATATCCCCAAGGACTCCTACTGTCCACATCGAAACAAAACTGCAGCACTTCGATCAATTATAAATCATATGTGTCGTTTACTATTATCAGTGACAGATTATAAGAACAAGTATAAGTGTATCGTACTCTTGGCGGGATTAAACGGGTACGATAAAGCGGTTATGGACAAATTGATTGCTAAATGCATGCATAAAATAGAAAGGGGGAGAGCGAGCTTCAACCCTTTTTCATCAAAACTCCAATATTTAATCGGGTTTTTTTATAGCATATGCTTCAAAGGTTTGCAACTCTCTCGTCCGAGTGGTGTAGTGGTTAGAGCACTCATTCCGTAAACCGAAGTTCTCCGGTTTGAGTCTCGTCGACGGCAATGACATTAGGTTTGAGTGACCCTTCGGATGGTCTATAAGCCTATTCAGCTATGATACGTACTGGTTTCAAATCAGACATATCGCAGCTGGGTGGACGGACACATGGCCAAAGCGTGGTACTGACCATATAATCTTGTCGAGTGCTGACACGTTCGATCATGATAATGAGATACTCTAACGATGTCTAAGCGAAGGCCAGAAAGGGCTGTAGTGCTACAAAAAAAAAACGAAGGAATTCAGCAAAGCCCATCTGTTGCGAGAAAACACATACAACATAGTCGGATATACGAGTATTTCCGCTTTATTGCGAGCGAACACATACAACATACTCGGATATATTGCCGCTTCATAACTTCCGTAGTTGCGAGCGAGCAAGCAACACCTATGTACTCGCACTTCGCTAATGAAAATTAGCTAACGAAGCACATATGCAAGTAAATAAGCGAGCGGTAAAGTAAACGAGAAAGTTCAACCCACAAGGATGTTCACATCGTGATCGATAAGCTTAGGGTGTACTTCGAAGAAAGGTAAGTGGAAAGGAAAACTGAAAGTTCCGGCGTAAACACTCTTTCGCTCAATGTCCCCAGTTTTGCTAATTCACCTCAAAAGATCGTGGGAAAGCCAAAAACTTAAGCTAGAAGCATTCTTTTGAAGCCAAAAGCTTAAGCGAAAAGCACTCTATCGCTCAATTTCCCCAGTTTCGAATATTCACCAGCCGAGCAAGCGAGACGAAGCGGTGGGGAAAAACTTTCGTGGAACGAGAGCGCACGTGTTCGGCTACTCAGCACCTTTAAAGAGAATTTAGGTTGAAGTGCGACAGGTCAAGTGAAAAGCGCTTCATTCAATATTGATAGTTAGTAATTAATAAATTCAGTTGTGACTTAACTGGACTTGAATACAAACTGTCTGATACGCTTTGCCCAAGAACTTTAAATACCGTTCTTTCGTGAGCTTTCAACCAAAATTATCTTTAAATTTGCTGAGTAGCCGAACACGTACGCTCTTGGTCTACGAAAGCTTTTCCTCCCCGCTCCATCTCGCTTGCTCGGATGGTGAATATGCGAAACTGGGGAAATTGAGCAAAACAGCGCTTTTCGCTCAAGCTTTCGGCTTTCCCACGATCTTTGAGGTGAATTAGCGAAACTGGGGACATTGAGCGAAAGAGTGTTTACGCCGGAACTTTCGGTTTTCCTTTCCGCTTACCTCTCTTCGAAGCACACCCAAAGCTTATTGTTCACGATGTGAATATCATTGCGGGTTAATCTTTTTTGGTTACTCTACGGCTCGCTTATTTACTTGCATATGTGCTTCTTTGACTAATTTAAATTGGCAAAGTACGAGTACATAGTTAGTGTTTGCTCGCTCGCAACTACTTCAGTGATGAAGCGGAAGTATATTCGAGTATATTGTATGTGTTCGCTCGCAACAATTCTTCCGCCAGTTGAAAATATGATTCAGTGACAACAACATATTAAGTAAAGCCAACCAAAAACTATTTTAAAAACATTTAGTATACTCAAACTATTTACACTAATGAACCATGTTAAGTATTAAAGGTTATTTGTAACCTCTGATGAACGGAAGAAAGAATTAATTTCAATTTTCACAAACAATCATTCAGAAACAATTAATTAATTAGCAAAACAAGTCAAAGGAATGAATAGGTTTATTTTTAAAAATCAAATGCATTTATGAAGCAAACTCCAGCCATTGACTAGTGTTTCATACATTTCAGGTTGCTGACCATAATGGAGAATATATTAAGAAGCAAAACAAATTACCACGATCAATTACAAAATTTTCAACGGACATATAACAGGGACCAGCAATGCCCGTAGCAAGGTAAAGGTGAACAGAACGAGAGTTTGTGTACAAATAATCAATTTAATTCGCTTAGAAAAGTACACCGATTTAATGTACTCTCCAAGTAACATGAAACCCTATTTTCAATTGCCAGAGGAAATGTTATGAACGAGCAAGTGGAACTCCCACCTATCATTTAGCGCTAAAAGCGTCAGCCAATTACGCCAATGTACATCAGGGCAGATAAACGACTCCGTTCAACTCAAGAGTTAGCATGGGTAAACGCTAGCACATGATAGCTATGCACATTGCGGCCGATATGCCGCTATGAGGCCTTAGCATATGGATGACGCGTACACGGCAGCGATTGAATACAAGCGAGGAGCTCTATGTATGAGCGAGTTACGGGAGCTAATAGCGATCGTGTAAAAGCTTTTGGCAGCCGACTGAGAATTGCGGCGAATATGGAAGCAAAAAGCTTTCCTCGCTCATATGCAAAGTATTTCCCTAAGCTGGCTGCGATAATATCGAAAATATTGCAGAATGGCTCTCATCATGTACAAATTAATAAGATGAAGCGGGAAGGAGAAGTTCTTAGTACATGAGAACTCACGTTCTCATCGTCTCAGTGATTTTAGTGGCAAAGTAGATCAAAAGCTCGAGTTGAGTTGGTATTTATAGTCGTGGAGGAACTTTTGGATGTCAGACGGTATTCAAGTCCAGTAAGAGAGCGTGTTGCTGCCCAATCTATCTAAATCGTTCAAAGTATTCGCGATCAAAGTTTAGCCGAAGATATTGTCCAGTGTTCAAAGGAATGGTGAGGGGTGAGGCGCTGGCTTGTGCCGCAGTCCTCTTTTGGCGTTGCACGCCGTGCGGTCACCCCGATCCGTTAGCTCGTCCAGTTGTTACCCTTTTCAGGCTGGCTGATAATGAGAGGTTTTTAATAAATAAGTAATTGAAAAGGTTTTTATAAATTCTGTTGTAATATGAATGTTCCGGGAAAATGAACAAAACAAGGAAAACCATTCCTTAAAATTAACATTTGCCTTTGTTGTTGTGGTTTAAATGGATAGAGTAGCAGGTAAGCGGTGTTACAGTGAGTTCTCTTTCGGGAGTTTTGATGTTGTATATAGACTACATATCACATGAGCTTCCACTTCATACCAGTATACAAAGGGTATACTGGTTATGTAACACATCTAAGGATTGTGCATAATTACACCCGTAAGCTTGGCTCACTTTTTTACTCTACGGAAGATCCATTCTCGCCAAAACATAAAAGCGGAATCTATCAAGTCAATTGCACAGAATGTGATATGAAGTATATTGGACAAGTTAAACGTGCAGTGGAATTTCATCTCAAGGGACACGAAATAAATGTTAAGAATAAGTAAAAGTATTGCTACACACGCATTGCATTTGAAGAACCCAAGAAGACATTACATGTTGGCATTTGTTGATTTCAATTATTAAATAGTGTAATTAATCCGCCGAAGCTTGACGCATATGAAACATTCATTCATATATTGTATATAACGGATAATTCAGTGAATATCGACCATACTCAAATAACCGACCGAATGCATAGGTATTATTTAGAATAATATAAATTTTTAACGTGCCATGTGTCAATGAAATATATGTAATATGAACACTTTTTTTTATTTTAAACTCGATTATTTACGGTCCATAAGAATAAAAACCTTTATTTAATTTTAATTATTTCCAGTCCAGTTCGTTTCCTGTTTTCTTAATATATACTGGTCTGTCGTAAATGATCCTTAACAATGCCAGGGTTGTTCAATGATCTGACATTCCAGGATCCAATGCTATAGTCCATTTTTTGGCTGCGAGGTCATTGCCGTAAGTCCAGTTTAGTCCAGCTCTATTGCAAGTTTTGAAACAATGTACGGTTTTACGGGAACGAAGAGCTAGCTAGTCGCCAAATCTCCATTTTGGCGGCATGGTTATTACTTTGGATTCCGTTATCAGGCGCCTTTCCCCTCTTACGTCTTCACAAAGGACGTGTAAGTAGAATTTAGTAGCAGAGCTGTAGGTGGATTTATAGTTATAGGAACTTCCCGCCATTTAATGTCCCATTCTTCGGGAACTAAGAAACCCAATGTGCAGCCCCGGATTTAGGATGAGGAACCATGGAAGCTGTTGGCTTTAAGTAAGCAAATGACAGTATTGATCATAACGTACTGTGACAAATAATACTTTGCACTGGTACCCCACCCAAATTCGTCCATCTTACCAAAATGACAATTACGTCGGCAACCTCTTACGTCATCATCAATAACCAACTCACTGATGCCGTTGACACAAATATCGTACTTAAGTAGGGAGATGAACTGACCTCACTGCTATTCAATTTGATCCTGGAATGCGTCATTAGAAAGCCGTCTGTCGATGCAAAAGGTACGTTAGTATACAACTTCAGCCAAGTGGTTTCCTATGCGGACAACATCAACATTTTATCGTGGTTGCTAAAAACCTCCAAAGAACTTTTCCTGAAAAACAACGGCGAAATAACACTAGTAGGGCTGCAAATCAATGAAAATATAATGAAGCTCATGGCGGAGTCAAGAAATATACCTCAAATATCATATTTGGTGAATACAATATAAAAAATAACGGCAAATCTTTCTATTCAGGCACCGAAATAAAGAGAAACGCTAATGAAAGAGACACAATACATTGAAGGATTTTTTATTCAGTATTTACGATCTGGAAGACCGATACAGTTGGAGGTGTTTATTGCAGGTAGGAAAGTTCCGAAAGGGACTGTAGATCTATGAAGAAGAAGAAAAAGACAAAGGATGATCATTTGCTTGGGAAAATATTTCGAGGGTATGATTATATAAGTTTTGAATTGAAAATTGAAGCTTAGCTATTCATTTTAATTTTCCTCCATAGTCACATATGGAAATACAGGGTTTTCCAATATGAGGTGTTATTTGGATATTAAAAGAAAAACGCCATTTCTTAATACAGATGATCAGATGTCTATTTCATTGTAAAGAAGAAGAAGATATGCCGTTAATAGTGAAAACTAACATCAGACAAATGACCACCACGACCACGCTTACAGGACCATAGCCTTTTCATGAAATTTTCCATAACCAAATCGCAAAGTGGCTGCCCTATGTCCTCGATAGCCTCACGAATCCCATCTTTGAGGTCTTGAATCGATGCTGAGCTATTGACGTAGATGTTCACGTGGCTGCAAAGGAAGAAGTCACAAGGTGTTAACCCACAAGATCTCGGTGGTCAATTGTGATCACCTATTCGAGAGATAATACAGTCCGAAAATGATTCCCGTAAAAGATCAATGGTTTCGTTGCTTGTGTGGCACGAATCGCCGTCTTGAAAGTAAATGTTGTTCAGGTCAATACCATCCAATTCCGGCCATAAAAAATTATTGATCATCTCTCGATAATGCAATGCACTCACCATAACTGTTGCTCCAGCCTCCTTTTCAAAAAAGTAAAGTCCAATGACTCCACCGGACCATAAACCGCACCAAACAGTCACACGTTGAGGATAGAGAGGCTTTTCAACGATAGCTCTTGGGTTTTGCGAGACCCAGATGCGACAATTTTGCTTGTTGACGAAGCCACCGAGGTGGAAATGGGCCTCATCACTCAAAATGATTTTTCGATCGAACTCCGGATCATTTTCATGCATTTCAAGGACCCAGTCAGCAAAGACACGACGTTGTTGATGATCAACCGGCTTGAATTCTTATATTAACTGAACTTTATAAGCCTTTTTTGTATTTTTTTGTGCTAGCGAGGTGAATGCTATTTATGCACAGAGTGTGCATAACTCCCATGCGCGACTGGACTACCCACTAAACACTTCCCCTGTCAACCTGAGAACCCAGCCTGGAACCGTTTGGCACATTACTTCGGGCAGGTCTCGTATTGTTACGCCGTGGAGCGCCTTCAAGCTGGGGAGTCCCTTCCCTAGCGGGAGGGGAGAGGGGAAGAGGAATTGTCAGAAGAGCGATCCCCCAGCCCCAGCGCCTCCAGCTGCTGTGAGTCCCTTTTATATTTTAGATCACCCCGAGCATAATGTGCCACCTGGTGCCATTTGTCAACCGATTCGAGCATCACCGGAACTATATTATCAGGGGTGAGCTCCCTCGTCCACCTGTAAAGTTCCCTTCGCAGCCTGACCCATTTTGTACACGCAAAAAATGTGTGACAGGCATTGTCCTCCTCTCCTGGGCAAAACCGACAATCGGGGGACCGATTTTGTGCAGGTAAGACTGAAAACACCCACGCCCGCTCAAAAGCTGGGTCAGATAGAAGTCAGTCTCACCATGCCTTCGTTTTAGCCACGGTCTCACATCCACCTTCCCTTCATGCAATTCACCCAAGACTGCTGCCAATCGTTGAGTGAGCGCTGTCTCTCTTCGCGGACAACTATCTCCCTCGCATCCTCCTTTTGGCGCAGGTAAATAGCGCGGCGCTCTCGAGCAAGGAGAGCGATAGGTATCACGCCTGCAATCACTCTCACGGCCGAGTCGGAGACTGTTGGATACGAAAATGCAATTCTCAGTGCTCCTCTTCTCTGCACCCATGCCAAACGTTTCCGGTATACCTTCTTGCTGAGAGCGTTGCCCCATACCTCTGCTCCGTACAGTAGCACTGACGCTACAGCACTCATCAAGAGGCGTCTTCTTGATGGACTGGGCCCCCCTACATTGGCCATAAGTCGACTCAGAGCCGATATTCCCGAAGCAGCCTTAAGACCCAAATTTTTAATGCAAAATACGTGAATGTATAGTGAATTTTAATAGTTTTATTGTGTTGTTGAAGTGTGAATTGTTCCTTTTTTATTAGTGGCGTAGTTTCTACTTGTTAAATGTTAAAAAATGATAGTTTCAAAAGTGACATCTACCGAAATAGTGGGCTATTCGAAATAACACCTCTTATTGGAAAAACCATTATTTACAGACATAGGAGTCTTTCGGCATTTTATGTACCATCTTTAGGGAACCAAGAAACCCAATGTGTAGTCCCGAGATCACTTGCAACAAGTACCATTTGGTCTTGGGGTTTAGGATGACGAATCATGTAAGCTATTGGTTTTAAGCAAGCATATGACAGTATTGATCATAACGTACGGTACCAAATAATGCTTTGCTTTGGAATCCCAGCTGAATTCGTCCATCTTACCAGGATGACAATTATGTTGACGAACTCTCAAGTCTGCATCAATAACCAACGCACCGGTGACTTTGACATAAAGATGGAACCAACGCAGGTCGATGGACTGACCTTACTGCTATTCAATTTGATTCTAGAACGTCATTAGAAAGCTACCTGCCGATACAAAAAGTAAAAAGTAATTACCACACAAGTTAGGCAAAGTGGTAGCCAATGCGGATGACATTAAATTATGACGTTATATTTATCAGGCGTCACTCTCTTGATAACGAAATTGATTGTATTTTTTACGTTCATTGCTGTATCTCCACCTCTTCCAGGTCTGCAGGAGAATGCACCTCGTTACGTTATAGTCTTCCTTCACAAAATATGATCCATAATCTATATTAACGTATCTATTTGCAAGCCTTTTATACATGCTCCCATTTACCTGGATAATGTGCAACCACCTTCCATTTCTTGTTAACTTAGCATGTACAAGTTCCATTGAATCTCGCTCCTCTATACTGGGATCTAATGACAGGATCTCATTTCTTAATTCCTCATTTGAGTATTGTTTCTCTAGTCCATTGATGACAAGTCTAGCCTGTCGCAATATGATCTCAGCAATATCATACTCCTCTTTCATTGTCTCCATTGCTATATTAAAGAACGAAGTAGCATTTTCATTGGTCGATGTTTTGATATTTGCCCCACCATTACGAATAGGCCTCATTAGTTGTAGAGGAATTTTACATTTTTAATGGCCCGATCTTCGACATAAAATCAATCAGTATTTTTTCAGAGGAAGAGTGATTTCTAGGCTTAATTATAATCCCTTTTTGCGATATTGTATTTGACCGATGCTCTAATGCAGGAGAAGTAGAATTTTTAATAATTTTGGCATATGAGGGCTTGCTTGCAGACGTAGACTTATCTATTAATAAGCATACATTTGAGTTCATCTCTTCAATTTGGCTTTGCAAATTAATCGTCTGTTGGAAGAGTTGGTCTTCTTTAGACTTTTGGTGCTGAGCTCTACATCCGGCACACATCCAAATCACATCTTCAGTTATGTCCATTATAGCCCGGTATCTCTCTTCCGACATTTTGATGCACCTCAAATGGAACCACTTGAGGCAGGAGTCATTACATCGCATAGCCGAATGGGTATCCTCCACGGGTTTCCTACACTTCCCACACTTTTTCTTGGCTGGTTTAGTAGCCATTATAATTTCTCTTTTTTTTAATTTTTTTTTCAAACTGACTATGATTTTATCCTTGTTAACTTTTTTTTATTATTTACCATTTATAGTAGTAGTTTTTATTTCTTATAAGTTTTTAGTGAACCTTAGCTATTTTTTATTTTCTTTAGTTAATGAAAAAGCGTAGAAAGCCGCACCTGCCAAAAAAGAATTTTTAAATGGAAAAATATAAATTTAGGATTAAATTCAAAAATTCTTCACAATAAATTTATCTACACGGGAATTCCACTCCTAAACCAAAGCAAGAATTTCTGGTTCCGTTATTTTTTCTTCGCCTAAGTAAAATTGAAACAAATGAAATTAATGTCTTAAAAATCGCAGCTTATTTCCAACTTGATTGAGCGAAACTAGAACCACTTCTCTTGTTATACAAAGCTGATTCTGAACATAAGACAATATTTATTTCTACACTAAAGACAAAAATCCTAAGAGCCGACACTTTGACACTTGTCACTTCAACAGTTCTTTGTTAGAAAATCTTCATCTATTTCTGGTTTCAAGCGCTCCTCTAGGTTTTCTTCAGATCCCACTACTGACACCAATTGCTATGTGCACGAATTCAGAGAGGTTATGAACAGAAAACAATTAATTGAATTTTACAATATTTATTTTAGCTAAAGATTAAACAACACAATTGACTTTGTAAATCGAATGTCACTCCCTCAAATTATTTTCTGGTTTATCTAGTTCCCATTCCTTCAACTAGTACGATTTCTCTAAAACCAGAAAAGTAGCAGTAGTAATATTTCCCTCGCAAAATTTGAGCCAAGATCTTTCAAGTGACTCTACCTCCCCTACCTAAACAGCTCATTCTAAATTTCTCATTTTCAGGCAAAACTCGTTTTCCTCTTTCAAAGTCATCTCCTACAAAGTATTATATCTTCTATTGAAGGTTCTCGTTTAAAATGCAGCTCAATTCGAAGAAGCTTTCTCCGGGAAATTCGTTCATAAATCAGTACAATCCAAGACTGTAGGATTTTCACATTTTGGGAGTGGAATGAAGAATGGGAGAGCATAACCAACCAGTCACAAAGTGGAGAAGGCAGCAGGCATAACTGTTCTTTCAACTATACATTCACATGCTCCAATAAGGAGCAAGAAAGTCACTAGTATCTCTACGGTGGATCAAAAGTATCTACGCAATGAAATATTTGGCATTTTCACGAATGATGACTTTAGGGATATTGAAGCTATTTTTACGATACAAGTTCTTTTTTTCTGGTCTTCAAGGAGTGATAGATAAGAACAAAAATGCCGTTTGAAAGTAGCATGTTTGTGCTTTGTTGTAATAACTCACGTAACCACTCGGTCTCACACTAGTTCCGAAGCTTTCGTTGAAATTTTATGGTTGATAAAGCATTCGTAGCAGGATTTTGATATTCCCACGTGAAGATTGATATTGTTTCCGAGTAAGCTGGATGTATTTCAAAGGCCTTTGTTCTATAGAATGTTTTTGGTGTGGACTGCAAAATTCAGATGTTTGTAGGAATATGAAAGTTTTGACAGAGTACTTTTATAAAACTTGATTTTCTAAGGTATTTATTTTTGAAAGAACTTAAATTCAGTATTTTCAGATCAAGTTCTAATAATTATGTACTAATGGATATCACCATCTACTTGAAAACTGTTCAATGAATTCAGGCTCAATTGCACCAAAGGTAATCTTACTCTCCTCAATTCCTTTTCTCTTATTCAAATTTCACCTTTTCGCTCAATTTTGTTGAAAGGCTAAGTTCCAAGTTTACTTGAATGTAGTATTTAGACAATAATCTCAATGTGTAAGTTGAAAGCAGAATTGCGGTTCTAATTAATTTTCTGACAACTCCTTAAACCTTTTCAAATTTCACTTGCCCTTGTCAAGACCGGGTTCCATTTCATTTACTCAAACAAGAGTCTACAAATGTTTGCAAGGAACATTACAAACCTTCGAAATTGAATAGCCAGTCCAGTACGCCTTGAACTTTTCGGGATGCGATTACGAGGAATGATTTGTTATACCTTCTACGAGTCAGAAAAAGGACGAATGCAAAATAGAGATCAAATCCTGACTTTACGAAAAAAAACTTACAAAGAATGCGAAAGATTTGCTTGGCGATGTAAGTTTGTGAATCATTAAGTTAACCAGCATCAGCAACAGCACCTTCTTGTTATCGTTATCATCCAACATCATTTCGTATTCAGCAACATTTTCGGGACGGCTATTGTAAAGTAGTTCAGAAAAGCAAAAATAAAAACGTGTGAGAGGTGGAAAGTGCGAGATACCTTTTCCTTTAGCTGTTATTAAGCCAATTCTTAGAAGAGCTTGATATGACCTAAGTTGAGCAGGGGACGGGGTTTTCGGCTCATTGAATAAAAAAGCACGAGCAGGACTCCTTCTTAGTCGACGATTACAACTGATAGAGTGGAAAGAATTGATTGGTATTCTAAAGGACTCGTGTAAAGTAGGACGATGTTTACAAAGTTAGAAGCTGCTTGGATAAAATCTTTCCCGAAGAGTCTATTTGCCAGGAAGAGCGAATCTTTGTGTGGAGAATTTCTTGTATCCATTTGATCCCAGGCTATTCTGAGGTAAATTGCTTTCACCATTTTGAATAAGCATGTTTATAATGGGGTTTTACCTATGCTGAGTACAAGTACTTGACTACAAAGGGGGATGGTTCTGAAAACAAGGTTCATTGCAATATTTGCTTTAGGGCTTTAAGATTTTAACTTTAAGATAAGATGACAATTCCACTGCGAGCATAAGCTTGAATAAGATTTAAGAAATCGATTTGATAGTGATGACTTTAATTTGGTTAATTTAAACTGCTTACAAAGTAAAGACCTTTCCTTATGCAAACCAACCTTATTAATAATTTTTAATGTTTGTATGTAGTATCCATTAGAACTTATTTTCAGGTTTTGGAATATTTGGTTGGGTTGAAGAGCTTATAAGTCAAAAGCAAGGAGGGGTTTCTGAAGGGATAATTGAACATAAGAACAAAAGCCCACGTAGGGTGATCATCCAGATGCATCTTCCAGTGAAACCAATTTATAATTATTTTTGACCTTCTTCGACTATCGTGGCATTACGACCAACATCACACTATCGGATATCCCAACCCAAATGAATGCCGTTTGTATGTCTGTCCGTGTAGAATAGTTTTTGCATTTCTCCAATCTCATCATTGAAGCGGTAATAAAATTACAGTTAGATTAAACTAAATATGAGCTAATAATATAAAGAAAATGATTGAAGAAAGGATAAATAGGTAAACTTTTAGGGAAATTTCAGGCTACATTGCTGCTTAATTTATATTATCTTGTGCGCCTCTACTAGGAATTTTAAATTATTTTCATTCTCGGGTTTTTTGCGCTTATCAATATTAATTTTCTTAGTTTATACCAGCAACGTGCAAAGCGCCCTTTGCTTTTATAATAATTATATCGCCGCTTTTTGTATATGTGCCATATCTAAATATCTACTGATTCTCTTAAACAACACGGAGCGCATGTATTCCTGGCAAAGTCATACCTTCAAATTAGCATATCAGTTCTGTGTATGTCTGAAGTTTCTTCGCAAATCTAGTCGCAGTGTATTCATATTTGCGTCTGGAAATCGTTCGATATGACCGTCAAATCGCAATGTAGCCGAACCTCAACTGTAAGTTAGTGTGCCACGTACAGTTGTTGTATGCGCATGCGTCTTTGTGCAATGCAAAGTGTCTACCAGCCAATCACATCCGTATTAAGGTATCTGTTTAATAAACACCAACCTCAGGGTAATAGTTAGATGTTCATAGTGACTCCTAAGCAACATAATAGTAAAACTGTTTTGTAAACTACGAACTGTTGTTGGTTTATTAGATGGCTCACTCAACTTAAAGCCAAACGTTTTGTAGATCTAAAAAAACGTCATCTGGGGTTTCGCCAAATCAAGAAGTGCGTCAGGTACTCACTACTGGAAATGTAAGTCAAAAATATTACAAAGTCAAAAATGGTTTCATTTGGAATTAACAAGAGTGCCCCAGGATATCGCAAACTGCAGCCCATGGCATAATGAGATCAAATGGTTCTTCAAACATTGTTACCCTCTGCGTGAGAATTCCTCCGGCTTAGGACCTCGAACCCGGCTTGCCATTGGAGACGGTCCTAGGAGGCGCCACTTGCTTATTCCCTGATTCTAAATAGCCGCCAAGCGAGAAACGCAACCGCCAAGCGAGAAATGCATCCGCCGAACACCCCTCACAGAGCTAGAAATAACACACACTATTTTCCTCTAACAGGGGAGGATTAGTCTCAACCGGGTCGACCAGTCTACACAACTTCGCTGGGTTCAAATTACCCGACGTAACCGGCACCGAGTGAAAACCTGAACACACCCGCGTGAAAAATCACAAATCACACTAGTTACATATGATACACCACATTCCGCATACAAAAAACATTCCCATGCATCTGCAGTTAATTTGCAAGATGCAGAAATCCGAGATTCAGGTTAAAAATGACACCGCCTGCAAAATATTAGCATCATTTCTGGAAAATGTTAAAAAGCCAGACGCGGTGTCAGCAATTATGAAATTTTAAAATTTGTTATGAGAAGTAACTTCTCTCTCAGTTGTCGCGTAACCGTAATATATGATTATTGTAACGTGTGCTACTAATAAAAAGTGGTATTCAATTTAAATAGAAAACCACTGTTCTTATTTATTATTCCCGGTGGAAATTTTTATTTTTGCGTCCGCTCGGCCCACGACCACATAGCTCGCGCAGTCGGTGAAACAAAAGTAACGCGAATTAAAAACCGTTTTACTATTCGGTCGATACAAAAATATATTGGCAAAGTTAAATCGCGAACCAGTGATTTAAAATAACAGCATTAAACTATCCCCTTTAAAATTAATAATTTCAAGCAAGAACAGCGAAATCTTGGCCTTTAAGCTATTTAAAATCTCCGGTGAGGCTGCCGAATCTCTTGTTATTAACAAAAAGTGAATAAACTCAAATGAACTAATTAAAAGTGTGATAGTGCATGCAAAACAGAAGGAAGAAGCGGTACGATGTTTTCACCATAATAAGAACACAATCAATGATAGAAGCAAAGATTTACGAATTGGAACAGAAGCTTCTCGCAAAAGAGACAGAATACGGACAACTTGCAGCAGCAGTGCAACTACTGATTAACAACAGCTGTAGAGACGATCAAATTAGCCGTTTGACCGAAGCCATTAATAAAATGACGATATCTCAAAATCATGGATTGGACCCATCTCACAAAATCATGAAAGAGATACCGCACATGACGACATTTACTGGGACAGGGATGTCTCAATCAACTCCTTCAGAAGCAGCACCGAGTTCTATCTCAAAGGTATCGAAGATCCGGAATTAAAACGAGTAGCAACACGGCACATCTTTTTTGAGAAGATCCAAGGAGCAGCGAAGGACATTGGAATGCCATCAAAAAAGCACTACAACTATGCTACAAACCCAAAACAGAGCCATACAAAATTTTTCGGATGATCAGCGATCTTAGAATTAACACAGTAAGTGATCTAGCATTAAATTTACAAAAAATTTAATAAAACAAGTTGGGTAAACAGAATACGCTCATGTCAGAAGGGTTTTGTACCCAATTTCTGAGAAATTTAGACACCAGCAATGAATAACGTCAAGAAATATGTCAAAGAGATGTGCAGCTTCAAAGGAAAATCCATTTTTTTTCTACTTTCAACGGTCGCCAGTTTGTTGCAAATCGACGAAAGTCACTCAAATCATGAATTCTCAAAAATATGAATGTTATTGACTTTATTACAAAATTTCAAGAAGGTCAAGTCAAAACTGCAGTGACCGATGCGATGGAAAGTCCTTAAAATACCAAAATTATGTGTTATTGTTGATGTAATTGGAGAAATTTCAAACGGCTATAACTTCCGTGTATATCATTGAAATTTCGTCAAACTTATAAAGTTTAAGAACTCTTAGTAGGACTACGTAAATACCGATCTGATTTTATTGGGGGAAGTGTGAAATTTGAATATCATACTATTATTAACAAAGTTGAACGAATTTCGACTTCTGAGGTATTTGTTGTTGTTATTCTCATAAACACCTGCCAACATAATTTTTTTCAGATTTTTCGGATCACAGGTGTCCAATCGCGAGGGGGGGCATAAAAATTTTTCGTGTATTTCCCCTCCCTGCGCGTCCCTAGAAGCAAAAAGTATCAAATTAAGACCTGTTTTGAAAAGTTCTCATCAAGACCCTACCTTTGATGAAATTTTTTTTTTGGGTGCCAGTCCCCTGTATGGGGAGACCTCCCCTTAAATACCTGTTAAAATTTTTTGTAGTTGAAATTTGTAGAGAGCACCACTTTACACCTTCATAAAAAATTTGATGTTTCTAGCTTAAGTAGTTTGCGAGAAAAAGTGCTGTGACACACGGGCGGACGGATGGACGGACGGACAGACGGACAGACTGGTCGCGAAACTAGTAGGGTTTTGTAAAATTATTTTATAAAACCCTGAAAAGGACGAGTTATGTATTTACTACAAGGTTTCCCCGTACGTTGATCTTGGTAATGTTGACGCGATTCTCGTCAACACAGCTAAAGAAATGTTGCAGGGATGGACGGACGGACAGACGGACAGACTGGTCGCGAAACTAGTAGGGTTTTGTAAAATTATTTTATAAAACCCTGAAAAGGACGAGTTATGTATTTACTACAAGGTTTCCCCGTACGGTGATCTTGGTAATGTTGACGCGATTCTCGTCAACACAGCTAAAGAAATGTTGCAGGGAATCTGCTGGATAAAATAATAGAAATACATGATATTAATAATATAATCAATATTATGACAAGTAGGCGTTTCGGAAATCCAAATATAAGATATGAGTACCAAAAAGTGAAAAAAGGTTGCGAAAAGAGATTGTCCAGGAGTGATTGCGATAAAAATTCTAGCAGTAATAAAAATAATCGATCTTCTGATATTGAACAATCAAGTAGACCGGGAAAATCCGCATACCACCCGTTATGCATGCTAGACACGGCTGGGAAAGTGCTAGAGAAACTCATCAAGGGAAGACTCACTGATGCGATTCGTGTTGCTGGGGATCTATCTCCTCGGCATTGCGGCTTTAGAGCAGGACGTTCTACCATTGATGCGATTGCAGAGGTGGTGAACGCGGTCCAAAAGGCAGAGGAATATAGTCGCACCAAGCGACAGATCGTCCTGTTGGTGACACTCGACATCAGGAATGCCTTCAACTCCATTAGATGGGTGGATATTCTGGATACGCTGGAAACTTCTTTCAAGTTCCAGAATATCTAATGCGGCTTTTGAGGAACTACCTAAAGGACCGAAGCCTGCTCTACGACATGACACAGGGCCAACGGAGGATGGAAATTACATCGGGTGTTACCCAGGGATCTATCCTTTGTCCGGGCCTGTGGAACGTGTCTTTCGACGAGCTACTGAGACTTGAGATGCCAGATGAGTCACGCTTGGTCGGCTACGTGGAAAATGTTGCGGCTCTGGTCGCTGGACGCACCGTTGAACAAGTGCAACTTAGGCTAGGCATGCTAATGCGCCGAGTGAAAAACTGGATGACTACTTGCGGGCTCAGTTTAGTACTGGAGAAAACCGAAGTGGTCATCTTGACAAAAAAGAGAATCCCTAGAGTAAGGATGATCAGGATTGGTGACTTACGAATTGAATCGAAGCTAGCGGTAAAGTACCCGGGGCTACTGATCGACTCGAAGATGAGTTTCTCTGAGCAAATCAGGGCAACGGCTGAGAAGGCTTCTCCGGGAATATTGGCTCTGAGTCGACTTATGGCCAACATAGGGGGACCTAGCCCATCAAGAAGACGCTTCTTGATGAGTGTTGTAGGGTCAGTGCTACTGTACGGAGCAGAGGTATGGGGCGACGCTCTTAGCAAGGAGGTATACCGAAAACGTTTGGCACAGGTACAGAGACGGGGAGCACGGAGAATAGCATCTTCGTATTCAACAGTCTCTGACACGGCGGTGAGAGTTATTGCAGGCGTGATACCTGTCGCCCTCCTTGCTAGAACGCGTCGCGCTATTTACCTGCATCGAGACGAGGATGCGAGGAAGATAGTTATCCGCGAGGAGAGACAGCGCTCGCTCAACGATTGGCAGCAGTCTTGGGTCAGTTGCACGAAGGGAAGGTGGACTGCGCGTCTCATCCTGGATGTGAGACCATGGCCAAATCGAAAGCATGGTGAGACTGACTTCTATTTGACCCAGTTTTTGTGCGGGCGTGGGTGTTTTCAGTCTTACCTGCACAAGATCGGTAAGTCCCGGTCCCCCGATCGCCGGTTTTGCCCAGGAGAGGAGGACAATGCCTGTCACACATCTTTTGCGTATACAAAATGGGACGGGAAAGCTCACCCCGGATGATATAGTTGTGGTGACGCTCGAATCGGTTGACAAATGGAACCAGGTGGCACATTATGCTCGGGCAGTCCTAAAATATAAAAGGAACTCACAGCAGCCGGGGTACTGGGGCTGGGGGATCTTTCTTCTGGCATTTCCTCTTCCCCTCTCCCCTCCCGCTAGGAAAGGGACTTCCCAGCTTGAAGGCGCCCCACGGCGTAACAAAACGAGACCTGGCCCGAAGTAATGTGTCAAACGGTTCCAGGCTGGGTTCTCAGGTTGACAGGGGAGGTGTTTTGTGGGTAGTTCAGTCGCGCATGGGAGTCTCACATTCTGTGCATAAATGGCATTCACCTCTCTACCACAAAAAAAAACGAATTTAATGGAGTACGAATGAAAGAATTGCTAGATACAGAAAACGTGGAATTACGCTTAACAAAACCGCACAAGAGTACAGGAATCGCAGACATAGAAAAATGTCATGGGACGATAGTAGAAAAGTTTCAGATCCTAACGTATCAAAAACGAAAAATCTCTATCAAGAGAACAATGCAACAAGCGGTCAGAAACTTCAATGAAAGGGACCATTCCACAATTAAATGCACTCCAAATGAAGTACAATTCCATAAAATAAATTTCGAGAGAGTCCGAGAATACCTTAAAATCGCAAAGCAAAAATGGATTAAAAAAGCAAATAAAAATCGCAAGACTACGAGGAAAATAGGACGACTGGGTTCATTAAAAATTACAAAGCAGCGAGATTGAAACACCAACCAAGATTTGTCAAAAATAAACTCAAAAAAATACACCCGAGCAATATCAAAAGACCTTTGAAGCATAATTTGTTCTCTAGCGACGAAATTCCTAACGACAATACCGGAGAATTTCCAGAATTTACAGATGAGCAACGATCAATAATAAATAGCACATTAAACGAAAGCACAGATGATCACATTTTAACGTCTTAATTCTGAATAGATATTACAAGGCGCGATATTAAAACACTTCAAAATGATAAATGGGTCAATGACAAAATCATAGTATTCTATTTAAAACCTATTGTAGAACGCAGTGAAAGAGACAGTTCCCTAAATATGCCCAAAGTATGTGTAATGAAAACATTTTTCATCTCACGCCTTATAAGATCATGTTACGAGTCTATCAAAATATGAACGCGAAATATGAATATATTTGATTTTGATATCCTTCTGATACCAATCCATATCAATCAAAATCTCTGGACAATTAGTGTCATTGATTTTCCACAAAAAACGGATATGCACGGATATGTTCGAGGCATGCGCCATCCAATTGCTTCAGCACGTTCCCATCTGCGTTTGGGACAGCGCGCTTCAAAGCATTTAGTTTGGCTTGGAAAGATGATATCGATTCGTTTGGCGTTAGGTACACACTAAAGAAGGTGGTCGCTGAGCACCGAGCTCACACAAAACGATCCCCTCGTCCAAAGCTCTCCACCTATAAATCACTTTTTCTAACTCGCATGGCGGCAGTATCAATTTCATCAGGATATCATGATGCCTAACTTTTATCCTGGTATTACTCACTTAGCAGCAAAAACTCGGTTTTCATGTCCCTCGGAAACTGGTCAATCAGACTTTAGGCGGTTCAACTGCATTGTAGGCTTAGCTGCAGGAGGCGGATCATGAAAGCTCTGATTTTGCCTTGGCTAGGGCTTTCAGGAATACCCGCCGCTTCCCTGATCTCAAGACGTGTCGAAGATCTGGTCTTGCATCAAAATCCTCGCAAAGAATACAGTGTGCCTCCTCCGTACCCTCTTTTCTTATATGTCCCATTTCACCGCATTTGTAACATAGGGAACTTCTATCGGGTCCTTTGCATACTTTGGCAGTGTGGTCAAAGTCAAGGCATTTGAAACATTGAAGAGGTGTTGCTCTTTGCCGTATCCTACTGACAACCCACCGTTTCTTACTTTGTCCTTTTTCAGAAATTATTCAGCGTCCTTTTCGGAAAAATCAATGATGACTATGCGTTATCCCCTATGGTTAGCTGGTGTCAACCTTGCTTTGATCCTGCCCACGGTAGGGAACTCCCTTTTGACGGCCTCTTATACCTCGACCAGATCTATGACGCATGCAATATCTCTTATTTCAATCGTTGGCATCGACTCGAGCAAAGCTTTAGCTGCACTTTTGCTGAGGACTTTCTTTACTGCGTCGCAGAATGTTCCCCTATTGTCAGCCTCTGCTCCGGATTGGACCAGTATGTGGCCCGACCGCGTTAGCCATACAGCTTTAATGGCTGTGTTTATGTCTTCTAGCCTTACATTTGTCCTGATATCCTGCACCACCTCCGCGTAGGATCGACCATCTTGGGGTTTTCTGAGCAGTGCCTGCTGTCGGGATTTTCGTCAGGATTTCTATTCCTCCAGTTTTGCATTAGGTTTTTTTCTCATTGGGCGTCCGCATGAACTTTATTTTCTGGCACTTTTTGAAGGAGTTTCTTTGTGGTTTTCTTCGCTCCTCTTGTCAGCACTATTTAAAACCCCTAATCTGGCGTTCCACTCTCATCAAGTGCCTCTCCCGCCCTTCTTTTATCCCGATCCCATTCGGTTGGATTAGACGCCATTCTTTTATTGATTTTTGACGGTGGAGCTAGCTGCATGTGCCCTTTAGCTTTAGCTCTCAGCGCTTCTTTGGTTTTCTGCTCTTTTTTGGCCTTCTGGTTTTCTTCGACTCTTAACCAGCTCCTTCGATAATGCCTTATGCGGTCGACGGGCTCCTCTAGTTTAAGGAATCCAATCTTTACTAATACTGTGTTGATTTTTGGCGAGTCGCTTGCAGATTGTATTCTTTTTAGAACATCCCTCGCTTTTTGGATTCGCTTTTCTTTTCCATGTCGCTGGGCGCCAATTGTACTTTGCGACCATCATTCTCGTGAGAGGTTATCGCCTTCCGTTTCCGAATACACCCACTTTTTCGACGTTGGCGATGAAATGTCTGATTATTCCTGTCTTCTCCTGCCGTAACCTCCTCGTGGACTTCAGGATGGTTCGTTATTATTTCGGGATTTACGACCCTTGCTTCAATCGTTTTGATTTATTGGATTCCCCTCGGAGGCCATGTCAGGGTTGCCACAACCCTTATGGGGACAAGTGCTCACAATCAGACCAGCGCTAATCAGGAGTCCCTCTCAGCCAAACCTACACCACCAACCCAATGTTGCGAACTCCAAACGTACTCAGAAGCCTGCCAAGGTTTCACCGGGACAGAGACCGTATGATAGTTGAATTTGAGCCATTCACGCACGAGTGTCACCTTGGTGCTACCGTGCAAAGCATCTAGGTCAGCTCAAATTCTAGTTCGTTATTCAAAGCGTAGTCCGAATCCATTCAGGGTCGTTGCCTGTCATCCCAGGAGGGAACCTCATGGCATCCCCATATCTTCGGTTCCATGAGGGCGGGACTCCTCAAAGAATCCTAGCCTCCAAGAGTGCTCTTGTTGACTGGCATTTCCCCTGTGAGAATTTCCTGGAGTGCGTGGGGGCAGAATTCCCCAAATAATGCGAGCCTCCAAGGGTATTCCTGTTGGCCAGCATTCCCCCCGCGGAGTGGCGAGGGGGTCAGGGAGAAGGGCAGTAAAGGTTTGAGTATAGATCTTTCCTCTATACTACTGAAAATTCGATCGAGTCCAACACAATTAAAAAGAGTTACAAAATATATTTGCTGTAAACGTTTGAAGCCCATTTGTTTTCAATACTCGAAGCTACCTTGTGAATTTTCCCTAAAAATGTGATTTTGGTGGGATAAGTGGCATTTGTCTGAATCAATAAATTGATTTCTTTTTAGGGGGTTGTAAAATAATTTTGCCAAACCCTACTAAAATCGCGTCCTTTCTGTCCGGCCGTCTGTACGCCAGTCCGTCCGTCCGTGTGCCATAGCACTTTTTCTCGCAAACAACTTTAGCTAGAAACATCAAATTTTGTATACTGGTGGTAAGTAGTGCTTTTTTTAAAGTTTATCTACAAACAAGTTTTATAAGGTATTCAAGGGGGGCTCTGCATAGAGGGGAGTAGCCCGTATAAAAGAAAATTTTATCATAGGCAGCCGATATGGGTATCAAATGAAAGGTCTTGATGAGAGCTTTTCAAAACATTAATTTGACACTTATTGCTTCGAGGGACACACAGGAAGGGGAAATACACGAAAAAATGTTATTTATTTTTATGAGTACAACAACAGCGAATGCCTTAGAAGTCAAAATTCGCTCAACTTTATTAATAATTGTGTGATCTTTGATTTTCACATTTCCCCAAATGAAATCGTATAGATACCTCAAACTGAACGAATTTACGATACTTAAGTAGTCCTAGAAAAGGTCCTTTAACTTTGTAAGTTAAATGAAAATCGAATGCTATACACGAAAGTTATAGCCATATGAAATTTCTCCAATGACAGCAACTATAACACATGATTTTGGTATTATATGGACTTTCCATAGAATGAGTCACTGCAGTTTTGATTTGATCTGCTTGAAATTTTCAAATAAGCTCAATAACATTCATATTTTTAGGACTTCATGATTTGAGTGATTTTTGTTGGTTTGCAACAAAATTGCGACCGTTACAAATAGAAAAACGATATATTTTCTTTTAAACGTGTAAATCTCTTTGACATATTTCTTGACTTTATTCGTTGCTGGTGATCGCATTTCTGAGACGTTGAGTACAAAACCCTTCTGACGGCAGCGCAGGTCTGTCTACCCAACTTGATCAAACATTTTTTCGGGTAAATAGGAATTACTGGATAGCTAAAAGTCCAACACAACTCCGCCATAGACGGTCCCAAGCCCGTTTGAGAAAGGAAGAGGGAACCCCTTGTATCCCCAACCCATAGCTTCCATGATTGCTCATACCAAACCCCCCCACCCCTCCCCCCCCCACCCAATTTAATGGTAGTTAAAGCTCTCGGGGAGCGCATTGGGTTTACCGGTTCCCCAATAATGTAACATTAAACGTCGAGAAATGCTTATAACTGTAAATACACCTACAGCTTTGCTACTTAATCGACGTAACAACCATGCAACCGATTTGGCAACGGGCTAACCCACCGTCCCTGGAAAACCTTTAATTGTTTCGAAACCTGCAGATAGGCCTCGGAATGGATTGGACTCACGGCAACGACCTCGCACACGAAAAAAAGACTATGGCATTGGATCCTGGAATGTCAGATCACTCAATTATCCTGGCGCTATTAAGGACCTTTTACAACAAGCCAGTCAATATCAATTAAAAATACTGGCAGTCCAGGAAACGAATTGGACTGGAAACAACATTCAAGACATGAGATCAGCCACAATATTTAAAAGTGGGAAGTCTACTGGAAAACGAAAATTCGGAGTGGCCTTCATTGTGGATAGGGAGTTCAAATTGCACGTTATTGATTTTGAGGCAGTCAATGAACGGTTGTGTGCGGTTCGTATAAAAGTAAAATTCTTCAAAATCTGGCTGATTGATGTTCACGCCCCGACCAAAAAAAGGACGAAAAACCAAAGGAATCACCTAGAAAGACTGGTCAACTCATATCCCACAATCAACACAAAAATTATTCTGGGCGAGTTTAACGCTAAGGTTGGCAATGAGCTATTGTATCTCATCGGGGAACGACTGCAGGATAAAGCCTCCACCATGAAACAAATGACAACGGCCAGCGCCTGATTGACTTTGCATGTAGCAAAAATCTAGTCATACGTTTGACTTGCTTCCCCTGTCGAGGCATTCATAAAATGACCTGGGTATCACCGGATGGTAACACACAAAACCAGATCGATCATGTTCTGATCCAACAACGTTGAGCCTCGCGCATACTTGACGTCCGTACATAGCTAGGAGCCAATTGTAACTCAGATCATTAATTGATCAAATTAACCTTTCGATGTCGTATGTCAAATGCATATTCAGCGAAGACCAGCCTGTTACAAAAATTTGACATCAAAAGGTCCAAACGGTGTCAATGGCCGAAAATTTCACGGAGACCCTCGACAACCAGCTGGCTCCCATCTTATCAGACGCATCGTTAAAGACGAGCAACGAGCTCTGGATGGAAGTGAAAGCGGCTATCAAGACCGTGGCCGAACAGACGATTGGACATCAAGCCCGGCGCAAAAGAAATGATTGGTTCGATAATGAGTGCCAGAATGCGTTAGATAAAAAGAATAAGGTGTGCAAACAATATGTAGGTAGGAAAACCAGGACGAAGAGAGAACACTATGAAAATCTCAGACGAGTAGCAGATAAGATAATTAGGATTAAGAAAAGGAAATACTATGACGACCAATTGAGAAGTATAGATGTAAGTTTAGCGAGCAACAAACCGAGACAAGCATACAAAGTAGTGAAAAGCCTGAAATGTGATCATCGGCCCAATACCACGCTGTACCGTGATAACAGCGGCAATATAATCGCTGATGAAACCAAGATTAAGGAAATTTGGGCATCATATTTCAGGAACCTCCTTCACCCTCCGCACAACTCCAGAACATCGGAATGTATTGATGTCTGCGGAAAGCTTCCATCGGCCCCACCAACTCTGCATGAAGTTTGTTCCATCATCAAAGGCCAAAAGAATAAAAAAGCACCGGGCATCGATAAGATTCCAGTGGAGCTCATCAAATATGGTGGAATAAGTGTTCATCACGCTATTCGCAAAGTCATCCAGTTCATTTGGCAACAAGAACATACGCCGGTGGAGTAGAGCCAATCAATAATATTCCTTATCCACAAAAAAGGTGAGAAGCTACAGTGCGAAAATTATAGAGGCATATCACTACTTTGTACGGCGTATAAAATATTTTCTAAAATCTTAGAAAATAAAATCGGATCATACGCTAACAGTCTGGCGGATCAGCCACCCACACGCAGCGTATATCCTGCAACACCTGAACAATGGACTGACAGCAGACATCCAGCCCCTGACTGCCACGCACGCATCGCCCATCTGGGTTGTATGAATGCTCAGCCGAGCATCAGATAACAATCGTCAGCATATGGATGCTCGAGCGACGAAACTCAAGCGCGTGCTCGAGAAAATGCACAGCAGGCAGTCTGGCTGGTGGATGAGCGTGGACGTCTCAAGTATCAACAATGCATATTCGTCGGCAGTGGATGGCGACCACCGCGGGTATGGCCGGGCGTCCCTCGTCAGCAGTTTATGCACATTTAAGCAGCCAGCGCGTGAATTCTCTGCGAGTTCTAGTTCGATTTCTAACGTTGCGACAACGAGTCGACAATTCAAAATTATATTCTCAATATTTTAGTTATGTGTAGAAATAATTAAAATAAATATCTTTATAGGATAATACAGCCACCGAGGTTTTAAGCCATCCCATAACTGGCGATCCTGCCGAGCGAACAGCACCTCAAGCTCTACGATACGGACCACGAGCTAGCAAGGCTACCGATAACATCACCGCTGACGATCCAACAACGCACATCAAAGGGTACGCTGGGATTCAACGCAAATCGAGCATCATGCAAACACCGCCTACAACATCGGCACAACCAACAACAGTCGCACCAGTTGGATCCACGTTACACAAATGGATCCCCGGCACGAATCGACCAGCAGCCACGCCAACAATCAACATACCATCAGTCTGGCATGAGGATTTAGACCTGTGGCTGGCCCGCGTCGACGCGACGCTAGCAACTAACAGCGTCACGCAGGACGATGTCAAATGTAATTGGTTGGTGGCAAGCCTCGACAGGGAGGCACTACGACACGCGCGTCAGGCAGTCATCAACCTGCCACCCAAGGATAAGTACGGCACCCTCAGCAACGCACTGTTGGCCGCCCACGACATCCAACGTCAGATCCTCCAGGACAAGCGAGCTGCATCACCAGACAACGCCGTGGCAAGTAGTCGCCCGCACCCCAAGAACACACGTACCTTCGCCAGCGTCTCGACAGTAATCGAACCCAAGAATCGACCGGCTTCCACGCCCTGGTCATCAAACCAGCTTGACGCCCTCACGAACGAACTCCGCAACCTCGCCAACAGGGTGTCCAACCTCGAGGACACCATCGTGGCTTTGTCGACCCAACATGCGCAAGATGATCGATCGTCGGAAGACGGCGAAGTCGCCACGCTCCGCCCTCAGCCGTGTTGGTTCCACCAACATTCCGGGCCGCAGGCTAGGAAATGCCGGCCCCCGTGCACTTATTAGACACCCGACACAATCGACGCCCGCCAGGGTGATGTCCAAAACCCGTGCCAAGAGGCACATCGCGACATTCACCCTGGCACCCAACGACCGACACACGCCAGCGCAACGCCAACACGGCACAACAGGATACCAACGATCAACGCTCAACACACGCTAGGACGATGTCCAAACCACGCGCAAGGATGCGCATCACGACATCCACACCTAGCGCTCAAACCTCGACACACGCCCGGAAGTTGTCGCAACCCCGCGCCAGGAGGCGCACCGCGACATCTGGATTACAACAACCGCTCAACGAACGCAACGAGCTACCGTCGCAAAACTTGCGCAACGATACGCCCGCGATACCCCGCCCGACAAACGCACCGAGCTACCGTCGCAAAACCCGCACAATGATGCGGACTGCGACACATCGCCCGATGAACGCACCAACCTACAGTCGCAACCCCGTGCAAGATGCACACCGTACCACCGGCGTTTGCTGCTCAACACCCGAATAGCCATTAGGATCAGGTAGGCCACACGCACCACTGTAAGCGTGACTCCAACCTGATACGCGTCTCGAACCACGGCCCAACGGCCGCTCTATATCGTGGCTTCACCACTGCAGGGGGAGTACTGTGGCGGATCAGCCACCCACACGCAGCGTATATCCTGCAACACCTGAACAACGGACCGACAGCAGACATCCAGCCCCCGGCTGCCACGCACGCATCGCCCATCTGGGTTGTATGAATGCTCAGCCGAGCATCAGATAACAATCGTCAGCATATGGATGCTCGAACGACGAAACTCAAGCGCGTGCTCGAGAAAATGCACAGCAGGCAGTCTGGTTGGTGGATGAGCGTGGACATCTCAAGTATCAACAATGCATATTCGTCGGCAGTGAATGGCGACCACCGCGGGTATGGCCGGGCGTCCCTCGTCAGCAGTTTATGCACATTTAAGCAACCAGCGCGTGAATTCTCTGCGAGTTCTAGTTCGATTTCTAACGTTGCGACAACGAGTCGACAATTCAAAATTATATTCTTAATATTTTAGTTATGTGTAGAAATAATTAAAATAAATATCTTTATAGGATAATACAACCACCAAGGCTTTAAGCCATCCCATAACAGTATTACTGGGGAGTATCAAGGTGGTTTTAGGGCAGGTAGATCAACAACAGACCAATTGTTCACAGTCAAGCAGGTACTTGAAATATGCTGGGGGTTCAACATAGACGTACACCAGATTTTCGTTGACTTCAAGCAAGCATACCACAGTATTGATTGTAACATACTGTACCAAATAATGCTTTGTTTTGGCATCCTAGCCAAATTAGTCCGTCTTACCAAAATGACAATGACGTCGACAACCTCCCAATCCCGCATCAATAACCAACTCACCGATGCCTTTGATACAAATATCGGACTAAAGCGAGAGATGGGCTGGCCCCATTGCTTTTCAATTTGGCTTTGGAGTACGTCATACGGAAGCTACCTGTCGATACGCGAGGTACATCACTATATAAGTTGAGCCAAGTACTAGCCTATGCGGACAACATCAACATTCTGTCGCGGTCATTAACAACTGCCAAAGAAATTACCTGAAACTCGACAGCGAAGCAAAACTAGTAGGGCTACAAATCAATGAAAATTAATTAAAGCTCATGACGCAGTCGAGGAAAAATACCTCAAATACACAATATATCACACTTGGTGAATGCAGTACCGAGAATGTTAGCAAATTTGTGTAAATATCGAAAACGGGCAATGAAAGAGACGTAATTCGCTGAAGAATATAGCTCGCAAATAAAATATTTTATTCAGTATTGACGATCTTGAAGACCAGCTGCATACACAGGAGAACAAAGCTCCAAGTATACAAATCTGCGATAAGACCTGTGCTATGCTATGGGTGCGAAATATGCACCCTAATCCAGGCATCCGCAAATATATTGAACGCCTTTGAACGACGGGTCCTGAGGCGAATAATCGAAGCGAAGCTTGACGGAGACAAATGGCGAATTCGATACCACCATGAGTTGTATGAAATTTTTGACGAACCGGAGGGGTCAAGGATTGTAAGACTGCGGAAGCTGCAATGGGCTGGACACATAAATCGTATGGACGAACAACGGATACCAAAGAAGGTATTCGTTGAGATAACGGAAGACTGGAGGCCAGTGGGGAAACCGAGGAAACGCTAGTCTGACTCCGTTGACGAAGACAGTTCATCGCTGCTCGGATTTTGGAATTGGAAGACGCGGTCAACGAATCGAGGCAGTTGAAGGCGCTGTATGCAGGTAGCAAAGGCCCGAAAGGGGCTGTAGTGCTTAAAAGAAGAAGAAAAGTCCAACACGGATCAGGTGCTCAGAGAGAGAAAATTTTAATTTTTGTGGTATTTTTTACCCTTGAACTTACGAAGACCTACTTTTGTGAGTTTTCAGCTCAAAGGTACCCTGGACTATTAGTTTTGATCGTGGTTTCTTATTGAGCTTTCATGCAAAAAAGTGAGATGTGTCTCGAGACTAATAGGTAGAAAAGTATGCATGTGATTTTATTTTCAAAAACAATCAACGCTGTAATTGATTCAACAAACCCCACTCTGGCTAATCGAGACTTCCGCTAGCTATTTAGTAGTATACGTTTTTGTTTTACGCGGATCCAGTACTGGAATCAGTCTCTATTTCCCAATGAGTCTTGTAAAAATGCCGAGATTTCCGGCGATTGTTCTAGTTCTTCTGCTGATGTCACTAGTTAGTTGTTAGTCGTTTCGCTGTTCCATTTAGGGAATCAATTCAATTTTGAGTTTGCTTTTTTCGTGATATTATCTTCATTTAACTTAGCTTACTCGTCATCCTTGATAGTCATTTAATAGTCCGAACTCCAGTTGTATTGCTTATTCCTCGCTCGATTGTAAATGTTGCTCTGGAGATTTCTTAACTACTTAACTATTTAGCCAAAAGTACGAGTATGTAATGGTTGCATACAAAAGAAATAAATTTTCCAATGGTTATATACAAGTTAATTTAAAAAAACAAACAGAAAATTGTTTTAAAATTTGATTTAACTTTAAATATACTAATAGATGAACAATGCTATAATTCAACATAGTTTGGTTAGGCGACGTCATTTAATTTTCAAATTTTAAACTTCACCCCCTCTTCGTATATTGCGCCCGAAAGTATTTGGGGGCGCAAATAATGGGGAACAAAAAAATTCAACCGTAACAAAACGTACAGGGATTTGATATAAATTACGCGATCTGAGATAATTTGCAAATTGTTAACTTGTATGGAATATCAATGAAAATTACAGACCTTGCTCAAAATTACAGACTCATTGTAACCAGCAAGTAATCAATTTGAATTTCACAATTGGATCCAAGTTTCTATGACAAGGCATTTTCATTCCGGTCCACTGAATAAACTCCATATTTTCCTTGGACCCTTTCATGGAGACATTATTCATACACAATCCAAACGCAATTCAACTAAACAACCGAATTTTGAGGCATGACTTGTTCCACCGCTTTAATAAACCATATCGTGGGGAATATCCTGTCACAAGTATGCGCAACCAGCAATAGAACCCATAAAGCAAAGCAAGTACCATCACGACCAGTGATGACGTCCTTCTGGAAAATGTTGAAAAACAGAAGGCTCCCGTGAAACGATGTCCTCGCTTGAATGATGATTTGGTCGGTAGCGGAGTACGGGTGTGACTTCGAGCCGGTGCTAGACGGGAAAAAGGCAATAAATTTTAAAATTAAAAGGGTCAACTGTGTCCACGTTTTATGGATTATTGCTGCCATGGTTGCACAAGATACTTTCAGCTTTCCCTAAATGACGGAGAGAGATTTTAATGAAAAACTAGAATTCCATATTTTAACCTTTACCGAAAATTAACTATGGCGGCCATCTCTCGTCGTTGACATTTATTTGGGAAAAATATGGTACCAGTTGTTCACATTTCACGATGACATCGTCGCTGGGAACAGCCAGGGCCTGACTAAATTAATCAGAAAATTTATTTCGTAATCTTTCTCCTAGGAGATATTTTCTTTCTGTTTTTTCCCGGCGTAAATTTATTGGGGATGGTTGTAAGGAAGGATGCGCTTCTAAGGAAATTCATTCACGTTGAACGTATTATTTAAAAAGAGTAAAAATGACCAGGGTGGGTAAATATTTCCTCGTTTCCGGCAACATTACTTCTTATTATATTTCATCTCTTATGCCTTTTGAAACGGAAGAATTCTTTTTACTAAATTATCTGAGTTCTATTTATGATGGAAATTAATGTGTTGGTTGATTTCATAAAAGGAAAATGAACAAAGAATGTAAATTGACTGGCTTGGTAGTAAACAAGATTAGGGAGAGAATTGAAAATATTATTGCCTAAATTTATTATAACTAAAAGAAGGCTTACAATCTTATTGAAAATGAAAAAAAAAACATAGTTTTTGTGAAGATTGAGCTGTAATGTTTATTTATTATGAAAATTTGGTCCCTTACAATTAAATATGAAACATTACTTCGGGCATATGTGCACCTCGTGCTGCTTCACAGACTGTCAAACGATGATTACAATTTTCGATGACATTTTCGCACATTTCCGGAGTTATTAGGCGTATGTTGGCTCGAATATTGTTTTTATATGATTCAGTAGTCTGGGGAGCATCAACGTGAACACGATCCTTCAGAAATCCCCAAAGGAAGAAGTCACAAGGAGTCAAATCACGATCTCGCCGGCCAATTTATGGGTCCATTTTGTGAAATTACTCGATTTCACGTAGAGCGCGAAATGTTTGCACTGGCGATTCATTATTTTTGTAAAAAGTTTTAACAATGATAAAACGTTCGGCTGATGTGTATGGTGCCATGGTTATAATTGAAAAAGATCAAACTGTCATAATCGGTTATTATATGGACCTGAAGTTGGTGATAAATAAGAGTTAAGGCCCATTCACATGTGTGCACTTGTTATGAATCGCCCTTTATGTTATTTTTTATTAGAAAAATTCTATAGAAATGTAGCTGAGCTAATGATCTCAAGCAATTAGTTATTAAAATTTTCAAGTCATTCAAAGTGTAATGTAACGAAATTGGTAAATAGTTCCACTGATTTTAATGTTTTTTTTAGTGTATTTATAAATTTGAATCACCTTGCCCTTTCATAGAATCATTCTGAAAGCAAAACATATTCATCTTAATGAGATTGAAACAAATGTTGGTTGCTTTCTGATTTCAGCTCGAACGATTTTGAATGTAAAAAATTAATTTAAAATTGACGAAACGGAGCCAAAGTGTACAGTACTAGCTAAATCTTTTCTTTTAACCATTGCATGTGTATAAGAGTTCAGAAAACTGCGTATAACATATCGATGAAAAATTCCGAAGAGAAAATAATTTTATTGTATTGAAAATCTCAATTTAATGCTTGATTACACAAAGAAGTGACAATATTAATCTCGATGATATTATAAACTTTGCATTTCAGACTTCATTCTTTAGTAGTTTTTAACATATTACTTTTGTAGTACTTGATTTATACTATAAAACCTTTTTCTTGCAATTCATAGATACTTTTTTAAATTGTACAAAACATTTTTCTGTTTCTTACTACCACACTATCAGCTTTATGCCTTAAACGTTTTTCTGTTCATTTACTTACGAAATCATAACCCAAACGTTTCACATGATATAAGTTTTCATACTATAGGCTCTGGATACTCAACGTGTGGCTCATCGAGCTTCCCCAGTGACTAACCAGGCACAGGCCTTAGCTAAACCAATGATTTCTGATTTCGCGAAATTTGTGCGGAATACAATCAGGTATGCACGAGATGCATCCTCGTAAAATGGTTTGAAATGTAAACAGCGGTGAATAGTGATTAATTGACGAGTCGACCACATCATCTTTGGTATACGCAAAAAAGTAATCCGTTTAAAGTTGATATAATCATGCCGACAAAACATTGTATAATCATATCTGAAAGATTTTGAGTAAGCCATCATGTAAGCAAAATGATGGCTTACTCGGATATTAAGCCATTTGTAATGATTTTACGTCTAAGTTCGAACGCGGAACCGACCTCTCATCAGTTCTAGACGTTAAGTCTGAGTAGTGCCAACGGATGGTACCAACCGGTCAACCAATCCGTGCACCGTAACCCATTCACGCGGTGGCTGCTTGTCGGCCAGGTAGATCGGAGAGGATTTCGATCGCGGGTCTCCGAATGGGTCACGCTCATTGACAATATTCAGCCACCTATACATGCCCGTTTTCAAACGCGTTACAAAACAAAACCATACGGAAAGGAACCCTACGTTACTCCGTATTTCTTCCTATAACTAGTCAAAAGACAAAGATCGGATCTTTACTTCGCGTTCCCGAATTTCCGACGCGGTACCGAAAAGTATACTACGTTAACTCATCCCAACGAAAGCTTCCCTAATAACACGGCAAAACAACAAAGGTACCGCGTACCGCGCGCAACACGAAACCGACCTCAGCGGATTTTCTCAAACCCTACCCTCGCGACGGCATTTTTACCCTGCACCTCATTTCCCGCTGAAAAGCAGAACCACTGGAAAGGAAAGTCTATTTTTTTGTTAGCAATTCATATTATTATTCATTTGAAAACACTACAACTATATATTTTACATTACATGGCTCAATTTTTAAATATTTAGAGTATTTTCAGTGCACGATTTAGTTCTGTTGTATAATTTCTCAGATTTTTACTTTAATGTGGTAAAAACGCTTCTTCGAGCATTACTAAATTTAGCAGACATTTGTCGAAATCTTATTCGTTTATAGATTTTCATCTATGCATTGATGTGGTTTTTCTTTCAGTCTCAAATGTACATTTTGAGGAAATTCTGCTTTTCACGTTTTTATTGTGCAACCCATTTTTATAGCAAACTATGCAATGATGATAAATAATGAAAACTCTAAAAAACAGTGTAAGTGAATGCAAAATATTGTAAAGTCGTCTCTTAATACTCCTTAACACCATAGCATTTATTTCATATTTGTAACATTCAGGTACATCTCACTATTAGAAACAACAAAATGATACTTAACTTATAAAAATCTAATAAAAATTTGTAGTCTATTTCGATACATGAATCAAGTTTCTCATTATTTACATATTTCTCATGGTGTATGTGGGTTTAAAATCTGTCTTATTTGCTATTAATTCGTTATCATTCTATTGATCAATTTAAAATACGAGTATGCTAACCTCATAACATAATCTACAGAACCAACACCCTATCTGTTATCGACAGCATTTACGGTGAAGCACTCATATGTGTGTGATATGCCAGAATGTGCTATATACAAATAGCTAGCATAATAAAGAAATGATATGACTAATTTAACAACTAGACAAACTACCAAAACCGAAGATAATTTCATGCCCTCAAATAGTCATACCCGATACAATGTAATGTATCAGAAAATAACTAAACTTACATAATTAATGACTTAAAATAAAAAGATAAGGACAACTTCATTAATTTCTTTCTGTAGCCTTGATCCAAAGTTCAGCGTCGCACACTTAGGACGCTTAGTCAAACAATGATAATCTGTTGTTATATGTGTATTAAAGTAAATAATAATAAATCGGCCTATATGGCGCCGAGCAAACGTCACTACAAGCTACAACCCTTCCTTGAAAACCCTAAAGGCCGTTCAATATTTAATTTTGTGAGTTCCGATCATATCACATTGTAGCAGTTATGCAAAGTCGACCTACACATCATACTTAGAGTAATTAGGATACTTATCTGCACTCCTACCACAGTTTGAGGTTGTTCGCAGTCGGTGAAGATGATTTTTTTAGTTGATTTACCCGATTGGCTGTCATGAAACTGAATTTTCTTAGCACGTTCTATAGCCCCTACGATGGTACCAAACAAAACCTGGCGATTCTTCAACCAAGATGTTTTTACAGTGGCAATGAACAATGGCTAGTTCTGCAATTAACCTTTTGCTGATTTTCTTTTTCCTCTATCACTTCCAACCGCTGGTCTCCTTATTCACAAGAGGTTTTTCATCCACTCGGCACGAAAGTTTCCTCACTTGCAAATTGGCTAAGCATTAGCGGCGCACTGATTTTATCGATCTGAAATGTTTAAGTTTGGGTTTAGGTTGTAACACAGAATCTTCACTTCATCCACAAAACTCACCATGGAATTTGCACACAAAATCCCGCTCGATAAAATCAATTCCTCTTGATGGTCCTCGCTACCCACACACTCTGCTCCATGTGGCTGTCAAAATTCTGTTGGCATCCCACGATAAAATAGACGTGGGAAGTGCACTGGTCGCAACCAACGTAAGATGACAAGCCACCTAGCAGCAAAGTGTGTTGGTAGTGGTCACCAGCGGCGTCGCAAGATTCATTACACATTAAGGGTACAAAAATCAGACAATAAGACTCGTCGTGCAAAATGCCTATTGTCCAAGCCGAGTGTCTCGCCAGAATACTCAAGCCAAGCCTCTAAGCTAAAATTTCCAAACCATCTTCAATAAGTTTTTGTCTGAAAGTATCTTCCGCACGGTGTTGCCTCCACCTAAATCAATTAATGCACAATATTTTCAATATGTTGCACACTTTTAGGTGCAACATTCATCAAACTGTTTCTGCTTGATTTCAAGTATTTTGACAAATAATTACTTTTATATTTGAACAAGGTACGAACCATTTACTTAGACTGTCAGTGATCAACTGACTATTTTATTCAATATCGAACGCAATGGCAATACAATGATCTTTATAAATGTGGTGTGTAAATAATACACAATACCCTTCGCGATTTTAATTCAATAGACAAAAGCTTTTTTTTTAAACTCAATCGGTAGGTCAGTTAACACTAATGGTTGTGATACTGGTTCACTTGGCTTGTCCTGGAATGTCGACCAAGACCACTCTCCTTCATCGATGTGTGTAGGCCTCACCAATGGTATTTACTTCTTCATTTGATCAATATGAGCTGATCTGCAGATACCGTAGACTTTAACCAAATACACTTAGACTGATTTCTTATTTTTTGATAATGCTCGAATGACTGTTCCTGGCTGCCATCTCTCATTCTTATTTAATCGCACCCATATCTCTTCTCCATTTTTCAATTGTTTTGCCGTAGATAATTCCCTTTCATTCATTTCAGGCTCATTCCATCCAATAGGAGGCTTCAGCATTTGTAATAAAGCCCTTGGGTTTGTATTCAGCATCATTTCAGCTAGTTCCTTTCCTGTTGCAGTATAGGGTGTGTTTCGATACTTGAATAGAGACTGATCTATTAACTTCTGCAATTGAAATAAACACACACCTGAGTGAATTTGCGCTTTTCCAAGCATTGTCTTAGCTGTCTGAACTGCTCCTTCTGCCTGGCAGTTGCTTTGGAGATGATATGGAGGAGTTTTCATCGGCCAAACGCCATTAGCTTTTAGAAATCCCATTGATTCTTCTGAATTGTATGGAGGTCCATTAACCGTGATGAATTCTACTGGTAGGCCCCAAACTTTAAAAATATTTTTAAGTTCGCCGATTACTGCTGCAGTCAACATCCGATGCATATGTATTATTTCCATCCATTTGGTATGACTATCAATTAACAACAAAAAACTTTGTCCTCGGCAATGGAACATGTACATGCAGTACACGATAGCGATTCCGATTCCATTTCGGCCAAGTTGGCGTCTTTTATGGCTCGATTTTACCTGGTTGTTGACATGTTAAACACTTTCCGCAGAATTCTTCGATAGGTATCTGTATCGAGCGCAGGCCAACAACAAATACTCCTTACGAGCATTTTCATTCATACCATTCCGATATGTTGGCCATGCAATAGTTTCAAAACCTTGTAAAACTCTAGAGATTATTGTGTGCACGTCCCATAACACACTTTTGCGATCAATGGACAGTTTGTTCTTTCGTAGAAAATACGGGCGTAGTGCCACTTCTGCCCATTTTTCTGGCCAACTGCTCTCTGTCATTTGCCGCACTTTTGACAAGACAAGATCTTTATCTGTAGCCTTCGATATTCGATGAAAATCAATTGGTATGTAAATCACGTCATAAAATGCATCAACCTCCGGATCATCGCCTACTTCATTCGTCATTCTCCAAAATTACATTCATTGGGAGTCTCGAGAGTGCATCAGCGATAGCTAATAAGGGACCTTTTTCGTTTACTAATTTGTACCGGTATGCAGATAAAACAAGTTGGGTAGACAGACCTATGCTCATGTCAGAAGGGTTTTGTATTCAACTTACAAAATGCAGTAACCAGCAACGAATAAAATCAAGAAACATGCCAAAGACGATTTTATTGGAGAAAATGTGAAATTCGAGGATCATACTATTATTAAAAAAGCTGAAAGAATTATGAATTCTGAGGTATTTGTTATAGTTATACCCATAGATATCTCCCTTGATAATTTTTCCAGATTTTTTAGAAACACATTTTTCATGTATTTCCCCCCCTGTGCCCCCACTGAAGCAAAAACTGTCAGTTTAAGAACTGTTTCGAAAAGCTCTCATAGAGAACTTTCAGTTGATATTCATATCGGCTACCTTTCATGAATTTTTTTTCAGGGCCCACTCCTCTGTACTGTAATCATCGATTCATGGCCTATTTTTTCGAATCCTAGAATGGTTACAAAGCCCTTTTGCTAGGAGCTCTCTCCTGCCTCTTCGACTTGTTTCAATTGTATGTACTCATCTTCATGATACCTATCATTCCTGAAATGTTCATGCAAATCCTAGCAAAGCTGTAGTGTCTAAATCGGGTAAAATTGCATATGGCTCCATAGCCATATGTTTCCATAGTAATACAGGGCATATTGTTCCATAGTAATACGGGAAAATTCAAACCGCTATAACTTCGTTAAATACTATTCGATCTTTATGAAACTTTCAGAAAAGATCAATCTTATAGAAACTCATCTGTTTGCTAAATTTTATTGAATTTAAGGGTACGGTTTAGATTTTATTCAAGAAAACTTAAAATCGATAAATCATACTATTACTAACAAAGTTGAGTGAATTTCGACTTCTCATGTATTTGTTGTTGTTGTACTCATAAAGGCCTACATTCATGATTTTTTTCAGATTTTTCGGATGGAAGGTTTCCAATCGCGAGGGGGGGGTACGCGAAAAGTTCGTACATTTCCCCTTCCCCTGCCCCCCTCGGTACTCATAAGGCAATTTTAAGACTTGCTTTGAAAAGATCTCATTGAGACCTTTCCAATGACACCCTACTCGACTACCAATGGTGAAATTTTTTTTTTGAGGGGTCACCTCCCTATACGGGGAGACCCCCCTTAAACCCCCTTGAAAAATTTTACCACCCTTGAACTTTCAAGAGGTCACCACTTCTGACCTTTCCACAAAGTTTCATGGCTGTAGCCTCTATAGTTTCGGAGAAAAAGTGCTGTGACATACAGACGGACGGACGGACGGACGGACGGACGGACGGACGGACAGACGGACAGACGGACACAGGTCGTGATTGCAATAGGGTTTTGTATTTTAGTACAAAACCCTAATTAGTGCCTACGTTTGTATGCGACTTGCTGCTAACGTTAGAATAGCCTTATTTGGTGACAAAATCATTTGAACTGGCCAGTTACCAGTAACCAGTGTAAACATACTCCCATAAAGGTATTTGTGATATCTTCGTACTGCAAATCTTCGTACTAGCAGCGCTTCTTTTTCTTAGTTACTGTATTTTCGTGGTGTCTCTGATAACATACTTCAAACGAATAACATACGTCTATTGGTTCCATCTAAATGTTGCATTAAAACTCCTCTAACTCCATATGGACTCGCATCCGCCATGACAATAACTTCTTAAGACGGTTGTAATGTACTATTACTTGATTATCAGACAACATTTGTTCGCCTTTCTGAAAAACCTGACTGCATTCGTTGGACCATTTAAATGGGTTGCCTTTGCGAAGTTAATCGTAGAGTGGCTTCAAGTCCATTGACAACATTGGTAACAATCAATTGTGAAAATTTAGCAATCCGAAAAATTAACGCAGTTGCTGCACATATTTTGGAGTAGGCGCCTCCATGAGTACCTTTGTTTTTTCATTCGTTAGATGTATTCCGTTTTCATCTATTCAATGTTCCAAACACTCAACGCTCTTTTCTAGGAATATGTTTTCATCGGGATTCACTTTCCCATTGAATTTTGCCAACGTTTCGAAAACAGCATCCACGATATCACGGCAGTGTTTTTCATCTCGTCCAGCCACTAATATATTGTCAAAGTAAATAGCCACGTGTTCCAATCCTTTTAGTATATAGTCCATTGTCTTCTGGAAGAAGGCTGGTGTAGCTGATATTCCGAGTGTCAAAACGTTGTACCAGAAATGTCTAATATGCGTATTGATTTTAAAATATGGCAATGGTCTCTCGCCAATTTTTAGTTGCTGGAATGCTCCTGTCAAATCGATTCTCGCGAAGACCTGTCTACCTGCTAATGTTGCGTAAATATCTTCTACCGTCGGCAACGGATATACTTTGAGTTCGATAACTTTGTTCAGTGTTTGCTTAAAACCGGTGCACACACGAATTTCACCTTCCTTCACAGGTACGACTACTATTTGGCTCACCCAATCACTATGGTCTATAGTCTCTAATATGCCCTTTCCTTGCATATCTTTTAATTCCTTTTCTACAGTCTCACGCAATGCATATGATACCAAATATGCCTTCTTATATACTGGCATTGCATTAGATTTCAATTCTATGTTCACCACATAATTATTAATGCACGTTCCGTCATCTGTAAACAGATATTCGCATATTTTTCTCAGTTCGTTGACCAATATTTCTGATGTCAGCGCTAATATTGTTGCCGTTTTGGTTTTCATGGGCACCTCTTTTACAATACTCTCACGCCAATGTGGCCGCAACACATCCGTCAAATTTCTACTGATGATTAATTTAAAATAATCAATTTCAATTTCTGTGTGTTCCCGTTGTAACTTACTCGTACAAATGCTTACCGCAAACGTTTAAATTAACTCCACTAACGGATTTTAAGACCGAATTTTACCGCATAGGACCCATTTGCTCGAAATATTTGGCATGTGTGTCTTTACTCAACACCGATACGCATGCGCCACTATCAATGATAGCGTCAATTGCGACATCGTTAATACACACGAAAACTTTTAAAGCATCCGTCTGTCCGATTGGCAATACCGTATTAATCGCTTCCGATTTAACACTATTTTGTTCTGCGACAACGGCGTCTATTTGCTTCCGAATCTGTGTGCAAATTTTTGCAAGGTGCTCTCGCTCACCATGACATATATAGAATCTCACTTTGCATTTTGGTTATACGTGGTTTTGACCACCACAATCTTTGCATGAACCATACTTTTTGTTTCAATTTGACATCGATAATGCATCCACAGATGTATTTGGCGGATGCATAAGCTCGGATTGACTGGATGCGATCCCTACTAACAAGGCCGTTTTTGTTGTTGAGTCGCACGTTAAATCCTACTCCGACAAAAGACGCTCCTGTATATTTTTGCTCAGCACTCCACAAACTAGCCTGTCTCGTAACACCTCCGAAAAAAATGAATTCAATTCGAATTTTGCTGTTAACCTTTTTAATTCCAGCAAACACTAACGTACATTTTCTCCAACTTTTTGATTTCGTTCGTGAAAGTGAACTCTCGCAGCAATTATAGACGTCTTTTTTCCATCGTGTTCGATTAACTTGAGCTTTATCGGGTCGTATGGCTTGGTGTTCACAATGTCTGGCAGAAATCAATTTTTCAACACTCCGCACGCAACCAGCCCAATATATGTGGCCATCATCGGAACTGATCAAAACTTTTGAAATTGCCGAATTGCTCCATGAATCCTATTATGAGCACCATTTGGGTTTAAAACCACTTTGACGCCAATTTTTAGGGTTTTGTACTAAAATACAAAACCCTATTGCAATCACGACCTGTGTCCGTTTGTCCGTCCGTCCGTCTGTATGTCACAGCACTTTTTCTCCGAAACTATGGAAGCTACAAACATGAAACTTTGTGGAAAGGTCAGAAGTGGTGACTTCTTGTAAGTTTTGAGGTGGAAAAATTTTTCAAGGGGGTTTAAGAAGGGGTGTCTCCATATAGGGAGGTGACCCTTAAAAAAAAATTTTCACCATTGGTAGTCGAGTAGGGTGTTATTGGAAAGCTCTAAATGAGATCTTTTCAAAACAAGTCTTATAATTGCCTTATTAGTACCGAGGGGGGCAGGGGAAGGGGAAATGTACGAACTTTTCGCGTATCCCCCACTCGCGATTGGACCCCTTTAATCTGAAAAATCAGAAAAAAATCATGAATGCAGGCCTTTATGAGTACAACAACAACAAATACACGATAAGTCGAAATTCACTCAACTTTGTTAGTAATAGTATGATTTATCGATTTTATGTTTTTTTGAATAAAATCTTAACAGTACCCTATAATTCAATAAAATTCAGTACATAGATGACTATTTATAAAGTTTCATAAAGATCGAGTAGTATTTAACGAAGTTATGGTTATTTGAATTTTTCTGTATTACTATGTAAACAATATGCGCTCTATTACTATGGGAACATATGGCTATGGTACAATATGTGCTTTTTACCGACTCAGACACTACAACTTTGCTAAGATTTGCATGAAGGAATGATAGGTATCATGAATATATATCAGGAATGATAGGTATCATGAAAATCTTTGAGACTCGGTTCAGCTAGTGGTATCAGTAATCGTAAAACAAAATGGTGGCTGTTTTAAATGCGAAGATTGAATAATTTTGAGTTATTTTTCTCCAACTGCAACATTTAAGGTGCATGCTCTGAACACTTGATTCAATTTAATGATGGACAGAAGATGAATACCTACAATTATTACTCATATGTGAAACAAGTCGAGGAGATAGGAGAGAGCTCCTAGCAAAAGGGCCTTATAACCATTCGAAGATTCGAAAAAAATGGCCATGAATCGATGATTGCAGTACAGGGGAATGGCCCCTTAAAAAATTTCATCAAAGGCAGCCGATATGAGTATCAAATGAAAGTGCTTTATGGGAACTTTTGAAAACAGTTCTTAAACTGACAGTTTTTGCTTCAGTGGGGACACATGCGGGGGGGGGGGGAATACATGACAAATGTGTTTCTCCCCTCGCGATTAGACACCTGTGATCTAAAAAATCTGGAAAAATTATCAAGGGAGATATTTATGAGTATAACAATAACAAATACTTCAGAAGTCAAAATTCGTTCAACATTGTTAATAATAGTATGATCTTCGAATTTAATATTTTCTCCAATAAAATCGTCTTTTACATGTTTCTTGATTTTACTCGTTGCTGGTGACTGCATTTTGTAAGTTGAGTACAAAACCCTTCTGACATGAGCGTATATCGGTCTACCCAACTTGTTACATTTGAACAAAGTATGAACTATTTACTTAGACTGTCAGTGATCAACTGACTATTTTATTATATACATAGTATAGAATGCAATAGTGATACAATGATCTTTACAAGTGTCGTTGTGTAACTAATACACAACAAATACAAACAAATAATAAAAACGATTGCCATCATTATGGCACAGTAAAAACTGCTATATTAGTATTTTATTTTTCTATAACACAATGTTCAGGTAGATTTTTGCACACTAAGTAAAATTAATGTTTTTAAGAAATTAGGAAATAAGTTCTGATACGATTAACTGTTTGACTGTCAACAGGGTAAGTTAAGCGGCATTAATAGCCTAACTCTATTTTCTTTGGTGTTTAGCAAGAAAAGTGGTGACTTTCTAAAGGATATCTTGTGGCCTAATACTCCAAATTAGTAGCCGTGCTTTTTGATATGGATCAGACAAAATTTGAACAACAAGAAGATCATTGGGAAAATGGATGTAAAGAAGTTCACTGGTATGCTTTTGAGAGTGATGCTTGAAATCTCGTTGGAGACTGATGGAGGCACAGCTGAAGATGTGGTGAGCTCTAATTGAGTCTCATCATATCTTTTTGTAGCACTTTTATACCCCTGTGTCGACGAGAACATGGTATGCCAGCTGTGTATTGGAGAATGGCCAAAATCGCTACAAAGTAAAATAAATGTCATATGCTCTGGCAAAAAGCTCAATATTGAAGGAATCTGAATGAGTCACTTTCCAAATAGCAGTGTAAATGTCAAAAAGAAAGCACGTTTGAAAATTCGTCAACGAAAGCTGCGTGCATAATCTAAGATGCATACGCATTCTAGCTTATGCATGCTAGATGCCATCAGTAAAGCGTGATTAAAGTAGCGGAGGACCTATGTCTACAGTAATACAGCCTAAGAGCAGGAAAATCTACCATTAAGGTAATCATGAAAATAGTGCTTGTGACGCTTGAAATGAGAAACGCCTTTGATTCTACTGAATGAGTCGATATACTTGGAGCTTTAAAAGAACCCTTCAAAGTACCTTAGTATCTAATGTGAATATTAAACAAGTTGGGTAAACAGACCTACGCTCATGTCAGAAGGGTTTTGTATGCAATTTAGAAAATGCAGTCACCAGATCGAATCAAATCAAGAAACATGTCAAAGACGATTTTATTGGAGAAAATATGAAATACGAAGATCATACTATTATTAACAAAGTTGAACGAATTTCGACTTCTGAGGTTTTTGGTATTGTTATACTCATAAATATCTCCCTTGATAATTATTTCAGATGGATGATGACGGAGGAAACACATTTTTAATGTATTTCCCCCCTGTGCCCCCACAGTAGCAAAAACTGACAGATTAACAACTGTTTTGAAAAGCTCCCATGAAAACTTTCATTTCATACTCATATCGGCTACGTTTGATACATTTTTTTTCTGGGGCCACTTTCCTGTACTGTTATCATCGATTCATGGCCAATTTTTTCGAATCCTAGAATGGTTACAAAACCCTTTTGCTAGGAGCTCTCTCCCACCTCTTTGACTTGTTTCACTTATGAGCATTAATTGTAGGTACTCATCTTCAGTCATTCATTAAATTGAATCAAGTGTTCAAAGCATGCACCTTAAACGTTGAAGTTGGGAAAAACTAACTCAAAATAATTCAACCTTCGCATTTAAAACAGCCACCATTTTGTTTTATGATTACTGATACCACTAGCTGAACCGATTCTCAAAGATATACATGACACCTATCATTCCTGAAATTTTCATGCAAATCCTAGCAAAACTGTAGTGTCTGAGTCGGTAAAAAGCGCATGTTGTTCCATAGCCATATGTTGCCATAGTAATAAATGCAGCACATATTGTTCCATAGTAATACAGGAAAATTCAAACCGCTATAGCTTCGCTAAATATGATTCAATCTTTATGAAACTTTCAGGATAGATCAATCTTATAAATAGACATCTACGTACTGAATTTCATTGAATTTAAGGGTACCGATAAGATTTTATTCAAGAAAACATAAAATCGATAAATCATACTATTACTAACAAAGTTGAGTGTATTGTGACTTCTCACGTATTTGTTGTTGTTGTACTCACCAAGGCCTACATTCCTGATTTTTTTCAGATTTTTCGGATCACAGGTGTCCAATCGCGAGGGGGGGGGACACAAATTTTTCGTGTATTTCCCCTCCCTGTGCGCCCCTCGAAGCAAATTTTGCCAAACTAAGACCTGTTTTGGAAAGTTCTCATTAAGACCTTTCATTTGATACCCATATCGGCTACCTTCAATGAAATATTTTTTTCGGGGGGTCACTCCCCTATATGGGGAGACCCCCCTTAAATACCTTATAAAATTTTTTTTGTAATTGAACTTTGAAGAGATCACCACTTTACACCTACACACAAAATTTGATGATTTTAGCTTAAGTAGTTTCCGAGAAAAACTGCTGTGACACACGGACGGACGGACGGACGGACGGACGGACGGACGGACGGACGGACGGACGGACAGACGGACAGACGGACAGACTGGTCGCGAAACTAGTAGGGTTTTGTAAAATTATTTTACAAAACCCTAAAAATCATGTTCGGAACCGGAGGTTAATCGACAATACTCAAGAAGGACGGCAAAGAATGGACGTTACATGAGAAACGGCAGAAGTTTCCATTCCTATCTCTGAGCTCGGGAACGCCTCATAACTAATCTTTTGGAGACTGCAATTGCTAGTTAAGCCATTATTGATTAATTATGCAGACAATGTAGCGAATTTCGTATCCAAACGTACTGCTTAGCAAGCGCAGCTCCAAATATTTACAGCATTGCGTCGAGGGTCTTATGGACAATATTAGTTTCAAGTTAGAGGCACATACTCAGGAGTGCAGTACGATCAATACTTCTATAGGGTTTTGAGTTTTGGGCTGACACTTTTAACTAAGTTTCGTGCCGGAGGAGATTCATGCAGGTACAAAGGTGAAGAAATTTGCGGGTTGCAACTTCACACTGCTTTCGAGCTGACAGTTTGAGTTATTGATTATCTATCAGACTTTTAGCTGGATGATGGCCAAAGATCTATCTACGCAGAGAGGAACAAAAAAGAGGGACTGTTACTCGAGAAGAGCGAAGATGAACTTTCACTACGAACGCTACAAAGAAGAAAAAGAAGGTACAGAAAAAGGTTACCTTCTTGTTGCATCAATAAATTTTCTTACTTTTTTTACCATTAAACATTTTTACTCATTTTTAAGAACACTGGTAACGATTTTAGAATCAAAGCAGCCCACCTTATCGTTGTTGAAGTTTGTGATGAAAATTCCAGTTCTTAGCATTGTCAATCAGTTCACTAAAGGTTTGTGACTGGGCGATTGACTTCCAACAATAGGTGCAGTTGTATCGTATCGGTAATTATAAGTTGACTAGGCAGCCAATGGGATCGTAATGGTTGTTGCTGTTAAGGAGGTAGTTTGGTGCTCAGAAAACTAAGATCGCCGGCATTGAACTTAACGGGCACTGCTGGCAATAGCTCGGAAAAATGCCTAAATATCTCTGACATTACCACAAAAGCTCACTTGCTTGTAAATTTAGGCTGTACTCTCTCTATAATTTCGATTCAACTCATCGCCAGGCTTCTTCAGAAACAAAGCCTCGTGTTACAGGCAGCCAATGGTATGCCTATCCTCATTTTGGGCAACTAGCAGCTCTGACAGGGCTTCAAGTTACCTCACCCATTCTACTGGCCGTTTGTCATGGCAGAGATCTAGACAGCTATCCTGTGAGCGAATACACTCACTCCTCATGGGCTGCTCATCAACCTATGATACCAACATCTTTTGAACAATTGTACTAACCTCTAAACGGCCTACATCTTTGGCCCTGTTACTCTTGTGCATAGCATAAGCATAAACGCTTTGGTCAGAGCCTCAACCTTGGTGCCCATCGTCGGAGACCCGTACAAACAGATTATGACAAAATACGAGAACACACCCATTCAACCCAGCGAGTTGGTTTCGATCATCGACTCACCCGTTCAACACCACATAGTGACACACGGCCCACCAGTCTTCACACGACCGCACCCCTTTGCAAAAGAACACTTCATCATAGTGAAAGCCAAATTCATCTCCTGTTTGAACGAAGTGTTATTCGATCCTTACGAGCCAAAGGGCTAGTGCCCTGCACTTGGTTCCCAACGGCCGAGACCATTGGCGGGATACTAGGGATTACTACAGCTAAATTCCCGTAACTAGCTAGGCCATCACCCATTTTCTATCATCAAGGATCTGATCAAAGAGACTAGTGGTTCCATTTTTTCAGTCATTAACCTACAGTGGCCCTTTTATCAAATCCCGGTCTTCCCCGCGGACATCTGCAAAACGGCAGTCACTACGCTCTTTGGACTATCCGAATTCCTGCAAATATCTTTGGTTCTACGCAACGTGGCCCAAACATGTAGCAAATGCTCAACAATACGCTAAGAAGGTTCCACCTCATCCGCATCTACTGTTTATTCTCGACTAACCACGGTCACCACCAGCATCACCTTGAGATAGATAAATTTTTTGACATTTCCATGTGGACAGGCTTCCAAAGATAATTTTGATGAAAACGATGACATTCCTTTGTCCAATATGCGAATGAAGTTCGGTCCGGTATCAGTTCAGGCCATTCCAACCAGGAGCGAAGATTGTAATGTTGATCCTCCAAATAAGTTCACTGGCACCCATCATGAACCATCGGATTTCAATTGATAGACCAAGGACGCAAAAAGTGTTTTCAACAAACTTTTGGCCGATAAAATTAGTGACCATATAGATTTTCAAACGAATTTGTATGCCTATCAATCTGAAAAATCATACACTCCAACAAACTCCCAAGAAATACGAGTATTCATTGGTATTAACTTTTTGACATTGTAGAACATCGGGACTATTGCTCAGCCCATCCGGAACTACATGATGCGTTTATTATAAATTTGATGCCAATGAAGAGATTTAGCTGGTTACTAAATAATATTTACTTGAATGATGCGTCTGTTATGCCTCAGAGAGGAGCTTTAATAAGCTTTACAAGATGCAACCGTTTTTAGAAATGTTTTTGGAAAGATATCAGAAATGCTTTGAACTTGGTTAATATATTGCCATAAAGGAGTCTATGATAAAATCCAAAGGAAGGAGTACCTTGAAACAATATATGCCAAAGAAGCCAATGAAAAGAGGCTACAAAGTTTGGATGCTATGTGATAAAAGTGGCTAAACTTATAATTAAGGAGGATGCACTGGCAAAAAGACAACGCAACAACGAAAAATTTGGGCGAAATGATTGTTTTAGATTTGTCTTCAATTAGAAGCAATCGAAATCATAAATTATGCTTCGATAATTTTTTCACCTGACATAATCTTCTTGTTGAATTGAAACAAAGGAGGGTTTATGCATGTGAAACCGTAGCAAGAAATTAGAATCAACGTGACGTGAGTAGGTTGACTTCATGTTTCATCAGTCACTTGAAGCCGTAGCTCAAGTACGATAAGACAAATAACTACATGACGCAAATTCTCAGCAAGTTCTGATATTTTCAGTCTTACCTGCGCAAGATTAAAAAGTCAAGGTCTCCTGATAATCTTTTTAGGGTTATGTAAAGTTATTTTACAAAACCTACTAAAAGTGCGTCCTGCCTGTTCGTCCGTCCGTGTGTCAGAGCACTTTTTATCGCAAACTACATAAGCTAGAAATGTCAAATTTTGTATGCAGATGTAATGTTGCGGTCTCTTCAAAGTTCTGCTACAAAAAAAATTTTATAGGGTATTTAAGGGAGGTCTCCCCATTTAGGGGACTCAAAGGTAGCCGATATGGGTCTTGATAAGAACTTTTCAAAATAGGTCTTAATTTGACACTTTTTGCTTCGAGAGGCGCACAGGGAGGGGAAACACGAAAAACTTGTGTCCCCCGCCTTCTCGTGATTGAACACCTGTGATCCGAAAAATCTGAAAACAATTATGGAGTTTGGCGCTTATGAGTACAATAAAAACAAATAATTTAGAAATTCACTCAACTTTGTTAATAATAGTCTGATATCCTCCACAGACCCAAGCTTGCATGAGCATTAGTTTTTTTATTTTTTTTTTTTGTGGGTTTCGTATATAAGAGGCTAAAATAATGTAAAACAATCCGAATTTTTGAAAAAAAAATACTTGCGAAAGAACTTATGCAATGTCCATTAAAATGGACATCCGGTCTCAATCAACTATAATGAACGTCCATTTAAATGTGCAGCTGGTCTCTATCGCCTTCAAATTCAATTATATTGATTGGGTACAAATGACATATTTTGAATTAATTCTCCATATCCTTTGAAATAAATTTGGTAAACGAAAGGGTTAAAAATTAAACGCTTCAAATAATTAGGTAAGACTATATCCTTTTTATTTAGAAAAAAACATAGAGCAATCTTATAAGTTGTTCATCCCTTAGTCACTAATCGAATACATATTATTCAAAATGTTGAATGATAAATTAAAAACCAGTTCCTGTCACGAGTTACACATAAGCTTTTGTTACAAGTTTAGCAGAGAAACTTAGTTTTTTTATCACACCCTTGTAACTTACATCGAGCTGAGTTCTTCGTGTCCGCAACATCTGGCAGGTGCATGGCGTCAGTTTTTGATAGTCTTCTTCGTGGTTCCTCTTCCTTACTTCTTCGAGCTCTTGAACAAAGAGTTAATGATTCGGAAGAACCCTCGCCTAAGCCTTCATTGAAGAACAGGAAATCTCCAGCCACAATTGTCTTAAATTCTAAGTACTGAAGTATCTCCTTTTTGCTTTTGTGTAGGATCATTTGATCTTGTTTGTATAAGATCCATGCGTTTGCAAGAGCTAAATCAATAAAATGAAAAATAACATTCACGGTCCATTTGTTGGTTCAAGCTCGAATACGGTAAAGGCTAATCATGCGATCCACTAGATCTATTCCGCCCATGTTCAAATTATACTCTGCAACAATGTTGGGTCGTGGAACATTTATGTATTTTTTTTCTGCTTTGGACCATCTGCGGCATGAACCAATAGGCTCGGCACTTAACACATTTGATGCAAGGAGAATAGGTTTCAAGTCAAACCATTTGACCAATGTAATATTGCCATCAGACTTCACTACTTGATCAGCACTGCCCCTAGCTCGTTTCTTCATCAAAGCATCACTCGTGAGATCCCCCAATTATTTCTTGGGAACCCTGTTGGCCATAATAGTTCCGGTTCCACCCAAGCATTTATCTCTCAAAATATCCAATAGGCGAATAGTCGTGAAATATCGATCGAAAAATAAATGAGTTTTCTCATTTAAGCTTTCGCTTACTCTAAGGATAACACTTTCTCCAAGTGTCAAGTTCTCAGGATTATCTCTCAAAAGATGCTCTTTGCCTTGGTAAAGCTCGAAATCCAATACTAGTCCATTAGGAGCTGCAAGCACAAAATTTTTAATGCCTTCAGGGTTGGGTTTGTTCGGAACAAATTGCTTCATTACGCAAGCTGAACCAGTAAATGGAATCATTTGCTCATCTACAGCAACAACATGGCTTCTAGATAAGCGCAAACACCCTTCTCTTACTCTTTCAGCAATCGGTCGTATTCTCCAGAATTTATCATTGTCTCTTTCGTGCTTCATAACAATATTATCATCCACTACTTTGAGATGTTTTCTAATTAAGAAGAATTTTTCTCTGGGCATTGCATCAGCAATGCTAGCCACTCTTGTTACTTTGGGCCAGTCTATGCGAATTCTCGGATAATTTAGACAGGACATCAAAATTGTGGAACCTACAAATGCACTCATCTCACTCATCGTGATGGTCGTCGCCTTTCCTGTTGTTTGGAAAATTTTCATTTGAGTGCACTCCCTCATTCTCTTGATCATATCCAAATCAAAAAATAGGTCAACATACTGCTTTGGCACCCACTTTTCTCGAACTGAAACAGTGACATCTTCCCCCTCATCATTGACTACGACAGGATGGAAGGTTGTTTTTCCCCATGTGGCAGTGCTTACCTTTTTTCTTTTTTCAGTTCGACATTTTGGAACTCGTTTACGCTTTAATCCACCACTGGTTGACGGATGTGAATCAAGCATGCCTTCAACATGCTCTTCTTCTTGGTCTTTTTCGTCGTGGATGAATTCGTCTACGAATACTTCTTGCTCAGTTCTTTCTAGTATTTTTTCTGCTGGAACTCTTTCCTCAATTTCTTCGTCATCTAAGTTTAGATCTTCATCGATGCCTTCTCCATCAAAGTTTATTTCTGAACTATCATCGGCCAGAAGGGCGTCGACGATGTCTTCTTCTTTAGTTATTCTCTTTTTATGAGAAAAAATTTCTGAAACAATAACAAAGACAATTGATAGTTCACTGATAACTTGAAAATTAGATCTTGAAGATATTATAATACAATTTGTGCACATTTTAACACTTGAAGTTTGCTTGATTGAAAAGTAGGGAACCAATAATTGTTACAACTAGCGAAAAATTTTCATAAAAACAGAATTTGCAATAGCGCATTTAGTAAATCCGTATGATTCAGTCCAGCAGTTGTTGATTTATATGGACTAACTGTTTCGAGGAGACGGACCCGATGTCTATTTAAATGGACAAGCGACTACTAGGATATGAACCGGGTGTCCATTTAAATGGACGACAGTAAAACTGTTCGATCACTACAAATGCAAGATATTTTTTTCAAAACTTTTCATCTTAACGCACAAAATAACACAAACAAACAATACATAATAACAAGGGTAAACAGACCTACGCTCATGTCAGAAGGGTTTTGTATTCAATTTACAAAATGCAGTCACCAGATCGAATCAAATCAAGAAACATGTTAAAGACGATTTTATTGGAGAAAATGTGAAATTCGAGGGTCATACTATTATTAACAAAGTTGAACGAATTTCGACTTCTGAGGTTTTTGTTATTATTATACTCATCTATATCTCCCTTGGTAATTATTTCAGATGTCCATTTGCGAGGGAGGAAACACATTTTTCATGTATTTCCCACCTGTGCCCACACTGAAGCAAAAACTGGCAGTTTAAGAACTATTTTGAAAAGCTCACATGAAAACTTTCATTTCATACTCAAATCGGCTACGTTTTATGAATTTTTTTTCAGGGGCCACTCTCTTGTACTGTTATCATCGATTAATGGCCAATTTTTTCGAATTCTAGAATGGTTACAAAGCCTATTTGCTAGGAGCTGTCTCCCACCTCCTTGACTAATTTCACTTATGAGCATTAATTGTAGGTACTCATCTTCAGTCATTCATTAAATTGAATCAAGTGTTCAAAGCATGCACCTTAAACGTTGAAGTTGGGAAAAAATAACTCGAAATTATTCAATCTTCGCATTTAAAACAGCCACTATTTTGTTTTACGATTACTGATACCACTAGCTGAACCAATTCTCATAGATATACATAACACCTATCATTCCTGAAATTTTCACACAAATCCTAGCGAAACTGTAGTGTCTGAGTCGGTAAAAAGCGCATGTTGTTCCATAGCCATATGTTGCCATAGTAATAAATGCAGCGCATATTGTTCCATAGTAATACAGGAAAATTCAAACCACTATAACTTCGCTTAATATGATTCAATCTTTATGAAACTTTCAGGATAGACCAATCTTATAAAAAGTCATTCATTGAATATAAGGGTGTCCTTCAGATTTTATTCAAGAAAACATAAAATCGATAAATCATACTATTACTAACAAAGTTGAGTGTATTACGACTTCTCACCTGTTTGTTGTTGTTGTACTCAACAAGACCTACATTCCTGATTTTTTTCAGATTTTTCGGATGACAGGTGTCCAATCGCGAGGGGGGGGGGACACAAATTTTTCGTGTATTTCCCCTCCCTGTGCACCCCTTGAAGCAAACTTTGCCAAACTAAGACTTGTTTTGAAAAGTTCTCATCAAGACCTTTCATTTGATACCCATATCGGCTACCTTCAATGAAATTTTTTTTCGGGGGGTCACTCCCCTATACGGGGAGACCCCCCTTAAATACCTTATAAAATTTTTTTGTAGTTGAACTTTGAAGAGAACAGCACTTTACACCAACATACAAAATTTGATGTTTCTAGCTTAAGTAGTTTCCGAGAAAAAGTGCTGTGACACACGGACGGACGGACGGACGGACGGACGGACGGACGGACGGACGGACGGACAGACAGACGGACAGACAGGACGCGATTTTAGTAGGGTTTTGTAAAACTATTTTACAAAACCCTAAAAAACTGAACGAAATCAACAAAAAAACACATGAAATTACCTAATAACGAACGTTTCTTTTTCGCCTCCATGTCGTTGGACTTATCGCACATTTATGATAAATGACAGTGATAATACAGTGTTGGCAGTGTTGCCTGAATATAGAAATAAAACTTGGAATGTGAAAACTGTTTCTTTCTAGTTTGCTTCAGAACGGAAATCAATTTAAAGTAATGTCCATTTAAATGGACGCCTGGTCTGTGGAGGATATTCGAATTTCACGAAATCGATATTTACATAGCCCTACAAAAAGGCCTAATACTATGTAAGTTTGATGAAAATCGAATGCTATACACGGGAGTTATAGCTATTGGAAATTTCTCCAATTACAACAACAATAACACAGATTTTGGTATTTTATGGGCTTTCCGTCGAATCAGCCACTGCAGTTTTGATTTGATCTTCTTGAAATTTTCAAATAAGCTCAATTACATTATTATTTTTGGGAATTCATGTGTTAAGTGATTTTTGTTGGTTTGCAACAAAATGGCGACCGTTGGAATTAGAGGATCAATGGATTTTATTTTAAACGTACACATCTCTTTGACATATTTCTTAACTTTATTCGATGCTGGTGACTGCATTTCTAAGAAGTTGGGTACGAAACCCTTCTGACATGAGCGTAGGTCTATCCACCCAATTTGTTTGAGACAAAAACCTGTTATCAAAGTTGTGAAGAAACCTATCAACTGATATTGATGAAAATCAACAGTTTGGTAAACACGTTCAGTATCTAGAGAATAATGAAAGAAATTGAGGTCAGATTTCAAAAACCAAATGATGGCTAGTTTTTCACAGGTTTCTGATTGTCATATCGACTAAGATCAAAGTAGAAATTGATCGTATCTAATGATTTTGTAATGTTGGCAGTCCTGTAGATATAAGTGTCAAAATGGTGACGGTGCAAAAATGCGCTTTTTCAGACTTTTATGGCCCATTAGGGGCCATGTTTTTCAACGGATTTTGATAAATCTGGGACTACATTTTACATTCTGCAAAAAATTTTCAAAATCTGATGATAAATAAACAGCAAATAATTTAAAACTTAATATTTTTAATGTCAATTTTCAATAGAAGTTGAATATTTTTGCCCTGTCCAGGGTAAAACTCTAATTTGAATCAGATTCGGTAGATACATTCTGCTACCTCTTTAATCTTTTCTGACATGGACTGATCATGTAACACAAGAAATAATCAATATTCTCACGACTGGTTATCTCACAAAATCTTGCCATATTTTACTCATGAACAAGAACTTCCCTAAAAAGTTACTCTGTACTTCAGATTCGCTTTTCTCTCACCACTCTTGCAGTATAATATTAAGTTTAATTACCATATTACTGTCTTCAAGTATTTAATAACTTCTTTATGATGTAGCTGACCAACCACCATTTACTTGGAAAATCTCTTGTCTAATAGTTTTAATGTTGTTTTCTTTGCTTTTCCACTGAGTGTTCAAGTAGTTTTATGTTCATTTTCGCTACTAACATGGCAGAATTATTACAGTCAAATTAATTATCAAGTTTTCATTTCACTCATAAAACTTCATCTGAAAGCAAGTAAGAACTTTTCAAGAGATGTGAAACATCTCAAGGAGGTATTTTATTTCACCTTACTCTCTTCTCCTTTGTTTCATAACTTGGTTGAAAATTACACGTCAAAATTTATGACAGTTGCTTGAGGATATATGTGGTAATGGTAATTAGATAATTAACTGTTCATCAAATTATATTATCAAAATGATGTTAGATAATAAGTAAACTACACCTAGGATGTTTGTTAATACATCTCAAAACACATATCAAAATATACGCTACAATATTGTCGACTACGATATGAGAGTAGGTTATCAGTTTCATTCCTATTATTTTGTTGTTGTTGCTATTTGTATGTTTATTTGGACATAACAATAGAACAGTAATTGATAAGGGATTTTTTTCGCTAAACCAATGAGTTTGCTTTCCACTAGGTCCCATTTGAAAGACATAGTAATCAAATAATTTTTGACTTTTGCTTTTATTTGGACATAACAATAGAACAGTAATTGATAGAGGAGTTTTTTCGCTAAACCAATGAGTTTGCTTTCCACTAGGTCCCATTTGAAAGACATAGTAATCAAATAATTTTTGACTTTTGCGCAGATTTTGTGGCATAAATGATCGTTGCTTGTTCCGATTTCATCATTAGTGTTGCATATGACAACATATGAAATTTAAACCGTTGAAAACGGAATTGTAATCTATTGAAAGACTTTAAAGATAATTAACAAACGTTGGGTTTCCTGTAATAAAAACTTAATTACTGCACAATTTCAGATATGTAATTACTAACCGAGTTCTATAGAAGAATTAAATTTTTGCTTAATTACGCGAATTTTTTATTGTTTGCTTTTGTTTTTTCACGTATATTTGGATATAAATTTTGAATAGAAATGGATTTAGAGGTTAATCAAGAAACAACATTTGCGGTGATCTTTGGCATAATCTATTGAGACTTACAGTATTGTCTTTGCATCCGAAAAACAACATATTAGAATTCTACGTCTAGCATTTATAGCGTTTATACGTGTCTTTAATATTTCAATATTAATTATGTTGAAAGTAATGTCTTTTTAATTCGCTCCTGTTTAGTTTTCAGAGAATTAAATTAATTTTTTAAAACGTCAGTCCAAAGTTAATTTTGGTTTTTGTTGGAAAAAGCTTATATCATCGAACCAATCGACCCAAGGAATTATATCGATATTATTTTACTTCGATTAATCAAGAAAAGCAATTAATCCAAAGAATAATTCAGGACGGCTGGTATGGAGGAGCCCGACAGCTTTCCACTGTTGGTGGAACCTGGGGAGACAAGCAATACAAAATTGACGGCATTATCAGTCAAAGGCGATATAACCAGGAAAACTCTACAGATGGCGGATGTGAAACCCAAATAGTTGAAAACGAAAAAGAAGTGATCTAACTTCGTGGTGAAAATCAAGAGCTCAAACTATGACTAAATCCCTCGAAGGTCTGTTCGAGAGGGGAATGAAGACTCGAGATGCACAACCGCAAAAGTAAATCATTAGGAAGACAAAGATGACAAACACAGTAAAACAAGCTATCCCAGAAGTAATTGGAAGTGCTAGAGGCACTAACGACAGTCAAAACTATATGTAGCGCTGGACGGACTACAAGAGAAAAAGGACGATGGAGAATGTATTGAAGGTGATTCTAATCAAGGTAACTATGTAAATTTTATTCAGAACTTAAAAATAAAATTAAGGAGAAGAAACCAGCTCGCAGTTGTGCTGATTCCAACAAGGCAGAAAAAGTTAATTTCCGTTAATTAACGTGTTCGGTCTAAGCGGAAAATTTTTGGCAGTAGAAAATAAACTAACCAATTTTGAGATCAAAAGAGCTAATGCTGTAACATTAACTATTACAACAAAGGCACTGGTTGACTTCAAGCCAGCTAAAAAGGTGCTGGAGCTCCACATTTCATCTATGCTCCAAAAAGTGAAAAAAATCAGACCTTTTTGTTGAAGGGTTTGGACTATGGGAAGGATACGGTCAATCTTCTTCAGGTGCTCAAGGAAGCTGCAGCTGAAATTACATTTATTTCTGTCAAAACCTTTGCAACAAGAACCCCGTCCGGAGCAAAGAATAATTTACCACTTTATCTGGTACGAATCCCAAATAAAAGCAGTCCAAGTGTTCTTCAACAAATAAGGTACAGTAGAACCTCTTTCATCCGAACTAATTGGGGCTGGGAGTGGTTCGGATTATGGAATAGTTTGGATTACTGAATGTTTTGTTGTTTCTATATAACAATAGCTAAAACATGGCTAAAATGGACCGTAATTGTTACAGGAAAGGTAAAAAATTTTTATAAAGTAAAATACAGTGTTTATTTAATGGTAAACATAGTGAATGAACAGTACCGTACATTACAGTAGAACCAATTAATGTGCGTACAATACATAATATCAATACATAAATACAGTATACAATGCAGAGCTACTGTACTGTGTATAGAGTACAGCGACGACCTAATCAGACAAAGTCTTAAACGTTAAAATAATCACTCAATTGTCCTTTGAACTAATGTCGAAGTGCGTTTTTTGGCGGCTAAGTCTCGAATTTTTGTTAAGACCATCAATTGCAGTAAACAGCATTTGGACTGGTTTTCGAACCAGTTCATTGTCTCTAATGCAGTAAAAGTATCAGCATGGGGTGGTCCAGAATCAAAAGTTTCTTCTTCTCACTGCTGTCATTCGATTCATTTTCCTCAGTGACGACGGTAAGAATCTGATCTTCACTATAAATTTGGTATCCTGAATCATTCTTGTCACTGTTGAACGACTCTGTTGCATCAGTCACGTCACATTCCTTAAACACAGGAATAGCCTGACAAAGATCGACAATATCATCGACGATCTCAGAGTCTTCTTGTTCTTCAATAGAGTTTGTATTTCCAACTTCATTGTTCAAAGGCTTAGACCACAGCTTATTCCAGGCTTTTGTTTGATTTTCCCCTGTTCTATTCGCCCAAGAATCCACCAAAATATGGCAACAGTCCTTAAGGTTTAATTTCTTTGTAAACGAATATAGGAAGGAGACCCTTCAACATTTTTTTTCACCATTGTTAGTCGAATAGGGTGTCATTGGAAAGGTCTTAATGAAATCTTTTCAAAACAAGTCTTACAATTGCCATATCAGTACCGTGGGGGACAGGGGAAGGGAAATGTACGCACTTTTCACGTACCTCCTCCCACGATTGGACACCTTTTATCCGAAATATCTGAATGTAAATTTATAAGCAGAACAACAAAAAATATGTGAGAAGTTGACATTCACTCAACTTTGTCCGTAATCGTATAATTTATCGATTTTACTTTTTCTTGAATGAAATCATAACCATACTCTTAAATTCAATCAAACGCAAATGACTATTTATAAGGTTGATCTGTCCTGAAAATTTCCTCATTGATATGGAGAAAGCCTTCGATACGGTGTGCTTAGATGAACTAGTTTTTAAACTCCTTCAGGACAGATCCCCATGATGTGAAATATGCTATACAGGAAATCATTTTTTTGTGGCTGATGGAAATCTGACGACAATGCGCAACTCCAAGTTTTGAATGGTCTACAGGAGGGAACAGTTATTGCGCCTCTGTTTTTCTAAATACTTGTTCGCAAGCTATTGAGTTGCTTAGATTTGAACGTCTCGCCAACGCGATCATTGGTCGCGTTTGCTGATGGTCTGATCATCTATATGACAGACTGAAAAGCTACAACAGTTCAGAGCAATCTCCAAAAAATGTTTAATGATGTTCAGCTCAATTGGCGAATGAAAATCAATGCGCAGAAGTTCGAAACAATTTTATTTTGGACAACGTTGCAGGGAATCAGTCAAGACCTGAAACGTAATTGGAAAAATCTCCACATCATGGCTGGAGAGGGTAGTTCAGAACGGGTTTCACATAAATCCTATGTTCCATACCTCAGTGTTCATCTCGATCAGTATCTGTACTATACTGACCGAGATGAACAAAATCATGCTCAGCAAGGCACAAAAAGCAGTCATGGCCCTTCAACGACTCTTTCATTCCAGGTAAATTGATCAAAAAATCAAAATCATCTATTACCATACTCTGGTTGGATCTGGTATAACCACAGCTCTAAGACTATGGAAAGAATAAGTGTTTTCGAAAGGAAATGTCTTCATGCATGTTCATGAAAGCCTAAGATGGGTGGGAAGCATTATATATTGTGTAGAAGAATATATCAAACTGCTATAGTGACGAGAGTCGATATCTTCATATTGAAACTTCTTCGAAATCATATAGCAAGATCTGTAACTGTGAGTGAAAAGCCCATGGATATCACAGCCGTTCCACCCTACAGACGGGTTTTATTGAGATATGTCTCACTGATGGCTTTATTCTTTCTGAAACATTGTCTAAATCAATACCATCCAATTCCGGCCATACAAAATTATTGATCATCTCTCGATAGCGGAATCCATTTACCATAACTGTTGCTCCAGCCTCATTTTCAAAAAAGTAAGGTCGAAAGACTTCGCCGGGCCATAAACCGCACCAAAAAGTCACACTTCGAAGATAGAGAGGCTTTCCAACAATAACTCATGGGTTTTCCGAGCTTCAAATGTGACAATTTTGCTTATTGATGAAGCCACCGAGGTGGAAATGGGCCTCATTAATCAAGATGATTTTTCGAGGGAATTGCGGATCGTTTTGATGCATTTCAAGGACCCAACCAGCAAAGACACGACATTGTTGATAATCGACTGGCTTGAGTTCTTGTGTTTACTGAAGTTTATAAGCCTTAAGACACACATCTTTATGCAAAATACGGTGTAATGACGTTTGTGGAATGCCTAATTCCAAAGAACGACGAGGAATGACAAACCTAGGTTTCCTTCAACACTTTCGCCTACAGAAGCAATATTCTCGGCTGTTCTTGAGTGACGTGCACGAGTTTTATTCTTCACATCACTAAGTTGTCCCAAGAGCTCAAATTTTTCCACCAATTTCTGTGCACAACTACAACAAAAATATGCTGAAGCATATCCCACGACCATCGTCATAGTGATGCGATTTAAGGTCAGGAAAGCCCAACTGCGCCAAAGACCGGGAATATGGAAGTAACAGAACATGCATTCAGACACACAGCAGCGATGATAGATAGTTGGAAATTTGATCGGCACAAACGCGTTAACGGATGAATGTTTGCATTCTGGAATAAAAACAAAACCTTGTATTTGGACATGCAACTCGTTCTCCATAAGCGTTTAGTGGTAATTCTACGCAGGAAGAAAGTTGAATTGAAGCGAATACAAGCCCAGCATTTCACATGGTTGAATTATTGAACTCTGTTTAGTAAAGAAAATTAAATTGAAAAAATGCAAGCTCGGCATTTTACCGGATTGATTTATTGAACTCTGTTTAATGAAGATAATTGGGTTCAAACAAATAAATGTTCAGCATTTTAACTGGCATAGCGCACTGAACTCTGTTTATAAAAGAAAATTGATTGACAAAAATACACAGTCAGCAAATATGAAAGGTGGAATCTTGATCGATCGGGGAAAAGATCAATAGCGCTTATCGACAACGTCAGCACTTTATGTGTATAAAATCACAAGGAGCGGAGTAATTGCTGTCTGTATTTTTCCAGCAAGCAAAATCGTAAATTGGCACCTAGGTTTTATCGTGGCCATATTCAAGTTCAGCTAAATAGAGTCCCTTGGCTCGCGCCTGGCTCTTTTGTTGTGTTGCTGCATCCCACCAATACTTCGACTTCTTGGCTTACCCCTGTCTGGATGTCATCAGTCACTGTTCACCGCCGGCCCCACCATCAAACTGGTTCCCTTGGCTTGTTCCTGGCTCTTTTGTGGTGTTACTGCATCCCATCAATACTTCAGCTCCTTGACTTACACCTGGCTGGAAGTCATCAGTCGCCGTTTGCCACCAGCTTCACTATTAAATTGGGTCCCTTGGCTTGCGCCTGGCCTTCCTGCTGTGATGTTGCATCCTATCAATACTTCAGCTTCTCGGCTTACGCTTGGCCGGACCTCATCAGTCGCCATTCACCGCCAGCCCCATCATCAAAAAGGACTCCTCCTACGCTTGGTCCTCGGCATCCTCTCATTGCACCGGCTCCTCAGCACTCCCCAGGTCTAATCGATGGTAAGTGGCTCCACGACCCCATCCGCCCCCATCCTAGAGTCCCTCGATTCTCCATGCTAACCACTTAGCTTATTCGTAGGCTCCTCTCAGCCCAAGAGGAACAAAGGAGCGGTCCAAGGCCCCCTACGTTGTCTCGCCTCACCCAGAAGCCCACCGAGAAAGAACCATCAGGCCCCCCTTAGACGTCATTCTCGCTAAGGAACCCCTATCGGCCCCCCGGCCCATTACATTGGAAGAGTATAGGACTCAAAAGCAGTGAAAATAACAGTTTACAGCTGGACAGAAGCGACAAATCTCCCAAGTACCATCATTGAAGCCCCGCAGAGGAGGTCAGAAGACAAAATTGCGGCAAAAACTGGGGGAGCTGCTGCATTTAGTTTGGGTCAGCGTCACACAGAAGGAGAAAGACCGTTTTCGTGATCAAGCGCTGGAGAAGCAGCGCCAACGCCGTGTAGACCAGAACCAATTAGGAAACCTCACACCATTTCAAATACATTAACCCTGCAGTTGTCTTTATAATTAATATAAGAACTATAACGTTTTAAAAAAAAATCAAACTCAGGACTTTTCCTTTTCTCCATTGGGAAGAAACTTTCAGGTGATTCTAAGGTAAGGTGTGATTGACAGCCACAATTATCAGAGTGGTATCATTTAAGATATTTTTTGTAAGAGGCGTATGCAATGGTCATATAAATTGTATGGATGAACAACAGATGTCCAAAAAGCAAGGAAACGCTAATTTCTCTCCGTTGACGAAAACAGATCATCACTGCTCGGATTTTGAAACTGGAGGATGCATTCAGTAGCCCAAGGTAGTTAGAGACGCTTTGTGTGGAAGCTGAAGGCCTGAGAAAGGCTGTAGTGCTATGAAGAAGAAGAAAAAGAAGGTGTAAGTGTATTGAAATTTTCATGATAATTGAGTAATGAACAGCTAAGTACGCCAACAACATGGGGATACTGTGAAGATACACATTTACAAAGCACGTCGACAGAAAACAAGATTTTAGGAAAGCTTTGCAACATTTTTATCTTATCAGAACTATTCTAACAATAAAGTCAACCACTGAAAATAAAGTGGCGGTGAATTACAATGTATCGCAACCATACTTGAGTTTATTGAACTTATGTTAATTTATAGAATCTGTATACGAGCCAAGACTTGATACTCAGTAGATATTGTTTGAATTGTCTTACAATACCCTTCTGGAAAGAGGACTATTTGGCTATATTGACTTGTTTTCCAATAATTTTTATCACAAATTATCATTTTTATTTGGAAATATTACAATGTCAAAATTTAATTTTTTATGGAATATGTACAAATAGATTGCCTTTTGGGCCATCAAATTTCGTTATTATTTATGTTCAAATTTGCTTAATGTTTGTTAAATGTTAAGGATGGTTTGAGCAAAGGATATGATTTTTTTCGCGAGGCAATATCTTCGGAAGAGAATTAGAATCCCATTGACTCTGCAGATTTTAACAATTGTTTAATTTAAGTATACCTTCATGCAAAATGTACGCAATAGTTACTATATATATATATATATATATATATATATATATATATATATATATATATATATATATATATATATACAGTAGCGAAGCTTAGGGGTGCCGGGGGGCCATTCCTCCGGGCGGCACATAAAAAGGGGCGGCAATCGTCATAAGTTTTTCTATAAAATAACAGCAATTCATTTTTCGAAATACACTCGCGCTTACCCGGGCCTTCAACGAGGTCTTAGTGGAAATTTTGCAATCTCTTGATTGCTCACACAAATGGAAAGAGCCGAAAATAACATTTTCTTCTCCTATCATTTCACCATCACTTCAGAATATGAGACATAGTGCCGCATCTACTGGTATGGTGAAACAATTTTCGCAATTTGTTCGCAAGAAAAAATTTCAACCACTACAGCAGCAACATTTTTATCCCATTTCTTCATCTTCTTTGTAACACTACAACTCTTCTTGGGCCTTCGCTTAGAGATAGTTAGAGTATCTCATTTTCATGACCGTATTGATTTTTTCGGAAGTTTGTTTGGTCAGTACCATGCTCCCGTGTGCCTGCTCAGCTATGATATGATCTGATCAAATCAGTACGTATCACCACTGAGTGAATACTCATAGTCTGTCCGAAAAATCCCCTGAACTAAATCACGTCTCTCCCAACGAGATTTGAACCTGGGACCTTGGGCTTATGCGTTCATGCTCTAACCACTAGGCCACAGAGACTTTTTTATCCCATTTAATTCTTCTAATTCTTCCCGTAACGTTTTGAACTTCCCGTAACAGTTTTTTGCAAAACTGTTCTGAAATCGCGTTTCACTTGTTTGCTTGCCTGTCAGTCCAAACATCAAAAAAAGTTTTAAACTTAACGCAACAAAATAGAAAAGCTAGGACGTAAGAAATAACATGCATTCCCTTAACACTTCAATGTTGCTTTGCTAATTTTGAATGACAGAAAATGTTGGTTTTTTTTCTAGAAAAGCAGCCGATTGATAAGGCGACAAAACTTGCATCGCAATATTTGCCAAACATTTATTAATTGTTTTGCAGTCGGACTGTTTTTTGCGAAGGAATTCTAAAGTCATGGCATATTTTTGGTATGGCTACCTACCTATTTTGCCAAAAAGCGTTGCATCCAAGACTAACCTAAATTTCACAAAAGTTCAAGTCTAATATTCATAGCCAGTTTTATTGCTGGTTATCTTTTCAAATGCTTTGTAGGGTTTGTAATGATGTGGAAGATTTCAAGAAGGATAATTCAAACTAATAATTCAAATTGCAGTAACTTTTCTAATTAAGAATAATCGTATATACTACAATTTTAAAATTTTTCAAGAAGCAGCACTCACTTTCAAACTGGTATCACAATTTTTTGTAGACAGCGGATACAGTGGAAATAAGATAACATAAACAAATGATGATGTTGGTTTAGTGTTCTGTATAACATAAACAAATGATTGGGCTGCTTTCTTGTTTTGATTGCTTTATCACGACACATTAATACTTGGTTCGATGAGCGAAGTTTCAAATCACTGATCGAGGAATTATTTATTTTGAAAATTAGCTCTAAATTACTAACGTCAAAGTGAAGTGTGGTGAAATAGTGTATTGATAGGCTATTCATAATCTTCTTGTTAAATAAATAGCAATCAGTGAATAGTTTGATTTTGTTTTAAATCTAATTTCTACGGAAAAATTTTCGGACAAAACCAAAGGAGTTAAGGTAAGTAAATATATTGTGAAAGAAATTTCCTTTCTATTATAGACCTTCTATCATAAATTTCTTTTGCTTTCTATTATAGACATCATATATCTTTGTCTCTGCTACGGTAGTTTTTTCTTTTCATTTATAGCTTATCTAGGTGAAGATGAAAAGAACAAAAGAAAGCGGAGCGTTTTATCGCAATTTGAAAAAAGACAAGGAAGAGGCTGGAAGATAAAATAAAGGTGCCATATTAAAGTTTGTGAAAGTTTCTGACGCACCGCAGCGTACCCATAAGTCACCAGAGCCTTCCAATGTTATTTCTTTAGATCCTCACCTTTTGCCAAAATTCACTTACGATGAGTTACTAGAACCGAGTGCAAGTAATTCTATTGAGACTTCTGGTATTTGGTACCAGGACAAAGTGACACACTCACTGATTTAGATTTTAATAGTAATGACATTGGAAAATGGCCTGCAAAAGTTGATTCAAATTTAATGCTACTTTTGATTCAAAGAAGTCCTGAAGTTGTTCAACGCTTGAACGTCGACTTTTTTGAAGAATCAGCAATACTACGCATTGTTCAGTCAGACGAGAACTATGTTAGAGCGAGAGTTAGAGAGATTGGTTCTACCGTACATTGCCGTACGGGGAAAAGTTTCACGTTCTTGGATGGCATATTCACCTTCTAAAGCCTCATTGTTTTGCATCTTTTGTTATATATTTGAGGATGCAAATTCATCAAATGTGTCGAAATGTTGCTGCTCCGGAAGATTTCATGCTTGGTGAATCCAAAAGTTTGCAATCATGAATCAAGTGTTCAACATAATAAAATTTTTTGCAAATAGAAGGAACTAGTAACAAAACTTCAAAAAGGATAGACAATAAGAAAGAACAAGAAGCAGTCATAGGAGAAACTAAAATAAGGCAAGAAATTTTGAGCAGAATGTTTGATATTATATAATTTCTTGCAAAACAAAATTTGGTGTTACGGAACCACAAAGAAGATGAGGCCAGTGCTAACAGAGGAAATTTTTGGAATTAGTGGATTTGCTGGCTAAGTACGATCTTGTTCTCCGAGAGCATTTGGTTAGAATCAAATGAGCCAAAAATTTTCGCTAACTTACATGTCACCAGAAATTCAAAACGAGTTCATTGGAATTCTAGGAAGTAAAGTTCGTCAAAAGATCATAGCTCGTGTACAAAAGGCTAAATAATATTCAATAATTTTTGACAGCACTCCAGATATTTTCTATAAAGATCAAACGAGTCAAGTCTTACGATATGTGGTTATTAAAAATCAGGACGTTTGAGTAAAGGAATCTTTTTTGGATTTCATCGAGACTAAAAACAAAACTGCTGAAGCCATAAGTGAAATGATTTTGAACAAACTCATGGCTAATGGAAATGTGGTTATGAACTGTAGAGGGCAAGCGTATGATAATGCTACAACGATTGCTGGAAGGCGCACAGGTGTACAACAGATGATAAAAGACTTCAATCCTAATGCAGAATTCATGCCATGCTCAAATCACTCATTAAACCTGGTTTGTATGCGTGCAGTTTTAGTGGAGGTGAATTCCGTAACTTTCTTCGGCACTCTAGAGTGATGCAATACTTTTATCAGTATCTACACATCGGTGTGAAGGTTAAAGACTGCAGAGGATTCAGGACCGATGTTGGAGTACTAGGGGCGATGCTGTAAATTTTATACGACACCACTTCAAAGAAACATTGATTGCACTTGAAAAGCTTACCAAAACTGAGGAAAGTTTTAATACAAGAACAGACGCTGGAAGCTTTTTATTTATTTATTTATTTATTTATGTTGCCGTTAACAGAGTTACCTCTAATACAAATGGTGAAGTATATACTAAGAAACACACAAAATTAACAAATTAGTAAATTAATAAGTTTTTGTTTAAGTAAATAAAGAGAACGAGGAAAAGGACCAATTTGTAGACGATCATGATTACGAGGTTGCCTTAGCAGTGGAGAATGCAAGTACGGGACAATCCGAGCAAAAGGTACAAGAAAGATACTAGCATTTCTACCCGAGCGCAGATTCAGCCTATAATAAATTCGAGAATCAAGATTTGTATCCGTAAGGCGGTTACATATTTTAAAGAGAAGACATTCATCAAGTATCAATCTGCGAATTTCAAGAGAAGGAATCCGAAGGATGGACAGGCGATTTTCGTAGGTCGCATAAGGGATTTTGAATTTGAAAAATAGAAAACGGGTGAACTTCCTCTGGACAGATTCAAGGAGAACAATCAGATAATCATTGTGAGGTGACTAAATTTGAGAACAGTATTCAAGAAGAGAACGTACGATACAGATAAATAGTTTGATAGCAGACTTAGGGTTAGAAAAAATAGAAGTATGCCTAAGAACAAAACCCGAAACACGGAAAGTCCTAGTGACTAAGTTTATAATGTGAAGGTTAAATTTGAGCTTTGGGTCGAAGATAACCCCTAAGTCTTTCACCTGATTCACTACTGTTGGGGGAGTTCGATTCAGTAAATAGGAATGGGATATTGATGAACTTTTCAACGAAAACGACATTTTGTGGCATTTTGTTAAATTCAAAAGGTTAGCCTTACACCAAGAAGACAGAGATAACAGATCGTTTTGGAGAGTATGACAGTTAGCAGGCGAGTTGATTACTCTGTAGATCTTCAAATCATTCGCAAATAAGAGACAGGAAGAGTTAAACACTGATGGGAGATCATTGATAAACATGGTGAAAAGGAACGGACCTAAGATGGAACCTTGTGGAACTCCGGAGCAGGGATGAAATGACTTAGAAACCGAGTCATCAATGACAACTTGGCATGTTCTAGAAGCTAGGTATGAAGTTAACCATGACAAAACGGAGCCACTCACACCATAATGCTGCAATTTGCAAATAAAAATGTCATGGTTGACAGTGTCAAATGCCTTAGAGAAATCAGTGTAGATAGTATCCACTTGAATACTGTCATTTAAGGCTACCGCCACAGTGTCAGTAAGTTCCAAGAGATTGGTTATGGTAGAACGATTTGGCACAAAACCATGCTGCTCAGGAGCTATTTGGAAACAAAGAGAAGAATAGAGCTCTAGGTGGACAATTCGTTCTAAAATTTTAGAAAAGGATGAAAGTTTTGAGATAGGGCGGTAATTCTCCACCATGGTCGGGTCACCACTTATGTGTATTGGAGTAACATTAGCAATCTTCCAGCAATCTAGCATGTGACCTTTTGTCAAATTAGATTGAAAAGCAATGAAAGTGGAAAGCTAATGGTAGATGCTAATGCTTTAATAAAGAAATTAGGAACGCCATCCGGCCCATGTCCAACGTTAGGATCAATAGAGTTGATAATAAGTTCAACTTGAAGAGGATTCGTGACTATCGAGGTGATAATAGGCGAAGGCAATACGGAAAAAGAGGAAGGTATAGAAGTCTTGTTATATGAAGAAAATGTAGAGGAGAAAAAGGTGGAGAATAAGTTAGAAATTTCAGAAGGGGAAGAAGCAGTCTTGCTATTCCACTGAAAAAAATTTGGAAATGCACTTGAAGATCTTTGAGCTTTAACAAAAGACCAAAACGGCTTAGTTTGGTTGGAATGAAGAGACTTTTCGATATTGTCATAATATGTTCTTTTGGCTCTCAGAACCTCCATATTGGCAATTGACCGATACCTCACAAACTCTTGACCATAATCAATTGTTCCATGAGATTTCCACAATTTATGAGCTTTTTCCTTATTTTTAATGGCTTCCTTAACATGCCACGTAAACCAGGGAGGATTAACGCCTGCTGAGGAGGCATAAAGTGGGATGAAGTTATGGATACTAATAAATAAAAAGGAATAGAATTTTGATATTGCTTTTTCACAATCCAAGTCAGCAAAGAAACTTTGCCAGTCAATGGTAGAAATATGCGTAGAAATTGAATAGAAATCGGATTTGTAAAAATTGAACCTAGGCCGCGTACGAGTTTTGCATCGTGCTAGATATTTCAAAGAAAGCACCATAGAGAGGGGAGGGTGAAATGAGTCAGTGTCTACATAAGGAACCGCCGACCGAGATACAGAAAGATGTTGATCAGCAACGTTGGAAAGTACTAGATCCAGCAGTTTGTCTTTAACATTATGTACAGAATTAAATTGAGAGAGGGAGCAGTGATTTAAAAAGAGGAAAGAACGATGGATAGATTATTCGTAGAAGACGGAACTGATGCAGCAAAAGATGACCTAGAAACCGAGGGTGAGTTGAAATCTCCACAAATTAATAAAGGGGAGTCTGGAAAGAAGGAGTCAATGTAAGATGAAAGCTCATCAAAAAACGTTTCATATGTAGGAATTGAAGAGTTACAAGGAACGTAAGTAGAGGCAACAAGAAGAAACTTATTGTGCGATGTTTGGACTTCTACAAGAATACATTCTATAGGAGAAGATGGAGAGTAATTCGAACAGGCTGAAGCTGACAAAGTCTTCTTAGTAGCCATTAAGACACCCCCGCCATCCATTTTAGATGAAGCTGTGATGTCTCGATCCCGTCTAAAGATATTATGTTCAGTCGAAAGTTCATTATTAAGGATACTTCCATTCAACCACGTCTCTGTAACACAGATGATATCATCCGACGCGGTAAAGCAAGACGTATTAAAAATATTTAATTTCGTCCTTAGTCCCCTAACATTTTGATAATAAATTTTAATGTTATCAAAGCTATTATGTACTATTTTCTTGCGTGAACCGAAGGATTGCGGAAAAAATTTTTCTTTTTAACAGGTACGAATCAATGCTTGGAAGAGCTGTAAGTTTAAAGGAGGATACTACTCGATCCGGCAGATTTTCCTTTGTAATCTTAGTATAGCTTATGATTCCATTTAGATTTCCAAGTTTCGCTTTAATAAAGTTGAGAATGTCGTCTACCAAAGTTTCATATGCTAGTCTCGAGATGAAAATTTGATTCGGTGGAGCAACAACACGGTATAGTTGATTATTATTAACACCTGCAGAAGACGTTGAACGACCAGGGTCACTGTTATCGATAATTGGAATTACAATTGGATCGCTTCCAGGACCATCAAAAGCAGGTTTATCAATAGGAAGAATGTAGTCAGCATGGCTATTGCTTGGGTTATTAGACCCTGCAGGAGATGGATACATATTTTTAAGAATATTTCCTGCTTCTGGTTTGAATTGTTGAGATGACTTGTGACGTATTCTGCACGGCATTGAACTCAGCACTAGCTGTAAATTGCTCGAGATTCGAAGACGAAGATTTGTTCTGCAACGAGCGCTTTGTAGCGATGGATGGTGTTGAACCCAACGTCCTAATCGAAATATCACAAGCTACAGATGAAGATGACGATGAAGGGACATTTGGCTGCAGCAATAAATCGACCTCAGAGAATGCACTCGCGCATTTAATTTGCAGGGTAGTGAATTCCTCACTGATAGTTTTAATAGTTTTATGGGCCACACGTAGGCCAGAAACATAGTCCAAAGTAGGCTGTCTCCGACAGGTATCGCAGTACCACTGCAGGCCATTGTCCGTTTCGTTTATAAGGTCAGCTATGGTACTTTTAAGCTTCAGACACACCGAGTGAAAGGAACGATCGCAATGCCCAGAACGACGGACCATAGGAGATTTGTCGCTTAGATCCTGACAATTCAATGAATCACAGGTCATCGTAAGAAACTCGGAAGAGAATTTGAAAGGAAAAAGCGGAAAAAGAGGAACAAGCAGATTTCTTTTAGGGTTAAGAGATTCTAGGGTTAAATTAAGTTAGTTGATTAAGTTGCCTATCTCTTGGTGCAACAAAAATTATAAATAAAAAGTTCAATAAAAAGTTCACTTGATCATTAAAGTTCACTTGATCACTAACAAAGTCAACAAAGTTAATCAGTACTATTCAATTCAAATATCGATTTCACTTTCATTGATCACTAAAGTTCACTTATTCACTAACAAAGTTATAAAAGTTGATCAATACTATTCAACCCAAATATCAAAATCACTTACAACTTACTTACAACACAAAGGAGAAAAAAATAAAATCAGTATAACGATGATATTAAGGAGCCAATCCGCACGCAGTAAATAATGATCGCACAGAAAAGCACAAAGGCTAAGATATCACACGAAAGAGATAATCTTCGACGCAAAAGGTCAAGGAAAAACGTGAGAAATTGCGGAGCACTCTAGCGAACGACCAAGTTGAACGATGATGAACGTAAGCTGTTGATGGCAATGCAATCATTTTCTTTTGTAAGTTTTTTGAGTCTCTGGCAGCTAGTACTACGTGAAGTCAATGATGCTCAGAGCTATTTGCAAACCAAGGGACTAAACATACATGAGTGTGCTCATAAATATGTGCATTGCAGATTAAGGGAAAGTGGGGAAAACACGAACGCGGGGTAATTCCGAATGCAACAGATCTGACATGTTAGAATGATGTGGCCGAATTTTGTTCACTGTCACTTTGAAGGTTGCGCTGCATGTAGTTTCAGTCAACAACACGGGAGATACGGACGCACTTATTAGTCAAGGTGTGGATTTTTGATTATTTTGTGTGTTTTTGATGTAATTTTTCCGTAAATGTAATTTGATGTAGTTTTATTTCTATCAACTATAGTGATTTAACGTTTACATAGTGAAATACTCACATATTGATGAGTTAAATTACAATCACGCTAATGGCATAAGAAATCTAACCTAAATTTTTTATTGTCATTTTAATTGTTTCGATCCTAAGGGGCAATAACGAACAGGCCATGTCGGGTAATCTCGAACCTTCGGCATTACTCCATTTGTCAGTTCTCTGTTCATATCTGTTTTATCATTGTTCTAGATGCCGCGTAATTGCATCAGAAAGACAGGTACAAAGTAAAAACTAGAAGATGTCCAAAAAGCTGTAGAGGATGTTAAAGCTAAAAAACTGAGTATTGGAAAAGCAGCAACAACTTATTCGGTGCCTAAAACTACAATTTTCGATCACTTGAAGAAAGCTGTTATAAAACAACCAAGAAATGGTAGAAAGCCATTATTTACAGATGAGCAAGAATTGGAGCTCGTGGACTATATTATTAATGCAGCAAACTTTACTATGGATTGACGATAAGAAAAATTCGCCAAATAGCCTTCCAATTTGCAGAGCGGAATAACCTTCCTCATGATTTTGACCGAGTAAAACAGCTAGCTGGAAAAGACTGCTATTACAATTTTATGAAGAGACATCCCAATATATCTTTGGGGACACCAGAAGTACCCTCATTAAATCGGATCTCTGCACTGAATGAAGGCATTATTTTATGATAATTTGAAGGCCATACAAGACAAACATCATATTTAACCTGATAAAATTTAACGTTGATGAGACTGGTATATCAACAGTTCAAAGAAATTTTAAAATACTAGCAGCAAAAGGTGAAAAAAAAGTTGGTAAGGCAACGAGTGCTGTAAGGGGGTCCACAACGACAGTTGTTTGTGCATTCAGTGCGGCTGGCCAATATATTCCTCCATTTTTTATATTTAAAAGAGAGCGGATGAATGCTCTCTTACTAAAAGGCAGTAACACGAACATGATTGCAGCAGTATCAGACTCTGGATGGATAAATGAAAGTTTATTTATTGATTGGCTGCACCACTTTGTTTCATTTGCAAAGCCTTCCCAAGAAAATCCAATTTTGCTAATATTAGATAACCATGAGAGTCATATCAGTCTCAATACATACACACTTTGCAGAGACCATGGAATCATTATGCTGACTCTGCCACCGCACACCTCACATAAATTCCAGCCGCTAGATTTGACATTTTTTGGTCCTCTAAAGACTGCATACAACCAAGAATGTGAAAATTACATGTCAGATCGATTCAGGGAAACCAATCACACAATACGAGATCATTGAATTATTTACAAATGCTTTTAACCGGTGCAGTAATATTGCAAAGGTAGCCAGGAGATTTCGATCCGCAGGAATATATCCCTTGCGCCCAATTGAATTTGATCAAATTCAGCCATGCGTTTCTCTGAATAATACCTCACAGGCAACAATATTTCGAACACAAAACAGAAAGATCGATACCCAACTTCCAAGTAATTGGACGCATTGGCAATTTCTGATCAACAAGCTACCGATGCTCACAATTATACTTCTAATATGTCTGCGGCTGGACAAGTTCACAGTGTTGAAGCTTTCGATTTCCAAACTTCTGATACACGTGCAGTCTCTTTAGAATCAAGTGAAGAGACGTGCAGGCTCTCAGTTTCTCTGTGCGAAATTGTTGAATTGCCTTTAATTCCTCCAAAAATATCCAAGCGCAATACTAGAAAGAAAACATTGATTATTCTAACAAGTACACCCGTAAAACACCAACTAGAAGAAGAGGAAAATAGAAAACGCGCAAAAGAAAAAGAATACAAAAGAAAAACTGAAAAAATGCAAAACAAAGCAATTAAAATAAAAAGAGTGAAACGTAAAGATGGAAAATCTATAAACAAACACGCTGAAAAAGTATTGAAAGTTTTATGAATATTAAAGACTTTAATGATCCTGGTCCAAACAAAACAAAAATGATGACTACTATTGTATTTTTTGTAACAATAAATATATCGATCTCCCCGAAGAAGATTGGATTATGTGTTATGTATGTGAAAATTGGGCTCATGAGAAATGTACAGATGGACAGTCAACATTGGTGGGTTATAAATGCAATCTCTGTCGTAATTAATAGCCCAGTCATATTAGGTAAAAACAGGGGTCAACCTCGGAATGAAAGATAATAAGCTGCAAATTGGTATGAACCTTTGTTTTGTCATTCTAAATGTTGTCTCAAAAGTCTAAATCGTTATCGTGTTCGCGTCTTAAGATATTCAAGGTCAAAGGTCACAAAAATCGGTTTTTCGCGAATATCTGGCTTCCTATCGGTTAAATGAGATTTGCATTTATTATAAAAGTTGTAGGCTATAAAATTCCCTACAACTTTTGTTTAAACTTTTTTTTCATACGACCAACCGTTTTGAAGGTAGAGCGCGAAGAGTGCACATCGTACAGTCATATACGGCCTAATGCAAGGTCAAGCGTGAGTTATGGTTATCAGTACGTTATAAAGTCAATTATTTACTTGGAAATTATAATTATTAAACAATGCCTATTATTTATGTACTAACTATTAATTATTTATATTTAATTAAAGTAAGTAACTGGATTATTTATATATAATTATTCATATTTAACTATTTGACAAAACAAAGGTTCATACCAATTTGCAGCTTATTATCTTTCATTCCGAGGTTGACCCCTTTTTTTACCTAATATGACTGGGCTATACAACTTTTCAAAAACTTTGGTGAAAGTTGGAGCCGAATTGCGACCTCTAACGTGGTCAACAATCTCGTTATATACATACACACATATACAGATATATCCATATATATGCATATATATATACATATGTGTATATATATAGATATATATATATATATATATATATATATATATATATATATATATATATATATATATATATATATATATATCTATATATATACACATATGTATATATATATGCATAAATATGGATATATCTGTATATGTGTGTATGTATATAACGAGATTGTTGACCACGTTAGAGGTCGCAATTCGGCTCCAACTTTCACCAAAGTTTTTGAAAAGTTGTATAGCCCAGTCATATTAGGTAAAAAAAGGGGTCAACCTCGGAATGAAAGATAATAAGCTGCAAATTGGTATGAACCTTTGTTTTGTCAAATAGTTAAATATGAATAATTATATATAAATAATCAAGTTACTTACTTTAATTAAATACAAATAATTAATAGTTAGTACATAAATAATAGGCATTGTTTAATAATTATAATTTCCAAGTAAATAATTGACTTTATAACGTACTGATAACCATAACTCACGCTTGACCTTGCATTAGGCCGTATATGACTGTACGATGTGCACTCTTCGCGCTCTACCTTCAAAACGGTTGGTCGTATGAAAAAAAAGTTTAAACAAAAGTTGTAGGGAATTTTATAGCCTACAACTTTTATAATAAATGCAAATCTCATTTAACCGATAGGAAGCCAGATATTCGCGAAAAACCGATTTTTGTGACCTTTGACCTTGAATATCTTGAGACGCGAACACGATAACGATTGTGACTTTTGAGACAACATTTAGAATGACAAAACAAAGGTTCATACCAATTTGCAGCTTATTATCTTTCATTCCGAGGTGAAAGCCCTAATATGACTGGGCTAAACATGTTAGTTCGTAATTACCAAACTCGGTGCTCGGATTTACCCGACGTGAGTCGGGTAAACAAGAACACTAAGGGTTTTGTTTCTTTGTCTCTTTGTTAAATTTTATGAAAAAAAATGAATGTTGATGAGTGAATTGATAGCTGGATTGTCAAACTTTATCACATAGCAATAAACAAAACTTTTTGTCTTAATACCGCTGTTTTATTATTGTTTTACCCTTGAGTGTTCGTGTCTCCCCAACTTTCCTCTATTTCAGGAGAAAGCCAAGACAAATTTGTGGACGTGGCTTTAACACACGCCAAAACTTTGTGTGAAGACCTTGGAATTACTTGTGAACGTCGAAGGCGAATAAAGAAGAGTCAGATAATTTGCGACGGAAGTAAAGACGGTGGGTTATTGTATGAAGACAAATTGAGGCGAACCATGTTTTCTTCGATAGACAGAGTTGCTGCTGAAAATCGAGAAAGGTTTCAACAGCTTAAAGCTCTGGCAAAATATGGCTTTTCAAGGGCTGCAGTAATTTTAGGCATCGACGAACTCAACCTGGATGAAGCTCCTCAAGATGTTCAGAGAATAACTCAAAATTGACCGAATACATCTTCGGACCTTCATAGCTGCAGCTGACTCGGATTGCAAAACTACGTTGATCCAGTCCAGTGCTTTCGGCTTGTTAAAATATATCGTTGAGTTTAAGCTTGAAGATGTTTTACCAAATATTTTTATAATGTTGAGCATTTTCTTAACAGTTATGAGAGAAGCTTCACGAAACTTAAACTTATCAAAAACTATTTGAGACAATCGACGTTGAAAGTTGCATAAAAGACTTTGCTTTAAAAATAACAAGAAAAGTTTATTTTTGAATGATTAAAATGATTTAAAAATGCTTTCTCGACTTTGAATTGATTTTCTGCTCTTTAATGAAACATCTCATTTTCTCTTTTAATTCTTTGCATGTGGAAGAGAAAAATGATTCACGACTAATTTTTCTTAGTGAGAAAAGAAAATATTTGCTCCGGAACATTAGTGCTAATTTATTTCGGTGTTTCACATTGCAGTTGCCTCGGTGTTTTTAACCGATTCTGCAGCGAAATTTTTCAAATTCACTAATTTATTATTTATTAAGCTCCTATTGCAATACGTTCCAATAGAAGTTTACGCATGAAAGTTAGAAGAAACTAGAAAATCAAAATAATAGCATCTTTAGAAAAGCGAATAAGTTCATAATTACTAGGTATTTATGTTTGCCTGTCAATCCATTAAGCAAAATAAGAACTCTTAATGAGAATTTTCAAATTTAATTTTAGATTTAACTTGAAGCTTAGGCTTCTTTTCTGTCGTCCGTCGTGGTATAGTAGGTAGGAAACTAGCGGCAAGCGCTAGGCTCGAACCACGGTTTAACGAGTTTTCGATGTTAGTATCTGTTGAAGGACTTCCAGCCTACTCAGCTGTGATGGGTACTGGGTAAAATTAGGTAATAATAACACGGTCAAGCGTGATGCCGACCACATCCCTTCCAAGTACCGGTATGGTCATAAAATGAGATGCTCAGACTCATCTCAACGCCCAGGTTCAATTTGGAGTGTAGCGTGATTATTATTATTATTTATTATACTTATTTTCTAGAGATGCGTTTTTTATGTTTATTTTGTATGCTCAAGTGTTTATTAAATGTAGCATTCTTTCACTAGCTAGAGGAGCGTTATTCTCTTACTCTGTTAATGTCATGTCTTCAATAACTTTATTATTTTGCATGAAAATAAAAGTTTGTCATTTAATTATTTATAGTTGGTACAATTCGTCACATCATTTTGCATTAAGGATACTTTTAACGGATGACAGAAGGATTATTTCGTTCTTAAAAAGCTCTGAATACAAATCTGGCTTCAAAAATGGAGGGCGGCAAGTCCTCGGGCGGGTTCGGGTGTCAAAAACTCACGCTACGTCACAGTATATATATATATATATATATATATATATATATATATATATATATATATATATATGTATATATATATGTATATATATATATATATATATATATATATATATATATATATATATATATATATCAGTGGCGAGGCGTCCATATAAGCCGATTCCCACCGGCTTCCCTTCTATTAAATGAAAGAAGTATCGGATTACTTTCATTCATCACTTTAATATGCGTTCCTCATATACATAAGTGAATATTATCATCACTTTTCATTTGATCCCATGCTTCTTTGTTCCAGAAGAAATTGTACCAAAAAGCACAAATTTGGTACAATTTCTTCTTATAATCCATGGATCAACAGCACTATTTTTCGTTCTTCCTTTGATCTCACTTTCGCTTGCTGATTTCACCGACATGCGCCCACAAGATATCCAAGCATAGCACTTGCTTATAAGCCGACACTTCTATCGGCTTGTCTTCTTTACCATAAACTTTGCATTTTCTCTGTCAGCAGCACAGGAGTTTGGATATGTAGCTAGCAGCGATTTTCTTGTCTAGCATCGCTAATGGAAAGCACTGTGGAAGCCGGGAGCACAATCTGCTTTTCTATATGCTCTTCAATTTATTGGGGAAACCGTCGTGGGTATTGAATATAGGAAGAGGCATTAGGAAATTAAAAGTACACTTATTTCGTGAAATAAGCGTACATCGACTCTCTTGAAAATGAGGCCGATAGAGTAGATTTTCTCATTTTGCTTAAGCGAATTTCATAATAACATATGAAAGTGAATTTAGTCTAAGACTGTTTAAAAGTGGAGAGACTTTTTTCGGGGTGATTTCGTAGTTTTTTGAATTGTGCAATTTAGAGTGAAAGTGAAACAAAGGGATTTTTATTTCTCAAAATTTAAGTATCAAAATTTTTTCTCTACTTTTTATAAATTTTTAAATACATTTCATTATTTGTATTTGATAATTGTAGCTTGTCTGATAAGTGATTTTGAGAAACCACTTCCTTCTTCACTTAGGATACAGCTTAAATTTTTTTAGTTTCTGTTTTTGCTGGTTTATTTTTGATATTTATTTATCATTAATATGTCTGTGAACATAGATTGTTGCCTCATAGACTTTTTATTGACTGAGGAGACTATGTTTTCGAATCTTTCTTTCCAACAAAAATTGTTATTCATATGGGACGAGCGAAACCTCATTTGGAGATCTGTTATAAGCGGAAAGATGGATTTTCAAAACATTTTCATACCTTTTCATATGAAAAGTATTCTTGGCTGACCGGAAGCTGTAAAACTAACAAAATGCTCTGTTTTCCATGCCTTCTTTTCTCTCAAGCTGACAGCGCTTGGAGCAAAACTGGATTTACAGACATTAATAATATTGTCAATTCTTCAAAGAAGCACACTCAGGAGTTGTTTAGCTTTGAATGAAATTGGCAAGTCTAGAATTGACAACTCTTTGGGGAATAGTTATGAAGTGCATAATCGGAAGGTTGAAAAGAACCGAAACCTTATGAAACGCTTTATTGATACCGTCGTTTTTTTAGGAAAACAAGAACTTTCTTTTCGAGGCCATTTTGAAAATGAGGGTTCTGATAATAGGGAAAATTATATTGAGACTCTTTTATTACTTAGCAATTATGACCCTGTTATGGAATCTCATTTAGACCAATGCTCTTCATCTCGAAATCCCGTGTTTTCTGGGTTGTCGAGTGACATTCAGAATGATTTAATCAGTTGTGTGGCAAGTGTCTTAAAGCGAGAAATTAAATCAGAAATAACGAAAGCGAGATTCATTTCAATTATGATGGATGAAACACCAGACATCAGCCACAGAGAGCAGTTAAGCGTAGTATTTCGATACGTATCTGAAACAGGAATTGAGGAACGATTCCTAGGTTTTTTTGATGTGACTTTATCTCGTTCAGCAAATACTTTGGCTGATTTTGTTCGAGATATAGTAAAGCAGTTTTCTTGTCAGGAAAAGCTGGTAGGACAATCTTATGATGGTGCAGCTGTGATGTCTGGGGAATATGGAGGAGTCCAAGCGAAAATTCGCGAATCGCATCCAAAAGCACTTTTCGTTCCATGTTACGTACATGTCCTCAATCTTGCTTTAAGCAGATCTTTGGGAAATATTTCAGAATTAAAAATATTTTTCGCTCATATTAACAGCTTAGCTCGATTCTTTAATAAATCCACAAAACGGACAAATCTCCTTAAAGAAGTGACTAATCGACGTATGCCAGGTGTTTCAGAGACACGCTGGCACTATCATTCTAGAATTATCAATGTTATATATAACCATAGAATAGATGTGATTAAAACGTTTGAGCTTATTTTAGGAAATCCTAAAGAATGGGATAGTGAATCACTTGCAATGTCCGAGAGTTTTTTGAGTAAAATGAAAGGTATGCATTTCTGCTTTTTACTTTTCACAGTTTCAGAAATTTTCACACGAACGGATGTCCTCTTCAATGCATTGCAAAATAAAAATATTTGTATCGAAGTGGCTTTAAGGGAAATACAGCTATTCGAAGAGTGGATTTCAAATAAATTTGACAAAGAATTTGATAGTATTTTTAGTCAAATAACTGATCTTTGTGAGCTGCCGCAAAAGCGACCTCGATTAGATTTCAGCCTAGATCTCAAAACATCTTATAAAAGACTATTCATTGAAATCATAGATCATATCAAAATTCAAATAAAGATACGATATGCATCTTTTGATAAGCTGTTATTTTTAGATCTTCTCAATAGAGCAAAATTTGAATCCTATTCAAAATCTTTTCCGGAAAATCAATTTACTGAGCTTCAAAGGAATTTTCCGGGAATCTTCAACCACACAGCATTAAAAAATGAATTGAAAGTTTTGTACACGACTCCCTTCGTCCAACCAATTTGAAATCAAGGAACTATATTTTCAACTTAGCAGTTCGATTTTGAATGATACTTTCCCACAAATAACTTTTCTGTGTAACCTTATATTGACCCTACCAATATCAGTTTCATCCACAGAAAGATCTTTTTCCACATTAAAAAGAATTCAGACGTATTTGAGGAATCAGCAAAATGAAGAGCGGCTTTCTGATTTAGCCTTGCTTTCTGTTGAGAAGAGACTTTTGATAAAAATAAAAGCAAGACCATCTTTTTGTGATTAAGTTCTTAGTAAATTTGGAGAGAAAAATCGTAGAATTGATTTGAACTTCAAATAAAGTTTACTAGGTGCAGTGTTCGATGTATGAAGAATTTCACGCTCAGTTGTTATTTTAAGTGTTTGATTTATTTCATAGGGTACGTTACATAAACAATTTTTATTCGAATCAAAAACTTTCGTTGAGCAAATTTAAAATATTAAGAATTAGAGACTACCAAGCTTTTGCCCGCAACACTGCTGAAACCTTCATCAAAGATTTTGATTTGATCTTTGATAACCGTTAACGCAGTGTTTGTGGGCAAATTAGCTTGGCTCTCGTCATTATTTTGCTTTACTTATTAAAAAGTTTTGTCCACCATATAATACATTCAAGTCTCTCATGATTTAGAAAAACGGTTAGTTGGCCATTACTTGACGTTAACTTTTATGATGCTGGCCAGAATAACGAATTTGAAATGAGATGCCATTATTCTATCTAACAATAATTGATCCTCAAATTAAATTTACCTAGCATCCCTCTTTTTTTATTTATTTTTTATTTTCAAACCGCCAAACAGTGATAAATCCCATACCAGTACATAAATTTGTTAACAAACATTTATATTTGAAATTTTCCCTAAATTTAATTTGAGAATCTGGAATAAACTATGTAGTTTGATTTATTTAGTATTTATGTGTATGAATAGAATATACTAGTATGGTTAAACATCAATAGATTGCTCGATGTTTTGATCGGCTTACCCCGAGCAGCTTTTCACCCCTCGCCACTGATATATACATATATATATATATATATATATATATATATATATATATATATATATATATATATATGTATATATATATATATATATATATATATACATACATATATATATATATATATATATATATATATATATATATATATATATACAACATATATGTATGTATTTTATATAGTTTTCAAAAAACGATAAAATAAATTTAGGTACAAATTGGTCATGAAATCGAGTTCTAAAATATTATAAATGGAAAAATTTTCCACTTAAAAGAGAGGGATAAAAAATACCTTTCAGTAAATAAAAGAAAACCGAGTTCAAAGTGCCATAAAAGGATAAAACAAAAATCATGCAAGCGGTGCCGTATCGGTTTTTCTCTGTTTCGTCAATCTTCGCCTAACTATTATGTTGAAATGGGCAAATCGCCTTGGCACCGTTTCTATGAACTTCATTTATTATTATTATATATCGTTTATATCGTTAGTTTGAATCCTCCGTTTCAAAATAGTCAGAACACTTTTGTTGACAATGAACAGCTTATTTTTGATGTCCCCGCCGGAACAGATTCCGAAATACCTATATACAGTTGAAAATTTCCTCTTCACACTGAAAGATACCGTCATGCTTGGCATATCCTTCTCAATATCAAAACGTACAAAACTACTGAATCCCGTCAGTTAAATGTCTCAGAAGATCGTGTTCCACTTTGCATAAGTGACTTCTGGAAAACAAGCAGAATCAGAAACAACAGTTCAACTTAATATTTACCCAAAATTCATAAGCCTCAAGAACATCGTTTTATTGAAAATCTGACACAATTTACCCTGAACTCTCAACATATCGTGCCAGCAGGGAATATCAAGTACATAGCTTGTCACTTACTCAAAAATATCCTTAAAAATCACCCGATACAGAACACGCGAGGACCGACGGCATCAACGGAACAAGAATAAAGAATCCCTCGAAATATTCATCTAGTCACGTTACTCAAACGTCAGAAATGAAAAAAAATTTAACCTTCAACTCGCATATGTGTACATACTCGTATGCTCATACATTATACATAATGCATGTTGAGATAAATTCCTCCTCTTGCTTGAGGGAATTAAATGATATATTTAGGAGATATATGTTACCAACCAAAGCAATCTGGATATAATTTTCTTCAAAATCTGGATCCCCAAGAAAAAACCTTACATTCGTGTACACACACGTCTGCGAATGAAGTGATGTAAGGATGTTTACTCATATGGTGGAATGTTGGTTGTACGCGGTGGATTGGAAACCTTCGAAGATCTCAGCGGACGCGAGAAGATAAAACATTCCAAAGTATGCGAAATTCTTTTTATATTTGATGGAACGGGTGACATAATATTTGCGAAATTTTTGATATGTTCCTTGTGCATATTCGCGTATGCATATTTAATTGATTAAACAATCACATCGTTATGTTTACTGCTAAATTGACATACGACGAGTCGCTTGAAGTGGAGTAAGTCAATTTTGAGTTTTTCAGTTTACATAAGTGGAATGATCTACAAAATGTTCAACTTGACTTAAATTGATGTTTCGAATAATGCTTCAAGTTATTTGAGCGAATTCCACGAACCGCTCTCTTATTTTCGTCTTTCAAAAAGAATTGTGTTAAGGATGCAGTCAAGGCATAATTTTCTGAATCAAATGGTTTCGTCGGAAAAGTGAAACAAAGACAGTAACAAGACATTTCAGAAAAACAATCTCATCGAAATTTCCGCGAATTTTGCAAACAGCTTAGCTGAAAAGTATTATTTTTATAAAGCCCAAGATGAAGTCCTTGGAAGTAAATTTTCGCATCTAATATAATCCTTTTTCAATAAGTAATTGGATAAATACTTGAAATATTTCAGTGCATGATGGTTCAAGTGAAATCAATTTGTGTAATTTCAGGGAATTGTAACTTTTATTTAAAGGTTCTTTCTGGCTTCAAGTTTCAAACTACACAAATAACTTTTTTGGTTATTTTAGAAGATCAAATCATCGAAAACATGCTGCAAATTGTTTCAAAGTGAAACTTAAATTTAAAATTAACTTATATAGCTACAAAGTGAGTCATCATCAGAAAGCATATATCGAAATTTATCCTTGTTACATACATTTTCCTTACAATTTCAAAAAAAGGTAGATCGATCGCTATAATTTTTTGATACGCTATTACATACACCTAGGCTATCACTTGAACTAGAATCTAGGCAATTAGATGAACAATTCCGATTTTAATAATACCTTCCTATCTCAAGAAACCGTTTTTTTAACGTCAGCCATTTTGAAATTTTTTGATAAAAAATTCATCCTAGTTCATGCGATCGCGTATTCAATACAGAATAATATTCCGTTTTTGTTTGTATATTGAGATGATTTAGGCAACCAAAATGATGGAGACCGTAATGTTTTTAAGATTCTGTAAAAAAATTTTACAATAACTTTTGATTTCGGTACCTGTCTGTTCGTCCGTCTGTCAGTGCATCACAGCCAGTTTTCTCAGGAACTAGAGAAGGAACAGTCATTAAGACAGTTCAGAATCTTTTGGCTAATAAAACTTTGCTAAATTTTTTTAGTAGTAGGCATGGTTATCATATACGGTGTGACAACTCAAGCCGAACCTTGGCCTTCAATCACCACGGTTCTGGGGACTTGTCCGCCAGTTTTTTACTCCCAACAAGGATTTGCTAAGCAGTGGGCTTGCCGGTCGACAAGAGCACTCTGGGAGGCTAGCATTCTTTGGGGAACGCCGCCCCACGGACCCGAGGATATGGGGGGTGCCGTGAGGTTCCCTTCTGGGATGACAGGTAACGACTCTGATTGGATCTGGACTACGCTTTGGACAACGAACTGGAATTGACGCTTTGGGCTGGCGGATGTGATGGTTTGGACCTAGTTGCTTTGCACAGTAGCGCCGAGGTGAAACTCGTGTGTGAACGGCTCCAATTCAACTATCATACCGTCTCCGTCCCGGTAAAACCTTGGCAGGCCTCGGAGTACGTTCGAAGTTCGCACCATTGGGTTGGTGGTGTAGGTTCGGTTGAGACGGACTCCCGATTAGCGCTGGTCTGGCTCTGAGCACGTCCCCATAAGGGCTTGTGCCAACCCCCGCATGGCATCCTTGCTCTGCAAAGATAACCATGGGACCAAAAAGGCGACTAGACACACGAACGGAGATAGTGGCTCCGAAAACTGGAGCAAACAAAATCAAAAGACCACAAATACCCAGAAAAAGAAACGAAAAATTATAACGACAACGCAACCAGCGGTCGCAGCCACGATGTCAACAGTACATTGCAAGCGGTACTAACAACGACAAAAACGAAGACTATCACAATGACAGTGAAGACGGACGAAAAACGGAGAAAAGCAGACAGTCTGGTTCAGACTAAGATTCCTGCAGCGTTCGGGTGCCGCAAAAAAATGATGCGAACGCCCGAGCGTCCTATTAAGGAGAAGCGGGAAACTCTGCAGGACACTTCAGGTGTTCGAGCGGTGGGAGATAACATAAAGAGTACCGAAAATTCGATTGTCACTGTTGCGATCGTTACCGAAGCGACCGATGCAATGGTCGCAAATCCCGACATTGCAACGAAATATCCAGAATCCAACGAGGAGATTACGGCACTAAAAGCAAAGAGTGACCAGAGACCGCGTGAATGCACCGCCTACGTTGAAAATGTGGCGGAAGTACTGCACTCGGAAACGGAACGCGATAACCTCTCCCAAGGATGGTTGCAAGGTACAATTGCGGCCCAGCAATATGAAGAAGAAAGGCTACTCTAAAAAATGTTCTGAAAAGAATACAAGCTGCATGCGACTCCCCAAAAATCAGCAAAGCAGCAAAGGCAGGGCTCCTTGAACTAGAGGAGCTCCTAGATCGCATAGAGCACTATTGGAGGAGCTGGTTAAGGGACGTAGACGAAGAGAAGGCTGAAGAGGCGTTTGGGGCGAAATCTAAAGACGACACGCAGATAGCTCCACCATTAAACGTCAACAAAAGAATGGCGTCTAGCCCAATCGAAGGAGATCGGGATAAAAGAAGGAAGGAAGAGGCACTTGACGGGCGTGGAGCACCAGATCAGGGGTTCCAGACAGTGCTTACAAAAGAAGCGAAGAAAGCCGCAAAGAAACTCCCTCAAAAAAAGCCAGAAAGTAAAGTTCGTACGGACGCCCAATTAGAAAAAGGACCTGATGCAAAACAGGAGAGGCAGAAGCCCCGACGAAGACCCCGGCAGCAGACACTGCTTGTAAAGCCCTAAGATTGCCGATCCTACGCGGAGGTACTGTGGGACATCAGGGGAAATGTAAGGCCCGAAGACACCAATACTACCACTAAAGTAGTACAACCAACGCGGTCGGGCCACATACTGCTCGAATTCGGAGCAGAGGCCGGCAATAAAGAAGCATTCTTTGACGCAGTAAAGAAAGTCCTCGGCAAAAGCGCAACTATAGCCCCGTTCGAGCCGATGGCAACGACCGAAATACGAGACATAGACTGCGTGACGGATCTGGCCGAGGTAGAAGAGGCCATCAAAAGGGAGTTCCCTAGCGTGGGAAGGATCAAAGCGAGACTGACACCAGAAAACAACAGGGGACAACGCATGGCCATAGTTGACTTGACCGAAAAGGACGCCGAACAATTCCTGAACAAGGTCAAAGTACGAATTGGGCGGGTTGTCTGTAGGATACGGCGAAGAGCAACGCCTCTTCAATGTTTCAAATGCCTTGGTCATGACCACACCACACAAGTATGCAAAGGACCCAATAGGAGTTCCCTATGTTACAAATGCGGTGAAATGGGACATAAACGAAAAGAGTGTACGAAGGAGACACACTGTATTCTTCGTAAGGATGCTGATCCAAAACCTGATTTTGGACACGTCCTGGGATCAGTAAAATGCCGGGTGTTCCAGGAAGCCAAGGCAAAATCAGAGCTTCGATGACCCGCGTCCTGCAGCTAAACCTACACCGCAGTTCAACCGCCGAAAATCTGCTTGAGCAATTTTCGAGGGACATAAAAGCCGACTTCTTGCTGCTGAGTGCGCAACACCATAATAAAAGTCCTGCTTTCTGGTATTCTGATGAAACTGGTACTGCCGCTATCTCGGTTTGGAACAGTGACTTTCAAGCGGAGAGTTGTGGACGGGGGGATGGTTTCGTGTGGGTTCGGTGCTCAGGGATCACCTTCTTTAGTGTGTACCTATCGCCTAACGAGTCGATATCATCTTTCCAAGCCAAGCTTAATGTTTTGGAGGGCGCTGTCTCGAACGCGGGGTGACTTCAATGCTAAAGCAATCGAATGGGGCATGTCTCAGACGGATCCGCGGGGAAAACGAATCCTGGAAATGGCGGCCAGGACGGCCCTCGTCATAATAAACTCCGGAAACATGCCGACTTTCCACCGTATTGGCTGTGAGGGAACCATACCGGACGTGACATTCGCCTCGGAGTCCTTAGTACGGAGGATACACAACTGGAAAGTATTAGAGGTAAAGTGTCTTCCTTGTTGTTGCAGGGCTATAATAATAGGTTCATTTTGATTATGGAGAAACTCTATTTAATTGAATAACCTTACATGAGCGGCGAGGCCGCAGTTATTGTTGGCCACATACTCATCCTAACGATTGAGTACTTGCCGTGCTGATTCTAATCCTGTGCAAGGATAATCTTGCGAGGATTGAAGTTAATACGCGCTATGTAAATTCGAAGATGATAGAGGCGCCACGAGACTGCAGCGAAATAACTCTATAGAATTCCAGTTTAGAATTGATTCTTTATTTTTGAAAACATTTCTTTTATATCATTCTTACAACCTAATTTTCACAATTCGCTTACATTCTAAAAGTGCATTAATTTACACACTCAGCATGCATTCCCATACCCAACGCGCCACACGCATCGAGAAATGCTTTGTATGCTTTGTCGCGTGCCGCTAGTTCACATGTTCATTTTCCCATGATGCAATTGCATACTTGGTGAAAGTGAAAGTGCACTTGTGTAATTTGATATGTTTTGGGTCGAATGTGTGTCAACTCGATTATGGGTTTTGTATGCTAGGTGAGTGTGTTGCAAAATAATAGATCTTATTGTTTAATTTTACATATGATAGGTGAGTGTGTTGTGAAGTTAACTTATAGGAAAAATGGTAATATTATTTAATATACATTACAGTTAATTTATAGGGAAAAATGTTAATATCATTTAATATACATTACAGAGGACTACTCAGCCAGTGATCATCAGTGCATTCTGCTTGAGATAAGCAATGCTGTCTTCTGATATCCGTGCTTTCGGCCTTCTACAACTGGATGGAACATCGGAAGGATGGACGCCGAGAGGTTCGTCAAGGTTTTCACAGCAGGTGAGCCACTGCAGGGAGCTTCGGAGGGGATGGAAGAACTGGCAGCTCAAGACGTGGTGAACTCTACTATGAGCATCATTACGACTGCTTGCTGCGCTTCTACGCCCCGCTGAAGACCCCGGCACGTCAAGCCCCCAGTGTACTGATGGTCAACTGAAATCGCTGCAAAGCGAAGGGAGTGTCACAAGCTTCGACGTGAGGCTCAACGGGCGCGGAACGGTGACGAGGCATGCAACCAGGTGGCAGCATATAAGTCGGCCATAAAATGCCTTCGCAAACTGATCAACAGTAGCAAGGCTCACTGCTGGCAAAACCTAGTGGACAATGTGAACAAGGATCCGTGGGGCCTTGGCTACAAGCTGGTCATGGGGAAACTTGGTGCCCTACGGAAGCCTTGTATACATGACGCGGAAAAGATTGATGCGGGGACTCTTCCCCACTCATCCTGTCCGTGTTGACGCTGTCCATAGTGAAACAGCAACCGAGTGCCCACTCTTCACACAGCTGAAACTGGAGGAGGCAGTCCTCTCATTGAAAGCGAGGAAGGCTCCAGGTCCAGATGGTGTTCCAGCTGAGGTGTTGCGGCTCGTCTATCATTATTGTCCTCACTTGCTGCTCAGCACATTCAACGCTTTCCTACGTGACGGGGTTTTCCCTGTACGATGGAAGGTGGCGAGGCTTGTGCTGATCAGGAGGGGGAAGGAAAATCCTGGATTTCCTTCTGCATACCACCCGTTATGCATGATAGACATGGTTGGGAAAGTGCTAGAGAAACTCATCAAGGGAAGACTCACTGACGCGATTCGTGCTGCCCGGGACCTATCTCCTCGGCAGTACGGCTTCAGAGCAGGACGTTCTACCATTGATACGATTGCAGAGGTGGTGAACGCGGTCCAAAAGGCAGAGGCATATAGTCGCACCAATTGAATGATCGTCCTGTTCGTGACACTCGACGTCAGGAATGCCTTCAACTCCGCTAGATGGGTGGATATTCTGGACACGCTGGAAACCTCTTTTCAAGTTCCAGAATATCTAATGCGGCTTTTGAGGAACTACCTAAAGGACGGAAGCCTACTCTACGACACGACACAGGGCCAACGAAGGATGGAAATTACATCGGGTGTTGCACAGGGATCCATTCTTGGTCCGCACCTGTGGAAAGTGTCTTACGACAGGCTACTGAGACTTGAGATGCCAGATGAGTCACGCTTGGTCGGCTATGCGGATGATGTTGCGGCTCTGGTCGCTGGACGCACCGTTGAACAAGCGCCTTAGGCTGGGTATGCTAATGCGCCGAGTGAGGGACTGGATGACTGCTCGCGGGCTCAGTTTAGCACTGGAGAAAACCGAAGTGGTCATCTTGACAAAAAAGAGAATCCCTAGAGTAAGGATGATCAGTATTGGAGACATACAAATCAAATCGAAGCCAGCGGTCAAGTACCTGGGGCTACTGATCGACTCGAAGATGAGTTTCTCTGAGCAAATCAGGGCAACGGCTGAGAAGGCTGCTTCAAGAATAGCGGCTCTGAGTCGACTTATGGCGAACGTAGGGGGACCCAGCCCATCAAGAAGACGCCTCTTGATGAGTGCTGTAGGGTCAGTGCTACTGTATGGAGCAGAGGTGTGGGGCAACGCTCTCAGTAAGGAAGTATACCGAAAACGTTTGGCACAGGTACAGAGAAGAGGAGCACTGAGAATTGCATCTTCGTATCCAACAGTCTCCGACTCGGCGGTGAGAGTGGTTGCAGGCGTGATACCTGGCGCCCTCCTTGCTAGAGAGCGGTGCGCTATTTACCTGCGCCGAAACGAGGATGCGAGGGAGACAGTTGTCCGCGAGGAGAGACAGTGCTCGCTCAACGATTGGCAGCAGTCTTGGGTCAATTGCACGAAGGGAAGATGGACTGCGTGCCTCATCCCAGATGTGAGACCGTGGCTAAATTGAAGGCATGGTGAGACTGACTTCTATCTGACCCAGCTTTTGAGCGGGCATGGGTGTTTTCAGTCTTACCTGCACAAGATCGGTAAGTCACGGTCTCCCGACTGTCGGTTTTGCCCAGGAGAGGAGGACAATGCCTGTCAAACATTTTTCGTGTGTACAAAATGGGTCAGGCTACGAAGGGAACTCTACAGGGAGACGGGAGAGCTCACCCCGGATAATATAGTTGCGGTGATGCTCGAATCGGTTGACAAATGGAACCAGGCAGCACATTATGCTCGGGCAGTCCTAAAATATAAAAGGGACTCACAGCAGCCGGGAGTGCTGAGGCTGGGGGATCGCTCTTCTAGCATTTCCTCTTCCCCTTTCCTCTCCCGCTAGGATAGGGACTCCTCAGCTTAAAGGCGCCCCACGGCGTAACAAAATGAGATCTGGCCCGAAGTAATGTGTCAAACGGTTCCAGGCTGGTTTCTCAGGTTGACAGGGGAAGTTTTTAGTGGGTAGTCCAGTCGCGCATGGGAGTCCCACACTCTATGTATAAATAGCATTCACCCCCCCCTACCACAAAAAAAACAAGCATTTGCTGTCAACTTCCATTATGTCTTCCCATCGAGTTCTCGGTCTGCCCGCTGGACGTCTACCTTGTGCTCTACCCGTTAATGTTCTTTTGGGTAGCGGGTTTTATTCTATTCTTTCTACATGATCCACCCATTGCAATGGACGTAACTTTACGCAAGAGGAAACAGGCGGATCGTCAAATAGTTCATACAACACATCATTATAACGTAGTCTCCTTGTTTCACACGTCTACTACCTTATCGGATTTGCTCACCAGGGTCCATGTTTCACTTCCATATCACAGCACAGGTTTGACTGATGTTTTATAAATGAGGAGCTTATTTTGCCTGTGCACTGTGGACCTTAGAATGAGAAGTACGGAGTAGTGAAGGCGTGAAGGCTCTAGCCGTTCCCTCTCTGTTTTTTGTAATCTGAACTAAAACTGCTCCCTTTTTATGTTGACTGACTTCACAATGACTCGAGAAAAGCTTATTAAAATCTAAGCTGCAACGTATATGAGCTTACATGAGACTTTTCTTCAGCTCTTGAAAGGCCTACAAGCCGAGATCGGTCCAGAAAAACTTCTACCCCTTTCCGGCATATCTGTAAGAAATTTTGTGATTGTTGAAAAGTTTTTTAAAAATTATTGGTACAACGCGCACATGTCTGGGAAACGAAATAGACGCTTGATGGTAAGACGAACTCTTCAATTGCTCTGGTCTTACCTGGGTCGATGATATGGCCTAGATAATGGCCTTTTGTCATCAGAAATTGCCTTTTCTTAATGTTGAGTTAGGTTTGCCTTACGAATGTGTAACGCTACTTGCTGAAGCAAGTGAATACGTCCACCGAAGGCCTTTGTGATTAGTAACAAATCATCCAAGGACAGAAAAACTTGATAACGTATATGTGGGGGAATGACTTCATCCATTCAAAATTTCATAGTCTGAGGCACATTACACAGTCCAAATGGCATGGTGACACAATGGTGTAGCGAGCAACCTGGTACGGTGAAGGCTGTTTTTTATCTGACTTGGGATCCAAAGAGATTTGCCGGAAGGCATGGTTAAGGTCTCAAAATTTCGTCATTCAAAGATAGTAGATAAGCTTGAATGATAACTTCACGGTAGACGGTCCCAAGTCAGTTTGAGGAAGGAAGAAGGAATCTCATTGTTTGCTCAACCCACAGCTTCTATGATTCATCATCCCAAATCCCACAATCAAAGGGAAGCACATAGTCTCGGGCTCGTGGCTTAGTGGTTCCCCGACGATGGGCCATTAAATGCCAAGAAATGCTAAACTCCAAATACACCTACAGCTCTGCTACTAAATCCTATTTATACCTCTTTTGTGGGGACGTTGGAGTATTGCGTGTCTTGTAACGGAATCGAAAGTGATAACTATGGGCTATGGGTTGGGCAGTTCTCCGTCTCAGTAAAACCCTACATTGTTTCAAAACCTGCAATAAAGTCTTGGAGTGGATTGAACCTAGAGCAATGACGTCTCAACTGATAAAATGACTATGGCATTAGTTCCTGGAATGTCAGAGCACTAAGGCTGTTAAAGATCTTCCACAACAGGCCAGTCAATATATTGGACAATCTAAAAAGTACTGGGCCTTTCTTGTCACTAAATGGTTTTCGTTGTCTTACTTGTACATCGGGCAATGCTTATCGGATTGAGTCAAACTACAGTCAAGATACTTTATCCAAAGCCACAGCCAAGAGGTGGTATGTACTTTAATAAGATTCATTTTAACCCTAGAGTACTAACATAATCTTTACTTACGTTAATACTAACATTCGCCTGTGAGGCAACTTTTTCAAAGAAATTTTTTTTTTTAATGTTAGAAAACAGTTTTATTGATGTAAGTATTTGGCGTTAGAAAAATAAAGTTCAGTGCATAAAATCTAACATGAATTGATTCATATAATAAAGGTAATGTATTAATTTTTAATATAAAAATGAATACATACTTCAGTCATTTTTTCATGGAGATCACTTTTTATTAAATTAATTCACAATTTTCGGTTTCAATTTCACATCATTATTAAGGTATTGAAATGATCTTTGAAATAAAAAAAATAATACCTTGCACGTTCAGGTTCACCTTGCACATTAAATTGAATTTAAGGGTTTTTTAAGGTACATTTTATCGCATTCCAAACAATTTGATGACCTGTGTTCCATACAATATGTTTTATTACATAAGGTGCATTTGTAGATACTCATGCATTTTATTTCCGTTGGACAGAAATCGCAAAGGGATCTCTTTACTTTTTTTACTGCGGGTTGGAGAGAATCACCGAGTTGATTTTCGGAGCATCCGATTTTTACTTGTATCAAATCGCGAAGTCTTTTGGACATATTGGGTTATGCTCAAGACGTGTTGAGCTCCAATCCTGGTATAAAGTCTTGCTCAAGTCTTTCATGTGATTTCTTCTAGTCATTGGTTTTATGTGAGAAGCTGTACAATTGGAAGCATATATAACATAACTTTTTATAATTGACATATTTAAAATACCAAAAAACATCCATAGGGACTAACGTCTGGTTTTGCAGATGGTACTATGGTGAGCACTTATTTGATCAAAAGTGCCCACTGCTCCTTTTGTCTCATTGCACGCTTCGATTATTAAAGGTTTTTTTTAGATATTTGACTAATGGCACGATCTTCATGCATTGTCGACAATAAAAGAACCGTCGAATGAGACCTCGGCTTGTAGCTGACCAGAGTGAGTTTTTCATGGAAACCAAACATGAATGTTCCCATAGTACGGGATGCAATATGTTTGAATTCTGCAGGAATTTCCTTCTTGTTAGTTTTAATTGTACCAATGAATTTCAGTTTATTTTTGTCTTCAAGTAACTCCTTGGCCAAAGGTACAGAAGTGAACCAGTTATCAGCAGTAAGGTTTCGATTGATCCTATGTATTGCTTTTGTGAGCAGCTTACAATAATAACTACCCAAAGGCTCGCTTGTAGGCATTTCGCTATTTTTCCTAGGTAGGCAGCTGTATCGAACATGCATTTTGTTTTTACATCGCATATTGAGATGATTTTCATCCCATATTTAGTGGGTTTATTCAAAATATACATCCTGAAAGGACAACGTCCACAAAATGAGAGCAGTTATTAGTCTTTTTCAATATAGCTTCCAGGTTTATACATATTTCTGCACTGTTTGACAAACAACTCCCAAATATCCCTAATTGTTGCAAATTTATCTGATCTTTATCCACCTTCGCGAGTGCTATGGTCATCAAAATGAAGAACGCTCGAAGCGTTCTTTGCTTATTGCCGCAATATATTTGGATCCACAAAGGGTGGTATCAAAGAGCTCTGAGATAGGCAAATGATTAGTTTTCATTGTACCGCTCAAAATAAGAACACCAAGTAGAGCTGGGGTTCTTTGTGTGTTTTTTCTAACAGAATTCAGTGTCAAATTCCACACAAAGTTGCCTCTCCTGCCTCTTAAAACAGCTTTGAGTGGCATTAATATTAGTTTGTCTAAATCAGACTAATTCGTTTCAAGTGCTTCAGGATTACCAACCGCTGCTAAATCCTTATTTATTATGTTTTGTTTGCCATCGTCTGAGTTGAAAAAGTTATCTATTTCACCGCCACTCTCGTCTGAATTGCTTTTTTTCTCCAAGTGATCTTCAATATCACTTTCTTCTGACTCCAGTTCTTTCAACCAGAGGAGAATTCGTTTTTCTGATGTCGTCCCACTAAAATATAAAAGCGTTACTAATAAAATCGCAAAAATTAAGTACCGCTTGATATGAAAAAACTCCGTACTTAACACTAAAGTTTGCCTCACAGTCACCTAAGATAAGAACAACTCAAAAACCCAAAACCAGATCTTAATGCACTTCTGCGTACACGCTCAGACAGCACTACACTGAGTTGGCATAAACGCTGGCTATGATAGTAGCAAGCTTGGAAGATATCGTAAAACAAGTTGAAGTAGCATTAGAGTGCTCCTACCAGGAGGGTATTGTAAAACAAATTAGTAAATCAAACAATATATTCTGCATATCAAAACTTGACTAATATACAGATTCCATAAATTGAGTTCGAAAAATTATTATGGTTATTATGATTTTAGATTCGCGCCACCATTTTTTTTCAAGTATTTTTACCCCGTCGCTTGATTAGTCATAATAACACATCAATATTACAAACCGTTTCTAAAATGTTTATCAAAATTCCTACATATTTGTAGTGTCTAGATGCGTTGCAAACGTGTATCTCCCTAGTATCACGTGTTAATGTTGATGTAATTGTTAAATATTCAATCGGCTGTAATTCAGCTGTTTATTGTTCAATTATTGTGAAATTTTCGGGACGTATACAATTACTTTTAAAAAACTTAAATTGAAGGTTTTGAGAAGTTTGAGGGTCCCATCTTGATTTTATAGGCAAAAATTTAAAATTTATAAAATGTACTATTGTTAACAAAGTTGATCGAATTTCGGTTTCGGAGGTATTTGTTGCCCTTGTACTCTCAAGGTTACATCTGTGCGATTTTTTTCAGATTTTTCGTGTCAAAGGTGTCCAATCGCGAGGGGGTGGAACACAAAATTTTCGTACATTTCCTCAAAGCAAAACTTGTTGGTTTAAGACCTGTTTTCAAAAGTTCTCATTAAGACCTTTCATTTGATATCCATATTGCCTATATGCGATGAACATTTTTTTTCGGGGCTACTCCCCTACATGGGAGACCCCCCTTAAAGAAACTGGTAGCTTGGTGCTGGATATAAGCTTAGTTGTTCCCGAAGTTTTTGGATGCGTTCGTCCTTGGACTTGGTGACTTGGATCGAAAAGCCGAAGTCGTCACTGTGAACAGTGGCTAATACATGATCAGTTACATCAGTTGTGATTCCGGATGGTGCGTCTGTGGAGATGCTAGCATTCACATTAGAGTTTTTTACGTAATTATTGATTCTAACAGTGGGATACATGAAAGGGTCGTCAGTGTTGGCATAAGAGATAGCGGAAATTAGGACAAGACAGCGAGAGACATTAGTACTGGCTTTTGTTGATTCGGGGTAATAGTCTGAGAATAAGTCAAGTTGAGCGTGATTAAGAGCGCAAGTGACGCACCAAGGATCCGTCGTCTCTTTTGCATCAGAAGTAGTAGCTCTGGAATCAGTATCGGTTGTTGATTCGTCATTTGAAGAAGGGCAAGAAGTACAGCACCATCTCAATGCGTTTACATAGCCCATGAATACTCCGCTTTAGTGCTGTATTTTGTGATTATAATTCTTAAGATCGAGGGCCTTTCTAGGGATTCTTGGATTTGCATATCTTTTGTTAAGAGTGAGCGTCAGAGAGTTACAATCTGTTATTATCTTAAAAGCTATGCCTTCTGAGTAAACTCGGAAGCAGCTCAGTGCATAGATAATGGCCAACTTCTCCAGTTCGAAACTATGATAATGAGATTCGGCGGGTGTGCAAGCTTTCGAAAAAAATAGTACAGGGTGGAACTAATTATCCACTTGCCTTTGTAACAATATTGATCCATATCCAGAGGAGTTAGCTCAGTTTCTTTTTTCGGATGATAAATTGCTAATAATGGGGCAGCGGCTAACTTAGTGCGCAGCTCAATGAAGACTGCATTACATTCGTCATTAAATTCGCAGGCTACACCCTCGTGGGCGAGATATTGCAACGTTTAGGCTATTTTTGAGAATTAAGGGATGAACTTGCGAAGATAGGAGAACAACCCTAAGCAGGTCTTAAGTTCCTTCCAGTTCCTCGGTATAGGATATTGCTTGATGACTTTTATATAACCCTTACTCGGACGCAGTCCAGAGGCACTGAAAGAGTGCCCTAAGTACTCAATCTCTTCAAATGCAAACCTATGTTTTCCCAATTTTAACTCAATGTTCTTTTTGATAATACGTTTCAAGACTCGACCAGGATGCTCAATATGGTCTTCAAGGGATGCGGTTGCGATCAGAATATCACCCATGTAGATAACAATGAATTCAGACTCGAGCATGTCTCTAAATGTTTCGCATATAGGGCACTGGAATGCAGCAAGTACATTTTTCAATCCAAAGGGCATCCACCAGTATTCATAGTGACCGTTTTAAGTTACAAATGCTGTGTATTATACAGATTCAAGTGCCATTGTAACTTGATGGAATCCATTACGCAGACGTAAAATCGAAAAGAACTTCTTTCCTGCCAAATAATCGATGCAGTCTTCTATAAGTGACAGCGGAAAATATAGTCTGTTTGTTTAGGGCTCTGTAGTCCACACGCATTCTCAATTCACCGCTTATTTTCCTAACTAAGACTATGGCAGAAGCGTACGGAGAATTACTGGGTCTAATTATCCCCTTCTTTAGTAGCTTTTCTGTGATCTTCTGAACTTCTGTTCACTCGCGGTAAGATCATCTTCATGGCGTGCAGTGAAACGGAGTGTTATTATTTAGGTGAACTTCCATTTGATAGTGATGGGGCGCTACAATGAGATTCATCGGGTTCAAATAGTTTTCTTAAATGGTCTTTTTAACGGCTCCTGTGTTGTTTTTGTTCAGGGACATATATCCTACAAGGACTTCTGTGTCATCTGGGAGTAATGTAGTAAGGTCGGACAAGGTTCTAAAGTTATTGTCGGTCTGACCATTATCGGTTACACCAGCATTGGCTGAATTTTTTATCAGTAGATTTCATGTTGTTAAGTTCATAGGTAGCTTCCTCAGAAGGTTCATCTTTAACCTACGGACCGGTCAATGCCTTATTTTTTGTCCGTTTTAATGCACAGAAATAACTTTTGTCTTTTTCAAACGCTTTATTCTTATGACCTTGGTATTAATATCTTGGAATTTATGAAGATAAATATTAAATTCTTTTTAGAAACTCTGACCTAAGATTATAGGTGGTGATACTGTTTCGTCTGGAATCATTAAAAGAGGAATCTTTCCAAATTGTCTCCGAAGTTTAATATAGGCATCGATCTTACCATACGTTTTTACCGTTGCGTTTACTAAGCCGCGGAGTCTCGTATCGGAGGTTCTATTGCTAATGAGTGACTGCAGGTTGTTTCACAAAACTATTTGGACTACCATTGTCAAAAAGAGACAAAAGTTTTACCATTTTTGTGTATTCTCCCCAACTTTAAGTAAAAGCAACTCTTACCAGATTAATTGCACTGATGGCACTGCTGTTAGTTTCATCGTCAGTTATATCACTATCGTTCTTCGGTTCGTTAACGTAGGCAGCGGTGTTGGCGTTGCGAATAGCTCGCATAACTTTCTTTGGATTCTGGCAATTTCGGTGTTGATGTCCAATCTCACAACATTTAAAGCACGAACCTGGTGTATGCTTCTCGTAAGGGCAGAAACTTTGATAGTGGCCTTGGCTGATGGAGTTAAAACAGCGTGGCATTTCTTCCAGGACAGCAGGAACGACAGAATTTGCAGCAGGTTCACGGGAAGTTGCAACAAATAGGCGGGAAGTAGCGGTGGCTTCACGTGTGATAACAACACGCTCTAGAGCTGATGTAGTGCGCCTTTCGTGACGCTCAAGTAACTCCTTCAGCTGTTGGACAATGCGTGCTCCGAGAAGAAAGTATGCTTCAGTATTGCGGATCTTAAGGCCGTCCGGATGAGGTCAACTAATTCGATTTCGATGAGTCAGTCGGGTTTTGCAATTGCTAGCATCTTGAGAACATATCTCTGTAATCCCAACTATGGGCTTCCAATGGCGGTAGACGCCTTGTAGAGTGAGCGTGCGACCGAATTCCACCATCAGTTTAGTTCGGACGCTTACATAGTCTGTGGCATGAGTAGTTCTGAGAAAGGCTCTCGCAATTCCCGTGAGGAGATGACGAAGGCAGAACATCTTAAAGTGATCATCATTATTGCCGGTTGCCAAAAAGTCATTTAGATTGGCTACAAAGCTCCAGCCATCATAGTAGATATCGCCGTCGAATTTGTTCACCGCATATTCAACATCACTAAAGCCAATATCTTGAGTGCTTGCAGTCTTTGTCGGTTGCGTACCTGCTTTGAGTAGACTAATCACATGTTGTAATTCAAGTAGTTCCTGCCTTTTCTTCAAAATCTCAATTTCTCATTCTTCGGTGACTTCATTAGCCAAGGGGGGTCGTTGAGACAAAACAGCGGCTTTAAGGACACGGGTGGTGTTCATAACATCGTGGACAGCAGTTGTTTTCATAGGTGGAGCAGTTTCATCGGCAATAACAGTAGCTGCGGTGGAGGGCATTATAGAAAAAATCAGGACATCTGTGTGGACATCTGTTGTAAAAGTGCAATCAGTAACTGTAGTTGCCGGAGCAGTCTTCAGGGTGGCAAAAGATGAATCAGAAGCGGTTGTTGTGGCAACATCAGGGCCGCAGATGGGACATCAGTGTGCTAGCGGTTTTTGCAGCCGTAATAGCGAGGTTAGGTTCCTGTGTTGCAACCTCAAATTTGGATTCGGGTGAAAGATTATCGGCAGGTGTGTCATCTGGTTCCAAGAAACCGTCGCTTTCAGGGAAAGTTACGCCCTCACCTTGCTCTAGTGTATCGTAAAGGAGCCTCAGTTGCGCCACTGTGGCCGTCAGCGGCGTATCCACACTGGCCGTAGTGAGTGCCTTCGACAGTTGGTTCTTTGTTAACTGGACCATCACGTTATCAAAACTTATTTTTTTGTGTATCACTTTCCGTAGCTACCCCACACCTGAGTTATAATCGCCCTGTTTTTAAAAACTTTTCAAACTCGCGGAAAAATAAAAAAACCGTCTAGTTAGCTCAGCGGTTGTATTTTGAATCCCTGTAAGTTTTTTCCTCTGTCTCCTTTTTTCTATTACCTATCTCAGTACAATTCAATTCGGATTACAGCAGTAGAATGGTTCATGCACTGACTAATAGCTCTTATGCAAGCATTAAATAGTGCATTTATGCACACTAAATTTTCATTACAATAAAAGTGTTTTTTTAAGTTTATACATTAGTTACGTTTACGTAGCGTAAATGTCTGTATTTCAAACGTTGAGTGCAAAACCCTTCTGACAGGAGAGTGCCTCTAGCTACGCGATTTATGATAAATATATTTTTACTTTAACTGTAATATTTCACTAATAAAGACCGTGTTTTCTTTTGATAAGTAGATGAAGGTCTCAAGTATCTAAGAACACTCGAAGAGAAATATTTAACCAGTAGTAATTAAAACAATACCATTGATGCTTCCGGAGACAGGGATAAAATTAAGTTCTTGAGCTTTTGATTTTGGTAAAATTTGAATTAAATTGACAGTTATTCATTTTTTCTTTGCCTAAGTTTGTTTTTTCTGGATTAAAAATGCTCTTGGTAGTAGCAACCAACTCATTGTCACGTTCTCTTCCTTTTTGTTTTCAAAAACTCCAAAATGAGTGTCAAATTGTTATTGAAAGTAACTTACAACTGATACAACTTGTTCAACTAAATTGCTTTGTTCAGCATATAGAATCCAATCTCTATGATATAGCGAGCTATCAATAGTAGCTTCCCTTTGGTTTTGGGGTTGTATGACTTATAGATAATGGATTTGAAATAAACCACTTCCAGAAAATGAAAATACCTTCAAAATACAATAAAATGACTCATTAATAAAATATAAATTCATTTTCTCTTCATTCTTTTTAATTGAAACAATATAATCCAGCGATTATGCAGATGTCCTCTGAGAGCCCAATAATGGACCCGTAAATGCTTTTGATTGCACTTTAATTCTTGCAATGGAGCGACAGCAGATTCCACACCGGAACCATTATCTCATTATTGTTCCGCATGTAAGCGTGTTGGTTTGGTTATCGTTTAATTTTAAAATGCGTAAATGTTAATAATTTACACAATACATTACAATGGCCACCATATTTAATGCCAATCTATATAATATCGATAATGATGCGTACTCACCACTCTTTATAATGAACAGCACGGTCATGAGAAATAAGTTCTTCATTTCTGTTAAAACTGTGTCCAATTACGTCCATTCTGTAATGAGGGAGAAAAAAACAGAAGAAACATGAGCAAAAAATGAATAGCGAAGTATCAAAATGGATGAAAAATTAAAACGTTGCATTGCTTTACGCCTGTATAAAATGTGAAACAACAATAACATGATGGCAACATATATTTATTGAGGCGTGAAATTTGATTACAATTTCATTGAGCTCGAGTGCTGTACAAGTGTTTGAGCGTTCGCGATTGACTTTTTATGTATAATTATTTCTGAACGAGATCGCAGTAACGTCACAACGAGAAAGGAACGGGATGAAGGACGAATATGTTTTTGGTTACAGTTTTGTTAATGTATCCAACTCTGCTTGAACAGCAGAATTTCACAATCACCAGCGAAATAACATTAAAATATCATGTCAGTGTGAGCGGAAGCTGCTTCGTGAAATGGAACAGGACAAATAGATTCGAAATACATGAAAACTATATCCGCAATATCTAGATTATGAAATCGGGAAAATCGTGGTGATGAGAAAACAATTAATGGGGACCTAGGATTATTCCGTAGTAGCATTCAAAGGTATAGCTTGCATTTTATATTTATAATTTAAAAATGCAAATACAATGCGTGCAAAATGAAAATTGCTCCAATATTTTAAAATTCATTTAATCCTTTTTATTTTTCATTAAAATGAAAACATTCACAGCAGAGGCATTTTTTCTGTTTTTCCAGATGAAAACTTTGCTGTTAAAGATAATTTACCGTTTTTCTAGTCAAGCTTAATTAATTATTCACTCCGTATTTACACTGACTCTCATCATGAAATTTAGTTGCAGTCACCAGCACCGAATGAAGTCAAGAGACATATCAAGAAGATGTGCACGTTTAAAAGAAAATTCATTGTTTCTTTATTTTCCACGGTCGCAATTTCGTTGCAAACTAACAAGAATCACTAAAATAATAAATTCCCAATAACGGTTATGTTATTGATCTTACTTGAAAATTTTAAGAAGATCAAATCAAAACTGCAGTGTCTGGTTCGATTGAAAGTCCATAAAATACCGAAATAGTGTGGTATTTTTGCTGTAATTGGAGAAATTTCAGATGGATATAACTTCCGTGAAACTCCGCCATAGACGGTCCCAAGCCCGTTTGAGAAAGGAGGAGGTAGCCCCTTGTTTCCCCAACCCATAGCTCCCATGATTCCTCATCCCAAACCCCTCAACCAAATGGTAGTAAATGCTCTCGGGGGCGCGTATCGGGTTTACTGGTACCCCAGTAATGGGACATTAAATGCGGAGATATGCTCATAACTGCAAATACATCTACAGCTCTGCCAACAAATCCTACTTATACCTCCTTTGTGGGGACGTAAGAGGTGGAAGGCGAATCTTCTGCGAATGATGACGGAATTGACGTAATAACCATGCTGCCAGAATGGAGGTTGGACAACGGGCTGACTCCCCGTCCCTAGGAAACCTTAAAATGTTTCGAAACATACCGATGGGCCTCGGAATGGATTGAACTCCTCGCAAATAAAACAAGTTGGGTAAACAGACCTACGCTCATGTCAGAAGGGTTTTGTATCCAATTTACAAAATGCAGTCACCAGATCGAATCAAATCAAGAAACATGTCAAAGACGATTTTATTGGAGCAAGTATGAAAAACGAGGATCATACTATTTTTGTTATTGTTACGCTCATAAATATCTCCCTTGATAATTATTTCAGATGTCCATTCGCGAGGGAGGAAACACTTTTTTCATGTATTGCCCCCCTGTGCCCCCACTGAAGCAAAAACTGACAGTTTGAGAACTGTTTTGAAAAGCTCCCATGAAAACTTTCATTTCATACTCATATCGGCTACGTTTGATGATGTTTCTTTTCAGGGCCACTCTCCTGTACTGTTACTGATTAATTGCCAATTTTTTCGAATCCTAGTATGGTTACAAAACCCTTTTGCTAGGAGCTCTCTCCCGCCTCCATGACTTGTTTCACTTATGAGCATTAATTGTAGGTACTCATCTTCAGTCATTCATTAAATTGAATCAAGTGTTCAAAGCATGCACCTTAAACGCTGAAGTTGGGAAAAAATGACTCAAAATAATTCAATCTTCGCATTTAAAACAGCCACTATTTTGTTTTACAATTACTGATACCACTAGCTGAACCAATCCTCAAAGATATACATGATACTTATCATTCCTGAAATTTTCATGCAAATCCTAGCAAAACTGTAGTGTCTGAGTCGGTAAAAAGCGCATGTTGTTCCATAGCCATATGTTGCCATAGTAATAAATGCAGCGCATATTGTTCCATAGTAATAAAGGAAAACTCAAACCGCTATAACTTCGCTAAATATGATTCAATCTTTATGAAACTTTCAGAATAGATCAATTTTATAAATAGTCAATAGTGTACTGAATTTCATTGAATTTAAGGGTACCGTTAAGATTTTATTCAAGAAATCATAAAATCGATAAATCGTACTATTACTAACAAAGTTGAGTGAATTACGACTTCTCACGTATTTGTTGGTGTTGTACTCACCAAGGCCTACATTCCTGATTTTTTTCAGATTTTTCGGATCACAGGTGTCCAATCGCGAGGGGGGGGGGGGGGGGACACAAATTTTTCGTGTATTTCCCCTCCCTGTGCGCCCCTCGAAGCGAACTTTGCCAAACTAAGACCTGTTTTGAAAAGTTCTCATCAAGACCTTTCATTTGATACCCATATCGGCTACCTTCAATGAAATTTTTTTTTCGGGGGTCACTCCCCTATATGGGGAGACCCCCCTTAAATACCTCATTAAATTTTTTTGTAGTTGAGCTTTGAAGAGAGCACCACTTTACACCTACATACAAAATTTGAAGCTTCTAGCTTAAGTAGTTTCCGAGAAAAGCTGCTGTGACACACGGACGGACGGACGGACGGACGGACGGACGGACGGACGGACAGACAGACGGACAGACAGGACGCGATTTTAGAAGGGTTTTGTTAAAATTATTTTACAAAACCCTAAAAAGGACTATGGCGTTGGATCCTAATGCCAGATCACTCAATTACTCTGGTGCTGTTAAGGACCTTTTATAACAGGCCAGTCATTATAAATTAAAAATAGTGGCAATCCAGGAAACGAATTGGACTAAAAAAGACATTCAAGACATTAGATCGCATACAATATTCGCAAGTGGGAAGCCTACTGGAATTTGGAGTGGCCTTCATTGTTGATAGGGAGTTTAAATCACACGTTGTTGATTTCAAGGCAATAAGCGAACGGTTGTGTATGATCCGTATAAAAGCGAAATTCTTCAAAATCTGGCTGATATATGTTCACGCCCCGACCGAAGAAAAAGACGAAGAAATGAAGGAAACGTTCTACAATCACCTAGAAAGACTAAATGACTCATTGCCTTAAAACGACACAAACATAATTCTGGGTGATTTCAACGCTAAGGTTGGCAATAAGCTATCTCATCGGGGAACGACTGGAGAATTTAGCCTCCACGATGAAACAAATGACAACGGCCAGCGCCTGAATGACTTTGAAGGTGGCAGAAATGTAGTCATACGTTAGACTTGCTTCCTACATCGATGCATTCATAAAATGACCTGGGTATCGCCGGATGGCAACACACAAAGCCAGACCGATCATGTTCTGATCCAACAGCGTTGAGCCTCGAGCATAATTGACGTCCGTACATACTGAGGAGCCAATTGTAACTCAGATCATCATTTGATTAAATTAACCTATCGATGTCGTATGTCAAAGGCATATTCAGCGAGCCCGCCATAAAAATTTGGCATCGAAAGGCTCCAAAGAGCGTGTGTGGCCAATAATTTCACGGGGACCCTCAACAACCTAATTGGCAAAATAGACGATCCAACATCAAGCTGGGCGCAAGAGGAATGATTGGTTCGGTGATGAGTGCCAGAATACGTTACATAAAAAGAATGAGGCGTACAAAGAATATGTAGGTAGGAAAAACAGGACGAAGAGATAACACTATGAAAATCTCAGAAGAGTAGCGAATAAGAAAATTAGGATTAAGAAAAGAAAATACTATGAAGACGAATCGAGAAGTATAGATGTAAGTTCAGCGAGCAACAACACAAAACAAGCATACAAAGTACTGAAAAGGCTGAAACGTGGCTACCAGCCCAAAACCACGCTCTGTCGTGATGACATCGGCAATATCGTCAAGGGTTTTTCAATAAGAAGTGTTATTCTGAATAGCCCGGCTCAGTAGATGTCACTTTTCAAGCTGTCATTTTTCGACATTTGACAATTAAAGCTACGCTAACAATAAAAATGGAACGATGCGTGCTTCAACAATGCATTGAAATTACTAAAATACACTATAAAAATGGTGAAAATTCGCCAGAGACGGTTCGTAAAACTCGTACATATATGGGTCGTCGTGAAGCACCTTGTTAGACTGGAATACAAAATTGGTGGAAAAATTCTAGCTGTTGGGACAATTAAGTGAAGAAGAATAAAACACGTGCATGCCACTCAAGAACAGCCAAAAATATTGCTGCTGTGGTCGAAAGTATTGAAAAAAACCCAGGTTTGTCCATTTTTCGTCATTCTTTGGAATTAGGCATTCCACAAACGTAATTACACCGTATTTTGCATAAAAATTCGGGCCTTAAGGCTTATAAAGTTCAATTAACACAAGAACTCAAGCCGGTTGATCATCAACAACGTCGTGTCTTTACTGATTGGGTCCTTGAAATGCATGAAAATTATTCGAAATTCCATCAAAAAATGATCTTGAGTGATGAGGCCTATTTCCACTTCTGTAGCTTCGTCAACAAGCAAAGTTGTCACATCTGGGGCTCGAAAAACCAAAGAGTTATTGTTGAAAAGCCTCTCTATCCTCAAATTGTGACTGTTCGGTGCGGTTGATGATCCGGGGGAGTCATTGGACCTTACTTTTTCGAAAATGAGACTAGAGCAACAGTTACGGTGAATAAATTGCGCTATCGAGAGATGATTAATAATTTTTTAATGGCCGGAATGGAGTGGTATTGAGCTGGGCAACTACTTTCCACAAGACAGCGCTACGTGCCACACAAGCAACGAAACCATTGATCTTTTACGGGAAACGTTTCCGGACCGTGTTATCTCTCGAAGAGGTGATCACAATTGGCCACCGAGATCTTGTGATTTAACACCTTGCAAAGGTCTGCAGCAATAGCTCAGCGTCGATTCAAAACCTCAAAGATGGAATTCGTGAGGCTATCGAGGACATAGGGTAGCCACTTTGCGATTTGGTTATGGAAAATTTCATGAAAAGGATATCGTTCTGTAAACGTGGTTGTGGTGGTCATTTGCCTGATGTTATTCTTCATTATTAATGGCATACGTTTTTCTTCATAATGAAATAAACAGCTAATTAATTGTGCTAAAAACTGCATTTTTCTTTTAATATCAATATAACACCTCTTATTGGAACCCAATTATCCGCAAATATATTGAACGCCTTTGAGTGATGGGCGGATAATTGGAGTGACGCTAGATGGGGACCAATGGTGAACTCGATGCAACCATGAGCTGTATACAGTTTTTGATTAACCAGAGGTCTCAACGATTGTAAGACTGCGGAAGCTGCAATAGGCTGAACACATGAATCGTTTGGACGAACAACGTAGACCCAAAAAGGTATTGGCTGGGAGAACTGCAGGCCGGGGGCCAGTTGGGAAAGCGAGAAAACGCTGATCTGACTCAGTCGCTGAAGACAGTTGATCGCTGCTCAGATTTTGATTATCTAAATAAGAAATTGGCTCATCTCTGAAAATAATTAGCGGCCAGAAGCTGACGAAGGATAACTTGATCAACAGAGTTATAGCTTCTTTCAAACTGACTGTCCCGGCATCGTGTGACTACATCTTGAACCCTGATTGCTGGCCGCCTGTTTTTTAAATTGTTCATCACTTCAAGAGAAAAAAATTCTCGTTCTCCACCGAGCTCCCTACCAAAGTTGTCACATCGGTTCTTCCTAAAAACTTTCAGAATAGCACTCTTAAAAATTAATTTTCTAACAGTAAATTTTCTATTTATTATCAAAATATGCGGGGTTTAAGATCCAAGCTGAAGGATCTAGCTTTATCCTATTCTCTGTCTAACGATTATATAATCTGTATTTCTGAATTCTGGTTGACTGATAGTATATTTGACTCTGAAATTTTTCCTAATCACACAATTGTTAGGCATGATCGTGATAGGTCAATCTTCAACTAGTGAGATGGAGGAGGTGTCCTAGTCACCTACAAAAATACCTTTACTGGCGCCCCTCTAACAAATTTACTTTTCACTGCTCCTGTAGAATGTGAGGGGCAAAAATAGTTATTTCGTCTTCCCTTTCTCTTCTTGTCTTTTGCACTTATATACTTTGTAAGTCTCCTTTTTTGGTCTGCAATACCTTCCTACCAAAATATCTAGTATTTTTTTACCCCGCTTTTCAAATTGTCACCTTTTTTTATGTGAAGATTTTAACTTTTCTAAACTCTTATGGGATGACAATCAAGTTGATTCTGACTCATCTCAAATTTGGTCTTTCATTTCTTCTTTTATGTCCATTTGTTCCGTGGCTCAATTTAATAATTTTCTCAGCGTTAATAATCATATCCTTGACTTATTCTTTTGTAGTATGTAGTAGTATAATCGTTGTTATGCTCACCTCCATTTCTTCTTCCTTATCGCTCTCCTGATCCCCATCATCCCCCCTTACGCTTTGAAATTTCCTATACTGCTTCTGTACGTTGTCGTTGGAAAGAGCGTCAGTATTATAACTTTTATAAAACTTATTATGAGCAACTTCCGAAACAATTCACTCTGTTGATTGGTTCTCCTTCTTTCGCGGTCTTGACTCGGATACTTGTTGCAACGATTTCTATGACTTCTTAAACGTTGCTTTTTCTAACTCGACTCCACTTGTCAGTATAAGGAACTCTTCTGACTGTCCCTGGTTAACTTTCCATGTGGGACGAGCCTTGAAAGCGTTTTTCACGTGACATATCCCCTGAATCACGTACAGCTTTTTGTCATCTGAGGTTGATAGCTAAGAAAAAGATGCAGATTGCTAAAGCTTCTTATTTTCATAGTATTGAAGACCCTTTAAACTCAAATCATTCAAAACCATTTCGAAAATATATACGCTCTCTCAAATCCCCTTCCAGGTTCCCATCCTCGCTTCATTTGAATGGCTGCTTAGCAACTTCACCTCTCGAGATTTGTGAACTTTTTAGAGCTCGGTTTTCTTCTATTTTTAATGCTACTCCCAGCATTAGCCCTTTGTTCCCAATCATACACACGCCATCCGGAAGATGTTACGAAATTTATTTAAGAACTTGATGACTCAGATAGTCTAGGTCCCGATGAAGTTCCTAATCATTTTGTGAAATCATCAGCTACTTCTATTTGCGTCCCCCTTTCCTTTCTCTTCAACTATAGCTTATCTTCAGCCTCTTTTCCTTCGTGTTGGAAAAGATCCTATGTTCCTCCTATTTTTAAAAAAGGTAGCACCTCAGACGTTGCCAATGATCGGCCTATCTCCTCATTACCCTGTTTCTCTAAACTACCGGAGGAAATCGTGTACTTGCATCTTTTTCATTTACTCCTGACTTGTTTGTTCCTGAACAACATGGTTTTATCAAAGGGTGATCAAATTTAACGAATATGTTAGAATTCATGACAATTTCTTCAAAAGCCATGGAGAACCGTTTACTAGTCGAAACCTTGTATTTGGATTTCTCTAAAGCCTTCGACTCAGTAAATCACAATATTTTGTTTAGCAAACTTAAATTTCTTAACGCTCCTGATTATTTACTCCACAGGTTATCCTCTTACTTATCCAATCGTGTCATTCAGGTATCTTTTCAAGGCTGTCTTTCTACTCCCTTCCGTCCGTCTTCAGGTTTTCCTCAAGGATCCATTCTTGGCCCACCATTGCTCACTCTATTTATAAATAACTTACCATCCGCGGTCATCAACTCCTCTTGCCTTCTTTATGCAGATGACGTCAAAGTTTGTGCTTTGCTTCGTGAAGATTGAATGCCATTTTATTTTGAAGTTCTTATAACCAACTTACACTAAATGTTTCTAAGTGCATCCACCCTTCATTTTCTAATAACACTTGTCATATCAGCTTTCAATTTGCATTAAATAGTTCGTACCTATGTACGGTGACACACTTCTGGGGCTTAGGTGTCACTTTAAGCTCCAAATTAAAGTTCGATGTCCATATTTCTGAAATTACTTCTAAAGCTTCTCGAATTTCTGGCTTAATCTTAAGAAATTCCTATATTTTTTTCGATCCTTGGTCGTATATTAAATTAAATTCCCTACATTTTTTATGAATTACGCTTAGCTATTCTCAATATTCCTTCACTGGAAATGCATCGACTCTACCTTGATGAATATTTCCTTTACAGGCTTCGCCGTGATTTGCTCGATACTCGCTTTGTCAACCGGGTTCCATCCAGTGAGGCGCCTTATGCGTTCTATAAAATCGTCGCACATAGTTTGGTGTACTTTCACTCACCCATGTTCAGATTACCTCGTAACCATGATGACCTTCAGCTTGCGCCCTTCCCCCTCTCATATTTAGTTTATAAAAGATTTTCCAACTGTCATCTTCTTAATTCTTAGTAATTTTTCTTATTTATTTTCTCCTTGTTTTTGCATTTTTTTATTACTTTTATCTTGCTATTTGCATGCTGTGCTATTACTTAATTTATTTTGCTGTGCCATTATTTTATTTTTTTGTAATCGGATTTTTCGGTTAAATAGAAATAATAAACAAATAAATAAATAAATACTAAAAGCTTGCGACACAAGAAATACACTAACAATGATCAGCAGTCGTATACAGGACTTTATTCTAAAAGTAAAGAATCTCAAACTTCTTAGTACCGCGCTGGTTGAGAATGACGGTAGTATGGAAGAAAAATGGAAGATTTGCTGAAAACAAGAGTATTTGGCGAATTAAAATGTACTTACAAAATCTTCGGGCTGATTACCCGACACAATGTGAGATCTCTTCGCGGACACAATTACGACGAACACTATTACTTTAAAATATCTCGAGACGAACGTAAACATACGCGTACGTAGTCACAAGCATCAACACAATAATTGACACTTCAACCAAAACAAATCTATAAGGCTGTTATCGATAATTTAGGACTGTACGCGAAAGAAAGATGGCGACCAAGAAAAACTGGGTTTGGGTCCGAGGTAAACGCTGCAAGGTTGAGCAGCCATGGTGAATGTTGTGGCCTTCAACTTGGCTTCTTCAACTCAAATCAAAGAGCCGTTGCGACAAGTTGATAAAAGAGCCAGCGACGATGGAAGCCGGCTCTTTGGCGGATACTTGGCCAGCGAAGAAGGAAGGACGGAGCATCTTGCGAGCGAACAGGTGAAAAACATTAGAAGGAAGGACGGAACACTTTGCGAGTCAACAAGTGAAGAACATCAGGAGGAAGGAGCGTCGAAGAAACGAATAAGGCAACGAGGGAAAATTGCTCGAGACAACCAGTGAAGGAAATCGATTCAGGCAGCGGCGAGTTGAAGTTCGAGGATTTCGATCATCGACGGGGCCCTAACGGAGGAAGTAAGGAAGGTTGTGTAAGTGAAGACTTTGAATTTTATTTTTTTATTTATTTAACCCAAAAGTTTACAGAAAATACAGGAATTTTACATAAATCCCACAGAGATAATCAATATACCTGTTTGTGGTATTGGTTTGGACTTAAAACTATGTTAAAATAAAATATAAATTCAATATTCAAAGTATACTAGAATAGAATAACAAGTGTAACATCCAATATTTTGAATAACGAATAAAGTTAATTTTTTTTTTCTTGATGGAAAAGAAAAATTTACAATATATTACAATGTTTTTGTTACAAATTTGGTGCACTCCATTTTTTCAATTTTCTTTTCATTAAAGTTTCGTTAGATATGGCTTTTAATTTGTTAGGAATTTTATTATATACATTTATGGCCTTTAGGAAACTACTCTTAATACTAACTGTTTTGAATCTCTTCGGTACCAGTATACTTTTATTTCTAGTAATGCTATTTGTACATAAAAATTTTTCTTTGATATCATAATAGTGATACTTTAATGATTCAAAGCAGAAAAGTTGCTCTAAATTCAAAGGTTTGTTGGCATTAAATTTATTTTTATGAATAATTTTTAGAAGTTTGTTCTGATGATTTTGTAAAAGTTGTAAGTAGTTAGAGTATACTCCACCCCATGCAATTAATCCATAATCTACTATGCTATGTATTAAAGCGTAATAAATCATCATAAGAGTGTCAGTCTGCATTATTTTAGAGAGTTTATGAAAAACGAAAATTAAATATTTGGTTTTTTTTAAATATATATTCAATGTATTTATCCCATTTCATATTTCAGTCAAAAATGATACCTAAATATTTACATGGTTCTACTTTTTGTATGTTTTTTCCATTTATAGTAATATTTAAAAGTTCAGGAACACTACAGCAATGATTCCCAAATGTCATATATACAGTCTTTTCCAAGTTTAAAGATAGCTTATTCAACGCTAACCACTTGCTAACTTCAAGGAGATATTTATTCATTTTCGTTTCAACTTCTTAACAAGTACTACCGGTGGTTATAATAGCTGTATCATCAGCAAATGAAATAATTACATCATCAGGCATACTGATTAATAAGTCATTAACGTAAAGCAGGAATACCAACGGTCCTAGAACTGTACCTTGAGGTACACCCGTATGAACTAAGCAATAGTCACTCAAAACATTATTCACTTTGACACTCTGCGATCTGTTTTGTAAATAAAAACTTATTAGCTGATGAGCATTACCCCTTATTCGATAATTATACAGTTTATCTAGCAAAAACTTATGATTCACCGTATCGAATGCCTTAGCTAAATCTAAAAAAGTTGCCGATATTCGTATACTGTTATCAAGTCTGTCATAAATTAACCTTGTTAGGAAGTTAAGCGCATCATTGGTGCCTAAATTTTTCATAAATCCATATGTGTGATAAATAATTTTTTCAAGAATTTCGGCTATGTTGGAAATTAATGAGATAGGTCTGTAGTTAGACATTTTATGTTTTTCTTTAGATTTGTAAATCGGTATTACATCCACTTGCTTTAATACATACGGCCAGATGAATGTTTCAGTTGTCAGTGTAAGCACACCGAACATCACAGACGACGATACTGTCATTCGACATGAGGCAGTCGACGTCCGCCATCCGCCGTGAATTGATTGCTAAATAAATTGTTTAATTGATATTTTCGTTCTTTTTGTTATTATTCACATCCATTGTTCCTCCCTACTGAATCATCCTGACAGTTCAGAAGTGGGATGATGGATTTGATAACCGAATTAAATGGATTGACGGTGAAACAGCTGTGCGGGAAGTGCCGATATCATGGATTGGCGACCGCCGGGAACAAGTCCATGCTTGTTCAACGCCTCGCCGAATCGGGTGATAAAAGTGCGACAGGAATAGATAGTTATCTCTTGCCGAGAGTCCGCAAACTCGAAGAAACAGTCCGTCAGCTGCAAATTTTGAGTGTTGGTGTGCCACAAAGCGTTTCGACGCCAGTAACACCAACAGTTTCACGACGCGTGGACGAAAACGTTCAATCGTTCATAGATGGATGTGTAAACACGAACGCACACATACAACCGTATGTGCCACCGCAGTTGCCGTCGTCGATCAATATGACTCAACCACTCGCATATACGATGCCAACGCATATACATGGACCGATGATGAGTAATGTTTCGTTTGCTTCACATCACCAGCCGCGCATGCAGGTCACAAATGCCTAAGCTCCGACGGGTCCGCATCTCGCTCAACTGCCAACAGGCATGTACTTGTATGTATATCAACCGACGAGCGAGATCGGGTCTGTGAATGTTCGCGACATTGCCGATGTGTTGCCGGAGTTTCACCCGTTTGCCGCCGATTCTTTAACGTCCGAACAGTTTGTGTGTCGTGTCACACAACTAAAGGAAGCCTACCGATGGAGTGACCGTCTTATACTGCTTTCAATGTTTTCGAAGTTGAAGGGTGCTGCTAAAACATGAATCGACATGTCGCCAGTTTTTAATTCTTGGACAGAGTTTGTCGGAAAATTTCTTAGAGATTTTCCGTGTCTCATGAACATAGCCGATATTCATCTCCGTATGGCTGAAACGAAACGCAATTTTACCGAATCGATGGAAGAATATTATTATCGAGTTCTAGCCTTAGGCCGGAAAGGTGGATTGCCTGACGCAGCAATCATAAAATACGTGATAAATGGTTGCAACGATATCGATTTCGGGAAAATATCATCGGCACAACAATTTAATTTTTGCCACGAATTATTATCAGCAATTCGACGCTATACCGACACTTGCCGTTCAAAAAAATCTTTCCAACCAAAACCCCGATCATACGACATGTGTCCTACGAATAAGCCTGAAACACCGTCATTGCCGAGAAAACCGAAAGAACCTGTCTGCTATAATTGTTTCAAGCCCGGACATATCTCCGTCCGTTGTCTACAACCGCAACGCCGTGCAAGGTGCGCAACATGCAATCGTACCACTAATCAAACCACCGATTGCCCGCATATGAGATCTGCGCCAGATAGCGCGAAAACGTACGAAATCCAGACGAATGAAAATGGAAAGGAAATCATCAAAGTGGTGTCAATACGAGGTCATAAGATTCAAGCATTCGTGGATCCGGGGAGCAATAGAACGTTGATGAGAGCGTCGTTGGCGAACACTATAGGTGATATCGTTCCTTGCAATGTTGTTCTGTGCGGATTTGCGGGTGGTAAATACGAATGTACGAGCAAAGTAATCGTCTCAATGAACATTGATCACTAGACGTACGACGTAGATGTGTTAGTTGTCGAGTCGAAATGCTATTAGGTCGGGACGTGCTATGTAGAGACGGACAATCGCTGGTAATTCGAGGGAAAGAATGCTGGTTGGAAAATGACGAGGCATTAAAATTGGGAATATCATTAAAAGCCAAGGAACAAAACCAAGTAAAAACGTTGTTGTCTGAGTTCCGTACACTTTTTGCAACAAATTTAGACGAATTGGGAAAATGTTCGGCTGTAAAGATGGCAATATCGTTGAATACACGTGAACCGGTTACACAACGACCATATCGACTCCCATATGCAAAACGACAAGCCGTCGAAAACATCATAGACGAACTACTCGCCGCCGATATTATACGTCCATCGGAATCCGCATATGCTTCGCATATCGTTCTCATAGAGAAGAAAAACGGCGAAAATCGTTTATGCGTGGACTATCGCCAATTAAATGGAAAAACGATTAAGCAACCTGTCCCTATGCCGAATATCGAGGATCAGTTTGCTAAATTCGTAGGCAACAAATATTACACCACGCTTGATCTAAGGATGGGCTACCATCAAATCGAAGTGGACGAAACGTCGAAACCGTACACCGCTTTCGTTACTCATAATGGACATTATGAGTACAATCGCATGCCTTTTGGTCTGGTGAACGCGCCGGGAGTTTTTCAAAGCTTAATAACCAAGATCATTTCAAAAATGGGGCCCAGAGAAGCGATTGCGTATTTGGACGATATAGTTCTACCGAGCAAAGACATAGAGACTGGTCTATCGTCGCTCCGAAAATTTTTAGAACTTTTGAAATCTTACGGATTAACAATGAGACTTGATAAGTGCAGTTTTCTTGCCGACGAAATCGAGTACTTGGGACATATTGTCAACGATGAAGGCATAAAACCGGGAGAACAAAAGGTTAGCGCGATAAAGAACTTTGAAGCGCCGAGGAATGTAACCGAAGTGAGACGATTTCTCGGACTGACAGGATTTTTCAAAAAATTCGTACCCAATTATTCGCTGATTTCGAAACAGATCACCAAACTGCTGAGAAAATACACGGAGGGATCGAAACACTTTCTATGGGGAAGTGACCAATCCGAATCGTTCCAGAAGCTCAGGGAGATTCTATGCAGCGAACCAGTGTTGGCGCTGTTCGATATCAACGCACGACACGAAATACACACTGACGCCAGTACAGTCGGACTTGCTGGTATATTACTGCAGTCGATGGATGGAAAGAATTGGAAACCCGTCTTTTACTATAGCCGCCATTGTTCCGAAGCCGAAAGCCGTTATCACAGCTACGAGCTTGAGGTGCTCGCTGTGGTCGAAAGTCTAGACAGATTTCGAGTTTATGTTCTAGGCAGACCCATCCATGTGGTTACCGATTGTTCAGCGATAACGCATATGAAGACGAAAACCGAAATGATCCCTCGTATTGCCAGGTGGATGTTACGATTGACTGAATACGATGCTGAGCTTGTGCACTGGCCCGGACGACGACTTGCACATGTCGATGCACTCAGCCGAGCACCCGAGCTGCCGCCCGAAGATCCTGAAGTTGCAGGACTCGTCCTGGCTATAACAAGTGGATCAGACGATTGGATTTATACTATGCAGTTGGAAGACGATCAACTCCGGCACATAGTGAACGTTATTCAAAATAAAATAAAAGATGAACGTGTTAAACAAATCAAAAGTGTATATGAACTAAAAGATTTCCGTTTGTATCGAAAGATTAACGAGCAGCTAAAATTAGTGATACCAAAATCCGTCAGACTACGCGTAGTGCAAAATTTTCACGATCATTATGGACATTTCGGGGTTGAAAAGACAATGGGGCGCATCCAACAAAATTATTGGTTTCCTAAAATGCGTAAAGTGGTAAAAGACTATATAAACTCGTATGTTAATTGCTGCTACAATAAATTGCGTTCAGGAAAGCCTGAAGGACGTTTATATACGGAATCGATGTTACCGATACCATTCCGTCAATTGCATATCGACCACCTTGGACCGTTCAAACGTAGCAAAAGGGGCAATATGTATATAGTTGCAATTTCCGATCCTTTTCTGAAATATCTAGTGGCAAAACCCGTCCAGAATACCTCTGCGCAACCCGTGATTAATATTTTAATTGATCTAACGAGCTATTTCGGTTTGCCTAAGCGAATTATAACCGACCGTGGTTCCACATTTGTGTCGCGAAAATTATCTGCGTTCTGCAAGTCACATGAAATTACTCATATCAAAACTGCCGTCCGTATCCCGCGTGCAAACGGACAAGTGGAGCGTGCAAACCAAACCATATTGTCTTATCTACGTACGACCGCCGAAAATAAAAACGACTGGGATGATTTACTACCCGCGCTGCAATGGAGTATAAATACGCAGAGGAATAATACTACTGGATTCAGTCCAAACGAAATCATATTCGATTTTACACTCAGAGATGTGACAAATAATAACCTTATCTCAGTTCTGCAAGACGAGTTTATTTACAAAAGTACTCGTGGACCTAGCAACTAAACGAAATGTAGCTTTGGAGAGTATTGAAAATCAGCGGCTGCGTTGGAAGGAACGTTTCGACGAAAAGCATTCTTCGCCCAAAGAATATATGATTAACGATTTTGTACTCATTGAGAACGAAGCTGTTTCGACTGGGGAGAGTCGAAAGTTGGAACCCAAATTTAAGGGACCCTATATAATCGCCCGCATTCTTGGCAAGGAACGGTACCTTATCGAGGATATACCAGGTTTACGAATTTCACAAAAGCCGTTTTGTTCAGTTTACGCCGTTGACAAGATCCGACCGCGGTGTTCAAAACCACCAGAAATCGAAACCGACGAAGAAACCAATGACGGAGACAGCAGTGACGAAATCGAGGACGATTCCGATGCAGGAATGGCCGAGTTGTCAGTGTAAGCACACCAAACATCACAGATGACGATACTGTCATTCGACATGAGGCAGTCGAGGTCCGCCATCCGCCGTGAATTGATTGCCAAATAAATTGCTTAATTGATATTTTCGTTCTTTTTGTTATTATTCACATCCATTGTTCCTCCCCACTGAATCATCCTGACACAACACATAAATTTATTATGTGTACAAGTGGTTCGACAATAAAATTGGCGAGGGACTTATCATCTACACTACTACTTTTAATTTTCAAATTTTTTATAATGTTCAGAACTTCATATTTATCAGTTGGTAGTAAAAAAATTGTATTTCGATTAACAGGAGGTAAACGTAGTTCTATATTAGGTGGCTGATCAATATTACTACTGAGATTTGAGCCAACGTTACTAAAAAACGTATTCATACAGTTGGAAATTCGGCATGGATCATCGATTCTAATATTGTTATCATCATAAATGTATTTTATTGTATTATGCTTGTTAATACGTTTGCCAAGTTTCTCATTAATTATGTGCCACAAATTTTTGGAATTCTTGATATTATTTTTAACCATCTTTTTATCATGTATGATTTTGGCTTACTTTATTATTTTGTCAAATATTTTCACGTATAGTTTATAAACAACCTTATTTTCTATATTATTTGGATCCATTTTCCAGATCCTATACAGAGTCTCTTTAGTCTTAAAAGAAATTAATAGGCCTTTAGTTATCCATGCACTTTGTGCAGTATATGTAAATTTCTTTTTACAATTTTTCTTTGCAAGGGTTATACAATGAGACATTAGTTTTACAAGTGATTCAGCGGCTAAATTAGGATCTTGCATTGATAATATTGAATTCCAATATACAATTTGCGCAATCTTAGGCAGCTTGTTATAATTAATGGTTTAAGTTTGAGCTTTGGTCTTATAAATTGTAATTTTATTTATTGTTAAGAACAGGGGGTAATGATCATTGAAAAGTACAGCTAATTTGAGGGCTCTCATTTGTAAAGTGTTAGTTTTGATAAAGATATTATCAATACATGAACTTTTATTATGGTCTTTTTCCGATGGTCTGGTAATTGAGTGAAATGCAGGTGCAAATCCATATTCTAAGAAATTATTCAGATGTTCTTGACTATGATTGTCTATTTTCAGTAAATCAATATGAAAGTCACTAATTATTAAGTGATTTTTAACTTTTCTTTTTAATTTCATAAATTTTTTAAGTTCACAAATAAAGTCAGTCTTTGGCATCTCATGCGATCTATAAACCGCCGATATCTCTAAAATAGTATTGTTATCCAAGGTAATGCAAGAGTTCAGTACGTTAAGTCTACCAATTCTAGTATTTATTGTATTTTCGTTTACAAAGTCTTTGATAAACATTACCATTCCATCAGCAATATTTATATCGCCTTCATTATAAGAAATGTCATGCCCTATGATATTAAAGAATTGATGTTGTTCTAATTTTCTACATTCAGAGCACACTATTATACAAGGCTTAACCTCCAAGCTCTCAATTAAGACTTGTAGTTTTTTTCACGGATATTAACATACATTATTAGTTCATTATTATTACTAGTAAATCAATTGAGAGCTTCGAGGTTATGACAAATTGTTTCTTGCTTTAAAATCTCATTTTGAAGATTGTCATTAATATCAAGACTACAGTCGATATTACAAACCAGTTTTTTAAATTGATTTCAAGTCAGAAGTTTATTGTTCAATTGTAGTTTTCCCTGTACTCGCTATTTGTCCGGGTGAGTTATCATTTGATGCTTTGCTGCTCTCTGCGGCTATTTTTGATGATGGGATGTAGGCCGCACATAATTTAGTAATGTTGGTCTAAAAGCATAATCAGTATCGGCCATTAAACGTTCTATTTTCTTTTTAAGAATGACACAAGCCTGGACGTCTGATGCTGCATGAGCAGTATTATATTTTGTTCCATACTTCCGATTAGCGTAAACAAAATTGGCATATTGATGTTTGTTAGTGTAGTTGCTGTTGCATTGATGTGATTGATGTTCCCCAGCACAATAAATACACTTATTAGTTTTGCTACGACACTTGCTCGCTTTGTGATTGAAACCGGCACATTTATTGCACAACGAAATGCTAATATAATCGAAGACTCCGCAACTATTAAATCCGACATAAACTCTAAAGTTTTTTTTAACGATGCATTCGTAGATTTCTTTTGAAACTTCAATTATTTCTTCTTTAGTATTGTTTATGCTGTTATAAGAGTGAAGCACTTTGCATTCACTTTCATAGCTGCCAAAGTTTCGGTGATTGATGTCACTTTTGAAATATTTTTCATCATATTCACTCGGTATTCCTGTAATTTTGAATCGTGGATTATTAGCTACTGTCTGAATGCTCACTTCAAACTTATTACCGATGCTTGTCTTTAGAACATCACTAGTTTTGGAAACATCTTCACTATTTACACATTTGACAATCGTGCCATTTGTTTTCGTGTTAATCACACTTTTGAACGGTATCTTTAATTGGTGTTGTATTATTTTGGTAACATTATTAAAAGTATTGGTATTTGTTATATTTTTGGATGTAGCTTTAACTTTTATGTCAGGCACTTTAATTTGTTTTATGCGAGACTCCTTCATTATGTCAGCGTATGATGGTTTATTGAGCTTCATCAATTCAATTGTATTACCCAAGAGTTGGTTATTATGTTTCAGTTCATCATTTAATTGTTTCAATAAAGCATTTTCTGCCATAACTACTTTAGAGTCTTTCTCACCATTTGCTTGGCTTAGATTATTTTGAACTTTCAACACCTCACTGCCTTTTATTTCGGCTATAAAGAGTTTCACTTCGTCATTGAGCACAATGTTATTTTTGTTCGAGGTTAGACTTTGACACGAGTTGCAAATAACAAAAATATCCCTCAGAGATTTAGTTTTTTTTGTATCTATTAAAGTCACTCAGATGATACACTTCTTTGCAAATTATACAAACAACAAATCCAACATTTTGTTTAGGAGGACACTTATAAAGTTTGCCTTTGCTTTTGTCAGGCGGGTCTACTTCAATCGCCATGATGGAATGTGTTTATAAATAATAACTTCGCATGAAACCGAAATCATATTGATTTCTCGTTTAATTTTCTTATACAAAATTCTCGTGTTATGTGAAGTGTTTCAGCCAGAGTTTTTGCACGTGGAGCGCGCAGTGTTGGCGGAAGGCGTAGATTTGGCCTGGAGTGTGTAAGAATCCTTCCCGTCGGGGATCTTAATCTGCGCAGACATTTTTCTTTAGTGGAGGTTGGTTTTTTTTCTTTTCTGGAAGTTAGTTTTCTTTCGTGGAAATTAGTTTTCTTTAGTGAAAGTGGTGAAAAGCAGCTCGACGAGCCGAGTAAAGGTCACCAGTGGATATTCTTGCAGTAGGACCACTCCGGGGAGTCTCAAGCTTGCCAAGTGGCTCCTGGGGGCAATACTAGGGTTGGCGAGTGGCGCTTACCTACCCCGTCTCCACAAGGCCCCAAGGTCCCCAACTGGAATCGCTTGTTGTAACGTATCGTTAACATTTTTTAACGTAACAATGTTCCTAAATTTCATGGAAAGCAGATCATAATCAGGCGAGTTATAGCCATTGCAATTTTATGGAATTATAACTGGTACATATTTCATATCAACCTAGGTACTCTGGCTTACTTCGATTTTTCACGAAAATTTAAGAAATAGTGTTCATTTGAATATATTGAATTGGCCGAGCATTCACTAAAATTATTTAAGCTGGAGCAAAATGGCAGCTATTATATGTTTATGAGAGAAATTCAGCATCTTTTTCATAAGTATCGGACGAATAATTCAAACCACCGATATATACTATCAAAAAATCAGTGTCAAACAACTGTAGGATGGTCACAAAGCCCTTCTGATAGGAGCACTCTCTTGCCTACTCAACTTGTTTCATGTAATAACGTTGCTTAAACAATGTTCTAGGTAGAAACAAGTTGGGTAGACAGACCTACGCTCATGTCAGAAGGGTTTTGTACTCAACTTACAAAATGCAATTACCAGTAACGAATAAAATCAAGAAGCATGTCAAAGAGATTTGCTCGTTTGAAAAAAGATCTTAACTGTAAATTTTTAAAATATCAAATCAAAACTGCAGTGTCTGGTTCGATGGGAAGTCCATAAAATACCAAAATGTGTGTTATTGTTGTTGTAATTGGAGAAATTTCAAATGGATATAACTTCCGTGAATATGATACGAATTTCATCAAACTTACAGAGTACTAGGACCTTGTGTAAAGCTTCTCAAATACCGAATTTTGTTGGGTTTAAAGACATCCATACGATTTTGTTGGAGAAAATGCAAAACTCGAAGATCATACTATTATTTATATATATACAAAGCTGAACGAATTTTGACTTCGGAGATAATTTTTTATTATTGTACTCAATAACATCTCACTTGGTAACTTTTTTCAAATTTTTTAGATCACACGTGCCCAATCGCGAGAGGAGGAAACACATTTTCCGCGTATTTTCCCCCCTGTGCCCTCACTGAAGCAAAAACTGTCAGTTTAAGAACTGTTTTTATTTGATACTCATATTTTTTCAGGGGCCACTCCCTTGTACCTACTATAATCATCGATTCATGACATCACAAAATTTTTTTCGAACCCTACAATGGTTACAAAGCATTTCTGCTAGGAGCTCTCTCTTGCCTCCTTGTCTTGTTTCACCTATGAGTATTAATTGCAGATACTCATCTTCAGTCATTCATTAAATTGACCAAGTGTTAAAAGCATGTACCTTAAACGTTGGAGTTGGCGAAAAATAACTCAAAATTATTCAATTTTCGCATTTAAGACAGCCACTGCTTTGTTTTACGATCACTGATGCCAATAGCTGAACCAATTCCCAAAGATGTTCATGATACCTATCATTCCTGAAACTTTCATCCAAATCCTAGAAAACCTGTAGTGTCTGAGTCAACAAACAGCACATATTCTTCCATAGTAAAACAGTGCATATTATTCCATAGTAATACAGGAAAACTCAAACCGCTATAACTTCGTTTATTACTAGTTGATCTTTACGAAACTTGCAGCGCAGGTCAATCTTACAAATAGTCATTTGTATACTTTTATTAAATTGAAAGCCCCTAACATTTTATTCGATAAAATGTAAAATCGATAAATCGTACTATTACTAACAAAGTTGAGTGAATTTCAAGTTCTCACGTATATATTGTTGTTGTACTCATTAAGGCCTACATGCATGATTTTTTTCAGATTTTTCGAATGCAAGGTGTCCAATCGCGAGGGGTTTAAATTTGTTTGCCTCCTATCTATTGTTTGAAATTTAATTCGAAGGGCTATACGAGTATGTATCGATCTCGGTAAAAATCAAGACCGTATTTTAGAAGGTTAAACCAAAGAAGAAGCCAAATGAGCTCTGAAATACGTATATGCATTAATAAAACTTTCTATGATTTAAGGAAACAATTGTTATTTTTACTAAGAAAAAGTGTTTAATTTACTCGTAAATACAACCACTTGACCGAGTATTCAAAAAAATTACTTGAGCCTGAATAAAATAGTGGGTGTTATGTGTCTCTGAAAACTTAACATTGTTTCGATAAATTTGAACATTTTTTTATACACGTATTGGATGAAAAATTCAAGCCATCGATTAATAATTTTAGAAAATTTGATTCGAATCCTTCGATATTACCTAGCCCTTCCAGTAGGAGCACTCTTTTAACTTCATCTTCTTCCTAGCACTGCAGCCCGTCTTGGACCTTCGCTTCCTGCAAATAGCTTCTCCAACTGTCTCGGTCAATTGATCGCGTTCTCCAATTTTGAAATCCATGCAACGATGAACTGTCTTCGTCGATCGAGTCAAACCAGCATTTCCTCGGTTTTCCCACTGGTTCTTTGGCAGTTTTTGTTGTTGATATAATCCGCATAGGCTACTACTTCACTCGACTTGAATAGTAGTGTTCCTCGTGTATCGAGAGGTAGCTTCCTTACGCCGCACTCCAGAGTCAAATTGAATAACAATGGAGTCAGCCCATCTCCCTGCTTTAGTCCGATATTTATGTCAAAGGAATCGGTGAGTTGGTTATTGGTGCGTATTTGGGAGGTCGTCGACGTCATTGTCATTTTGGTAAGATGGACTAATTTTTCGAGTACCTGCTTGACTATGAACAATTGATCAGTTGTAGATCTACTTGCTTTAAAACCACCTTGATACTCCCAAATAATACTGTTGGCGTATGATCCGATTAAATTTTCTAAGATCTTTGAAAATATTTTGTGCGCCATATAAATCAGTGGTATGCCTCTATAATTTTCGGACTGTAGCTTGCCACCTGCTATTGTTGGGTTGTCTACGGTTCCAAAGAAACCAACGGGGACTGGTGTTCCTGGTGGGTACCCTATCCACTTAGTAAAAATACCAGGCGGGAACTTGATCGGAAACATTGCGGCTTTGCGATTACTAGATAACAAGGTCAACTCATTGCTGTGAACTTCACCCTGGAGGTAAACTCAGGTACCACGGGAAGCTGATCAGCCCCCATCTTTAGATGGTCAGCTGATTGGTTGCGGCCCTTCGGGAAGTATCGTTATGGCTGTTGGTTAAAAAACAGGTTAGCGTTGACCTTATAGCGTTAAATACAGCTGGGTCTCGTATCTACCAGTACGAAAGTTGAGATTTCCCTCAATGTAAACTGGAATCTCTCTGGGGAGGGGGGGGCAATGATTGGCGCTTCAACCAATCACACTCTAATGGTGACCGTGAGGTTAGGCCTTAAAAGGAAGGTACTCACACAAATCAGATTCGACTATGTAGCTTGCCACCTTTCTTGTGAATAGGGAATATAATTGATTGGCTCCAGTTTTTCGGCATATGTTTTTGTTGCCAAATGTACTGGGTGACTTTGTGAATAACTTTATGATCACTGCTACTACCATTTCTGATAAGCTCCACTGGAATCTCATCGATGCCCGGCGTTTTATTATTCTTTTGGGCTTTAGTGATGGAGTTAACCTCATCCAAAATTGGTGGGGCCAATGGAAGCTCTCCACAGATATTTATAGGCTCCGATGTTCTGGAGCTGTGCGGAGGGTTAAGTAGATTCTTGGAATATGATGTTCATTTTTTTCTTTCTTAACTTATTTTGCATAAAACCGTTGTTTAAACAATGTTCTAGGCAAAAATGGTGTTTATCGAGTGATTCATTATGAGGTTTGGTTTTTAATCTCAAACAAAAGGCATAAAGTTGAGTTCTATAGTAAAAATTAATTATGAGTCAAAAAACCAATCTCTGAAATTTGCTTTTTCAAAATTTTTTTACTAAATTTTGACCGTGACTACACCGTAAATGGTCCATCGTGAAGGTCCAATTTCGATGACGTGTTCATGCATAGCAACCGGTACCTTACGAATGGCACGAGTTAGGTTGGCTTTCAAAGCGTTAATTGAAGCTGGCTTATTCCTGAAGACCAAAGACTTCATGTAACTTCAAACAAAATAATCTGAAGGTGGATCCAGGTTTGGCACAGGTACAGGGAAGAGGAGCACTAAGGATTGCATCTTCGTATCCAACAGTCTCCGACTCAGCGGTGAGAGTGATTGCAGGCGTGATACCTGTCGCCCTCCTTGCTAGAGAGTGCCGCGCTATTTACCTGCGCCGAAACGAGGATGCGAGGGAGTTAGTTGTCCGCAAGGAGAGACAGCGGTCGCTCAACGATTGGCAGCAGTCTTGGGTGAATTGCACGAAGGGAAGGTGGACTGCGCACCGCATCCCGGATGTGAGACCGTGGCCAAATCGAATGCATGGTGAGACCGACTTCTTTCTGACCCAGCTTTTGAGCGGGCACGGGTGTTTTCAGTCTTACCTGCACAAGATCGGTAAATCACAGTCTCCCGATTGTCGGTTTTGCCCAGGGGAGGAGGACAATACCTGTCACACATTTTTTGCGTGTACAAAATGGGTCAGGCTGCGAAGGGAACTCTACAGAGAGACGGGAGAGCTCACCCTGGATAATATAGTTGCAGTGATGCTCGAATCGGTTGACAAATGGAACCAGGTGGCACATTATGCTCGGGCAGTCCTAAAATATAAAAGGGGCTCACAGCAGCCGGGGGCGTTGGGGCTGGGGGATCGCTCTTCTGGCATTTCCTCTTCCCCTCTCCCCTCCCGCTAGGAAAGGGACTCCTCAGCTTGAAGGCGCCCCACGGCGTAACAAAACGAGATCTGGCCCGAAGTAATGTATCAAACGGTTCCAGGGTGGGTTCTCAGTTTGACAGGGGAGGTGTTTAGTGAGTAGTCCAGTTGTGCATGGGAGTTCCACGCTCTGTGCATAAATAGCATTCACCTCCCTACCACAAAAAAAAAGTTGGATCCAGGCGGAAAATTTATTGGGTCAAAATATGAAACCAGGTTCTAAGCAAAATGATTTTCAATAAGCCCATTGCTTCTTACGCTACATGCAAGTACTGCCATCTCGTTGAAACTAAAGTTCATCAATACCACGGGTTTTAATCTCAAGCACCGAAAAATTTATTATCATGATGAGGTAGTGGTCACCATTGACGGTTACGTTCTGATCGGACTCATTTTTAAAGAAATATAGATCGATGATTCTACCGGCCCATAAATCACAGCAAACTGTGAGTTTCTGTGGCTTTAGTGGTTGCTGTTGTAGCTCTTTCGGTTGTTAATCAGCCCAACGGCAATTCTGTTTATTGACGTTTCCATTGAGCCAAAAATGCGCCTCATCAATGAACAAAATTTCGCGATAAAACAGCGGACTTTCATTGGGCTGACTTAGAGCCTTTCACCAAAAACACGATACAAATCTAAGACGCTCGACTTCAATTCTTGCACAAGTTGAACTAAGATCATTACCTTAAATTCGCCAAGTTGTTGCGTACGACACACCATGCTATTCAGAGTGACGCCGATTCGATTCGTCATGGTCTTCAGTCACACCTGCAACTACAGCCGCTATATTCTCTTCACCACATGCTAGATGTGGTCTAATCGGTCGAGTATCATTCAATAATGTCTGCTGGGTTTCCGATTTGCGGATGGTATTGGCTATAGTGGTTTTTCTAGGTCGATGATGCACACCATAACTTCCTCTAAGAGCACGAACAACATTTCTCACAGAACGCTGATTTTCGTAAGACAGCTGAACAATTTGTATCCGTTTTTGCGATGTAAGTCTTTCCATGATAATTTGTAAAACTTGTAAAACAATACTGAATAACATTGCAATAAAGTTTGACAGGAGTCACGTTAGACCTGTCAAAAAAGCCTATCACAATTCAAACCTCATGTTATTTCCTTTTCAAATAAATGCATCGATGTTTCTATAAGGCATCCTAAAATGAAGTGTAAAACGAATTTTTACTGATTCTACTGAGTTAGATTAGAAAAGTTGAAAGATAGATTATAAATTTTTGATTAAAAAAAGCGCAATTAAGAGGAGCGAATCAAAAACACATTTAACGCTACAAATGCTAGACGTAGAATCCCTCTTCATTAAAGCATTTATTTCGGGCATAAGTCATTTATTAAAGCATTAAGTTGAAAATTATTCAAAAATAATCTGATGCCCACAGGGAAAGTTCTATGAAATTCAAACATCCGATTTTGGAAGATGGATAAATATTTCAAGATGCTTTTATTTATCTGCCTACTGCCACTGATACAACGATAATCTGTTTGCAATTCTAATTGGCCATGGCTACTAAAATAATTTACAACTACCCAATTGCCCGGGAGATATTTTCCAAGATTATACAACAAACCAACTTCCGTTCAAATACAAATTACCTTTCTTACTTTATACACGAGAACAAGCCCAGTCCTCAGCTTAGCGCCTTCTAGTCGCAAGAAATGAAGAAGGATGGAGTTTTTCATCATGCCCACTGATCCTTACCACACAAATCCTTGAAATTTCCCATGGCAAATTCCTAATCCTCGAGTCAGTGATAATTAAGAAAATGATCCATCTCATTGCCAAAACAAATAATATACATCCACCATTGTAATTAATACCATTCGATTTATTTGGTTCAATGTTACTAACACAGGGAATGGGAGAGTGGTTGATAAACATCCTGCATGGTAACAATCTGCGCTGGCTTGTGAAGCTTCAGCAATAATAGCAATAGCAAAGCGCACGAGGAATGTTGCGTTGCGTATTGAAGAGTACACTTGTCTTGTTTGTTGGTTCTATCGATGTCAGCATATGTGAAAACGCGTAGGTATCGATTAGTATGATTGCGAACGAGACGAAAACAATATATTGCCATCAGCATTTTTCGGCATATCACGCTTAATCCATTTTTCTTGGACATGTTGACGACGCCAAGGACGACTATCATGATGAAGCCAGTCAGGACTTGGGGACTATAAAAGCAACTATCACGTACGGTGAACTCGATGATACCGATTTTGCTAAAATCAAATGGTGAGTGAAATGGATTGCGATTTATAACGAAGGATGTTGGCGTACAGGGAAAATATTTTGCTAAGCGAGGGAAAATGCAGTTATTCTTCTCACCATCGGTGGCTCGTTATTATGACGTGTGTGAAAGTTTACTATAATGAGGCACTGCTGGTTGTTATCATATCAGCTCAAGATGGAAAATGATAAAATTCGGTTTTGGGTCTGACCTTAAACATTTTCGATTGAAATTTCGACCCGAACTTGGTTGACTGTAGGTAATTTGCATTTTATGCGGAGATATGTGAATTGTGATAAGCTGATCACGAAATGAAGATTTTGGTAATAATGTCAATACTTACCGAGCATTTACTTTTGTTGAGAGCATATCTGAAAAGGAAATATAAATCTGTTAGTCTTCTTTGAGCTTCGGATAAATCAGAATTATATTTTTTAATATGTTTAAATTCTTTCAACTTTTGGTTTCACGCAAAATATTGTATAACAAATGACTAATATCGACTTTCAAATCAAATTACACCACGTAGTAATAAATACAAACAAAACTCTATTCAATATATTCTATCCTGTTCACTTTGCTTTTCAAATTAATTATAAAATTAGTTCTCATTGCATATCAGCCCACTTTATTTGCAGGAAAATATTTTTCAAATGACGACTAACCCGTATCAATTATTATTTTCAATTAAATGAAAATTTCATTTTCAACGGTGAATATTCGCAATCCATGTCAAAATTGGTTGTATTCTCCAGAATTTTTCAGTACTTTCCAAATGGCATGTCATCAAAATAAATAATTGAAAAGAATTTTAATTAAGTTTATAATAAATGCTACTAAACGGAATATTTCAATTAAACTCATAGCATATACATATGTATGTAGATTCCAATAGTAAATTGATATACAATTTATAGGGGTTCACAACTTCTAATAAACACATTACAGGTGAATTTTTTTTGATTGTTTTAATTTAAATTGAACAGCACAGATTTAGTCAATTCTGAATACTAAAGCAAATAAAAATAATTTTTTCCTTTTAAAATTGGATATTTATTTTGTGTAAAACGCGTTTTCGACTACTATTTGTAGTCTTCTTCAGTACGATGAACAATTTCAATTTTAGGTATTCTATTTATACATGTGGCGTTTAATTATTCTAATGCTATTTGAATTGATTTTACTATCCCTTATTACTCTACTCTATTTTATTACATTAAACAAGACTGAGTTACAATTTCCTTGATCAGTATTCATTCTTAGTGCGTCAGGTACCTGCATGATTTTCAATGATTCAATAGCGTCCAGATGCCATGGGTTTTCCACTCGTCTTATCATCATCACATTTTCGTCGCTGATGGGGTGGTTTTCTTCGATCATATGCTTTGCGACTGTTGATCTGATCACTGTGCCAGGATTCCTCCGGGCAATATCCGCTTCCCTAAAGTGCTCTCTCGCTCTTATCGGGATCAAACGTTTCGTTTGTCCGACGTAAATTTTCGAGCAATCTTTGCATGTTATTTGATACACTCCACTCGATTCACCAAATGATTTGGGGTCCTTAGCTGATCCTAGCTTTGATTTTAAGGTATTATTCCGGTTTGTTGCGATGATGTCAAATCCGTTTTGTTTCATTATTTTTCCAATGTTCCTAGAAAAGAAAGAATTAGTTATACTTACGCGCCTTAAATCTTCTGATTGTTGAGTTAGTGTCGTTAACTTTTTTCTTTTCATCCTTGCTTCCTTTTTCCTAATGATTTGCTCAATCGTTGTCGGTTCAAATCCATTTATTATTGCGGTTTGTAGTATGAAGGACTTTTCTTTTTCGAATCTTTCTTCATTCAATGGTACTGTCAAGAGCCGGTGGATCATTGAATGGTATGCCGCCATTTTGTGCGCGTAGCTATGGAAGGAATCATGCGTGATTGTACGTAGTGTACTCGTTGGTTTGCGGTGAATATCGAATTCTAATATCCCATTATTTCTGCTGATTTTAATGTCCAAGAACGGTATTTCATTATCTTCCTCTATTTCCATTGTGAAACTAATTCTTGGGTGGATTTCATTAATTTTCCGAAATGTATTTTCCAGCTCCTCCTTTGAAATAATTGCAAATATGTCGTCGACGTATCGAAACCAAAATCGTGGCATCAAGCCTTCTTGCTCAATTATTTCTTCTTTTCGCGCCATAAATATCTCACTTATTAGTGGTGAAAGTGGATTGCCCATTGCAACTCCCGATTTGTTTTTGAAATATCTATTTCGAAACATGAAATAGTTTTCTTGTATACATATTGTTGCTAGTTTCACGTAGCACTTCATTTTTTCTCTCCACTCTTTAGTATGGTCAATTTTCAGCAGCCATACTTGGAACAGATGTACTCGTATTGTTTCTTTTACTGGGACACTAGGGAATAATGATTTCGTGTTGAATGAAACCATTATCTCATCTTGGCGTATATTTTTGATCTTGCTAAGTTTATCTATCACTTCTTCTGAGTTTAATACTATCTGGCTCATCTTCGTTTTTAATGTTTGATTTCCGTAGTTAGCCATTTTGCTACATTATACTATATGTTGGAGAGTTTGAGTCCGCTATAATTTCTCGAACTTCAAATTTAAAATATCGAATTTGAGTATCGGGTCAAATGATACACTTAAGTCTTGAAACGTACTCATTGTTAGGAGGGGAGCATCACTCAAAGTATAATTAAAAACAATGAGAGATAACTTACGTGTAAAGGTCATTTTGGGGAATTTGAAAATTTTGAGGGCAGTTGCTTAATGCGGTAAAGTCTTGTTGGAGAAAGAAATAGTCCTGCAAGGATTTGATTTCACGGAAAACCTTAAAAACGTCTGCAAAAAGAAGACAAGGTGATCTTATTACAGACAAAAGGCCATTGACCAACAATAAAAACAGAAGGGGCCAAGAATTGCAGAACACCAGATTAAAGGAAGGATGGCAAGAAGCTAGTACTAAGAAGACATACAGGGCATGCACGTAAAGACAGATAGGAAGACATCCATGAGAGAAGGACTTCAGTAATTCCGTAAGAGCTCAATTTATAGCATAAAAGGGAATCGTTCACAGTGTCAAAGGCTTTAGTAAAGTCGATAAAGATGATAACTACTTAATGTTGATTATCTAAAGCATTTGCAATGTAATCAGCAAATCCAATTAAACAAGTGGTTGTTGATCGACCCTTGAGGAAAATATGTTGTTGAAATGTTATCATTGGCCTCAGTATACCAGACAAATGGTTGTGAACCAGGCGCTCTAGTAACTTTGGAAAGCAAGACAACAGGCATATGAGGCAATAATTAGTTACGAATGAAGGGTCACCACTATTGAAAATCGGGACAATTTTTGCTTCTTTCCAAAAAGAGGGAAAGTTTTAAGAACAAAGACAGTTAAAGAGGCGGGATAGGGAAACACTTAAAGAGGATGCAAGTCAGTTAACAAATATGTTGGGCAGTCCATCTGGACCAGGACTTATATTGGGATCTAAGGAATTGATTAAGTATTCAACTTCTGTGTTATCCATAGAGAGAATGAAGGAATGGAGGGTGATTTTTAGATTTTTTCTTGAAGAGATTAGTCACGCAGACACAGAGAAGGTCGAAGAAAAGAACCAAGCAAACAAACCGAAATTGTTGAAGAGTTGAAGCCACAACATGATCCTAATGAATAGTATGAGGCATGCCACGCAAAGATATAAAAGATCTAATATAAAACCAGAAAGGCTTTACAAAGAGCTCTACGTTTTGAGTGCCAATTTTTCTCTGCAGTAGCCTTTAACTGAGCAAACGTCAACCAAGCTTTCTGAGTACGAGTATATTTAAAGCGGTGGAGACCTATGTCCTTCTCTTTTAAAGCTCTTAGAACTCGCTGAATAAGCTAAGGTTTATCTTTGGCTTTACGGCTTTGTTTGAGTTGTGTTAGCAAGTTATTAAGGTAAGTAGAAAATTTATTTGTGGCATTCTCACAGCCAACGTCTTCAAAAAAGAAGATCAATGAATTGATTGACGGCTCGCGGGTATAGCGTCAAAGTCATTTTTGAAGAAGTTAAGCTTAAAAGATGGATTATGTCTCTCGAACTCAATAGCTTTGACGTGAACATCAATAGACGATGGTGGATGATGCAGGTCCATTGGTACAAAAAGGGTACAAGTGGGTGTATAAAAGGTCAAGATGTCGGCCGCTTTGGTTCCAGATGAAGTTGTACTGTAAAAGAGAACAATGAGACATAAAAGAAGATGCCGACATGGGAAAACTATCAGTTGATGAGAGAGCCAAAGTGCAATATCATTAATAATCCATTCTTTTCTCTCAAAATTAAAATCGCCACAAAGCAGTATATAAGAAATCGGGTGATGTGCCAAAATGTAAGAAGAGTAATCAGAGTTTCATAAGTGACTAGGGAGGATTTACAGGTCATATATACCGCAGATACTAATAATGTTATAAATTTTGTTTACAAACTATTATTAACCTATTTACGCCCACAGAAATCGCTCCTTACATAGGAAACACCTGCAACCTTTAGTCCAAAGAAAGGAAACATTTGACAGAAGCTTTCTTTTTAAAAAGTTATAATTATTCAAATCATATTATAATTGTACAACTTAAACCTCAAATATCATGACAATTTATCAAATTATGTTAATAGGTCATTCCAACGTAAGCGGGTGGACGATGGGGCCGTTTACTGGACTGGACTACCTCTGTCCGTGGTCGTAACCAGTACTTATGGCTGGGACGGTGCCTGGTCTTTGAAATGGGCCCGCTCTTCTAGAGTGACGGCGATCGAGGCTAGTTGAAGGAGCTCCGCCACCTGTTTGTCGATTTTTCTCCACAGGCCACCCCCTGTGGCCTTGATCCTGTATCGCGGGGATGCCTCTGGTGTCACGTTTGCGCTGGATATTACTTGGCGGCGTGCTCGGTAGTCTTGCAGTGTCAGGGGCCGAGGTGCAGCAGGGGGATTTTGGCGAAGCGCTCCTTCCAGTTTTGGTTTGGGGAAAAGTCCTCACTTCCGCGGATTTAGACGTTCAAATGAAGTGGGCCGCGGCGGTTCTTGTTGATAAATGGAGCCTGTAAAGAGTTCAAGAGAAAGTGAGGAAAATTTCAGGATGTTGAAGCCTAGAGCAGAACTTTTGCTCAAAGGTTCCTTACCATCAGCGGGCTTGTTAAAAGCCTAAATGCCCCTTTGGCGAACATCGTCGAGGTCTTTCTGGAGGAGGTACAGCCTGAGTTCCACTCGGAAAGACCGCTGTTGACCTGCCCTGGAGGGTATTGAGCGGCCTCAGTTCAACTTAAGTAGGGTTTTCTGTTGAGGGATCTCGTAACCTTGGAAGGCACGCGAGCAGTCTGAGTTTGATCTAGGTCGTACGAGTCCTGTTGTTCAACCTTGGAAGGCGCTTAGGCCGCTTGAATTCTACGAGGGTTCATCTTCGGGCATTCCTGGAAGGCTTGCTAAAGCCTGAGTCCCACTCTGGATGCGTCTGGCGACGAAATGCGATTCTTCAGGCACGTCATGGACTTTTATTGAAATTAATTACCGATTAGGCAGCTTTTACCATAGCCAATACCCGGTACGGTGATGGGGCAAAATGATGACGGACGAATTTTCGTGCACTAACCTCGGTTCCATCGATGAGGTAGTTAATCAAAAGAAACGCTGTTCCTACGAAGTGCTGTCAGCGTATTATTTACTTTCATGGAATGCTATTTATATATCAAAAACGTACAATGCTGTTAGTGCTATTTGTATATCAAAGATGCACAATGCTGTTAGTGCATTTTTAACACATTTTTCCATATCGTTTCGCATACGACAAAACATCAATAGCATGGCTCAGGTTTCTAGGGTTCACTAGCCTTGTCGATGTAGGTGTAGGTCTTAAGGAGTATGATGTATCTTTTATTGTTGATGGTGTTCCCCTATGTCAACATGATTTAGTTTAGTTACGCATATGTTTCAAAAAAATGCTATTTCAGCATTTCAGTTACTTCTAATTAAGTATACGGGAACGTATACAAGAGTGCTTGGATTTAACTCATCATGAATGGATTTCCTTGATCTTGACGTAGCAGGTGAAGGTTGCGAGAAAGATAATTGTTTATGTTTGACATCATGTAATTTCTTTGAGTTGTCAATAGTTGTATTTATGTTAGTTGTCACTTAGATTGCTACTGCTTTAATGGGTCACTTATGGAACTACTGATTCCGTTATCTATTGAGCTATTTTAATTGTTATTCATTGATTATTGTATAAAATGCAATTCTATTGATAGTGTCAGTTAATGTTACTTTGGTTGTGCGGTTATCACTTGGCTATGCTATTGCTGTTCTGTTGATAGTGTTAGTTACTTAAGTAATATACTACAGGGCTTTCCAATAAGAGGTGTTATTTTTATATTAAAAGACAAATGCTATTTTTAATACAAATGATCAACTGTTTCCTTCAATATAAAGGAAAAGGTATGCCATTAATAGTGAAAAATAATACTAGGCAAATGATCACCACGACCACGCTTACAGGACCATATCCTTTTCATGAAATTTTCCATAACTAAATCACAAAGTGGCTGCCCTTCGTACTCGATAGCCTAACGAATTCCATTTTTGAGGTCTTGAATTGACGCTGGGCTATTTCTGGAAACCTTTATTTTCACTTGGCCTCAAAGGAAGAAGTCACAAGGTCTTAAATTACAACGTCTCATGAGTGACGTGCACGGGTTTTATTCTTCACAGTTTTTATTAAAAACATAGGTTTTACTTGGCACATGTCTAAAACAACAGCTTCAAAAGTGGCATCTACCGGAGTGGCGGGCTATTCAAAATAACACCTCTTATTGGAAAACCCTTTAGTTGTTTTATGAATAAAAATTAAAATTTGTTGCTTATGGCTCATTCTTAGACTATCACAAAATTTAATCAAGTACGGCTCGGTATTACATAGGTTTAAATCTTACGAAATTTCGTATGGTAATGTACAGAGTGAGCAACACTATGAAACCTCAATGTTCACCCGTAACAACTTATATCGATCCTTTTCAATCAGTCGTCATAGTATTTTCTTGTCTCAACTCTAATTATCTCATCTGCTACTCCTCTGAGATTTTCATAGTGTTCTCTCTTCATTCTAGTTTTTCTACATAAATACTGTTTGCATACATGATTCTTTTTGTCTGACGCATTCTGGCACTATTCACCGAACCAATCATTTCTTTTGCATCGTTCGTTTTTGGTAAACTGCCTTCTCTTGTTTTTCGTTAGGATGCAACCATACCGTCCCAAAATACAATGATAAAATTTAACTTTGAACTAATCCATTTGTTCCCAGTGTTGTGTTCACACAACGCAAAAAGTGTGTTTACAAGTTTGAAGAGGCTTGTTTTGTTATGATTCATATACGTGCAGATTCATTCTCAGTTCTAATCCAGCCGTTCAAAAGTTTAGATAACTTCAAAGGTGTTTTTCATTAAAAATTCTATTTTGTTTCGCAATTCGGAAAATCAGTATTTTTCGTTCTGATACGAGCTCAAGCAAAGAGAGGTAAGGTGCAAATAATATTATTGCCACATTGATATTTTATAATGAATTTGTGAAATTAGATGTGATTGCATAGTTCCTACTAAAAGTTGTGCCAGTTTTCTTTGAATTTTCTACAAAATTCTTTGTTGAATTCAAAAAATATGAAAATGTTGCGCCAACGCAACACTGGGTACCCCTTATGTAAAACCCGTTGCATTTGGGCAAGATTCTTCTTCTGCTTCTTCTTAGCACTACAGCCCCTTTCGGGGTTTCGCTTCCTGCAAACAGCGCCTCTAACTGTCTCAGTCCGTTGACCGCGTCCTCCAATTCCGAAATCCGAGCAGCGATGAACTGTCTTCGTCAACTGAGTCAGACCAGCGTTTCTTCGGTTTCTCCACTGGCCGCCAGCCTTCAGTTCTCCCAACGAATACCTTCTTGGGTATCCGTTGTTTGTCCATACGATTTATGTGTCCAGCCCATTGCAGCTTCCGCAGTCTTACAATCGTTGAGACCTCCGAATTGTCGAAAATTTCACACAGCTCATGGTTGCATCGAATTCGCCATTGGTCCCCATCTAGCTTCGCTCCAATTATTCGCCTCAGGACCCGTCGCTCAAAAGCATTCAATATATTTTCGGATGCGTCAGTTAGGGTCCATGTTTCACAGCCATAGCGTAACACAGGTATTGTCACTGATTTGTATACTTGGAGCTTTGTTTTCCTGTATATGCAGCTGGCCTTTAAGATCGTCAATACTGAATAAAATATTTTATTTGCGAGCTGTATTCTTCGGCGTATTTTGTCTCTTTCATTGGCGCCTAAATACAAAAATTCACTAACATTCTCGATACTTTATTCATTATTTGAGGTATTTTTCCTCGACTGCATTATGAACTTTGTTTTATTTTCGTTGATTCATAGCTCTACTAGTTTTGCTTAGACGTCAAGTTTCAGGAAGAGTTTTTGGCAGTTGTTAATGACCGTGACAGAATATTGATGTCGTCTGCATCGGCCACTACTTGGCTCGACATGTATAGTAATGTACCTCGCGTATCGATAGGTAGCTTCCGTATGACGTACTCCAGAGCCAAATTGAATAGCAATTGGGCCAGTCTATCTCCCTGCTTTAGTCCGATATTTGTGTCAAAGGCATCGGTGAGTTGGTTATTGATGCGGACTTGGGAGGTTGTCGACGCTATTGATATTTTGGTAAGACGGCCTAATTTGGCTGGGATGTTAAAACCAAGCATTAGTACAGTACGTTACGATCAATACTGTCGTATGCTTGATTGAACTCAATGAAAATTTGGTGTACGTCTATGTTGAACTCCCAGCATTTTTCAAGTACCTGCTTGACAGTGAACAATTGGTCTGTTGTTGATCTATCTGCCCTAAAACTACCTTGATACTCCCTAATAATACCATTGACGTATAATCCGATTTTATGTTCTAAGATTTTAGAAAATATTTTGTACGCTGTACAAAGTAGTGATATGCCTCTATAATTTTCGCACTGTAGCTTGTCACCTTTTTTGTGGATAGGGAATATAATTGCTTGGCTTCACTCTTTTGGCATATGTTCTTGTTGCCAAATGTACTGGATGACTTTGTGAATACCTTGATGAACACTACTGCCACGATATTTGAAGAGCTCCACGGGAATTTCATCGATGCCAGATGCTTTATCATTCTTTTGCGCTTTGATGATGGAACAAACTTCATCCAGAGTTGGTGGGACCAATTGAAGCTCTCCGCAGACATCTATAGGCTCCGATGTTCTGGAGCTGTGCGGTGGATTAAGTGTTTGGGTAACATTGGGCACCCAATATTGTGCAAGTAGTAAGGTTTTACGTACTAGTTTTGAAATATAAATGTATTGACATGGCAATATATTTAATGTCAGATCACTTACGCTCAACGAAATTTTGGACGAGCTTGTAAAGCCTCTGTCTGAACTTGAAATAGATGACGAAAATCTACCATTGAATCCAAAAAACACATAACTGTGTTCATATTTCCTCCAGATAACGAAGGTTTGACTGATGAAGATTCAAAATTTACCTGGAAGACAAATGGCTTCTTCAGCAATAGTTAATACAACGAAACCTATTCAAGATAATATAAAAGGAAAGAACAAAAAATGTAGAGAAATGAAGGAAGTTAGTCGACTTTATGTAAACCTTCTGCTTCCGATATTCCCAGAAGTCCATTTGAAATCTTCCAATTGTTTCCTGATGAGGATTTGATTCAACTTTCAAATGAATCTATCAAATATGCACAGCAAAGAGAAGTTTTCGATTGAAACAGACGAAATGAAAATATTTCATAGGAATTCTTTTTCTATCTGGGTATAACAGCATTTCACGACGCAGATTGTATTGCTCTAATGAATCAGACCAGCGTTGCCAGATTTTTTTTCCAAGTCGGGATTTAGGAAATTTTTGAGTGAAAAAAGCGGGATTCTTTCTTCGAAAGCGGGAAATAGTAAGAAAACGTATACAATTAAAAGTTTTTGAATTTATTTCTTTTTATTGGAGTTCTAATTACGTTTACGTGACAATAGATAGTACAAATATCCATAGCAAATGTACTTTAATAAAAATATGATATTTTAAATCAGATTCACCCTATCGTTAAATAGTTGTCTTATTCATCTTCTCAATAAAAAAAAAATAAAATAAAATAAAAACAGAAATCAAAATCAAAAAAATTTTATTCCTTAGAAAAATATGGCGTTTCGAATAACAGTCTGAGAAGTGAGTGTTATAAATTGCAACTTATAATAGGAGATTAATTATTTATAAGAATTACTTATTCATTATATTTCTGTGAGGATTTAACTTCTTTTAAAGTATCCTTTTTCTCTTTAATAAAGATGAAGAACTCTTCACAGGATAGCTGTAGATTAAACTGGATGAGTAATTCAGCTTTCATTAAATTTACGGAGCATTTATTTCTAGCATCTGACCATTCTAAATTCATCGGGGAAAAACGCCTTCAGTTTAAACATATTCCTGGTATCTTTTCTTGGAAACTGTTGAAAGAGCTGGTGCAATTTCTGTGCGGTGGTGGTAGTGGTGTCTTTACAACTTCCCACTAATACGTCCAAGGATAATTTCAACAAGTTAAATTCTTCTTATTGGTTATCTACCGAAATATTGCCTGTCAATTTTTTTAAAGCTACAGCATTTTCAATCTGGTCGAAACTAATTTCACTTTCCAGTTTTATGAATTTAAGTCTAAAAAAAATATTTTCATCTAAAAATTAGAACGTTTCTCTATATATTGTTGGCAATTAGTGTTAAAAAATTTTGAAGTCTTCGATGGCTTTGATCCGTTCAGATTCAACTAATTTATTTAAAATATGTTTCATCTGGTAGCCGAAAAACCCATCCTTTAGCCTTTGAGTCAATCTTGAGCGGAAGAGGCATAATGACTCATGCATTTCTGTTATGACAATATCATTTCCCTGAGACTCTTTTATTAATGTACCAAAAGCACTTATCACATTATGAACAAAATGCAAGTAGGCTAGAATTTTCGTTTCCTCTCCTTGCGAGTAAAAAGTCTTTTCAATGGCTTTCGCACATAATTTTTGTTTATCAAAGTAGTTTTTCAAAGCAGGCCAAACCTTGATTACTCTTTCAACAGCAGGACAGAGCGACAGAAATCTTGTATTTACGTGACGTAATAATTCGACCCACTCTATTTCTGTAGTTTCAAATATCTCCACCAACTCCGCACGACGTTTAGCTGAATGTGAGAAATGGCCGTATATTTTTAAGATGATAGCTTCTACATCGATGTCTAATCTATCACATGCAAAATTGCTCATGTTATGAGAGATGTGAACTGAACAGTTAGCTTTTAATATTTTTTTCGTTTTTGGCAATAAGATTCATGAAAACAGAATGATTTGAACCAAAGTTTACATTTGCATTGTCAGCACCATATGATGTTACTTGCGATAATTTTAAGTTAAGTTTATCCAATGTTTCAAAAAGTACCTTTGTTATTTGGTCGGCAGTTTCGTCATTAGTCTCTACAAAATCTATTAATTTGTTCTGTATTCCTTTGTCCAAACTGAAATATCACACATATATTGGAAACATTTTCCGTTTTCCTTTATTGCTGGCATCCGTAGGAATCGAGAAAAATAAATCTTCTTTTAAGTTTTGAATTACGTCCTTCAAAGATTCTTTTGCCAATACTTCACAAACTATTGCTTCACTCTTTGTCCTACCACACTTAACATTCTTCGCTACCTTAGAACCGGCGTACATGAGAGGTAATAACTTTTGAAAACAATCCATACTATTATAGCTTAACGAATGTTTAACGGTGTGATATATAGAAGTCATTTCTGCAGCTGATGTCTTGTACATAATATCATCGTGATCACGATCAGATGTGGAAGTACCTGGTGCCTGGAAATAGCTAGCTATGTTTCTTGCAGCGCGAAAACTAGTGACCTTCGAGTGTCTACTGGTTTTTGAATGCTTCACTACGTCGTTTAATCAGCCATTAGAAATAGTAAACTCTTTTTTACACAGTCTACAGTAAGCTTTATATTCATCCAACGTCACAATACACAACCAATTATAATCATTCTGCCGATTTGTACTATATTTCGTGAGGCGATGTTTTCCTTGTTTGACTTTTTTCTTGGGTGTAATGTCTTCCGGTTCCGAGTAATCCGAAACATCACTATCGGTTTCATTCATCTTTAAATGATTTAAATAAGTAAACACCAGTAACTTACGAACAAGAACAGGTAGAAAACTGTAACTTTTGTTTTCTTAATGTAATTACATCGAATTACGCACGCACCGCAACTCAGTATTTACTCACTCCCTGATTTCCAAGCATTTAAACAAATGGTATACGTTGTTCCTTCGGATCGTCCGTAATCGTGCGTTCTCGCGAAACAGAAATTTATAATTAAATGGGCTTTTTCAGACGCAGCGTTAAAAGTGAGCGTTAAACAGGTTATATGGGCAAGAAGAGTGAGAGGCATTGAGGGAACCTGATGGTAAAAACATGCCAACATTTTGTAGGGTGAACGAGCGTAACGCACATACACAAACGCATTTTCTTGATCATTTGGTGGGGGAAATTTTATACAAACGACGTAATCATTCCGAATTGAACATTCGATGAAGAAGGTAGTCGTCATGAAACGATTGCCTTTCTTTAATTTGCGTGCAAAAATGGATGCGTGGATGCGAGAAGCTACGCGTTATTTAATAAATTTATAAAAGCGGAGGCCATGTTCAATTTCAGGAAACAACACGACGAATATATCGATTTCAATAAAGTTAAATTGCCTATTGTAAATCCATAGAAAATTAACAGTACGCATAATCTTTATAGAATCGCATTATAATATGTATGTCAGTTGACAACACAACAAGAAAAATATGCGACTTAAAAGCATATTCAAATTTGGAATATATTTTTCAGAAAGCGGAAAAACACGGAGGTTCTAATAAATCCAATAGAAGTTTGAATCGACAAACTTTAACAATCATAAAATACATTTTTCATTCCAGTTTTTGCCACCCCGTGCGCAATTTAAGGCTAAAACATCAATTCTCACTCGCTTATCTCTCCGTCTTCGCTTTCATGTTGTCCGCACGACGTTTAACGATCAAATGACCCTTTTGACACATACACTCGCAAGACGTGTATCGTATACAAAAATAGGTTGGCTGAACTATGCAACGTGTAAACATAAGGGCGTAAGCGCGAAACCTGTTTGGATATGGGTTTTTACCATTCCCGTGTGAAAGAGCCCAATGAGAATAAGAAAAGAGCGAAAGAGAAAAATAAGATATTACAGTCACACGCACCGATTGTGTGGCGCACCCCTCTCTCTCGCGCACTTATCGTCATTACGCGCCAGGCAGACGGCCAGTCCACACTTCTCTGTGCTACCCACCCGTGCTTTCTCAGTACGCTGCACGCACAGTCGAGTTATTCCCGAAAAATGGGACTGAGCCTGTCCCGCGCGGGACATTAAATTTTTGTTTAAAAATCGGGACGTCCCGCCAAAATTGGGACGTCTGGCATCGCTGAATCAGACTCAAGAAATGAGCACATCATCAACTCAATGCGCTATCATCGCTTTGATGGGATAATGAAGTATATCCATCTTGCAGATAACCCTCTAATATCTAAAAGAGACAAGTTTTCCAAAAAACGACAACTCTCAGACTGCTTAAATAAAAAAATTTTAACTTTAGGAAATGCTTTTGGACAGAGCAGCATTTCAATTGACAAATCAACGGTACCATGTTATGGTAGACATTCGACAAAGGAATTTATACTTTGGGGATAAAAATCTTGCATCGCTGCATCTTCGTTTGGCTACGTGTATACTGCGGACTGTTACCAAGGTAAAACAAAGGACGAAGTATCTACTAAATATAAAGCTGAATTTGGTTTGGCAGGAGAAGTTGTGCTAACATTTTTAGATAAGATAGAAAGCGAATATACTAGACAGAAACTATCACTCAGCCTTGACGACTTCTTTACTTCACTGAGACTGATAGAGGAAACAGGGAAAAGGGGGCATTAGCAACAGGAACCATTAGAGCCAACAGGCTAGAAAACTACCCAATATTTGATATTAAAATTTTCAAGAAAAAGTTAAGAGGTTCACAGGAATATTTTCTGGATGACAAGAATAACATAATTCTTGCTAGGCGGATTGACAATGGAGTTGTTCCAATTTCTTCCAATGAATTTTGCATTTTTCCTCAAAACAAGGTGGAAAGATATTCAACGGCGGAAAAGAAAAAGTTTTAGTTCCCATTCCTGAAGTTTTCACTATGTACAGTAAGTACATGGGTGGAGTAGATCAGCTTGACGAAAATATATCTTTGCATCGTATTCACATTTGTGGGAATAAATTGTATTTTTCATTATTCAGCTACCTGTTAAATACCTGCATGAATCACACCTGGCTATTTGCCAGGCAAGGTGGATACACGGACGATTTACTGACGTTTACAGGATCAGTCATCCAGCACATGCTAAAAAAATATGGAAGTATGCCGAAAACCCCAGAAAAGACTAGGTCCCTCACTAATATGGATTCCGTTACTCGGTATGACAATATCGGACACGTTATTGCTGAAAGTGCAGGCAAGCAACGAAAAAGATGTGCTCAGTGCATGAGTCAGAAAAGTTTTATTTGTAATAAGTGTGGAGTTCATTCACGCCAAAAATGCACAATTGATTTTCATAAAATAAGTTCAAATTAGAATTTTTACATATCAACTCATTTTTATTTGTGTCAAGGGGTAACACCACAGTAACCGGTTCAAAAAATCCATTTTTTTAAAGCTCTAAACGAACCTTTATATATTCAAAAACAGTAATATACTACAATAGTTATATAGCTGAAAAAAAACTTTATAACGTCAAATTCTCGATTTTCCAGCAACGTCTACAGAACGCGCTTGTTGTCATCTCTTATATACGAGTATCAGCGTTATTGGGTGAAATGATGATTGGGCCTGTTACCTTTAGACTCACCAGATGCGTCAGACTTAGGCAGATGTGGCCGTTATTTATAATATACGTGTATGTGTATGATATTAGTAGCTTGGTACGACTGTTGTTTGTCACATCGTTCGCGCGCTCCGATTTTTGTAACCGTTATTTCTTTATTTAGTATAAATAAAATATATATTTTGTGTTATTTTATCGATAAGAGTTCTTATAAAGACAAAAAATCCACAAAGGTGGCGCCTTCGAATGAGAATAGACCAAAGAAATCGAGAAATCGACCGCTAAATCACTACAAAATGGAAAAACCAAGTTTCAAGAGAGCTGACACATCATCTGAAAAATTATCTACGACCAATCTGGGTGAGTTTAAAATAGAAGGATTTAGTTATTGAATTTTGGAATTTTCAACTGTGTTCTCCGCTTTATCACAATTGGTAGTGTGTAAAACCTGTAAATCGAAAGTGAAAAACGTGGATTAGTTTCAAACTTATGATTTCCTGTAAAAGCTGTAATGAAATAAACATTCCTAGTTGTCTGTGTATTCAAAACGCATGTAAAATAAATTGGAGGCTTATTCTTTCTATGCAACTGCTTGGGATAGGACTGAATGGCATAATCAAATTCTGTGCATTTATGGATCTCCCGCGACCAGTGTTTCAGTCTTTGTACGATAAAGTGGTAGATAAAATAAATTTTCATGCAAAGAATGTTTGTGATCAAATTGTTGGTAAAACAAGGTGACGAGCAAGGTCATATCAATCGTATAACGGTATCTGGTGATGCTTTCCCAATAAAATTAAAACTTGCTTTTGACTGGCTCGTAAAAAATTATTTAAACTTTTTGAAACTGACGTGAAAAATTAATGACAGGAGCGATTTTAAACACGTCTACACGCAACGAGTGCTAGACGTAGAATCGTTACAGATCCGCCTGCACATTATGAATGCTAGAGGTAGAAGGCGGCAGTTGTCTTGCGCTAAAAATATCAAACTAAGTGTCATTTCATCGAATTTGTATGCAAAGTATATCATGTAAATAATTTATTGTGTATAACAGAAATATGAGAACTATAACGAACCATTCTCATTAAATTAACTACTTTATACAGTTGATTATGCAGTCAAAACAGACCCATTCATTACAGCTCAGGAACTTTTATTTACATAAAATATCAACAACATAATATCATATGATATATTTAAATAACGTGACTCGTAAACGTGCCCTAAACCATTAACATCGGGCAAAAATTAATCCGAGTCAAAAGGAATAAATGGGAACTAAAAATAACAATGAAATCCACATAACCTCCAACAAAGTACATATTTCATGCATGTAACGGCTAAATCAAACACTCGAAAAGGCTCACAAAGTATCAGGACATAATCGCAATAGACAAAGCATGATTTATACGAAAACACTCAACTCTCGTCCTGCTGAGTTCTAACTCATTGAAATTATCGCAGCGATAACAACACTCGACGGTGGACAGGTACAAAGTGGATTTAAGGGAAAGTTGTCATGCGATTTATCATGGCCCCTTACAATTAGCGCTAAACGGGCAAAATCATCAACACGCGAATTTCCACTTTAACAAACAACGTATAATGCATAGCGGCAACGGGAAATGGTAAATATATGAAAATATGGAAAAGCGTGCCCGGGAACAACGACCCAACTATTGTATAATCCAACAATGATTTAATATTGTCATAAATATGCAAATGAGCTGGAGCTTTGTTTCATCCTTCATAGCGAGCGAAAAAAAAAGTCGTCAAAAATTATGAGACTTGAGTGTATACGCAATTCATTCTAATGTTCCGCGAACTAGTAGCAATGAGGATAGCACAGGACGCGAAGTGGTTGCACGAAGATATAATTTATTAGCAACGATGGCGAACAATTGTTGTAATTATTGTTTTACGCTACGACAAAATTGTTTGCATTCATGTGAGTGCTGTGGTTCCTCTGTTCGGGATCGGGATGACGTTGATGAAGCGGTTGCACGTGGAGAGTTGGTCGGATATAATCATTTTTAATTGCTTCTGTTTGAATATAATTGATAAACTATATCACGTAACAGGATGTGATAATCAACGCCATTATACAATATTGAGGCAATTGATAATGGACATGTTCATTAGCGCTAGATATTTGTTTAGATATAAATAATAGATAGAAAATACTTGATGAATTCATTATTATTCTTGGTGAAAGGGGTTGGGGGGGTGTATTTTGAACAGTTTGCAAGTTAATTATGTATGAGTATATTTGAATGTTTAATGAACACTATAGAATTCATGCATAAATTAAATAAATCTCTACAAAAAGAAGACGATTATTAACACTCAACAGAACATCATTATTGTAATATTCAAATTCATATGTAAATATCAAATAATAATCCAATTCAATCTAATAATGTTTCAATTCTCTTCACCGCTGTGAATATACATAAATGTCAAAGTAAGAGTTTTGTCGAGCATAAAAGCGTATAGGCTGAGTATTTTATCAAAAACGTGTTTCTATTACTCAAAGGGGACAAGGCTTGACCATCATTGAATTGACTGAAAAGGACGCCAAATGATTTCTGAATAAGGGCAAAGTAAGAATTGGTGGGTTGTCTGCAGGATGCGGCGAAGAGCCACGAGTCCTCAATGCTTCAAATTTCATGGCTATGGTCACACCATACAAGTATTCAGAGGACAAGAGAGGAGTTCCCAATGTTACAAATACGGTATAATGGGACACAAATGAAAGGAGTTTACGAAGGAGGCACACTGTACCCTTTACAACGATGCTTATCCAAGATAGGATTTTTGGCACGCCTTGAGATCAGGAAAATGTCGGGTTTTCCAGGAAGCCCTAACCAATGCAAAAGCAGAACTTCGATGACCCGTATCCTGCAACTGAGCCTACACCGCATTTAAATCACCAAAACTAGCTTGAGCAGTTTGCGAGAGACGGGAAAGCCGACATTTTGCTGCTGAGTGAGCAACGCCATGATGAAAGTTCGGCATCATAGTATCCTGATGAAACTGGTGCTACCGCCTTCTGGGTTTGGAACAGTGGTTTTCAGGTGGAGAGTTGTGGACGGGGGATGGCTTTATGTGAGTTTGGTGCTCAGGAACCACCTTCTTTAGTGTGTACGCAAAGTCAAACGAATCTTTATCATCTTTCCAAGCCAAGCTTAATGCTTTGAAGGGCGCTATCTCGATCGAAGATGGAAACATGCTCATTGGGAGACACTTCAACGCTAAAGCAATCGAATGGGGCATGCCTCAAACAGATTTGCGGGAATAATGAATCATAAAAATGGTGGTCATGGTGCCGCCCATCGTGCCAAATACTGGAAATACGCTAATTTTCCATCCGATTGCCTGTAAATGAACCATACGGGACGCGAAATTTGCCTTGGAGTCCTTAGATGGAGGATACACAATTGGAGAGTATTAAATTAATACTCAGCCAGTGATCATCAGTGCATTCTGCTTGAGATCAATGATGCTGTCTTCTGACGTTTATGCTTTTGGCTTTCTACAATTGGGCGGAACATCGGAAGAATGGACATCGAGAGGTTTGGCGAGGTGCTCACAGCAAGTGATTGGCTGCAGGAAGATTGGCAGGGGACAGAAAAACTGGCAGCCCGAGACGTGGTGAACTCAACTATAAGCACCATCACAACTGCTTGCAATGCTTCTATGCCCCATCGAAAACCTCGACATGGCAAGCTCTCAATGTAATGGTGGTCGACTGAAATTGCTGAAAAGCGAAGGAAATGCCACAACCTTCGGTGTAAGGCTCAACGGGCACGGAACCGAGGTGAGGCATGCAAGCGGTTAGCAGCATATAAAATGACCAGGAATCGCCTTCGCAAATTGATCAACAGCAAGGCTCACCTCTGGTAAGATGTAGCGGACAATGTGAACAAGGATCCTTGGGACTTTAGGTACAAACAAGTTATGCGGAAGCTTGGCACCCTATGGACTCCTAGTATACTTGATGCGAAAAAGATGGACGATTTAGTGCGGGAACTGTTTTCCACCCATCTCGTCTGTATTAACGCTTTCCTGGTACGATGGAAGGTGGCGAGGCTCATGTTGATAAGCAAAGGGAATGGAAATTCTGGATTACCATCTGCCTACCACACGTTATTTATTTATTTAAATCCATTTAAAAGTAAGAAATCCAATTACAAAATTGACTTAGACAATGAAATATAGTTTAGAGTAAGACAGATTAATAAAACAAAATCAAGCAGAAAAAAGTTAATTAAAACTTTTAATAAATGAAGTTAGAGTCTAGATCAAAGTTTGAAAAAAATTGAGTGATAAGGAAACATTAATCACTATTTGCAAAATGTAACGTCTTAAGTTTATTTTCGAAAACAAAGTAGGACGTGGATAGAGAACCAAGCCCCAGGCTGTTATGCTTTCTGATGATTGGCGGCATAATTGACTGAAAATATAAATCTGATCGGGCGTACAGAACCTCGAGAATGTTATTAGAGCAACTAGAACGTGCATACAGTCTGTAGTGAAGTCTTCGCTTAGAGTAGACGCAATTTGTTGGTGGTAAAACTTTTAAAGGAAACATTGATCTAAGAAGGTTCTTCGAGACGACAGAGAAGGGAGAAGAAGTATGGATAGATGACGCTCATAAGACTCATAAGCTAAGTTGAATTTGAAGAACACAATACGGGTAAACTTACGCTGAACAGCTTCTAGTGAGTTCACAAGATATAAATGTCTAGGAGACCTACTCAAGAAGCGGGCAAACAAGACATATGAACAGCGGTAGGAATATTTGCAAACTTGTGCAAATGCCGCATAATAAAACCCGAAACTTTTAATGCCTTGGTAATTATGCTAAAAATGTGGACATCGAATTTAAGCTTGGGGTCAAGTATTACACCAAGAACTTTACATGAGTCTGCAGAGAAGAGAATTAAAAGTTAAAGGAACAATTTTTAAAGTAAAAGTCATTTTAAAACATTTGAAAACATTGATGCGAAGGGAGTTTAAATTACACCAGTTGTAGGGGTTAAAAAGATCAATTTGGAGTTGCTGACAATCTTCAAGGGATCTAATTATCCGGAATACCTTGAAATCATCAGCATACAGGAGACAAGAAGAGGAACTTACAGAGGGAAGATCATTGATAAACAGTACGAAAAGAAGAGGTCCAAGGATTGACCCTTGAAGGACACCAGATGTAGGATTGAATGGAAAGGAAATTGTGCCATAGAGATTAACACGACATGAATGGGAGTATAGATACGATGAAATCCAAGAATGAAGGAAACCGGATATGCCGAGCAAAGCTAACTTTTGACAGAGGAGAACGTCGTTCACGGAGTCAAAAGCTTTGGAGAAGTCCGTGAATATTGCATCTACTTGAAGTTGTTTATCTGAAGCTCTTGCAATATAATCTTCGAACCCAGCCAAGTTCGTAACTACTAAAGTAGTTTTTCATGGCCATTTTGAGCTTTTTTTAGCCAAAGAGCGCAGCTTGCAAAAAGTCTGTTTAGTATCATCATTTCCGGTCAATTTATAGTGCCTATGTTCCTTGTCTTTGGCTCTTAAGGCACGAAAAACACTTCGAGTAAGCCAAGGATTCATTTTTGCTTTGTGAGGAGCTTGGAGTGGAGTATAAAGAGCAATCAGATTATTAAGGTAATCGTAAAATTTGTTCAAAGCACTATTGCAGTCAAGACGATTGAAGAAGATGCACCAGTTGACCCAGTCCAGACTGGTTTTAATTGCCTCATAATTTGCTTTAAAGAAATTGTAACGATAAACTGAGGCAGTTCTCTGGGGTTTTAGGGTATCAATGGTTAGTGCTATAGACAAAGGGAGATGATGGAGATCAGGTTGAACATAAATATGTAAAACAAGAGCTATTGATAGACACCCAGTTTGAACATTTGACATGACAAGGTCCAGAAGACGACCATTAGGGTTACCTAGTCCAGATTGGTTTTAATAGCCTCATAATTTGCTTTAAAGAAATTGTAACGATAAACTGAGGAAGTTCTCTGGGATTTTAGGGTATCAATGGTTAGTGCTATAGACAAAGGGGGATGATGGAGATCAGGTTGAACATAAGGATGTAGAACAGGAGCTATTGATAGACACCTAGTTTGAACATTTGACATGACAAGGTCCAAAAGAGGACCATTAGGGATACGGATATGATTAAACTGTGAAAAAGGACAACGGGAAAGAAAGGAAGAAAGCAACAAAGAAGGATTATTTGTTGAGGAGATGCTAGGTGTTGTTAAGTGGTCCCATTCTACTGCCGGTAGATTGAAGTCCCCACAAATTATAATTTTGGAATGTGGATGATTAGCAAGAAGATAGGCAGAGAGTTCATCGAAGAAGGCTTCGTACATAGTTAAGGGAGAATTACAGGGAATATACAAGTCATGAGGGAGAGGGAGTTTCACAATTACACACTCAACAGCAAGAGCAAATTTGAAGTCAGCGCAAAGTAAACTGTTAAGGGTTTTGCAGACTGCAACCAAGACTCCGCCACCATCAGATTTATTAGTGAAGTTAAGGCCACGGTTGCATCGGTAGACTAAATGATCAGGTAATCTTTCCGCATTTCAAATGTTCCACCACGTTTCAGTTAAACACATAATTAATTGGGACAAGAGTAACAAGTCCTCAAGTTTGGTTCTTAAGCCACGAACATTCTGATAGTAAATAGAAATAGTTGAAAGATTAGGAAGGGAAGAATTTCTTTCAGAGTTAGATGATCCTTGAAGGTTGTGAGGCTGTTCGGAACCTTGTTTGGGACAAAATTGCCGCTTAGGTTGCCTTATATCGAATGCTTCAACGAGTGTCCCCTTTGACCAAAAATTGGAACTAAGTAGGATAGAAAGCGCAGCCGGAACTGTCAGCTTGAAAGAACTTATAACCTGGTCAGAAAGGTTGTTTTTTGTTAATTTTACGCACCTGAAAATACTAGGCATGTAACCAAGCTTCGATGTGACGTAGTTGGTAAGTGTATCCTTAGTTGTGTTGTAAGCGAGCCTTGATACGAACAATTGAAGAGGTGGGGAGACTGCTCGCTACACTCCGTTATCAGCTGACACACTATCTATAAAGTTTTGTGGTGCTGAAGACATAAAGATATTTTGGTGAAGAATATTAATCGTTGATTGTGTTAGGCACGGCTCAGATTGCGGCTGAATTTTTTGTTGCTATTGAATAGGCAAGATAGACTGCTGCATGCGACTATTTTGTTGCAGGACTGTAGCTTTATTGATTGGAGCCGGAATTGACTCCTGACTAAATGCTTGCTTTTTTTGCGCAAGCACACTTCCCGTAAGAGGCCGCTGCTGTCCAAGAGATGACAAGGTAGAATTTTATATAATGCAATGATGGCGTTATGCATGCTAGACACAGCTAGGAAAGTGCTAGAGAAACTCATCAAGGGAAGACTCACTGGTGTGATTTGTTGTGTTGGGGACCTATCTTCCCGGTAGCACGGTCTTAGAGCAAGACGTTCCACCATTTATGCGATAACAGAGGTAGTGAGCGCAGTTCAAAAGGCAGAAACATATAGCCGCAGCATGTGACGGATCGTCATATTGATGGCAATCGAAGCTAGAAATACCTTACACGCCATTAGATGGGTGAATTTTCTGGATACACTGGAAAACCGTTTTCAAGTTCCAGAGTATCTAATGCCGCTTCTGAGGGACTACCTAAAGGACTGAAGTTTGCTGTATGATACAACACAGGGACAACAAAGAATGCAAGTTACATCCGGTGTCACCCAGGGATCTATCCTTGGTTCACACCTGTGGAACGTATCTTAGGACAAGCTGCTGAAACTGGAAATGCCAGATAAGTCGCGCTTGATTGGCTGTGCGGATGCAAGTGTGGCTGTGGTCGCTGAACCCACCGTTAGACAAGCACAACCTGAGCTAAGTATGTTGATGCACCGAGTGAGAGATTGGATGGCTGCTAGTGTCCAAATGTGCATCGATAGGTTTTGTCAAGTTAGTCCTTTAATTGTTTTTAATTCAAAATATAAAAGTAATTACCTATGTCGTCTAGCCTGATGTAATATGGCCAAATTTTGACATGTACTAAAGCAAAGCTTCTATCCAGCAATAAAAGTCCTAAGTTTTGCCGAATAATCCAGCCAGACTGCTGTGACTAGAAAAGGGCTTTGCGTAATACAAATATTTTCAGCCAAAGCGAATTTAATGGTCAAATCTTTATTTGGTTACGAGTCAAAACCTCTTGATCCTGAATTCACAATTTACAATTCTTCTTGTACTTAAAATCCACTTACTACTTATTCACAACATGAAAAATATGTTCTCATTGCTCAATACTTAATCTGTGTGTTCTCGTGACACACAAATCACTTAAAGCATTTGTTTTCATTCATATGCACTTGTGATTCGATCCATCGATACAATCAGTGGGACGTACAAGTGCATATGTACATTGTTTAACCATTTTTCTAGGTCATAAATTCATGGTCTGCAAATGGGAATGATGACACATGTTTATGTTTACTGTTGAGAATGCGGTAAAGAAGAAAGTGCAAGTGAAGAATTGAGTATTGAGTAATAGGGTACGAGTAGGTATTGTGTTCTAGTTATATTTGTTCTTGTAAGAATATTGCATGATGTAATAATTAATGTTTTGAATATTGATAAGTAATAATTGAATATTGGGAATGTGTCATTTCTGATATTGGTAAGTAACAATCAATGTTTTAATTTTATCTAAAGGTGATCGTTATAGTTTTAGGGTTTAAAAGTGGTTGTGTGGTTGAAGGCGAGCTATGTAGTGGACGTCCAAAAAGTGTAACAACACCAGAAATCATTAAGCAAGTATATGATATTATTTGTAAACATCCAAGTGCGACTAAGCGCAAAATTGCTGATATCATTGACACCTCGGACAAATGAGTATAGCATGGTGCACTCTGAGTCTAAGGGGTCTACTGGAACTGTGGTTTCGAGTTTTCCTGGGTGCAGGAAAATATTTTTTATTTTCGTCAAATGTACGAGTATTTATTTCTGTGTGTATGACAATTTGCATATGTTGTGACTAAGCGCTGTCATGATAATATGTCAATCACTATGTATACAATTTAATTTGTTGCATTTGGCGAAAGTCAAAAGATGAACGGAGGGAACAGGATTCAAGGGAATTGAACTGCAATCACGTTACCTCTGTACGGCAGCGGATAATTGGAAAAAAAAGATTTGTAGGATTGACAATGTCCTTTGGATTTGGTGAAGATGAATTGTAAAGTCGAAAGAAAGAAGTTCTGCGCATCTGTGAATTAAATGAATTTTTACTTGTGGCATTCGTGAATAATAATGGAGGACGAGTTTTAAAGTTGAAAGAAAGGAATTTGGCGAATTTGTTAATTAAATGAATTTTCGCTTGCGGCGTTCGTCAAACTGTAAGATTGTTTAAAAAGGGAAGCTGACTGCGATTGCGATGTAGACGGTTTTGGTGTTGTGAAATGGAATTTGTTGAGGAGAAAATGCAAGAAACTATCGAGTGTCTTTGTCAGGTGTCAGCATTGGGCATTACGGTCAAATTTAATTTATCCGAGTATCTATTGCAGTTGATAAGGTTCTTACTGGATGTCGTGTGCTCTAATGTATTTGCATGAAACAAAAAAATACATGTGTCGTGATTACCGGCGATGAGTTATTGGGCTCGCTCGTATGGGAAAGACAACCTTTGTGACTCCATTGTGCGAATGTTTCTCGTTCTTGGCCTCTGAAATTAAAAGTTGAGCACTGTGCCAAAGTTTTGTTCAGAGCAGTGTCGTTATTGTGATATTAACATTGTTTGGTGCGAAATAAATTAACTTCCTAAGAGACAGGAGAGAGACAATAATAGAGAGTAGCGAATTTAATTAAAAAAATAAAACAGCGTAATGAAACTTAAAATTCAAGAATTTCATATCATTTTCAATCATTTTAATACACACCAAAAAAAAATTTATTGATGGTTATTTTTCAAGGTCCCTCCCCCCTCCAGTGGCCAAGCACTCAGCAGCATCAACAGAGGTGATTAATTTGTATATTTTTCCGTTTTGTTTTTACTATAACATCATATTTCGAACTTATTTTCCCTTTGCCACATAATAGTTTGATTTTATAGCATCATACTTTGAACCTGTATTTTTTTTACCATATAGTATTTGGTTTCGATGGGAAAAATTCATCTAATTATTAATATTAATTTTAATTCGATTCATTTTAGAAAGGGGTTCGTTTGTTTTATTTTATTTGAATTCATCATCCATTGAACTGTACTCTTTGTAACTTGTCACAAAGAGTACAGTTCAATGGATGTGTAGGGTGGCACAGGACGAGCAGAGGGTGTCACGGACAACCCTCGACGCGGCTGAGCAGTAGCCGGCCTCAGTATGCCACTCCGGGTGAAGCACCCTGCTGTTAAGAACTAATGTCTGCAACTTCGGTGATTTTCGTGGTAGCTAACAGGTGTTTTCGCTTCTTCTCACTTTCAAGGTGATGTGTTTGGCTGAATCTTCTAATACTCATCTCTCTACTTTAATATCATTCATAAAGCTTGGTACATCAGCCTTATGAGCTGTTTTGAGATCAATCGATAAACTTAATCGACTGATGAAAACGATGCAATTTATACATAATAGAGCGTGAACAGAGCCTATATATTAAGAAGCTGGCGAATTTAGAACAAATTGCTCGCCTAACAGTAGTTTGTATTGTGTCCACGGCCGCGAGTTAGTAACGGAGTACACACATATAAGCAGAAAACCCGCAAAAAACAAGGTTAGATAACGACAGGAATATCGTATATATTTCACGCCATAAGAATGAAAGAGATATAAAATCGAATTTACGTTAACAATTTCGTTAAAATGAGCTCAGTACATTTAATGAAGCGAAATGTCTCTCTATATTCAACTGTCAATCGGACAAGCGTCATTGCAGTTAACAAATTTTATTGCTGACTACATGGTATCGCTTCTTTTTACGTGTCACAAATGCCGATAGATGCGAGTTTTGGGCCGGTAATGTTACGAAAGTATGTTGATTAAGTGTTTATGCTGTTAATCATAACTTTCCTTGTTGATGGCATCACCATTTCCTGGTAAAAAAGGCAAAAGTAAAATGAAATGGCCCATAGATATCAAGGCGGATTCTGTCGATAAAAATGTCTTCAATAGAGAGTTGGTGAATGACGAACCGTCTCCAGTTGACATAATAAGAGAAAATGCTACCTATTATAAAGATACGGGAAGAAGACTATTTGAGGGTCCTTCTTTAGGGTATGTTACACCGGTTTGTGTTTTCTATGTTACTGCCTCAGTACTTCCAATCAAATTTAACCTGGTTGAAGACATACCGTTGGTCCTCTTGGCATTTCTCCATTTTGCCTTACTTCCATTGCAGTGGATTAATCATGGAATTCGGGCTAAAAATTTCGACACAATTTCACCAGTTTGGCTCTAAATACGTCGCAATAGGACCAATAGCTACGAAGTTCACGGAACGCACGATGTTGATCCGGATGGGACACAAGCGGTCAAATGCAATGGCCACAACAACTTGAAAAGTAAGAAACCCTTTCATATTTTAATTCTATCGGAATTTAACATGTCTATATGATTTCAGTTTTTCCACGTATTATCCTTGACCGATTAACAGAGAACGATTTCACCAAATTTTTTCTCTATAAAAGAGAATAAGAAGCTACGAACAGACTTATAGTTGACACTCGCATTAAATATCAACTTGACGGAATAGTCTGGGAAGTTTGGCCGTAATTTGCGTATCGCGTTAGAGACGAAATTCTCTATGAACTACTGATTGGATTGTGTAAATGCTCAATAGTTGCCTTCTAAATGAATATCAAATAATTTTTCCAAATATTTCAGCCAAAGCGTAAAAAAATTATGATTTGAGGCTTATTATGGCCGTATCACCCTGCCGTGAGAGCATGCGTGATTTATTCAATCAGAATCATTTTGATACTTTATACGATCACGTTCATTCGTTCTCCTTGATGACCTATGACTATTCCCTTTTACAACGCCTAGACGTTAATGCACCTTTTTTTGGATGAAAGAGTCTGTCGAACATGTTTGCCCAAAAAAATACCTGATTTTAGAATAAAAAGAAGGAAGATCTTTATGAGAATGAACTATTATGAAATTGATTACACTCTTGATTGTAGCGATCCAATTATTGGTACAATGTTCACAGTTAAAGAATATTATAAGCGCTTGTTGCTATCGGAATGTTATATGGAGAATTTCTTTCAATTAAAATAAGTTGGGATTAATTTGTGGGCAAATAATTCAATTCACGGTTTTTTTCCTAGAAACAGCCATATCACATTTGACTGCACGAAAACCGTGTGGTTTGAGAGCGAATCTTTACATCAGAGGGGCCATCTCGCTGGCCATGGAAAACCTAGTGTATGCGGAGTTGGACAGGATGCTATAATTGGGGGTTACGGAGGAATCATAAAGTGCCTGGTTCTTCCCAGTAACCTTGGTGGTAAAACTAGGTAAGGTTTGTCTACGTCTCGATGCCTGGAAATTCAAAGCAGTAACCATTAAACACGCGTACCGTCTTCTGCTCATTGATAGAATATAGGGAAGAAGGATTTCTTCTGGAAAATTCCACTCGATAATAAAGGGAAGGGATAAAACCGCTTTTACAGTGCCTGAATGAGCACTATACCAGTTTCTCACAATGCCTTTTGGCCTGTGTAACATCCCGCAAACGATGACTCTTCTAATGGACAAAATAATTCCACCTCATTTGAAACAGCAAGTATTCGTTTAGCTGGATGACCGTCTATTTATCACAGACACATTTGACCGACATCTTCTACTGCTGCAAGAAGTAGTCTAGTATATAACAAGGCAGCACTCACCATCAATGTCCTAGGAAAGCAAGTTCATTATGACCAAAGTCCGATATCTAGGACATGTCAGCTGACATGATACTATCAAAACGGATCCGGATAAAGCTCGGGTGATTGATGGATTTCCCTTGCTGAAGCGCGTTGAGTAGCTACGACGTATCCTAGGAGTGGGTGGTTGGTACTGAAGGCTCGTCTGGAACTATGCGACGGTTTCAATGCCTCTGCCGGACATGCTCTGAATAGGTAAGTTCATCTGGTCCAAACTCAGCCAAAAAGCATTCGAAGAGCTCAAACAAGCGTGGACATCTGCCCCAGTCTTGCACAGCCCTAACTTCCAGAAACTCTTTTCCATTCATTGCGACGCAAGTCGACATGGAGTTGGAACCATGCTAGTGCAATTGACCGAAGCAGGGGAAGAAGCTCCCATTGATTTTATGTCCAGTAAACTGAACTCAGCCCAGAGGAACTATATCGTATCCGATCAAGAATGTCTGGCAGCGGTGATGGCTGTCGAGAAATTCCAAGCGTACATATAAGGCCACCCGTTTGAAATTATCACTAACCGTGCTTCGTTAGAATGGCTGATAAACCAAGTGAAACTACACGGACGTCTGGCCTGATGGGCTCCTAGACTACAACGCTTAAAGTTTTCCATCAAACACCAAAAAGGGACTCAAAAACTCGTGCCCAATACTCTCTCACGAATATTTTCACCTGAGAGAGGGTAATTTGGATTAAATGACAATAATCCGATCAAGATAGATTTAGACAGCCCGCATTTCAATTAAGACGATTACAACAAGTTGAGGCAAACCATCGTAATCCAGAAAACACAGTTGCCTTAGTTGAAAGTGAGCGACGGCTATTTATCAACGTAGTGAATACGTGGCCGATGATTCTTTGCAGGAATAATTGTCTTGGAAACATTGATTGCCGGAGAAAATGACTCCCAATCTGATCGTCCTCCTCCTCTAAGTGCCCACAGTGGCTACGGCCAGACGCTTCGGCGCCTTAAGAAATACTTCTTTTGGACTTAAATGTCATCTCAGATCAAGGGCTATGCAAGCGCTTGTAAGACCTGTAAGCCAATAAGGCTCCCAACTAGCCTCTTCAAATTCCTATGAGTCAACTCAACGTTCCAGAGCACGCATTTTAACGACTGTATATAGATCTACTCGGTCCATACCCTCGTTCTTCCATGGAATACATTGGAGCTATTATTTTGCTAGGTCAGTTATCTAAGTTTTCACTGGTTGAATGTATTCACAAATTCACGACTCCAACTATCGTGAAATTTTTAAGAGAGCTGAGTATTCCATAATTGGTGCACCAGAAAGCTTGTACACGGACAATGGAGTAAAATTCCGATCTCAGCAGGTTAAGAGTCTACTCAAACAGTACGGTATCGAGCACCAACTGATGCCCATACACACTCCTCGATCTAATACATTAGAGCGTTTGTGTCGCACCCTGTTAGCTGCGATCCGTTCCTATGTCCATCCAACTCAGAAGGATTGGGAGCGCAGATTATCCGCGATCACCTGCGCTCTGCGGTCGACTTATCATTTCATCACAGGTGTCTCGCCTTACTTCATACAAGCTTTTCAAATCAAATGTTTGGGAGCCCCTGTGGTCTAGCAGTTAGAGCATGAGATGCATAAGCCGAAGGTCCCAGATTCAAATCCCGTGGACGAACAATGTCATTTAGTTTAGGGGACTTTTCGGAAAGACTACAAGTACTTACTCAGTGGTGATATGTACTGATTTAATCAGATCATGTATAGCTGAGCAGACACACGGGAGTATGATACTGACCAAACAAACTTCCAAAAAAATCAATACGGTCATGAAAAAGAGATACTCTAACTATATCTAAGTGAAGGCCCGAAAGGGGCTGTAGTGCTAAAAAAAAAATGTTTGGGGGATCCCATCGTTGCGCTGGAGCTCCACGAAAGATTATGCGATCTCCACCAACAATCAGATAAAAGTTAAGTGAAGAAGGACGTACAAATGAATTATAATCTAAGATCCCGACCTTCTGAGTTCTGAGAAGGAGACGAAGTCTTTCGTCACAATTTCCGAGAAAACGGCGCAGCTGGTCATTATAATGCGAAGTTAGATCGCCGGTTCTTGTAAAGCCGTGTACATAAAATTGTAGGACTTGGTCGTCATCTCTTCACGGATAACTTTGGAAAGAAAGTGGGTGTATACCACGCAAAAGACCTGCGCTGATAGTTTAAGCATACGCGTCTATTTTGTCCATCCTTTTCTGGTTTCAATCACATACAGTAGTTTTCCCATTTACAGCAAGTCGAAAGTATTTGCGTCAGTCTATCCGTCCACTAATTGTTTTTTTTCTGTCACCGTTGCTTCTGTTTTTTGCTTCAAACACAATTGGCAATCTACTTGAAGTCCTTCCAACTCCTTTTTTGCAATCCTCATCTCTTCAGGATCGCGAAAAAATTTGATGCCCTGTAGTAATCGAGCAGTCGCCTAGGCAAAGTGCTTGGCATGCATTCCCTGGCGAAAACACCTTTTCTTCTTCTTCTTAGCATTGCAGTCCCTCTCAGGCTTTCACTTCCCTTTTTCCCAATCAAAATTCCTTAAATATCATTTAATTTGTATTTGCAATTTAAAAATTAAAAAAATGAAAAAAAATTTTTGCAAAAATATTTTTTATAATGGAATCATTTTCGAAGAATGTCTTACTATTAAAAATAAATTTAAAATATAATGACGAAAAATCCAAATAAAATTTTACTAAATTTCATCTTCATTCTGAGTTTTCATTCATCTATAGTTGAAAAAAACAAATTAAATAAAAAATTACAATAAAAAATTCGATGAATTTCTCTTCGGAAAGAAAGTATGCAGACGAGGGTCGCCAAGAGTTGAGATAAGCAAAGTGTTCGCTTCAGCTGAGAAAAAAGAATAGTCGACGTTGTGTCATGTTCGAATATCATACGCAGTCCAATCCATTTAATTGAAATCAGTGAAAGTACTGAATACGTCAGTGGTTAATCTTGCAGTCAATATTCACAGTCGTCAGTGCATAGAAGTAGTGGGAGAATCAAAAATAAATAAATCGATTTTTTTCGGTCTTTTCATTGATTTAAAATTCTGACCGAATGAGCTTACCCCTTATTTTTGCGTTGCAGTTGCTCTTGCTGGGTAGAGAGGCATTCCGCTTGAGTTTTTCATTTATATTAAAGTATTATGTGATTCCATCATATAAGACTTTAACATAAATTTGAAGCATTGATATTTTTCATTTAAAGGAAAAATTTAAGCAAATTACGTTTGTATGAGTTTTTCATTTAAATGGAAAATATATGGCCACGTCTACAATGGATCCTGACCCGGATGGCAGGGTGCGAGGGGGCACCACTTACACCAGGATGCCCCACTCTTATTTGGGGGTCGTAAGTGTACTTAGTAAAGACGAGATCCTCTTATGTGTCGCTCGCTTTCGCCAAACCCAGTCAGTTATTTTGCTTTGGCAATCCATCCTTTCAGTAGGTTACTTCGGCCTCGACACCGTCAAACCGTGTGTTTTATCCCCTAATTTGTGGATGCGACATTTTTTGTATTGTGGTCTTGTGCTGGGGAACGCGACCTCAGAAAATGCCAATTCTGGCGAGGAACATCTCCACTCACCGAGGAAGCAGTCCATCACTACAGTCGTTAATGGACATTTAGTAGCACCAACATCTACAGTCCTTTCTGGTCATTTAGTAGTCCTTCAATTCACTACAAAGGTAGGGGCGTTATTCTTAAGGGGACATTCGCCTTTGAAATTTTCAAAAAATCGATTTTAATATTTTGACATATTTCGATTTTATATACGTTTAAAAGTTGTGTCTATAAATTTCTTCAAGAAATTCGTGATAGAAAAAAAGTTACAGCTATATTTGTAACAGCGTATGCCCATGAGTAAAAACCGGTTTCTATTTATGCATGTAGCCCGGCGCGCCAGCTGCTTCTTCTTCTTGTGCAACCATCTTTGGTATACATATATGTGATATTATACTGCTCGGCAGTCACTTTGAGTTATTCTTTGAGCAAACACGTGTTTTCTTTTTTTTGAAATTCGTTAAAAATTGGCTAAAGAGCTTTAAAAAATGTCTAAACCTGGTGGTCGTTTCAAAGGTAATCGGAGTACTCTTCATTTCAAACGTAAAAACAAAAGAAGAACATTGAATGCCGAAAATAAGCTGATTTACCAAGGTCCTCTGCTAAAAACCTAAAAACAAGTAGTGAATTGCAACCCCCTACGGACAGCTGTATCCAGTATGTGATTTTGTGCGTTAATTTAGTCTTTTCGGCTCTTTCGCAATATATAAAGTGCAAAGAATGTAATGGTGAGATTTCATTAACCCAACAAAAAGATAGAGGCCTTGGACTTAAAATCTGTGTGGAATATTCGTGTGGTAAAAAATTCATTGAATCTTCCCCATTTATGTCTCGAAATTTGTAAGAAATAAATTAAGGACTCATATTTACCTTGAGAGTTCTCGGCGTAGGGTATAATGGCGTGAATATGTTTTTGAGTTTGATGGATATTCCTGCAAAATTTTCGGACTCACTTTATTATACTGCAATTTTAAGAATACATAAGGCTTGTAAACAATGTTTTGATTTTGTTACTTAAAAAAGCAGTCAAAGAAGAAATCCAATTAAAGAGGAGGCTGGTGATAAAGCTAACATTTTGACTGTATCAGGCAACGGTACTTGGGCTAAGAGAGGTTTTACATCATTGATGGGTGTTTTTTCAGTCATAGGAAAATTTAAAGGCAAAATTTTGGATGTGGAGAGTAAATCGTCATTCTGCAAGCGTGTAATATCAATGAATCCCAACAAAGTGGAGCAGACTTTGTCATGTGGTACGAGGAACATAAATCTGAATGCTCAGCTAATCACGAAGGATCTGCTGGAAAAATGGAAATCGACTCAGCCGTAAGCATTTTGCATTGATCAAAAGAACTTTACCATGTCTTTTATGGTAATTATATTGGCGGCGGTGACAGCAAAACATATATGAATGTGGTAGATAGCCTCTTGGAGATGATTTTCCGATAAATAAATTAGAGTCAGTTCTTCACGTAGGCAAACGTATGTATCGCCGCTTAGTAAAAGTAAAAAAAAGTTGACAATTTTGGAGACAGAAAAAAGAGAGAAGAAGAAGAAAGAAAAAAAGAGAAGAAGAAAAGGAGTAAAATCCCTAAAAGCCAGTAAAACGAGGTAGAAAATTAAAAACTGAGATCAAAAATTCCCTACCCGTACAAGCCGTCCCCAAACCTAAAACGGCTAAATTGACTCTGAAATTTATTCGAAAATTGTCTGCGTTTTATAGTCTTGCAATTCAGAGATATCCCGATCCCATCGGAAACATGAAAAACAAAATTCTCGCCGGCTATTATAACTAAATTTCAACAGATGCAGAACCTTTTCACGAGTATTGCAACAAGGATTGGTGTAAATTTTTCAAAGCGAGGAAAAAAATGAGCCTTTTACACATAAGCTACCACTAGATCCAAGCATTTGAGGCTACATTTTGCCAGTTCACGAGTCACTTAGAAGTGATGAGTTGCTCCAAAGATGTCTTGGCAAAAATACTCAAAATAGTAACGAAAGTTACAACAATTTGATTTGGAACATTTCTCCGAAAAGCAAGTTTTCTGGCAAAGATGTGACTGAAATTGCAGGGTGGATCGCAGCATTCATTTTCAACGAAGGCTCGAGAACTTACCTAGCTATAATGGATCTCATGGGTACCAAAATTGGTGAAACTGCAACGGCTTTTGCGCAAAAAGTTGACGAGGACCGTATCTCTCAAGCCAATAGGAGGAGCAATGAGCAGTCAAAAGAAGGTCGAATTAAGAAGAAAAAAGCTTTGGCCAGCCACTTACAGCAATTACCAGATAAAGAGGGTCCTCATTTTTCACCAGCAATGGCCGATTAACGGTAAAAAAAAATTTTTTTTGACCATTTATTCAATGAAATTATGGTAAAAAAACTTTAGACGCGTTTTTCTCGAAACTACCTTTTTCAAACTGGTAGGACATTTTTTTCCAAATCTACTCGACTGATTTTAAAAAACCAAAGTGTATTCGATTCTTATTGAAAATAGTAAACCATAAACCTCAAAAAGCTAAAAAATACCCCTCCTCCTTTTTTACGGAGGTGACTCACCCCCCAAAAAATGCGGTTTTTTGCGTTTTACAGAAATATACATACAAAAACTTCAAAATATAAAAAATTATAAGTTTTAGAGTCTTATTGTATAGTTTTGAGTCTCAAGAATAGAATCCATTTTGAATTTTTCCAAAATCTGTTACAGGAGGTCCACAATATGTGCCACCGTTTGGAAAATAACTTCTGGAAGACGCCTTCTACAGCAGCCAATGGAAACTAAAATTGAAATTTTTTTTTTATATTCTTTAGATACTGTTTAACAATGTCCAAAAGAAATTTTGTCAATCAATATAATAGTTTTTTCATCATAAAATTTTTAAAAAGTGTTTTTTTTTTCAGTTTCAAATGCGAATATCCCCTTCAATTGATAGTTGTAGATATGAGTATACTCCCTCGCGTTAAATTTCTATTCAACTCTTTATTGGATGCTGATACTGAAATCTACAATATTTATAATAATTATGCTCACTTTGTTTGGGTTTTTCCTCCTAGCAAGATGTCAACAGAATGTCTGACAGTTCCAGTATCTGATGATAGGCTTACTGCCGCCAATTGTCGAACTTTTGAAACAATTTTTCGTTGAGTTTCCGCAATGGAAATTACACAACTAACAATAAAGAATAGTTTTTCATCACATAACACTTAAAAATAGCAAGTCTTCAGTATATATAAACCGATATTTTATACATAAATAGCCATTTTTTCGCTTAGACAGTTAAATCAAAATGCACCTTAACCTTTAAGTATGGACGTAATTTTTTCTTAACACTACTGTGGACGTGAAGTCTCACAGGCTCCTATATGCACACACTTTTTTTGAGAATTTGATATAGGGTTGCTTCAAAACTGATTTAATATTGAAGTTAAAGGATTTAGCAATAAAATAACGTGCTTAAGTAATCAACTTTTATTTAAAAAATATAGAAATGTGAAAAATCAAAAATTATGGCACTTTTAAGTCTAAATTTACTTAGGCTACATTTTTAGATATTAAAAACAGCCAAACTTATTACTATAACAAAATGAGACTTTTTTTCTTAAAATATAATACATAAGGAACCAAAAACACAAAACACCTACTTCAGGTAACTAAGACAAAAAATATTGACAACAGTCTAATAATGCAAATTTATTGGCAGTCAGTGCACAAAGGTCTAGAACATTGGAGACACACAGGTTTCTTGCACCCAACACAAACATAGGTAGTCATCCTATGTTTTTTCGCGGGACAGATTCTACATGCTCGTCTGGACCCTTGAATGGTTTCTTGATCCTGGACACCTTCTGTAACCATATCATCACCTAAAACGCGATTCATAGTCAACCTCAGTTCTCTTGGCAATCGTGTACTTATAACACGTCTTTACACATGAGGCACTACAAGCACATGTGCTAGTTTTTTTAGAAAATCTCCTCTTTCCACAGCTTTTGGTTGATGCATGTTATATAAAATGTACGCATTCATTGCACTCCAGTCTAGGACACGATATAGCAACACCATGGGCCATCTCCTTGTTCGACGGCAACTGGAGTAAATTGAGCATTTTTTGTCAGCCTCATCGACGCCCCCTTTAGTGGAATTTTAATACATAATAATTTCAGGTTTTTTTGTATTTTCATCTACTTGGTTACTATGGTGCATGGAAGATACAAGCATCACTGCTCGATTCTTCTTTGGCACGTCTGAGCATAACGTTTTTGTGCTCGCAAATCCAAATAAAGTAGAGTCTACTTTTCTTTGCTTCTTTTGCTAAAATTCTATCGGGATTTCCCTCTTGTTCTTCTTCAGAGTACCCACATACGTCGGTTTCCGTGATGATAGTTGGTCTACGAGCTCTATAGATGAAAACCAATTGTCAGCCGTCACATTACGGTTGGTTTCATGAATGGGTTTTGTGAGGCGTAGGACACACTGAGTTGGAACTAGAATTTTTTTTTCTTGAGCTGTCAGTCCGATACCATCCGAATCTTTTCCAGAGTAAATATATCCATTATAAAAATAATATTGGGTGTACAACTTAATAACCGGAATTTTTTAGCGAAATTCGATGCTTTATTGTGGAAAAATCTTACAATATATTTTATTCAAAGTATTGTCCATCGGAAGCTACAACATTTCTTCATCTTTCAGGCAATTTATGAATTCCATCCCAAAAAAATGGGCCGGCTTGGCGGCCAAAAAAGAATCTTTCCAATTTCGGATGCCTTGCTCTGAAGTAAAGCGTATCCCGGTGAGGTCGTTTTGCATCGATCGAAGTAAATAAAAGTCAGACGGAGAAAGGTCCGGACTATAAGGCCAAAACTTCCCATCCACTATTTTGCAAATAGTTTTTCACGGGTCTTGGAATATGCGGCCGAGTGTTGTCATGATAAAAAATTATAGCCTCGTGTCTGGTTGCATATTCCGGACGTTTTTCGATGATTGCACGCTTCAGACGTATTAATTTGTTCGGTACAGGTCACTTGTGATTGTCTAGCCCGATTTCAGCTACTCATAATATAACGGCCCCTTCTGATCCCACCAAATACACAGCATAACCTTGGCGCCATGGATATTTGGCTGTGCCGTTGATTTGACTGGTTGGCCGGGCTTCACGTATGACTTTTGCGCTTGAAATTGTCATAATGGATCCATATTTTATCCCTAGTCACGATCCGAAGCAAAAACCATTTCCTTTTATGGCGCTCAAGCAGCATTTCAGACATACAGAAGCGCCGTTCAACGTCTCTCGGCTTCAACTAATAAGGGACGCAATCACCTTACTTCTGAATGTATCCGGCGGCTTTCAAACGTTTTGAAATGGCTTGCTAAGTCACTCCCAACGACTTAGCAAGTTCTTCTTGCGTTTGACGCGAATCCTCATCGAGTAGCGTTTCCAATTCTTCATCTTCTAACTTTTTTGGCTGTCCAGGGCGTTCTTTGTCTTTGATGTCTCAATCGCCAATTTTGACGCGTTGAAACCATTCAAAACACTGTGTTTTCGGTAAAACATCGTCACCACAAACTTCTACAAGCAAACGATGATTTTCCACAGCAGTTTTGTTTGGAAAAAATGACCCAACGGAACCTCCCGCATATGCTGTACTTTTACCCAATTTTCGAAGTTATTCATCGTGAAAAATAATAATGATGCACACAAGATAAAATTGCTTTGTTGACTGATTTTGATAGCTGTCAAATGTATTTTCAAAATCCCATATATATAAAGTTCAAGCTTTCACGATATTTGTTAGTATAGACATCTAGCGTCAAATTCTGGTTATTAAGTTGTACACTCAATAGTTATTGGCATCACATAATGCTCGTATTATCAATCCATACTTACCAGGCTTTTTTGGCATGTATGATATCATGTGACTTCTTCCTCGAAATTTGACGAGCATTTCATCCACTGTGGCACATTCGCTCAATTCATGCAACTGTTGAGAATTACTCACAAAGGGGTTGTCAAATCGTAGGCACAATAACAAAACCAAAAATCTTGTCTCTGACATTCAGCACCTAAATATCTCACAACCTGTGCCATCTGAAGCGAACAAATAACTCGTGTTTTTATCATTTGATTTCAAAAGGCGAAACTATGAAAACGTAAACATTAAGTAGCCAGTGAGACTCCACGTCCATACTTAAAGGTTAATAAATACAAATTATTCAAGCACCATTTCGCAAACTTTACCCAATTTATGAATTTGATCAAAGCGAAAAATATTTCCATATGACAACATTAATATCTACTCTCACTTTGTGTTCGTATACAACACACATACATAAATGTCGAAAAGTTTCTCACGCACACTTCTCAATGCGGAAAAGGACGGACGGATCCGATTCATCGCTATCGACTTTCCCTGCAGTGCACTAATCATTTAAAATGCTTTGTCTCTTTCGCACCCTGGTGTGCCACGGGAAAATTCGCAAAATTATTCATCACTTTTCATTGAACGGCTCACAAAGTGCACCAGCTCGTTAGTATATAAGCTCTGGCGTGTTGTTCATTGATCTTGAAATACAATTAGCAAAAAAATTCGCGGATTTTTAACTGAACCTATTTCTTATGGTAAATGAGCTATGAAGTTTTCCTCACAAAAATCATGACCGTCTGCAAAAACTCTTGGCTAACATAAATTCTTCTTAATTGTAGAAATGTGATAATTACCCTAGATTGATCCCTATTAGATATCCATAGAAGATGAAAAGCTTTATTTCTTCTCTTTTAACCTGGCGGAAAAATCTGGTAAACTTGTTAAGATTTTGCCTTCCTTCCGTTTTCATATTATACTTATTGCCCACTTTCCACACAATATATTCTATGCTTTATTTCAACAGGAACACAGTATGTTAACAAGCTTCCTCCGATAAAAACGACTAACCTCATTTTGCCGTCGTTATGTTCCTTACACAAGATTTACTCATACCTGTGACGACGACGACAGTCATTATCACCACACTAATTACTTTCCTCATTAAGCACTAAATTTCGCTTCACTTCCACTCGATGAATACTCACAATTCATTGCATTCATCATGGCCACCGCTATTCGTGGTCCACATTCTTGATCCTTCAACTCCCACTCCTTTTCTAAACAAAGCCGGTCCGGGCATGTCAATTTTTCTCAGTGGAAAATGGAAAATAACACCAAGGATTATCATACTACATTTCTGATTTATTAGCAAAAACAATGAAAATGGCAGCAAAACAAGCTGATGTCCTTGCAAAATGAAGTCACCGGGGGTGATACGAGATCCTTTACATACTCCATTATGCAGCTTTGATGCAGCGAATGCATGCTAGTAGGTAGGTAGTGTGTGCTAGTGCTTGAGGGGGTCGATGTCGAGTGCAGTATGGAATTGACTAAAATTAATGTTGATTGAATTTGAAAAATGGCGCAATTACGGATAAGTCCTGTAGCTTGAATATCGCCATTTTGTACACTCAAAGGATGCAAGTTTTGGTTCATTGTTATAGTTGCTGTGGTAGTTCCGTTGTGATCAATTGGCTATTAAGGCTTTCAATTCAATGTTTTCGGGCAGAGAAATAATTTAATTTATATTTGCATAGATAAGTTAAACTAATGATTGCCGTATATTTGGTGTATACTTCAGGCGAATTTAATTTCACCCGTCAATTGTAAATTAAGGGCTTGAATGGAACTTCTGGATAACAATTGTATTGGATATCTGAATTGTTTTGAATATGTTGTAGGTTGGATTGAATTAACGAGGTACACTACTAGGTGTTTTTTTGTTCAGTAGTAGTATATGCTACTCCTATAATCATCTGAAAAGGATTTTATAAAAGCACTGACTCCATTATTTTCTGATTCAAAGTTCTTAGATTCGAAATTTGTCGTTCTGTGGGGAAAAAATAATTTATTTTCATCCACCGATCTTGCATTTATCTTATTTTTGTCTTCGAAAAGTGCTTTCATTATCATTACACCCAAACACAGCCCAAAGGAATTACTCGCATTTTCCCTGTCATTTATTAAAACATATTTCGCTTCCAGGAAATTCCATTCTGACTACAATTAAACTTGTACTCCTATAACCTGCGAATTCTCTTGTTTCGCATAAATATTGTTTCAGTTCATTTCCAATCCCTCCCAATACTCATTCCATGTTTCCACGTCATTATTTGCCTCTTATTTTTCAAAAGGAGCAATAATTTGTGTTCTCGCTACAACAAACGGCAACAACAAGGAATTCGCGAGAGGAAAGAAAAAACAAAGCACCACCGTGGAAAGTCAAGGATTCTATACATAGTCTTAGGAATGAAGCGAAACTTTGAAGCTAAAGGAAATTCAAACGGAAATGGGCATAACATGAAAACCTCCTTGAAATGACACAAAAGGCACAAAATCGTTTAATCATTGTCAAAATCTCGCGTAAAAGGAGAAAAAAGAAAATATTGCCGAAGCTGAAAATGTCTTCCTCCACCCTCTGGACTCGACAAGGTATTAAATTTGTTTTGCATACCAGAAATGATGGTCGTTAGTAAAGGATGTCGAAGACAAGCGTCATTAAGGTTTGTTTCACCGGGTACTCTTCCTCTTTTGCAAAACTCATTCCATCATCATCATCACGTTATTCTCTTAGACTGTCTGCTTCGAGAACGATCTCAAAATGTGGCGAAACGAATGTGTCTTGCCAGTAGACGGGAGGAAGAAAAGAGGATATGGAAGTGATGTTGGACCGGGCAACTCGTTGTTTTATGGAAATTTATTCAAATTTGATATTAGGCAGCCTTATGTGATTTTCAACAATGAAATCCTTGCAAAAGAGAGAGAGAGAGCAAAATTATTTTAAAACGTCACGTATTTCTCTTCTCTCGCTTTTCTCATTACTATTAATGTTCTTTTAATTATGCTCGTTGTGCTTCCAGAAAAAGAAATCAAAAACACATTTACAAACACGAGAAATGTAAACCTTTCTTGGAAAGTTTTGAAAAGTATTGTGAGAAAGAATATTTTCATTAATTATTGAAATAACGGGAAGTACTTATGTACAACTCAAAAATGCAATTGTCTTTCATTTCTGAATCAGTGAGAAGTTATTGTGTGACTCTGGAAAGGTGTTATGGATGCATTAAATTGGTTACTCGAAGAAAGCGGAAATAAATTCATGTCAAGCAAATAATCTGCACCTTTGCGATTAAAGTATCACAATTTGTTTGACCATATAATTTAGGATTCTAAAGTAAAACATTGTTAAAGTAAATATTCAACTCTTTAACTCCGCTCTCATATTTTCATTCATATACATAAATACATGAATTGTTCTCTTTTTGTTTTATTAATTTTTTAACTATAGTAAACCTAAATTTAAACACAGCGGACGTGTATAATTTAACTTCTCTGATTTTTTCCCTCGGGCCGTTTATTCTTCGCCTTGATTTTTGGGCTTCTGCGTTAACAGGTTATGGGCCAAGGCACAATCAATGCCTGCGCGTGGAATAGTAAAAAGAATATTTAATACCGCGGTAGTAGATTTGTGATTCCGCCGCGTCGAGGTAATTTCTTCGAAATGCCGCAAAATTTCGACAAATCCGCTCGTCTGGAAATGCTATCTTGTGACAACCACGATACCTGGAAAATCCAGCAGAGGCTATTCTGGTAAAAAACAACACCTGGGGCTACGTAATACCGGGATCTCGGAATCACCAATACAAAGCACCGGCAGTGAATTAATAGCGTCGCAGAAAGCACATGCAGTCTGGCTCGCGCAAGATAGAAAAGCAAAATCGGGCATCATCCTCACTATTTCTCCTTCGGAGTTAAAACAAATATGTTGCTGTGTCACATCAAAGGAAGTTCCGGCAAACTTGAGTCAATTTACGCCTCAAAAGACCCGGCTTGCAAAGCTTGATTGAGAAAAACATTTGTCCCACTTGCTTTGATCGGACACTTCGTAGGCCCCTAAATACATACATTTGGCGTCGACTGGTTTAATCTCTCCGAAGCATTAAATGGCATGTTGTGAAGCATGCTGCATCCTAAAGCTACTCACGGGCTTGGCAAATACTTTGTTGTTAGAATGAAACCATCGGGAACTCCAAAGGCAAAAAGATTTCCAGCTCCAGATATTGCAAGACTTATTCCGTAGTGGCTTTAGCCTCGAGATTGTACCATACAATCTTTAATAATGGTCCAGCAATACAAGCAATTGAGTAATCTCTAATTTTAAATAGAAGGATTGTTCCATGAATCCCACAAACAGGTGCTGTATGAGCCGCAGCGAGTCTCCCAGTACGCCCATAGGAGTTTCAAGGTGCAATTCAATAACTTGGCCTATTTACATGGCGAGTAATTTTGGATATGGTGAATCATACCTTGCTGCATAAGAGGCCAAAAATTACATTATTGTAGAGCCTTAGTTGTCATTGGAAGTTCATCAATGTAGACCGGGTAAGTCATCATCATCATCAATGGTGCCACAGCTGAAGGCGGGCCTTGGCCTCCAGGATTAATTTTCTCCAATCATTACGTTTCTCTGAGCTCGTTCACCAGTTAATGACTCCCAGCAAGGATCTGCTGTCAGTTTCCATTACATCTTCTCACAAATCTTTTGTAGTAATCCAGCAGGTTGTTAAATTTATTATTTTTTTATTAATTTAAATTATTTGATAATCTCATGTAAAATTTAAATTTTATTTTTTTGTGTCAATTTATTGATTTTATATTTTATATATTCATTATAACTAAAACTGCTCGATTTGAATCCGGCGCAGGCAAAGGGTTATAGCAAATTCTTGCATAATATAGGCCAAACCTGTTGAATCACTACACAACCAACAAACCATTTCCGTATAGGAAATCCTACTATGGCTTGATAGTATCGAAATTACCGATTCTTGATTCCGCTCATCGGAATGATAGTGAATGGTGGAGCGTGATCGTGTGAGGAAGTTTTGGAAGAAGAGAGCCCGTCGCGATGCTAGAAGCTTGAACTGCACAACTTCGTGAGTGTCGGACAGTGAAAGAGGCATTGAACTCCAGTCGAACCAAATGCGCTCGGCGCAACGAAAATAAGCTTTAAAATTTCACGTGTGCCATGACGCGAAGAAAGTGCTATTCACAATCCAAATTTGCGCGATATATCTCTCTCCGGTGTTGCCCGTTGTGAATCCCTCTTTGAATTCGGAAGCGTCTGTTCCGCTTCCCATCGCACTTTACCGGTCCTGCCGTGTTATCTTGCACACCTGAAAACAAAACGCCGCTGCAGCGTTTCAATCTAATACGAGTATTTATAGTTGTTTATCACCGTCATCCCATGTTTCCCCGCGAAAACAAACAACGTCAAAGGTTTTTCCGCGGACAATCAGCTGGCGGAATAGTGCTTTGAGTTTGAGTGCGGCCAGGGGAGTTTGGCACGTCTTGTGGAGTAGCGCTAGCGCAGGACCCGCCATCGTGCGTGTTCCTCGTGAATATCTCATGTGCGTCGCATGCACTTTTCTTGTGTCGCGCTGTCCGAATAAGTGGAATTTTTGGAAGAGCGCACTCTTGCCGTCACGGAGTGCTGTTGTAGCCAGAATACTGTTAGAAAAGTAATTTATCTACGAGCGAGCGCAGGGACGTGGAAATTATGCACCGTGTCTTGTGGCATGTATGTAGGGTGCGAGATAAGGAATAGCGCCAACATAAAAAGTAAAACGGAGAAATCGTCGAGAAGTGAAACAAGAAATCCCAACGCGATGAAAATAACTGTTTAGACGCTCTGACTGGAATTGTACGCGGTGCGCCGAATGACAACAGAGCCGCGTCGTGGCGGCGCTGCAAAAGCTAAGACAGCGGGAACGGAGGCGGCAAGAAATCGTTCCACAGTGCGCGTTTTGTCTTATTTTTTCCGTTTTGAGGAAATAGCGGTGTCAATCATCGGCACTTAGCAAAAAAAAATTGTTCTTTTGGCGTTATGTACGGTTGGCGTTGCGGTCTTGTTTGGCGGGTGAGGGAGTGAAGAGATAACGGAGTGTATGCGCGTTGTAGGAGTCTAGCGAGGGGCGGCAAAAGAACAATTTTCCCGTGGTGGCAAGTTGTTTGTGTCCTATATTCGCATAAAGAAGGTAGTGGCACACGATCGTGAAGGACTTTCTCGGATTCCTCCTCTTCAGCTGGTGGTGTAAATTGCGCGAGTGTGGGGTGGATCATCTCGACGTCGTGGTGTTTTCATTTTGCATACTCTTGTGTGTGCCCTCTTGCGTTGTGTGCTCATGGGGAAAATTGCACTCGTCAAGGGAAGAACGTAAACATTGCAAAAGAATAAAAAAAAATGCAAGAAAAGGTTTGTACTCATGAATTGTGAACGCTCTTGTTGTCTTTGATCGCTACGCGGTTTGTTTGTACTCCCGCGGATTGTTATCATTATTTGTCTTGTTGGGTGTGTTGAATTTGTGTTCATTTTATTTGCGATGCGATTGATGATGTACAGCGAGCGCTTTCTTCTCAACTGCAAGAAAAAGTTATAGGAGCATCAACATTTCTAAACAAGATTTTGGACTCTACGGGGCATGACTATTGAACATTATGTTGTCAAGTTGTTATTGGAGCATCAATCGCTTGAAATATTCTCCACGCTCAAAAGTCTAACAGTTCAACTTATGTGATGACTAAATGCAGTTCTCGTTTCGGATTTCGATGGTTGACGTCTTGGTTTGGTTCGAAACTGAAAATTTCAGTGATCATTTTTCGTTCCTGTTAGCTAATTCAATGAACAAAGAATTATCAGATGCTATTGATACAATGATTGCATTTCGTGTAAAATATTCCCTTCTCGAAGGTGAACGCGATTATAGTGTCATTTTCGCGACTTATTCGCGCATGTTTGTTTAGTGAGAGGGTTAATAGACGCGTTTCTGACACTTTCCCCAGCCCATGATACTATGCAATGAGAAACATCAACGTTGACAAATAAAATTAAGAAATAGGACTCGAATATTTTTGAATATTAACGGTATGCTGTTGCAGTATGAACAAAGATCCCGAGATACTTATCAGAATGTTATTGATGAATTCCTCCAAAAATATTGCTCCAATTCTAATACCCTTTCATGATCCGTCAACATCGTTTTTTTTGCATTGCATCATGAAGTCGAGAAATAACTTTTGGCGTATCCATTCCATGGTGAATGCTTGAAACGAGTGATTGATGTGTAGAATGTAATTGAAACTAGTCAACTCGGTGTTGATCTGAATTAGGCAGAAAAAAAGAGTGAAGAAGATTCGTGGAACGAAATCGGTGAGGAGACATTAACAACATTATTAGAACTATTTATGCGAATCGCTAGAAGTGCTAGTGAAAATGAACTTAAGGCATGCTTGCAAGTTGTCGAAAGATCATCTATTGACGCGATGCTGAAATCAATATCCAAGGTTGAAAAGGTACAAATAAATTTATTGCGAACATTAGAAAAGTTTAAAAGTCAATCTACGGCAGTTGTTAGGTACTGTAACTGGTTTTTAAGAGATTTCACACTAGGTTGAGACACATTTGATTTATTTTCAAGTTGAAAACATCAAAATGCCAGGAAAGTGGATAAAATTTCTCTTACCAAATTTAAACTAAATATCAGGTGCAGAGTTTAGCGAAGGATTATTTAATAAATTTTATGACGTTAAAAAGAATAGAAGAATAAAAATTAATGCTTTTTTTTACGTTGTTGTTGAGTATCGACAAATTCGATTAAGTAAGAAAAACGTTTTCCTTGTCGTTTATAGTAGCGGTTACATTACATTTCACATAATTTAATGTTAGATCAGGTCGGGTCAAATACCGAAAAAATTGTACGTTTTCTTGTTACTTCATTATTAGTTTCAATGATAGAGAAATAAACAAAAAAACAAGGTTGCATTAAACGTACAACTTCGGTCTTTTCATTTCTGCTGTTTTGACCGGGTATAGGGCCCGGTACGGTGGCAGGCTCACACCATCAAACATGAGCCGGCCACTGGGTACATATTAACTTCTTTGTTTCAGGTGACGGCGCGGGCTGAGTGGCCCGAGCAAGGTTCACTGGGCCGTAGATTTTACGGAGCACCTTGAGTTCAAATATGTCCAATGCTCCACTTCCATTTAACAGCACAGGTTTGAAATAGAAAGAATGGAATTTTTTAAAAACACAATCAAAATAATATTTTCTAGATCTAATTTGCAACTTAAATTTAAAATGCGTACGTTCTCGTTTTATCTAATCCAGCACAAAATCATTTAACCTCAACATTTAACATTGAATATAAAACTTTTTATCTCAAAACATTAAATCATGTTGCATTTTGATGCGCACCATGAACTCCTCAGTCAAATCAAATATCATTTTACTTTTCTAAAACCTGGGGAATTCGTGACGCATACAATCGATTGTACACAGTCGGCGGTATGATAAAAAGTTCTCACGAGTGATGTTGGATCGTGGGAGCAAGTTCATGTCATTGGCTGAACATAGACATGCATTTGTGCAGCTTCAGCGATATGCTCGTCTATGAAAATTGTTGGAGCGTGGAAGCGAGCAATATCGCTGACTAATAAGGAATAATTAGATTTAAGAATTATAGAGGCATATCACTACTTTGTGCGGCGTGCAAAATATCCTCAAAGAAAATAAAATCGGAACATCCTTCCTTCCTTCTTAGCACTACAGCCCCTTTCGGCCCTTCGTTCCCTGCAAACAGCGCCTCCAACTGTCTTGGTCCGTTGACCGCGTCTTCTAATTCCGAAATCCGAGCAGCGATGATCTGTCTTCGTCGACTGAGCCAGCCCAGCGCAACATACGCCAACAGTATTATTGGGGAGTATCAAGGTGGTTTTAAGCAAGTAGATCGACGATAGACCAATTGTTCACTGTCAAGAAGGTACTTGAAAAATGCTAGGAGTTCAATATAGAAGAAGTAAATCAAATTTTTGTTGACTGTAAGCAAGCATACGACATGTTGATCGTAACGTATGGTAACAAATAATGCTTTCCTTGAGTATTCCAGCCAAATTAGTCCATGTTACCAAAATGACAATGACGTCAGCAACCTGCCAAGTCCACATCTAGTAGGGCTACAAATCAATGAGAATAAAACAAAACTAATGACGCAGTTGAGGCAAAATACCTCAAATACACAAAATGTCACACTTGGCGAATACAGTATCAAAAATATAGGAAAATTTGTGTATTTAAGCGCCAAAATAACGAAAACCAGCATTGAAAGAGACGGAATACACAAAAGAATATAGTCGCAAATAAAATATTTTTTTAGTTTTGACGATCATGAAGACCAGCTGCATACACAGGAAATCAAAGTTCCTATGCTATGGGTGTGAAACATGAACTCTCACCCAAGTATCCGCAAATATATTGAACGCCTTTGCGTGACGAGTCCTGAGGTAAATAGTCGAAACAAAGCTAACCGGGGACCAGTGGTGAATTCGATGCATCTATAAGCTGTATGAAATTTTTGACGAGCCGGAGGTCTCAAAGATTGCAAGACTGCCGAAGCTACAATGAGCTAGACACATGAATTGTATGAATAAACAACGGACACCCAAAAAGGTATTCGTTGGTAAAACTGAAGGCCAGATATCAGTGGGGAAACTGAGGGAACGCTGGTCTGACTCGGTTGACGAAGACAGTTTTTCACTGCTCAAATTTCAGAATCAGAGGACAAAGTCAACGGACCAAGACAGTTGAAAGCACTATTTGCAGGAAGCGAAGGCTCCAGAGGGGCTATAGTGGTACAAAGAAGAAGAAGAAGGATTCTGAAAACAAATTGGACTCAGAAAAAAAAAATCTGGAATCTACTGAAAATTCTTAAAAACAATGCCTTCCATATGCCCATATCAATGTGGAATCGAAAATGATAAACTTTTCCTTAAAAAAAAAACACAACAACACAACAACAATCGCAACAATACACCAGGTAGCATCCAGTTCTTTGCCCTAGATGACGAATTTACTCCATGGGAGCTCCAAACAATCCTTGACAATCAGAGATCCAAGTCAGCCTCAGGCCCTGGCAAAATAGACTACAGCGTCATAAATAGTCTATCCCATCCAAGCAAATTTAACTTGCTACGCGGCATCAATCAAGCATTCAACAATATCTCATTCATTAACAACATCAGAAAAATCAGAATCGTTCCCATCGTAAAAAAAATAAGCCACCTTCTTAAATGGATACCTACATACCAATATCCCTGCTTAACGTTGTGCTAAAAATAATTAATAACCTCATTTAAATCAGAACCAAAAAATTTATTGAAGACTCCAATATCCTGTGCACTAGTATCTTTGCTTACAGAAAGGCAAATGTACCAATCTTTGCACTTATAAAATTCAACATTCCATTAATAAATACAACAAACTAAAATACATGGCAATCATATTGGACATCTGTAACGCGTAGAAAGAGTGGACATAGCCAAATTGATAGAAACCCTGAAAGACATCAGTCTAAAAAACCACTACATGGCCTGGATTCAGAACTACCTACAACGAAGATTAATAAGTTTAGGTCACCACTTCAAATCAATCACCAATGTAGTCCCTCAAGGAGATATGCTCAGCCATCCAACACATCGTAGACGAACATACCCTACTCTACTGAAGGCACTACCAGAGCCAAGCTTCTAATAAACAAGCAAGGAGGTGTTTCAGAAACCTCGCCAACACACAAAATGAAAACTCCAACTACTTCAACGTCATAAATCAATTCAAACACACTATAGACGCTTCGTGTTAGGGAACTAAAAATGGGACTTCCCCTAACTTGTTTTACTAGCTAAGCAACTTTGACTTTAAACTACCTCCACAGTTCCCTAAAATAAACTATAATGACGTCGTCAACTTCCTCAACAACATACTCTCTACAACAACAAATAAGGACTCAGTATACTACACGGATGCAACAAAGAACCCCCTGGGGATAAGATGTGTTGTCTATGACCTCAAAACCAAGACATCACCAAATGGAAATTACACCATCACACAAGTCCCAACATTGCTGAGATGACAGCCATTAAGACAGCTTTACTAGAAATCCCTTCAAACACCAAAACAAAGTCATCTTTATGTACTCAAAAAATAGCACCATCGAAACAATTCACAACCACAACATCAAATACCTGCTGTCCAAAGTCAGATGCTTCACACAAGAAAACAACAAAATTCTTCAACCTACTTGGACTCTTGCCAAACTCTAGTGAGAGATTGGATATTTATTATTTCAGTCATATTTGATTAAATGTTATTACCATTAAGTTCACATTCCATTCATTCAAGTTCTCAATTCAGTTCACATTTCATTCATTGTTTACACTTTTACAATGCAGAACTAAGAACCCTAATCGGCAGCAGATCTTAGATTCGGGCAGCGAGGTTGGAGTAGTCTGTTGCCGCTCTGGTTGCCTAGGGTTGTCGCCTCATATGTCAGGAGCCGCCTGTTTGGCGTGTCATTACTGAGATGGCTTCACTTTCCCGGTCGGTCGCTGTAGTTCCTTTTGGCGACGCATCTAAGGCTTCAAGGCTAATAGCCAACTAGAGCACTTAGATAAGTCGTCTGGGTTCTGGTTCAAATGCCCAACCAGAAAAGCATTATGCTTCCTGAGCCATCAGGCTAACCAGGAAGAGGTCAGTAGAAAGAGAACTAGACCGAACCAGGCACAAGGCCAATTGGTTTTCTCCAGACGGTCCTGCTGGGCGAAGCCAACTAGCAGAGAGGGTAAATAAAATACATCAAGGCACTTAAGCCTACAAGACTTAACCAGCCGCAAGGCCAACTGGTTTTCAAAAATTGCTAAGCAAAGCCAACTAGCAAAAAGCAACGATTAGTAGTCGTTTCCTTCGTTTTGAGTCAACAGGCTAACCAGGAAGAGGTAAATGGTTCGTTTGAAAAGTGCTGGGTACTGAGCCAACCAGTTAAACTAGGCGAAAGGGCAACTAGCTTTTAAACAATCTGGGTGGGCAAGGCTAACTACACGAAGCAACAATTGGTAGTCGCGTGCCCCTTTCTGAGATAATGGGCTAACCAGGAAAAGGTAAACTTTCTGGGCCAATTAGGCTAACCAGAAAGAACGGTTTGTTTGAAAAGTACTGGGCACTAAACTAACCAGTTAAACTAGGTCAAAGGCCAAATAGCTTTCAAAAAATCTGTGTGAGCGAGGCCAACCACACGAAGCAACGATTAGTAGTCACTTGAATTTTCCTTGCCTGCTTCTCTGATTATATATTTTATTTTTGTTTGCTCAGCGTAATTGTCTTTCCTAAAAGCGTAAGAAAGGATTTATTTTTAAAATCTCTTTACCGTTGCCACTGACATCAATTCTTGATGTGTATCAATCTTATTTTCATTCTGATAAATGTCTTGAATATCTACGATCAGTGTTTCGATATAAGGTTGTCGTATTGGAACAGTTTAGAGTTTGTACGAGGTTGTTGTTTCCACTGTAATATTTTCTATTCCTTAGCCGGGGTATTGAAAATAATAACTTTACTTCACTTATTTCAAAGTAACAAAATTTGATAGTAATTCAAGATGGCTGATGCCATTTATGTTGATAAGATTACTGAGTACATTCGTGTACTTCCGGACTCAACTGGATGCAGATAAAGAGTGAGTTGAGTTTGAGAGTGATCCTCTGACAGTGGTTCCGCAACACCGCTGCTGTAGTCAGTGACATCTACTTGTCGTATATGTCGTTACCACCATAGAACTTCACCCTTAGTGATATCGTCGTGGAAACAGAATATCAAAAACACACTCACGATACGGTATGGTGGAACGTGATGCCGTTTGTCGATGCAGCAGCATGCGATTGGTGTAATGTCAGGTTGATGCTGCGGTCGTGACTGTTGATCGGATGCAGGTTGGAGCGACGATGGATTGTTGCACAATAAATGTTGCTGATCGGGCATGCGACCGTAATGCGAGGTCGGGCATGCGACCATAGTGCAAGGTCGGGCATGGGACTATAGTGCGAAGTTGAGCATGCAAATGGAACAACGCTGTCAGGCACGTGGTCTGACATTATCGGGTATTTAATGCTGACGAAACTGTGTGCGTTACCGAACTTGATGTCACTAATATCGGGGTATCGAAAATAATAACTTTATTTCACTGATTTTAAAGTAACAAACCATGATAGTAATTCAAGATGGCTCATACCATTTATGTTGATAAGATTACGGAGTACATTCGTTTACATTCGGATTTGACTGGATGTAGATGAAGAGTGAGTTAACTTTGACAGAGATCCTCTGACAGCGATTCTGCAACCCCGCTGCTGTGGTCAGTGACCACGAAGTTGTTGTTTCTATTTTTGTATTTCCTTTTCTATTGGAAGATATTAAAACTTATGAAAGTTCTTTGTGTAGTGGATCAATAGTGTTTGTACTTTTTACTGTAATATTCAAACAGGTTAGATCAATAGTATTTGCAATTTCTTTTCTATTCGTTAGAGAAATTTCAATCGTAACAGGCCTTCTCTATAGCAGATAAAAATGCAATTGATGCAATAATATATGGTAACAAAACTGATATCTATCGCGAATGGGATGATACCCCTGACAACATTAAGAAATCCCTAGAAAAGGAATGGACCTTCAAGTATGACGATGAAATTAACGAATCTTTCCTTTTTTTCTTGGGGAATTGGAAACCTACAGTATCTAAAAAAATCATGGGTTCACAACATAATTCTAAACAGAAACACAATAAAACAATTTAATAGAATGGTAACAAACAGAGTATGCAACAATTATAGACTCCGACGAGCTAAAGTCTACATCACGGGCGCCTGCAGATATTGCAGCTACACAGACTACTTTGTTAGGATAGTGTCGGTTGGTTTTTTCTCCTTTTTCCAATTGATATTCAAAATATCTAATAATTTGAATTAATTGAATTTGTTAGAGTTTTTTTGAAGAAATATGTTTGATGATAACATATAAATTTAGAAAGCCATTTAGGCCATTAAGTTTTTGTATGTCTATTGTTTACAATTTGCTTTATATTCTTTGGAAATTTATACCGATTAGTATTAAATAAAGCGCTTTTGACTTTGACTTTGACACAGACGACTTTGAACAAAAGATTTTAAACTGCACCAAATTCGATCGGCAAAGAGAAGACTAGCCCCTCTTAGATTAAAGCTCATTCTTATTGAATTGCTGTCGAAACAAGAATCATGCATTCAGATTCTTGATTCAAGATCTTTATTTGGTGATTTTTAATTTTTTACATACATACAATTCATCAATAGCTTAACCTTACAATATACATGCGGGTTGTGCATAAGGGCTTTTCCCAGAGTTCAATAATAATTTACTTTAATAACATTATAATATTAATTTTTTGGCAAAAGAAATCTTTAAAATGTTGACACGCACAACATTATCATACATTAACAGATTATAAAAGAAGTTTGTAAAGTTCATCTGCACTAGCAACTAGTTTTAAAACTTTAAAATTGATTTCCTTAAAATTAAGTACATTATTTCCTTAAGACTACCATGAAAACCTCATTTGCTGCGTCCATGGAGCGATTATCCGTCGTTTTCCTGACAACTCCTGCCTCGTGCTCCTTGGCTCGTGTGATTTCCGCTTCCGCAAGCTTTTCCTCATACGATTTGATCGGCTCTATTCCTGTCTCCTGGTACAGCACCTCGTTGGGGTAAAACTCTTCACCCTCCCGTTGGTATAGGCCTGTGCAAGCCCGAAGCATTTTTCACTCCACTAATCCTATCTTGCCCTATTTTGCTTTCGGAGCTCCAATCCATATCATCACCGCATATGTGATGGCCGGATGAATCAAGGTTTTACAGGCCAAAACCTTGACTCGCTGTCGAATGTTCCCTGAAAAGAGGTAAAAGAAGATAGTACGCATAAGTCCCGTTTTTCAAAATACTATCAACGTGAGCACTGAAGGTAACTAACCTGTCGAAAACTACTCCCAAGAACTTCGTTTGCATAGAGCAGTGCACCTCCTGCCCTTTGAACTCAACCCTGAAGTCACAGATGCCTCTTGCACGACGACCGAAGTCTTTGTGGGGTCCTTGAACACAATTAGTTCACTTTTCTTTGTATTTACCTTGATTATCCATTTCCGGTAATATGAAGTAAGAAATTTCAAATATCTTTGGAGCCACATTCTAGCAAAGCGCAAATTGTGCTCAGATGACCACACTAACAAGTCGTCAGCAAAGAGGTTCGCCCGAATTCTGGGCTTTTATTCATCTCTTACGCCCGGGACGTCAGAGGTAAATATGTTGGAAAGAAATGGGCCTAATATAGACCCCTGTGAGACTCCCGAGTCAATACTAAATGGGTCTGAACTAGCTCCACCAGCCACTGAAAAGGCAGTTTGTTCTCTCATGAAGCTGCCTATAATTTTCACAATATGGGCCGGAGCGCCAAGATTTATCATTTTGTAAAGAAGCCCATTGATCCAAACAGAGTCAAAGGCTTTCTTCACATCAGGCAAGCTACAACAAGCTTATTGTTGTGCCAGCTTCTCGTTATATCGGCTTGGAAACGGTCATAGTATCCACCGTGGAGTGAGCTTTTTTGAAGCCAAATTGTCTTTCCGGCACAATTCTCACCCTGGCAGAGAATTGTAGGATGCCTTCAAGTATTATCCTTTCAAAAAGCTTACAATGTTTGAAAGCAACGAAATTGGACAGGTACCGACTACGTCAGTACTGCCCGACTTCTTGGGTATTGCGAATATTTTTGCACATTTCCATTGCAGAGGGAAGTAGCAAATGTTGATGCATTTATTTAGAATGATCGCGAGGAGAACAAAGTAAACATAGGGAAGCCTTTTAAGCATATAATTGGAGATCCTATCAGCTCTGCCAATAAAGTGAGCCTCTCAGGGCTGACAAACAGACCATGGCCAGTAGGTGCGTCAGAGGGATTTGAAGCAGAGAACCAAGTCAAGCACAATTGATCATTGTCCCTGTCAAAATTCGTTGTGGTGCTGCTTACTAACGAAGTAACGGAAGAGTACTCACTTGCCTTTTCTCCTTGAAGAACTTTTGCAAAATGTTTTGCGATAGAGTCAGAGATGGCTTTGTCACCCAGAAGCATGGATCCACCATAAGTGAGGACTCCCGGTAGCCTTTTTCTGTCCATCATCTTATTGATGTGAGGAAGCATACATAAACCTGGTTTGATACTTCCCGGGGCCTGCTCAAATCGCTCGTTAGCAAAAGCCGTGGTTCTCCGCGAGATCATTTGGTTTAGAGACGTAATCACTAGGTGAATACGTTCATACTCCCACTTGACTATATTTAAATTGCAGTACTAGATTCTTGCGAGTAGCCTTCTGAGTCTACGATGAAGCTCCAAGATGTCTCCCGGTAAATCTCGATAAAAGTAAATTGTTGAGGATTTCTTAATGGAGATCTATGAGATGACCGTATCCAGGGTTGAATTTTCACAAGCAACTCCCTCATAGATTTTAGGAATAAAAAGATTTTTTGATCTCTTGATTGAAATCCCCTTCAATTTTCCGTCAAGGTCAGCACTAACTGCTGCCCAATCGATTCGCTTGTAAAGAATCAAAAGTTGAGGATAGTAACCTCAAGTTTCACACCCTTTTTCACTCTTAAGTTCAGCTCAACCAAAAGATGGTCAGACTTGGCGTCAAGAACTCCGCACTTGAAATTCCTCCAACTAAGGGAGAGATTTACCAGATTGGCAGACACAATGAGAAAGTCAATAATAGACGAGCTTTGGCGGAAGGTAGGCTCTTTTGGGGCAATCAGTATGAGATCCATATTTGATTGAACCCAGGAAAAGATAGCTGTTCCACAGCCATTAGATGCGATATTTCCCACGAGGGATGCTTCGCATTAAAATCACCTTCCATGGCATAGAAATCGAATTTTTTGCAGAGAGTAAGCAGTGTTTCCAAGTTGTCAATGAGCTTTCTCACCGAGTATCCACGTCAAACAAAGACCCCATGAACGCAAAGGTGCACCCTCCCAGCATGGAGCTTATTATTTCTGCTTCAATACATTTCAGACTTGGAAGGCAGTGCCTTTGAACTTTCAGGTGATCTTTGTGAGCCGTAGCAACTCCAAGGACTTCCTCTGGATCATTTTGTCTGATGATCTTGTTTTTCCCCAGATGCACTCTGTCTTTTTTTGAGTCTGGTCTGGTCTATGGGCGCTCAAGTATTCTTGAACGAAATTCCTTTTATAGCGTGGAGCTTGTGAACATATGTTGAGGATGGAGAGTTTAATGGAACTCATCACCACAACATACTTTAAAGGCGAATTGTAAGTACGCAGCTTTTTTCTCACTAGAGTTAGTGAGTTTTTTATAGTGGGGAATAAAAGAGTCCACTTTTCGAACGAGGGTGAACAAGTTACACCTGAAAAAGCGTTGGCAGTCATTGCTCAAACCCGTATTTCGGTCATTTCGCGAGCGCTAGGGTTGCTACATTGGTTGCTGTATTTGTTGCCGTATAGGCTGCAGTGCAGGCTGCTTCTTTGCATCTTGCAAAAGACTAGAGCACGAGACCCCTTCAAGTACAGTATTTTTTATAAAGGCGGAGATGAAGTGCCTCCTTTTTTCTTTTGAAGGTTCTTCCTCCTCTCTTCCACTTCTTTTGCCTTAGGAGAACCTCTGAAACTTGCAGGGTGCCCCTTAGCATTACAGTTGACGCAGAAGATCTCGTCTTTTTTCTCGTCCTTCGAGATTGGACATTCCATGGACTTATGCTGCTTGTCGCATTTTACGCATCTAACGTTGAGTCCGCAACTAGAAGCGACGTAACCAAATCTTTGGCAGTTGAAGCACTGGGAAGTGCAATTTTTCTGCAGACGCTCCCATTGCATCTTCTGGTACAATGGAAACCTTATGTCCATTGCTTTCTTCACTTCAAAGCCCGATTTGAACTGGACTAAGAAGGACGACAGCGTCCTTTTTCCCTCCTAGAGGTTATAGTGGAGAACCGTTTTGCTGAAAGGATATCTTCTCCGAGATGTTCCTTCAGCTCAGCAGTGACATCATTCTTGTCGTATGAGCTGTGCATGCCTTGTAGAAGGAGAGTTAATTTTCTCTCTCCTGGAAGTGTGTAGGTGTAGCAAGCCACCTTTGCACGCTTCAGAAAATTAAAAAGGCTGGTGTGATCCTCAGACGTTTTAGGGTGGAACGTAGTTCGTGAGGAGCTGTTCACCGTCAAGTTGAACTCTGGCTCATTTCCAAAGTTTCGTGCGCATGCTCTTTTGACGCTATCCCTGAAAGTCTTCAGGTCAAGCCTATAGCACACTATGGGAGGCACCCTCTCCTTTTTGGTAGCAAATAAAACAAAACAGATAAAATTAGTAATAAAAAAAAAGACACAAACTGCTCCATTGGTCCCAAAAGAGGACTCAATCGAAACACGATGGTTAAGTGCCTACAAAGACGTACCAAACCATTCCACAATTCGAAATCTGAGGAGCCTGTTTTGAAACAGGGATCTTGGAATAGCCGACACTTTTCTCAACGACGCAAACATTCAACGGAAGCAACAAGCGTCGACTGAGATATTTTAAAAGGACAACAACAAAGGTGTCTTATTAAGGATGTGAAAGTGATTTTTTGGCAATATTTGCCTAAATGTTGAGCAGATTATCCTTTTTGGGTTAAGAACTAACACTTATATAAGCAAACCGCCCTCATTAAGCTTGGAAAAATTTGTTTTTTTCCAAAACTTCCAATAGGCTATTGCTTTACATCTAGGTCTGCATCCGTTAAAGTTTCGAAGAAAAATTGTTGTGACAGACAGACTGTTGAAAAAACAGCCAGACAGATCGCGATTTAATAGGATTTTGTAGTATAGTACATTGAAATAAAATACCAGACGTTTTCCTAAACAATTTTCACATCACCACATTTTCATTACGAGCAATGCGTCCCTTATTTTAACTAATATAGAATACTTTACCACCTCCTTGCAATTTTCCAAAAGAAATAGCAAACAAAGTTATTTCAGGACCCAACAACAATAAGTTAAGTTTGCATGGATTCTATCTGTAACAATCTCTCGAACAAAATGAAACAATTTATTTGTTATTTTATGCGGGTAAACTTGAGTTCGACATCGTTACATTGTATCTGCTGCAGACGATTCCCTTAAGCTCCCTGACGTCCCCAAAACTTGTAACTAAAATCTACAATGTACAATCCTCAAGTTAAAACAAAAGATAATTCCAAATCATGGTGTAGTCTGAACAAAAGATTTAGTTACTTCAAAGAACAAACAAGTCCCGCGTATACCAAAACACCACTTTTCCATTAAGGCAGACTAGTCAAACTGTCAACAAAGATATGATTGCTCCGTTGGTTCCTCACCACATACTACCGCCCAACCAGATGCACTATCAGCCCTACCGCAATTTCCCGTCCGGAGAATGAAGTCCCACAACACTAGCCAGCTCCTTAGAAGCCATCCTGTCTCCTGTTGTTAAGATAACACACACAATGCTCCCTTGAAACTGTAAAATAAGAAATCCCTGTAAATTTCGAAAATATGTCAGACAAAGGGGTTACCTAAATTTATGGCGGTTACCTACAAACTGATATTTGTCTTCCGCATTCAAGTTCATAAATTATGTTTGCACGTATACGAGTACATGTACATGTTTGTGTGAGAGCGGTAATTGTGTACAGATGATGTTCTATATTTTAAGCTGTTGGGGAAAAGGATATTGGCATTGTCGTTGTTGCACGAAGCGAACATTCGTCGATAAACATCCTTTTGATACAAAGTAACATACAAGACAACAAATAACCGATCGATAGAATGAGAATAGTAAGCGCTATCCTCACTTGGAGCCTTTCAATATCGATGTTGGTCCATTTGGGCATATGAGGGTAAGCCGGGACTAGATGGGAGCAGGAACAATGAAAAAATCGTTCAAGTTTATTTGTTATGTCCTTTTGTCAACATGTAGATAAGGTCATGTTCAAATGGACGTTTGTGAAATATACACATGGTCCCGGACTTACTTTGTCTTGCTTAAAAGGATGGACCTCTTAGAAATTGGCCAAGTGAAAGCCACAATCAAATGTACGTAACATACTAGTATCTGAGAGATTGATGAGATTTTAGATTGTTCGGATGAAATACATTTTGTTTTATGTGCGCATTTTCAGTGAATTTCAGTAGAAATTTTCATAATGGAATAATTTTTTTGGTTTTATAGCTAGGGAACATATAAGTAATCGTACATTGTAAGCACTTCGGTGTTAAAACTAATCTTTAATATTTAATTCATTGTGGTTAACTTACAGTAGAAGAGCGAGGCTGCAATTATATTATGCAATACACTACCAAATACAGAAATTAGCGATGTGCATTTTTAAATCTATCAGCATTCAAATATTTTCAAATAAACTCTTTTGAAGTATACTTAGTTGATTGAAGTTTTTTTTTTGAAAATTGCAAGCTGCAATTCAAACCACTTTCTTTCTAGGATTGCGTTCCGGTGGTAAGAGTAAGACAGACAACTTTGCTTGTTTGCAGTATTATTTCCTCTCTTGCGTGATCCGTCAACGAAGAAGACACGATTTTAATTGCGGGAGACTTTAATCAACTCAACTTAGCATTCATCATTAATCTGGATGATAACTATCTTATTTCAGTCAACTTCTTAGACCAAAGCGATCTCAACATTGTTAGTACATTCTACGGCAACAGTTTGCAGCAAGCCGCCCCGACTCCTAATTAGAATGGTTATTGACTACATCTAATTTTTAGTGCTTCTAACAGAGAAGTCGTGGTCAATCTAACTTGGGATGCAGACAATCTATTTTCTGATAGTCTACACCATTCGGCATTCTCTATTGTATTACCCAATGGGGATGAAACTCATCATTTCGCATACAATAACTTAATTGTATATGACTTTTATAATGCTAACTTTCAGGGCATTAATAATTATTTAAGTAGCATAATATTGACTGGAGATGTGCACTTTCAATGATAGACATAAACAATGCGATGGATTGTTTTTGCTGCCATTGAAAAGTACTTACCTAGGATAAAAAAAAGATAAATTGTACGAAGCTTGGCTTGATAAGGTTCTGCGTTATTTATGAAACCTATTACCGTTTTAAAAGGAATGCTCCAGTCAGGCTCTTTTCGGCCCCAAAAAGCTCCGTCAGAGATGGCGCAGGTGCCACTCTTCCGCCCTTGAAGCCCAATTAGAGCCGCCGAACGAGGTTACGACTCCACAGAGAACAAAGAGTGGAATCTTACCTACCTGAGATTCTATTCTACTTAATTGTAATTCCCTACAACACCTGAAAGAAATACTTGAAAAGCCAGGAAAACTTTAAGCGCGACCTGACCACGACGGACACTTGGCAATCCCGCGACTTCAAAAGACGCCAGTAAATTCCCTTCTTGGAAAAAAATATCATCCCGCTCACGAGCAGAAAGTTCACAGTAGTTAAAACAGAAATAAAAGAAAGATAGGAAACAACTGGAAAAATCCAATTCAATTAGTCTTTAACTTCAAACCTTAATGCGAAATTTCACAAGAAAATATATAATCAAATATTGCACACTTGTAAAAGAAAAACGGTTGGCCAACACTTAAGACGATGATTCCGCTGCCGCTGATGTGGGATCCCCAAATAATTTGTTTTTGCATTCTTCACTACCAATTGTATTGATCTCATTCCTGACCTCGTTCCTCTGTTCGATTCCTGCATCCACTCACTTTTTTTTCCTAACCAGCACTCTTCACCGGATTTCCACTGCTCAAACGAAGAACGGGACATCTTTCCGTCCCCCTTTTATTGGATTTTCGACCAACGGCTCATTTGGGTAGGTCGAGGACCTTAAAAATCCCACTATGTGTGGTCAGCAATGTATGTTTCCACCACGAAAATCGGTGTTTTTGGGTATTCATGGAATCTCACTCCTATTAAACTAGTTTGGAGAAATATCAGTGAGACAATTCACTGACTGTTTGGGTTTGTTGCTGTTGCTGTTGCAAATTCCTCAGGTGTTCCTGTCGCCGCTAAAGTTTCACTTGTGATTGTTACTTTAACGCCTGCACTTAATTCTCCTTCCGTGTCAATTGCTCCCAAAGTTTCGCCACCTCGCACAGGATATTCACATATGGTGCTCGTTCTTTGTCTGATGGATTTGTGTGTAGGTTCTTATCACCAACAGATACAACATCGATTTCCTCGTCAGAATCGCTTGAAGTTTCAACACTCATTCCAGGTAAATCCACACCATTCTTCGGTCTTGTATAGCTATTTATTTATTTATTTATTTGCACTATTTTACAGATCCGTGAACGCAATTACAAAATAGGTAATGAAATATAATGTAATATAATACATGCGGATAAACAAAGTTATATTAAGAAACAAGTTGGGTAGACAGACCTATGCTCATGTCAGAAGGGTTTTGTACTCAACTTACAAAATGCAGTAACCAGCAACGAATAAAATCAAGAAACATGTCAAAGACGATTTTATTGGAGAAAATGTGAAATTCGAGGATCATACTATTATTAACAAAGTTGAAAAAATTTTGACTTCTGAGGTATTTGTTTTACTTATACCCACAGATATCTCCCTTGATAATTTTTCCAGATTTGTTAGAAACACATTTTTCATGTATTTCCCCCCCTGTGCCCACACTGAAGCAAAAACTGTCAGTTTGAGAACTGTTTTGAAAAGCTCTCATAGAGAACTTTCAGTTGATATTCATATCGGCTACCTTTCATGAAATTTTTTTCAGGGCCCACTCCTCTGTACTGTAATCATCGATTCATGGCCTATTTTTTCGAATCCTAGAATGGTTACAAAGCCCTTTTGCTAGGAGCTCTCTCCTGCCTCTTCGACTTGTTTCAATTGTATGTGCTCATTTTCATGATACCTATCATTCCTGCAATTTTCATGCAAATCCTAGCAAAGCTGTAGTGTCTAAATCGATAAAAAGCGCATATGGCTCCATAGCCATATGTTTCCATAGTAATACAGGGCATATTGTTCCATAGTAAAACAGGAAAATTCAAATCGCTATAACTTCATTAAATACTATTCGATCTTTATGAAACTTTCAGAAAAGATCAATCTTATAGAAAGTCATCCGTTTGCTAAATTTTATTGAATTTAAGGGTACCGATTCGATTTTATTCAAGAAAACATAAAATCGATAAATCATACTATTACTAACAAAGTTGAGTGAATTTCGACTTCTCATGTATTTGTTGTTGGTTTACTCACCAAGGCCTACATTCATGATTTTTTTCAGATTTTTCGGATGGAAGGTTTCCAACCGCGAGGGGGGGTACGCGAAAAGTTCGTACATTTCCCCTTCCCCTGCCCCCCTCGGTAATCAGAAGGCAATTTTAAGACTTGTTTTGAAAAGATCTCATTGAGACCTTTCCAATGACACCCTACTCGACTACCAATGGTGAACATTTTTTTTTGAGGGGTCACCTCCCTGTACGGGGAGACCCCCCTTAAACCCCTTTGAAAAACTTTTCCACCCTTGAACTTTCAAGAGGTCACCACTTCTGACCTTTTCACAAAGTTTCATGGCTGTAGCCTCTATAGTTTCGGAGAAAAAGTGCTGTGACATACAGACGGACGGACGGACGGACGGACGGACGGACGGACAGACGGACACAGGTCGTGATTGCAATAGGGTTTTGTATTTTAGTACAAAACCCTAATAACACATGCGAATAAACAAAGTTATATTAAGAAAAAAAGAACAAGAATGTAAAATACTAATAAACTATTGGAAGCTAAGCAGAATATTATGCAATATGCTTTTAAAAGCGTTAAAGGAATGTGGCAGAGGACCCAGCTGTAGCTCATTGTAACGACGTGATACGCGTACTAAAAATGAATAAAAATAAATATCGGTACGAGCAAAGGGCACAAAGAATATGTCAGTTGAACGCGTCTTTGAGGTGGGATGTATATAAAGCCTTTCACGAAGGTTAGATGAAAGAATACCATGATATAATTTAAATAAGCAGCACAGGTCTAAGAATTCTCTCTAATTTTTGAGTGATAGAATGTTCAGGATCTGTAAGCGCTCATCGTAGGAGCTGTAAGTGAGGTTATATTTGTAGAATAGAGATTGTGTGAATTCACGCTGTACAGTTTCAACAGCATCCGCTAGATTGGTATAGTGAGAAGACCATACCTGGGGGGCATACTCAAAGATTGGCCGGGCTAGAAGTACGAATAGATGGACGCTGGTTGAAATACTAAAAGACTTGCAAGAGCATCGTAAAATAAAACCAGCGACACGTGAAGCTCTAGTGGTTATGAATGAAACATGGATGTTAAATTTCAAACCTGGGTCAAATACTACTCCAAAATCTTTAAATTTGTCCACAAGTGCGAGTACCGATCCATCAACCTGGTATTAATATAAAACTGGATGAATTTTGTTGGTGAATCTCATGTGACAACATTTAGAAATGGTAAGAGGAAGTAAATTACCTTGACACCAATTTCGGAGATTGTCAAGATCATTTTGGAGGTATAAGCAGTCTTTGCTGGAGTTAATGGGGCGATAAATTTTTAAATCATCAGCGTAAAGAAAACAATTAGAAGACAGGCATTTGGGAAGATCATTAATGAAAATGTTGAATAGCACACCAGATTTTGGGCTAAATGAGTCCGACGAAGAAAAATTATTCCATGTAACGGTGCAGGAGCGATGGGATAAGAAGGATAAGATCCAAGAGAGGATAGGGTCAGAAACGCGGAAGGATCGGAGTTTGTTAGCCAAAAGGCCATGATCAACACTGTCAAAGGCTTTAGAAAAATTGGTGTATATGACGTCGACTTGTTGACTCTTGTCGAAAGCAAGAGAGATGGTACTCGTAAGTTTTAACAAATGAGTTACTGTTGAACGACCGTTAATGAAGCCATGTTGTTCATTTGCAAACAGGATACTGATGTCATCGTACAATCTGTTATGCACAATTCTCTCAAGGAGCTTGCGAAAACAAGACAGCACAGAAATCGGACGATAGTTAGAGATTTCGCTTTGATCTCCGGACTTATGGATCGGAAAGATGTTAGCTTGCTTCCAGACGTCAGTGAAGCAGGAGAAAGAAAGGCTAATATTGAAAATAATTGATAGTGGGGTAGATAATGAAGAAGATAATGACTTTACGAACAGAATCGGTATTCCATCAGGATCTGGACCATCATTAAAGTCAAAAGTAAGCAGTACATTTTCAATTTTCGATGGACAGGTCACGATAGAATGCATAATAGGGGAAGGAGAAGGGCACGATGAGTACATAATGGGGTTCGAAACATTAAATGTGGAGGAAAAAAATTGAGCGAAAAGGTCACAGATAGCTTGCCCATCAGAAGCTATAATCATTATGCGAGCTATTATATTTGGGACTTTGACTTCCATATCCTGATTATGGTGGATGAGATTTTGTTTGATAGTTATCACTTGGATCGGACGTGACATCAGATTTATCATCGACTTTGACCCTCAATACATTCAACACATCTAATATCCGTCTGACTAGTTGCCTTTGTGCCACGAACTAAAATTTTACCAGAAGGATCTTCCAATTGTTCACGTAACACTTTTGTCCTTAAAATTTTATTCATATCATATTGACTGTTACCCCTCAATATAAACGACAAATCCAAACTGAGATTATTCGAACCAGCGATACACGTTGATAGATAAACTGAATATTTCATTTCAGGCGGATCATCTTCGAGACTTAGCGGACCATCAGGACATATGTGTAGTAGCTGTTGCTGTTGCTTTTCCTGCTGTTGTTGCTACTACTGTTATTATTATTATGATGATATTGTGGGCTTATTCAATCACGGTCCGGGGTCGATGTGCATTTAAAATCCATCACACCCAGAAGGGTTTCTATATGAAGTTCTGCATTTCTGGGTGAGGGTCCATTATAATGTTGCAAATGTCTCTCCATTAACCTTGTACTTGGTGTGTGTGTTTGAACTCCGCCAACACGGCGATTCGCATGGCCATGGTTCAGGCCAGCCGCTCTAAGAATTCGTTGAGATCTTTGATTATTATTTCGAACAAATACATCATCGGTACCAAAACTAATGGGAGATTTAGGATATTGGGACTCTTTGGGACAACTGTAATTGTAACTGTTTTGTACTTTTTTTTAAACTTGTCGCTTCAAAGATAAGCCACGTCATGGTGGGAGCTGTTTGATCGGACTCTCCGCCTTAAGTAACGAATTATTTTTCGAGTCTACCTTTGTCGTATTCATCATAGTATCTACAATTTCAATCGAATCCATATCGTTGTTCTTGGGCTCTTTCTTTACCTTCACGTAATCCGATATAAATATAGTGGGATTTTGTGCCGATTCTTTTGTACATTTACAACATATACACACACCGATTTCAAATTCATTGTTATTACTTATTAAATTTAAATTACTTGAGTCGTCAATTTGTTCCTTGCAGAATTTTATTTACGTTACTATACGCTTTTCTTTTGTTTATGTTGAGTTCACATTACACAAATCCATAATATCTAATACATTTTCGTGTACGTTACTTTATGCTTTCTGTTCGTGGGGTTTGCGTTAAGTCGTGCCAAGATTCCTTCGTGGTCGTTGCAAATTTAACCTACTTAGCGTTACCCCGTAACAAACCAAAGAAACAAATGATTTGAAAAGCAAATATGATCAGCTGGCATAAAAATTTCAATCAAAGTCAAGAGAAGCTTATGAATCATATGTAAGCACTATTAGAGAAAACAATCCATAATCCAAGGAAATTTTTTGACTACGTAAATATAAATCAAAGAGGTACTCCATATCAATGGTATATGGTGACTTAAGATCATCATTTTCTGCACAAATAGGGGTTTTTTCGCGAATTATTTTCAACCCATTTATTCTACTGACAGCATCTCGTCACATACTGCTGCTCCATGCACACAGAGATTACTATTTCGGAAGAAGAAATATTGGAGGCTGTTGAGGAGCTTGATTTGAGCAAAGAAACCGGCCCCAATTGACTTTCTCCCTGGTTTTTGTTCCACTTTAAAATAAAATTGCTTTTATCAATTAACATTATTTTCAATAAGTCACTCTCATTAGGAATTTTCCCAACGTACTGGAAATCAGCTCATCTGATTCCAATTCACAAATGCAGTGTAGAGAGTCCGTTCAAAACTTAGAGGAATTGCCATACTATCGACTACCTCGAAACTATTTGAAAAAATTATCTACGCCAAGCTATCTCCCAACGTACAGCCTGACCTTAATAACCAACAGCTTGGCTTCGAAAAAAATCACTCGACTACCACTAACCTCACGGTGATGGTATCTACTGTTCTATGTGAAATGAAAAAAGGACACCAAATTGGTGCTATATACACCGATTTAAGTAAAGCATTTTCTCATGCTATCCACAAAATTCTGTACAAGAGAAATTTGGAATCACTTGCTCTTTACTGCTTTGGCTCAGTTCTTTCCTCGAATTTCAGTGACATATATCTAAAGAAATAAATCCCTATTCTGAGATACTTCAAAGGAGTCATCTTGGTCATCACTTCTTTTTAATATATTCATCTCAGATCTGTCAGAAGCCTCATTAGATGTATTTTAATTATTTTATGCTGATGATCTATATCATGTGATCACCTCTCAAAACGAATAACGATTCCTTCTAAGTAACGTAAACTCTCTGTGTAAATGGTCTTAGGTAATCCAGCTTCATTTCAATTTAAAAAAATGTGAGGTTATTACCTTTTCTCTTAAAAATTCTGTCATCAAAACGGATTATAACCCAAAAAATAGAAAACTTGCTAGAATCAACAGTATTAAAGGCCTTGGTGTCAACCTGGATACAAAGATGCAGTTTAATTTGCATAACGATGAAACCATCGCCAGAGCTAATAAAGTTCTAGGTTTCATCAAGCGAAGAGCTAAAGATTTAAAAACATATGGGTGGCCAAAACATTATACTATAGCTTAGTCCGCCCCATACTGGGATACGGATGTTTCATAGGGGACCCTATTTTTGAAGTGCATATAGACAGAATTGAATCTGTTCCACGCGGTCAAGCTGCCCTGTGGGTGATGGCGTGTGGCAGCTCCTGAGGAGTGTCCATCATCCAAAACGAAACCGCTGTTTGCTGGCACCAGTCCTATGCTGGAAACGCTGGTCTCCATCGGGCCAAGAAAATGTGCTATCATATTGATTACCAATGATGGCCCGGGTGAAGAATGAGTGGTTCTTTCACTTAGGAGACTGGTCCTATTACACTTAACACGTTTGTATTACACTTTAGTTTAGTCCGCCCCATACTGAAATACGGATGTTTCATATGGGACCCTATTTTTAAAGTACATATGGACAGAATTCAATCTGTTTATTATTTGCACTGAGATGGTCGTATGATCCTAAAAACTACCAGACTTCACCATCATATGCACAAATACTTCAAATTCTAAATATGTCATTTCTTTCTTCCCGAAGATCGATGATATGCTTTGTTTTTGACGAGCTTAGAGGCATCATAAGCGTACCATACGTAACTTACAAAATAAAAATGAATGAAAAATCACGATCTCGTATGCTGATAGAAGACCGAGCCAATAAATAGATAAAACATTTAACTCATTAAGTGTACGCTACTCTTCCACAATTTCCAGAGTCCAATTCAAATCCACTCTCCTAAACGTCTTGGCCTCACAATCCCAATAAACTATAAATTATATAAATTAAAATATAAAGTATATTTTAAAAATTTTTCTATGAACGATTTAATATTTTTGTAGCTTAATGTGTTTTATATATGTATGTGTGCCTTGCTTGGTAATAAATAATAATAATAATTATTATTGTAATATGAATAATAATAATTTTTTCTGCTGCCAGGTACAGTCAACAAGTTTGTATTTCTACAAAAAACTACCCGAATGGATTCCTGTCACTGTTGTTCTTCCGTCTGCAATACTTTTACAGGTGAAAAAACCAAGTAAAGTCGCCCAACCGATTGCTAAAAGATACAATTATGGGCACTACCGGAAAGCTTAGAGGATATTGATATACAAAAGAAGTATTCAGGATGCCAGTCAAAACATGGTAAACGTAAGAATAATGTTTTGCCAAGTGAAGGTCAGAGACAATGAAATAACATTCATGAAAGTCGAAAATATGACACAGAGGAATAAATATAACTCTTATTTGAATGTAACTGAAGGTTGATCAATCTTTGATGTCTCTTAATAGAAAATTAGTTTCTTTTAGAACAAGAAAAACAAACAAGAACATGCAATCAAAGCAAACGAAAATATAGCCATGCATGCTTGACATGCAAACACTGCGACATGGTATACTCATATATAGGAAGGACAACACGGAAAATAACGACACGATACAAAGCGCACTTACAATCTTTCTGAAAAAACGAGGCAGACTTCAATTTTTCGGCCCACTTCAAAAACCACGCACACGAGCCTGAAGCTATGATTAATTCTATGACATTGCTACATAAATAAAGCAAAGGATGGAGACTTGCCATCCTAGAAAAGCTTGAAATATATAAACATAGAAAAACAAACGGTAACATTATCAACTAACAACTCATTACAAATTTCAACGCATACTCTCCAACGAAAATAGAAACGAGATGAAACAGAACAAACGGACATCTAGGAATCCAAAAAAAAAACCTAATATCCCTCTACCTGACCTAATTTAGTACCTGACCAAATTTGTACCTGACCTAATTTAGCGTTACATGCTTAACCCATCCTATGACTAGGTACAGTCATGCCTTTGAACACATCCCTTAGACACTGAAGATGACTCAAAGGAGGCGAAACACGTCTGCTCACACAACAAAGCAAGGGCTGACGGTTTTTCAAGAAAAAAAGGCCGTTTGCAATGCTTTTCCAAACATTACAGTTTTTCGCCCTCAGTCGCCAGTTAATCATTCCCAGCAAGGATCGGCTGTTACCGTGCGTGTTTACCGTGCGATTTATCGTTTAATATTCTTTTGGGAAGCCTTTTTTCTGCAATTCATTTCACCTGGCCTGCCCATTGCGATTCTCGTAACTTTACGCAATACATACAGGTGGCTCGTCAAATAAATCATATAACTTATAGTTGTAATGTAGTCTCTGCTCTGTTTCTTGTTTTGCTAGGCCGTAGATTTTCTAGACCACTTAGTGTTCAAATATATCCACTGCCTTTTCAGATACGCTCCTCAGATTCCATGCTTTACATCCATATAATAGTAGAGGTTTCATTAGTGATTTGTAAATATGGAGCTTATTATGCCTATGCACAACTCTGGACCTTAGAATCGAAAGGCTTTATTTACAGCGTTTATGCGGCATCCAATCTCATTCTTTTTGATGCCTCGTCTATTCAGGTTGGCTCCGATTGGCACTAACTGCACCGAGCTTGATTGCTAAATGGAGCCTGCCAGTTGGTGGCATAAAATTTATGCCAAACCGGCGTTGTATGGCATATAGCTGCCGTAAGAAAGGACTACCCTGGCCGATTTAATGAAAAAAATTAAAATAAAAAATAATTAAAATAAAGTCATGTCTATCTTTCAGTTTGGATATTTTTCCATACATGTTGGCACTTTGTTACGACACTTAATCCCCACCAATAAGTTTTGTCTACTTAGCGCTCGATAAAAGAGCCCACCCTACGATACTGCACATGCAAATGTCCACCAGTACGTGCATGTGTATCCAAATAGGCCAGTTCAGTTCAAACTCAGCTATTTCAACAGCTCGCTAATCAAAATTTTCAAATTTCCCTACAAGATACACAAAATTACCTAAAATTTCAAAGCTGCAGGCTTCTCTGGTCAGATGTTGTCGGACTGGAGTGTTCTTCTTTCTTTGAGTGTTAGTAATGTTCCTTTGGTATCTGAGATTAAACGTGTCTGAATATTGATATCATCAGCTGTGGACTTGAACATAAGTGTAAAAGAGGTTTCAGCTGATGTTGTCCTGAAGACGGTTTCCATCATAATACTAAAGAGCATTGGGACAAGCCAATTCCGATGTTTTACGCCAAATCTGCTGGTTTTGCTGTCATCATTACTTTCTTCTACCTTTGAAGATATGTAAATCTCATTTCCCAGCGCTGACAGGTATATGGGCGCTACTGAGCCATCATTTAGCTTGTGTACTTGGTATCTTACGGTAACTGATGTTCCTTATATATAGCTCTTGGAGATGCAGCATCAGAACTTGACCCTCATAAGGGGGTGGTCCGAATCACAGATAGTGCCAGAAAATAAACGCACTTTCAGAATACTGATGGCCACGTTCTTTTGTGGACGGCTCGATGCGGGAATTGTGTGGTGATAATTGTAAGAAGTCTGCTCGTAGTGAAGTCTGTTGGGAATAGTCCATTGTTGCTGGTCACTGCATGTGCCCTGCAGTTGTTCCTCTATTTGGTGCTTCTCAATCGATTTTCGCATTAAAGTCAGACGGAACAATTTCACTTCATATGACGGAAATGTATCAACACTACATTCCAGGGTGCTGTAAAATTCGTACTTGATTGCATCTTTCTCCTCTTTTTTTGAGTGCGTGACTGTTGACCAACCAGACATAAAAAAAATTGTGTTATGAGGATGTTGACTTTGTATGTCTTTATTTCATCAAGTTGCACGTCACTTCGTCTGCTCAATGATCCAACAAATTTAAAAAGAATAGTCCTCTCTTCTTTGCAAAAGTCATTGCCGTTTGTGCAATTTGATCTGAGGCTGTTATCCTTATACCATGACAAGTAAATAAGAAGTGAACCGTTATTAGCACTTTAATGCAGACAGTTTTCGATCCGCAAATGGTATTTTAGTTCCAACCTGCTTGCCAGCCAACCGGCAAGGGCACCCTCTATCTACCACCTAAGGATTTGTCCAATAGAAGACCAAAAGCTTCACATGGAATCAATGCCAAAAAGTTACAATCAAATAGAGCAAAAGAGCGAATCGATAAAACCGTTCTTAGATAAACATTAAATCAACTTACGTGGTTACGGAGTATCAGGCACCCTGATGCTCCGTATTAACATAAGTTCTTTAGGAAAAGAAGGAGAATAATGGACAAGCTTCACTACCAAATAATTATTTTAGAATGCTGGGCGATCAATATTAATACCATTACCTAGTTAACAATTTTGTGTGTGTGTGTTTCTCAACAGCATCTATCGATTTGAATAAAAAAGTATTTGAAATTTTCAAAATGCGATAAAATTTGAGATAAACGCAAAAGTGGATGAATATTTTCCAATACGTGAAAAAACTTTCAAATGAGATTTCCAATGCAAATTAACAATATTTCAATATTATTTCGAATAAAAGAAGTGTAATTGCATCAGTTTTGTACATAGTATTCATACAATTTCCCTTCTTGGGCCTTTGTTTCTTGCAAATTTCATCTCCAAATGTCTCGCTCTATCGACCACGTCTTCCAATTTCAAAATCTGAGCAGCAGTGAACTGTTTTCGTAAACAAAGCAGATCAGCGTTTCCTTGGTTTCCTCACTGGTTTCCGCCCTTCAGTTCCCCCAACGAATACCTCTTTCGGTATTTGTTGTTCATCCAAACAATTTACGAGACCAGCGCATCACAGGTTCCACAAGCTTACAATCATTGAGACCTCAAGCTCGTCAAAAATTTCATACAACTTTTGTTTGTATTTAATTTACCATGGGTCCTTGTCCAGCTATTCTCCAATAATTCACCTCAATGCATACTCACACGACAGCACAAGCCTTATCACAAATTTGCCTGCTCGCAGCACTGTTTTAAAATAAAAGGTGATTCATGATGAGGCTTGATTTTCAATAGGCTTTTTTTGATAGATCAAGCGTGATTTTTGTGAAACTGTTATGTAATTTTTAATTCAGTTTTGTTTGAGAAATCATCCTGGAAAGACACACTACAACAGACAACATATCTAAATTGTTCAACTGTATTACGAAAATCAGAGTCCTGAGAGAAATGTTTTTTTTTGCACTTAGAGCAACTTATGGTGTGCATTGCCGACCTACCGAAACCACTATAACCAATACTACCCACCAATTTGAAACGCAGCATACATTATTGGATGATACTCAACCGATTAGATGACACATAGCACGTAGTGAAGAGAATATAGCGGCTGTAGTTTAGAGTGTTGCTGAAGAACGTGTCGTCCAAAATGAGATCGTCAGGATGGACCATTTGCGGTGGAGTCATGTTCAATATTTAAAGAAGATAATCTTTAAAAAGTAAATGTCATGGATTTTTTTTCGGTTCACAATAAAATTCAACTTTATGCCTTTTATTTGAGACTTAAAAACCAAATCTGTTAATGAATCACCCTATATTTAATTTGCAAGCTATACTCTATGGTATGTTCTATTTCATTATTGGTTCCCTTTATTTGGTATCTAAATACACAAGTATGCCCATATGTTTGATACTGTATTCCCCAAGTGTAATATTTTGGATGGTTGAAGTATTTAGCCCTAACTACGTCATGATTTTTGTCTATTTGCATTGATATGATACAACTCGTAGTTTCGCTACACTGTCAAGTTCCAGGAAAAGTTCTTTGGCAGTTGTTAACAACACGTTAAAGCTTTAAGCTGTTCACATGGGCTACCACTTGGGTCGACTTGCATGGCAACGTTCCTCGTGTACCAATACGTAGCTTTCGATTGATGTATTCTGGAGGTAAATTATTAACAATGCAGCGAGTCCATCTCCTTATTTTAATCTTACAAGATGTGGCAATTAAGTAATGAGACTGATTCCATGAAAACCATATATTTCAAAATTATTCTACAACACTGCCATCCCCTTCAAAGTAGTCCCCTTGGGCAGCTATACAACGATTCCAGCGCATTTTCCATGCTTCGTAACATTTCTGGAACGCTTCGACTGGGATGCGCTTCGACTCAAAATGGGTTCCGTTGACCACCGATTTTGTTTTAGGGAACAAAAACGTCATAGGGGGACATATCGGGCGAATAAGGTGGCTGTTACAACACGGTGATCCCTCTATTGGTCAAATACCGGGACCCTCTGAGGGCGGTGTGGCACGGCGCGTTATCGTGATGAAGGAACCAGTTATGGATATCTGGGCGCACCCTGTTACCCCTTTTCGCAATCTTTCGAGTAGTTGGCGAGAGTAGACTTGGTATACGGTTTGCCCCGATGGGACAAATTCTTTGTCGACGATTCCAGAGCTATTAAAAAAAGCAATACTCATCGTTTTCCCCTAGTAAAAACTTGATCAAGCAGCATGGGATTATTTTCCACTTGTTCCAAACAGCCTTCTGCGACGGTTCTTCGCGTTGCTCTTGATTTCGTTTCTCCATTTTCGTGATGAGCACCACCAACACACGTCTACTCAACACGACACAGCAAGCGAACTAAACAAGCTAGAGCAATAGTAAATATATTAATGGAGAGAAGAAAGGTGCCGGAGAAGGGGAAGGGAATTCAAAGGTCGCAGGTTTACCACAAGCGTGGCAATAAAATCAGTCTCATTACTTAATTGTCACACCTCGTACTGTTTGGCAGTAACCGAAGACAAAAATTCGCCAAATTGTCGGAAAGCTTAAATAAAAATTATATATAATTCATCCTAATCGAAGAATATGAAGGATGTTTGTTTTCACAAAATGATGATTTCGATAAACATGCTTTTAAAGAAACCGCACAGCTATTTGTTGGATGCGATGATTTTCGTACTTTTCAGAACACAAATGAAAATGATTTTAAGCAAAAACAACTCAATTTTGATATGAAAATAATAGAATGTTTCAGCATTAAGCCAGGTCAGAGTTATTGTACCGGCTCGATTTTGAAATGGGTAGAGTTGCTGTATGATTATTGGCACGTTTTAATAACTGGAAAATCTTTCCTTCACCTGTTTGTTTCGGCTGAGAAGGGCACTGATACCTGTCGCAACAGGAAAATATGACCAAAAAAATGCGTACGAAATGTTAACAATTCCTTTAAGTACATGTGGAATCCCAGAGCGACTGTACCTGTCCCGTATATTTTATACCCTTGTGAAGTGGATTACGGTGAAGATGAAATGATTTTTGAGCCAATCAAATCAGAACTCGAGGAAATAGTTCAGTCAAGTTGATTTTGACATAGTAAGCTGTTGTTAATCCCGTTAGAATGAACTTATTAGAAGATTTTAAAAAGACAATATTAAACAAACACAAGAAATAAAATTTTAGCGTTTGCAAGCCCCCTAACCGTCCCATCAACGATCGTTTGTCGGAGGAGGACTGATTAAGTACCCTATCTAACAGTTTAACAAATTGAATTAAATTATTTATTTTATATATCTTAACTTAATTCCCTTTTCGTTTCAAATGATTCACGAGAGTACACAAATTTAGTTAAATATGCATTTGAATTTAAATATATTCACATATAATATGTATGAATTTGCATACTTTTAAATTACCATACAGAAACTAAATTGATTAAAAGAAAAATTAACTAGAAAAAAAACCAAGCATTTATTTATGTTTGAACACAAATATAAACTTTTTAAAGTCTTCTTCTCCTTCTTAGCACTACAGACCCTCTCGGGCCTTTGCCTCCTGCAAATAGCGCCTCCAACCATCTCGGTCAATTAGCCGCGTCCTCCAATTTCGAAATCCAAGCTGCAATGAACTGTCTTCGTTGCCTGAGTCAGACCCGCGTTTATTCGGTTTCCCCACTGGTCTCCGGCCTTCAGTTCTCCCAACGAATACCTTTTTGGGCACCCGTTGTTCGTTCATACGATTCATGTGGCCAGCCCCTAGAAGTTTCCGCAATTTTACAATTGATGAGACTTCCAGTTCGTCAAAAAGTTCATACAATTCATGGTTGTATCGAATTCGCCATTGCTCCCCGTCAAGTTTCACTCCGATTATTCGCCTCAGGACCCGTCGCTCAAAGGCGTTCAATATATTTGTGGATGTTTGGGTAAGGGTCCATGTTTCACACCCATAGCATAACACAGGTCTTATCACAGATTTGCATACTTGGAGCTTTGTTTTCCTGTGTATGTAGCTGGTCTTCAAGATTGCCAATACTGAATAAAATATTTTATTTACGAGCTGTATTTTTCGGCATATTTCGTCTCTTACATTACCCGTTTTCGTTTTTTTGGCGCCTATATACACAAATTCGCTAGTATTTTCGATACTTTATCCGCCAAATGTGATATTTTGTGTAATTAAGGTATTTTTCCTCGATTACGTCATGAGCTTTGTTTTTTGTTCATTGATTTGTAGCTCTACTAGTTTTGCTTCGCTGTCGAGTTTGAGGAAGAGTTCTACGCAGTTGTTAATGGCCATGACAAAATGTTGATGTTATCTGTATAGGGTGCTACTTAGCTCAACTTGTATAGTGACAGGTAGCTTCCTTATGACGTGCTCCAGAGCCAAATTGAATAGAAATTTGGCCAGCCCATTTCTTTGCTTTAGTCCGATATTCGTGTCGAAAGCATCGGGGGGATGGTTCGTCAACGTCATTGTCATTTTGGTAAGACGGATTAATTTGGCTGGGATGTTAAAACCAAGCATTAGTTGGTACAGTACGTTACGATCAATACTGTCGTATGCTTGCTTGAAGTCGACGAAAATTTTGTGTACGGCTATGTTGAACTCCCAGCATTTGTTAAGTACCTGCTTGACTGTGAACAATTGATTTTTTGTTGATCTACCTGCCCTAAAACCACCTTGATGCTCCCCAATAATACTGTGGGCGTATGATCCGATTTTATTTTCTAATACCTTTGCGACTATTTTGTATGCCGTACAAAGTAGTGATATGCCTCTATAATTTTCGTACTGTAGCTTGTCATCTTTTTTGTGGATAGGGAATATAATTGATTGCCTTTAATCTTTCGGCATATGTCCTTGTTGCCAAATGTTCTGGATGACTTTGTGAATAGCTTGATGAACAACACTGCCACCGTATTTGATGAGCTCCACTGGAATCTCATTGATACCCGGGGCTTTATTATTCTTTTGAGATTTAATGATGGAGCAAATTTCATCCAGAGTAGTTGGAGCCAATGGAAGCTCTCCGAAGACATCTATAGGCTTTGATGTTCTGGAGCTGTGCAGAGGATTAAGGAGGTTCTTGAATTATGATGCCCATCTTTCCTTAATCTTGGTTTAATCAGCGATGATATTGCCGATGACATCACAACAGAGCGTGGTTTTGGAGTGAAAACCAGGTTTCAAGCTTTTCACTACTTTGTATGCTTGTCTTCTGTTGTTGCTTGCTAGACTTACATCAATGCTACTCGATTGGACGTCATAGTATTTTCTTTTCTTAATCGTAATTATCTTATTTGCTACTCTTCTGAGATTTTCATAGTGTTCTCTCTTCGTCTTGGTTTTCCCACGTACGTATTCTTTGTGCGCCTCATTCTTTTTATCTAACGCATTCTGGCACTCATCATCGAACAAATCATTCCTCTTGCGCCGGGCTTGATGCCTGATTGTCTGTTCTGGGAAGTACTTAATAGCTGCTTTCACTTCCATTCAGAGCTCGTTGCTCGTCTTTAACGATGCGTCTAATAAGATGGGAGGCAGCTGGTTGTCAAGGGTCTTCGAGAAGTTTTTGGAAACAGACGCCGTTTGGAGCCTTTAGATGTCAAACTTTCGAAGCGGGTGGGCCTTCGCCGAATATGCCTTTGACATACGACATCGATAGGTTAATTTGATCAAGAAATGATCTGAGTTAGAATAGGCTCCTCGCTATGTACGGACATCAAATATGCTCGAGGCGCAACGTTGTTGGATCAGAACATGGTCGATCTGGTTTTGTGTGTTGCCATCCGGTGATACCCAGGTCATTTTATGAATGCGTCGATGTGGAAAGCAAGTCGAACGTATGACTAGATTTCTGCTACATGCGAAGTCAATCAGGCGCTGGCCGTTGTCATTTGTTTCATCGTGGAGGCTATATCCTCCAGTCGTTCCCCGATGAGATAGCTCATTGCCAACCTTAGCGTTGAAATCACCCAGAATTATTTCTTTATCGTTTGTGTGCAATAAGTCGACCAGTCTTTTCAGGTGATTGTAGAACGATTCCTTCGTTTCTTCGTCCTTATCTTTGATCGGGGTGTGAATATTTATCAGCCAGATTCTGAAGAACTTTGCATTGATACACATCGCACACAACCGTTTGTTGACTGCCTTAAAATCAATGACGTGCAAATTGAACTCCCTATCCACAATGAAGGTCACTCTGAATTCTCGTTTGCCAGTAGGCTTCCCACTTTTAAATATTGTGCGCGATCTCATGTCTTGAATGTCGTCTCCAGTCTAATTCATTTCCTGGACTGCCAGTATTTTCAATTGATATTGACTGGCCTGTTGTAAAAGGTCCTTAACAGCGCCAGGTTAATTGAGTGATCTGACATTCCAGGATCCAACGCCATAATCCTTTTTTCATTTGCGAAATCATTGCTGTGAGTCCAATCCATTCGGAGGCCCGTCTGCAGGTTTCGAAACATTTTAGGTTTTCCAGGGACGGGGAGTTGGCCCGTCGCCCAACCTCCCTTCCGATGGCGTGGTCATTACGTCGATTCCGTTAACAGGCGTGGGAGATTCGCCTTCACTCTCTTACGTCCTCACAAAGGAGGTGTAAGTAGGATTTAGTAGCAGAGCTGTAGATATATTTACAGCTATTAGCATTTCTCGACATTTAATGTAACATTGTTGGAGAACCATTAAACCCAATTTGCACCCCGAGAGCATTTACTACCATTTAATTGGAAGGTTAGGGATGGGGAATCTCGGAAACAAGGGGTTCCTTCCTCCTTTCTCAAACGGGCTTGGGACCATCTACGGCAGAGTTTTAAAGTTTTAAAGTTTTTCCTTTAAAATAATGAATTTTTAAAAGCCTAAGAACCTCGGTCTTTTCATTTACATGAAACTCTGACCAGGTATGGGACCCGCCACTGTGGCTGGCCACTCCACTCATGAGCTAGCCATTGGGTGAGCTCATCCATTTTTCTTTGTTGTTGCAGGTGCTCTCGAAGGGTAGAGTGGCCTTTCGCTTGAGTTTCCTATTTATGTTTCGCATGAGTTTCCTATTTATGAATTTAACATAAATTTTAAACGTTAGTATTTTTCATTTAAAGGAATAATTCATGCGAATCATTTTTGTTTGAGTTTTTCATTTAAATGGAAAATATACGGCAACGTCTACTATGGACCTTGATCCGGATGGGGGGGATGCCAGGGGGCATCGCTTCCACCTGGATGCTCCACTCTTATTTGGGGGTCGTAAGTATAAATAGTAAAGACGAGATCCTCTCGAGTCTATCATTTTGCTTTGGCAATCCATCCCTTCAGTAAGTTACCTCGGCCTCGACGCCGTCGAACCTCCGATCACTTGATTCGTGAATGCGAAATTTTTTTCCGTAGTGGGCCCTTGTGCTGGGGAAAAGAACCCACGCAACGATACCGCAATCCTAGCCTGCCAGCGCATTCACGCGTCCTCAGACAAGGCCAATTCCGGCGAGCGCTAACATCTATGCTCGTCGAGGCAGCAGACCATCGCTGCAGTCCTTTAGGGACATTTATATTCCTCTAATTCACTGCAACTTTGTGCGTAAATGGAGCGATAGAACCCACGTAAAATGAGGCAAGAATTGCGAGCGTGTTATTTCGAAGTTAAACTTGTATTAGAATAAAGTAAAAATCATTAGATTACAAATTATTTTTGGTTGAAACAGTGATAAAAAAAATGTACTTTTTCACAACGGAAAATTATATAGTTCAATTTAAAAGATTTTTTTTTCTTTCGTGAGAGATTTCAATTATAGGTCAAGCACCAAATATGCGCTATAATACGTATCTCTAAAACATGGCACAAATAGTAGTAATTCATGAGTTTTCGGAAAAAATCCTCCAGTACCTTTCAATTGAAATCTTCAATCAAACTTTACCTAAGCTTACTTTATAATTGCACGATTCTACCATGGCGTCTATTTATGAAACGCTTTAAACAGATTGCAACTAGATTAATTGTGTTTCCACCGCCATCCACTATCGATTAGAGTTCCTAACATGGTTGCTTTGAAAAGGATTGAACCCCACCAACGCAAACATTCACATGTACACACAAGCATCGTAGAAAAGTTTTCCAATCCTCAGGGAAACTCGTCGTTCTATTGGAAAAATGCACAAGAGGATTTCGGAATTTTCAATACCACCCGTAGGAAATTCCACAATATATATTGTGCAATACAGTTGAAGTTTTTATTGATTTATCGAAAGCAGGCGCTTGTGAGCTGCCTTCTATTTATTTTATTAGAATTCCTGGTATAGTTTCTATTTTTATTTTTATTTCATTCCTTTTTCGCATTCAATTTAATACATAGAAGACAAGCGAGCAATCATTTCACGCTTTTATGGTTGCAACACTCTATCATTTCCACTCCATTGGAAATAAAGATACACAGGATTGTAGCCACGGTGCAAGGTGGAAAAGAAGTTGAAAAAGTTCTTCAGAATACCTTTGAAGAAATTGAGTCTTCCGTTTAAAAGCAGTGAACATTGGCTGTCATCAGATTAAGTTGTGCGGAGCTTCGGAAAGCAATCAGAATTTTGAATAAATATACTCGTAAATGTGAATGTTTTTTGATTTCTCGAGATTTTCATTTAAATTCAATTGAATGGATTCAACTGTCGAGATCCTTGAATAAAGCACTTAACTTTCGCTACCAATTTTTTTATAAAAATTCGGCAGACTGAGATTTCGATGATTCCAATAAAGTGTTCATTACAATTCATACTAAACAATAGAATATTACTCGTTCTCGATAAAAGCATGTTCTATCAACTGAAATACTTTTAACAGCAAACAAAAGTTAAGTGAAATATTTTATTTGCCTTTCAAACAATTAAATCCTTTTGCATCACTATTCGCAACCAGCGTGAAGGAAATTCAAAGAATTTTCAAATATTTTAGCTTTGATTTTATAAATGTTCATGTTAAAATTGAATTCAAGTAATTCAAGCGGAAATTCACTACTTTGAAAGCACAAAGGAAAAATGTCCAGTCAAATAAAAGCTCATTCATGCATGCTTGGAAAAAATGGCAATATACTTTATTTACACAAGTGCATATCATGCATGCTCACATTTGCTGGAATATGCAAAATGCATTTGTGCTAGCATAGTACTCGCGTTGTGGATGCCTTTTTATATGAACAGAATAAATGGTTTGTTTGATCAACCGGAAGTAGAATTGATTTGATTTAAGAATGCATTAGCAAAATTCACACGTACACTCATAACCACGCAATATGTTATTTGCTTGAATTGCGTTTTCTATTCAATACAATGGTTATGATAGGTGTGAAATAATAACACTGATAAAAAAAATAACTTTTGCAAACCAATGAAAGGAATTCAACTGATTTTAAGAGAGCATGAACGTTTCACAGTGGTAATAATTTTATGTGTTAGTTAGCTCGGTTTTTCTGTAGATATCAATAAAAAGACTTACAGCTCAGTTAAAAGTTTACTTATATTAATACGTTTTTTAATTTTAAAAGTGTAAAGTTGAACGACTTTTTCTTTTATAATCGAGTCTTATCTATCACGAAAATCACTTTACTATTACTCGATCAATACCGCTTTGCAATTTGCACTCCACACAATCGCAGTTTTTATTATCGCGGTTCTAGTGAATTATCCCCCCATTCATTCAGCTCGCCTTTATATAGGGTCTCTAGCCGTTCAAACCATTTCTCGTACATTGGCGAATGCTCTGCCGAGAGATATCTGATATATTCGAACAGCTTAATGAATGGAGCAGTGACGTCACTCTCAGATGTTGATCATGCTTGGTGGGTTCTCGTGGTTTCGAGTAAATTCATTTTGTGGATGTTCTAAATGGTTGTGATGACAATTGCGATAGTAGCTCGCAGAATTATTTGTACATGTAACACTGCCCTCACCTCAGTGCTTTTCGCCCCGAAAAGATGTGTCGCCAGCTGTAGTCGATTCTCCCTGTATGTAATATGGGACAAGACGGTCCAGGCGCACAATTTTCATTTTGGCTCTTGGCTTAGGGTGTTACAAAGCCCTTTTGCTAGGAGCTCTCTCCTACCTCTTCGATCTATTTCACATATGAGTATTAATTGTAGGGAGTCATCTTCAGTTATTCTTTAAATTGAATCAAGTGTTAAAACTATGTACCTGAAACGTTGAAGTTGGAGAAAAATAACTCAAAGTTATTCAATCTTCGCATTTAAAAGCCACTATTTTGTTTTACGATTAGTGATACCACTAGCTGAACCGATTCTCAAAGATATTCATGATACCTATCATTCCTGGAATTTTCATGCAAATCCTAGCATAGCTGTAGTGTATGAGTGCGCTGTACATAATACAGCGCATGTTGTACCACAGTAATACAGGAAAATTTAAATCGCTATAACTTTGTTAAATACTATTCGATCTTTATGAAACTTCATGAATGGATGAATCTTAAAAATAGTCATCTGTGTACTGAATTTTATTGAATTTAAGAGTACCGTTGAGATTTTATTGAAGAAAACAGAAAATCGACAAATCATAATATACTATTACTAACAAAGTTGAGTGAATTTTGACTCTTCATGTATTTGTTGTTGTTGTATTCATAAAGGCCTACATTCACGATTCTTTTTCAGATTTTTCGGATGAAAAGTGTCCAATCACGAGGGGGGGTTTACGCGGAAAGTTCGTACATTTCCCTTTCCCCCTCGGTACCAATAAGGCATTTTTAAAACTTGTTTTAAAAAGATCTTATTGAGACCTTTCCAATGATATCCTACTCGACTACCAGTGGAGAAAAAAAATTTTGAAAGGGTCACCTCACCGTGTGGGGAGACCCCCTTAAACCCCTTTGAAAAATTTTTCCACACCAAAACTTTCAAGAAGTCACCACTTCTGACCTTTACACAAAGTTTCATTGCTGTAGCGTTTATCGTTTCGGAGAAAAAGTGCTGTGACATACAAACGGACGGACGGACAGACGGACACAGGTCGTGATTGCAATAAGCCCTAAAAATAAATAAATAATAAGTTGCACATGTTGAAATAACGTGAATTTATGTAAAAATAAGCTTTAATTCATTTCAAAGACAATATTTGTTAGGTCTTTGTAAAAAAAAAATTTACAAAGACCTTCTAGTTTTGCGACCTGTCAGTCCGTCCGTCCATCCGTGCGTCCGTCTGTCCGTGCGTCACAGCTAGTTTCCTCAGAAACCATAGAAGCTAGAATGCTCAAACTTTGTGAAAAGGTCAGAAGTGCTGGTCTCTCAAAAGTTAAGGTCTTACCAAAAATTTAAAAATGTTTTAAAGGGGCCCCCTTAATAACGAATCAGCCCTTAAAAAATTGTTTTTTATCAAAGGTAATCGAGTGGGGTATCAACTGAAAGGTTTTGATTAGAACTTTTAGAATATGAAATAAAAAAATCATTTTATGAATTAGGGGTCCAGGGGAAGGCAAAATGTACGAAAAATTTGTGTCTCCCCCCTCGCGATTGGACACCTTTGAGCCGATCAATCTGAACATTATCAAGAATGTGGGTCTTTATGAGTACAAGGGCAACAAATACCTCAGAAATCGAAATTCACTCAACTTTGTTAATAATAGTATGATTTGTAGAATTTACATTTTGGCCCATAAAATCAAGACGGTACCTTTAAACTTCATGAAGTTTTGCAGTTATATAGATTAATATACGGTGTTTACGCTCACAAAATTTATTTGAGAACGAGTTATTATCAAGTGAGTTATAGCCATTTCAATTATATGGAATTACAAGAACAATAACACATGTTTATGGTTGATAAATATTTCAAATTGACCTAAGCGCTTTTATTTCCTTCCAATTTTCATGAAAATGTAAGGAATGGTGTTTAACTTGAATATGTTCAATCTGCCGAGCATTCAGAAAAATCATTTAAGCTAAATCAAAATGGCGGCTGCACTGTGTTTATGAAAGAAACTGTGCATCTTTTGCATAAATTTGAACGATTTCATATCCAAGTATTGGATGAGTAATTCAAGTTATCGATTCACTCTATTATAAAACTTGTTTCTAACCCTGGCATGTTTACAAAGACCTTCTGGTAGGAGCACTCTCCTGCTTACTCAACTTGTTTTTTTACGCTTGTGTGTATGATGGCGTCCAATGTATCGAACGCTTTAAATAGTGGTGGTGTTTGCTCGCTTTTACAGCTTGACGGTGCATGGAATTTTGACAGCTTTAGAATGTGAAGATGATTATAAGAATACGGAGTGCGTTATTTATGTTGAACCACCAATAGAACGAAATGGTCAGGCAACGGATGAGAACAGTGACAAGTCAGACGATGAACACAACGGCAACCGTAATCACTTAGGACGCACATTATTTCAAAATGGATGTGGACTACGACGTTTACAAACAAATAGGGATGAGGCTATGCCGTGTACATCTTCAGGTTTCCCGTCATCGTACATTAAAGTTTCCCTGGCACATTCATCAAGTGAAGAAAGTGACAATCAAGATACGAACTACTTTCTTATCAAAAGGCGCGTAAGAGTACTCCAATAAAGTCTAAGGCTAAGAAGAAAAGGACTACGTTGTGAAAAAAGCAATTACCTAACTTTTCATGCCCAGCATTCGTCACACAATCATCTTCAGTAGAAAGTTAAAACTGTAAAGACCCCTTAGAATATTTCAAACTTTTTTTTCATAAGGATTTAACAAGACAAATTGTAGAGCAAACAAGTTTTTATGCAGGCCAGAAAAATAAGCCAATGATGGTTACAGAAGTAGAAATATAGTATTTGTTATTTTGGGAGGTATGTTACTATGTAAAAGACGATATTTCTCTAAAAATAACGACGTTCCGAAAATTCTTGCAGAAAGTATAAGTTGTAATAGATTTGAATCGATACTTCAAAACATACATTTGAATGATAACACAAATTTATCGGCTTCGTCTGATAGGCTGTATAAATTGCCACGGCTGCTAGATAGTCTAAGTGAATCAAATTTCTTCAAAGAAAATATGATCTCATACGCTACAGAAAAGAAAGATTTTGGATTTGATGGGGATGTAGTTCTCAATCTCATATAAATTGGAAAGTTGGCGGCCAGCAATGGCATAAAAATACATTTCGACAACTTTTTCACTTCGTTGTCATTGATGAGACATTTAAGAGAATTAGGATATTTTGCGAATGGCGCAAGACGGTCCAACCAGGTTGAGAATTTTCCACTAAAAGACGTCAGTTAGTTCAAGTGAGCAGAATGAGGCTAAAGTGAATCCCTAAACTCTGACGAAGTATTTGTATGCCGCTGGAATGACAACAATGTGGTCACTGTGGCAACTAATTTCGAAAACTGGGCCTTGAAGTTTGCTACTCGATGGTCTAATGAAAAATAAAACAAAAGTTTCGATCCCACAGCCCTCTATGATTGCCAGCTACAACAGGCACATGGGTGGATTAGACAAATGTGATCAAGCTGTCGCGAATCTTCGTACAAGAATGCGAATAAGGAAATGGTGATGGCCGATCTTTGCCCACTTCTTAGATGAGCAAGTAAAAATCATTGTAATAATGAGACGGTATCAGTATTTGCATTTTGAAGGTATATTTCTCGAAGCTTGTTTATCCCTCATGGAACTCCACCGCAAGCAGCTAAACCCTTGTCTAGTACACTATATGATAGCACAGATCATTGGGTTGTACCAATAAGTACAGAACGCCGCCATGCTAATCAATGTGGAGAAAAATGAAAGTTCAATTGCTTGAAATGTGATGTGGGCCTTCACTCTAACTGTTTCATGAACTATCATGTAATTCAATTGTTTACTTTTCTAATATAAAATTGCAAAATATTCAAATGTTTTATTCATTTTGTTTTATACTAAACCCAATTTACTTTAGGTTCCATAGTGCATAGGGTCCCATATATCGGAAGGGCCATAAAACAATATCCATATAAAAGTTAACACGCTCCCTCTATCCTTATTCCAACCGTACTTACCTTCCCACAATTCCATAATTACACATTCCCAGACAAACTTATGTCTTACGTTTCATATTTCTTTCCTATTTCGTGGACTCGCTTCTTTATAATTTTGCTAAACGTTGCATCAGATTCAGGAATTTTGGTACAGTCACGTTTTGCTAGATGTAGAATATTACTCTTTTGTCAAGTAATAACAATAACTCATTCAAGCGAGTGGACGTGTAAATTTGTAGCTCCGTTTGAATTCGCTGTTATTTTAATTAAGTTAAATTTAATTTGAATATTATTATCAATCAACTTCGTAAGCAGTACTTATTTCCCAGTGAGTGTAAAAATAAAAATAAAAACAATTAGAATTCGTTTATCGAACTAAAGTGTTAATACAGCAACTTTCATTAATCAACTTCATAAACAGTAATAACTATCCAGTGATTGTAAAAAGAAAACTAATAGAATTGTTTATCGAACTAAAGTGGTAAAGTGAATAAAAGTGTAAATACAGCAACTTTCATCAACTGTGCTGCTTCGATTTTGTTTATTAACTGACCTAGCCCATTAACCCAATTACGCGAAAACTTGAGTGAAAGTGCACATGTAATCTATTCTTTGTGTGACAGTCTGAGTCATTTTCATTCGACCTTGACATTAAAATTAATTTTACATCATTAACAATAACAAAATAATTGACGAAAAAAAAGAGCTTTTAGTGCAGCCTCCCAAACTGTGTTGCTTTCGACAACACATTTAAATACGTTACCTGTAAAGGATTCTGCTCACGTAAATTACATGGGGCCTGTATGGATGCGCCAAGAGATTGGTATAATCTCTACATGGAAGCCAATTTTATTTGCTCTGATTGTCAAGGCTATGAACAAAAGCTTAGTGAGATGTATGATCGCATAATAGCGCAAATTGAAGTGATGATGGGCGACAAAGAGCAACTTATCGCACGGCAACATTCAAAATTTAGAGCAAATGACGAAAGTTTTAATGAAATGGCCAGTTGCTTTGATGAACTTTCTACATCACTATCCAGTAGCAATCAAAAAATATGCAAAGCTCTAGATATGGTCGGCACCCAACTGATATCAATGAAGGAGTTGTTATCTTCTAGTAACCTACAGTAAGCAATACTTTCAGTAGCAGTAACATCACTGAAATGCTTTCAAAAATGGCCACCAAACTATCTAAACAAGAAGCTGGACACATCGTACAACATTCACATATGAATGCGAAACTAGAAGGTATGGAAAGACAAATTGCTCGTTTAGAAAGCAAACTCGAGGAGCAAAATATAGTACACACAGTAGTCAAATATGTGGACTGTTTTAAGCAAATGGAACCTGGTAACTGTGTTTCCCCGGTGAAGGAGAATCTAAACGCCTCAGCTCAATTTCCAGTTATCAACAAAAGTATGTTCAAGCTTGGTGTGAATTGATCTGAAGAAGACTGGAATAATAGAATATCCAAGCTGGAGGCTACAAACTCAAGGAATGCTCTTGACGTGTCATCAACCGGGACTAATTCATACGCCGTCTTCTACTTAAAGAAAGTTCCTCACAATATGGGGGTAGATGGAGTCCACCGGAAACTCGAGTCAGATTTACTAATCCAAGGCTGCAGAGTAGAAGAAATGGGACATTTTGGCAAACGTAGACGCACATTCAAAGTTTTCATCTCACAAAAATATGCCTGGCTTTTCACAAACGTAAAATTTAACAATAAAACCTACACCTGGGATAGTATGATTTTTAAAAAGTGGAAATCAGCTACTAAATTGCCATGGCTGGAGATGGACAATAGTACTACAACGACGATGACGAAATCAGCAAAAGGTTTAAAAAAAATCTTCAGTTAGCATTAGTTCTACTCTAACAGGTAACCAAATTTATAATTCTTTTGTAACTCCACTTTCCAGGCAAAATCCTAATTCCAGAGTTGTCCCAAGTAATATAACTCCAGATAATTCTGCATTAACTGCACACAGCCAAATTATCAATACTGTAGACAAAATTTCCACTTCTTCTACACACAAGACTGATAATGTAATCGATCCACATTCAACAACGTACTACAGGCCTTCGCAAGGGATCGAGGCTTCCTTTTCCACCACCAGTATTACGGAAAATACGAAAAAATCTTCGCAGGTGTGTACGCCTTCTAATAAATACTCGAATTTTGTACATGGAGGTTTTCAAACACCTTCATCCCCACCTTTGATTCAGATGCCAGCACCAACGGATAATCTATCAATTAACAGCAATTCCTTTATAGACCCCCTCACACCTCCAGTTGCTAAAGCATCTATAAATTCGAGCGCTGATCTTGAATGCAGATATCTCTTATCTAGACTAGGAGATCATAAAATCTATGAATATGTCAGATTGTACCTAGCATATATGTACAAAGCTCCCGATACTACGTGTGTTGATGGCAAGATGAAGACCAACCTGAAAGTTATGATCCAGCGGGAAGGTCTGCCTATAGAAATCGAGGCTCTCCGTGCACTATATTTAAGATTTCACACAGAACTAGGCGTGACATCTGACCAAGCAAAAAAGACTTGGACACGTATGCTTCACATGTTAGCTCAAATTACATTTCATCGCTTCAGAGATCAAGAGAGCAACATCATAAAGTTTTTCGTCCCCAATAATACGCTCACTTCTAAACGCCTTAGACTTTTTTACCACAACTGCGGAGGTATGAGAGGAAAGGTCAATAGACTTTTTTTAGATGCCAAATCATGCCACTTCAATGTTCTTTCCTTGGCCGAAATTTGGTTGATTGACTTTTTTTTTAAACGAAGAGATTGTTGATGGCAGCTGGATTATTTATAGGGAAGATAGGGATTTCCGCAGTACTGGGCAAACTAGAGGAGGAGGGGTTTTGATTGCAGTTCATAACTCTTTTTCTAGCGAGCTTGTCACTACAGTCCCTAACAAATCCTTCCAGCATAAAATTGTCTGCATCAAAATGCCGAAATCAAACATGTACATTGGAGTTTTTTATATCCCTCCTAAATCCAATGAAGTATTGTAGAACGATGTATGTGATATAATTTCTTCACTCGCTGCTTCCATCAACCTAGAAGATAAGATTATTATCTCCGGTGACTTTAACCGACCTGATTTGATATTCATGACTGGTGAATGTGATAAAGGTCTTCTTCCAGTTAATCTCCAGGATCATATTGACTTCAACCTGATGAGCACTTTTTATGGCAACGATTTGCAGCAAGTTAACATGTCCCCCAACCATTATGGCAACTGGCTAGACCTTATTTTTACAAATGCGTACGACGAAGTAGTGGTCAATCCAACTAGTGAAGCGGACCATTTGTTTTCTAATAGCCTCCACCATTCCGCACTGTCTATTGAATTGTCCACTGCTGTAGAAACAAACCATCTATCTTACAATAATTCAATTGTATATGATTTCTATAATGCTGACTTCGAAAGCATTAATAATCATTTCAGCGCAATCGACTGGACTGGTACGCTTACAACGTTAGATGTAAACGACGCAGTAGATCATTTCTACAAGTGTTCTATGGATGCCGTTGAAAGATACGTACCTAAGAAGAAAAATAAACTTTCAGAGCCTTGGCTTGGTAAGGATCTCCGATATTTGCGAAACCAAAGAAATAAGCTCAACAAAATTATTCAAACGAAAACCAATGTGAGTCTTGAATTGAAAAGTAAATATGATGAGCTGGCAAAATAATTCCAATTGAGATCTAGGGAAGCATATAAGTCATATGTTAACTCAATTGGTGAGAACATCATCAAAAATTCAAAAAAGTTCTTTGAATTCATAAATATCAAACGCAAGTCTCAAGGTTTTCCTAAGTCCATGTCCTACCAGGAATCGACCTCATGTAACCCTGAAGATATATGTGAGTTTTTCGCTAAACACTTTCGATCCGTATATTGTGCGACCAGCTGTTTACCGTATACACCTTCTTCTGACATATATTCCGTACGTCTAATTGAGAACATCTATATTTCCACAGGAGAAATAACTAAAGCGATTGAGGAGCTTGATTTCAATAAAGGACCCGGCCCTGATTTAATCCCTCCACGCCTTTTGTGCCAGTGCAGAGGGCAATTAATTTTACCACTTCACATTATTTTTAATAAATCCCTTTCTTCTGGAATTTTCCCGTCTCTCTGGAAGTCACCTCATTTGACCCCTATTCATAAAAACAAGGACATAAGATCTGTTGAAAATTACAGAGGTATTGCAATTCTATCGGCTATCCCTAAACTATTTGAGAAAATAGTTTGTACGAAGATGTCTCCTATAGTAGAACCTCAACTCAATGACGAACAGCATTGGCTTCCGTAAGAATCGCTCTACGACAACAAATCTTACAGTAATGGTCTCTAGCATTCTCTGTGAGATGGAAAAGGGGTACCAGATCGACGCGATTTACACTGATTTAAGCAAAGCTTTCGATCGTGTCAACCACAAAATTATGACTCATAAGCTGAAAAAGTTTTGGATCAATGGTTCTTTGCTGGACTGGATTGACTCATATCTCCAGAATCGGACTCAGTTTGTTAAATTTCAAGGATTTGTGTCCAAGAAAATCGATGTTTGCTCAGATGTACCTCAGAGCAGCCATCTGGGTCCTTTTCTATTTAACATCTTCATTTCGGATCTTCCTGCAGTTCTGTCTGATATTCCTCACCTATTTTATGCTGATGATCTTAAACCATACCACGTGATAACTTCCCAAAAGGACTCACTATTCTTACAAAACAAGGTTAGTTCCCTACTAGAATGGTCAAAAATAAACCAACTGTCCTTAAACTTTGATAAATGTCAGGTAATTAGTTTTTCTCGTAAAAACTCCGTCATCGCTTCTGACTTTCATCTAAACTACCAAAAACTTAGCAGAGTGGACAGTATAGTAGACCTCGGCATCATTTTGGATAGACGATGAGTCTCCCTGTAAAGCCTATAAGCTCCTTGGCTTCATTAAGCGACGATCTAAGGAATTTCAGAACGTATGGGTTTCAAAATCATTATATGTTTCTTTAGTACATCCCATTCTTGAATATGCTTGCCTTGTTTGGGATCCTGCCTTTGATGTCCATATAGACCGACTTGAGTCTGTTCAAAAACAGTTTCTACTATTTGCGTTGAGATCACTATATGATCCGAAGAATTATAAAGATTAACCATCCTATGAGCATAGACTCCGTATTCTCAATAAATTTTTGTACCTCTGCTTTGTTTGGCAATAAATAAATAAATAAATAGATAATCACTTTCGTACAATTTTTAAATACGAGGTAAACCAAATTATGTTCAGTTGCATTCGAGTAATTAAATAAAGTGGTTGTTTAAATTATAAAAAGTTATCTTTCTTTAAACGACATAAACTAAGTCTCCATAACTGGCGCCCGAGCAGTTATTTAGTATCGAAAACCGAATAGGCAATAAAGTGTTTACCTAATCGGGGATATTTAAAACCAGTTAAAACCACGTTGCCGAATTGAGTGATTTAAATTTATCATTAAATAAATTAACAAACAGAAAACACTAGTTAGACGCATAACTAAATTCTTCAATAAATCAGTGAATAAGTCTTTTTCGCGTCTTAAATCTCTTGTTGAGGCTGGCAGGAGAGCTGATTTCAATAAGTGACTAAAAATAAGTGACTATAACACACCTACAACGGAAACAGAAAAGGATAGGGCGCACCTGTAACGGGAAACGAAGCAAAAAAGAATTTTAGTGATCTAACCTTCACCCCAGTAGGGCCAGGCAAAAACAAACCAATGAAAGTTTGAAGTTAAAAAGGAGCATGACAGGCGGTGCACGTATTTTGGATTTAATAGTATGTTTGTAAATTTACCTCGTTTTCACAATAAAATTCAATTTTTAATTATATTGAAAAGTTTCTTATTTATATTTGTATTTATAATGTTAATTTTTCTTTAATCATACTTCATAATATTTCTTTTATCATTACGCAAGTGATTAAATTAACAGTGAAAAGTGTAAAACAGTGCAAAGTCGTGAAAAGTGTAAACTAACAATTGTTGAATCGATGCGTTTTAGTCGCGTATTCTCCCGATCTGCTTTTCACTTCGAACTCTCTTATCCTTGTCACCCCTAAAAGTTTTTTAAAATCCTTTGACCATTTTCCGATTCCCTATTTTTAAAACGAAAATGGAGGCTATACAAGCAATCCTTACGCAACGCACCGGGGGGCTAATACTCAAATAGAGCAGATGAAAAGGTTGGAGAGTCAGTTGTCTCAACTCGAGCAACAATTCAATAATTCTGCCTACGAATCGCAGTTTATCGCGCTCTAAAACAGCTTCCTGACTCCGTTAGGGATTTATCAACTTTCGACGGCAATCCCATTGAATATATCTCATGGGTACATAACGTTAAGGATTATAGTATTTTCCGTAACAAGCCTTTCTGCAAGGGAATACTTACACATTAGACAAAAAATAAGAGGGTCAGCAGACGCTGCTCTCAGTTCCTATAATATATTCGATAATGATTGGGCTAGCATGAAGAGGTATTTGTCTCTCCACTACGCGGATAAACGCGATGTCCGCACTCAATTACATTCGATGGTCCAAAAAAATAGAAGTGTTGATGAATTTTATGCTGCCATAAATCATCAACTTTCTTTACTCATAAACAAAATTAAAGTATAGAATTATTCGCAGGAAACAGTTGCTGCTCTTAGTGACAATTATCGAGAGAAAGCTCTCGATGTTTTCATTAGTGGGGTTTATGGTGGTCTCTCTAGAATGTTAACGATTCAAAGACCCAAAACCTTGCCAGAAGCATATGCTTGCTGTTTGGAACTACAAAACCTTAATCTCAGGAATCCTCAGTTGTACCCTAATACCTCCTATAGTTCTTTTTCAGCACCAGTGAACCAAATAATCACACCCAACCAAACTTTCAAGCGAACATCTGTAGGTGATACAATTTTTGATAGCCAAGAAAGGAATAACGTTTATAACGCTCAGCACTACGCAAATCGGTTTCCCACTGCTAACCCTGTGCCCTCTAGACCAAGTCAACCTAAGCCCCCTATACCGATGGAAATTGACCCTTCAATACAAACAGGCCAGGTTGACTATATAAACAAACCCTTGCAGCCCCTTGCGTCGAAATGACCAAACGATTCCACATCATACCCCAGAAAAGCGCAGCGTTTATACAATATACAAGCTTTTGAGAAAGATATCGATGAAAATGATCAACAAGACCTATAGGTTACATATGAAGACTCAAATTTTGAGGTTTCAAATTTTGAGGATTATCAAGATGTGTCCGACCTAAATCTTATGATGAATGCCTCTCTAACGTTCCCTACATTGGTTACGAGTATATTACAAGAGATGGCCAAACACAAAAATTTATTATCGACACAGGAGCCACTCAAATTAAATCAAAATTCAAAACGTTTGAAAGAGCCATTCACAATACAATCAGCAGCAGGCAACATTAAAATAACAGAGAAAGTGAGCGAACCGTTCTTCAAAAGGTTAAGGATAAATAAAATGTTTGACTTTTTTATTTTACCAGGCTTAAAATCATTCGACTGTATAATAGGTGACGATACACTGCGAGCAGTAATCGACAGAAAAAAATGATATTTTGATAATCGAACATGACATTGAAATTCCCCTGAAAACAATCTACAAGCCAAATGTAATCATTCAAGAAAAGATATGCACTAAAATTGCAATCGGTAATCGATAAATTTTCAAATATTTTTGGACCAATTTCTGACAAATAAATAATTGACACTAGCATCAGGGCAGAAATTAAAACTTCGAACGATAACCCAATTTACGCAAAATCATATCCTTATCCAGTTAACCTCAGATCTGAAGTAGAATCACAAAGAACCGAAATGCTTGAAAATGGAATTATCCGACCCTCGAAAAGCCCATATAATGCCCCTATGTGGGTAGTGCCCAAAAAAGCCAATTCAGAAGGGGAAAAACAATACAGGTTTGTCATCGATTTCAAATGGCTGAATGCAGTTACGATCGCAGATACATATCCAATCCCTGACATAACAAATACTCTGGTTAGATTTGGCCAATCGAAATATTTCATCACACGATATGCTTTGTTTCCATCGACGATATAATTATTCTTGGCGAAACGGAGAATCACCACCTACGAAATCTGGAGACAATATTTTGTCAATTGGAGAAAGCTAACCTGAAGGTTGACTTGGAGAATTCATCTTTCTTCAAAAAGAAAGTTGAGTTCTTGGGGTACATTATTTCAGAATACGGAGTCCTTCCGGATCCTAAAAAAATTTCACCAATATCCAGAATAAAACCCTCTGAAAATCTGAAAGACTTAAAAGCATTCCTTAGATTGGCGTTCTATTATCGGAAATTCGTGAAGAATTTTGCAAAGGCCGCAAAGCCAATAACACAATTAACGAGAGGAGGAAACGCCCAAACGAAGGCAAACCAGTCAAAAAAAACGGGAAATTAAACTGGGAAAAAATGAATAAAAAGCATTCAATGCTCTAAAAATTGCTTAACTTCCTCCAAGATATTAATATTTCCTGACTTCATGAAAGCTTTCATTTTAACCACGGCTGCATCTAATCATGCTTTAGGTGCCGTGTCATCGCAAGGAGAGATTGGAAAGGATAAGCCCATTATTTATATTTCAAGACCAATAAAACAGAGGAAAATTATTCAATGGGAGAACGGAAAATACTGGCAGTTATTTGGGCTCTTGATAAGCTACGAACGTACCTGTATGGAGCGAAAAAATTCAAAATTCTCACAGATCACCAGCCTTTAACTTTCGCTCTCAGTAACAAAACCACAACGCCAAGCTCGTAGCTGATGCCCTATCGAGGGTAATCATTAAAAAACCCGGGACAATGCACAGTGCAGAAGGGGACAGTAGTGACCTTATACCTTGCGTTGAATCTCCAATAAATGTTTTCAAGAGACAACTCATAATACTGCAAGGAAAAAACATCATTGCCCATGAAGAACCCCATCCCACATACCACAGATACTACGTTAGTCTCGATACAATCACAGAAGAAAACCTAACCCAAACATTGTAAGAAAATTTAAATCCGAACGTAATTAATGGCATTAAAATCCCTGAAGTGTTCATCTAAAAAAATTTCAGAGAAAACTTTTCAAATTTCAAAATCAGAATTACACAACGAATTATTCAAGACATTTGCCAGGAAGAAAATAAATTCGATATCATTCAGCAGAAGCACCAAAGTGCACATAGGAATGCAAAGGAAAATAAGACCCAGATATTGGAACGGTATTATTTCCCTCAAATGGGAAGGCTGATTAAGAAATATACAACAAATTACCATACATGCAACGTGTGTAAATACGATCGTCATCCAAGCAAACCAGGACTCCAAGAAACGCAAATTCCGGAATATCCCACGGAGATACTGCATATAGATCTCACAACAATCCATGGCAAGAAATTTCTTACATGTATTGACAAATTCAGAAAGTTTGTCCAGTACTTTCGAATCAAGAACATATCCGCTCCTCATCTTCGTGAAAAAATAGCAAAACTACTTCATTATTTCACAGTCCCGAAAATAGTGGTCTCATATAACAAAGGCAGTTTTATCAGTCCCCTCATTCTAAATTTCATTGAATCGTTGGGTATCACGGTATACTTGGCGCCACCACAGAAAAGCGAAGTTAATGGAGCAATTCAACGTGCCCATGCAACTACATTGGAAATAATTAGGTGTCTCTGTAAAGAGAACCTTGACTACTCCTTAACGTAAATAGTTAATATAGCCGTGGATAGGTATAACAACACGTAGCATTCTGTGACGAAGGCAAAACTAGCGGATATTTTCTCTGGAAGATCTCAAAAGATCAATTAAAGAAAAACTGCTTGATTTTCGAACCAAATCCAATGAAAATATTAAACAAGAAATACTTCGGAAACAAGAATCTCAGATTACAGCACATAACTCCAACCGAACAAAGCCCTGTGACTACGAATCAGGTGATACAGTCTATCGTTAAAACAAACAAATTAAATCTAAAGAAAAACCACTATATGAAAAAGAAATCATATACAAAGATAACCAAGTCACTGTTATTACTAACACTGGAAAAAAGATTCATAAATCTCACCTTTAAAACGTCCCTTTTGTTTCAGGCTAATCACCGGTAACATAGAGGCTGTGCTGGACATATATGAGTACAAAAGGCCACTCATGACAATTAATAATAATATAATTTTTCTTTATTAGAGTGTATGGGGTACAGAGGCCTTATAATATAGTAGGTGTTCTGACAAAGTCATTTCACCAACGTTTGAACATTAGTTAAAACTATGTACATTATCGTATTTCTATGTGATTATTACAATTAGCTAGAGGAAAATTTAGGCAAAAACTTCTACTGAACTTATACTAGCTTAACATAACTTAACTTTCTACTTATAACTAGCTAAAATCTATGAGGCTAGGTTACGGCCAAAAGATAGGCGGTAGCAACTGCTGATTTTCAATTCGCCAGGGCATGTATTAGCGGGTTGGGCGAGTCTTTTGCTTTCGCGATTAATTTGTCACAGCGCGATGCAGGGAGCTTACGAATTGGACTAACGCCAGCAAGTCTGTGTAGCTTTTCAGAAAAGAAGTAAAACGGTTTATTAAGTACCATTTTCAGGTATCTTTTTTGGGTGATCTGAAGCTTTGTTACTAGATATTTAGCGCATTGGATCCAGGTAGGTGAGCCGTATATGATGATCGGTTGGATTGCAATTTTGACGATGAGGACTTTGTTTCTGGTGTTGAGACGTGAATTACGATTAAGAAGGGGGTAAAGCGAAAGCACGGCCTTAAACGCTTTGGAGCTAATATGCTCAATATGTTTTCTGAAGGTTCGTTTTGTATCGAATATAAGTCCAAGATATTTAAGATCCTCGCTCTAAGGAATAGTTTTCCCTAAAAAATTGATTGGTCGCTTGGGTAGGTGAGCAGGCTTACGCTTCCAGGTGAAGTATATTGACTTCGTTTTTGCAACATTTATTTTAATTTTCCATCTATGGTAGTATTGATAAGTAAGTTCTAACGCCGTTTCAAGGCTGGAAATAATGTAAGTTGGATCTGCGCCTATACTGTATATGAAAATGTCGTCTGCGAAAGCTGCAACTTGGCAGTTTGGTAAAGAAGGGAAGTCAGACGTATAGATGTTATATAGAGATGGGCTTAGGCAGGAGCCTTGCGGAACACCGGCAGATATACTTTTTACTGGGGAAATGCTTTCCCCTACTTTGACCTGGAACTTCCTATCAGTTAAAAATGATTGTAAAAGGTTCAACAAGTATGGGGGTTAGTTATATTTCTGAAGTTTGTACACCAGAGCATCATGCCAGACTGTATCAAAGGCTTTTTCTATATCCAGTGCCACCAAACCTATAGACAATTTATTGTACATCGCTGCTTTGATGTCCTTTGTAACACGGAGGAGCTGATGCTCTGACGAATGTCTGTTTCTGAAGCCGAATTGGAAATCAGGTAAGATATTATTGTTAGCCATTAAATTATTTAATCTTTTCAGGACTATTCTTTCAAAGAGCTTACCTAATCCTGGTAGTAAGCTAATGGGCCTGTAGTTGTCAGGGGAGTGCGGATCTCCTCAGGCTTCGGGATAGGTATGACTAGAGCTTGTTTCCAGATGGATGGAAAGAAGGAAAGCCTAAGGCATGCGTTGAATAGGTGGCATAAGAATACTATTCCTTTTTTGGGTAAATTTTTAAGTACTATATTCGGTAGGCCATCGATCCCTGGTGCTTTACCGTTTTTAACTTTTTTAAGTAAACTTATTAACTCTCTGGTTTTTATTAATGCACCAGGAGGTAAAGATGTTTGTTTAGGTTGATGTTCCAAAGCTCTGGCCACCATCATTTCTGCGAAATTGTTGCAGAACCTATTGGAGATATTATGGAACTGCTTAAATTTATCTGCAAGTATATCTGCTTTTCCTTGATTAGAGTAAATATGCTCTTCGTTGTTATTTGTAATCGAATACGGTAACGCATGATACTTTCGCTTAAAAATTCTATTTAAAAACCAGACTTTCCGCGAGTTGTAGCCTAGATTTGATAGCATGTTGTTCCATCGGAGATTCCGGGGCTCCTTAATTTTATTCTTAATTGCTAGAGTGAGGATATTAGCTCCAATTTTGAGAGACCTAATGCGGGTTTTTTGCCATTTACACCGCAAAGAATTACGCTTCCTTATTAGCTTGTAGGTTTCTTCATCAAATTCTATTATATTATAGGGAGCTTTTGATCGTTTTGGAACGCTAGACTCGATAGCTTGCCAGATAGTGTTTGCGAATTTTTCAATTTGCTCCTTACATACTGAGGTAGTATTGAGCGATTCTATCGTTCTTGGTGCTAAAGTCACTCTTTCATTAATAAAACTTCGGAATCCAGACCATTAATTTCAAACTTATACATAGCATCGACATAAATATGTACAAGGAAATACTCGCAAACATCAACGCATCAATAAACCTAAACGTAAATGGATGTAGTATTTTAATGCCTCAACTTAATCACCAACTATTTGAAGTCCAAGATTTACTAGCGCAGCTTCAACCAATCAGAGGGAAACGGTCCATCAGCTAGATTGGTACAGCATGGAAGTGTATTGCAGGAAACCCAGATGCAACTGCTTGGGACAACATTCTGAAGAGCCAAGATGATCTTGTAGGGAACAATAATAAGCGATTCAAAATCAATAAGCATATTATAAGTGTAACTTCGGAACTTGTCGACAGCTAGAATAGGATAGTTGCAGATATCGATCTTAGAAATAATGACGAATACGAGCAAATGCTTTTTAACAAATTAACAATACTTAAAGATGAGCCAACTTGCAAAGCGTGGAATCGAAAATTCCAAACTCCTCAACAATCAAGAAATTAAGACTAGATTTACCGGCAATTTGAGTATACCTATTTCAACCGCACCAGTCAAAATGACTGGTCTTTAAAAAAATGCTTGTGGAGGGTTCCAGTTAATATTTATTAAAAAATAATAATTGCAACATATAAATATGACTATTTACGCTGTCAATACATTAATAAGTTACAAAAATAATAGCTTTCATTTTAATTAACGCAAATTTTGATTGAAAGTCTAAACCATACCACGCATATATTTTAATTCTTGTATATTACGAAAAAATTTAATTTCAAATTGTAATTTAAAAAGTAATTGTATGTTTTTATTAATCTCTAATCGAAGACTTAATTTTAAATGGTTAATCGGTCACAATTTTTACATATGGAGATTTCCCGTTGTGTACATTTTCCATAAACATGTTTTTTGCAAGTATTACAAATATTTCTTGTCTTATTATTGTTTCAATGTCCTATTTAACACCATTTACGCGCATGTATGGTGTCACTTGAACTGGGTCTAGCAATTTCTTGCACTTTTTCTCTGGAAATATGATATTCAGAAGCAAGTTCTTCAGAAAGACGAAACAAAAAGTTTTTTCTTGATATGTTTTAACATGTCGTTTTTTTATATAAAATCCAGGCATTTATTCCAGCTAAATCGAGAATACTAAAAAAACATGAATTGGCCACCTTCTGCAACCTGACACTATATATTCGTGCCATTTGGCTAGTCACATCAACAACAAATTTTGTGCTATTATAAAAAAACACAGCTTCAGGCAACCTTTTTTTAGGTGCATCAATTTTGATTTGTTTGTACTTTGTTCTTAGTAAGAACACTTTTTTGTTGGGCTTACTTCTTATAAACTGTTAGTGTACGTCCATCTGATTCGTAAAGCAATGTTGAAAAACGAGCCATGTTGTCCTTCCTTTGTTTGCAAATTTTTGGAAGTTCCCTTTTATTTGCATGCATCGTTCCAGTCAAGAAAGTATTTTTGGAGAGTAGTTTCAACGCGTGAGGATAACTTGTAAAAAATTGTCCGTAGTGATGGTTCCATCTTTCAAAGTATATGTTTCTATTAGTTTTAGCACAACAAATTCACTTAGAGGGGTTGATGGGTCTCTCAGCTCATCTTTTCCTAAATAAGGAAATCCCTTTATAACAAACTTAGTTTCAACATCAGACACAAGCCAAAATTCGATGCCGAATTTGTCAGGCTTGTTTGGCATATATTGTGTGAACCTGCATCTGGCCTTCGTTGGAAAAAGTTGCTCATCTACTGTGATATATGGGCCTAGTTTGAAACAATTTTGACTGTTTTCAATAAACTTATACTAGATTGTTGAGACTAAAGCGAATTTGTCGACTACCAACCGCTGACTCCTCTCACTTTTTTTATCAAAACGGATATAATGCTGGATATCTATAAAATCGTGCCTGCTCGTAGTTGCGGCAAAAAAGTTTGGTCCTCACTTTTTATTCCATAAGTATTCAAGCCTTAACGTATTTGTCTCGTAAGCCCCACGTGTATATAGTTTTGCAATGAAAGCTTTCAGTTTCGCTAGCGTAAGGGTCCATTTTGCCCCCAAGGCTCGAGATGCTTCTAACTCTGTACATGTTCTTATATATTCTAGAATGCAATGGTCAGTTACCAATAAAAATGCACTTTTTATCTCTCCTTTCATGATATTCCTTTTAGCGTGACCTGTAGGCCCAGATACATCCTTTGAAGTATGTCCTTCATTTATTTTTTTCCAAATAGTTTCATCTACTGAAATTTTATTTTCTTGATCTTGCATTCCGGCTTCATCTTCTTCATCATATTGGAAATTCTCTCATTTTCACTATCGGTAGAGTGATCCGCATTATCCTTATCAGAATTTTCACTTTAACTACTTTCGACGCATGTGTCGTAATTACTACCCTGTGGACCACTTTCATTTTCAAACAACTCACCTTCACTATCACTAAGTTGACCATTTTCGACATCCGGCCAATCCAAAAATATATCGGCTATATGTTTCAAAAGCGCAGAAGATTTCACACATTTTTCCATATTCGGGCCTTGGAGGACTATAAAATGAGGTAAAACTAATAAAATAATAATATTCCATACTGTAGTTTTCTTACTCCTAAGGGCCTGCCGATAGCTCCAAGTTGATAAAAAGATACTATTACACTATGTCTTTTAGTTTTTAGATAACGGACTCACTTTTTGAATACTTCAATGCCCAAACTAATCTTTCTTTCTGGGAATCACGAAAAAATTTCACAACCGCGTTCTCTAAATTCGAAAAAAAACCGAACAGTGATAAAATATTGTTAAAGGATAATGATTTTCCTGAATCGCTTTAGTGCTGCAAGTACGTAGGATCAAAGTTGCATAGATACGAAAACTCATTATATCCCTGCAAAGAATGCGTCAGTCATTTTGACTGGTGTGGTAGAAGTGCCAATGATCAATAAGAACTTTCTAAGCATGCCTAAACAAATAAAGCTAAATACATAATAATGTTCGTTTGCCAATGTCTTTAATTGTTTGGGTATCGTTGTGGCAAAAAAAATAACCCAAATTAAAAAATTTTAAATGAACTAGTGATACCAGTCATTTTGACTGGGATGGTAAATCAAGTGTTAAAGAAATCCTCATCCAAGCGGCAAACCTTCCCTACGAAAACGAAATTCAGGCCATTGAATATTCTGAGCCAATGGTCCTGATAAAAGACTCTCTGCTCCTTTATGTTATATGCTTGTCCAAAACTGAAGAAAGAAATTATAATCACGTTTTGATTCGTTCTACGATCAAAAACAATAAAATGATCCTGCTCAAATACTCAAGCCTCTTTTTAAATGAACAAGAAAAATATGGCATTCAAGGCATATGTAAAGAAATTCAAAATACTACCATTTGCAATAAGGAGCAGCTACAAAAATTATCCTCCAATGATTGCATCTCCCAAATTTTAGATGGAACCAGTGCACCATGTGAATGCCAATACCCTAGCAAACCAATCTTAGAATTTCTAAATTAAAATACAATATTTTTAACTAATTTTATCGGGAAAATGCAGCATCAGGCTAAAACCCATATTCGAAACGGAACTTATGTCATAAATATTCGAAACGATATAATACAAATTAACAATGTTAAGTACATAACGAAGGAATTAAACATTCTCCACCCTTTGCCACTTGTTCTGCAGTGTAAGTTAACTGAAAAGGATATAAAATTAGCCCTCGATTATCAACATAAACTACATTTGGACAATGTTAAAGAAGTTAGACTACTTTTCATTTGATAATACTTTGTCGGTTACGTCCGATTTAATCATAATCCTTATAATTATTTCTGTTGCGCTTCTATTTTTGTTTTTTTCGTCAAAAAGCATTTCTACGTAAAATTAACTTACCATTTACTGACCCGAATCCTGTAACCTTACAATTTTAACAATATCTGTGGAACACCGATTTCAAGACGGGAGGAGTTAACACGCTTCTTCTATCCCTATTCCAACCATACTTACCTTCCTACAGTTCCATCATTACACATTCCCAGACAATGTTTCTTTCCTATTTCGCGGATTCGCTTCTTTATAATTTAGCTCAACGTTGCATCAGATTCAGGAATTTTGGTATAGTCACGTTTTGCTAGATGTAAAATATTACTGTTATGTCAAGTAATCACTTTATTACAATTTTTTAAATACGAGGTAAACTAAATTATGTTCAATTGCGTTCGAGTAATTAAATAAAGTGTTTGTTTAGATTATAAAAGTTGTTTTTTTTTTTAAATGACATAAACTAAGTCTCCATAACTTACATACTACAGGGCCTAAATAATAAGTAACCGGACTGACCTCAGGAAATTTTTTATTGGCAAAATATGTACAATTTTTCTTTAGAAATCTTCAAAGTAGTCCCCATTGGAGTCGATAACATGCTGATACCGGATTTTCCAATCCCTGAACGCTCCCTGGAAGTCGGCAACCTCGATGCTTTCTAGAGCCCTCGTCGTAGCACGTTGAACGTTTTCCAGAGTCCCGAAACGCGTCCCCTTAAGGTGTCTCTTGATCTTGAGGAACAGAAAGAAGTCCGCTGGTGCCATATCCGGGCTGAAAGGAGGCTGTGGCAACGTTGCCCTCGACTGTTTGACCAACTGCTCAGTGACGAGCAGGCAGGTGTGCGACGGAGCATTGTCGTGATGGAGGATCCACGAATCGGCAATCTCCGGAAGGACTCGGTGAACCCGGGCGGCTAGTCGATGGAGCACCTCTCTGTAGTACTGGCTGTTTACAGTTTGGCCGGGTGGCACAAACTCTTTGTGAACAAAGCCTTTCACGTCAAAGAAAGCAATGAGCATCGACTTGACCTTCGATTTGCTCATGCGCGCTTTTTTCGGTCGAGGTGACGCCGGTGTTTGCCACTCCGAACTCTGCCGCTTCGTCTCAGGATCGTATTCGAAAACTCACGTCTCGCCTCCTGTAATAACGTGGTCAAAAAACTCTGGTTCGCTTGCTCGATCGTACGCTCCATTTTCACTCCGACGACGTAACTGAACACGCACTCCGCTCTCGCTCGATGCTATCTCTCCAAGCGCTTGAAGGCAACTGCTGCAGCCCGGTTCCCTTTACCTAGACCCCCACCACCACTACATCACCAGATACCGGTTAGCAGACGCTTTGACATCGCGGGGCAGGCTAAGCCCAGTTACTTATTATACAGACCCTGTATATGCTGCATTTTTACTGATTGGGTTTTCAAATCGCCCCTAATAACCTCTTATATTTCATTAAAATCATAATAGGTCTTATAATAAAGTTTATGCTGTAATGGGTTAATGATAACGGGAAATAAAAGTGAAGGTAAATGATTGAATGTTTTTATTTAAAAAAAAAGGAAGAAGATATGTGGGCCCGAAAGAAGGTGGAAGATAATAACTTTGCAGTTGAAATTTGTGAATGGAATAAAAGAACAACATTAGCCTTAGTTTTTGATGAACTTAATTAAAATCATGCATAAATTTATTTTACAGAATTCATGCATTTCCTGAATTGATTACAGGATACTCCTGGCAGGGAGCTGTTCTTCTTAGCTGAATTATTTGATATTCAACTAAGCAAAATCTATTAAGAAATCAAAATACATAATTTAACTGTGAGTTTTGTAAACCCCACAATTTGCATGATGTTAAAAATAAATGGTTTTCAGAGAAGTTAAAAACTACCATTCAATAAAGATGTATTCAGATTAGATGCAAAAGCAAAGATAATGGAAAAAGTTTATAATAACTGTAGCTAATGATAGCCTGTATAATTTTTTTAAAGTACACAGGGGAGAGAATTAATAATGATCCCTGGTCATTAATCTTCTTTATTATTTTCCTGCCAGCAAACAGCAAAGCATGGAAATAAAATCGATAATCAATTTAACCTGATGGCTTGTATTTATAAAGTGACCCGATATTAAGATGAGCTAAATTTGGAATTGAAATAAAGCAACACTTGTTAGTCATTAATAAAGTCTAATTGAATTTTGCTCCCCTCAACCGAATCCTTAGATTAAAAAATTTAAGAGTCGTTAAGATATCATCTAGTGAATATATTCATAATTTACCATCATTGACCTGAATATATTTAAAGCTTCCCTGTTATAAATTTTACAGCTCGAATTCCTCTCCCCACCAAAATTCTTTGTCAACTCTATTCTACTCCTCTACAAAAGAAATGAATACATATCATCCTCTAAATCAACTCCAGCAATAAAACAAAACACAATTTCTTTCGTTTTACTTCAATCGAATCAAATCTACCAGCGAAAACGTTAATAATTTTTGATTTATGTTTAGGAGTAAGACAAAAGAAAGGAAAACTTTATCATCTGGCTAATATAAAATTTAGCCCGGCGCGAAGCAAAAGAGCAAAAGGCAGCAGGACGACGATGACGATGTAGAAAAAGTGGAAGAAAGCTGTGGTAATAAATTACAATTATATGAAGGTAAGTCACCACCTTTTTTTCTGTAATTTAACGCCGGGAGGATGACGAAGAAGACTAAAAAGGCGGATAGTTGTGTGATATTGAGCTGGGGGTTGTTGGAAGAATGATTTAAGAAAAGCATCGTTTTCTTTTCTTCTACTAGAAAGGTAATTGCTTACTCAAGTGTAAATCCATTTCTATAGACACAGTGATTTATTGGATCTAACCTTTGCTTTCGTAGACAAACCGAAAGAGAAAAAAATTAAGATTGCTGAAATAAATTAGGTGAAATGTATTATTTTATTTTGGACATACTTTTCTTGTGTTTTGTTTATGCTTTAAGAGGGTTAGGTAGTGTTAAAGAAATGTTCAAATGAAAGAGTTCCCCAAAAGTGAAATTTTTCCTCTCCATCATGGCGTGTAGGCATAAGTTCTCGAATATGTTAATTCGATGATAATTAAGAGAACGTTCAGATAAACGAATATGAGTGAAAAAGATATGCTTTGAATAAATTGATAACTCGATTCTCCAACAAAATTCTATTTGTAAAACGGGAAAGGAAAGAAAATTAAGGACATTATAGATTTCTCCCCTCCAATGACTGAAAGAATGAAAGAAAATATTAAACGGAATGTAGAAATGTTTTTTCGCTCACCCCAAATCATTCAAGAGATTATTATTTTAGGACCTTTCAAAAAGTCCCATGACTGTGCCTTTTATAGTTTCCGAGAAAAACTGATGTGACTCACAAACGGACGGACGAACGGAAGTACAAACACAAATCTTGATTTCAATAGGGTTTTGTATTTTAGCAAAACAAACTTCCGAAAATAATTTTTATAGAAAATTTAATTCATTTATGCAGAAAACTGAGAAGTTTTACCTTAAGATGCTTTCCAAACCTTCAAATATTATTTATACAACAGATTCTTATTAATGCATGGGACATAGTTAAATTATTTAAAACAGAATGTACTAATTGAGCAGCCACACAAGCAAACTGCTCGAAAACCTTCCTATCTCTTGCTTGGAATTTTGCGGCAGATTTAAAAAAAATATGTAATTACTTTTACTCAATATTCGTAACTTTCCCTTCATATTAAATGTTAATTTTATCAATTTTTCTTTATGTTAAAACTTAAATGTTTCCCTTTAATCTTATTCGCTGTGAGATGTAACTTTTATAACTATTTAAAATCTCCATTTCTTTACTTCATTTAAAACTTCTTTACTTCAGTTAAATTTCCTTTACGTCAATTAGAATTTTTTTTTAATTGCAAATCTACACGTAGAATTCCGAGCTTGAGAACGCTGAACTAATAAACCCCAACGGTGTATTATATCGCGGAAGGCAAGCTAACTGGGCTCATCGAACTCAGCTGATGGGATTTTCACCGATTGCTAGACGAGAAAGATAAGACATGTTTTGGACGGATCGACAAGTGGGAAGGGGAGTCCGCTTCAAATCACCAAACAGCGAGGTCGACGGGAGATCACGAATGGCGCAAATTACCTGACTACATAAAACACCACCGGGATTTCCTCATTTCGAAATAAAATAATCATCCGGTGAACGATTGTAGAAAACGAGTGCTCGGTTAGATAGTAGTTCCGCCTCGAATAAACCGAAGTTTATCTATGCTAATTTAAGTTGGTATCTCGTTGATATTCGACATAAAAACCAAATCATATCAGTTAAAGGAGGTCCGATTTTGTCGCTCAAGCGAGACATATGTGTATGTACAGAGGTCATGTGGTCATGTCTTCAGGCCGCCGCAGAGGCTCAGGTCAACAATTTCCATTTACCACCTTACGGGAATCTTGCCATTAATTGCATGTGTGAACTGTGAATTTTCCGTGGCCCACATTTTGGGGATTTGTCGTGTTTTCCGTGTTTTCTTGCGTTATCGAAGTTTTGGAGTGCAGCAACGAAAGTGCAACGTATGAGTGTCTCTCGCATTTAAACCTTGAGTTGCCTCAAAATGCCAAACAACGTAAGCTAAGTGATTGCTTGAACATATACTTCAATGGCAGAAGTAAAAATATGAGGCTGAATTAGTCCTAGCTGTAAATTGAATACATCGAAGCTGTCCCCTATTTTAGTTGTACATGTAAAAGGATGCTACGCCGACTCAGATGGGTAAGGAAGACGTGCAAGAGGAAGCAGCGTCATAGCAGATGGTACCAGTGCAATTCTGGAATGGAAGCTTGTAAGCAAGATATATGAATAAGATGTTGCGGAATCTTTTATGGTAGTGTATGGGAACGACGACAACATATGAAATAATCTTTTGCACGTTATTGATGCTTTTGAGCTTTAAGATCGCAATCGTTGAATTTAGCGTTAGTTGCAGCAAGTGGATCATCCAAAAGAAATTCAGAGCAACATTGCGATGTGCAGGTTTTGCTCATAGTAAAACAATTAACGTGTGGCAATAGCTTACTCAGATTAGTTTGCTATGGCATTAGTCTCTTAAAGGTGGTTTAATCTAATGTTATATGGACCTAGAGATGAGATTTATGGTTATAGATTTATGGCTAATAAAGTTGTAGTGAGAAGTTTATTTTGACTGATTACGGGACATTCGATTCATGCCGGGTACACAAAAGAGTAGTAAATCGTATTTTGCATATTGTGACGTTTATGCGTTCAGTTATTAAAATTACGTACTTTGACTAAATTTTACCTTTATTAACGAAACGTAGCAGCGTTAAGACTAGGGGTCGTGAACATTTAAATTGCAGGAAATTCATTTTTTATTTTTTCTCTTCAATTATTAATTTTGTTAACTGTTTTCAAAATTTTTTCTTTATTAAAATTTGTTATTTGCATGATTTTAAATATTATTTCCAATGTTTGGTTTTTATAAAAATTTTAATTTATAAAGGAACGTAAAAACAGCAAAACAAAGCAGTGTATTTTTTTTTTTGATTTTTAACGTTTTCATCCTGCTACTAATAAACGGCATGTGCTTTTTTTTAAACTAAATAAATTAAAAATAATTGTACAGCATGTGTAGCTATTTGATTCGCGCAATCGGCCCAATTGGTTTTGAATAAAAACGTGTTGTATAAGCACAGTCTTTTTGTCAGTCTAGATTAAGAACACCATAACACAAAGATTTTTGGAAATGTTTTGACAATAAGGGAAAAAATCATTTCGGTGTACCTGACAGGGTATAGGACTAGCCATCAGGTTCGTTTCTTACCATGGGCTCTTGCCGGGTAAAGTGGCTTTCCGCTCACGTGCCCTTTTATGAAATAGGGTTATGTGATTTCATTGCATTACTCTATAGCATAAATTGGTTACGTTTGTGCATCTCATTTGAGGGGAAGAGTCATACAAAGTGCTTTTGTATGAGGATTTCTCTCAAATGGGAAACACATGGCCACGTTTACGTTTGGATCTTGATCCGGTTGGGAGGGTGCGAGGGGCGCCACCTCCATCTAGATGCCCCACTCTTATTTGTGGGCCATAAGAATCGTCGTTAATGACGAAGTCGCCACCAGTCCGTCCGTTTTTGCTCGTCCCAACTTGTTCTCTGAACAAGCAATTTTAACCCTTAATAGGTTACCTTGGCCTCGACACTAGTCGATCGGCACTCGATCCTTTTAATTCGTGAATGCGAAATTTTTGTAGTGGGTCCTTGTGCTAGGGCGAAGTAACCCGCCCCACGGTATCACAACGCTAGCCTGCCAGCGCATTCACGCGTCCCCAGACAAGGCCAATCTCGGCGGATCTTAACATCCTCTTCCACCGAGGCGGCAGACCATTGCTGCAGTCCTGTATTGACTTTTATATAACCTACTATCACTATAAGAATGTGTAGAATTATTTATGCTAATAGATTTTGTGTCAGTGTGGTACTTTTGGTCCTCATCAGACGCGTCCTAATGTGATAGATAGAAGCGCCCTAACCGGATATCCGACGGGTATGTGGGAAATTAAACACCACTTGTAGGTTTATGGATGGATTTATGATGGAACCAGGACAATAGCCTTGGACCAGATCCGATAGATGGCAACGACTGTCGCAACGTATTAAGGACTTTTTTCTGGAACTTGGAATGCTAGATCACTGAACAGGCAATTTGCACTGCGAAAACTTCCGGATGAAATAAAGAAATACAAAACCAACATCCTCGCAGAACAAGAAACCAGTTGACAAGGTAAAGACATATTCTATATGTGAACATACACCGTATTTAAAAGCGGAAAATTACAAGGAAGCAATGAGTTTGGAGCAGTTTTCATTGTTGACAACACATTTAAACAAATTATCACCGACTGCAAGCCAATAAATGATAGTCTGGCTGGCCAAGTGTCACGCGCCTACTAAAGACAATATAGAGGCAATCAAGGGCAAATTTTACTACATCCTTGAACGCACTGTCGATAAATTTCCGTTAAATGACATAAAATTGCTTTGGGTAGCTTCTTTGTCAAAATTGGCCAAGAAACGGCACATAGAGGAACAACTGGGGCATAGCCAATGTGCTTAGGCCAGCAAAAAGGGGCAACGCCTGATTGACCTTGCTATAAGCAGAGGCTTTACAGTAAGTTCCACTCACTTCGCGACATAAGAGAATGTAGTCTTCCCCAGATAGACACATATTCAACCAGATCGACCATGTTCTCACACAAAAACCAGCGGCCACCAGTATCCTGACGCGTGCTTGTTTTGCGGCACTATCTGTGATTCGGACCACTATCTTACAAGGGACAAGTTCCAATACCATATCGCCATGAGCTGTAAGCAAAGGAGATCAGTACCTCCAAGCTACCAGATACGAGTACACAAGCTTACTGATAGCTCAGTAACGTCCACATATATGTCAGCGCTGGAAAATCGCACTAACATATATCCGCAGGGGTTACTATTAGACATTTTAATGCCAAAAGATGTCGTACTGCTCGAAGTGAAGGAAATATTGAAGTCGCAAGTGTATCGATTCAAAATGAATCAAATCAATCGATTCCAAGACGTTCTCAAGAACTTTTCGTTTGCGAAAATATTTTGGCTTACATGGTTACAGGATCAAACTAACTTAAGAAATAAAGCTACTTGATGATTTAAAACACCGAAACTACTCTAACTGAGCTCTGGCAAAACTTGAGAAAATGAGAATTTTATTGATAAATCATTTTCAGCGATGAAGCTCATTTCTGGCCCAATGGCTTTGTTAATAAGCAAAATATGCATTATTTGTTAGCTACAAACCCATATGTGCTTCTTAAGACACAGCTGCATCTGCGAAAAATTACTTTTTAGTGCGGTTTTCATGCCAGAGGTTTGAATGGTCCGTAAATTTTTGCGCATGAAAATTATTGTCATGTTACCGTCAATAGAGAGCGCTATCGTGCTATGTTGGAAGATTATTTGTGACCAGAATTGAATGAACTTGACATCAAAGATATGTAATTTCGACAAGACGGTACCACCAGCAACACAGCATGCCTCACAATCGATTTATTGAAAGGCAAATTTGGTGAATGTATTATCTCAAGAAATGGTCCGGTCGAATAGCTGACTCATTCATGCAATCTAACGCCGTTGAATTTCGTTTTATGGCGCTATATCAAGTCACTGATCGATGCCAATAAGCCAGCAACTTTAGACAAGCTCAAAGACAACACCCAACGAGACATTGCTAACGTTCCGTTCAAAGAATATGCTACCCCCCCTACTTGGAGGCATAAGGTGAGGCTTCATGCGATTTCCACTCGAAACCCCGATAAAGTACCGGAGCTCAAAGTACGTACTTTTCTCGCCTTACAATATTTTTTGGTTCGAAATTAAATACTTCATCTATGTAAGCGTAATTCATTCTACCCTGCCAACACAGAGATTAAATGACATACGTTGTAGGTCGAAAAATTTAACTACAGGAGATTGTGAAATAGGTAACGCTCAGATAAAGCATCGAATGAAAAAAGGTAAGGATTGCTTTCGAAAAATAATGTGTTGCTACTCCTTCCCGAGAGTATAAGCGGAGACTGCACGCAATTTCTTTTCAAAGTCCTGAGAAAGTGCTGCCGTAGTCCATAGTCATTACGCTGTAAAAGATCGTTGATTCATTTTAACCTGTCGAGAATGGCAATGTATTTGCAGAAAAACAGACTACCTTACCCCATGCATTCTGGTTTAAGTCGCTCGGGCGATATGCTGTTACTTTTGTAGGTGGTAAAGCTTTTTATGTACAATACAACTTTACACATTTGCAATCCCAAATCTTCTTCTACTTCTTCATAGCACAACAGCCACTCTCAGGCCTTCGCTTCCTGCAAATAGTGCCTCCAAATATCCTGGTCTCTTTACTATATCCTTCAATTTTGAAATCCGAAGTGCGATGATCTGCTTTCGTCAACTGAGTCAGATCAACGTTTCTCCCAAAGAATACCTTTTTGAGTATCCTTTGTTCGTCCATACGATTCATGCAGCCAGCCCAATGTAGCTTCCGCAGTTTTACAATCGTCGAGAACTCCTGCTCGTCAAAAATTTCATACAGCTCATGGTCGAAGTTCGCTCCAATTATTCGCCAAATCATCAGCCTGTTTCTCGGCTCTTTTCCCCCCGTTACTAAGAAATACGGATTCTACAAAATCGTATTTAGGCAAAGTATCACTCAGAGAGTGTGCACTACACTCACTCAGTGATACTTTTAAGGTCATTGTAAAATAATTTTACAACAACCATCTTACATCGCGACCTATCGGTCTTTCTGATTGTCAGCCCAATTGTGCCTCCATTCGTGCGTCACAGCAAGTTTTCCCGCAAACCACATAAGCTAGAAACATGAAATGTGATGAGTAGGTCAAAAGTTGTTACTCCCAAAAAAATTTATATGGCATTTTAGAGGGGTTTCCTTATAAAGGGGGGCTTAGAGTGACATGTTCATTCAAAGGTTGCACGGGAGAATAAATGTACCAAAAATCTGGGTCCCGTCCTACTCGTGATTGGACACTGTAACAGGTTTTTTTTTATTTTGGATCAATCAACAGTAGAACCATATTTTTTGGATAGGTGGTTTGTCATATATATATATATATATATATATATATATATATATATATATATATATATATGTATATGTATATATATATATATATATATATATATATATATATATATATATATATATATATATATATATATATATATATATATATATATATGTTTATATATATATATATATACAGGGTGCGTCAGATAAATCCGGACAAACTTCACATTATTTTTTCTCGGTAGTAGATCTCAACGACAGCAGTCATTTGTTGTCATTTCAACTAAGCAGACGTGTGTGCATTTGTGCATGAATTCTGAATGGCGAGGTTAGTGCCATTGAGTGAGGAATATAATCGGTGAGCGGCGGTTATGAAAAGTCCGCACTGGATGGTCGCTCACAAAAATGATAAGGTTTTTCGGGCATCTAAAATCCACAGTTTACGATGCTTAGAAGTAAAAGGCCGCGGAAAATTGGGAGGAGAGTTTTTCTAGTCCAGTAAAGAAAATACATAATGTGGCATCCCTACAGGCCGCTGTTGAAGCAGCATTCATCAATTTACAAAGAGAGCGTTTAAAGAAGGCGTGCTCGCAATTCAGGTGGAAAATTGAAGCGATGACTAAAGTAAGCGGGGGTTATATTAATTTATCAATTTAAGGAGATTACCTGAAATTTAAAAAAATATAACTTTTGTAGTAAATGTTAGTTTATAGATAATAAATAAATATTATTATAATCTGCGTGTTTTTTTCGGATTTTGCTGACGCACTCTGTATATATATATATATATATATATATATATATATATATATATATATATATATATATTTATATGTATATATATATATATATATATATATACTCGTATATATATATATATATATATATATATATATATATAAAGAATTTACTCATATAAAGATACATGTCACAATTTATTCTATGTCTTACAAAACACTTGTTACAATTTTGCAGACTGTCATACAAAACACTTGCCGCAATTGTATAGACTGTTATACATAAACATGTGATTTGATTAGAAGAGAAGTCGATTCAAGTTACGTGTTTGATTTCGTTTGTCTTGACGTCTTTCCATAAGTAATTTAGTGTGAAAACTGGTACACGTGAATTGAAAAGTTTTGTGCGGTGATTAATCTTTTTATTTGGTTTTGTAGAGACTCGCAAATTTTTGCAACGCTCAAACTAAATCCTTGGAACAAAGAGTATGTATCTAGATCCGGCCGGCTCTGTAAGACAACAGAAGATAGTTCTGATGTTAAGCATTATTTTTCGAAGGAACAATTAATAAAACGCGTAAAGTTTACCACAAACCCCCAGTGAGCTTTCCATAACCCCCTGTGAGTTTACCGCACACCCCTAATGAGGTTGCTATCTCAAGTGTGAAAATCCGTCGTGAAATACGTGGAAGGATAAAAATCGTTTTCACGTCGGAAAGAAAAAGTTTTGCCTGCGTTTCGTGTCGATTCTTAGCCTCTTACCAATCAAATTGTCAAAATTGCTCAACATGTCAATTTGGATATGCAAGTATGTAAAAACAAGTTGGCTAAATAGACCTACACTCATCTCAGAAGGGTTTTGTACCCAACGTACGAAATACAGTCACAACCAACAAATAAAGGCAAGAAACATTTCAAAGAGATTTGCACGTTTATAAGAAAATTCATTGCTTATGTACTTTCAACGGTCGCCATTTTGTTGGAAATAAACAAAAGTCACTCAAATCATGAACTCCCAAAAATGTTCATGTTATCGATCTTATTTGAAAATTTCAATAAGATCAAATCAAAACTGCAGTGTCTAATTCAGTGGAAAGTCCGAAAAATACTAAAACCGTATGGTATTGTTGTTGCATTAGGAGAAATTTTAAATGGCTATAACTTCCGTGAATATGAATCGATTTTCATCAAACTTGCAGAATATAAGAGTCTTATGTAAGACTAATTAACTTGTTTTGTTTAATTTAAGGGTATCTGTACAATTTTATTGGGGAAAATGTGAAATTTGAAGATCATACTATTATTAACAAAATTGAGTGAATTTTGACTTCATGGATCATTTATTTAAAACAAAACATCTTTCAATAAAAACCCTACATAATTCATTCTAAACACTACTATAACCTCTTATATATATATATATATATATATATATATATATATATATATATATATATATATATATATATATATATATATATATATATATATATATATATATATGTGTGTGTGTTTATATATATATATATATATATATATATATATATATATATATATATATATATATATATATATATATATGTGTGTGTGTGTGTGTGTGTGTGTGTGTGTGTGTGTGTGTGTGTACAATAAAATAAACCCTTGATTTCAGGAATATAAAGAAAAATAAATCTTAAACTTTTGGACTTGGTGATATTTCCGTTAGTCGAGTGTTCGTACATCTTATTCACCTATGGATAATGTAGGGTTTTCCATTAAGACATAACAATTTTATTTATTAATAAAAAACAGACATATTTGAGACATTGAGTTCAAATTTATTGTGGGAGTAGTGCAAGCATTAAATTTTATCATGTTCATATGACCACTACGAGCCCGTTTACAGCGGTGAAGTCTTTGGATCCAATTTTCTACCACACTGGCACATATTTCGACCGGAGCGTTGGCAATTTCACGTTGGATGTTGTCTTTGAGCTTGTCTAAAGTTATTGGGTTGTTGGCATAGATTAGCGTCTTGATATTACCCCATAAAAAGAAATCAATTAGCGTTCAATCGCATGAACAAAATGCCATTCAACCGGACCTATCTCTCGAGATAACACATCCACTAAATTTGCCTTTCAATAAATCGATTGTGAGGCGTTCATATTGTTGACGTCAAGCTCATCTAATTCTGGCTACAAATAACATTCCAACATACTGCTCTCCATTAACGGTAACATGACCGTCGTTTTCATCCACAAAAAAATACGGCCCAATCACACCTCTAGCATGAAGACCGCACCAAACAGTAATTTTTTGCAGAAACAGTGGTATCTCAAGTAGCAAATGTGGGTTTTTTGCTGACTTATACCGCATATTTTGCTTATTAACAAAGCCATTGATCCAAACATGAGCTTCAGCGCTGAAGATGATTTTTCGGTGAAATTCTTGATTTTCTTCAAGCTTCACCAGAGCCGAATTGGAGAAGTTTCGGCGTTTCGAATAATCAAGTGACTTTAGTTCTTGAGTCAGTTTGATCATGTAACCATGAAGGTCAAGATCTTTTTGCTAAATATGCCACAGTGCCGTTTGAGCGATTGCTAATTCTTGAGAACGACGTGGTATCAACTGATTTGGCTCATTTTGAATTGATGCACTTACGGCTGTAATATTTCCTTTACTTTGAGTAGTACGACATTTCTTTGGCACCAACATTTTCAATAGTAAAAATTTGGACTCGAACTTATCCACTATACCACGCACGGAATGTTGAGTCGGATGATTATTATGGCCGAAAATTGGAATAAGCGTTCATAAAGTTGTGAGCACCGATTCAGTATTTCGGTAGTAATTTTTAATAATTTCCAAACGTTGTTGGTTTGTGAACTTTACTTTACTTTCATAAACATGTTGACTTTAGCCAACGCTTTGACATTAATAGTTCATTAAAAAAGTTTAAAAGTGTGTTCATATGTATAAAGATACAAAACTGTTAAGTCTCTATTGGAAAACCCTGTATATATGAATACTGGATTAATGAATTATCGTTGAAATTATAATAAGTTTTATGGTTGTTAATTTCTATATAAAATGATTTCACAGAGAGCAAAATTTTCAAGAGGTGAGATCTAACTCACCTCTTGTGCTAGATGTCGCTCTGATGTGAGTGTAAGTGACTCAAGAGAGTTCATCATTCCCACGGACGTGTAATATTTTTATTTTATTCGGATATTTTTATTTTGTTTAAACTATTAATTAAAATGTGGCAACAGAATCACTCTGTTCCACTCTAAGTGCCACTGATCTCCCCTAAGATGCTTGAGTTTGATTGTCACAAATAGATATGGTACTAGTGACAACCTTCATAACAATACCTTTGATCCAGCAAATCGGAAAAAAAATCATGAAAGTAGGTATCATAAGCACTAAGCATAGAAACACCTCAGACATCATAAATCGATTTAATTTTTTAATAAAGGTATGTTCTAGGAATTTTAAAGTTAGGCCTCTAAAATAAAAAGTAGACCAACAAATTTGCAAGGACTGTTGACTGTCAGATGAACGCGTATTGAAAAATTCGATAACGATCGAGTCGTAAAAAGTTAAGTAAATAGTTAAGTATGAATATTTAACAATTAAAACAACAAAAACACGTAATACTGGTTTTAAACAGAAATCACATGCAGCATCGCCTTACGCTTTAATGCTTAATTTGAGCGGTACCTTTTCCGCAATCTGCAGTAATTAAGATTTCGGGCCTACAATATAACTCGTTTCGCTCTTTGGGCAAGGCAGAATGAGTTACGGAAAGGGGTAAGGGAAACTTGCTGACAGAACTGGGAGTTTTTGCATGCAGTAATTTCATACGCTAGGCTATAAAATTAATGAAAGTAGTTTCGAACCCGAAAATATTGCATTGCAGATGCAGTACTAAGAGAAAAGCTCAAATTTCGAACTCCAGTACTCGTTCGTCTCTTTGTTGGCAAGGTAGAATAAATTACGGGAGGAGGTAAGGGAGCTCTACAGACACAGTTAGGAGTTTTATATGCAGGAGTGTCATATGCTTGAAGGAGTGTTAATTAAAGTAGTTTCGAACCCAAAAATATTGCATTCCAGATGCGGTAAAGCAAGAGAACTACAATTTGGGGCTCCAGTACTTTCTTGGGGTTTTGAGCAGAAATCACGTGCATCGTCCCTTGATGCCCCTGGGTAGGAGTGCTAGCATATTGTTTTTAAAAGCACCCTTCAATTGCTTCCATTTGATTTATAAGTTAATTTGTAACTATTTTGAAATCTCCAGTAATTACGTTTTCGGACCTGGAATATAACTCGTTTCATTTCTTTATGAGCAGACCAAAATGAGTTTCAGAAGGAGTTAGGGAATGTTAGTTGACACGAAACGGAGTTTTATGCCCAAATTTTTAATTTAGTTTAATTAGTTATCTTTTGTGGAAATTTTTGCTGGAAAAGTGGCCTTCTAGACCAAATATAGCGAAAAAGATTTAAATTTAGGATTGCAGTCTTGTTGATGGTCTGCAGCTGAAATAACGCGCAGCCTCCCTTGTCACGTCTATGTGGAGAAAGCAAAATTTTGCTTTTTATAACTTCACTAGACAGATTTTGGTGTGAAATTGGAGGCGTTTGTATTTCGCTCTTGTATGCTGTCATGATAAAAATCATTCAAAGTCAAACACTTTGCCTGCTTGGTAGATATGCACTATGAATTTTGTGATAATCTCACTCTTGCCGCCCTATACCACTGACATGACCGGCAGATCCCTACATCCTACGCCACTAACGTCAACCGCCCGATCCATAGATCCTACGCCACTGGCGTCGACGGTTCGTGAGCGACATTTTTTATAATAATCGCTACCACTGAACCGCGACTTGACGTGCGTCAAAAAAATAAAAAAAGGAAAGAGTATCATGTCCGGCTCGTCCTAGCCTTCAGTTCCACTTTGTCACTGAGTCCCGTTGGCTCTAATCCCATTGTAAGATAAGACCATGATTTCAACCATTTCCCTCATGTAAATACTATTAGAATAATTCCTTTGGGAAACGAGGGGTCATGATGGTGTAACTTTACTTGCTAAAATGTGTAGTAAACTATGAACTGCGAGCCAAGTCCTGTTTGACGAGACGAACATTTCTGACTGTAAAATTTATTTGGAAACAATAACCCTTTTTATTTTGTGATGTAATTCTTCTTATTTTGTTTGATTAAAAGGAACTTGTTTAACCTTAACGCTTGGCCCATTCAATACCGATACTACGTAAAATTTGAAACAACATAACGTCTAAAAAACGGTTCCCTGTTTCGAAAATAAGAAGGCACGAGGAATTTTCAAGAAATATTTCTCTTGCTTGACTGTCCTTTCTATTAATCTTTTCTTATCACTCAATTTTTAAAATTTTTATCTAGCCTCTAATTTCTTTTCTTACATGTTTTAATTAACTTTTTTCTGCTTGATTGTGTTGTATAAATGTGTCTTAACAGGCCAACTGAAAAGTCCCCGGCCATTTTTTAACGATTTCATCCTTTAAACGATCCAATAACGCTATGTCATAATCGCTGTTGATGGTCTGGCCCTTTTGGAGGTAACCAATGAATATTATACCTTGCGCATCCCAGAATACTGATGCCATAACCCTGTCAGTTGACTGTTGTGTTTTTCCTCGCTTTAGAATCGGTTCATCGTGTGCAGTCCACTAAGCTGATTGTCGATTGGACTCTGGAGTGAAATGATGGAGTCATGTTTCATCTATTGTCACATATCGACGCAAAAATTCTGGTCTATTGCGCTTAAACACTGCTCAGAATCATTAAAACGTTGTTGCTTTTGTGCGATTGTGAGCTCACGCGGCACCCATTTTGCACACAGCTTTCTCATGTACAACTACTCGTGAATGATATGATGTAAACGTTTAGATGATATCTTCACAATGTCTGCTATCTCGATCGACTTCTCTTTACGGTCATTCAAAATCATTTTGTGAACTTTTTGATGTTTTTGTCGGTGATAGCCTCTTTTGGGCGTCCACTGCGTTCGACGTGTTTGGTGCTAATTTCACCACGTTTAAGCTTAGCATACCTGTTGGATCAGAATCCAATATAATTATGAAACATCAATTATTATTTGTAAAACTAACTAAGCTATGCACTCCAATGGACATTATTTTGAATTCGTTCGTGCCAATAAATACGCAATCCAAGCTGTACTAATTATATTTTACAATTAGCTTATAACTTCACTTAGTATACGAAAATATAAGCATGGCAACACTGTAAACATGACAACGTGCAGTTCGTTTTGTGATTCGAGGAAGGAAGGTCGGACTCGCCGACTAAAACTTGTAACCTAAAATCCGTGTAAATTAAAACCTTTAGTAAAATAAAATAATAAATAGAAAAGCCTATTTATTTCAATTCATTTTTGGTCCGTCGAGCCGGATACGGCAATTTCGTTTGTAGTTTCGATAATCGATCGGGATCAAAAGAGACATTTTTTCGTCGGGAATAGTTCACTAAAAACCTAACAGTAAGATTTCGGTAATCGATCGGAATCTGAAAAGGACAGTTTTATCGTCGTGAACAGTTCAATTAAAACTACTAGTAGATTTCGGTAATCGGTCGGAATCCGAAAGAAAAGTTATTTTTCGTGGACATTTGTATAAAAACTCAAACCGTACGTGATCGAACGTGCCCTAGTGAATTTTAGAGGTCAAATCGTGACATTAAACAGTTTGATTGTGTGAAGATGACTAGTGAGTCTGAAGACAATGGAGATGATCGGAAAATTCTCGAATCAGTAAATAAACTGAAAAGAAAGCGAGCCGCTGCGCAAGGAAGCATCACACGCGTTAAACGGATCGTTGATTCAAAGGGTGAGAAATTAAATATTTATGAGCTTAACACGAGGCTAGAGCTCTTGGAGAGTTCGTTTACGACGGCTATGGAGACGCATCTTGAAATCGAAGATCTTGATGATGATGCGCCCCAAAACGCAACTAAACTCGCGGAACTGGAAGATTTATATTGTGGAACTAAGGCAGCCATTCTTGGGTACTTAAATCGATCAAGACCAAGTAAGGATGTTTCTAATACGACAGGCACATTTTTAACACCTCGATCGCGGTCTAAAAATCTTCCGCATCTCAAATTGCCACTTTTTAATGGTAAGCCTACGTCACACTTAGAATTTTGGAACAAGTTTAAGTCATTGGTTGATAATGATGACGAGTTAGAGGATTTCGAAAAATTCCAGCATTTAATCAGTTGCTTAGGCGAGAAGGTGCGAAAAATTATCGAACATTTAGAAGCGACTCCTGAAAATTACACTCGTGCAAAAACGTCATTGGACAAACGGTTCAATAATCCCGCATTAATACTGACGGGTCATGTTCGACAGTTATTCGACCTTCCTGCAGTAAATTCGACAGCAGCGTCTCAGCTACGACAATTATCTGATAGTGTTATGGCCCATATTCAGTCAATGTCGTCATTAGCTAAGCCCGGTTTATTATTGCATCTGGCATTACAAAAAGTCGACTCGGAGACGCGACTAAAATGGGACGAGATTCGTGATTTAAAACGTTTTCCTGAATGGGATGAATTTTCGGGATTTTTAAACAATCGTTGTCAAATTCTTGAAGCTCGCGCGATGGATGGCAGTAATCATCAAAATGAATCGGCTTCGGCACCGCGACCGTCTCGTTCTAACGCAAAAAATCGCACAGTACTCATATCGGCGCGGAGTTCGTGTATCATTTGTAGTGCAACAGACCATTACATTCAAAAATGCCCACAGTTCACAGCGAAATCACCCGTCGAACGGTATCAGGAGGTAAAACGACGATCGCTTTGCATTAACTGCTTAACAAAGGGTCATACAACCAAAAACTGCACAAGGTTGAAATGTCGAATTTGTGCAGGTGCTCACCATACCTTATTACATCGGGATCAATCGAAGCAAGTGGAAAACGTTAATTCGGACGTCAAGGTTGTGCCTTCAGAGCACGACGGTAGCACAAGTCATGCAAATAATTCATCGTTGATTATATCGTCGTCGTCGTCATCGGAATTTTATGTGAGTTGCGACAATGAAATAAACCACGTAATTTCAGCAACTGCAGTAATCTATATAAAGGATAAAGTGGGATCTTTCGTGCCCTGCAGAGCGCTCTTAGACTCAGCTTCGCAGTTAAACAGAATATCGGAATCGCTGTCCAACCGATTGCAGATAAAGAAACAAAAGGTCAGCGAGTCTATTAGCGGGATTGGAACTGTGAGTGCTGTTGCTAAATTTAGAACTAACACAACTATTAAATCTCGTGTTAACAACTTTGAAACTAGTTTGGAAATGATAATTTTACCCACAATAGTGGGCCCTCAACCCCACTGTTCTTATAGTATCGATAATTGGAACATTCCAAAAAATTTGCCACTTGCTGATCCACATTTTTATGAAAGTCAAGGAATAGATGTTTTGATTTGAGCATCTGTCTTTTTTGATCTTCTTTGCGTTGGCCAGATCAAACTCCAAGAAACCGAGCCAACTTTACAGAAAACCTTATTGGGCTGGATAGTGTCAGGATGTTGCAAGAATATGAAATATCGAAACAGTAACGTGCTTTGCAGTTTAAAGGCCGTGACTAAGGACTCAGAACAATCAGTGCTGCAACTTTAAGAAAAATTTTGGGCACTGGAATCAACTGAAATGGATAATCGAAAATGGAGTTTGGAACAACAAGATTGTGAAGATCACTTTCGTCAGACCTATCGTCGAACAACAGATGGACGATTTGTCGTTAAATATCCCATTAAAGACGACCTCTCGAAGTTGGGCAGTTCTTACGACATCGCACTTCGACGGTTTTCGAACCTGGAGCGCAAACTGAGAAAAGATCGAGAATTAAACGAACAGTATTCTGCATTTATGAAGGAGTATGAAGACCTAAATCATATGGAGCTCATAGACACTGAAGATCGAAACCGAGTACGTTATTGGATCCCTCATCATTGCGTTTTGAGACCGGAGTCTTCGACAACGAAACTTCGTGTAGTATTCGATTGTAGCTGTCGCACTAGTACAAATATATCGCTAAATGAAATGATGATGGTTGGGCCGACTATACAGGCCGAGCTTTTCGATATTCTCATTCGTTTCCGTTTTCATAAATATGCTTTAACCGCGGATATATCGAAAATGTATCGTCAAATAATTATAGATGACGATGACAAAGACACTCAGTGCATTATCTGGAGAAATCACTCATCAGAAGAAATACGTCATTACAAGCTAAACACAGTTACTTATGGTACAGCCGCAGCCCCATTCCTAGCTACTCGTTGTCTGCAGGAACTTTCAAACTTATATGGAAAGGATTATCCAGCCGGTGCAGCTACTATTCGTCGTGATTTCTACATGGATGATCTCATAACCGGGGCTGACTCGACCGAAGAGCTTTCAAAGATTGAATCGAAGGTAAAGTATATTCTATCAAAGGCAAAGTTTGATTTGAGAAAATGGTGTTCGAACGATGAATACTTGCTGAAAGGCGATCTGGTAGAGGATCTAGCAATGAGTTGCTCATCCGAAAAGTCGAATAGTATTAAAACTTTAGGAATTGTTTGGCAACCCGTACCAGACTTATTTAGTTGCTGCTATAAACACAATATCGATGGAAGAAAAATAACAAAACGCACAGTTTTATCGGATGCTGCGAAAATTTATGATCCATTGGGAATCATTAATCCTGTAACAGTCATAGCCAAAATATTCCTACAAGACCTCTGGAAATTAAAAATAAATTGGGACGAGTCATTGCCTACAAGTTATCATCAACATTGGGAAACATTTAAGAGACGGCTAAGTTTAATACAAAATATAAAAATTCCTCGTTTAGTACTTGCAGGTCCGGAAAAAACAACCTTGGAGTTACATGGATTTGCCGATGCCTCGCCCAAAGCATATGGTTGCTGTATATACGTTCGTTGCATCGCATCTTCTGGAGCAATATCTGTAAAATTGTTATGCGCGAAGTCTCGAGTAGCGCCAGTGAAATCGATCACCATACCTCGATTGGAACTCTGTGGAGCTCTACTTTTGGCGGAGCTAATGGACCGAGTTCAAAAAATCATCAATAGACCTATTCAGGATGTTTTCTGCTGGACTGACTCTACGATTGTCCTGGCATGGCTTGCTGATCATCCGTCTAGTTGGAATACTTTCGTAGCGCATAGAGTCACCAATATACAAGCATTGTCATCGAACATGAGATGGAAACATGTACCCACAACTTCTAATCCTGCGGACATTGTTTCCTGAGGCATGCTCCCCGAATCGCTCGTAGATTCAACTCTTTGGTTCAATTGGCCTGATTTTTTAATGGAATTCTTTGATAAATGGCCTATTGGAAATCAATCGACAGCGAATGTTCCGGAATCCAGAAGAGTTAAGATCGTCCTCACCGCAATTATAGTTGATCGGGAAGACTTAACATCAAATGTAAAATTTATAAATGACTATCAAAAACTTCGTCGCGTATTTAGATTCATTTTGCGATTTGTGAACAACTCGAGACGAACAGAAGATAGGCAAATAGGTCCTCTTTCAGCGGAAGAGCTCGACACTTCGCTACATCGAATTATTTGGATCGTTCAGAATCAGGAATTCGCTAAAGAAATTAGACTACTTGAAAGTCAATTGAAAGGTCCTTTAAGAAGTTCTATAACAAATTTAAACCCTTTCCTAGATAGCAATTCCAAGATAAAACTACTAAGAGTAGGAGGACGTCTATAGAACGCAGACATTACCTATGAATCGAAACACTCAATCCTTTTGCCTAAAAACCATCCATTTGTCCTATCTCTTGTCAAACATTATCATGAACAAAATTTTCATGCAGGTCCTCAAGCGTTAGTTGCTGCCATCCGCCACAAATATTGGATCGTTAACGCCAGAAGCTTTGCAAGACAAGTAGTGCATCAGTGCTATCATTGTTTTCGTTCACGGTCGCAAGTCTCACATCAACTAATGGGCAATCTTCCAGCTTCTCGCTTAAAACCAACTCGGCCTTTTCTCATTTCTGGAGTCGATTTTTGTGGTCCAATTTGCGTGCATCAAAAGGGCAGAGGAAATCGTTCATATAAGGTTTATATTGCAGTGTTTGTTTGCTTCGCAGTCAAGGCGGTACATTTAGAGGTCGTCTCGGACTTGACATCGCAAGCCTTCATTGCGGCTCTAAAAAGATTTTTCGCTCGAAGAGGTCACTGCCGTCACCTGTACTGCGATAATGGAACCGATTTCGTTGGAGCAAAGAGAGAGATGAGAGAGCTTCATCAACGTTTCAACAGTCAGCAAACTCAAGATTCGATTATCCAGCTGTGTGCCGATGACGGAATCGAGTTTCATCACATACCTCCTCGAGCACCACATTTCGGCGGACTCTGGGAGGCGGCGGTTAAGATGGCTAAGACGCATTTATATCGTACTTTTGGACTTGCCTCTCTGACCTATGAAGAATTGTCGACGGCAGTAACTCAAATCGAAGCGATCCTAAATTCTCGGCCGTTAACTCCACTTTTGTCAGATCCGAATGATCTGAACCCACTAACGCCAGCACATTTTTTAATTGGCGAACCGTTGAACTCGCCAGCCGAACCCGATGTTACCAACGTTAACATTTCTCGTCTGTCTCGTTGGCAGCAATTATCCTGGTTACAACAGCAGTTTTGGTTACGTTGGTCCAAAGAATATCTCTTACAACTGCAACAAATAGGCAAATGGCATACAGAAACGAAAAACATCCAATTGGGTCGATTAGTTGTCGTCGTCGATTCCAGTCTACCACCACAACGATGGCTACTAGGTCGTATAATTGAACTCCACCCAGGTGCGGACGGGCTAGTTAGAGTGGTTTCCCTTAAAACCAAGTTGGGAACTCTGCGTCAGCCAATCGCCAAGGTATGTCCTTTACCAAGTAGCGATCTGGAGAATTGAAGGCAGTAGCCGTTCAAGGTTGGTGGAATGTTGGATCAGAATCCAATATAATTATGAAACATCAATTATTATTTGTAAAACTAACTAAGCTATGCACTCCAATGGACATTATTTTGAATTCGTTCGTGCCGATAAATACGCAATCCAAGCTGTACTAATTATATTTTACAATTAGCTTATAACTTCACTTAGTATACGAAAATATAAACATGGCAACACTGTAAACATGACAGCGTGCAGTTCGTTTTGTGATTCGAGGAAGGAAGGTCGGACTCGCCGACTAAAACTTGTAACCTAAAATCCGTGTAAATTAAAACCTTTAGTAAAATAAAATAATAAATAGAAAAGCCTATTTATTTCAATTCAATACCAATCAATGATGGTTGATTTTCCTGGTGCAGACCCCGGGAACTCTTCACCAAGGCAAGATTTTGCTTCAACTGTATTTTTTCCCTTCATAAAGCAATATTTTATCAGCGCATGAAACTCTTTTTTTCCATCTTTTTTCAAATGACAAAAGTAGCTACACGCACAACGTAATAACTCACAAACTAATAGTCGGACTGCTGTCAAATTTTGACACGCATTGTTTGAAGGTTGGTACTAACTAAAAATTTTATGGATTTAATACTAGCACCGCCATCTGTGTATCACACCAGGGACTTTTCAATTGGCCTGTTATTTTAAACGATATTGAATTTTCTAATTTTTTTTTGTTATTGGATTTTTGTCTGTTAAATGGATTTAAATAAATAAATAATCTAAATTTCTTTGGAAAACACAGGAATGTTGATACAAAGACAATATATTTAAAATTGATCACTTAACATTGAGTTCATTTAACTGTAGGCTGTGGATGTAATTTAAATATGTTTGCACTGACAAAAATTGGAACGCAAAGTCTAGATTCTGCGGTATCAGCATTCCATATCAATTGTTACTTGGATGTCGTTGTATTATCATCATAATTTGAAATATTATGAGTGGGCTGACTATTGAAAAAAAGGTGGTAAAGAGCAAGTTATTTCCAAAAAAAGAAACAATTATACATTGTACTTAACACTGCAATGGTCGCGTGTGATCTCACAGATACATGGCAACTTAACATAGAGATTGCACGCTGAAGTGCAGGCACATCAACGCTTTATGTCGTGTATTCCTCATGCTTGACGCTTTGAAAGCAGCAGTCGTTCGGTGACGTTCCATGTGAAAAATTGTGTGATTGGTGCCATTTTGTATCTCATAGATACGACGCGACTAGATTATCAATTGAGTTTTCTTTTATTTTTAATTGAATTCCTGCGTTTATGTTCTTTGAACAGTATTGATTATTTTCATCTCTCAAATTCAGTCCTTACGTTTTTATTCAAGCAAATCTGAGCGTGCATCTCTCAGATACAACGCGACTTTTTATGTTATACGGTGTTTTCGGAAACCACTACCACTTATAACTCAGTAAGCACTCATTAAATTTTTTTCAATACATTTACCAAACTTTTTTAGAATTCTACCCTAGTTTGATAGCACACATTTCAGTTATAGTAATATGTCATACACTTATCATTATTTTACTAGGTTGAGCTTTTTTTTCTTTCAACCAAAATCTGTAAATTTTTTAAGTCTTGCAATGTGTCTTCATATATTTTTTACAGGTCAATATGGATGAAAAAATGGTTTCTAACCTAAATAATCCGACAGACATTGCAAAAATATATCAAAATTCTATTTGACTATGATGATGATGAGCCTGGTTCTGCGGATCCGTCGCCGGGTCCTTCAGGCCTGTTTTTACATCCATCAAATAGAACGATATATGAAGTGCCAGGAGAAGATAGCAAGACGGATGCTGATGAGATCATAGCAGAACGGGAGAAGGATTCAGAAACGGAACAAAGTGGCGTAGATTCATATGTAATAATGAATAAGTCGAAGGTTCCTATATCGTGCAGAAAAAGAGCGGAAAGAAAATAATCAACTCTCTTGTATGGAAAAAATATCCCTATTGCTCTTCAAAAAGGGGGACACAAAACCTTTTAAGGAAGATGCCTGGGCCGGTTGGAAGCGCTCGTGGTGTGAAAACTATTTCCGAAGCATGGTCTTGCTTGTTTGATGAAACTTTATTGGATAACATCGTGAAATTTAAAAATCAATGCATCGAAAATATTAAACAAAAGTACTCACGAGAAAGAGACGTCAGCTTCACCGATCAAATAGAGCTGAAAGCATTAATTGGTCTATTGTATAAAGCTGGAATTCATAAATCTGGAAAACTAAATCTGGAGGATCTATGGGCCAACGATGGATTTGGTATAGAAATTTTTCGACTCACTATGAATCTCCAACGATTCCGGTTTTTGCTTCGCGTGTTAAGGTTTGATGACAGAGAAAGCAGGGAGGAGCGGAAAACTATCGATCGTCTTGCTCCTATTCGAGAATTTTTTGGAAAGTTTGTAAAAAACTGCTAACAGTGCAATTACGTTGGAGAAGACGTAACTATTGATGAAAAGCTTGACGCATTCAGAGGAAGGTGTTGTTTTATACAATCTATTCCATCCAAACCCACAAAGTATGGGATAAAAATATGTGCGGCAGTAGATTCAAGTGTGTACTACGAGTATACCTGTAATTTGTAAATTTACGCAGGAAGGCAGCCGGATGTTCCTTTCCAAATTAGTAATAAACCAGTTGACGTTGTCGAACGCTTAATTGCTCCGCTTCAAAACTCTGGCAGGAATATTACGGCAGAAAATTGGTTCAGCAATGTTACACTCCTTCACAACTTTACCGCAAAATATAACTTGTCATATGTTGGAACATTGAAAAAATCCCCGTTGGCAGCACCAGCCGGAAAGGTAAATTTCTCGTATGTAGCGTAAAGTTTCGAAAATAATTTTGCTTGCCTACTACTAAACTGCTTTCTGCAATTTACGTAGTACCACATGGGTATTTATTAACATAATAAATATCTGGCCACGTTCGTTTTTAGAAACCTTTTATCGGGGCGACAATATTTTGCTAATTAAATTGAGTTGCACACGTATGGATTACATATTGAAAATCGGCGGATAATAAATTGTTATAAATATATACATACCGGTTTCGCCCTTCTCGCATTTGCTGTTTACACAGTTCACAGTAGTAACCACACAAAGGCTTAAATAGCTCGAATAGTTAATTTCAAAAGATTTCCATAAAAGTTTAATCAGCACTTGCGTTGCCATTAATATATACATTTTCAATTTTTTTCTGAACTATGAGGGCCGTCATTTCGATTTTTATTAAAATTGACTGCTAAAAATATTAAGCTGTAAATTTTCGAATTTTTTATTTGTCATTCGATTTGCATAATTAAATTAAATTAACTTGCGTTAATAACTTATAATTTCAAGTTTCAACGGAATCTGTTGAGAATCTTGGCTGCTAGAGGGCTACAGAAATAAAATAAAATTGTATGCCACCCCCCTGTATGGGGAGACCCCCCCTTAAATACCTTAAAATATTTTCTTGCACTGCAAATTTCAAGAGGCACCACTTTTGACCTACGTAGAAAATTTCCTCATTCTAGCTCATGTGGTTTGCGAGAAAACTTGTTATGACGCACGAACAAACGGGCGGACTGACGGACAGACAGACAAGTCGCGATTTTATAATTTTTTAAGGGGATTGTTAAAAAGATTTTACAATATCTTAAAAATTGTCTGGTTTATAAATTCTTTCAAGTAAAGTCATTTAAAACGTTTCCATGAAAAATATTCATTATTTCAGTTGGCACTAAAATAGCAAATTGCGCTTGCCTTCAGACCTTTGGGGGCCGGCATTTTGAATGCATGCATTTTTTTTGGATTATTTTAAATCTTTGTATGCTAGGACCTCATCAATCAATGTACTATCTCGTTCAAATAGGAGTTTCACTCTAGACAGGGCAAAATAATTCAATTTTTAAAGAAAATGGCAGCTAAAAATACTAGGCTTTAAATTTTCGACTTTTTTATTTTTCATTCAATTTTAATAATTCCCTGCAAAATACAAGAACATAGTACAGAGATCCATAATCTCAAGTTTCATCAAAATCCGTTGGAAAATGTGACCGCTAGAGGGCCACAAAAACCTGAAAAAAACGCATATTCAAACGGCCGCCATTTTGAAATTCGCACATGCATGATCACCAAAATATCGAAGACTGTATATCTAATTAATGCCTATCTTGAAACCGAATTTCATATATGTCGGATTAAAATTGCGACTTTTAAAAGCCTTTGAAATTTTGACTTTCAACTGGCCGCCATTTTGTTTTTTGCAACCTGACCTCCAGTTTTTTCACGTGATTCTTTAGATACTTACAACTTCTATCATGAATTTCATGAAAATCTGTAGAAAGCTTTGACCACTATTACAACAACAAAATTTTGCACGTTTTTCGACCTTTGAGCGGCCGCCATTTTCTTTCTGCCGTACCGACTTTGGATTTTTTATTGTGAAACTCATCACATTTATCAATGAACCTTTGTACCGAATCTCATCCAAATCGGAGCTATACTTTGGTCAGAACAGAAATCACGATTTTTCGTCTAAAATGGCCGCCATTTTGTTTTTGCCCGGCCGATATAGCTGGTTCACGAACTTAACCGAGATAATTACCCAATACACCTTTCCTGAAAATTTGGTGAAAATCGAAGCAAAATTGAAACCTCCAGCGTGGTCAAAAATTTCGTTATATCCCATATATATATATATATATATATATATATATATATATATATATATATATATATATATATATATATATATATATATATATATATATATGATGCGCTCTGCAATAGGTAAATTTCTCTCGAGAAATTTACCGAAAAACAAATGGCAGATTCCTAACGAATTACAGGATATAAGACACAGGCAGCCATTCTCAAGTGTTTTTGCTTTCCGCAAAGAGGGTTCTATGGTCTCATATGTCCCGCAAAATAAAACAAGTTGGGTAGACGGACCTTTGCTCATGTCAGAAGTGTTTTGTACTCAACTTACAAAATGCAGTAACCAGCAACGAATAAAATCAAGAAACATGTCAAAGACGATTTTATTGGAGAAAATGTGAAATTCGAGGATCATACTATTATTAACAAAGTTGAACGAATTTTGACTTCTGAGGTATTTGTTATAGTTATACCCATAAATTTCTTCTTTGATATTTTTTTCAGATTTTTTAAGATCACTGGTGTCCATTCGCAAGGGAGGAAACACATTTTTGATGAATTCCCCCCCCTGTGCTCCCACTGAAGCAAAAACTGTCAGTTTAAGAACTGTTTTGAAAAGCTCTCATAGAGAACTTTCAGTTGATACTCATATCGGCTACCTTTTATGAAATTTTTTTCAGGGGCCACTCCTCTGTACTGTAATCATCGATTCATGGCCTATTTTTTCGAATCCTAGAATGGTTACAAAGCCCTTTTGCTGGGAGCTCTCTCCTGCCTCTTCGACATGTTTCAATTGTATGTACTCATCTTCATATCTATCACTCCTGAAATTTTCATGCAAATTCTAGCAAAGCTGTAGTGTCTAAGTCGGTAAAAAGCGCATATGGCTCCATAGCAATATGTTTCCATAGTAATACAGGGCATATTGCTCCATAGTAATACACGAAAATTCAAATTGCTATAACTTCGGTAAATACAATTCGATCTTAATGAAACTTTCCAAAAAGATCAATCTTATAAATAGTCATCTCTTTGCTAAATTTTATTGAGTTTAAGGGTACCGTTTAGATTTTATTCAAGAAAACACAAAATCGATAAATCATACTATTACTAACAAAGTTGAGTGAATTTCGACTTCTCATGTATTTGTTGTTGTTGTACTCATTAAGGCCTACATTCATGATTTTTTTCAGATTTTTCGGATGGAAGGTGTCCAATCGCGAGGGGGGGTACGCGAAAAGTTCGTACATTTCCCCTTCTCCTGCCCCCCTCGGTACTTATAAGACAATTTTAAGACTTGTTTTGAAAAGATCTCATTAAGACCTTTCCAATGACACCCTACTCGACTACCAATGGTGAAATTTTTTTTTTGAGGAGTCACCCCCTTATATGGAGAGACCCCCCTTAAACGCCCTTGAAAAATTTTTCCACCCTTGAAGTTTCAAGAGGTCACCACTTCTGACCTTTCTACAAAGTTTCATGGCTGTAGCCTCTATAGTTTCGGAGAAAAAGTGCTGTGACATACAGACGGACGGACGGACGGACGGACGGACAGACGGACAGACGGACACAGGTCGTGATTGCAATAGGGTTTTGTATTTTAGTACAAAACCCTAAAAATAAAAAGAACGTCCTAGTGATATCCAGCATGCATAAAGACCCAATAATAGACGAAGTAACAGGGTTCAAAAAGAAACCTGAAATGATAACCTATTACAATCGGCATAAAATCGGGGTCGATGTAGTGGATAAAATGTGCTCAGCTACTAACGTTCAACGAAGTATAAGAAGGTGGCCAATGATGGTTTTTAGGGTTTTGTACTAAAATACAAAACCCTATTGCAATCACGACCTGTGTCCGTCTGTCCGTCCGTCCGTCCGTCTGTATGTCACAGCACTTTTTCTCCGAAACTATAGAGGCTATAGCCATGAAACTTTGTAGAAAGGTCAGAAGTGATGACCTCTTAAAAGTTCAAGGGTGGAAAATTTTTTCAAAGGCGTTTCAGGGGGGTCTCCCCATATAGGGAGGTGACCCATCAAAAAAAAAAATGTTCACCATTGGTAGTCGAGTAGGGTGTCGTTGGAAAGGTCTCAATGAGATCTTTCCCAAACAAGTTTTAAAATTGCCTTATAAGTATCGAGGGGGGCAGGGGAAGGGGAAATGTACGAACTTTTCGCGTACCCCCCCCTCGCGATTGGACACCTTCCATCCGAAAAATCTGAAAAAAATCACGAATGTGAGCCTTCATGAGTACAACAACAACAAATACATGAGAAGTCAAAATTCACTCAACTTTGTTAGTAATAGTATGATTTATCGATTTTGTGTTTCCTTGAATAAAATCTAAACAGTACCTTTAAACTCAATAAAATTTAGCAAAGAGATGACTATTTATAAGATTGATCTTTTCTGAAAGTTTCATAAAGATCGAATGGTATTTACCGAAGTTATAGCGATTTGAATTTTCCTGTATTACTATGTAGCAATATGCCCTGTATTACTATGGAAACATATGGCTATGGAGCCATATGCGCTTTTTACCGACTTAGACACTACAGCTTTGCTAGAATTTGCATGAAAATTTCAGGAGTGATAGATATCATGAAGATGAGTACATACAATTGAAACAAGTCAAAGAGGCAGGAGAGAGCTCCTAGCTAAAGGGCTTTGTAACCATTCTACGATTCGACGAAATAGGCCATGAATCGATGATTACAGTACAGAAGAGTGGCCCCTGAAAAAAAATTTCATGAAAGGTAGCCGATATGAGTATCAATTGAAAGTTCTCTATGAGAGCTTTTCAAAACAGTTCTTAAACTGACAGTTTTTGCTTCAGTGGGGGCACAGGGGGGAAATACATGAAAAATGTGTTTCCTCCCTCGCGAATGGACACGCGTGATCTAAAAAATCTGAAAAAACTATCAAAGAAGAAATTTATGGGTATAACTATAACAAATACCTCAAAAGTCAAAATTCGTTCAACTTTGTTAATAATAGTATGATCCTCGAATTTCACATTTTCTCCAATAAAATCGTCTTTGACATGTTTCATGATTTTATTCGTTGCTGGTTACTGCATTTTGTAAGTTGAGTACAAAACCCTTCTGACATGAGCATAGGTCTGTCTACCCAACTTGTTTATTCTTTGCTGAATGTTGCTGGTATAAACAGCCAAGTTATTTGTTTAGGAAATTAAAGTGACGTACCTCCTCGCCATATCTTTCTTCGCAATCTGAGGAAAGAACTCAAAAATGAACAGCTGATAAGACACTCGAAACTTCCCCGTCTGCCTCGGATAATCTCCTTCAGACTTCGGGAGCTCCTTCCCCAAAGCGTGGAACTCATTGTGTCCGTTGAAGTCGAAAACATCAAAACACGAAAACGTTGCCATGTATGTTGGGGAAAGAAGATTTCAAGACTTACTCAGTACAGATGCAAAGATTGCGACCAGTATTTATGCCTACAAGACTGCAAATTTTCTTGTACCGATGGATGTGATATCGATGTAAATGTAGATGTTGAAATCAATGATGGAAGTTGATATATTCTGTTTTCTTGTGTTGATTTATGGATAATATTTTGTTTAAATTCGAATTCAATGTTTTTTTTAAATTTCAAAATGAAAATGCAGTTGTTTTGCACTTTTGAAGTTGTGTCTATTTTTTTTTACTCAATGAAATTTGTTATTTTTAAAAACCAGCGAAATATTCCATACTTATTATCAATTGATGATTATTTGACTATCATTAAGTTAACATGTGTTCTTTGTAACGTTTTATGTTTTTTACAACTCAAAACCTTAAATTGATTCACCTTAAAAATGACCGATAAATCATGTATCTCACAGATACAACGCGACCACCAATGTGCTACTAAACGACGCGACCATTGGAGTGTTAAATCCTCCTTTCTGCAATTCCTCGAATTTCGGTAAACCTGCGAATATTGTTTCATATCTTAAGTCAATTTCATTGTATGAATGCAGTTCAATCCAATGACATTTATAAGTAAAAAATAATGCAATTAAGAAATCGGACGGCTTGGACCAAAAATCTAAGTTTTTAAAATTTTGGCGTTATATTGAGAATTTGAAGCTTTTAATGCGTCTAATCTGATCAAATCGTCGTTACGCAGCGCTCTTAAACTGTGCTTTTATTTGGCAGCGTATTCCGTTTTACGTTTTCTAATGAACTACGGCGAGAACATACCCGAATATGTATATATATATATATATATATATATATATATATATATATATATATATATATATATATATATATATATATATATATATATATTGTTACATGTACAAATAATTACATGTACAAATAATTCTGCGAGCTACTGTCGCAATTGTTTTCATAATCACTAAGAACGTCAACAAATGAATTTACTCGAACCCACGAAAACCCAACAAGCATGATCAACATCTGCAAGTGACGTCACTCCATTCATTAATTTGCTCGAATCTACCAGGTACCTCTCGGTAGAACATTTGCCAATGTACGAGATATGGGTGAATAGGTAGAGACCCTATATAAAGGCGAGCTGAATGAATGGGGGATCATTTCATTCGAACGCGATAAGAACTGCGATAGTGTGTGGAAAGCGAATAGAAAAGTGATTTTCGTTATTGTGAAGTGATTTAGAAGACAATTGCGATAAGAAATTTATGGACAAGTGTTACATTTTTAATAGTGGAAATTAAAATTAGTGAAAGTGTTAAATCGATTATTGTGCATTTTTAATTAAATAAACTCTTTTAACTTAAATAAAAAGACATTGCGGTTTCACTTTCCCGGAACATTAAAATTATTGGCCGCGAACCAAAAACACGCGACAGTGGTGTCAAGAAGTGCGAAAGAAAAATTTTGAAAGTGAATAGTTGAACATTTTTACAGTGCACAATAGGAAAATTTAAAGAAACATTAAAAATGCCACGAAGCTTAAACTTAAAAATTAATGAATTGACCATGTCGGAGCTTAAGGAAGAGTTGGAACAGCCAAACCTGGCTACGCAAGGTACAAAGGCCACACTGATTGCACGCTTGCGTGACGCAATTGAATCGGAAGGCGCGTATCTGGATTGGGGTGAGCCCTCAGATGCAGAAAAAGGCGCACAAGGTGGTGAAGCAGAAACAAAAAAACCAAAGGAACCAGAAAATGCACTGATGCAAATGTTAATGCTGATGCAGCAAGAGCAGCGACAACAGTCGTCCAATTTAACTACGAAGCTAGATGAACAATCAGCGAAGTTAAATGAACAATCAACGAAGCTAAATGAACAATCAGCGCAGCTAAATGAACAATCAGCAAAAATGGACCAACAAGCGATTGAAATCAAGGCGGATTTGCAAAAACAGTCAACCGAAATAAAAGCGGAGCTCAGTAGTCTCAACAGCCAAATTGAATGCGTCGAGGAAAAGGTATACCAGGTCGAGGAGTGAATCAACCTTGAGATCAGCCAGGTCGAGGGGAGAATCAACCATGAGATGGAAAAAGTGAAAAAGGACTTGGAAGCAGCGAAGGCAGTAGTAACCGCCTCACCAGCCCCACTTATAACCGCAGCGCAAAGCTCATCTAGAAATGTGCAAGCACCAATATTCGACGGGCAAACGGTCTGGACTATTTACAAAACCCAGTTTGAAGCGGCCGCTCGCATAAATCACTGGAATGAGCAGGAACGAGCAACTGCATTGATTCTTGCTCAAAGAGGCCCAGCTGCCGAGCTGTTGCAGACGATCCCCGTTGAATTACACTCAAACCCGAATGCTATAATGAATGCGCTCGACATGCGTTATGGAGACGATCATCTAAAGCAGATTTATCGGTCACAGCTAAGGCATCGGGTGCAGAAGACTGGTGAAACCTTGCAGCAACTAGCCCAAGACATTGAGCGACTAGCACTTTTGGCTTACCCAGCCTACGACCCAGAACATCGAGATGATGCAGCGACAGAAGCATTCATCAGTGCACTAAAGGACCCGGAATTGCAACAAGCCGTGCGTTTAGCTCAAAAGCAAACGGTTAAGGACGCATTGGCTTACAGTCTGAACTTTGAGGCAGCGAAAAATGTGACTCGTACCACTGCCCGGGCTCGTGAGGTAGTGACAGACGAGTGCAGGTGTGAACGCGTGGAAATTGAGCGAGACCCGCAGGTAAACGGTGCGCCTAGATGCTGGAATTGCGGAGAGAAGGGGCACTTGCAAAGAGACAGCAAGAAGCGAAGAAAATCGAGCTATTGTCCAGGATGTGCAGCTAGGAGGAGATCCAGACCGAGTCAGGAGCCCAGAATGGAAGCCCTTCAAGCAGAGGGGTCGGGAAACATGTAAGAGCCAACTTCGTGGGGCAGAGGTTGGCTAGGAGGATCGACGTCCCCAGCACCACCATCACCGTGTCAAGACTACATCGTGGAGAAGCGGACTTATGCCTTCCGGGACAAATTGACGGAGAACACTGCACCATAACAATCGACACTGGTGCAACCCGATCGATTATCCGACCAGACGTAGTTAGACAGCAACAACTTCACAAGGGCAGAATTTTCTCACTACGGACAGCTACGAGAGAAACTGCACCTGTTCATGGAGAGGTCAACCTCCAGATACAGTTGGGAGACCTCGTGTTCCGACATAATTTTCTGGTCGCGAACATTATGGATGACTGCATTCTCGGAATGGATTTTCTGCGACCACATGGAATCACGTTGGACTTGGGCAAACGGGTATTGAAATGGCAGAATGTCGAAGTACTGATGGAGGATCCCAGCGTCCAAATCCCCAAGATGAATGTAGTGGTATGTACTGACACTGATGTACCGAATTCTTCCGAAATCATTATATGGGCCAAGCTTGATGGTGATTCTGGAGACCACCGATCTTATCTGATAGAGCCAACGAAGACATCCGCATTGCGCAGTTTGATTGTAGGACGAGGCCTTGTAAGATCTTTAAGGAACGGATATGTGCCGGTTAGAGTCCTTAACACCGCAGACTCAACCACGAGCGTCAAAGCGGGAGAAGTCATCGGCAGCTGCCAGCCTGTTTCCACCATCATCTCTTTGGAAGCTACTCACAACTATCATTGGAAAAGGAGGCAAGACACAGAAAAAGCCAGGGAATCCACGTCTGCAATATTGAAGCAAGTCAAATTGCCGGTGCAGCTATTCAAACGAGCCTCTGATCTGGTCACCAAGTACAGTGACATCTTCTCAACACGCCCGGATGACCAAGGCCGAACGAGTATGGTAACTCACGTCATAGATACACAGGGAGCCAAGCCGATTCGACAAGCACCAAGACGTCTCTCTATAGCCAAACAAGGAGAAGTGAGCGCGCTGATCTCGGACATGGAAAAACAAGGCATTATTGAACCTTCTGTAAGTCCATGGGCCGCGCCTGTAGTTCTAGTAAAGAAAAAGGATGGTAGCACTCGCTTTTGTGTCGACTATAGGCAGCTTAACGACGTCACTAAGAAAGATAGTTACCCGCTCCCACGCATCGATGACATCATGAACACTTTAGCTGACGCAAAATGGTTTTCTACACTCGATCTCAAGAGTGGCTACTGGCAGGTAGAAATTGACAAGAAGGACCGAGAGAAGACCGCATTTTCAGTTGGGACCGGATTGTGGCAATTTGTGGTGATGCCGTTTGGGCTTTGCAATGCTCCAGCCACTTTCGAACGCTTGATGGAATACGTGCTACGTGGTCTAACCTGGAAAACCTGCTTGGTGTACCTAGATGACATCATCGTCATCGAAAGAACGTTAGAAGAGCATGTGCGGAACTTAGAAGAGGTTTTCTCCCGACTGCGACTGGCAAATTTGAAACTTAGTCCCGACAAGTGTACCCTTTTCGCAGCTGAAGTAAAATACCTGGGACATGTCGTATCAGCAGAAGGGGTCAAAACAGACCCTGAGAAAATTGAAGCCGTGAAAAGCTGGCCAACACCAAACAACAAGTACCAACTACGAAGTTTTCTGGGTCTGGCAACCTACTATCGAAGATTCGTCAAAGACTTTGCCAAAAAAGCTAAGTGTCTCCATCAGCTAACCGAGAAAAATCGTCCGTATGTCTGGAATAAACAATGCCAGACAGCCTTTGAGACCCTGAAGGAAACGCTATGTGAATCACCCGTAATGGCGTATCCGAAACCCGGAAAAATGTTTGTAGTTGACACCTTTGCAGGCAACGGCGGTATTGGAGCTGTTCCTTCCCAGCAGATCGATGGCGAAGAAAGAGTCCTCTCGTATTACAGTCGAGTTCTTTCAAAAAGTGAGAGGAACTACTGTGTGACCAGGAAGGAGCTATTGGCTATAACAGAGGCCACCAAGCAGTTCGACAAGTACCTATATGGCCAGAAATTTGTTCTTCGAATAGACCATGCATCACTGAGATGGTTGCCCAACTTCAAAAACCCCGAGGGACAAGTTGCGAGATGGATCGAAAGATTGCAGTCATACGACTACGAAATTGTTCATCGAAAGGGCAGAGTTCATGGAAATGCTGACGCCCTATCTCGTCGCCCATGTCCAGCTAACTGCAAGCATTGCCGACGGATTGAGGAAAAGGAACCGCCCGTTGATCTGCGACTGATAACGGCCGAATTCGATGAAGGTTGGTCATCGGAGAAGATTCGAAATGCCCAGCTAGCCGATGAAGACATCGGACCATTGCTCGTATGGAAGGAGACGACTGGGCGACCTGAGTGGAAAGACGTTTCAACGCATGACGCAACCCTGAAAAGCTATTGGGCACAATAGAACTCCCTTCAGGTAGAGGGTGGTATACTCAAGCGGCAATGGGAAACAGCGGTTGGCAGCTCCTATGGGATGCAAACTATACTACCGAAAAGCCGAATCCACGATGTGGTTAAGGGCATGCATGAAGGATCCTCGGGAGGCTACCTTGGTGTTAACAAGACCTTAGCGAAATTGCGGGAAAGGTTCTACTGGCTCCACGCTCGAGAAGACGTAGAGGAATGGTGTCGCAGATGCACAATTTGCGCTTCCGTCAAAGGCCCAAAGCGACGACTGAGAGGACAAATGCAAACCTATAACGTGGGGGTACCGTTTGAAAGGATTGCTGTTGACATCGCAGGACCCTTTCCTGAATCTGAATGGGGAAATCGATACATGCTGGTTGTAGCCGATTATTTCAGCAAGTGGCCCAAGGTCTACCCCATTCCCAACCAGGATGCAACTACCGTAGCTGAACAGCTAGTGTTAAATTGGGTCAGTAGGTATGGCGTACCTGGCGAACTACATTCGGATCAAGGCCGAAACTTTGAGTCACTAGTTTTTTGCGAAATATGCGAGCTGCTCGGAATACGGAAAACGAGGACAACACCGCTGCATCCCCAATCCGATGGAATGGTCGAACGTTTCAACGACACGCTCAATAAACACCTGGCCAAAATGGTTGACGAGAACCAAAGGGACTGAAACCGATATATCCCACTATTTTTAATGGCGTATAGAGCCGCTGAACATGCATCGACGAGCCAAGCCCCAGCCAAAGTCATTTTTGGAAAGACTATTCGTTTGCCAGCCGATATAAAGTTCGGAACACCCCCTGAGAAACCCCAAACGGTCTCGGAGTACGCAAGTGATCTAAGACAACGGTTGAACCAGATACATCGGACAGTGCGAAAACACGTCGAATCGGCTACTGACCGCATGAAGACCAGGTATGATCTAAAGGCAAATTCTACTGGCTTCCAGCAAGATGACTTGGTGTGGCTTTATAACCCGCAACGGCGAAAGGGTAGGTCTCCAAAGTTGCAACATAATTGGGAGGGACCATACCGAGTTACAAAGCGAATCAACGACGTCGTATAGCGAATACAGGAACATCGTAAGCCGAGAGCTAAAATGAAAATCGTGCATCTGGAACGTCTTGCCCCATATTACACCCAGGGAGAATTGACTACAAATAGCGACACATCTTTTCGGGGCGAAAAGAACTGAGGTGGGGGCAGTGTTACATGTACAAATAATTACATGTACAAATAATTCTGCGAGCTACTGTCGCAATTGTTTTCATAATCATTAAGAACGTCAACAAATGAATTTACTCGAACCCACGAAAACCCAACAAGCATGATCAACATCTGCAAGTGACGTCACTCCATTCATTAATTTGCTCGAATCTACCAGGTACCTTTCGGTAGAACATTCGCCAATGTACGAGAAATGAGCGAATAGGTAGAGACCCTATATAAAAGCGAGCTGAATGAATGGGGGGATCATTTCATTCGAACGCGATAAGAACTGTGATAGTGTGTGGAAAGCGAATAGAAAAGTGATTTTCGTAATTGTGAAGTGATTTAGAAGACAATTGCGATAAGAAATTTTTGGACAAGTGTTACATTTTTAATAGTGAAAATTAAAATTAGTGAAAGTGTTAAATCGATTATTGTGAATTTTTAATTAAATAAACTCTTTTAACTTAAATAAAAAGACATTGCGTTTTCACTTTCCCGGAACATTAGAATTATTGGCCGCGAACCAAAAACACGCGACAATATATATATATATATATATATATATATATATATATATATATATATATATTTATTTATATATATATATATATATATATATATATATATATATATATATATACACGTAGAGTTCAAGATTATTTCTCACTAAATTACAAAGTGCGTTCGATAGTCCAAATTACCAAATCATTCTAGTACGGTGATGGAATCGAACAAATAAACGCAACTAGAAGACCAAACGGCGTGAAACACGTGCGAACAAGTTATCGCCGAAAGGGTAGTGTTCCAGTAATCCGCGAATGGCCGGTTTTGCGTTACGGTCGATACGTGGTGCCATATTTTGAATTTGCGTTATTTTCCTAGAGTAGGTTTTTTTCCGGTTTGAGTTCACGTAGTGTATATATATTCGGGAGGACGTGTTTTTTCAGCGTTTGTTTTTTGTTAATTTCCTCCGGAATGAAGCACGAAATTTAAAGTAGAGTCGATGGAAGTTGTTTGACGCATGTAAACCAGTGGCTGAGTTTTTATATTTCGGACTTAGACTGCTCAGAGTAGTCCAAGACTTCACGTCTAGAACCGCTGAGAGGTCGGTTTAAATTCCTCTCGGGAAATCTCGAACGTTCGAGACGTGTGTTTTAAATCTATGTTGTTGCAGATAGAAATTTTTTACATTTATTTTACGCAAGAAAATGTTGAGTCAATCCGTCGGTAATGAGATTGTATATAACTTCAACCATGCCGTTATAACTGAGGATTTTGTTTTACTGTACAAGTCGAGCCAAGTAGTTGCCTATGCAGGCGACATCAACATTTTATCACAGTCGGTAACAAGTGCCAAAGAACTCTTCCTGAAACTCGACAGCGAAGCAAAACTACTAGGGCTACAAGTCAATGGAAATAAAATAAAGCGCATGGCGCAGTCAAGGAAAAATACCTCAAATACTTAAAATATCGCGCTTGGTGAATAGAATATCAAAAATGTGGGCAAATTTGTGTATTTAGGCACCAAAATAATGAGAACCTAAAATGCACGAAACAAAATACGCCGAATGCATTGCACACTCATTTCCCCTTTTCGATATAATGATAAAAATATGCTAGCTTCCACTAACTGATTACACTCTCCTCTCATACAATTTTTTTCTTCCACTTAAGCGCAGGTGAAAAGTTAACACGAAAATAGAAAAATATAATATTTAGAGAAATAAGAAAATCGAGTTCAAATTTTATTTTTGATCTAAATTTATGGTATTCTAACATGGTTAAATAAATAAAAATTCAAGGCTATGGAAATTTGAAAAGAATAACCACCCTTCATGATAGCTTTTAGAAAACTTGAAATTAGTCAATTACAAACTCAATAGAAATTTCAAGAACAAAATGAAGAAAACTTTAGCCTATTTAAATGATTTTTGAATCAATGATATAATAAACTGGTCGTATTCCAAGTATTTGGAAATCTGAAATCAATAATTTCCGCTCTGCTGCACACATATAACTCGTCATCTGCACACGCAAGAATGCCAGATCAGCGTCTTTAAAGCACTTATCTCAAAGTCCTTGTACTCATAAAGCATCTTAATATTTTATTTGCTCTGCTTACAAAAGAGCTGACGAGAGAATAAAGAAGAGAATCATCGGATCCTGTTTGTTCACAAAGCGGGATTGGTACTGCAAACTTTTCTATTTAACAGCTTCGAAGAACCCTAGAGCAGCATTACCCGCATTATATTCTATCTTTGGCATAGATTATTTTTGTATCGTCCGCTCGCTTTATTCTACACTTAACTACTGCCAACACAGAGGTCAATATAAATCGAACTTTTATGATGCCTTCGAAGGAAGTTTGCATTAAATTCGAAAAAAATCCAAAAATTTTCCTCAATAAAGGCAAGCTTTAAGCGCCTAGATGGGGCGATTACACCTACTTCCAGTTCAGTTATTCAATTAGATCCTGGAAGACATGAATGGAAATATTTTTAAACTTACACATCATAGAAAGCACATTAACAGGATAATTCTCTTTTGTCTTGATTCCCACGTTGATTGTTTGCTATACAACTGGCCCGTCATACTTTTCTCCAACGCATCGTTACAAGATATGTGACAGGAAAAAGTTGTACTTGAGTACTGACAATCCCCATCGCTTCAATATGAATTCATATTACCCACAACCCAGGCTGCAATATGACAAAGTAGCCATTCATCGTCATTTCGGAACAATTTCTCTCTTCAGTTTTCGCACTTTGTACCAACTTTGATAAATTATGCCATAAGGCTTGAGAAAGTTCGGTGGGGAATTCTATGGATTCAAGGAAGCGAGCACTCCTGAACAGGAGCAAAGACGATAAGTTTTCCGTGATAAAATCACAATTCCGCTTTCAATGTGATTTTTATTGTGAACGTTAAGTGAAGAGAACACTTTTTGCGTCCCGGGGATTTCCAAACTAATCTATCTATTGGACAACGGGAGGAAACATTACAGAGTCTTGTTGTTTCACCATCGATTTGACGCTATCCCGTACACTTATGAACTTTCAAAGTTTGCGGTCCAGCTGTCGAGATGTGAGAGAATTTATTAATGAAATTGATCGAAATCACGAACACTCTGGGTGAAAAGTTCGATTGCGTGATTAGAGACGAGGTGATGGTAAGGATGTAAGGCCAAGGATATCAGGCTGGCAAGTGACAAGTGAGTAGGGATTTACTGTTGTATTATGACCTGAATTGGACAAGTTGTGTTTGAAATTTTAAAGTTTTCCAGGAATATGTGCAAGGATTTCGAAAATTTATGGCTTTAAGTTTGGATTGCTGTCACTACCTGGCTATATTTCATTGACCGGAAGGCCAACTAAGTCCATTGCCAAAGACATTGATAAATTTGACAGTATAAAGCGATTTTAAGGGAGTAAATAATTATGGGTGACATTCACGCCCGAAAAAATAATTTTTTGAAGGAGACTAACTTAAACTTGGTGCACTTACTTCAAGTAGTGCTTAGTGAGTAACAAGCCTAAACTTTTCAATACAACGTTCACAACAGCCCAAATTATCTAATAATTTCGTGAAGATACTTTCCAAATTATATGAAAGTGTCCACAACAAGTAAGCAGGAATTTGTTTATCATTTTTGTTGCATTTTATTTGTCAAAACAACAACAACAAATTTCTTTGGCCAAGTGGCAAATTTCCAAGCAAATTGACAAACATTTAAAAATTTTTAAAAAATGTATCACCAACGCGTCGTTGATTTTATTCAACTTTTAATGCTTTTTGGAAGTCTAGGGTTGATATACCTTGATTTAGTATAATTTGCAAGTGATTTGATAAAAATTATTTGATATAAGATAATTTAAAAAGTTTCATTTTGTGTGGCAAATTATGCAACTTTGAGGTTGATTTGTATTCAAATTACCAAACTTGCGCTAAATTACATAATTTCCTCTGGTGTACTTATAAAGTGAAACACAAATCTTGTTTCCTGCTTGTGAAGATTTTCATATATATTTATATGGATTCTGACAGAGTAATTAACGAATGAATTTGGATAGACGCTTCGGGCTGGCCAATATGATATTTTTACCGAAATGCATAGTATGGTACTACTGCGGTGATCCTCAACAAGATTTGGATTCAGTTGGTGGAGCAGGTAAGCTTGGCTCTAAGTACTTGTTCCCGTAGGTTTTGGTACTAACCTTTGTATGCCTCCCTACTTTGCAAAGCTAACCAACAAACCAAGAGGCGTCTTCTTGATGGGCTGGATCCCTCTACGTTGGCCATAAGTCGACTTAGAGCCGATACTCCCGAAGCAGCCTTCCCAGCCGCTTGATCAGTAGCCCCAGATACTTCACCGCTGGCTTCGATTCGATTTGTATGTTGCCAATACTGATCATCCTTACTCTAGGGATTTTCTTTTTTGTCAATATGACCACTTTGGTTTTTTCCAGTGCTAAACTGAGCCCGCCAGCAGTCGTTCAGTTTCTCACTCTGCGCATTAGCATACCTAGCCTAAGTTGCGCTTGTTTAATGGTTCGTTCAGCGACCAGAGCCGCAACATCATCCACATAACCGATCAAGCGCGACTCGACTGGTATCTCCAGGCTCAGTAACCCGTCGTAAGACACGTTTCACAGGTCTGGAGCAAGAATAGATCCCTGGGAAACACCCGATGTAACCGCCATATTTCGTTGGCCCTGTTGTAGATCATGCTTCGGTCTTTTAGGTGGTCCCTCAAAAGCCGCATTAGATATTCTAGAAGTTAAGAAGGGTTTTCCGGCGTGTCCAGAATATTCACTCATCTAGTGGTGTTGAAGGCGTTTCTAACGTCAAGTGGCACAAACAGGACAATCCATCGCTTGTTCCAACTATATACCTCTGCTTTTTGCACCGCGTTCACCAATTCTGCAATCGCATCGATAGTAGAATGTCCTGCTCTAAAGCCGTACTGCCAAAGAGATAGGTCCCCAGCAGCACGAATCGCGGCAGTGAGTCTCACCTTGATGATTTTCTCTAGCACTTTCCCAGCCGTGTCTAACATGCATGACGGGCGGTATGCAGACGGCGGACGAGAACCGGTAGTTCCAGTATGGTATGGCCGTTGATTCTACGTCTAGCACTCGTAGTGACTAGACATGTTTTCAACTGCTCCTGTCAGAAAATTAATTTTATTCAATTAAATATTCAACTGTCAAATTGGTTAATTAGTTCAAAAAGTTATTCGTTTTTTTTTAACATCGTTAAAAGTTATATACATATATATATATATATATATATATATATATATATATATATATATATATATATATATATATGTATATATATGTATATATATATAAATATATATATATATATATATATATATATATATATATATATATATATATATATATATATAATATATATATATATCTATTGGAACAATCAATTGGAAACAAAACAAAGACTGTTTACAACAGAACAGCACCTGAATAATCCTCCCCCGCTGGGAGGTGGGATGGGGGATCCCGCTGAAGCACAACAGCAAAGGAAATTTAATGCTGACAATCAAGAACTGCAGATAGATAAAACTTTAAAAAGGCGAATCATCAGCAAAAAATCCGACGAATCGCAACGAAAGCTGCAAATAATGGAGCCCAGCGCTGAGATGGAACAAATCAGACGTGAAAATGACGAACTTAAGCAGAGAAAATATTCAATGGAAGAAAAGGTGAAAGGATTAATAAGTACGTTAGAAAGAAAAGAGAAGAAGCAAGAGAAGACAAAAAAGAAAGCAAATATTTTGAAGAAAAACTATGATAAAACCGAAGACAGTCTAAGTGCAGATGGCACAAACGAAAGCCAAAACTATTATGCGGCCCTTAAGGACCTAGGCGAATCTATGGAATCGGAAGCAGAGATATCCCAGACGAACTTAAGAAACGAAACGGAACCACCCACATCAGAAGGTATACGATCAAATAATAGTAATAATATAAATTTCATAAAAAAATTAAAACAAAAAAATCTTGGAAAAAACCAACTAGTGGTTCTGCTGGCCCTCAGGGCCAAATTAATGTTAGTAAGAAGAAGGACAAAACCCCACCAATAAACGTTTTTGGACAAAGTGGTAGCGACATGGTTCAGTTATTGGCGGCCGAACGAAAAATTGAAAATTTCGAGATCAAGAGAGTAAACTCAGAAAAAATCACCATCAAAACGCAATCACTGGTTGATTTTCAAGCAACTAAAGACGCGTTAAGATCTGTAGAGGTTCCCCACTTCACATACACCCCAAAAAGCGAAAAAAATCAGCCCTTTCTGTTGAAGGGCCTGGACTGTGGAGAAAATGTCGTTGATCTTCTTACAATGCTGAAGGAAACTGCACCAAATATAGAGTTCGTTTCGGTGAAAAATTTTGTAACAAAAAGATCAACCATTGAGAATAAAGAGTTACCTTATTATTTGGTACAAATCACAAATACTAGCAGCCCAAGTACCCTTCAACAGATAAAGTACTTGAATAATAGAGTTGTGAGGTGGGAGCGATTACAGAAACGAGAGGTCAACCAGTGTTACCGGTGTCAACGATTTGGCCATTCGGCCACCAATTGCGCCATGCACTACAGATTTGTGAAGTGCAAAGAAGTGCATGCTCCTGGTGAGTGCGAATCGGCTCAGACAGAGCCCAAAGCAAAATTATATTGCGTTAACTGCCGGACATTTGGTCATCCAGTATCATATCAAGGATGCCCCCGATATCAAGATGCAAAAAATAAAATTATACCGCAGCAAAATCAAGTAAAACGCCACAGTATAGCTCCAAATCCCGTCAAGCCCGGGGTATCATTTGCACTCACCTCGAGAGGACCAGTAGAGCCTAGTATTAATAGTGTAAGTAGCAATAATGAGCTGCTTATTAAAATGACTCAACAGCTTGATTCATTGTTTGGTAGAATCGACAAGCAGGACGCGAGGATTAATCTTATTTTTCAGCGTCTCAATTTAAATGTCTCGAAATAATTTGTCAATCAGCCACATTCCCGTGGATGGACTTCGTCTCATCTCGATCAACGTCAACTCGATTGTTGCTACACATCGACGTGACTATCTGCTAGATTTCCTTGTCAAGCAAAAGCCTGACATCTTGCTTCTCACTGAAACCCACCTCAATTCATGGTACTCCATGACATTCGAGGATTTTGAATTCGTCAGAAACGATAGGGTAAATTGTGATGGGGGAGGTGGCACAGGGATATTGGTTAGGAGACCCTATTGTTTCCAAACTATTGATAAAGTCAAATTCAAAAGCTTTGAATGTCTTGAAGTGTCCGTTATCAAAATCTCACTGCAAGGCGGGGATAACCTCTTTGTTATCTCTGCCTATGCAGCTAGTGGAAACGTGCACAAGTTCAAGGAGGAACTCAATTCTTTGTTTCAAATACTCGAATTGAACAGGCTGCATAATTATTATGTTCTTGCTGGAGATCTAAATGCCCGGCATACTTCATGGCTGAACGCCACCAATAATCCAAGAGGAGTATTCCTAAAATTGGGGATAACAGAGAACCAGATTGAATACAAGTGCAAACTATATGGGTCGGAGTTCCCAACATACCCTAGGACAAATTCATATTTGGATCGCTGCATTGCTGACCCAAGACTTGAATTCTACTTTAATAATCCTCAACGGAAACTGCAGGTGCTTCCTTACGATAGGTATCACCACGCAATCGTGACGGAAATCAATCATCAAAGAGATGATGCCTTTGTCATTCCACTTCAACATGAAAACCATCGGTTGAATTCCAAAAAAACCAATTGGGAAAGGCTTCGAAGAAAGTTTGATCAGGAGTACCAGAAGGAGTGTCCACCTTCTGATGATGGCAACTCTTGCTCCATGGTTCCTAATGACAGGAATCTAACTAACGATGAAATAGTTATCTATTTGTCGAAGTTAGAGAAGCTGACATTGGAAACGATTGAGAAAGTAGTTCCCAAGATTAAACATCGAAACAATATGGAAGGATATGAAACACCAACCATCGCAAGGTTGAAAAGATTGAAAAGCTTTCTTCTCACACGCGTCAACAATATTTATCGGCGATTTTTGGACTACAACCATCCCACATTGGCCCTGTGGAAATTACACCTGAAGAATGTTCGGAACTTAATCCGTTCACACTTCAGGAGTGAGGTCAGCAACCAATGGGCAGAGAAACTGAGGGGTATTAGCTTACAGGACCTAGGTGGCGTTTTCACGAAATTGAATGCTATATTTCCCAAGAGGTCTCGAGTGAAGGTATCGAATCTTAAAGTTGCTAGTGATCAGATAAATCTTCTTGATAGGGCTGGTATCGAACTCAACAGTATGACTCCGGATACAAATAGAAACAGAATCATATGTGATGGATTACAGAAACTTGCTCTGATTGGAACTCATTTTGAATCAGTCCATCTGCCAAACCCTGAGAGAGGGAATCAAGTCCTTTCAGAAGTCGTTGAAGCAAAAGTTTCCAACTTCAAATCAAGCCTGAACGGCGAATCCGTTCTTCATTTCAATGAAACATTGACGTCCGACCTCATACCGAGCTCGAATCTTGTTGATTATTTTGTTAGCTATGATCGCTTGTGGGTCATATTTCGCAGGATAAACAACAAGTAATCTTGTGGTATGGATGGTGTTCCGAACATAGTACTTCGCCATTTGCCGGAGGTTGCTATTAGAGACAATTGTATATTGTTCAACAATATGTTGAACAATTCATATTTCCCAAATCAGTGGAAGAAGGCCAAGGTATTTCCGATCTTGAAGAAAGGAAAAGAATCTTCGTCCCTAAAAGCTATCGCCCGATCAGCTTGTTGCCTAATATCAGCAAAGTTTTTGAAGTGATACTGAACGATGCATTAAACGTCTATGTTGGAAAGTATGAATTGCCAATTTGGTTTCCGTGCCAGGAATTCGACCACACATGCGATAAGGAAAGTAATCTCAGACATCTGTTGGAAACTAAATATAAGAGAATGTGTTGGAGCGTGTCTCATTGACATGGAGAAAGCCTTCGATACGGTTTGGTTAGATGGACTGATTTTTAAACTCCTACAGGACAAGTTCCCCAGACACCTTGTCGCCATGATGTGTAATATGTTGTACGGGAAATCATTTCTTGTAACTGATGGAAATTTGACAACAATGCGCGATTTCAAGGTCTTGAATGGTCTACAGCAAGGAACAGTTACTGCGCCTCTGCTTTTCTCGATATTCATTCGCAAGCTATTGAACGACTTTGATTTTAACATATCGCCAACGCGATCATTGGTAGCGTTTGCTGATGATCTACTCATTTATACGGCAGATCGGAAAGCCACAGTAGTTCAGAGCAATCTGCAAAAAATGTTTAATGACGTGCAGCTCTACACCGGCAATCGGCGAATGAAAATCAATGCGTAAAAGTGCGAAACAATTTTATTTCGGACAACATTGTAGTTCGTCAGCCAAAACCTGAAACGTAATTGGAAAAAATTCCACATTATAGCTGGTGAGGGTAGTACAGAACAGATTCCACATAAATCCTGCGTTCGATACCTCGGTGTTTATCTCGATCAGTATCTGTATTATAACGAACATGTTAAAATCATGCTCAGTAAGGCGCAAAAGGTAGTCATGTCCCTTCGAAGACTCTTTCATTAAAGATACATTGACCGAAAGGTCAAAATTATCTGTTACAAGACCCTAGTTAGACCAGTTTTGACATACGGATGCCAAATCTGGTACAACTTGAGTGCTAGTACAATGGAAAAGTTAAAAGTTTTCGAAAGGAAATGTCTTCGTGCATGTACTGGTCTGTACAGAAAACCTGAGACGGATTGGAAGCATTATATATCGAATAGAAGAATTCATCGTACTGCTAAAGTGACAAGAGTCGATATCTTCATTTTGAAACTCATTTGAAATCATATCGCAAGATCTGTAACTGTGAGTGAAAACCCCTGGATTTCACAGCCGTTCCACCCTACAGACGGGTATATTGAGACTTGTCTCGATACTGGCTTCATTCCTCCAGAAGCATTCGTGTATTTGGACATGAATTGGTATGTTTTTGATTCTGACGGTGTCCCGATTATATATCATATATATAGACGGGCGACCGATAAGAAGATAGAATATCCTCCGAATTTGAGCTCGCGAGACCACCACCTAGAACGACGATACTCATTTGGGAGATTTGTTGAGTTTGATCGAGCTGGGAGGGAGCTGGCACGGTTTTGGTGACTGAATGACAATGACTAAATTATTCGTATTCGCGTGTCTCGTTTGTGTTTGTTTTCTTTTTATTTTCAGCTCAGTATTGCTACATTTAATTGTTATTTGTTTGTGTTATTTAAGATCAGCTTATAGGATTTAGAATAGGTATATTGTGATGTTCGTTATATTATGCTAAGAGATAAGGTTTACTTCGTAGGTGAGGAGTATTGTAAAAGTATTATAGTAGGATAAGTTAGAGTTTTTTTGAGTAAATTTTATTAGACGCAAGTAACAACATATTAGATATAAGTCGAAAGATTCCTGTTTTGTGTTCTTTGTATTCTATTTAATTTTTGAATAGCGTTGGTTGGGTTTTTTTCCCTTTTTCCAATTGATTAATCATATTTAATAATATTCATTTGATTAATTTCACATAATATTTTTATAAATCAATTTTAGTATCGATATTGTTTAAATTTAAAGTGCCAAGTGGGCCATTGAGTTTTTCTAATTGTATAATGTATCTGAAACCTTGCTTTATGTTTTTATAAAAAATGTTATGGATTTACTTAATAAAGCACCTTGAATTAATTATCAGTATGCAGACGGCGATTCGGGATTTCCCCTCCCTTTGTTGATCAGCAGGAGCCTCGCCACCTTCCATCGTACAGTGAAAACCCCATCCCGTAGGCAAGTGTTGAATGTGCTAAGCAGCAAGTCAGGATAATGGCGATGGACAAGCCGCAACACTTCAGTCGGAACACCATCAAGACCTAGAGCCTTCCACGCTTTCAATGAGAGGATTTCCTCCCCCAGTTCCAGATGGGTGAAGAGTGGACAATTGACAACTGTTTCACCATAGACAGCATCAACATGGGCGGGATGGGTGGTGAAGAGTCCCCCTATTATCTCATCCATATTTTCCGCATCATATGTGCAAGGCTTCCGTAGAACGCCAAGCTTCCGCATAGCTAGCTTGTAGCCAAAGCCCCACGGATCTTTGTTCACATTGTCCATTAGGTCTTGCCAGCAGCGAGCCTTGCTAATGTTAATCAATTTGCAAAGGCATTTCCTGGCCAACTTATATGCTGCCACCCAGTTGCATACTTCGTCATGGTTCCGCGCCCATTGAGCCTCACATCGAGGCTTGTAAGCCTCCCTTCGCTTTTCAGCGATTTCAGTTGACCACCAGTACACTGAGGGCTTGCCGTGCCGGGGTTTTCGATGACTCTAGATGAGTGCTGTAGTGACGCTTTCGGTAAGAAGGTTCACCGAAAACTCCAGGCACAGGTACAGAGTAGAGGAGCGCTGAGGATTGCATCTTCGTATCCGGCAGTCTCTGATTCAGCGCTGAAAGTCATTGCAGGCAAGATATCTGTCAGCCTCCCTGCTAGAAACCGCCGTTTTATTTATCTTCGTCGAAACGAGGATGAGAGGGAGATGGTTGTCCGCGAAGAGAGACAGCGCTCGCTCAACGATTGGCAGCAGTCTTTGGTGAATTGTACGAAGGGAAGGTGGACTCTCATCCCGGATGTGAGACCGTGGCTAAATTGAAGGCATGGTGAGACTGACTTCTATCCGACCCAGCAGCGGTGATGTGCATTTTGAGTCTTATCTGCACAAGGATGGTAAATAACGGTTCCTTGATTTTCGGTATTACCCAGGAGAGGAGGACAATGCCTGCCACACATTTTATGCGTGCAAAAAATGGGCCAGGTTGCGAAAAAAGCTCTACAGGGAGACGGGAGAGCTCATCCCGGATAATATAGTCGCGGTGATGTTCTAATCGGTTGACAAATGGAACCAGGTAGCACAGTATGTACGGGCAGTCCTAAAAGATAAAAGGGACTCACAGCAGCCGGGGGTGTTGGGGCTGGGGGATCGCTTGTCTGGCACTTCCTCTTCCCCTCTCTTCTCCCGCTAGAAGAGCAATCCCCCAGCTTGAAGGCACCTCACGGCGTAACAAAACGAGATCTAGCAATAAGTAATGTGTCAACCAGTTCCAGGCTTGGTTCTCAGGTTGGCAGGGTAGGTATTTAGTGGGAAGTTCAGTCGCCTTCTTGTGAACATGGGAGTCTCACACGCTGTGCGTAAATGGGCACTCACCTCTCTACCACAAAAAAAAACAACAAATCAAAAAGCTTCTACCTATATGAAGGGAGAAAGTTGTTCCATGGGAGAAATGGGCACTTAGTCTCTCACGTGAACACAAAACTTGAGAAAATCAATCCACAGTGTACTGATGACGACTGTAGTAGAGAGAAGAAAACTTTGTCTTCTTTTCGCTCTCAGCGGTGCAGCAGTGAGCGCTTTAACTTAATTTTGTACTATTTGTGTTGTCGCCACACCACTTCCTGCTGAATTTTTGGGTTATCTGACAAATGTCAGTAGTTACAGTGTTTTTACCTCGTGTATGCATTGGACTTTTTTCAAGCTCGAATTTCCATATTTCCTCATGTGCTGGTTATCTGATTGATGTTAGATTTGTGGAGAATTCAAAATATGCCGGCTTAACTCAAATGGTGCAAACGTACATTTATTTTCAGCCTATTTATAATTTAAATACATATTCAGATATCTGCTCGACAACTTTGTATAATCCTTGATACGGAGGCTCAAATAGATTTCTCACTTGGTCCATGTGGACAAAAATGCAAGATACTTACCTACAAAGACTTTGCGCTTGTCATGTCGTGATATTGGAGTGGCTCGTATACTTTTCAAACATTCGCGTAACTTCTGAACAAATAATTTGGGATTTTGCGGCATGTCTTTGCCGACAAAAAGAAATTTACCAGAAATGCGTAGAGTAGTCGCGTATTGTCCCGTACACAAGTTCCATAACTGTTGCGCCAATACCATCTTTGATACTCGTGTGCAGACTGGGTAGAAAAGTTGGTAGGAATTCTATCTAATCATGATTTTTTTGACACATAATTGCCAAAGGTTGATGTGCAATTATTCGAGTTTTCGTGCAGCTGACTAAGTCTGTTAGTGATTGAAGTAGGATGAATATAAATTGAAATTCTTGGTTTGACGTTAAAATGACCATTGGCATAAAAAGCAATATCGATTTCATCCGCTGGGGTCATTTTGATTCTCTTGTAAATTGGTCAATTATCGTCAACACATATGAATATCCTTTTGACTGATTTGTTGGTCCAACAATGGCAATATGTCTATAATTAAACATTCTATCAGGCATTTTAATTTGACCTTGTGTCGGCTTGACATGTCGTCCAATTTTAATTTGCTGACATGCGAGGCATGTTTAAGCCCATCCGAGGATGTCTCTTGACAAACTTGGTCACACATACTTTTTACATTAAAAGCTTCTCCGTTGCTTGGCCACTCGGATGAAACGATTGATGAAACAAATCAAAAAATTGTTTCGCAATACCTTTGGGACGTAAGTCCGAGGGTTGTTAGAAGAAACGTCACAACAAATCACTGCCTCACTGCCATTTAAACGTAATTTTTGAAGGTGTACATTCATTGTATCTCGAAATAGAGGGGTCAATTCAACATTCTCCTTCCATGCTCTTGTTAAATTTCCCTGCCCACTGCAACTGACATTGATACAGCGGTAATTCAAGATGGTGCGTTGGCTGTTACGCTATCAAAGTCAAAGTCAAAATTGCTCTCTTTAATAAAAATCGTTATCAATTTTCAAAGAATAGAGAGCAAATTCGAAACGATAAAAATATTAAAAATTGATGGCCAAAATGGCTCTCTACATTTATAAATAGTCAATCAAAAACATTAACTCCACCGTATACGGTCTCAAGCCCATTTGAGAAAGGAGGAGGGAGCCTCCTATTTGCTTAACCCACAATTTCCATGATACCCCATCCTCATTCCCCCAATTAAAGGGTAGTAAATATTTTTGGAGTCGCAAATTGGGTTTACTAGTCCCTCAATAATGGGACATTAAATGCCAAGAAATGCTCATAACTGTAAACACATCTATAGTTCTGCTACTGAATCCTACTTACACCTCCTGTATGGGGACACAAGGGAGAGAAGACGAGTCTTTCATGCTTGATGACGGAATCGAAGTTATAACCATGCCGCTAGAATGAAGATTAGCCGACGGGTTAAGTCTCCGTCTCTGGAAAACCATATAATATTTTGAAACCTGCTGAATGGGTTTCAAAATGGATAGAGCTCGGGGCAACGACTTCAAAAACGAAAAAAATCACTAAGGATTTGAAGCCTTGAACATCAGATCACTGAATTAGCTTGGCACTGTTAAGGACCTTTTACAACAGGCCAGTTAATATAAAATAAAAATACTGGGAATCCAGAAAACGAACTGGACTGGAAATGATATTCAAGACATGAGATCGCACACAATATGCAAAAGCAGGAAGCATACTGGAAAACGAGAATTTGGAGTGGCCTTTTTTGTACAAATGGAGTTCAAACCAAACCTTTTTGACTTTCAGGCAGTCAATGAATCGTTGTGTGACAATCTGTATATAAGCGAAATTCTTTAAAATGTGAGAGATAAGAGTAAATGCGTTGACCAAAGAAAAGGACGAAGAAACGAAGAAAATGCCCTACATTCACCTAGAAAAACTAGTCAACTCATTACCTACAAATGACACAAAAATTGTTCTGGTTAATTTCATCGCTAAGGTTAGCAATGAGCTACCTCATCGGGGAACGACTGGAGGTTATAGCCTCCACGATGAAACAAATCACAACGGCCACCATCTGATTGCCTTTGCATGTAGCAGAAATCTATTCATACATTTGATTTGCTTAACTCAAAGACACATTTATAAAATTAACTATCTATCACCAGATGGCAACACACAAAACCAGATCGACCCTGTTCCGATCCAACAACGTTGGGCCTCTAGCATACTTGACCTCCGTGCATAACGTGATGCCAATTGCGACTCAGATAATTACTTAATCAAATTAACTTCTCAATATCATATGACAAAGAATTATTCTTTAAAGACCATCCAGCTATAAAAATTTGACATCAAAAGGCTCCAAATGATGTCTATGGTAAAAAGTTTTATGAAGACCCTCGACAAACAGCTGGCTCCCATTCTATCAGATACATCGTTAGAGATAAGCAACAAGCTCTAGATTGAAGTGAAAGTGGCAATGAAGACAGTGGCTACTTTGTACGGCGTACATAATATTTCAAAGAGCTTAGAAAATAAAGGCGAAGCATACGCCAACAGTATAAGTGGGGAGTATCAAGATCATTTCAGAGCAGATAGATCAACGGTCACCAGTTGTTCACTGTCAAGCAGGCACTTGTAAAATACCGAGAGTTCAACATAGACGTACACCAAATTTTCGTTAAATTTAAGCAAGTATGTTGTATTGCTCGTTACTTACTGTACCAAAAATGCTTTGCTTTGGCATCCCAGCCAAACTAGTCCATATAACTTGAATTAAAATGATGTAGACGACCTCCCAGGTCCGCATCAATAACCCAGAGATGGGCTGGCCCCATTGTTATTCAATTTGGCTCTAGAGTATATTATGAGGAAGCTACCTGTCAATACGCGAGGCACATTACTATACAAGTCGAGCAAAGTAGTAGCCTATACGGATGACATCAAAATTTTATCACGGTCATTAACAACTGCCAAAGAACTCTTCCTGAAACTTGACAGCCAAGCAAAACTAGTAGGGCTACAGCAAAAATAAAACAAAACTCATGACGCAGTCAACAAACAATATCTCAAGTACACAGAATATCAGACTGGGCAAATAAAGTATCGAAAATTTTGGCAAATTTGTGTGTTTAGGCGCTAAAACAACGAGATTTGCCAATAAAAGAGACCAACTACGCCGAAGACTACAGCTCGCAGCCTTGAAGACCAGCTGCATGCAAATGAAAACAAAGCCCCAAGTATACAAATCTGTGATAAGACCTGTGTTATGCTATGGATGTGAAACATCAACAAACAATATAAAATTCAAATTAATTAAAATTATTACATATTTTAGGATTCAACTGGAAAAAGAGGAAAAACCAACCAACACTATTCAAATATTATTTATAATTTTGACACAACAGTGATCTTTTATCCTATACCTAATATGTCATTACCTAATTTTCATGAAATTCAATCAAAAACTTTATCGGATACTTAAAAAATGCTATGAAAATATTCTTGACATGAAGGTTAAACCTTATCTCGATACCTATTACGATAAACATAATATAAACCTTTCTAAGATATTGAAATCTATTCATTATTTCCAACGCAACCAAGCAACAAATTGAAATGCAGCAATCTTGAGCTGAAACTCAAAACTATGCAACAAAAAATACAAAACAAAAAATATCACCACGAATTATTTAGACGCACCAGCCTCAACTAATCTAGCAAATGAGTATCTTCATCGGAATTGTTCGGCTCGTCAACGCAAACTTGAAGGATATTTTATCTTCTTATCGGCGGCCCATCTATATATGTGACATATGATTGGAACACTATCAGAATCAAAAATATATCAATTCATGTCCAAATACACGATAGCCTCTAGAGAAATTTAGCCAGTAGTGAGACAAGTCTCAATATATCCGTCTGTAGGGTGGAGCGGCAATGAAATCCAGAGGTTTTCATTCACAGTAACTGATCTTAAGATATGGTTCCGAAGAAGTTTCAATACGAAGACTCACTTCTGCAGTTTGGTAAATTCTTCGATTCGATATCAAGTATCTCCAATCCATTTTAGGCTTTTTGTATCAACCAGTCCATGAATGAAGATATTTCTTTTCAAAAACTCCTAATCCATAGTACTAGCACCCTGGTTGTACCAGATCTGACATCCAGATGTCAAAACTGGTCTAACCAGGGTCTTGTTACGGATAACTTTGACGTTTTGATCGAAGTTTCTAGAATAAAAGTGTCGTCGAAGGGCGATGACTGTTTTGTGCTTAACTGAGCATGATTTTGACATGTTCAGTATAGTACAGATACTGATCGAGGTAAACACTGAGGTATCGAACACAGAATTTATGTGGAACCCGTTCTGAAGTACTCTTACCAGCCATAATATGGAAATCTTTCCAATTACGTTTCAGGTCTTGACTAATACCCTACAGCCTTGTCCGAAACAACATTTTGTCGCACTTCTGCGCATTGATTTTCATTCGTCAATTGTCCATGTACAGCCGCACATCATTGAACAGTTTTGAAGATTGCTCTGAGCTTTTGTAGCTTTTCAGTCTGCCATATAAATAACCAGTTTATCAGCCATCAATGTTCGCATTTTTGAGATGCTAAAATCAAAGCCGCTCAGTATTTTGCGAATGAATATTGAGAAGAGCAGAGACGCGATAACTATTCCCTACTGTAGACCAATCAAGACCTTGAAGTCGCGTATTGTCGTCAGATTTCCATCAGTTATAACAAATCATTCCCAAGTAACATATTGCAGGTCATAGCAATAAAGTGTCTGGGAAGCCTGTCTTGAAGGAGTTTAAAAATTCATCCGCAACACCAAACCGTATCGAAGGCTTTCTCTATATGACTGAGAAACGATCCAACATATATTCTGTTGTTAAGTTTCCAACAGATATTTGAGGCTACTTCGGTTATCGCATATATGGTCAAATGCCTAGCACGAACACCGAATTGGCAATCCAGCATAAACTCATATTTCTTATGTGGGCATTTATTACTTTGTTTAGTATCACTACAAACACCTTGCTGATGAGCAAAGCGATATCATTTGCAATAATTTCTAACAGCAATCTTAGACAAATATCGGAGAACTATGTTTGGAATACTGTCAATACCACATGATTTTTAGTTGTTTATCCTGCCAAATATGAACCACAATTCTTTACAGCTACTAAAGTAACCAATAAGATTCAAATGAAGCATTTATTCGCGTTCAAGCTTGATTTCAAGGCGGAAACTTTTGCTTCAACGACCTATGAAAGTATTTGATTCCCTCTCTCAGGGTTGGATACATGAATCAATTCAAAATGTGTTCCAATTAGGGCAAGTTTCTGCAAACCATCACATATAATCCTGCTTCCACTTCTGTCCAGAATCATACTACTAGTTTTGCTACCAGTCCTATCGAGAAGATTTAGCTCATCAGCTTTTTGATTACTTCTCTCAGGGTTTGGTAGATGAACCAATTCAAAAAGAGTTTCAATCAAGTCATGTTTCTGAAATCCATCACATATAATCTTGTTTCCACTTCCATCTAGTGTCGCACTAATAATTTCGATACCAGCACTATCGAGAAGATTTATCTCATCATTTGTGACTTGGCAATACATCAGCTTCTGGTTATGGGTGAGGGGAGAGTCAACTAGGCAGTGAATGTAATACGGTGAAAGGTATTTAAAAACTCTAAATAAAGTTAGTGTAAAGGAAAAAAACACACAAGACAATTTATTTATCAAAGTGAAGTTGTAAGAAAATAGAAGAAAATCAAAGTGCCCTTTAAACGCGATACAGGGGAGATATACGTTTTCAAATGTATCCGTTCAGGCTTAAAAAATTTTTTAAAATGGTGTATAACATTTTATGTTAACTTGACTTCTGCAACAATAAGGAAATTTTAAATATATGGTGACCGTATTTTATTTTTCTGACTCGATTCTAGGGACTTATTTATGAACAAAAGCGTTGACATTGCGAGGTTATTTTTTGATTTGTAGATTTTTTGACATAATCCTTCTGGAAGGGAAGTTTATAGTGCCCTGGGGCCATTAAGTTTTACAATAATTTAAATGTTTTTAAATCAGCTTTATGTTTATTGGTAAAGTGTTAGGGGTAGTTTCAATAATGTATATCATTCATTCATTTCCTTCTGGCAGGCGCATTCTAGTGAAAATGAGTTCTTTGAAAAATTATTATGCTTCTACTCTGTTCAATCTCATTAATTTTTTTATTTGCTTTTCTTTAGCAGTACAGCCCCCTTTGAGCATTTGTTTCGAGATAGTTAGAGTATCTCATTACCTCGATCAAATGGGTCGGCACTCGAGAAGGTGATATGGTCAGTGCTATACTTTGGCTATGTTTCCGTTCACTCAAATGTAATACATTCTGATTTTAAACCAGTACGTATCACAACTGAACGGGTTTCAAGTCCGTCGTAAGAACCACTTGAAACAAAGTTTGTTGTCTCCAACGGTCTTGAACCAGGGACCTTGGGCTTAAGAGGTGGAGTACTCTAACCACTACGACACGCTGAAACTAAGTTTTCCTTCCTAGAAATTGGTTGATTTGATTCTCAATAGGAAACAAAAAGTATATTTCGAGCCATGAAAGAATATTCATTCAAGGAATCTTTATTCAATTCCGATTTTAGACTTTCAATTTTTTAGAAACTTAGGTTTCTTTAACATTTTCTGTTTCAATTGTCATATTTGTTTGCCTTTTTCTTGTTTTATTTATTTTCTCTTGTTCATTGTGGGTAAATGGCAATATCACATATGCTATCTGAATAATTTCTTAATTTCTCCACATAAATGTCAATTCAATTTTCTCTTACCTTCACATCAAGCTTCCGTTATCAAACATTCATCGATATCGATCAATCATTTGTATGCTGGATTCCTGTAAAGAATAAAATATCCATATAAATTAAATATACTTTGCTATAGCATGTAATCTGATGCATGTAATAATTATCTACTTCTGCACTTTACTAATTAATTTATAACAAATCAATAATTATGCTTGTAAGACAATTGTCGGAAGCCATGAAAATTGCATTCTCATCATAATTTAAATTCAAGAAAACTTCTACAATTTAGTAGACGTGCATGATTTTTGAGCACAAACCACTCCAGATGTATTTAATTGGCCACAGAAGGACTCTTAAGCTTTAAGAGCATCTGATGGCTATCAAAAACTTTCCATACGAAGTGAATTCCAAACAGTAGATGTAGAAAGTATGCTAAGCTCTCAAATTCCACTAACGCTTCGCTAATGGTAACATTTTTCCTGGATGGTCTATGGCAGAGTTTTACGGACATCATGAGTGCATAATTGTACTATGAGCTATGCACATTTATGCAAGGGAAATGGATGTTAATCCTAAATTCATTTCAATGTAAGCCACTGGTTTGTTATAATGTTAGTTGTCAGTTTAAATTTACTATTTTTCTTTTGATTATTTCGAAGATTAGTTATATTTCCCACCCAAGAGTACTATTCTTGTCAAAATATTCAATCAAAGAAGTGACTATATTTAGAAATTTTTCATTCTTTTACAATTATAAAGATATCTTACCCGTTTAAAAAAAAATCAATTTGTCCTTTATTCTATATGTATCCTCAGCTTTTGTCTTGTTTCGTTAAGACGACTTTTCAAGCTCAAGGAGACGATTTTAAATCGAAAACCTTACCTGAACTTAAAACTAACTTATTTAACCTTAAAATATTTCAAAATATCCTAGCATAAAAATACTAGCTGGACTGAAAACGCATGACAGCTAAAGTCTTAGATAGGAACTATTCGAAAATGTTACGATGGGAAGGTTTAATGGAGTAACTGATATGGCCATCAATAATTTTTTCCTCTTTAGCGAGCTCTATTATTTTGCAAATTCCAGCATGTTTAGCTCTGTATAACATTATGCTATGAATGACAATTCTGTGGAAATGAATTTTCTTTATAGTACTCAATAGTGAAAATTTCTTCTTCTTCTTCGTAGAACTACAGCCTCTCTAGGGCCTTCGCTTCCTGCGAATAGGGTTTCAACTGTCTCCATCAACGCCCTCCAATTTCGGAACCCGAGTAGCAATGAACTGTCTTCATTGAGAGAGTCAAATCAGCGTTACTTCGGTTTCCCCACTGCCCTCCCCCCTTCAGTTCTTCCGACGAATACCTTTTCCTGTATCCATTGTTCATCCATACAACTTATGTGTCCAACACATTGCTTCAACAGTCTTACAATCGTTGAGACCTCTAGCTCGCCGAAAATTTCTTACAGCTCATGATTGTATCGAATCCGCCATTGGCCCCCGTCTAGCTTCGCTCCGATTATTCGCCTCGGGACCTGTCGCTCAAAGGCGTTCAATATATTTACGGATGCTTGGGTTAGGGTCCATATTTCACACCCATAGCATAACACAGGTCTTTTCCACAGATTTGTATATTTGGAGCTTTTTCTGTGTATGCAGCTGGTCTTCGAGATCGTCAATACTGGATAAAATATTTTATTTGCGAGCTGTATTCTTCGGCGTATTTCGTCTCTTTCATTGCCCGTTTTCGTTATTTTGGCACCTAAATACACAAATTTGCTAACATTCTCGATGCTGTATTCGCCAAGTGCAATATTTTGTGTACTTGAGGTATTTTTCCTCGACTACGTCATGAGCTTTGTTTTATTTTCATTGGTTTGCAGCCCCACTAGTTTTGCTTCGCTGTCGAGCTTCAGAAAAAGTTCTTTGGCAGTTGTTAATGACCGTGGCAGAATGTTGATGTCGGCTCGGCTTGTATAAGAATGTTCCTCGCGTATCGATAGGTAGCTTCCGTATGACGTACTCCAGAGCGAAATTGAATATCAATGGGGCCAACCAATCTCCCTGCTTTAGTCCATGAAGAGTCGAGCAACAAAGACTTGGCGCAAGGAGCACTTCTGGGCTTGGTGGTAGACAAACGTTTGGAAATCACAAATTGCTTTCCATTTGCCAAAAGCGGCGATGAAACAATGGAGGAAGATAAGTATCAATTGGCGATGATGCGTCATTTGCGTCGCGTCAATGTCGCTCATTTCCATGTTGGCTGGTACTAGAGCGCCGACGTAGGCAACATCTTGTCTCTGGCCTTGTTGGAGTCTCAATTCCACCATCAAACCAGCATCAAAGAGTCCTTGATTGTTATCTACGACACACAAAAGTCAGCACGTGGATTCCCCACACTCAAAGCCTATCAGTTGACTCCGCAAGCAATTGTAATGTACAAGGATAACGACTTCACGCCGGACGCGCTGCGTTAGCTGAAAATCAGCTACGAGCACTTGTTCGTTGAAGTGCTAATTGTTATTAAGAATTCGCCTCTGACGAACATCATGATGAGCGAAATGTGCGAAATCAGATCATACGCCAACAGTATTATTGGGGACTATCAAGGTGACGTTAGTGCTGGTAGATCGACGGTAGACGAGTGAGTACTAGAAAAATGCTGTTAATTCAATAAAGACTTACATTAAATTTTCGTTGACTTTAAGCAAGCCTACAACAGCATTGATCGTAACGTACTGTGCTAAATAATGCCATGCTTTGATATCCCAGCCAAATTAGTAGGTCCTATCAAAATTATAATGACGTTGAAATCCTTTAACACAAATATCGGACCTTTGATGCAAATTTCGGACTAAAGCAGGAAGATGGGCTGGCTTCATTACTGTTCAATTTGGCTCTGGAAGGTATCATCAAAAAGCTACCTACCGATACAAGAGGTACGTTGCGATACAAGTCAAGCCAGGTGGTAGCCTTTGCAGCCGACATGAAAATTTTGTCACGGTCATTTATAACTACCGAATAATTTCTCCTGGAACTGGACAGCGTAACAAAGCTAGTAGGGCTACAAATCAATGAGTATAAAATAGAGCTCATGGCGCAGTCGAGAAAAAATACCTTAAACACTTGAAATATCACACTATGCAAATACAATATCGAAAACGTGGGCAAATTTTATATATTTAAGTGCTAAAATAAAGAGAACCGAGAGACGTAGTATGCGGAGGAGTACAACTTGCAAATGAAATATTTTACTCAGCTTAGACAATCCTGGAGTCCAGCTGCATACACAGGAAAACAAAGCTTCAAGTATACAAATCCAGCCTGCTTAAAGTCAAAAAAAATTAAATGTAAGTCTACGTTGAACTCCCAGAATTTTTCAAGCACCTGCTTGACTGTAAAATAATGATGTATCGTCGATCCACCTGCCTTAAAGCCACTTTGATAGTCCCCTATAATACTGTTGGCGCATGACCTTAGTTTATTTTCTAGGATCTTTGCAAATATTTTCTACGCCATTCAAAGTAGTGATATGTCTCTATTATTTTCGCACTGTAGCTTGGCGCCTATTTTGTGGCTAGGGAATGTAATTATCTGGTTTAACTCTTACGGCATATGTTCTTGTTGCCAAGTGTCCTGGATGATTTTATGGATGGCTTTCTGAACACCGCTGCCACTATATTTGATGAGTTCCACAAGAATCGTTTCGATTCCCAGCACTTCATTTTTCTTTTGGGCTTTGATAATAGAGCAACCTTCTTCCAGAGCTGATGGGGCCAACGAATGCTCTCCGGAAACATCTATAGGCTCTGATGTTCTAGAGCCGTGCAGAGGATTAAGAATGTTCTTGAAATATGATGCCTTTCTTTCCTTAATCTTGGCTTCATCAGCTATGGAATTGCCGATGTTATCGCGGCAGAGCGTGGTTTTGGGCTGATAACCACGTTTCAGGTTTTTCACTACTTTGTATGCTTGTCTTCTGTTGTTGCTCGGTGGACTGAAGTCGATACTTCTCAATTGGTCGTAAAAGTATTTTCTTTTTTTTAAGTTCTAATTATTTTATTCGCGTCTCTTTGAAAATTTTCATGTTGTCCTTGCACTCATCATCGAACCAATCATTCCCCTTGCACCGGGTTTGATATTTGATTGTGTGCTCTGCCAAGGTATTAATTTTCACTTTCACTTCCATTGATACGATGAGAGCTAGCTGGTTTTCGAAGGTCTCCGTAACATTTTTTGCCACAGGTACCATTTGGAGCCTTTCGATGTTGAATTTCTGTAGCAGGCTGGTCTTCATCGAATACCCCTTTGATAAACGACACCGATAGGTTAGTTTGATCAAGTAATGATCTTAGTTACAGTTGGATCAGAACATGTTCAATCTGGATTTATGTGTTGCCGTCTGGTGATAACTGAATAATTTTATGCATGCGTCAATGTGGGAAGCAACTCAAATCTAAATCTAGATTTCTGCTTCTTGCGAAGTCAATCAGGTGTTGGCCGTTGTCATTCGTTTCATCGCAGAGGCTTTATCCTCTTGTCGTTCCCCGATGAGATATATCATCGCCAACCTTAGCGTTGAAATCACCCAGAATTATTTTGGTGTCGTTTGTAGGCAACGAGTCGACTTGTCTTTCTAGTTGATTGTGGAACGATTCTTTCGTTTCTTCGTCTTTTTCGTCTTTTTCGTCGGCCGGGGGCGTGTACGTAAATCAGCCAAATTTCGCTTTTACTATATATGGGTCACACACAACCATTTGTCGAATGCGTTAAAATCAGTAACGTTCTATTTGAACTCCGTATCCAAAATGAAGACCACTCTGAATTCTGGCGTTCCAGCAGGCTCCCTACTTTTGAATATATTGTGCGATCGCATGTTTTGAATATCACATACTGCCTAATTCGTTTCCTGGATTGCCAGTATGTTTAGTTTAGATTGAATTGCCTATTTCAAAAGGTCTTTAATAGTGCCAGGGTAGTTTGGTGGTCTGAAATTTGAGGATCCAATGCCATAGTCCTTTTTGCTTTTTGCACCCTACCGCCTTTCCGGGGGCATGGTTATTATTTTCAATTCCAGTATCAGGTGCGGAAGACTCACCTTCACCCTCTTACGTCACCAAAACGGAGGTGGATGTAAGCAAGATTTAACAGCAGATTGGCAGGTGTATTTGCAGCTATTGGCATTGCTCGGCGTTTAGTGCCCCATCATTGGGGAACCTGTAAGCTCAATGTCCGAGCCCGAGACCATTTACTACGAATCACTCGTAGGATTAAGGATGAGAAATCATCAATGCTAAGGATGAAGGATACGCAGAGATCTCTCCTCCTTCCTCAACCGGGCTAAGGCCCATCTATGGCGAAGTTTTATGCTTAATTTGGTTTGCCATTTTATCATAAATAGGATGGAATAGAAAATAAACCTTGCAGCGTTATTAGCGAGATATGGCCCCAGTTATTGATTTGAGTGGTCGAAAATTTGTCCTCTTGTTTGAACTTCCTCCACACCCGTCATGATGCTCACATGTCTAAAGTCATATTCAGATGAAATTAGCAAAGCCTAATCTTTTCAATAAAATCGATTTCATGGCAATCAAAACAATTTATGTGTATTATATTTCATTTCAAAGCTCTGTACCTTTAAAAAAACATCCTGTAATTTATTTGTTCAATCTCCGTCTATTTTTCAACAATTCCTAATTCCTGGGAATTTCCCAGTCTAGTCTGCAGTATGCATTCAAATTTGGATCTTCCGATAATGAATCTGTCCTCAACGCCATATCCTTTTTACCTGGTTTCTCCCTATAAAAAAATAGGGAAAAAAAGGATGAAAACAAAATATGTACTTTGCAACATCCTTTCCTATTTTTTGTGAATCAATCATAGTCCTTCAGTTTCCCACTACAAAAAAGTGTAATCGCTAATAAGTTTCCTAGTTTGTAAAAAATTTTGAAATGCTAGATTCAATTTGTCGGCTCAAGTAGCAACTTCAATTCAATTTGCGAATCTGTAACTATTACGTGTAATACTTTATAAATAAACTCTGTGCTTGTAAAGAAAATCTCAACGTTTATTCGTTGAATAAAATCCAAAACTCGAAGAAATTTCGCCTAGGAATACTGAATTGCCAGTATTCCTAAATCTCGCGGTAAACTAATCGTGAGTTCAAAACATTGGTCCGTCGAGCTGGATTTCTCGCCGATTTTTATCGTTACTCGTGGTTGTGTATCGTCGAGTGACCACCACTTTTGACGACGTCACCGGAGCATTAACTGTGCTATCTTGAACCATCCAGTTGAGCATCCAGCATTGGGAGAGTCAGCCTCACCAGGACTTCTCAACCTCCAGTATCCAACATCATCGTCCACCGTCAGTACTTCGAACGCCAGGCCATCAACAATTATCGAAGTGGTAAGTTTTGTTTTTGAACCACCAATTATCCTTACTGTTTTCACTTATCCCCTTTGTTATGTGTTTGAATTGCTCAAATTTTAATCGCATATAATCAAAATGAAAAACAGTGCGGATAGTCAAACGCCCACTCCGGGCCAACTTAAGACTTTAAAAACAAAAAGAAAAAAATATAAAACGGGCATTCACTTCATTCGAGTTTTTTGTCAAAATACGAGAATTCTGTAGATCGCGCTCTTCTAGATAAACGGTTCCACGAAAATGAATTAAATCGCAAAAAGTTTGAAGCGGTGCAACTAGAATTAGAAGTATTTGGTGAAATAGATGATTTGGAAGAATAACGAGTAGAATTTGAAACAGGGTATTTTGAAACTTATAGTAGGGCTATGAGCTTTTTAAGCTCTCAATCAATTTTGGAACAATCGACATCAGCTACCATCCTTTCAAATCCGCAAGCTGTCGTTAGTCCAACAAGCAATATTCATCCTTACTTGTCGAATCTTCCTAAAGTTTCATTGCCGATCTTTAACGGAGCCTATGAACCATGGCAGGAATATCTGACCTCTTTGAAGGTTTTATACATATGGACGAGTATATTCCTGAAACACAAAAACTAGTATACTTGAAAGGTTGCTTAAAAGGTGAAGCTGCCAATTCAATTGCTTCTATTCATGTATCAGTTGAAAATTACGAAGCAGCTTGGAAAATCTTGAATGAACGCTACAGTAACATAAAACTTCTTCGACAAAAGCATGCTAAAGCTTTATTAAATATCCCCAAAATAAGCAAAGACTTTTCTCTGCGATCATTGTTAGATAATATACAAAATCATCTCAGCGCATTAAAAACTCTAAGCGATCCTACTGACTCATGGTATACCCTGATTATCGCTAAGACAATGTAAAAATTTAGTAATTTTCTTCTAAAAAAATGGTCAGAAGCCACTCGTGATTGTCCATAGCCAAATTTGTCCCAAATTACTTTATTTTTATTGCGCGTATCGAGCTTGATGATACGCGGCATAATCAATATTTATCGAAAGATATTGCTTTGACAGATAAAAAATCTTCGCAGCTTCGTACCAACCCACGGTCACAGCAATCTTTCGCCACCACTACCGCTAAAATAAATTGTTCATTTTGTGAAGGTGAACAAAATATAAATTCGTGTAAAAAATTCGTTAATCTTTCACCGAAGGCACGTTACGATGCTGCCAAAAAAGCTAGTCTATGCATATATTGTCTTAGAAAAAATCATCGCGTAAGCCAATGCTTATCTACAAATTGTCGCACATGTCAACAAAAACATCATACTTTACTGCATTTCGAAAAGAAAGAAATTTCTTCCCCTACATCGTCCATAGCAAGTGATGAGCCTCATATCACACCTGAACAATTTTCGCCTGTTGTAAATTTGCATGCTTCTGTTTCTTCTGAAGCAATATTAGCTACTGCTGTTGTTGATATCGTGAGTCCTCAAGGAAAAAGAAAAAGTTGTCGTGTATGGTTAGGCCCTGGTTCGCAAGCCCACTTCATTACTGAAGAAACTGCAACCTTTCTCGAATCAAACCGAAAGCCTGTGCGTACTATGACCACAGGATTAGACGGGATCGCCATTGATGTTCACCATACAGTTTCAGCAATTCTCGAGTCGATGCACAGCAAATATCGAAAATCCATCCAGCACCAATAAATCGTGCAAATCTTGATATTCCAAACAATATTTTACTTGCCGACCCTGACTTTCATACTCCGTCAACCATAGAAGCTCTAATAGGCGGTAAATTATTCTATCAGCTATTGTGTATAGGCAAAATCATGCTTAAAAATCATCCGAATGTTGTACTCCAAAAACTCTACTTGGTTGGATAGTCGCCGGAGAATTTAGAATTTCCAATACAAAAATAAAACAACCCAATGTCATTTGTCAATTAACTCACCCGCATCAGACGCTGATCTCGCACGATTTGGGAAGATAGAAGAAATTCCAACTCCTAAGGCTATCTCTCCAGAAGAAAAGGCCTGTGAAGATAATTTTAATCATCACATCACTCGAACGCAAGAAAGTCGTTATGTGGTTAGATTACCGTTTAATTAAAAAAAAAAAAAAGAATTTAATCGGTGAATCGTGCACGATGGCATTGAGACGTGTTCATGCGTTAGAAAATAGATTCGAGAAAGAACCTCAATTAAAAAATAATTACACTGAATTTTTGTTAGAGTATAAAGACTTAAAACACATGTCGACTAGTAACCAGAGTAGCAAAGATAATGCTTGTTTTTACCTGCCTTACTATGCCGTAATTAAGAAAGACAGTATTACAACCAAGACCAGAGCCGTCGCTAAACGATTCGCTCATGATCGGTCCTAAACTTCAATATGATCTCTTTGCTATTCTCACTCGTTTCCAAACTCATGCCGTCGTTCTCACTGCCGACATTGAGAAAATGTATCGACAAATTTTAATTCACCCAGATGATGCCAAATACCAAAAAATTCTATTTCGTGACAACCTTAATAGCCCTATTCTCGAATAGAATCTTAACACTGTCACTTATGGCACTTCTCCTGCCTCCTTCCTCGCAATACGGACACTCCAACAGTTAACTACATACGAAGGTGCTGCCTTCCCGCATGCTGCTACAATAGTCAAGCGAGATTTTAACGTGGACGACTTATTAACTGGTGCTGACACACGGTAAGCCGCGGAGAATCTACGTGACGAATTATTGAGCCTTTTACAAAAAGGTGGATTTTCGCCTCGAAAGGGGACCTCTAATAACCCCACATTTGTTACTGACTATCACAAAAATCCAAATAATACGCACATGTCTCTTGACCTCGATTTTACAATCAAAACTTTAGGAATTAACAGGAATTCTCGTACGGACACGATTTTTTATCACGTAAACTTAGCAAAATTTTTCTAAAAAGGTCACAAAGCGCGCGATATTGTCACAAGTTGCGAAACTTTTTGATGCTTTGGGGTTACTGGGATCCGTTATAGTCAAGGCCAAAATAATTATGCAATTACTGTGGAAGGCTGGTGTAACTTGGGATGAATCAATTCCATCAGACATACACACTGCATGGCAAACATACAAAAATCAGCTTCCCCTATTAAAAAGTGTAGCATTTGACAGATAATGCTTGCACCGAATTTTATAGAAGTACAACTGCACGGATTTCGAGATGCAAGTGAAAAGGCGTACCGTGCTTGCTTTTATCGCCGGTCTGTTGAAAAATAAGGCAAAACTCACATAAATTTAATTTGTTCCAAATCGCGAGTAGCTTCAGTTGTTTCATTAACCTTAGCTCGTCTAAAATTTAGTTCCACAGTTCTCTTAACGCACCTTTATAAGACCATTAAAGAATCTCTTACAATAAAATTCAACACAGTTTATCTATGGTCGGATTCAACAATAACTTTACATTGGATTAAAACGCAGCCTCATTTGTTGAAAACCTTTGTTTCGAATCGCGTCGCGGGAATTCAAACACTTGCACAATCATGTCATTGGCAACATGTGCCGTCATTAGATAACCCAGCGGATCTTGTTTCTCGCGGACAGCACCCAGCTGAATTCCTCCAAGAGAATATTTGGAAAACTGGTCCTTTTTGGCTAATAAAAAACAAAACTCATTGGCCCAAACAAAAAATTTTGCCTATCGATGTACCAGAGTTTAAAACAATCCCAAGGTCAGAACAATGTTTTAAACTTCTTGTCAACGACAACAGCCTGCTATCTCGATATAGCAATAAAGCTATAATACAGCTCATAATTGCATATTTATTAAGTTTTGCCTACGATTCAAAAAACAAAAAGAAGAAAAGGATTGGTCCATTAGAAGCAACTGAAGTGAATGCATCATTGGGCTACATAATAAAGTGCGTGCAGTTGATCGCGTTTTCCAAAGAAATTGAAGCATTGCAGAGAGGGAACGCACTTGACTCCACTAGTCGTCTCACTCCCCTTACTCCTTATTTAGATAAAGATGAAATTTTGCGCGTTGGCGGCAAACTCTTACAAGCCAAAATACCTATAAAACAAAGGCATCCAATTTTATTACCTGCTGACCTTCATATCACGTGCACAATAATTCGAGAAGAACACATAAGATTGAAACACGCCGGTGCACAAACCACCTTGAATTCTCTTAGAGAAAACTTTTGACCCTAAATAGTCGAAACATTACCAGAAAAATAATACACGAATGCGTTCCTTGTTTTCGCGCTAAGCCCCGCTTCATCACTCATACGATGGGTAACTTGCCAAGAGATCGAGTAAATGACTCCCGCCCTTTCCTCAATGTTGGTGTCGATTATTGCGAACATTTTTTATTAAAGAAAAGCGCTTCCGCAACCAAAACAAAATTAAGGTATACGTGGCAGTATTTAGTTGTTTGTACAGTAAAGCAGTACATCTAGAACTAGTTGGAGACCTTACTACCTATTCATTCATTGCCAGCTTGAAACGTTTGTTTGCTAGAAGAGGAAAGGCTCAAAATATATATTCTGATAATGCTACATCATTTGTCCGTGTCGATTACGAATTGAATGAATTAGTTAAAACGATCGAATCACAAGAGCTTAATAATTTGATACGGCAATACTTGAGTTATGAAAAAATATCGTGGCATTTCATACCACCTAGAGCTCCACATTTTGGTGGCATCTGGGCAGCCGCCGTAAAATCGTTTAAGAAACATTTCTTGGTTACCATAGGAAAAACGCTATTAACATTCGAGCAACTTGAAATATATGTAATAGAAATAGAGGCTATCCTTAACTCTCGCCCTTTTCCTCCCATGTCCTCTGATCCCAATGACTTGCATCCTTTAACTCCTGGTCACCTCCTTATTGGTGGTCCATTAACAAGCCTTCCACAGATAGACTTAACAGACTTACCGCCAAATCGGTTGTCTGCATGGCAACACGCACAACCGATGAGGCAACACTTTTGAAAACGATGGCAAAAGGAATATCTTAACCAGCTACTGACCAGAAATAATCAACATTCAAACCTCGTGGATCACATCAAAATTGGCCAGCTAGTTTTCATCCGGGAAGACAACCTGCCGCCTCTACAATGGTCTCCCGGATGAATCATCGCCACCCATCTAGGAGACGATGGCGTCGTACGACGGAGTCTACAAACGATGTGTAAAAAGGCTTTGTCTCTTGCCCATTAAGTAGAATCGATCTTCTACACATTATTTTTAAGACTACACACACCACACATTACATTGATTATCGTTATCTTATCCAATCAAAATTATTTTTACTCAAAATTATCTTGTTATAACACTAATAAAATACGTTAGACGTCATTCTCGTTATTTCAACAAGACTGTTCAAAGGGAGCAGTCTGTTCCGTGTCCGTCTAGTTTTCAACAATTCCTAATCCTTGGGAATTTCTCAGTCTAGTCTGCAATATGCTATTCACTATTATAACAAAAAACAACTTGGGCAAACAGACCTACGACCATGTCAGAAGGGTTTTGTAACCAATTTCTCAGAAATGGAGTCACCAGCAATAAATAACGTCAAGAAGTATGTCAAAGAGATGTGCACGTTCAAAAGAAAATCTATTGTTTTCCTACTTTCAACGGTTGCCATTTTGTTGGAAATCAACAAAAATCACTAAAATCATGAACCCCCAACAATATTAATGTTATTGACCTTATTGGAAAATTTCCAGAAGATCAAGTCAAAACTGCAGTGACTGATTCGATGGCAAGTCCGTTAAATACGAAAATCATGTGTTATTGTTGTTGTAATTGGAGAAATTTCAAACGTCTATAACTTCCGTGTATATCATTCGATTTTCATCAAACTTACAAAGTAAGTAGGACTACGTAATTTCGTTCAGTTTAAGGGTACCGATGCAATTTTATTGGGGAAAATCTGAAATTCGAATAACATACGAATTTCAACTTCTAAGGTATTTGTTTTTGTTGTACTCATAAACACCTACCACCATATTTTTTCAGATTTTTGGGATCACAGTTATCCAATTGCGAGGGGGGGGACAATTTTTTCGTGTATTTCCCCTCCCTGCGCATCTTTCGAAGCAAAAAGTATCAAATTAAGACCTGTTTCGAAAAGTTCTCATCAATACATTTCATTTGATACACATACCGGCTACCTTTGATGTAATTTTATTTTCGGGGGCCACTCCCCTATATGGGGAGACCCTCCTTAAATACCTTATTCAATTTTTTGTGATTGAACTTTAAAGAGAACACTACTTTACACCTGCATACGAGATTTGATGTCTCTAGCTTAAGTAGTTTGCGAGAAAAAGTGCTGTGACACGCGGACGGACGGACGGACAGACAGACAGGTCGCGATTTAAGTAGGGTTTTGTAAAACTATTTTACAAAATCGTAAAAACATACAAAAGGACCATAACATTCGTTATTAAGTATTTTGTATTTCTAAAATTTTGTACCTGGTTTCTCTCTAAAAAAAAAGAATGAAAAGAAAATATGTACTTTGCAACATCCTTTCCTATTTTATGTTAACCAATCATAGTCCTTCAGTTTCCCACTACAAAAATGTGTAATCGCTAGTAGGTTTCCTAGTTTGTCAAAAATTTTGAAATGTTAGATTCAATTTGTCAGCTCAAGTAGCAACTTCAATTTAATTTGCGAATCTGTAACTATTACGTGTAATACTTTATAAATAAACTCTGTGCTTGTAAAGAAAATCTCAACATTTACTCGTTGAATAAAGTCCAAAACTCGAAGAAAATTCGCCTAGGAATACTGAATTGCCAGTATTCCTGAATCTCGCGGTAAACTAATCGTGAGTTCAAAACATTATTAAATATCACGTAAAGTTTAAGTTTAATTATTTTCAATTTACACAATGCAATGCCCTGACAAAATTTCGTAGACGTATACGCTCTTCTCTTATTCAGTACCTTACCAAAAATTGACATTCATTTTCTTTAGAATAATCAAATGACAGTTAAACCACAAGATACAACAAAATATCGATGGTCAACAAATCACTGAAACTCCAATACTCCTCGTGAAGTTACTTGTCATAAACTGCGAAAGTTTATTTAGAATTTTATCCTATAATTCCCAAAATCGTTGATTGACTAATCAAAGGCTTCTCTAACAAAGCCATTCACTGTATATTTTATCAAAGGATATGGTCAAGCGCTGTTAGATGATGAAATTGGGCAGAGTATGACAAATTATATGGTTAGGATATTTTTCCGAGCACATAAATGCAAACGAGTTACAACGTGAGAGTTCCGTTCTTTATGCTCAACCCATCCTGTGGGGTTCTTACACCATTTTGGAATTTCCACGAAAGCATTTAATTCATGCTAAGTTTGAAATTGTGGTAGGAGATGTATTTATGTAGTTTACCTAATTTCCGATGAAAACCAAACGAGAGCGTCTTTTATTTGGACAGAAACGCGAGCTCGCTCGCTTTTAACGCTATTAACTATGTGAGCACGTAACCACTAAAACTTTGTGAATTATATTGTGGAAGGGCATTATCATTTATGGCGTAGATTCCCATGAAACCGTCGCAATGGTAGTCCTAGTTGCTCGGCAAAATGAAATGTAGTGTCTCGCCTGGGTTCATATCTCACGTGGAATTAATCCGCTGGGTATTATTCGTTTGCACTTGCCACAGCGCTGGAGATAGCAAGGCTGAAATAATTTCACAGGTGTGGGAAAATTAAAATACGGGCGCAGGAAGACCTGATTTTTCATTTTAAATTGTCTAATTAAATGCTATATAAATCTTGAGGAAACGTATATCAAGACTATTCTGGGATTGTAAGGACTTGAAATATTCGACTCAGAATCGAGAAAGGTGCTAAGCTGTAGCATGGGCAGCAAAAGTTAATCAAAAGACTTTAACATGTGCTAGGAACCATGGCTGATAAATGCAGAATGAGCGCGTCTCTCTTAAACTTCCTCTTTCGTGAACATAAACATTCCAAATTTATAGATGCTTTTCTCCATGCGATGGTATTTGCTGGTTATATGAACTCTTGTTTAGTATTGCCTTTCCTTTAGGAATGTTTCAATGACTGCAATAAATAATCCTTTAAATATTCTCAGCATAGCAAAGTAATTCCTCATTCCAAGATGTGGTGCATAAATAATTCAACAAGCAGAGAATGCAAATGGTACCTACTCCGAAGTATGTTTTCCATAAACGCTATTGCTGGGAAACCACATTAAATATCTAATGCAATCAAATTACAACATCGGTGCTTTGAATAGTATTTGGAACTTGCTAATTCACCAATGGAATCAAAAGGCTTAGAATTTGGATAGAAACATTTCTATCTCCATTCTATCCGTCCTTTAGCAAATTACTCTACCTACTAAGGGTATATACTACTTATAAAACCACTCCTCAGGCTCGAAACACTTTCGCGCTGTTTGTATTTCCATTTGATTTGACGGTATTCATTAGAAACCAGATCCCATTATTTAAATTCATCCTCCTGAACATTCTTTCTTCTTAAATTTCTCTCTATAACTCAATTCAAATATCTTCCATCAAGAACTTTCACTTCGATTTTCCATCCATGCAAATATTCCTTGAAATCGATTTCGCGAAAGATGAACTCAAGCATACTCGTATACACCAGGTAACATTTGGTGTATTTGCGATTGCCAAAAAGCCTTGCAAATACCATTTCGTACAAAAGAAATAAATGGAAATGTTTCGTCTACGAAATTTTTCGTGGAAAATAATCAAAACATGAATTTTTGATATTGGAGAGATTTTGGCTTGCACTATTTGTTTCTATGAATACAAAATGAACAGTTTTATCGCTTCAACGGACTTAAATTTGAATATATTGGAAGAACTTGTAGAGAATCTTGTTTGGAAGCTGACCAATTTTGCAAATGCTTTTTAATACAGGAAAAAGCAATTTTCAAATGTATGATACTGAGATTGTTGTTGCTTTCGTTCTTGTTATTCTTGCTGTCATTGTTGCCAACAGAGTAAGAATGAAGAAATCGATTTAGCATAAAGATCAGTTTTCAAGTGCTCTGAGGTTTGCTGCGAAGGAGTTTTATTTGGATTATATCCATAATCTTTGAGTATTGCGGAAATTTGATATGAATAAAAGCTAAAGAGGTTGAAATTTTTTAGAAGCACTCTTATTGGTAAACTTTGCAGGGTACTCATTTTTTGATAAAAGTTCTAGGAGAAAATAACCCCTCAAAGATTTCCTGATAACAATTAAACTTGTATCTCAATAGTTATTAAATATTCATTAATTTAACTGAATCATAAATATTAATAATACTAAGGTCAAACAAAGCTGTACTGATAAAAACTTATTGAGGTTTTTTTTTTGTTTGAGTAAGAGGGGAAAGTCGTTTATGTCCTGTAAGTGATGCCTCCAAGTCCATACACCCAGGCTTCCTACTACCCTAGCTCCCCTGTCATCCTTAAAACCTAATCTGGAACCATTGGAGGTATTACTTTGTGGCAGGGTTCATATTTTTATGTCTCAAGAAGCGAGTGGCCTACAGGAATCCCTTTTCAAGCAGTAAATGATAAAGATTGCTCGAAAAAATACATTTCACCTTCAACACTTCCAGGAGCTCTTTTTTAATGGTTTGAACTGCCCGAACGTAATAACTTGTTGTAATTGAGCCACCCGCCTAAACAAACTGCTCTAGGAACTTTTACAAAAAAAAACCATTGCATAATAATAACAACGCAATAAGTGCGGAACAATTTGATACGCAATTTATCAACATTGTTATTAGTAAGTCGCAATAAGCCCTGCTACTACCACCTGTGCCATTAGCAATAAAAAATTTTTCCGAAGAAAAAATAAATAAAATAACAAATAAAAATTAATAATGGCTACCCCATTGCGAAAATCAAGCGAAGCAATTGCTAGATTGTTGCAATGAGAATCTGCCGTCACCACCATGAAGAGACTCGTTGAGGTAAGCGGGATTGAAATGAGTTGGGGCTCGCAGTCTGAACATCAAGGGAAAAGTCGTTGCGTTTGATTAAGTGCACTCATGTGTAATTCCCGCAGGGAGAGTGCCGGTCAACAAGAGCACTCTTTGAGGCTAGCATTCTTTAGGGAGCACCACCTCCACGAGCCCGAGGATATGGGGGGCACCGTGAGGCTCCCTTCTGGGTTGACAGGAAACGACCCTGACTAAATCTGGACTACGCTTTGGACAACGAACCAGAATTGATGCTTTGGGTTGGCGGATATAATAGCTTCGACCTAGTTGCTTTGCACGGCAGCGGCAAGGTGACACTCACTCAATTCAACTATTATACCGTCTCCGTGACGGCAAAACCTTGGCAAGCCTTGGAGTACGTTCGAAGTTTGCACCATTGGGTTGGTGGTGAAGGTTTGGTTGAGACGGGCTCCCGATAAGCACTGGTCTGGCTCTGAGCACTGTTGCGAATTCTGGCGTACCAACTTCCTCCCATTCGCAACTTCAAATTGCCGCCGTAACGTTTCCCCCTTCCTTTGGGCACATATATCCTTTTCATCAGTAAATCTATTTATTTGTATTACCATTTAACAATTTCCATTTAATTTTTATTTCCCCACCATCTCAATCCTCCCCTTTTCCCTGTTTTCAATTAGTATAGTTATATAATAATAATTTTAATTTACCCGCTAACAACACTCCATTCATTAATTCCGTTTAACAAAATTTCATTCGATACCTTTTCCCTAACAACACATCATTCCTTCCTTCATACTAACTAATTTTATTCATTAGTTCCTACTGACAAATTTTATTTTTCCTACCAACAAGAATTCATTCACGTTTCCTTAATAGTTGAAATTGCTAATACAATAAATGGGAAATCAACAGACGGTTGGCGCCGTTGGTAGCGTCGTGCACCCTCGACCGGGGGTCCGCTGGGACCCTGGGTTCAAGTTCCACGAGCGCAAGAAAGCACCGTTTTTGCAGTATCGGCAAAAGCAATTGTTTCCGCATATACATATATGATAATTTGCGTCTGATCAAACGCTTCCATGGTTATGCGAATTGCCATATATGCAAAATGGAAGTTGTTGCGTTTGTCGATAAGGAAAAGATGTGTGGGTAGTGGAATCGAAGTTTGATGAACTTCGATTACGCTACCCAGATGCGGCAGCGGTAATGGAGAATAAAAGGATTGCGGGATCGGGTTCTTGGATTTTGGGAGTCAGTATTAGAGTTTGAAAATAAGAGAGAGTGCTTTACGCGTTTATTTTTGGATTCTGTTTTGAGTTTGAAAGATAGAAGAAAAGTAGCAGTATTTGGAAGTGAACTTCAACTTGGATTTTGGGGATTTTAACTTGGATTTGGGATTTTAAGTGTGGGTGTTAAGTGATTTTTGGGAAAAATATTTTTAATTTGGATGTTAGTGGATAAAAGTTTAGTGGACGAAAGTTTAAGTGTCCAAATATAATTTTAACTTGAAATTGAATTTGAATTGTCTTGTGGGAAGATTTCAGCTTCGATATCAATGAAATAAATGAGACCTATAAATAAAAAAAAAGGAAAATTAAAAAGGAGCGAGGAAAGAAAAAAGCAGTGACTACCAAGGCATTTAGTCTAAAGTAAAGAGGAACGAAAGTGCAGTGCCGGAAAATAAATGTGGGAAGTTCGACAGTTTAAAAACGACAGTGAAAAGTTACAAAAAACGAAAGAAATGGATGGACAGCGGATGACGCTTATTAAAGTGGCCGTTTTACTATCTTTCTTTGATTTTTTTTCATTATAGACATTTCAACCTCAATTTAGAGTGACCCCACACTTCTTTCCTTGCCTTTTGCCGAGCGCTCGGAGTTTTGCAGGAAAGGAAGTGAGTATAGGTTTGAATTGTCTTTACTTTTTTTTGCATTATTTCAAATTATGTAATTTTTCATTCATTTAGTACATTTAGTTAACTTTCGTTTAATTCATATTTCCCTAAATTAGATTTTGAAAGGGTGGATTTGCTTTTTGGTGTTTAAATTAACTTCTTCTTTTGTAAATTCCGTTTATTAATTTCCTTTTTTTGTTAAATAAAACGGCCATGTCTGTGTAAGGTAAAAAAAATATTTTTCATTTCTTAAAATGACTTCCTCTTTTCCCGTCCTTTTCCTTTTGTGTTAGTTTTTATGTATAGGGTGGCTCAGCACGAGCAGAGGGCATCCCAGAAGACCCACGATACGGCTGAGCGCTAGCCGGCCTCATTATGCCACCCCGGGCTACATACCCCTCTGCTGAAACATAATGTCTGCAACTGCGGTGACTTCCACGGTTGCAACAGCACTTGTCCCCATAAGAGCTTGTGCCAATCCTCGCATGGCCTCCCTACTCTACAAGGATAACCATGGGACCAAAAAGGCGATTAAACATACGAACAGAGATAGCGGCTCCGAGGGGAGCCCAATAAACATGGTTCAACCAAATACCCTTAAAAAATATGAAAAAAACTTAGAAAAAAATGCAACAATAACAATAATGACGCAACCAGAGGCTGCAGCCATGATGCTAACAGCACATTGGGAGCAAAACTAACGATTACAAAAATAACGATTAATACGAACGACAGTGAAGACGGACGAAGAACGGAGATGAACAGACAGTCTGGTTCAGACTAAGATTTCTGCGGCATTTAGGCGCAGCAAAAAAATGATGCGGACAACAGAGCGAAAAATGATGTGAACGCCAGAACTCTGCAGGACGCGCCAGATGTTGGAGCGGTGGAGAAAAATACAATATAAAGAAATTCAAGAATTCGATGGTCACTACTGCTATCGGTACCGAAGCAATTGAAGCAAGGGTCGTGAGTCCCGAAATAATAAAAAATCATCCTTAAGTCAATGGAGAGATCTTGCCTGGAAAAGAAATGAGTGACCAGGTAAATAAAGCGATGATGTGTGATCTCATCGCCAGCTTCGAAAATGTGGGGGAAGTACTGTATTTGCAAGCAGAAGCTGATAACCTCTCCCAAGAACGATGGTCGCAAAGTACAATTTCTGCCCTGCGACATCAAGAAGAAAGGCTATTCCAAAAAGCGGGGTATGTTCCAAAAAGAATACAATCTGCAAGCGACGCCTAAAATCACCAAAGTAGTAAGGATTGGGCTCCTTGAACTAGAGGAGCTCTTAGACTGCATAGGGCATTATTTGAGGAGTTAGTTAAAGGCCAAAGAGGGCCACAAGGCCTGAGAAGAGCAAAAGGCTAAAGAAGCGATCTACTCCACAATCAAAAATCAATAAAAGAATGGCGTCAAGCCCAATCGGAGGAGATTGGGATAAAGAAAGGAAAGAATAAGCACCTAATGAGCGCGGAACACTAGATCAGGAGTTCCAGACAGTGCTTACAAAAGGAGCGAAGAAAGCCGCTAAAAAACTCCTTCAAAAAGTGCTAGAAAGTAAAGTTTGCATGAATGCCCAACAAGAAAAAGACCTGATGCAAAACAGGAGAGATAGAAGCCCCGGCAAAATCCCTGGCAGCGGACACTGCTCGCAAAACCCCAAGATGGATGATCCTACGCAGTAGGGCTGCAAGATACAAACACTGACATTCAAGTAGTACGACTAACGTGGTTGGGCCACACACTAGTCGGACTTGAAGCAAAGGCTGAGAATAAGGAAGCATTCTGCGTCGCTGTAAAGAAAGTCCGCGGCAAAAGCGCAGCTATAGCCTCGCTCGAGCCGATGGCAACAATCGAAATAAAATACATCGACTGCATCACAAACCGAGCTGAGTTGGAACAGACGATCAAAAAGGTGTTCCCTAGCGTAGGCAGGAAATCAAGGCTGACACGAGGAAACTATAGGGGCCATCATTGACTTGACCGAAACGGACGCCGAACAATTTCTGAATAAGAGCAAAATACAAATAGGGTAGGTTGTCTGTAGGATACGGCGAAGAGCAACGCCTCTTCAATGTTTCAAATGCCTTGGCTATGGTCACATCGCACAAGTATGCAAAAGACCCAATAGGAGTCATCTATGTTACAAATGCGATGAAATGGGACATAAAAGAAAAGAGTGTACGAAGGTGACACACTGTATTCTTTACAAGAGTACTGATCCAAGATATGATTTTGGACATGTCTTTAGATCAGGAAAATGCCGGGGTTTCCCTAGAAGCCCTAGCCAAGGCAAAATCAGAACTTAAAGGACCAGCATTCTGCCAGTAAACCTACATCGCAGTTAAACCGCACAAAATCTGCTTAAGCAGTTTGTGAGGGAAATAAAAGCCGACTTTTTGCTGCTGAGTTAGCAACGCCATGATAACAGTTCAGCATCTTGGTACCCTGATGCAACTGGTACTGCTCCCATATGGGTTTGAAATTGTGATTTCCAGGGGGAGAGTTGTGGACGGGGGGATGGTTTTGTGTGGATTCAGTGCTCAGTGTACACCTTCTTTAGTGTGTATCTAATGCCGAACGAATCAATATGATCTTTCCAAGCCAAGCTTTACGCTTTGGAGGGCGCCGTCTCGAACGCAGTTGGGAATGCTCTTGTTGGGGAAGACTTCAATGCTATCGCAATAGAATGGGGCATGCCTCAAATAGATCGGCGGGGAAAACAAACCCTAGAAATGGTGGCCAAGACGGCACTCGTCGTACTAAATACTAGCAGTACGCCGAGTTCCCCCCGTATTGGCTTTAAGGGAACCATACCGGACGTGACATTCGCCTCGGAGTCCTTAGTATGGATGATAGACAATTGGAGAGTATTAGAAGTCCCTCAACCATTGGCCATCAGTGCATTCTGCTTGAGATCAGTAATGTTGCCTTTCGACGTCCGTGCTCTCGGTTTCCTACAACTGCATGAAATATCAGAAGGATAGACGTCGAGAGGCTCGTCTATTAATGAACGACCCGATACTACAGTATCCGGATTTTAGTAAACCGTTCATTTTCATGACAGATTCTAGCAATTTTGCAATTGGCGCAGTTCTGTCCCAAGGGACAATAGGTAGCGATAAACCTGTTTGCTATGCCAGTCGAATCCTTAATAGATCTGAAATCAACTACTCGACAATAGAGAAAGAACTTCTTACAATTGTCTGGTCAGTAATATATTTTAGACCTTATCTGTTTGGAGGAAAGTTCAAGATAGTAACGGACCACAAACATCTCGCTTATCATGAATCGGAAGGAACCTAACTCGAAGTTAGTGAGATGGCATCTCAAACTAGAGGAGTTTGACGATGAGATAATTTAAAATAAGGGAAGCCAAAACTTGAATGCAGATGCCTTGAGTAGAATAAGAATTCCTGATACTATTCCCAAAGAACCAGCAAAGTTGAATACCAACAAAATTCTCAAAGGAACCAACAATGATTCGCAGCAAACTGAACTAAGCTCAACTGTTCACTCTGCATAAGAAGATTTGAACGATGGGATTCCAATATCTGAAAAATCCTTAAATGATTTCAACCTTCAGATCATATTAGAGAAGACTAATAGAACGCCGCAAACGTCTGTAGAGATGCCTTTTAAAAACAGGCAAAGGCGAACTTTTCGTATGAACGAGTTTAACGAGAGTAATGTAACCGAACTGTTTAAGAAGTTCTTTGCCCCCAATAAACTGAGTGCAATTTAATCTGACGATGAAATTTTTCGAATCGTTCAATCTGTATATTCGAGATATTTCTTACAGGCGCGAACCCTCAAGCTTATTCGTTGCACCGAAATTCAAAAAGAAATTACAAATTCTGACGAATAAGATAAACTAATTAATGAATATCATATCAATAACAATTACAGGGAAATAAATGAAACTGTTCAACATCTTAAGCGAGATTTCTACTTTCCCTGCTTTAAGGATAAAGTAACAGAGATAATAAATAATTGCGAAACATTTACGATACATAAGTATGACAGGAATCCTCTCAAAATAATATATCAAGTCTCTGAAAGTCCCCAAAAACCATTAGATAGCTTGAACATAGATGTGTACATGATAAATGGAATCAATCCTGACCATCATAGATCAATTCTCAAAATTTGGCGCCGCATATACGTTACGCACAAAAAATAGTATTCACACTGTCAAATCTTTGCGATATTTTATGAGCCTTCACGGCTTCCCAAAAACGATAGTTGCAGACCAAGGAACAGCAATGATGCCCACCATACTCCAGTGACGTAACTAGGACTTTGTTTCGGAGGGGGTCCAAATGATGGTTGATGCCAAAAGTGTCAGTAAGGGAGACACCAGGAATTTTTAAAAGTAAGGAACAAAATGACGACTACAGACGTGTAGTTTTCGAACAAAGGTAATATAATTTATATGAATTGTTATGACTTCTTCTTTTTGGTAGCACTACAGCCCCTTTCGAGCCTTTGTTTCGTGCAAATAGCGCCTCCAACTTCCTCGGTCCGTAGACTGCGTCCTCCAGTTTCAGAAACCGAGCAGCGATGAACTTTTTGTTTTGAAACTTTAATGAAAAGTAAATGTTTAATATAAAATGACACACACATTTTCACTTATATTTTAAATTGTATGCCTATAAAGAAAATTATTGCAGTGAATGATAACTAATATGTTTAAAGTAAGCCTCGCCACTCAAATTTACGTCTTATATACACAAAGTATAAACATTTCCAGTATAACTTAGCATAATATTTTGTATAAACTAATTAAAATATTGCCTGTACTTTATACTTATTTCAAGCTATATTTATTACTCAATAATATACTTATAATACTTATAACATTCAGAAAATAATACTTATAACATTCAGAAAACATCAAATCAGAAAAAATACAACATACAAAAACAAGTAAATCATTCTATTTAAGTTTAAAGCGTAATCTTTGGAAAAAGCATTTATTGGTTTTAATTTAAAATCAAACATGTAGAAAAGTCAAATCAAACTTATATGATAACAAGACTTAAAAGCACAAACTCCGGTCCTTTTTCCTTGCCATAATGTCCAACACATTATTTGGATCAACGGCAATATCCCAGTGACAAGACAGGAGCGCTAGAGCACTGAGCATATTGTTACTGGTTCTATTTCTTAGCATCGTCTTCACTCGTTTCATTGTGGAAAATGTACGCTCAACGCTTGATGTTGTGACGGGAATCGTTGCCAAAATCACGAGAAGGTTGTTGATGTTAGGGAAAAATTGTTTGTCACACAGCTCTAAAACCTCTAAAACTTCTGTTTCTCTCTTTACTACCTTTATTTTGTGACACCAAATCTGATACTCTCCTGATAGGGCCGCCAAAGAACATTTGTAGTCAAAGAATGGTGACAAGGCTGCTAGCTTGTTGGCATTATTAGGTGAGGAAAAACCAGGAAGAAGTATTTGAAAGGCAGTCAAAATGTCTTCATTATTGGTAAATCTTTCTTTTAAACTTGCAACTTCATTGTCCAAGCATGGTATCCATATTGCAACTCTGTAGTACTCCTCAGTTGAGCTTGTTGGGGGATTTTCTCTGCAAGTTTGTCTTTTGTTGACCCTTGGAACTTGGATTTCAACACCAAAAAAGTCATTCGATAGCTTCGAGGCGGAAACAAATCCTTTTCTAAACTCAACTTCAGCGTTATTGCGCAGTTCCTGCAGAGTAGAGATAATGTCATTTGAACATCTCACAGCACTAGCTAAATCATAAGAGACACTTTGAAGGTATATTGACAATGGAAGCGTGACACTTAAGAGCCTTTCACACACCAACAAAGAAATCAAGAAACTATTTTTGTCTGTGGCTGAAAGAAATGCACCAGCTGTTCCTGAACTTTGGCGTCCAGATTGAGAAATTTCTTCAAGACTAATACAAATGGGTTCTAGCAATTCAACAAAACTTAGCAAACTTGTGTGACGTTCAATAAACCTGGTTTCATATATACCAAGCAGCCTTTTCTTTTTAGATTCGGGTATGTGTACCTGGATCGCACCTTTTAGCGTCTGACTGGCATTGGCATTCTTCCTAAAAAAATTAACCACTTCTCTTATGGGATCTAAACAGTTTCTGACGTTTGATGTGGACATAGAATCAGAAAATGCCAGATTAAGTCTGTGGCTGGCACAATGCACAAATATTGCATTAGGGTACTGGTCTTTTATCCCAGATTGGACACCCTTAGCATGGTCACATATATTTGAAGCACCATCATACCCCTGACCTACACATTTGGCCATATCTAGCCGAATTTTATCAATTTGATCTAGAATAGATTTTGCAATATTTTCACCAGTCGTATCAAAAATTGGAACGAATCCCATGAAGTCCTCCCGCAGAACTGGTTTTTCGTTTTCTAAATCAACATACCTGATACACAACGATAGTTGTTCAATCGTGGATATATCCATTGTCTCGTCAGCCAAGATTGAAAAGTAGTCTGTTTTTTTTTATTTTTCTAACAATGCTTTCTTGGATAATTGTAGAACTTATTTCGATTACTTCATTTTGTATTTCAGGGCTGAAATACGAAGCATTTTATCGACAATTCAAAATATGCATTTTTAAATGGTAATCACCAGAGTTGGCTCTGAACCTCAATAAAGCCCTGAACTTCCCATCTTTTTTACCCAGATTTTTGAAGAGTGAGAGGTCCACTGTCGTCATCTCCTCTCAAAGCAAGCTCATTTTCTCTACAAAAAAGAATTGTTTCTATAATAGGTCTAAGAGCATTTCTATTTTCCTCACGTTCTTTGGCACGTTGACTGTTTAACTGGGTTGCCACATCTTCAATGTTCCCTAACATGACTTTAAGGAAATTATCTGCATTCAATATGCTCTTACAATGGCATTGAAGTTTGCTGTGGCTATCAAATTTTTCAATTGCGTTTTTCCAGCGTCTGAATGGGCTGATAACAAGTGATCCAGTATTTTCGTGGTTGCTTTTACCCATTCCACAGGCCTCATTATAAAATACAAAGCACACTTTGCAGTATGCACCATCCTCGGTTTTGGAGTATGCTAACCAAGGCCACCTATCTACCCAGCAGGGCTGAAATTTTAATTGTTTTTTATTGACTTCCGTTGAAGGATACTTAAATGGGTGACTGGGTATTATTTTGGTCGATAAAATATTCTTCCTCAAATTGTCATCCAATTTTCCATGCTTCTTTATGCTTGCCACGTCGAAAGTATCCGGTTGGAAACATAAGAAGTCACTAGAACCCTCTGGCACCAGAATTTCTTTTGACTGCGTTTGGCTTACAGACGTCGCTATAGTTTTCGGTAACATAAGTGTCAAATGCAAGCCTGGCTCGAGCGGCGTATTTCTGGAAAGTATCTCATCACAGCTTTCAGAGAGAATTGTTTCTGTAGACTCTTGCAGTACTGATGATGAAGGACCCCCTAGAAAAAAAACATGAACTGCAAATATTAATGAATGGAGCTTGAAATATGTGAATTTTTGCATCCAGCCATCCAGCCAAAGTGAGCAACGGGCTTAAAGTCTAGGCCGATTCGTAAGATAGGAATAAGGTTTTGCAGCATGATTGTAACATTTGTCCATATCGCGATACATACACGTGAAATATGTGTAAATGATCTAGTAAATAAAAAAGTGGCAGTCAGAATACTGGAATATTATTAGTAGCTAAAAAGTTAATTGTTGGATTTGTTTGGATTATTTAAATAAAGAAGTTTGCCATCGAGCCCAACAGTTGTGATTTTCAAAACCACAGTTGCACAATTAAAAATCGAGTATACATTGCAATATTTAAACGATTATAAGCAGTTGCAACTTCTTTTCGGGAAAACTATTAACCAAAAATATAGGCATACTCTTACAATTGGATATTACAATACTTTCAAAGCTTTTGCGTGTAACCCAATAAGCAGTAGTGGCACTGCATTGGAAATGTACGAGGAATCACACAGAATAATATTGCAGCATTAAACTTACCTATTGAAACTTTTTGTTGTTTTGAGAAGAAAGTAGTTATTTTTGTAGATCTTTTCATGATTGCACGAGTATGACTGCACAAAAAAATTTAAGTCATAAATACAATTTAATGATCACTGAGACACACTACTCTAACCATCTCTAAGCGAAGGCCCGAGAGGGGCTGTTGTGCTAAAAAGAAGAAGAAGAAGGAGACACATTTACACACTGTTTGGTAGCGAAACTAAAAGGCCTGACAGGCGACAAGGGGCCCCTTGAACACTAAAAAACAATAACAGACTAGACTAGACACATAGACTGTAGAGGGTTTCAGGTGAACCCAAATTTCTGCAAGCAGCGAGTACTGGCACTAATCGGTGGCAGGCAAGAGCGAAAATAATTATGCTGCGTTCCGATGCCCACGACGCAGCTCGACTAGTAGCTCGACAAGCAGGCTGTTTACACGCATAACCCCACGCCGACGTGTAAAAGAAAGAGCATTAGCGTCAAACTTGTTTACAATCCCATTTTTAGCTCCTCGTATCAATGCGGCCAATGTAAGCAAAGTAGCACGAGAAATCAAAGCGACTGAGCTCGTATGAACAGGAACATAAAATTAGTCATCTCTGTGTTTCAAACGATCACAGCTGAAAGCGTCTTTCACTTTCCACGAAAGCAACGAATTCCGTGGAACTGATTCTGTTCTATGATGCTGAAACTATTACATAAAATCTGTATACTAGTAATATCATAATAGAATTACTTCTGAAATACATTTATTAACAATCCCTATTATAGCAAGTTCATTTCCATGCGCGTTTTATTCAAATAAACTCCTTCTCTATTGTTTGTCGTATTTTTAAGGTTTTATAAAACAAACTTCACAAAGATCTACCCATTTCGTATCCTGTCTGTCCATCCGTCCGTGCGTCGCAGCAAGTTTTCTCAGAAATTCTAGAAGCCACAAGTATCAATCTTTGTGGGGAGGTTGAAATTTTTGATCACTAAAAAGTTCAGGTCTAGTAAACATTTTCAAAGGTTCATGAGGTCCTCCATATGCCGACCTGGCCCTTCAAAATGTTATTTTCATTAAAAGTAGCCCAGTGGAGTATCAAAATAAAGGTATTGGTGAGCACTTCAAGAATCTGAAATCAAAAAGTCAACTTGAATCGGAGGGTCCAGGAGGAGCCAAAATGCACGAAAAATGTTGTGTCTAATTCAGCGATTTCCTCTGCGATTTCCTCTGCGACGATTGGATGTATGATTGTGTTTAATCCTAGGATAGTTACAAAGCTCTTTTGACAAGAACGTAGGTCTGTCTACCCGACTGGATATTCTATAAAACTTTTCAGGGGGGGGGGGTCCAGACCCCATGGACCCCCCCCCCCCCCTGGCTACGCCACTGCCATACTCAAGGACTTCTGCCAACAATATGGCATTGAAATTCACTACACGTCATATCAGCAGTCAAGCAGTGACGCTTACGTAGAAAGATGGCATTCTACAGTTACTGAAATTTACAGGATTTTCCTGGAAAAACGGCGTAAACAAAATTTCGATCTAGACCATGAGGAAATATTGAACGAAGCAATCAGCACCTACAACAATGCCATACATTCTACAACAAACCCATAAATCTAGTAGCACGCATGAATTTAGCAAAACTTTCACCTCCAGTAATGAAGATGACTATTTGTAAAAATTAAATGAGTACAGTTTTTATATCTATCCAGAAATTAAAAATCAAATCGATGAATTAGTCCAAACTAACTTAGAGAAGCTAATCTTAAACAGGAAGAATCCCCCCATTTTCAAAGAAAACAAGACTATATTCCGCAAGAATGCAGATGCTATAAAACTACCCCTCGTTTCAGTAAATATATAGTGAAGAAAGATTTAAAATTTATATTAATCACAAATAAAAATCAAAAATTTCATAAATCAAAAATTAAAAAGAGACGCAAATTTCAGGGTATTCCTGACGATCCAGACTCAGAAAATAGAAGTACAGAAGTTGAACAACGATCAGACACTCTTACTGCTACAACTTGGAACGACTAGGATCATTTAAACGTACCAGAATTTAATTCACAAAGTGAGACTAAAAAATTATTAAGACGTAATCAACAACATCGTAACCAAGCATCGGAAACTACAGACACCCTCAGAATAACAAAACTTAAAGTAAAAGAACTAATGCACAGACTACAGGCACATATGCCAAGACTACGACTGAAGAGAGGGCTGATCAATGGGTTAGGTTTTATAACAAAGAGTATTACAGGAAATATGGACGTAGAGGATGCTGAAAAAATTAACAAAACCCTCGAAGAGCTAGTGCTGAATCAATCTAAACTAGGTAATGTGGCTTTTCGCCAAACGAAATTAAGTGATTTAATGATAGAAAGATTCGATAATTTCACGAATCACATCAATAACCAAACTTCAATCATTAAGAACTATCTGATACACTCCCAAAACAAAGTGAAGAGACAATACGAATCAATCATTCAGATTCAATATTTAAATCAAATCAATTACAATATTGATCTCCTGAATAATCTCCTCTTGGATATATCAGAAGCCGTGATACTTGCTCGTTTAAAAATCATATCAAAGCAAATTCTAAGCCCTGTTGAAATAATGGAAGTTTCTAAAACACTAAAAAAACAATCAATAGATATAGAATCGATAGAAAATATTTATGATCTTCCGGATTTATAAGCCTACTATAATGGCTTAAATATTATATTCAATATCGTAGTACCAATCTTGTTAAACAATACCTATCCTTTCTTCCATATTATCCCTCTTCCTCAACACAACAAACAAATTATTACCAAACCCTACGCAATCTTGTATCCCGATAATGTTCAATTTTTCGATGACAAATGCCCAAAAGTCGAAGACACATTCTACTGCAAAAAGCCTACTAAAACTAAATAATCGAGCAATTCCAGGTGTATAGCAAACATATTAAATGGTCTACCATCATCTTGTCGATTCGAGAACAGCCCAGGAAAAATCGAAATTTACCAACCCGAGCCAAATCACATCTTTCTTGTCAATGTCCCCGCGACCCAACTTGAGTCAACTTGCAGAGTATCAAACAAAATAATTAGTGGAACAACATTCGCTTCGACAAATGTGATGTAGCCATCAATGAGATGACATATACTGGCGAGAGCAGCATTTACTTGGAGAATACCAACATCTTTCCAGCTACGTACTCACATAATAAATTTAACAATACAGACAAATTGGTGGACTACAAACTACAGGATTTAGAAAACCTTACAACTTTTATTGTTATAAATTGATTGAATTAACATTAGCAGTTCAACCATGTTCGCTGCATCTCAAAATGTCATCAACACTAAACACTAATGAGTTTAACGAATCACGTTTCAATTCTGACGTGGAATGCGAATTCCTTGCTTCAGCATACTGGTGAATTACAACAGTTTATTTTCGATCATAAATACGATATAATCATGATCCAAGAAACCTTTCTGAAGCCTGGAAGACGATTCAGCATCCCCAACTATATCATGTACAGAAATGATAGAATGACGGGTAGGGGAGGCGGAACGGCCATTCTCGTGAGACGAAACGTGAATCATTATCCCATCAATACACCCACACTTGAAAAACTAGAGGCCACAGTAATCAAGGTGCAAACTGATTTTCTGGAGTTCATTGTGATTTCTGTTTACAATCCTCCCTCAAATAGAAATCTTCCAGATGATCTCAGAGTACTTACTGCATTTGATGGACCTAAATGCCACACACCGCCTTTGGGGAGCTGTGAGAAGCAATAAAGCTGGGACCGAGCTCAATACATTCATCACAGCCAACCACTTTAGCCTGCATATCCCCAATGAGCCAACACATTACGGAACAAGACATGGCTTTGCACTGGATATCGGAATATCGCGAGATTTCACACAAAATCTTTGGTTAAATGTCCTCGACGAACTGTCTTCCGACCACAAACCAGTCCTTTTCCTCATAGAAAACATCTTTATTGATGTTCCTATGCAGGAAAGGAAAACTACAAACTGGAAAGCGTTTAAAGTCGCATTGGCCAATGAAACTAATTTTCAATCACCTGAAACGGCCGACGACCTCGACAACATCATTGAGAACGTAACTCAGTGAATTATACAGGCAAAAGAGGACCACACGGTCATAACTCCGAGAAGGGAAATGAATCCCTATGAACTCCCTCAGAATATCAAACAACTGATCAGGAGAAGGAATCAAGTTCGGAGGAGAGCTAGGTTTACAGGTGACCCTACGCTACGTATAAACGCTACTCGGATGACAAATGAAATCCGTGATAAAATAAGGATATTCCGAAACGAGCAATGGGAGAGCTTTTTGCAGAGTCTCGAGCCTGGGTGTGGTAGTTTCTGGAGAATGACCAAATACTTTCGGAAAAACAGTAAAATTGTGGTACCACCTATTCATGGTCCGAATGGAATACAATACTACGATGCGGGTAAGGCGGAGGCATTTGCAGATTCTTTAGAAACATAATCCCGCGAGAATTCTTCGGATGAGGAGGACTTTGGAAATGAGGAAATAATTCAATCTTCTGTCAACAGACTACTGATGGATAACATTCAACACGAAGACAGAATAAAACCCACAGACTTGGACGAAATCAAAAACATTATACAGACACTCGACAAACATAAAGCACCCGGATATGACACTATTACAAACACTATGATTTCTTGGCTACCAGGTAATATATTACAAACACTCACTGACATTATTAATACGATTTTTCGTTTGCGAAGGTATCCCAAAATATGGAAATCAGCGGTTATTATTGTCTTCCCGAAACCTCAAAAGGACCCACAATTTCCACAAAACTGGAGACCCATCAGTCTCCTCTCTTCGCTGTCGAAAATTGCGGAATGGGTGATTCTGCATCGACTTTATGAGGTTATATCTGATAAAGATATTCTACCGGAAGAACAATATGGCTTCAAAGCCAAACACTCTACTAAGCTCGAGTTAGTTAGAGTGGTCCAACACATCAGAACAGGCTTAAATCGCAGAAACTCAACAGGCTTAGTTATGTTTGATATAGCTAAGGCCTTTGATAAAGTCTGGCATGCAGGACTTATCTTCAAAATGCATCAGTTCAATATGCCACTGCAGCTCACCCAAACCATTGGCTCCTTTTTGGAAGGCAGATCATTCCGTGTCAGAATTGACAAACAACTTTCAAGCCTGAGACCAATTGGTGCTGGAGTTCCTCAGGGCTCGCCCATATCACCGGTCCTTTACAACATATTTACTGCAGACCTTCCTACTCTGCCTCCAAAAGTAAAATTATCACTCTACGCTGATGATACCTGTATATTTGTTACAGCACGACAAGCAAGAGTCATCACCTCAAACTTGCAACTATCGATAAACATTTTATTGAAATACTTTCGCAAATGGAAAATTAGGCTTAATTCTGATAAAACACAGGCCCTATTCATCACAAGAAAACTACAGCAAACCCCACAGAGACTTAACGTTGACAATAAAACAATAGACTGGGCACCAACAGCTAAATACCTTGGACTTACATTTGACAAAAGCCTGACATGGAGACAACACATACAAAATAAACGGGGACACTGTATTGGACTTCTCTCTTCACTACACCCACTCATTAAATCCAAAAAACTTAGCCTTAAAAATCGACTGCTCATCTACAAACAAATTATACGACCGACGTTACTATATGGTAGTTCTGCTTTCTACCAAACGACAAAGACTAACAAAAAAGCACTCCAGTCCTTCCAAAATAGAACTATTCGAAAGATCCTAAGAGTTCCGTGGTACATTAGGAACACTGACATATACAAGGACCTAAGACTTGAGACAGTAGAAAAATACGTACGTGATAGAGCACTGAAACTTTTTGACACAATTGACAACCATACTAATAGTACCCTGGCATTCCTTCGAACTGTCCGAAACGGGGATGATTTACGCTTCCCAACTATCCGCCAAATAATTATTTAAAATTTATTTTTAAAATTGTATATTGACTGAAGCTGCCACGGGAAAGTGGGTGGGTACTGTAGTACTCACAGATATGAGGGAGTTAAGGTGCTAAATCGCACTAACTCCACACCCCACACATTCCAAGTTAGCAGTTCAGTTCATATTCTTACACTTGTCGTGAGTCTGTTGGTTTGAAAATTGAATTACGTTGTTGAATTGTCTTTGTAATAAAGTCTTAAATTGAGAGTATTTTTTTTTTTTGGAAAATTAAAACATTAAGTTTTTAACTTGCGCGACTGCTCATGACTGAAGAGTCGTTCGTTCGCATGAACTCAAATAAAATTCTTAATGAATGAGAAATGAAATGAGTTTGGCTATCATTTATTTCATACACCGTGAAATGGCGAAACAACTACCCCTTTAACTTAATATTCGCGCCATGCAAAAGTTTAAGGACCGCGATAAGTAAGCACTAAAATCGAGGTATCCTTATGTTCCTCTTAGAATGAAATCAAAAGTTAATTTTAAATGAGGTTTTTTATCGCCGTCCTCCTTAAATAGAAAAACTGAGGAGCATCAATTGGTTCAATTCAAAACCATTTGTTTCTCGAAAAGGTCAAAAAACAACAGACTCCTTTATTATGTGGCTCGTGTTCATATTATTCATGTTATTTTATGGACAGGATCCATTTTTTTTTCATCCAACATTACTCATGTATGTTTTTTTTACATACGTTCAATCGGTATTTTTCTTCATCAATACTACTTGGACCAAAAAACAGAGAGGCCGTATTTCAACAGAAGAATATTCCTAAAAGTGAGTACCATACAAAAAACCTTTTTAATAGATGCCCTCTGTATCAGATACGATGGGATTCCCGAACGAGAATCAAGACATGGCCATGAGGGTTGGCCTTTGAAACCCCGAAACGGAGCCATGTGAACTCTTAAATTCTTTACATTCTTTCAGCCGTGTAATCCGTTTTCCATGGAAAAAAAACTTTGACTACATGATATACGGGAGGAACTTTTTTATATACATTTTTATAAATGAAATGTGAAAAAATCGACGTACATGGGAACAAAAGTTGAATTTAACATAAAAGGAAGTGAAGCTCATCATTCATTTTTCAGGTCAATGTATTTTTATCGAACACATATTGGGGCTGGCGAGAAGCAATTGGTAGGGGGGTACCAATATGAAACGTGACTCAAATGGAATAAAGAATCAGTGACATCAGATACTTGGTATCGTTACGCATTTAAATCCCACATAAATATCCATTATTTAATGTGACAAATTAATTTCTGGAAAAATTCCTCGACAAGTTCGATTCCGCGAACTTACACGCGAACGTGATAATATTAGAATGGAGGATTTTACTTACGTATTGTACATCACTGAAAATGATAGATTTCAGAGACATAAAAAGATACTCCCTAAATTAAGGGATCCATTCTCGGAAATTTTACTTTCCTTCATCATTTCTATGAGATTCCGTAAATGAGGAGCTTCCTTTTAAAAGGTCCACCCGGTCTTGTGATTCTTGGAAACGTTACATAATATTTCGCTGAATAATTCCAAAGCACTTATCACTGAACATTAGGTTAAGCGCATCCATAATATTCGACTGAATGTCAGCAACAGAAAATATTTGGGACTTGTGCGTTACTGTTTGCGATGGTGGGAAAATATCATCAATTTATAATGTCGGCACTTAACTTGATATTTATTGTAATGCTTCCTAATATACATAATCGTATATTCCCGCCCTAGAAATCACATATGAAATTAAATTCAATGGCCTAAAACAAATATAGCAAATAATCCTGGGAATCAAAATCGTTTATCACGTAATATGCCCTCCCTAGTATAGTCTCTTCGGTTTTGTGATACATAAGGGTTGGGCAAAAGGAGAGCATCAATATCGTTGGTGCTTAACTATGAATAGACTTCAATTTAGGCGGTTCAAGGAGTTTTCATCCGAAAATTCGGAGAATTTTTTCACAAATCACCACTCAATTTGTTTCCTTATTGTGCGATAAGATTGAAAATCATTCAGGCGAAATAATTTGAGTATGTACGCTGCTAGCTCTCCTCCTCTTATATTGGGGCTTCTACTTTGTACGTACACTCCAGGTCTTTCAATCATTTTGTTGGAATCGAACCAGCTAAGGATTTTGACTTGCCGCATGACAAAAAAATTCTTACGTATTTCGAGTATTCTATAGGATTGTAGCTCAGAACCAAACATTTATAACATATGAGAAGTAAAATATACTGGAAATGTTTGAAACGTTGTGAAATAATTCAAGTTTAACTTGACGTCGTTATCGGTGATTTTCATGTTTGGAGGCATTAAAGTTCGAAAACTTTTAAAGTATTGATACCATGTGTATGTATTCAGCTACATGATGGAACTATGTTCTTAGTAGATTTCATTTTAACTGAACTTGTTTCTTATTTAAGGTTTTGTACTAAAATACAAAACCCTATTGCAATCACGACCTGTGTCCGTCTGTCCGTCTGTCCGTCCGTCCGTCCGTCTGTATGTCACAGCACTTTTTCTCCGAAACTATAGAGGCTACAGCCATGAAACTTTGTGGAAAGGTCAGAAGTGGTGACCTCTTGAAAGTTCAAGGGTGAAAAAATTTTTCGAAGGGGTTTAAGGGGGGTCTCCCCATATAGGGAGTTGACCCCTCAAAAAAAAATGTTCACCAATGGTAGCCGAGTAGAGTGTCATTGGAAAGGTCTCAATGAGATCTTTTGAAAACAAGTCTTAAAATTGCCTTATGAGTACCGAGGGGGGCAGGGGAAGGGGAAATGTACGAACTTTTTGCGTACCCCCCCCTCGCGATTGGACACCTTCCATCCGAAAAATCTGAAAAAAATCATGAATGTAGGCCTTAATGAGTACAACAACAACAAATACATGAGAAGTTGAAATTCACTCAACTTTGTTAGTAATAGTATGATTTATCGATTTTATGTTTTCTTGAATAAAATCTAAATGGTACCCTTAAATTCAATAAAATTTAATAAACAGATGACTATTTATAAGATTGATCTTTTCTGAAAGTTTCATAAAGATCGATCGGTACTTAACGAAGTTATAGCGATTTGAATTTTCCTGTATTACTATGGAACAATGTGCCCTGTATTACTATGGAAACATATGGCTATGGAGCCATATGCGCTTTTTACCGACTTAGACACTACAGCTTTGCTAGGATTCACATGACAGTTTCAGGAATGATAGGTATCATGAGGATGACTACATACAATTGAAACAAGTCGAAGAGGCAGGAGAGAGCTCCTAGCAAAAGGGCTTTGTAGCTATTCTAGGATTCGAAAAAATAGGCCATGAATCGATGCTTACAGTACAGAGGAGTGGTCCCTGAAAAAAATTTCATGAAAGGTAGCCGATATGAGTATCAAATGAAAGTTCTCTATGAGAGCTTTTCAAAACAGTTCTTAAACTGACAGTTTTTGCTTCAGTGGGGGCACAGAGGGGGGGGGGGGGGGGGGGGGGAAATACATGAACAATGTGTTTTCTCCCTCGCGAATGGACACCCGTGATCTAAAAAAATCTGAAAAAATTATCAAGCGAGATATTTATGGGTATAATTTTATTATAATTTATATTGAATTTTAATTTAAAACACATAGTTTCAATTATATTTCACAAGGTTTATTACTTATCAGGTCAAGCTCACGGTTACGACTAAAAACTTAATTCAATTTTACAATGTATTAATAGTATGAAAGAGAAAGTATAGTAATGATAGTACAGTAAGTAAATGCAAAGAGAGGATATGATACATACATAGTATTTGATTGTATTCCAATACCCCGACTCAATAAAATACTTGGTTAATTATGACAACAATTCATAACTTTAGTTTTTGAATATGTAAATTTTTCTTTAGATAGACCTTTTGTTAGAATATCTGCTTTCATTTCATTAGTTGGAACAAAAATAATATTAATTACACCAGCTTCATTAAATTCTCGAATATAGTGATGTCTTATATCTATATGTTTTGTTCGCTTATTTGTTGTGTTATTCTTTACTAAATTTGCAGCTCCTTAGCTATCAGAAAATACATCAATTGGCAATTTAACATAATTATTCAAGTATAATTCATTTAATAAGCCTTTTAGAAATACAAGTTCTTTAGATGATTGGCTTAATGCCATGTACTCTGCTTCTGCACTGCTCAGCGCCACTGTCGGTTGCTTTTTCGTTTCCCAGCTAACTGGTCCATTAGCTAGCTTGAACAGGTAGCCAGTGTAAGACCTTCGGTCTGTTGAGTTGCTTCCCCAGTCCGCATCTGCATAACAAATAAGGGACTTTCCTGTTTTTTGGAAATATAAACCATGATTGGTTGTTCCCTTCAAAAACCTTAAAATTCGTTTAGCTGCGTCGAAGTGCTCCTTGTGAGGCTTCTTATTAAACTGCGACAAGTAGCTTATGATGTACATGATATCTGGCCTCGTGTAGATTCCCAAGTACATCAATGATCCTATCAATGATTGATATTCGCTTGATTTAATTCGATCACATCGATCACAGGATTCTGCTTTGCATTGCTGTAGCTGAAGATTTGTTTCAACGGGTGTTGAAACCTCCTTGCAGTTGGTCATATTATACTTTTCCAAAAGGGCTTTAATATAATTCACTTGTGTTACAGACACATTATTTTTATCGCGATTAATTTCAGGTCCAAGTATATATTTTAGTTCACCTTTATCATCAAGTTCAAATTCGCGTTTTAATTGATCTTTTACATTATTAATTTTATTTAAGTCTTTTGACAAAATAATTATGGCGTCCACATATACTGCTATTATTATTTGCTTATCCTTTATGTAAACACACGGATCAGATTTTAATCGTTCAGATTTCATTTTTTGTGTTAGAACATTATTAAAGGCTGTATTCCATTCTCTACCGGATTGTTTTAAACCGTATATGCTTTTATTTAATTTGCACACTTTATTTATATTATTCGCGAAGCCTTTCGGTTGTTCCATAAATATTTCGGCGTTTAGTTTGCTGTTTATATATGCATGTTTAATATCGATCTGATGCATGATAAAGTTTTCTTCAATTGCAATGGCTATCAGCACTCGTAGAGTCGAACTTTTAAACACAGGACTAAAAGTTTCATCGTAGTCCATCAGATATTTTTGATTAAATCCTTGCGCCACTAATCTCGCTTTGAATTTTTCGATTTCACCATTTTTATTATACTTTGTTCTGTAGACCCATTTCGATCCTATTATATTTCTATCCTTCGGACGATCCATTAATGTCCACGTATTGTTTTCAATTAGAGAGTTAAATTCCTGTTCCATTGCTTTTATCCATTCCTTTTGATTTGGACTGTTTATTGCTTCACAAAAGTTTTCGGGATCTTGACATACACTAATGTTGTTTAACTGCAATCTTACTGGTTGTTTTAATTTCTCTCTATCGCGCAACACAATTTCGGACTTCGGTGTTGAGAAATCTTCGTTCCCTTCGTCCTCATCGAGATCATTATAATCATCATCCTCCTTGAAAAGCTGTTGTAATGCAGTGTCTGCTTGCGCCTTGAGATCCGATCCTTTTTCCACTTGATTTGAGTCTTGCGGATGAGCTAACGGGGAAGTCTTGAGATCCGATACTTTTTCCACTTGATTTGAGTTTTGAGGATGCTCTTCATCTTCTGCTGGGAATTGGCTAATGAATACACTGCTTGGCTTAAGATCTTCGAAGAATTTAACATCTCGCATGATAATTATTTTATTAGTTTGCTTATTCATCACCCTATAGCCCTTCTGTTCCTCCGAGTATCCGACTAAAATGTACTCATGTGCTTTCGGAAGGAACTTATTATTCCGCTGACCGCTTCTTATTGCGATAACTTTGCTACCGAAAATCCTCAAATGATTGACGGTTGGTGTTTTGTCATAATACATTTTGTATGGTAGTAACCCATTTATCTCTTTACTCGGACACCGATTTCTAATATAAACAGCCGTACTGACTGCCTCGCCCCATAATTTTTCGTTCAAATTGTGTTCAGCTATCATACATCTCGCCATCTCAACCAGGGTGCGATTCATTCGCTCGGCGGTTCCATTCTGTTGCGGTGTATATGGAATGGATGTCTGATGCTTGATTTCGTTTACTTTCAAGAAATCTTGGAATAAGTTATTTTTATACTCACTGCCAGTCCTTAATGCTTTGATTTTAAAGCCAGTTTCATTTTCGGCAACTGCTTTGAATTCTTTGAATCGAGCTAACGCTTCATCTTTTGATTTGATCAAGAAAATTTTGGTGAATCTACTTTTATCGTCAATGAATGATATAAAATATTTTGCTCCGCCATACGATGAGCAACTAGCTTGGCAAATATCGCTATGAACGAGCTCCAGTAGATCCTTTGCCCTGTTTTCACTTCGCTTAGGAAAAGGCTTTGCAGCAAGTTTTGCTCTAGCACAAGTTATGCAATCAAAATCGTCAGTTTCCACGTTTGTTATGCCACGCACTAGTTCATTTTTTATTATAATATTTAAATCACTTTTATTTAGATGTCCTAGTCTTTTATGCCATTTAACAATTTCAAGGTTTTTAGCACTGATTGCATTCAGTTGATCACTTTTACAGTCTATTATGTATAAACCATTTCTATTAGTTGCACTTAATATAGTTATTCCATGATTATTCTGAACATAAGCTTTGTTTTTTACGAATTTCACTATACATCCACGCTGTACTGTTTTAGATACTGATACGAAATTCATTTTTAATGATGGGATGTACAATGTTTCAGTTAAATCCACTCCTCCATATATTGTATTGATTGACGCTACACCGCTGATACTAGTTGTCACTTTTCGTTGGTCCGCTAGTTCTATTTCGGCAACAATTTTATGTGTTTCAGTAAGCAAATGCTTTTTGTTAACCATATGGGAACTCGCTCCACTGTCTGAGCACCACAAGTCAGTTGATTTACTGCAATTGTAGACTGATGCGAAAAGAACCTGTTTAGTATGAGTGTTTTTGTATCTACACTCATTTGCGTAGTGCCCTTTACGCTTGCAAATGTAGCATATACCTTTCCTTCTTTTAATAGAAGCTGATATATTAGTATTACTAGGAGGATTGAACGATTTTTTATTTTGCTTAGTGTCTAGCACCGTTTCACTTCCACTCTCATTTACGTCATCGTTGTTCTTTCTTTTTTCTTCTTCAATCAACTTCAATTTTAGGTCGGAAAGTGATGGCAATGAGTCTCTAGTTTCTATAGAGATTACAAAATTTTCATATTGTGGTGGTAGTGAACATAGTAACATAATGGATAATGTCTCATCATCCATTTTGATTTGGAGTTCACTCATTTTGTCAGCTATTTGCCCAAAGTTACTTAGATGGGTTTGCATACTATCGCCATCCTTTAAACGCAATTGTATTAGTGACTTATACAAAGATACCTTTGCGCGGGAGAATCCCTCTTGTAAACCTTGTCGAGGGTCGACCATGCTTCCTTTGAAGTCGAACTATATTTTATATGCATAAGTTGGTTAACTGTAACACTTAATCGGATATTTGCAAGAGCCTTTCGATCCTTCCTTTTCCAAGCTTCTATTAATTTTTCGTCTTCGTCTGGACACTTAGTTTCACCGGACACATAGTCCCATAGATCGTAAAACTCTAGACTACTCTCCATTTGCAATTTCCAACTTTCGTCGTTGGACTCGGTCAACTTCTCGAAATTCGCCATTAGAGTCGCCATTTTAATCGATCACTTTTTGATCACCACCGATTTTAATTATTTATTTTTGGGTTATATTTAGAGCACTTTATTTTAATAATTATAGTTATAGAGTGACCTGGGCCCATAACCTATTATAATTTATATTGAATTTTAATTTAAAACTCATAGTTTCAATTGTATTTCACAAGGTTTATTACTTATCAGGTCAAGCTCACGGTTACGACTAAAAACTTAATTCAATTTTACAATGCATTAATAGTATGAAAGAGAAAGTCTAGTAATGATAGTACAGTAAGTAAATGCAAAGAGAGGATATGATACATACATAGTATTTGATTGTATTCCAATAAATTTTAACAAATACCTCAGAATTAAAAAATTCTTTCAACTTAGTTAATAATAGTATGATCCTCGAACATGACGTGTTTCTTAATTTTATTAGTTGCTGGTTACGGCATTTTGTAAGTTGAGTACAAAACCCTTCTGACATGAGCATAGGTCTGTCTACCCAACTTGTTTTTTGTTGGAACAAGAATGTCTCAAGCTTGTAGTGAATTGGTAGTTAAAGTTGTCCGTAAAGGACTGCAGCGATGGTCTGCTGCCTCGGCGAGAGAAGATGATGATGTCAGCCGAGATTGGCCTTGTCTTGGGACGCGTGAATGCGCTGGCAGGCTAGCGTTGCGGTTTCGTGGGGCGGGTTGTACACCCACTACAAAAGAATTTCGCATTCACGAATTTTTGGGTCTCAAAAAAAAAGAACAAATCGACTGAACTCGAAAAAAATGTAGGTAACTACAAAGAGGAAAGAATTGCTTGTTCAAAGAACAAGTCGAAACAAGCCAAAACAGACGGACTTAGGGGAACCTCATCGTTACCCGACGATTTTCATGGCCCACAAATAAAAGTGGGGCATCCGGATGGTGGTGGTGCCCCCTCGCACCCGCCCAACCGGATCAAGATACAAAAACGTTGCAGCAGCCACATATTTCTCTTCTGAGTGAAAAACTCATACAAACATACCCCGCATGAGCCTTCCCATCAGAAAAGAAATATACCGGTGACCAATTTATGTCATAGAATTATGCAATTGGATTACATAACCCTATGCTATAAAAAGGCACCTTGATTAAAGGCCACTCAACCCGCAAGAGTACCTGACGAGTACGAGCAGACGAAAGAGCGCGCCCGATGGCTCGCTCATTTTTTGGGTGTTTACAGCCTTCCACCGTACCGGGTTCTGTACCCGGTCAGAAAGAGCCCAAATGATAAGACGGTTGTTATTCATTTAGCAATTCATGGTTTTTATTATATTACCAATCCAAATTTTTTCATAATTATACAAAAAAAATGCTCGCTTTCAAGAACGGACTAAAACATGTATGAATACATAGTTGAGTTTTCTAAGCTAGACCAATCGGTATGCTCATTTAAATATCTGGTGTTGAAAACTTACTAAGTGCAGATATTTGAGGGTGCAGAGAAATAAATTATAATGTAAGAAATACATGTAAGTTCAAGAACAAGAATTATTAAATGCAGGCGTTTTTGCTAGATGCACAACGTAATAAATATACAAATGGAAACACGGAAATTAATCGCTCTGAAGTTTTCAGGCAGATTCATACAAATTAATCGTGCGATAACAAGGTTCTATACGCAATTGATTTTATTATGGTGCTATAAGTTTCATCCTAACTCTATCCTAAATTTTATATACAGTAAATCTGGCATATCAAATATAGGGAGGAAAAATTGTTGCAACACTTTTTTCCCTACTGTCCTGCAAATATTAATGTACTGAGGATGACCGTATGTTGCGGTCGAAATGCGCATATACAGAAAATAAAAATAAATATAGTCGAAAAAAGGAAGCTTTTGGAATTTTTATTCTTGTTTAAAAATTAATTGTGGTTGTACAACGCGGCTATAAATATCTGGCTAAGCCCTGACTACTATAAAAACTTCTCTTTTGAAAATACAATATCATTTATCAACACCTAACTAAGACACCGGATGAAAGCGTAGGAAATGCCTGCCTATTTTGACTTGAGATATGACCTGTGTATGAAGGTAAGCGAAAACAATGCGCTCGATAAAAATAGAAAAGCCTAGCGAGCAAATAACAATAAATTCCATTTAAAAGCTTATTCTAGATTAGAGTTCACTCTGGTAAAAAATTCACATTTACAAAGGAATAATTATGATGATAATGATTTAAATGTGTAATTCCCGGATCTCATCAATTGTTCTTAAAATCACCGAGTTTTTCGTAGCCAATGCTAAACTATCTGGATACGCATCTGCATGTAGCGAACACATGTGATTCACGTCTTTAAGGTTTACATTGAAAAAAACAAGTTTATGGTTCGAAGAATATATTACCGTGGGACGGTCAGAACAAGCAAAAACATTAGTTGTAGAAAACGATTTAAATGTTTTTAGTATAGTTGGTTGCGTTCCAAGGATTACTTTCTTCTTATCTGAAAGTGACTTATCCGATTTATTCAAATTAAAATAAAAACTTGGAGCCATCCCCAAGGGCACATAACAAGTAATTGATTCCTTCAAAACTTGTCATCAATATTGAACGAGGAATGATTCCCCTTCCTAATTTCTCCGTATATATAGTTCCGAAGTCTGGTAAAGTAATTACAACTGCGGAAATGTCTGTCCATAAGCCAACGACAACTAACTCCGACTTTGATTTGGTCTCATCTAGCGGTGTAATGTCTAGGCAAGCCATTTCATATTCTAAAGATTTGTGGTTTTTTTTCCACTAATTACCCATCTTGAATCTCGATGTAAAATAAATCAAACGCAGATGCACATACCAATTGTGTAGGATTGCAACCAACAACGCCTATTCTTTTATCGCCAGGTGGTTTCTATTCACTCACTAATTGCTACAGAATCTTCGCAAACTCCACTCTATTCATTTCAATCGAGATCAATTTACTCCGACCCTACACGCACTTGTATCTTATCTCGCAAATATCCACCGTGTATTTGCTAGTTTTAATTATTTGAAGAGAACCGTCACTCCAAATGTTATTGTAGTTTCAGAATTTATTACATCATTTTGCGAACTAAATTTCTTTTGAAACGCATAAATACTACTTCAATATCTTATAACTAACCTCAACTGTTGCGTGGCGCGGTGGGCAGTCAAATCCGAAAAACGGTGTCGTCTATCGGATAACAGGACAAATACCTTTGAACGTTGGTTATTCCATGATTGACCCTTTAACTGTCTCGACAAGAATCGCGAAATTCGATGCTCCAAGGTGACATGTGGTTCATCCAAACTGTGCACTCGATGGCCAATGTTACAACTATCAGCAACCCAATTGTGTTTGTTGCTCCATCATAGGTTGCTATGAATTGCAATTTTGATAGGAGATGGGAGGGTTTCCGGGCAGTTTGATATTGTGACTGCTCGAAAACAAAATTAACCGCAGTAAAAGAAAAATGAAAAAGATTTCAAATAGTAATAAAATATAATTAAAGGGTAACGTTTAAATTTGATACAAAGGAAAATTGAGATAAAATTACGTTTAATAATAACAAGAAAAAAAATAAAGGGAAATCTTTAAATTTGATATAAAGGAAAATTGATACAAACTTACGTTTTATAATAATAAGACAAAAAATAATTTATAAATTATAATTATGAATGGAAGAAATGAAATCTTTCTTTTTTTTTTCTTTTGGTCGAACTCTGTAATTAATTTCGGTTAAGGGTTGGAAAGGTTTTCGAGCAGTCTGCTTGTGTAACTGCTCGATTACTACAAGCTGTCGAAACATTTTGATTTCACAAAAATATCCGATCATTCAGATCTATCTTCTTATTTAGGAGTAATAAAGTAAGTTCTCTAGACTTATAGCCATAAAAATATTCCAGCTCAAATATGTAACGCCAAATCCCCTTAACGCACAACTTTATTAATCAATTGTGAAAATAAAAGTAAGACTATGTAACGTACATTTCTAAACACTAATCAATATATTCTAATTCTAATAATTGTAGTGGAACTTATGCCAGTAAATTCGAAAAGAGATCCTTTATTATTTTATGCATTTATTATTCTGTTGTTTATTTCTATGAGCCACTGCACATACATATAACTAGGTATGAGTCGCAAACTATGCATGGTTGTTTCATTCTTTTATAAGTACCTTTGGCAAGTAGAATTCTCCACCGAGTATTGTGGAAGCCGTGCATCGTTGCGGACATTCAAAGTTGAAGTCGTCAATCAGTGAGTGAACATAGTGAGGGATTGGAGTCAGAAGTTATGCGGCAGTGATAATAATAAAAAAAAAGTGAAAAGTGCGAGCAGGAGGGAAGAACTTAACGAGCAGACGAAAGAGCAAGCTGGCAAAAAGCAAAGAGTCTTCTACGTGAGTGATTTTTGCTTTCCTTGATTGCGAGAGTATATTATTTTGATTATTTTTGATCCGTATAACAATTATTTAAATACTTGGATTGATTTCATAGTATTTGAGTTTCGTTTGGGTGGGTTGTACATATGACAGATGTATCCACAATGGACAAAGATCAGCAGACCGCTCTGCTGATTGCCCAATTGAAAGCTTCGCAAACTGTGCAGGCACAGCTTAACGAAGTAATACAGCATTTGAGGTAGGCTCAACAGCAACTTATTGACGTAAACTTGGAGTTGGCAGAACGACGTCGAGTCAATAAAGAGCTCAGCGAGCAATTGAGGGATTTGGCGCTGGCCAAATCAAAAAAGAAGAACAAAAACAAAAATAGGAAAGTGGAGCCTTCATCTTTCTCATCAGAGATCTCTCCGTCCTCTTCTCCTTCCTCAGAAGAAGAAGCTATGAAGAGGAAGCCATACAAGAAGAAGATGAAGAAAATGAGTCCAGGCAGGAAGACTCCGTAGAGGAGGATGAAGAATTTCCTACTCTGCCACCGCCGGGTCCTTAATGGCGCTGCCAGAGCTGGCTGTCTCACCGAAAAAGAAAACCACTCCCACAGCACCCACCCCATTCAAATCCCCAGACGATGACAAGAAATGGACAACGGTACCCGTCATCCTTCGGGAGCCTGAAAAGTGGACCCAAGTCCTAAAGGACATGAAATACCTTGAAATTAAACGTGAATCCGCCAAAAGGGTCTACTTGAGGATCCAGATAATTCCACAGACAACACAAGACCACAGAAAACTGACAAAATACAGGACAGAAATGACAATACAATACGACACGTATACTCTTCCTGAAGAAAAGAATCTGAAAGTCATCATCAGGCGTCTTATGGACTATCAACTGACGACATCAAGGAAGATCTGGAGAGCCAAAGATTTCGCTCCATCGAATCCACTTCATAAAGTTAAGAGATGGGTCATCCAGGTTGTTGAAGGTCCTCCTTCCCAAATCTGAGACTGGCATATACAATATAAGGTCAATATATCACCTCATATGCACTGTCGAAGTACAACGCCCCTGTACAGGACAAGTTATGTGCCACAACTATCAGCAGTTTGGACACTCCTCCCAAAACTGTCACACACAGGCCCGTTGTTTTAAATGCGATGGGCTCCACCATTTTTCCAAGCGCGTTAAAAAGGCAAAGGAACAGCCAAACTGTGTGAACTGTGGTGGAGAACATCCAGCCAACTATTGTGGATGTCTTTGAAACCCATTGAATGTCATAAAATCGTTCGCGTAAGTTGCAGCTGCAAAAAGCAATGAAACGACCACAACATCTACACAACAACAAAATAAAAACACACAAAAATAAGCAAGCACTCCACAAAACACAAATAATAACATGGACAAAATCTTTGCCACTATGCAAACACAGTTCCAAACTATGATGCAAGAAATAATGGCAAAAATGATTCAGAGAATGTTTGCATCACAAAACAGTATCAATAGCACACTGACAAAGAAATAATATTGACATTTATCGATCATTAAACCATTCTCACATTAAATGTAAATTCCCTGGTTCATAAGACTGGTCAGTTGACTCAACTTATATTTGATTATAAATTTGACATCATTCCCATCCAGGAAACCTTTCTGAAGCCTGGAAATCGCTTACACTTCCCTAACTATTCTCTGTACAAAAATGACAGAACAACAGGCAGAGGAGGCGGAACGGCCATTCTTGTGAGAAGGAATGTGAACTGTAATCTCGCATTGACACCTACCTTAAAAACGCTAGAAGCTACTGCAATTCAAGTGCGGACGGATTCTTTTAAATTCATGGTATTCTCGGTATATAGTCGCCTTCAGGCAGCTATGCTCATTGAAGATATTAAGAAACGTGTGGACTTTCAGGGTTCCATACTCCTTGCCGGAGACTTCAATGCCTATCACTGAAGTTGGGGAGCTGTGAGAAGCAATCGTGCTGGGACTGAGTTAAATCAATTCATCGCAGATAATCTATTAAACCTGCATAACCCCGACGAAATAGTTATCCTCTCGATATTGATATATCACGTACCTTTGAACACGATGTACGCATCAAAGCCCTCGACCAACTTCATCCGATCATAAACCGGTGCTCTTCTTAATAGTAGGAATATACATAGACGCACCCCTACAAGTAAAGAAGAAAAGTGATTGGCAAGCTTTCCAAGTCACACTGGCTAAAGAAACCATTATTCAAACACCTGAAACAGCCAGCGACACTGAAAAAATGATAGAAGAAATCGCAGACAAAAAAATACAGGCAAAAGAGGACGACACAGTCACAACTCTGACAAGTGTGACAAACCCCTATGAACTCCCTAATGACATCAAAAACTTAATAAGGAGGAGGAATCGAGTTTGGAGAAGGGCTAGGATCAAAGGTGATCCTAGATTACGCCTGGAAGCAAATCAAATTACGAACGAAATTCGTGATCGGATATCGAATTTCCACAATAAACAATGGAAGAGCACCTTGCAAAATCTGGAGCCTGAGAGCGATGCTTTCTGGTGGGGTTTTCAAATACTTTCGTTTTGAAAACAAGCTTGTAATACCACCAATTCACGGCCCTTACGGTATCGAATTCGACAGTTTTGGTAAGGTGGAGGCCTTCACAGATACTCTAGAACAATAGTTTTGTGAAAATTCATCTGATGAGGACCTTGACGAACATGAAGATTACGTCAATCGGTTGAATAACAGGCTCATGAGGTCAGACATTACAGACTCTAACCTAATACAAAGCACCTGTCTTCAAGAGGTTAAAGACATCATACAAGTACTGAACAGACGGAAAGCACCGGAATTTGATTTAATACCAAACACCATAGTAGAATGGCACCCGGATAAAATTCTCGATGCAATAACAGCGATTATAAACGCAATTTTCTGCTTGTGAAAATGCCCCAAAATATGGAAACCGGCAATAGTTATTGTTCTTCCAAAACCTGGTAAAAATCTCATGTTTCCACAAAACTGGCGACTTATTAGCCTATAAGGTTTTCCAAGAAGAGGTGTTATTCTGAATAGATCTTGTGTTTTAACACCTTTCGACTTCTTCCTTTGGGGCCACGTGGAAGAGAAGGTCTACGCCAACAGCCCAGCGTCGATTCAAGACCCCAAAGATGGAATTCGTGAGGCTATCGAGGACATATGGCAGCCACTTTGCGATTTGGTTATGGAAAATTTCATGAAAACGATATGGTCCTGTAAGCGTGGTCGTGGCCTGATGTTATTTTGCACTATTAACGCCATACCTTTTTCTTTATAACAAAATAAACATCCGATAATTTATATTAAAAAATTTTATTTTTCTTTTAATATCAAAATAACACCTCTTATTGGAAAATCCAAACAATAGTTTTGACTAAATAGTTGGATAATGTTTGGAAACTTCACTTCGACAAAAAGTAAAGACGCATTCCCGCCAACTCAGCTTCATTAGTGATTCAACAGATGGAGGAAGACATTTCCTGTCCTTAGTCCACGAAAAGTAGATGATGGCACATTCATTACAAAGTATTTGGAAGGGCGAATGGATAGTGTGTTCTCTCCAGGGCCAGAAACTTACGACGGAAATTAACCCAATGAGTTTTCGGATTGTGACATGTCCTGCTATCCAACTAGAACGCTCACCTATACGAGCTCAGACTAGGGTCTTCCAGGAGTTTACTGATCAACATTGCATTTAAGCGTTGGGTCTGATATTGATTTCATTGATACAAACTCTGACCAGGAATTAGTAGTTGGCGGAATCTCAGTAAATCATCATAAGAATAAATCCTATACCTCTAATCATTGCTCTGATCAAAATCTCAATAAATTATCAACACGACAAAGAAAGAAAGATTTTGCAACAGTCACAAAATGAAATGCATTACGAGTATTTGAAACAGAAACACGCAATAGCTATTAAAATGGAGCAAAAAAACACGTTAATGGCCAACGAAAGAAATAAAAAAATTAGCTTACATGAGGATCGTGTAACAAACATTAGAAGCTCATCTTGCTAAATTATAAAGTACATTTGGTATTTATGATCGTCTCAGGCAAAAAGATCAGGAAAATAGATAATAATAAAAGGATAAAATTGCGCAGCTGGCGACTGTTGAGGGAATCGAAGATTCAAAAGTTCAAACGCCAAAACGAGGTATATCAGAGATTAGAGAAGAGATTCATTAATTACGAAAATCGCTTTTGATTAAGAATGCACGCAGTCCAAATCCAATCGATATAAATAAACTTTTCAATAACGGTTGTTATGGATAAAGTAGAAGGGCACCAACATTACCTCATCCCGAACACCATCATAGCATTAGTAAGTCTAAGTCGCACTCGACTAGGGTTTTGTTTGACACTCCTAGTTGTACTCACAATAGCAGGTTAAGTACGAATACTTGTAATTCTGCGTGGTAATGAACGAGAGGGTTCAACGCCGTTTAAAGACGAGAAGAGCAAAGAAGTTCTAAATTAATGAACCTTAACAGGCAGTTAGAATTGAAGCTACAGCAACAAACAGAGCCCATTTCCTTTGATGATTCAGGCCTAATGTCACGATACAATAAAATCAACGCAGGATATGCAGTTTTAGTCCACACGCAAGATTTCCTCCTGAAGGTAAAAAAGAAGGAAAAATTCTGCTTTTCAGAGCGAAACTAAAGGAGTAAGCAACAACTGGAAGGAAGACTCTCAGTTTAGACAGAATCAATGTGAACAAGGATATCGCCCGAACGGAATCAGCAATTGATTGATTCGCTAAGCAAGGAGAAAATGTTGCGAAGAATTGAATCGTGAGCAAAAATGACACAAGGAAGCCATGAAAAATATCTCAAATCTTCGCAAAGAATGTCAAGAATCTAAAGGCTCTAACAGTTTACTTCATCACAGGATGGTAAGATTACCAAGTTGAGTTGTGCACAAATATAATTAAACACAATCACGATAAACACTATCACGCCGGACTTGAGAGAACCTTACGCTGGGATGTAAGACCATTCAACGCAGCTAATTTGTTCAATTGATCAATATTCAATGTGATACGAAATTTGAGTACCAGAAGAAGTGGATATTTATAAGTTTCGATGGTAAATAATGATGTAGCCGTATGTAATAAGAGGAGAGATTACTATTTCATTGGCTCCCACGAATTTGGGAGCCCACCATCGCTCTTGGAAAAATCCAATGACAGCACTTAAAAGGATATCACTACTATCACGATAGTATCCGGACTAGGTTGCCTAAAGATTGGGAATCTGCATCAAGATCTCGTTTGAAGATAGCCAGAAAATACGAAATTAAGTACTTCGTAACGATAAAAAGATAAATGAAACTAGATATCAAAGAGAAAATACGCTAGTTGACATCAATATAAAAGCATTCACCATCAAACTTACATACTTGATTTGTTGTATCCAAGCAGCTCAATTTCCCATGCAGTAGAGGTAGCAAAATTTGGCTAGCGCAGTCTCCCAGGCTATTTCGCGTACAGTTTTTCGCATTTTCCTTAGAAATTTTCTATGTAGCTGACGTTTGAATGAATGTCGGGTTGCTGAATATTTAGCATTGACGAGAACCTCTCGAAAAATGAACAGATTATCGCTAAATTCGGATCATTCACATAAGAGGCTTCGCTGCTTGACGCCATTTTTCCAGTCTTCTTTATGCGTTTCGACTCGCGATGGACAGCTTGAGCAACTCACAACTTTTAATTCACCTAAAACTAACGATTATGATTAGCTCGTGCAAAAAAAAACATTTCACAGCACTTTAAGCATACGTGTACACACCTGCGAAATATATTTCAGCTCGGAGTGCAAGTAATTCACTGTGTAAATTGAGCAAAACCGAGTAAACACCATGACACTCGAAGTGTACTGCTTTGGGGCGAATCTTGTAAAGAATGAAGAATATCACAACATCGGCACAATTTTCCCAAAATAATAGTTCCATCTAAAACTGAATGTAAACAAGCATCACTGACATTGCAAACTGTCAGTGAATCAGGTTCAGCCAATTCAGCCGAACTTGGAGTGATCACCACCAGAGCGGTGTGAAAATCACGCTGCGGCAGAGTGAAGCTACTTCGCAAGCATAGGAAGAAACACTCCGAATTCGGTCGAAGAGCGGGACATTGGCCGTTAGGAGGAGATAATAAAAGCGCGCGACAAATGACGCGCCTCCTCTTTCTTTCTTCTTCAGTGTGGTGGAGCAGAGGCACTGGCGGAGCAACGAGCGTTGGGGCGATAAGAAGTGGACAAGCGGTAATATTGGAAGACGATTCAACGAGTGGCGAGACAAGACAATAGAACACCATCGGATGTGAGCAAGCGACGTGTTGGAAGACGTTTCATCGAGTGGCACCACAAGACGAAAGAACACCATCGGATGCAGCAGAGAAGGGGCCCCTTTAGGTACGAGTAGTAATAAGTATTTCAGAACTAAAGTAGATAGAGAGTTTGCGCAAGGTCATTGTTGTTTGAGTTTGTATAATTAAATTGAAATCGAATTATTAAATTTATGCTTCCACTTAAAGAGAAGAAAAGGGTAAATTTGATTTAAAGTATGGAAATGGAATTATTGTTTCAGGTTGTGACGGGTGCGGCTTGAGTGGCAAGTCGTGGTGGGTGAAAAATAGTGAAATCAGAAGTGAGTTAAAGTGTTCGGGGGTGGTGTGTTAATATCGAAAGCTGGTCGGAATGTTAGTATTAGTGTTCGACGGGAGTGTAGGAGGGCCTGATAGGGAAGTAAATAGCGTTGAACTGCGAAGTTAGTGTGGCAACTAGTTTGTGCTCGGTAGCTATGGATCTGGTTGAGAAAGTGAACAGTGACGTTGGTTGGTCCGACAAGCCACATTGTCGCTTGGCGGCTTATTGAAGTCTTGGCGGACAAGCGAGTGGCGCCCCACGCCCGTCTCAGGACGAGCTAAACCGGGTCCGCAAGCCCCGCCCGAGCAGTTAGTTTCTTTTGGGGGCAAAAGCGACCTCCGTGGAATATCTGGAGGGTGTAACACCGTACCGATCACTCTCAATGCTTGGAGAACTACAGTAAAATGCAAGCAGTATTAGAGACTGTGAAAAACGAAAATCGGGAACTGACAAACTCCAGTGAAATTCAGAAACAACACAGAAAAAAGCTCCAAGATAAAGTCAAAGTGCTCAATTGTAACATTGATGAACAAGAATTAGAATCAAAGGTGCAAGCGGATCGCACTGTTCAAGCTGTGAAAGCTGAACGAAACAAGTGAAAAGATGCTCTTGAGGTATGTGAAAGTGATGACAGGACCAAGCTAAATAATTTTGAACATCAACTTCAGAAACAAACATCAAGATCAAGAAGTATTGGATGAAAAAGAGAATGAAATTCGTGCCCTTCAAACATCGTTTGAAATATTTGTTCCTCAACAAAAATCAAAAGAAGCTACTGAAGAGCCAATTAGAAATGCATGAAAAGCACCAGCCTCTCGTCTTAATGCTATGTTAATCTCGAATACGCCAACAATACCTTCGACATGACAAATCTCGGGGAAGGGTGTCATATATTGCATTATGTGAATGAATTAGCTCGAAAGAATATTGAAATTGCTAATTTTCGCAAAAGCAAACATTCTGCAGAAACAACTTTGCAACAAGCATAACAAGATAAAGTATTAGCGCAAGAGGCGCTCATCGATAAAATAATGAATTCGGAGTAAGAAGTTAATGGGCTTGAACGGTGCAAAACACGAGAAGGCGTTAATTTAGAATATTTGAAAAATGTCATTTTGAGCTATCTATCATCGACCGATAAAGACAGAAAGAAGCATATGGTGAATGGTATTGCCACTGTTTTACAGTTTATGCCCACTGTAATGAAAACACTCCACGGAGTGATCAAACAACCAACTCTCATTTGGACGTCGTACTTTCCAGTGATACGACAATGGCCATAAGATGGCAGATCATGGAGACTCTCTACAATGATAACGTAGAAGTGCCCACTGGAAAGGTTTGAGCTCGTTATTTCAAAAAAATATTATTTGCCGCCGGCAACTTTTCCAAGACAAGTGCATTAACTATTGTCCAATTGACCTCGAAAATTAAACCGGTATTCCGTTTAGGAGGATTTATTTAAGGAATTGATTCAGTTTGGATTTGAGTAGTTTGTTTCTGGGACTACTTCGGTGAATAATTTGAAATGCGTGGATTTGATGGATATTGTCTCTTTTTGATTCTCTCTGTTGGACTGGACGTACGGTCAGAAAGAAATGGAAACGAATTAAGGTAAAGGAGGATCGGCTTTATGGAAGGCTTTGACGTGTTTTAAATTGGGCTTTGGAATTGATGGCTGATAATTTGTATTTTAGACTGAGTCTGCTCGCGGACGACCTGAGACCATAATCCCTCTCCGAACTAACTAGCCTGCAAGCATACATTTCGGAGTAGACTAACGGTGACTGGACTTGTTCACTTGTTGGGTACAGACCACTGACATATTCTAAGACTTCACGTCTAGAACATATGAAAAGTCAGTTTAGATTTCCTTCGGGAAACCTCGAAACGAGATGGATGAAGATAAAACCTTACACAACACCCATTTCTAGATAGCTGAAATAGCATGTGGGTGGTTTACTATATAAAGCCATTCCATACAGTGGTGATGAGTCTCCCTAGCATATGTAGATGACATTGCCTATGAATGAAGCATCAACGAAACCTCTTGTACAAAGGCCAACCCCTTGCAAAGAGAAGAATGTAGTTCTCAGCTGCTAATTTCAATTAGTTCATAGTACTGGCAGCTTCTCATAATAAAAGTTCGTACCCACTTTCCTGCTGTATTAAAATGTGCGCTTGTATACCTAAGTGACCACTGAAAAAACTTATCTACATAGAGACTGCATTATTTGCTATCAAAATAAGCGATTTCGCTTGTTTTATGAACTTTGGAAGATTGCTATTTGTAATGAGCATCGGTTTATATTATTCCATCGGATGATTTTATTAAATCATGTACAGATTTAAGTTTAATTGTTAAGCAGAAAAGAAAGATATTCGATTCATAAAAATACCAGCCAAAAATGTTACATACAGATATTTAATTTTCAACTTTTTTTATTTATCATCCCATATTTATCATTCACAGAGTAGAAAAACTTCACACAATAGCCTAATTTCACAAAAATCTAATAAAATCGTGACCTCAAGTATGCTTACAGGTTTTATTTTATCGCATATATATGTATGTCGCACGGAATATTTATTTAAGTAAGGAAGTGACTTGTAGTCGGTGTGGTCTAGTGGTTAGAGCATGAACGCATAAGCCGAAGGTCCCAGGTTCAAATCTCGTTGGGAGCAACGTGATTTAGTTCAGGGGATTTTTCGGACCGACTATGAGTGTTCGCTCAGTGGTGATATGTACTGATTTAATCAGATCATATCATAGCTAAGCAGTCACACGGCAGCATGGTACTGACCAAACCAACTTCCGAAAAATATCAATACGGTCATGAAAATGAACTGACCATCTCCAAGCGAACGCCCAAGAGGGGCTGTAGTGCTACAAAAAGAGAGAGAAGCAAGTGACATGCAAATCTATAGAAAAGAAATAACACACCAGTCTCTGAGAAGAAGAGAAATGTAGACCTCTTTTACCCCTGACCACTGGGGTGCTTCGGCAGCGGGGGCCCCGTGACGTGACCGCCCAGCGAGTAAGGCGATTTGCCGAAGCGCGTTCCATGAACACTCCTCAAACTAAAACACACAAAACACTCACTACTCAGGATGGACCCTATCACCTCCAACCCACGCTTCGCCGTTCAAACTCCACCAGTCAAATTCATCAAACGTAGCTTGCGCGCGATATACTTCCTAAAAAACAAAATTATATGTTTCAAATAAATTGAATAAACACACTATAAGTTTTCTCTTTGTGAAAGGGATTTAATTTGAATTCATGTAATCACAAAAAGAAACAATTATGCAAGCCAGCACAATTTTCAATTTTATTATTTTTGTAACGTATTGCCCATAGTTCAATATTCTTAATTGATGTAAATGCCATCTTGCAATTCCTTAGAGTCAACATTCTTAACTTAAATACTACGTTGCGTAATTATGCACATTTTGGGTTAACAAACTTGATTGCAATTGAAATAATTTAATGATAATTGTAGAAAAAATTATTATAAATACCTTTGATTTATGAATAAAGAATCACTTGCAAAGTATTGTTCACAGCGTACAAAACGTGTTTATTTTCCCAGTTTCCCAGTTTACCCTAATTCGATTAAATTCTACAACAATTGAATATATCGAATAATCCCAAATTCCTCAATAACAGCTGATGTGGCTGGTTTTTTGAGGAATCATCCTGTTCTTATTTTAGTCTGCAGAACTCAGTTCCGCGCCGAAACATTAGTCCGTCGAGCCGAACTCCTTCCGGCGACTACTTACCAATATAATTGGCCACCGAGCAACATGCCAAGATTACCAGCAATAGCCATTCCAACGTTTAATGGTGATTTTAAGGAATGGAGGAGGTTTTATGACTTGTTCAAGACAGTCATACATGATAATTACAGCCTAGCACCAATACAAAAAAATGCAATATCTCCTGAGTTACCTAGAAGGAGAAGTCAAAGATTTCGTTTCGCATCTGCAACTAGATACATCAAACTACGATACAGTGATCATGAAATTACAGCAGCGATTTTCGAACAACAAAAGGATGGCTATGGCATATCTTGATAGCATATTCGACATGAAGAGAGTAGAGCATAGGACTCCAGCGGGAATAATCAACATGTTCAACGTTTTGCCGAATTGTCTCGCGGCACTGAAAAGTACGTCGTTTAACACGGATCAGTGGGATCCGATCATAGTTCACACTGCGATGCGAAAGCTTGACTCTGAAAGCATCCGCATGTTCGAAGACACTTTAAGTAACCACAATGAAGTGCCATCAGTTCAACAGCTCTACGATTTCCTTTTGAAAAGACATGAAGTCTTAACAATAATCAAACCACAGCCCCACGAACAGCACACCAAGAAACGAGCTTTCACTACGATGACAAAACCAACCTGTACATTTTGCAAGGAGTAGCATTTCATTTATCGCTGCGGCAAGTTTAAGGAACTCTCCACTGAAGACCGCCATAAATTCTCATCGTCGAATGAATTATGCAAGAATTGCCTCACTCACTCCAAAAGCATCAATTGCAAAAGCTCACGTAGATGCTTTGAGTGCAATAAACCACACCACACGCTTCTGCATTTGAATCTTGCCAGCCATCAGCTCCTGCAGTGAATACTTAGGAAGTGAATGTGAATGTTCTGCTCTCAACAGCTATAATAAATGTACAAACGAGTACTGGACAACAAATCTTGCTACTTGCTCATTGATCAAGGCTCCCAATCATCCTTCATTACTTCAAAATCAGCGAAGAGGCTAGGACTAAAAAAGCAACGATCTCCGGAATTGGTGAAACAGAAACATCGACTGTACGAAATCAAGTCTACATGTCTATAGCACCACACTTCCAATCGACATTTACCCTCCTAGTCGAAGCATTAATCATGCCAAAACTTACAACGATATTACCAGAAGATCGAGTGATTTTACCTAAGGTTAGTAAGATCCCAGAACTAAGGCTAGCAGATCCTGATTTTGCCTCCCCGAGACGAATTGATGTCATACTTGGAGCAGAGGTGCTAGAAGAAATAATTGAAGAAGGCTTGAGGAAAGCACATCCATTATTAGCACAAAAAACAAAGTGTGGCTGGATTTTATCAGGTTAAACCATGTCCAAGGCTAAAAGAAGTGCAAAATAAATAACAGCTTGCATCTCAATGACTGAATTCCATAAATCTGTGGAAAAGTTCTTTGAAATGGACAATGAAGACCACGAAAGAGAGCCTTCAATCGCTGAAGTTCGATGCAAAGAACATTTTCAAGCAACATTTGATAGAGATAATCACGGAAGGTATACAGTTTAGCTCCCATTCAAAGATGACATTGACTTAAAACCACTTGGAGAATCTCATATTAAAGCCTTATTAAGATACAAACAAGTCGAGAAAAGACTGGAAAGAGATCCAAAATTGAAAAAAGAATACCAAAAGTTTCTTGAGGAATATGTTGAGCTCGGACACATGGAAAAAGTTGTTCCTTATAGCTGAGATACTCGAAACGTTTTTTACTTACCTCACCATCCAGTATTTAAAGAAGATAGCACTACAACCAAAATTCGAGTCGTATTTGATGCATCAGCAAATTTCTCAGAGGGTCCTAGCTTAAATAATCTGCTTTTTACCGGTGCCAAGTTACAGCAAGACATAGCCCAAATCTTATTAAGATGGAGAAAACATAAGTACGTTTATATTGCAGATATTGAGAAGATATTTCGGCAGATCATTGTAGCAAAGCAAGAAAGAGACTACCAACGAATCCTTTGGAGGGATGAAAACTCGAAAGCAGTTAACGGGTATCAGCTGAAGACAGTTACATATGGCACAGCATGTGCCACCTTTTTGGCTGTAAGATGTCTTATTCAGCTAGCAAAGGATGAGGGACACATGTATCTATACGCGACTAAAGCCCTTCTAAACGATTAATTATGTCGATGACATGCTCAGTGGGGCAGATTCCAAAGAAAAGGCAATTAAACTACAAAGGAAAATCACATGTCTACTGAAACAGAGTGGATTTTACCTTAGAAAATGGGCTAGTAATCATCCAGAGCTATTGGCAGCTGTCCCTGAATATGCAAAAGAGAAGGGACTACTTCAAATAACTGAAAATGCATCGCTTAAAACATTAGGGGCTCATTGGAATCCCAGTAAAGACGAATTTCAATTTAAAATTCCAAAATTTGAAAAAGGTCGAAAGCTGACAAAACGACGATTATTGTCAAACATTGCCAGTATTTATGACCCACTACAATGGCTGGCTCCAATCACTATACAAGCAAAATTACTTATGCAAGACGTCTGGAAAACTGGACTGGATTGGAACAGCCAGCCTTCCGAAGAGATTGTGAAGCGCTGGAATAGCTTTGAAACGAATTTAGCAGGCCTGGAAAATATAAAGATACCACGATGGGTTCAATACACTTCTAAAGCCAACATAGAGCTTCATGGCTTCTGCGATGCTTCGGAAGCTGCCTATGCCGCAGTTGTGAACAGCAAGTCAACCGATAACTTTGGAGCTGTCAGAACAACTTTACTTTGCGCAAAAACTAAAGTTGCGCCAATGAAATCAAAAATATCACTTCCAAAACTTGAGCTTAACGCAGCTGCTCTTCTCTCAAACCTACTGCATCAATCAGCTAATACTATGGGCTTGACTAACGTACCAATTTTCGCTTGGCGTGATTCAACGATAACACTGGCATGGCTGAAGAAAGAACCATCTTCATTAGATACCTATATCGCGAACAGAGTTTCCAAGGTACAGACTTTAGATGGTGACTGTGCTTCTAGAGGAATTAGTCCGAAAGAATTACACAACCATAACTTATGGTGGAGCGGTCCCAGTTGGATGTTACAAACGGCTAACATCGAAGCCCCTATTAAAATAGCATCAACATGCACAAAAAAACAAGAATTTGAGCTTCTGGAAAGCTACTCCAGTATACAAAAATTGACAAGAATCTTTAGTCTCTGCCTCAGGCTCGCCAACAATTGTAGAAAGCCAAGTCATTAGAAGAGGATCGGCATCTTATAACCCATTGAGCTCCAAAGCGCACATCTCAAGACTATCTCCATCATTCAACGACAAAAATTCTTTAAAAACATAGCTGATTTAAAGGCAAATAAAGTAGCCAGCGCCAAAATACGATCACTCAGTCCTTTCATAGACGAGATGGGAGTCCTTCGAGTTGGAGGAAGACTCCGAAATGCAAACATTTCGCAGGACGCGAAGTTGTCCATTCTACTACCGCAACGCAACCATCTAACTTACCTGATTGTTAGGGAGGCACACATAAAAACCAATCACGGAGGTCTTCAGCTCGTTCAGAATTATCTTCGGATGAGATACTGGGTAGTAAACGATCAAAAGGTTATCCGATATGAGACCCATCGTTGCATAACTTGCTGTAAATTCGCAAGCAGAGCTAATGAGCAACTAATGGTTAACCTACCCGCCGTACACTGAGGTGTAGACTATGCAGGACCCTTCAGTACAAGAATGTCTAAAGGACGAGGATCAACGCTCCTCAAAGGATACATCGCCCTATTTACCTGTATGGTGAAAAAAGCTTTCCACCTAGAGCTTGTAAGTGATCTGTCGACAGGAGCCTTTCTGGCGGCGTTTAAGCGTTTCATCAGTCGAAGAGGGCTCTATCAGGAAATATTTAGTGACAATGGAACGAACTTTGTCGGAGCGAGCAATCAAATGTATAAAGACGTCCAAGAAGCCATTGAAAGATCCACAAGCGATTTAGCACGAAAAACGGCCAAAGATGGAGTCTCCTGGAGTTTTATACCTATTGCTACGCCCCATTTTGGAGGCTTATGGGAAGCTGGAGTGAAGTCCGTCAAAGGGCATATCAAACAAGTATTTGACGAGACCAAGATAGTTCCAACCTTTGAAGAATACGATACTTTGTCAAATAGAAGCCTGTCTAAAATTCAAGGCCGATTACACCCCTATCCAGTGATCCAAATGACTTGGAAGCTCTGACACCTGGTCATCTTTTGATTGAACGCCCATTGCTAGCTCTACAAGCACCAGATAGATCACAGAAAACTCTACATGAACGTTGGCAGATGCTCACTGCAATGCATCAAACATTCTGGAACAGATGGACAAATGAATATTTACACACTCTTCAACGACGCACGAAATGGACTAAGCACGAAGAAAATATCAAAATTGGGGAATTAGTCCTTATAGAAGAAAGAGACATGCCACCGATCAAATGGCCCCTTGCCCGAATTCATGAAGTGCAACCAGGAACAGATGGTAAAGTACGAACAGCTACGGTCAAATACAGCGGAAACAAATTCAAGAAGGTTGCGATCATCAATCTCTGTCATCTTCCTGTCGAGATCCCCGAGGATAGTGCACCGAAGCAAACACAAAGGTCTGAAGAATCCCAAGCTCAGATTGCATTGCATGATGAGCAACGAGTCGATCCTCCAACTAAACCAGTTCAAGTTAGACTTCAAACTACGCCTGTTCGAACCAAATCTAAAGCTACACCTGTTCAAACCAGACCTCAGTTTATACGTCTTCAAGCCAATCCTCAGAAACGAAAATGTGACGCATTTCACCAAATTAAAATAAACAAGCAGCCTTAAAAAGAAAATGTGAATTGCTCCTTGCACCTGGGCAACAAAGCTTATGAATCTAGCCCTCCTCATGTTTTCCCTATTAACTCTGGGTCTGGCTTATTCTACGAATGCCAACTACAAGGTTATCAGACCTAAAGGAGGGTTCTTCGTTGAAAGACTCGGCAACGTTCATGTTTTACGTGGGAATCTCAGATTAGAAGTAAATTTTCCCAAAACACAACTCTACAAGATGAGAAAAGTGTTATGTCTACCCTGAAGGAGGTCAAGAACATGTGCTATCAGACAAGAGATTTATCGGAGTTAACACACTGTGAGGCGCTCGTAAAGCATATGGAGTCAAGACAGTTTGAAATACTTAGCCATATCCGGGAAATCAAGGCTATTTCGAATCCCAGGCCAAAAAGAGGCTTAGTTGGCTAGCTACTCACTGCTGTTTTCGGTGTTAACGACGAAATCTACACCGATATAGATAACTTGCAGGAAAACCAGCAAAATATCTTCAAAACTGTGAATCACCAAGGCATGCTCTTAAACACGAAAATATCACAGTCGAATAATATGACCATGATTAAACTAAAGAATCTCGGGGAAAAATTGAACCAAGTAATGGTCGCTGTCAATGAAATGAAAAGATGGTACGCACAAATCGATCACAACAGGCTCAGCATTCAAGTATTATCAAAATATCTTACGGCAATGGATTATTGCGACGATATATGCCTAAAGTATTTAAAATTAACAAGAGCCATGTATGATCACGAGAGCATCCTTAATTTCATTTCACTAAATACCATCAACACTATGATACAAAATACCAAACAAAAAATTGGTTTTGCTTTCGAAATTCTAAGGAGCCCTCAAAAGTGAATATCCCTAAAACAAAGTAAAGAGGGAGCCTAAGTTTATGGATATTTCACAATAATTGAAAATAACAGATACGATCTCATCCACGTAACGGCTGTTCCACATAAACAAGATACACATCGTTACATCATGGTTGATGCAGGGCCTCCCACAATCGCAGTAAACTTTGATCGTCAAGTTTATTTCACTCTGAACCAAAAAGAATTAGACGCATGCAAGTCCGAGGAAGAGCTACTGATATGCTCACCTGGAACGACCACCAACATGATGACAAAACCTAACTGCATCCTGGATGAGATCTACAACAGGCACAACCGAATCATGTGCCCCACATTTAGCACAAGCAGCGAACGTACATTGTGGAAAAAGCTTAGGATGAAGAACACATGACTTTTTGTTGCCGATCCACTAGTTCCCACACACTTAATCTGCAATGGTCAACGGCAGGAAATCGTATTGACAGATGTAGGAATAATACGCACAGCAACAAACTGTATTATAGAAACCAAAGCAGTCACGATTCGGTCATCACTTAACAAAGAAACGACTGTTTTAAGTTCCTTCATGAAAGAGATTCCACCTGAGAAGTTTAACACGATCACACAACAGCCAACATCTGCAACCTCTGAACCGATCACCAAATTATCTCAGCAGGTTTTCACGAACGAGGTTTTCAACCTTCAGGAACCTGTAAGCACGCTGCAGAAAATTAAGGAACCCACAGTTCCAGCAGCAGCCACAATACTTGTTACTCTGCTATTACTACTAATTGGTAACTTATTAAAAGGAAGATGCCAAACATACCTTCTACGAATAAGGAAATCTACAGGAAAAACCGAAGACCATCCTGGAACTGCTACCTCACTTAGGGACAGATTCAACACCATCATCACTCGCGTCCGTCCAACATGTTCAGTTCCTGAACAAAGTACAGCAAAATAAATTACATACGAGTACGTCCAAATTCTTCCTATTAACTTTAGATGCAAGCCTCTACAATTTTCAATTTTATTATTTTTGTAACGTTTTGCCCATAGTTCAATATTCTTAATTGATGTAAATGCAATCTTGCAATTCTTTAGAGTCAACATTCTTAACTTAAATACTACGTTGCATAATTATACGATCAATCAAAATTTCATATTTTCGATTATTGCTGGCCTGCACATTTATGGTTAACGAACTTGATTGCAATTGAAATAATTTAATGATGATTGTAGAAAAAATTATTATAAATACCTTTGATTTATGAATAAAGAATCAATTGTAAAGTATTATTCACAGCATACAAAACGTGTTTATTTTCCCAGTTTACCCTAATTCGATTAAATTCTACAACAATTGAATATATCGAATAATCCCAAATTCCTCAATAACAGCAGGTGTCGCTGGTTTTTTGAGGAATCATCCTGTTCTTATTTCGGTCTGCAGAACTCAGTTCCGCGCCGAAACATATACATTTAATCATCAAAACAAAGATATATGAAAAGTTCATCGGTAAAAGTTCTATCAATTGTAAATAGCCTCTGCCAACTTACAGTAACTAATAAGAAGGCCTCCTCGTAGAACTCCCGTCGTCGATGGCACGGCGAAAAAGACCCTGGGTTGATTCCACATACTCTTCCCGGGTCGCACTCGTGGATTGGCCAATTGATGTTTTCAATTCTTCCGGACAACCTTGCCTTTCTCCGGTAGTAATTGAAGTAAAAAACATTTTTTAATAGGCTTTTCCTTTTGATTGTTTTCTTTTTTCCAATTTCTTTTTAAAACTCCGCACTTTATTAGAAAAAACACTTCCTTGCATTAACCACTTCTTAACGATCTGACACCAAATGATGACTTTTCCTTTGTTTCTCACCCTTTTATTACTTCGCTCCCAACGGAGCGCCGCTCATCCCGGAGTGAACCTTATAGTTCTCCTTTTCTTGCAATTCGTACGGCAATTTTCATCACACTTCAACAGGTGTTTCCGAAATTCGGAGTCTTCGGTATTTTTTGGAATCTTTGGAGTCTTAGGTATTTTTTGACGGACATTTGACGTTATAGTCGTGGAGTTATTGTTTACGTTCGATACAATTTGGAAAGGGTGCTGGAGTTTTCAAGGATTTTCAGTGGCTGGACTTCACTGAGTGACAAAATTTTAACATAAGTAGTGCTTTTATGTTTAATTCTTGGACAAGACACTTTTTGCGCCTTTTTTTCTAGGTATCTTAGGTCACTGTTTGAGGCAAGAGTTGGTATTCGGCTGGCTATTTTCTACCATAAGAAATTTTCGAATGAGTGAGTGAGTTATTATGTAGTTTCTGGACAACTGATTGATAGTGACACTTGAGTTATCAGCTCTACAGAAAAATCTATTAGGAAGTGAAATAAAAAGTGAAATCAGCTATTTTTTTTTCTTTAGTGAAGTTGGTGTTAGGTTCTCTGCTATTTCTCGGTAGTATTCATCTTAGCCAAATCTTTCACTTAAAGTTTTCTTTGTGCTTAACATTGCTAACGGTTATTTTCATTTATTATTTGTACGAGGAGAGGGATTCTCGTGTAGTACAAATTGAACATTTCTGAATATTATTAATAGTAAAATTTTAATTTCTATATAATTATTTCCTATAATATATAAAATAATTCATTTGCAACATAATCCCAAAAATACTGATAAACCAAAAACTAACAATATTTTCTATAATAAATAAATCGATTCATTTTTTTTTTCATCTTGCTTTTTCCCTCATTTGGAAAATTTTAAACATTCTTTTTAATCATAATTCAATTCATTCTTGTTTTAATTGGTTGAAATACTGTTTCATATTGTTACATGTACAAATAATTACATGTACAAATAATTCTGCGAGCTACTGTCGCAATTGTTTTCATCATCATTAAGAACGTCAACGAATGAATTTACTCGAACCCACGAGAACCCAACAAGCATGATCAACATCTGCAAGTGACGTCACTCCATTCATGAACTTGCTCGAACCTACCAGGTAGAACATTCGCCAATGTACGAGAAATGGGTGAATAGGTAGAGACCCTGTATAAAGGCGAGCTGAATGAATGGGGAGAATCATTCATTCGACCGCGATAAGAACTGCGATTGTGTGTGGGAAGTGTGTTTCGTAATAGCGAAGTAATTTAGAAGACAATTGCGATAAGAAATTTATGGACAAGTGTTAGATTTTTTTGTAAAAGTGAAAATTAAAATTAGTGAAAGTGTTAACTGATTATTGTGCATTTCATTTAATAAACTCTTTTAACTTAAATTAAAAGACATTGCGTTTTCACTTTCCCGGAACATTAAAATTATTGGCCGCGAACCTATAACACGCGACAGTGGTGTTGAGAAGTGAGATAGAAAATTTCGAAAAGTGAAAACATTTAAACATTTTTAAACTGCACAGTTGTAAAATCTAACGTAAAAACTGTTGAAAAAAAAAACAAAAAGCTAATACAATAAAAATGCCACGAAACTTGCATCTAAGAATCAATGAATTGACCATGTCGGAGCTCAAGGAAGAGTTAGAACAGCGAAATCTGGCTACGCAAGGTACAAAGGCCACATTGATTGCACGCTTGCGCGACGCGATCGAATCGGAAGGCGTGAATCTGGATTCGGGTGAGCTCTCAGATGCCGGAAATGGTGCAAAAGGTGGAGAAGCAGAAACACTAAAACCAAAGGACCCAGAAAATGCACTGATGCAAATGTTGATGCTGATGCAGCAAGAGCAGCGACAACAGTCATCCAATTTAACTGCGAAGTTAAATGAACAATCAACGAAGCTGGACCAACAAGCAATCGAAATCAAAGCAGACATCAAGGCAGACATCACACAGAAGCTGGAGAAACAGTCAACCGAAATAAAAGCGGAGCTCGGTAGTCTCAACAAGCAAATTAAAGGCGTCGAGGAAAAGGTTGACCAGGTCGAGGAAAAGGTTTACCAGGTCGAGGAAAAGGTCAGCCAGGTCGAAGAGAGAATCAACCATGAGATGGAAAACATGAAAAAGGAATTGGAAGCAGCAAAGGCAGTAATAACCGCCCCACCAGCCCCAACTATAACCGCAGCGCAAAGCTCATCTAGAAATGTACAAGCACCAATATTCGATGGGCAAACGGTCTGGACTATTTACAAAACCCAGTTTGAAGCAGCCACTCGCATAAATCACTGGAATGAGCAGGAACGAGCAACTGCATTGATTCTTGCTCTAAGAGGCCCAGCTGCCGAGCTGTTGCAGACGATCCCCGTTGAATTGCACTCAAACTCGAATGCTATAATGAATGCGCTCGACATGCGTTATGGAGATGATCATCTAAAGCAGATTTATCGGTCACAGCTAAGGCATCGGGTGCAGAAGTCTGGTGAAACCCTACAGCAGCTAGCCCAAGACATTGAGCGACTAGCACTTTTGGCTTACCCAGCCTACGACCCAGAACATCGAGATGATGCAGCGACAGAGGCATTCATCAGCGCACTAAAGGACCCGGAATTGCAACAAGCCGTGCGTTTAGCTCAAAAGCAAACGGTTAAGGACGCATTGGCTTACAGTCTGAACTTTGAGGCAGCGAAAAATGTGACTCGTACCACTGCCCGGGTTCGTGAAGTAGTGACAGACGAGTGCAGGTGTGAACGCGTGGAAATTGAGCGAGACCCGTATGTGAATGGTGCGCCTGGATGCTGGAATTGCGGAGAGAAGGGGCACTTGCAAAGAGACTGCAAGAAGCGAAGAAAACCGAGCTATTGTCCAGGGTGTGCAGCTAGGAGGAGATCCAGACCGAGTCAGGAGCCCAGAATGGAAGCCTTTCAAACAGAGGGGTCGGGAAACATGTAAGAGCCAACTTCGTGGGGCAGAGGTTGGCTAGGAGGATCAACGTCCCCAGCACCACCATCACCGTGTCAAGACTACATCGTGGAGAAGCGGACTTATGCCTTCCGGGTCAAATTGACGGAGAACACTGCACCATAACAATCGACACTGGTGCAACCCGATCGATTATCCGACCAGACCTAGTTAGACAGCAACAACTTCACAAGGGCAGAATTTTCTCACTACGGACAGCTACGGGAGAAACTGCACCTGTTCATGGAGAGGTCAACCTCCAGATACAGTTGGGAGACCTTGTGTTCCGACATAATTTTCTGGTCGCGAACATTATGGATGACTGCATTCTCGGAATGGATTTTCTGCGACCACATGGAATCACGTTGGACTTGGGCCAACGTGTATTGAAATGGCAGAATCTCGAAGTACTGATGGAGGATCCCAGCGTCCAAATCCCCAAGATGAATGTAGTGGTATGTACTGACACTGATGTACCGAATTCTTCCGAAAGCATTGTATGGGCCAAGCTTGATGGTGATTCTGGAGACCACCGATCTTATCTGATAGAGCCAACGAAGACATCCGCATTGCGCAGTTTGATTGTAGGACAAAGCCTTGTAAGATCTTTAAGGAACGGATATGTGCCGGTTAGAGTCCTTAACACCGCAGACTCAACCACGAGCATCAAAGCGGGAGAAGTCATCGGCAGCTGCCAGCCTGTTTCCACCATCACCTCTTTGGAAGCTACTCACGACCATCATTGGTAAAGGAGGCAAGACGTAGCCCGGGAATCCACGTCTGCAATATTGAAGCAAGTCAAATTGCCGGTGCAGCTATTCAAACGAGCCTCTGATCTGGTCACCAAGTACAGTGACATCTTCTCAACAAGCCCGGATGACCAAGGCCGAACGAGTCTGGTAACTCACGTCATAGATACACAGGGAGCCAAGCCGATTCGACAAGCACCAAGACGTCTCCCTATAGCCAAACAAGGAGAAGTGAGCGCGCTGATCTCGGACATGGAAAAACAAGGCGTTATTGAACCTTCTGTAAGTCCATGGGCCGCGCCTGTAGTTCTAGTAAAGAAAAAGGATGGTAGCACTCGCTTTTGTGTCGACTATAGGCAGCTTAACGACGTCACTAAGAAAGATAGTTACCCGCTCCCACGTATCGATGACATCATGGACACTTTAGCCGACGCAAAATGGTTTTCTACACTCGATCTCAAGAGTGGCTACTGGCAGGTAGAAATTGACGAGAAGGACCGAGAGAAGACCGCATTTTCAGTTGGGACCGGATTGTGGCAATTCGTGGTGATGCCGTTTGGGCTTTGCAATGCTCCAGCCACTTTCGAACGCTTGATGGAATACGTGCTACGTGGTCTAACCTGGAAAACCTGCTTGGTGTACCTAGATGACATCATCATCATCGGGAGAACGTTCGAAGAGCATGTGCGGAACTTAGAAGAGGTTTTCTCCCGACTGTGACTGGCAAATTTGAAACTTAGTCCCGGCAAGTGTACCCTTTTCGCAGCTGAAGTAAAATACCTGGGACATGTCGTATCAGCAGAAGGGGTCAAAACAGACCCTGAGAAAATTGAAGCCGTGAAAAGCTGACCAGCACCAAATAACAAGCGCCAACTACGCAGTTTCCTGGGTCTGGCAACTTACTATCGAAGATTCGTCAAAGACTTTGCCAAAATAGCTAAGTGTCTCCATCAGCTAACCGAGAAAAATCGTCCGTATGTCTGGAATGAACAATGCCAGACAGCCTTTGAGACCCTGAAGGAAAAGCTGTGTGAATCACCCGTAATGGCGTATCCGAAACCCGGAAAAATGTTTGTAGTTGCCACCGATGCAAGCAACGGCGGTATTGGAGCTGTACTCTCCCAGCAGATCAATGGCGAAGAAAGAGTCCTCTCGTATTACAGTCGAGTTCTTTCAAAAAGTGACAGGAACTACTGTGTGACCAGGAAGGAGCTATTGGCTATAATAGAGGCCACCAAGCAGTTCCACAAGTACCTATATGGCCAGAAATTTGTTCTTCGAACGGACCATGCATCATTGAGATGGCTACTTAACTTCAAAAACCCCGAGGGACAAGTTGCGAGATGGATCGAAAGATTGCAGTCATACGACTACGAAATTGTTCATCGAAAGGGCGGAGTTCATGGAAATGCTGACGCCCTATCTCGTCGCCCATGTCCAGCTAACTGCAAGCATTGCCGACGGATTGAGGAAAAGGAACCGCCCGTTGATCTGCGACTGATAACGGCCGAATTCGATGAAGGTTGGTCATCGGAGGAGATTCGAAATGCCCAGCTAGCCGATGAAGACATCGGACCATTGCTCGTGTGGAAGGAGACGACTGGGCGACCTGAGTGGAAGGACGCAACCCTGAAAAGCTATTGGGCACAATGGAACTCCCTTCAGGTGGAGGGTGGTGTACTCAAGCGGAAATGGGAAACGGCGGATGGCAGCTCCTATAGGATGCAAACTATACTACCCAAAAGCCGAATCCACGATGTGGTAAAGGAAATGCATGAAGGATCCTCGGGAGGCCATCTTGGTGTTAACAAAACCTTAGCGAAATTGTGGGAAAGATTCTACTGGCTCCACGCTCGAGAAGACGTAGAGGACTGGTGTCACAGATGCACCATTTGCGCTTTCGTCAAAGGCCCAAAGTGACGACTGAGAGGACAAATGCAAACCTATAACGTAGGCGTGCCATTCGAAAGGATTGCTGTTGACATCGCTGGACCCTTTCCTGAATCTGAATGGGGAAATCGATACACGCTGGTTGTAGCTGATTATTTCAGCAAGTGGCCCGAGGTCTACCCCATTCCCAACCAGGAAGCAACTACTGTAGCCGGACAGCTAGTGTTAAATTGGGTCAGCAGGTACGGCGTGCCTTGTGAACTACATTCGGATCAAGGTCGAAACTTTGAGTCACTAGTTTTTAGCGAAATGTGCGAGCAGCTGGGAATACGGAAAACGAGGACAACACCGCTGCATCCCCAATCCGATGGAATGGTCGAACGTTTCAACGGCACGCTCAATAAACACCTCGCCAAGATGGTTGACGAGAACCAAAGGGACTGGGACCGACATATCCCACTATTTTTAATGGCGTATAGAGCCGCTGAACATGCGTCAACGGGCCAAGCCCCAGCCAAAGTCATTTTTGGAAAGACTATTCGTTTGCCAGCCGATATAAAGTTCGGAACACCCCCTGAGAAACCCCAAACGATCTCGGAGTACGCAAGTGATCTAAGACAACGGTTGAACCAGATACATCGGACAGTGCGAAAACACCTCGAATCGGCTACTGACCGCATGAAGACCAGGTATGATCTGAAGGCTAATTCTACTGGCTTCCAGCAAGATGACTTGGTGTGGCTTTATAACCCGCAACGGCCAAAGGGTAGGTCTCCAAAGTTGCAACATAATTGGGAGGGACCATACCGAGTTACAAAGCGAATCAACGACGTCGTAAACCGAATACAGGAACATCGTAAGCCGAGAGCTAAAATGAAAATCGTGCATCTGGACCGTCTTGCCCCATATTACACCCAGGGAGAATTGACTACAAATAGCAACACATCTTTTCGGGGCGAAAAGAACTGAGGTGGGGGCAGTGTTACATGTACAAATAATTACATGTACAAATAATTCTGCGAGCTACTGTCGCAATTGTTTTCATCATCATTAAGAACGTCAACGAATGAATTTTCTCGAACCCACGAAAACCCAACAAGCATGATCAACATCTGCAAGTGACGTCACTCCATTCATGAACTTGCTCGAACCTACCAGGTAGAACATTCGCCAATGTACGAGAAATGGGTGAATAGGTAGAGACCCTATATAAAGGCGAGCTGAATGAATGGGGAGAATCATTCATTCGACCGCGATAAGAACTGCGATTGTGTATGGGAAGTGTGTTTCGTAATAGCGAAGTAATTTAGAAGACAATTGCGATAAGAAATTTATGGACAAGTGTTAGATTTTTTTGTAATAGTGAAAATTAAAATTAGTGAAAGTGTTAACTGATTATTGTGCATTTCATTTAATAAACTCTTTTAACTTAAATTAAAAGACATTGCGTTTTCACTTTCCCGGAACATTAAAATTATTGGCCGCGAACCTATAACACGCGACAATATTATAAATTGTTAATCCTCATTATCAAATTTAATTAAAATCAATTAAAAAATATAATATATAATACCAATTGAAAATCACCAATCATGGCAACGCCACCTGGTGCTGACAAATGTGGTAAATGCAGAAAACCAGTGGAGGAAAACCATAAAGGCATGGGCTGCGATGGCATTTGCAATAAGTGGTTTCACCTGAAATGCATAAAAATGAGTGAGGAGAGATACCGCAAAATCATGGATATATCTAAGGATGTGATTTAGATGTGTTCCTCGTGTAAAAGCGACCATCAAAAAACGAAAGAAGATCGTCTCCTTAACCAAATGAAAGAGGTCGAGAATCACATTCTAGAAATGAAAACCACTATAACCTCATTGGTTGCAAAAGCAGCACCTATGCGTCAAACCTCATATGCTGATATCATAAAAAGTATCTCCACTTCTCCAAGAGAACGGAACTCTAACACAACGTGCCAAAAAGGGATTTTAATCAAGCCAAAAAAACATTCGTCCTCGGAAAAAACACTTGCAGATTTTAAGTCGAAGATAAAGCCGTCCAAATGTAAAATTCCTTTGCAACTACTGCGGCCAATTCGTGATGGCGGTGCCATCATAAAAACATAATCAAACGAAAACACAACCACGCTTTACAACATGGCAAAAGAAATAATGCGGGACGAATATGATATTATGGAGACCAAATCCCGTCAACCAAGACTGGTCATTAATGGCCTAGAAAAAGAGTTTTCTACTGAGGAGTTAACGAATGAAATACGTTCCTTGAACCCTAATATTGGGGAGAATGAAAAAATGGAAGTAGTTCATGCCAGAAAGACAAGAAATGAAAAGTTGTTACATATTCTGCAGGTGAATGGGTGTATGTACCAAAGATTGGTAAACAGATACGTCAATATTGATTATGGGTCTTATTTTATCAAGGAAGACTATAATATTACGAGGTGCTATAAATGCCAAAAGTTTAATCACAAGACGTTAAAGTGCGAAGGGGAGCAAACATGTGCTAAGTGTGCAGGAAAGCACGAAACGAAGGCCTGTAAAAGTGATTTCGAGAAATGCTTCAATTGCGCGGGTAACAGTAAGAATGTTGATTACTCCCACAGATCAGACTCTACTCAGTGCCCAGAATACCAACGTAGGATAATGATTGCCAGGAGGAGCATTGACTACGACTGCAAATGAATTGTAACGATACAAACCGACTAAGTGGCAAGCAACTGACTCTCCTATATGCGAATATTAGAAGCTTACGGCACAAACTAAGTGACATTCAGATTTATCTGCAGCATAGTCCCAACATAGATGTGATCATACTAAATGAAGTCTGGATTTATCCTGAGGAAGCTAAATATTTTAACATTCAAGGTTATCATTCAGTTTTCTCCTGCAGACCCGGAAGAGGTGGCGGTACAGCAATTTATATTAAAAACTCAATAAATTTCACCACTAATCGTGTGACCCCTGATAAATATAATATGATAATAATCGAGTTAATCCAAGCTGGTACAAAAATAAAAATCGGCACTTTCTACAACCCCAGCCGTTTGAACGCGCAAGATCTTTGCTCTGTTCTAGACAACATATACTCAGCAGAAAAAAATTTACTCACAGTAGCTGACACAAACATTGACTTAATCACCGAGTCCTCAGAATCAAGGCTATATAAAGATACTCTCGATACAAATGGTGCTGTTGTTATTAATAACGAAACAATTACTCGTCCTGTTTCGAATACTTACCTAGATCATATAGTCATAAATGACAAGCTTACTGCGGAAAAAATTAATTTCAAAGTAGAGAACTGGCCAGAGCTAGACCATCAGGTTCTAAAAATAAGCATCCAAAACTTCAACGTTCATAAACAAAAGCCTAGTTACAAATCGTTTCGATATGTAAACAAGGACCTCTTCAAAACGCATCTTCAACGAGTATTGGAAACCCAGAAACCTACTAATCTAACAGAACTGACAAATATGATCTCTGAATCCAAACGTCACTCAACCATCGAGAAAAAACTTAGATGTCGCCAGCAAACTTGGATTACGAAACGAGTTATTGAAGCCAGTATAAGAAAGAGGAAGGCGTATACGGATTTCAGACGGAACATGGAAGATCTGACGCTGAAGTACATATATATCCAAGCGAAAAAAGAATCAAAGCGTCTCGTAAAGGAAGCAAAATTTTCATATTTTTCCAAAAGATTGGAGGCAGCGGCTGATAATAATCGCGAAATATGGAAAATAATAAACGAAGTAAAAGATAACTCTCTTCCCCGGACTTTTTCACCTGATTTGCAGATCATTCCAGTCCCTCCGCCTGATTCTTCGCAACAAAATGAAGCAGCAACAATTCTAAATAACTTCTTCTCAACTATTGGTGAAAAAATAACAAGCGAACTCGGTGCTCCTCCAACAAGCATAAGAAATGATACAAATACCTCGCCTAGATCCACATTTCACATCCATCCAACCAACAAAGACGAGGTGCATAAAACCATCGAGGCAATGAAGAAGAACACTACTCCAGGCAGTGATAACATAACAATGGATGAAATTATGCCCGTCAGAGACGAAATAGCAGGTCTCCTTGCTGACTTTTACAATGAGCACATCAAAAACGGGACGTTTCCTGAGGAGGGGAAGCTAGCGAAAATAATTCCTATATTTAAGGGAGGTGATCGTTGGGACCCGAATAACTATCGCTCGATTGCGCTTCTTACAGGATTCAGTAAAATTTTTGAAAAAATAATTAACACCCGTTTAACATCGTTCATTGTGGATAATTCTATCCTAAATTCCCATCAACATGGTTTTCAAAAAACCAAAGGAACACTTGATGCTTTGATCTCAGTAACCCATTTCATCAATGAAAGCCTTGACAATGGAGACTATGCTGTTGCCTTTTTTGTGGATTTAAAGAAAGCGTTTGATACGGTTGACCATGACCTTCTGCTTCGTAAATTAGAATCATATGGTGTACAAGCCAAAGCGAATCAGTTATTTCACAGTTATCTAAAAGGTAGATTGCAGATAACAGAAGTCAATAATTTTTTGGGTGACCCAGCACCAATGAAAACTCCTGCCACAAGGTTCTATACTAGGCCCCACTTTGTTCCTATTATACACGAATAATTTGATTACATGTAGACTAAATGGGCATTACACATTATATGCTGATGATACAGTACTCCTGTACTCGGGATGTAACAAAAATGCCATTGAAGACTCCATCAATGAGGATCTGAAAACATATAGTTTGTGGTTAAACGAAAATAAACTAGCGCTGAATGTAACAAAGACTAAGTTTGTTATTTTTAAACAAAAGAACAAGGAAGACATTGATATTGATATAAAAATTAACGGCGAAAATCTGCAAAGGGTATTTGAATTTAAATATCTTGGCCTAATCATTGACCACCGTTTAACTTAGTTCCCACATATAAACAGCTTAAGAAGGCAATTAGCCCCCATAATCGGCTTATTACGTAGGTACGAGGGATTCCCGAGGAACATCAAACAACTGGTTCTAAATGCATTCGTATTGTCGAAATTACATTACGGAGTGGTAATCTGAAGCCAGTCATCAAAGATAAGCATTAATATCATCTCCAGGATGTTAACTAAGGCATATAAAAATATGCATAATCTCCCAAGGCTCAAGTCAACAAAATTAGTGCACCAATCGTGTGACGCATTAACTTTTAGCCAAATCATTATAATGGAGAAAGCTAAGTTTATCTTCAAATGCTTAAACCTCAACTTGTCCCCACAAGTGCCATTTGTTAGGGTATCACAAAAGAATCAATACAATGCTAGGAACGCAGACCAATTTGTTATACCATTTGCAAGAACAGATCGTCTAAAGAACGATCCTACAAATGATGCCCTTCGTATATACAATGATCTTCCGGAATCAGTAAAAGAAGCGAATTCACTTATGATCTTCAAGAAAAGACTCAGGAACTATTTAATGAATAGCGATTGAATCTCAGCGCAGAAACTTTCAACATAGCATCTTAGGGCAATTTTTTTTTTATCCTATCAACGAGATGCCTCAAGACACAGCTAGCCTTATGATTTATTATTATCTGTCCAGTAACTTCAAAATAGCATCTTAGGGCATTGTTGACCCTATTGTCGAGATACTTGAAGAAACAGCCATTCTTTTAACTCAGAGTTTTTTTTACTGCGTCGAATTAATATCTTTTTTACCTCTGAGAGCTGTTAACGAATCGGACATGAAAAGATTAACTGGATGACTTCACATATTTTTTGTGTGCCCCCTTATACCGATGTTTTACACATTGTCTGGGTGGCACACCTGTAGAAACGACGAAATGTGAAGTGCAGATCGCACGAGCGTTGTGCGACGAAGAAAGTGTGATGGAGAGAGTGGAAGGGAAGGAGGTATTTAAAAAAAAAAAAATTGGTATGATTTCGAATCTCAAGTATTATGTGATAGATTTAAGATGTTTGCAAATGTGTTTATTGTTTTGAAAATCAAGTCTACCAACGGTTTTTTCACCACCAACACGTTGGTTTGGTCCGCCTCTACCGCCGCCTGGATTTGCATTAACGAATTGTGGTTTATCATTCAAACCAATAGCAAACGGCATGAATTTCTGTTCCACATTTTCAGGACCCATGTTATTACCACCACCGCCACCTCCAAAGTTACTATTCATGTTGCCACCGGCATTATTACATTTATTTGCATGATCAAAGTGTTTTTCTGTTGCCTGCGACAAATTTCTTCATCTTGTTGGTTCATACTAAGTTTAATATCTTTCTGCCTTTGGCGTGAGATCTCTTCCTCACGCATCCTTTTGACTCGTTCTTTCCGTGGTTGTTGATTACATATGATGTCGCTGTGGAGTAACCGTGCATAAGCGGGAGTGGAATCGTAAACTTCATCGAGCCAAACTAATCTAAGTTGTGCTACATTAATTTACGTTGAGAAAATAAAAGTCTACTCTACTGTAGTCATTAGCATTAGAATTTCTACTTATTTCTAACTTTACTAGTAATATGTACAATACATGGTAAAGTTTCCTATTCCAGTTTGGCTCGAGGATGCACTCTTCGTACCACGTTACCCAGTGGTGGTGTTTAAGTTAGCTAACTTAAGCTGTTCTCAAATTCCCCGTAACACTCTTCTATCCATTATCCAATTATTTATGAATTTAAAGCGTTTCTTGAAATATGACAGATCAGATTCCATATTTATCGCTGCTATTGATTGATTTGTAAGATAGAAATCACTCATTTTATAATTCTCAGAATTATTTTTTTTTTTGGCAACGCATAATCACACCTCAAATCCTAAAAAGCAAAATTCAATTCAATCCTCTATTCAAAACATTCTACTAAACCAAACAAACTTTAATCCTCCATATAAGCCTTACCAAATGTTTCGCAACATTCATCCGTTAAGTCCACTTCGCTTGAAACTCCATTAAAAGCCAAAACACATTTGATTCCTTTGCATTCATTCTTTACGCTCGGTCGTACCTCAAAAAAACCACTAATCCACGACCCGACTTAACTCAGCCTTAAGCCTTTTGGTACATATTGCACTCAACCCAAAAACCACTTAACATCCTGTGAATTTAGTGTGCGTAAGTGTCTGTCGGTGTTTTGTTAATTCCATTCTTCAACTCGAAAAAGCTGTAACCATCCTCTCACAACTTCATTTCCATTCAAGGATAAATCATGGTGCTATCAATGTAGCTATTGCTGTTACTTGCTGACACCATTAGTGCACGGCATACGAAAGTATCTTCTTCAAGTTCAAATGAATCCATCGCTAATGAGAAGGAAGAAAATTCTTCAAATTGTTAACAGTCATTTTTCCTTGATTGCTGTTTATCTAGAACAGTAAGTATCGTTTACCCTTTGGTACGTTGTGAAAGAGATTAAATGAAATTGACACCGAAATTAAAGTGAAAGGTGAATAAATTGGAGAGCAATAGATAAATTTAGTGAATTTTACTGTTCATGGTGGTGGTAGGCAGAGCAGAGCGATTAAGAGAAAATTAAAAGTGAATTATTTTCCGGGGAGCGCAATTATGGATTTAAGGAAATTCAGTTTTCGGACTAAAATGAAATGTTATCGTCTTACAATATTTATTATATTTTTAATACTTTGCAATAGGAATTTACGAAAGCCCACCAAATCGTGACCTGCACGACCCTTTGTTTTGATGAACAAAATTTTTTAAAGTTTTTTCGAAATTATTTTTATATAATGAGGATCTCTCATTTGTAGGTTTTTCCACTATTCACAAAACCCTATCGAAATCCGTTTTATCTGTCTGTCCGTCCGTCTGTGTGTCACATAAATATTTCTGTGAAATCGTATAAGCTACCGGCACTAAATTTGTTAGGCAGAACAAAAGTGATGACCCTCTAAAAATTTGTATGTTTTTAACTTTTTCAATAGTTTTGAAGGGAGTCACTCCTTATCATGAGGGTAGCCTTAAATAATTTATTACGGATTTATTGCGTAGTGCAAGGGCAAGGGAAATATATAAAAAATGTATCCCCTCCGTCGCAAATGGACCATTTTGACCCAAAAAATCATCGAAATAGGCCTTTATGAGTACGATAGTAACAAAACCTTTAGAAGTCCAAATTCGTTCAACTTCTAACAATAGCCTGATTTGCGAATTGATCTTTTTCCCGTATAGAATCGTAAAGGTACCCTTGAACTTAACGTCATTCAACATTTGGGATTTCTTATACAAGTAGAAAGTCCTAATAACCCGTAAGTTTCAGAAAGATCAATTAGAGCCACTTAACTTTTCTCGAACCTCGTTAAAAACAATTCACGTTGCTGCTATTCCATGGGTTTTCCATCGAATCAGTCTTGATTTGATCATCTTGAATTTTCCAGATAAGAAGAATAACATAAATATCTTTGAGAGTTCAATATAACTAATTTTTGTTAAATTGCAACAAAGTGGTGGGCCTTGGAAATTGAGTAATAATGGATTTTCTTTGAAACATGTACATATCATTGAAGTGTTTCTTAAGTTTAATCATTGATGGTGACTGCCTGTCATTGGCTGAGTACAAAATCCTTCTGACAGGAGTATAGTTCTGTCTACCGAAATTGTTTGAGGTAAATTTCTCGATAGAAGTTTACCTACAGCGAAGAGTAATCGTCGCCTAGCATTACAGCACACCTCGGGCCTTGGCTTCCTGTAGGAGCCTCCTTCAACTATCTCGATTCAATGACCGCGTCATTTTTTTAATCCGTCGTTCAACAATGGACCTGCGTGTCCATGGTTTTCCAACTGGTCTTCTTCCCCTAGTTCTGATAACGAATTCTTTCTTAGGTACTCGCCCCTCATCCAATCGTTGTGCATGGCCGACCCATAGCAGTTTTCATAGTGGAGACCTGTCGCTTGCCGAACAATTCAGACAACTCGTGGTTGTACCGCATGTGCCATTGATCCTCATTTTGTTCAGTATTTCGAATGCGCCTCAAGCCCCACTTTTCAACAGCAGAGAGCAAGTTATATATATATATATATATATATATATATATATATATATATATATATACGAGTATGTATATATATATATATATATATATATATATATATATATATATATATATATATATATATATATATATTGTTACATGTACAAATAATTCTGCGAGCTACTGTCGCAATTGTTTTCACAATCATTAAGAACATCAACAACTGAATTTACTCGAAACCACGAGAACCCACGAGAACCCAACAAGCATTATCAACATCTGAAAGTGAGTCACTGCCCATTCATGCTGGAACGTTCCCGCTTATTCACTAATGTACGAGAACTGAGTTGAATGATTAGAGACCCTATATAAAGGCGAGCTGAATGAATGGGGGGATTCATTCGAACGCGATAAGAGCTGCAATAGTGTGTGGAAAGCGAATAGAAAAGTGATTTTCGTAATTGTGAAGTGATTTAGAAGACAATTGCGATAAGAAATTTATGGACAAGTGTTACATATTTAATAGTGAAAATTAAAATTAGTGAAAGTGTTAAATCGATTATTGTGCATTTTTAATTAAATAAACTCTTTTAACTTAAATAAAAAGACATTGCGTTTTCACTTTCCCGGAACATTAAAATTATTACTGGCCGCGAACCAAAAACACGCGACAGTGGTGTCAAGAAGTGCGAAAGAAAAATTTCGAAAGTGAAAATTTGAACATTTTTATAGTGCACAATAGTAAAATTAAAAGAAACATTAAAAATGCCACGAAGCTTAAACTGAAAAATTAATGAATTGACCATGTCGGAGCTTAAGGGAGAGTTGGAACAGCGAAACCTGGCTACGCAAGGTACAATGGCCACACTGATTGCACGCTTGCGTGACGCGATCGAGTTGGAAGGCGTGAATCTGGATTCAGGTGAGCTCTCAGATGCGGAAAAAGGCGCAGAAGGTGGAGAAGTAAAAACACCAAAATCAAAGGAGCCAGAAAATGCGCTAATGCAAATGTTAATGCTGATGTCATCGAGTCTGACTGCGAAGCTGGATGAACAATCAGCGCAGCTAAATGAACAATTAGCGCAGCTAAATGAACAATCAGCGAAGCTAGACCAACAAGCGTTCGAAATCAAGGCAGACATCACACAGAAGCTGGAAAAACAGTCAACCGAAATAAAAGCAGAACTCAGTAGTCTCAACAGTCAAATCAAATGCGTCGAGGAAAAGGTTGACCAGGTCGAGGAGAGACTCAACCTTGAGATCAGCCAGGTCGAAGAGAGAATAAACCATGAGATGGAAAACATGAAAAAGGACTTGGAAGCAGCGAAGATAGTAACCGCCTCACCAGCCCCACTTGTAACCGCAGCGCAAAGCTCATCTAGAAATGTGCAAGCACCAATATTCGATGGGCAAACGGTCTGGACCATTTACAAAACCCAGTTTGAAGCAGCCGCTCGCATAAATCACTGGAACGAGCAGAAACGAGCAACTGCATTGATTCTTGCTCTAAGAGGCCCAGCTGCCGAGCTGTTGCAGACGATCCCCGTTGAATTGCACTCAAACTCGAATGCTATAATGAATGCGCTCGACATGCGTTATGGAGATGATCATCTAAAGCAGATTTATCAGTCACAGCTAAGACATCGGGTGCAGAAGTCTGGTGAAACCCTACAGCAGCTAGCCCAAGACATTGAGCGACTAGCACTTTTGGCTTACCCAGCCTACGACCCAGAACATCGAGATGATGCAGCGACAGAGGCATTCATCAGCGCACTAAAGGACCCGGAATTGCAACAAGCCGTGCGTTTAGCCCAAAAGCAAACTGTTAAGGACGCATTGGCTTACAGTCTGAACTTTGAGGCAGCGAAAAATGCGACTCATACCACTGCCCGGGTCCGTGAGGTAGTGGCAGATGAGTGCAGGTGTGAGCGCGTGGAAATTGAGCAAGACCCGCATGGAAATGGTGCGCCTAGATGCTGGAATCGCGGAGAGAAGGGGCACCTGCAAAGAGACTGCAAGAAGCGAAGAAAACCAAGCTATTGTCCAGGGTGTGCAGCTAGGAGGAGATCCAGACCGAGTCAGGAGCCCAGAATGGAAACCCTTCAAACAGAGGGGTCGGGAAACATGTAAGAACCAACTTCGTGGGGCAGAGGTTGGCTAGGAGGATCGACGTCCCCAGAACCACCATCACCGTGTCAAGACTACATCGTGGAGAAGCGGACTTATGCCTTCCGGGTCAAGTTGACGGAGAACATTGCGCCATAACAATCGACACTGGTGCAACCCTATCGATTATCCGACCAGACCTAGTTAGACAGCAACAAATTAACAAGGGCAGAATTGTCTCACTACGAACAGCTACGGGAGAAACTGCACCTGTTCATGGAGAGGTCAACCTCCAGATACAGTTGGGAGACCTTGTGTTCCGACATAATTTTCTGGTCGCGAACATTATGGATGACTGCATTCTCGGAATGGATTTTCTGCGACCACATGGAATCACGTTGGATTTGGGCAAACGGGTATTGAAATGGCAGAATGTCGAAGTACTTATGGAAGATCCCAGCGTCCAAGTTCCCAAGATGAATGTAGTGGTATGTACTGACACTGATGTACCGAATTCTTCCGAAAGCATTGTATGGGCCAAGCTTGATGGTGATTCTGGAGACGACCGATCTTATCTGATAGAGCCAACGAAGACGTCGGCATTGCACATTTTGATTGTAGGACGAAGCCTTGTAAGATCTTTAAGGAATGCATACGTGCCGGTTAGAGTCCTTAACACCGCAGACTCAACCACGAGCATCAAAGCGGGAGAAGTCATCGGCAGCTGCCAGCCTATTTCCACCATCACCTCTTTGGAAGCTACTCACGACCATCATTGGAGTAGGAGGCAAGACACAGACAAAACCCGGGAATCTACGTCTTCAATATTGAAGCAGGTCAAATTGCCAGTGCAGCTATTCAAACGAGCATCTGATCTGGTCACCAAGTACAGTGACATCTTCTCAACAAGCCCGGATGACCAAGGCCGAACGAGTCTGGTAACTCACGTCATAGATACACAGGGAGCCAAGCCGATTCGACAAGCACCGAGACGTCTCCCTATAGCCAAACAAGGAGAAGTGAGCACGCTGATCTCGGACATGGAAAAACAAGGCGTTATTGAACCTTCTGTCAGTCCATGGGCCGCGCCTGTAGTTCTAGTAAAGAAAACGGATGGTAGCACTCGTTTTTGTGTCGACTATAGGCAGCTTAACGACGTCACTAAGAAAGATAGTTACCCGCTCCCACGCATCGATGACATCATGGACACTTTAGCCGACGCAAAATGGTTTTCTACACTCGATCTCAAGAGTGGCTATTGGCAGGTAGAAATCAACAAGAAGGACCGAGAGAAGACCGCATTTTCAGTTGTGACCGGATTGTGGCAATTCGTGGTGATGCCTTTTGGGCTTTGCAATGCTCCAGCCACTTTCGAACGCCTGATGGAGTACGTGCTACGTGGCCTCACCTGGAAAACCTGCTTGGTGTACCTAGATGACATCATTGTCATCGGGAAAACGTTCGAAGAGCATGTGCGGAACTCAGAAGAGGTTTTCTCCCGATTGCGACTGGCAAATTTGAAACTTAGTCCTGACAAGTGTACCCTTTTTGCAGCTGAAGTAAAATACCTGGGACATGTCGTATCAGCAAAACAGACCCTGAGAAAATTGAAGGCATGAAAAGCTGGCCAACACCAACCAACAAGCGCCAACTACGAAGTTTTCTGGGTCTGGCAACTTACTATCGAAGATTCGTCAAAGACTTTGCCAAAATAGCCAAGTGTTTCCATCAGTTAACCGAGAAAAATCGTCCATATGTCTGGAATGAACAATGCCAGGTAGCCTTTGAGACCTTGAAGGAGAAGCTATGTGAATCACCCGTGCTGGCATATCCGAAACCCGGAAAAATGTTTGTGGTTGACACCTTTGCGAGCAACGGCGGTATTGGAGCTGTACTCTCCCAGCAGATCAATGGCGAAGAAAGAGTCCTCTCGTATTACAGTTGAGTTCTTTCAAAAAGTGAGAGGAACTACTGTGTGACCAGGAAGGAGCTATTGGCTATAATAGAGGCCACCAAGCAGTTCCACAAGTACCTATATGGCCAGAAATTTGTTCTTCGAACGGACCATGTATCACTGAGATGGTTGCTCAACTTCAAAAACCCCGAGGGACAAGTTGCGAGATGGATCGAAAGATTGCAGTCATACGACTACGAAATTGTTCATCGGAAGGGCGGGATTCATAGAAACGCTGACGCTCTATCTCGTCGTCCATGTCCAGCTAACTGCAAGCATTGCCGACGGATTGGGGAAAAGGAACCGCCCTTGGATCTGCGATTGGTAACGGCGGAATTCGATGAAGGTTGGTCATCGGAGGAGATTCGAAATGCCCAGCTAGCCGACGAAGACATCCGACCATTGCTCGTATGGAAGGAGACAACCGGGCGACCTGAGTGAAAGGACGTTTCGATGCATGGCGCAACCCTGAAAAGTTATTTCGCACAATGGAGCTCCCCTCAGGTGGAGGATGTTGGACTCAAGCGGAAATGGGAAACGGCGGATGGCAGCTCCTATAGGATGCAAACTATACTGCCCAAAAGCCGAGTCCACGATGTGGTTAAGGAGATGCACGAAGGATCCTCAGGAGGCCACCTTGGTGTTAACAAGACCTTAGCGAAATTGCAGAAAAGGTTCTACTGGCTCCACGCTCGAGAAGACGTGGAGGACTGGTGCCGTAGATGCACCATTTACGCTTCCGTCAAAGGTCCAAAGCGACGACTGAGGGGACAAATGCAAACCTACAACGTGGGTGTACCGTTTGAAAGGATTGCTGTTGACATCGCTAGACCCTTTCCTGAATTCGACTGGGAAAATCGATATACGCTGGTTGTGGCCGATTATTTCAGCAAGAGGCCCGAGGTCTATCCCATTCCCAACCAGGAAGCAACTAGCCGAGCAGCTACTGTTAAATTGAGTCAGCAGGTACGGCGTACCTTGTGAACTGCATTCGGATCAAGGCCGAAACCTTGAGTCATTAGTTTTTGGCAAAATGTGTGAACTACTAGGAATACGGGAAACGAGGACAACACCGCTGCTTCCGCAATCTGATGGAATGGTCGAACGTTTCAACGGCACGCTCAACAAACACCTCGCCAAGATGGTTGACGAGAACCAAAGGGACTGGGACCGACATATCCCACTGTTTTCGATGGCGTACAGAGCTGCTGAACAAGCATCGACGGGCCAAGCCCCAGCCAAAGTCATTTTTGGAAAGGCTATTCGTCTGGAAGCTGATGTAAAGTTCGGATCACCCCCTGAGAAACTCCAAACGATCTCGGAGTACGCAAGTGAGCTAAGACAACGGTTGAACCAGATACATCGGACAGTGCGAAAACACCTCGAATCGGCTACTGACCGCATGAAGACCAGGTATGATCTGAAGGCAAATTCTACTGGCTTCCAGCAAGATGACTTGGTCTGGCTATATAACCCACAGCGACGGAAGGGTAGGTCTCCAAATTTGCAGCATAATTGGGAGGGACCATACCGGGTTACAAAGTGAATCGACGACGTCGTATATCGCATACAGGAACACCGAAAGCCGAGAGCCAAAATGAAAATCGTGCACCTGGACCGTCTTGCCGCATATTACATCCAAGGAGAATTTACTACAACTGGCGACACATCTTTTCGGGGCGAAAAGAACTGAGGTGGGGGCAGTGTTACATGCACAAATAATTCCGCGAGCTACTGTTGCAATTGTTTTCACAACCATTAAGAACGTGATGATCAACAAAGTGAATTTACTCGAAACCACGAGAACCCACCAAGCGTGATCAACATTTGAAAGTGATGTCACTCCATTCATTAAGCTGCTCGAATATACTAGATACTTTTCGGCAGAACATTCGCCAATGTACGAGAAGTGGGTTAAATGGCTAGAGACCCTATATAAAGGCGAGCTGAATGAATGCTCGATAGTAAAAACTGCGAAAGTGTGGAGCGAATAGAAAAGCGATATTGATCGAGTAATAGTAGAGTGATTTTCGTTGATTGTGAAGTGATTTTAGTGCACAGTTGAAGGACTAGTGAATAACATTTGAATTAATTTTTGTGAAATAGTTAAATGAGTGATTGTGCATTTTTACTGATTAAATAAACTCTTTTAATTTAATTTAAAAGACATTGTGTTTTCACCTTCCCGGAACATTAAAATTATTGGCCGCGAACCATAATGCACGACAATATATATATATATATATATATATATATATATATATATATATATATATATATATATATATATATATATATATATATACGAGTATATATAGATAGATATATATATATATATATATATATATATATATATATATATATATATAAATATATATATATATATATATATATATATATAAATAAATATATCTATATATATATATATATATATATATATATATATATATATATATATATATATGTCTTTATATCTATATATACTTGTATGTATACATTATAGTTTCACTACACCCTCTTCGGGCCTTCGCTTAGAGATAAACAATAGTTGAAGTATCTCATTATCATGATCGTATATGTCGGCACTCGAGAAGGTGATATAACCAGAACCAAGCTTCGGCTGTGTGTCCGTCCACATAGCTGCACTAGGATCTGAGATTAAACCAATTGAACACGCTTAAAGTCCGTCTAAAGAACCACTCAAAAAAAATCTCGTTGCTACCAATGGGATTGAACTATTGCCTTTTGGCATACGATGTCAGCACTCTAACCATTACACCATGCGGACTATAGTTGTATAACATTTAGCATCAAATTCGCTGGAACCAAAATAAATCACTCTCTGATTTTTTTGAGCAAAACTAGCGGTTCGTCAAAAAATGTTCAAAGCCAGACTGTGAATTAGAATGCTCAAGCATTCTTTTGAAGTGACAATCAAAATTCTAAGTGCGTGAAAACTTATTTCTTTATTAAAATCTAACTGTTCCTACAAGGTAAATTCCCTTTTGGCGATTCCCAGAGGGAATTTGAAACAATCAGGATTGCTCAAATGTAATATGTCACTTGGTTTCCTTTGTCAACTTTCTAGAGTAAGCTGTCCTATTTCCTTAAAGATGTCATACTTCTTGATTACAACACTTCTATGATTAGTATTTACAAATATTTTGAGGTACTCGTAAATGACATTAACTTCTTAAAATTCTTCCCATTTCATGGTTTTCCATTGAACAATTCCGTCTACATTATAAAATGGCCCCCTGTCGATCTATTCCTGGTATCATAATTTATTATCTTAGGCAAAATAATTAACATTATTAAAAAATGGTTTTCATATTATTTACGGTTATACGCTTCCTTAAACATCAGATTCAAGGGTTCCTTGATCATTCAGTCTACCATTTACATTGACTTAAATGAAAAATGTAACAAAATATTCAAGAATTCTGGGAATAGTTTGATGTGACCAGATTGTCGTTAAAATTTTGTTAAATAAATTTTCCGGATTTTGTACATGCCCTCTGGTTGAAAAATAATTTTCATTCCGGTTGAAAACTTTTATAATTAAATCAAAATTGTTCGTTCCAACCGGATGATCCTTTGAATTGTTTGACTGGTGCTTTATTTGGCGCGGGAAATATTTTGCAGGGAGTATAAATCCACCATGAAGCGAAATCTCCCGAATTTCATTCTTCCTTTTTCCCCAAAATGTTGTTGTTCTTCTGTGTTCTTTTCATCCCAGTTGTCCTGATTTATTTTCACTCATCCTACTCTGCGTTATGTTGTGAGTTTTCGCGATAACTATCTTTGGTATACATATTGCGAACTAGAACTGGTATCTTATAATTGGATGCTATGGTTCAATCTGCTTGCAAAATTGAAGGAAGATTGAGAAAATCTCAATGTCATTGGGGATTGCAATCGAATTGGCAGCAAAGGAATGAACAGTTTGTCTGATTGAAAGCTGATGGAGGAATGAATGGGCTTGATTGTAGCACGAGTATGGAAGTTCTACATTCAGAGAGGTAGATACGGTTCCCAAATGCATGGAATGGTTTAATTAAATTAATTTCTATTTATATGCAATGCAATGATGAATAAATTTCAAGGTAAATATTTGTTTAACAGGTAATCATTTCTTGAATTTAATAACTGTTGATTTTATTGAACCAAGTGTCACGCTTGCATATGGATGCTACTCTTGATTTTATAGGTACAAGTAAGTAAAATTTTTTTAAAGAACCCTTTATTATATGAGTCCTTGGAGACAAGGAAAAGAGAATTCCTACATCTTCCGCGCCAAACCTCCATAACACTATTTGCCCGTAATACACACATAATCAGTACCTTAATGTAAATGGTTTCTGGGAAACTTGTTGTGACAAAAGAACCGACGGAGGGACGTACAGACTGACACAAAGAGCACACTAAGCCTGAAAAATCATTGATTAATTTGCGATAATAATCTGCATTAACTCTTTTCCTCACAGTAAAGTTAACTAATCATTTATTCACTTTTATGATTATACAGTGCCATCTGATTGTTCAGATTTTTATTAGATTCCATGGTTTGAAAGTGGATCAGTACTATTTGACAGAGCTTTGGCACCCGATAAGTGAGTTTAAATTTGAGATGATGTAGCAACCACGGAAGTCACCGCAGTTGCAGACATTATGTAATTAGCAGAGGGGTGTGTAGCCCGGGGTGGCATACTGAGGCCGGCTAGCACTCAGTCGTGTCGTGGATCTTCCGGGACACCCTCTGCTCGTGCTGAGCCACCTTACATATAAATACTAGCACATAGGGAAAAGGACGGGAAAGGGAAGGTCATATTGAGAAATGAAAGTTTGTTGTCTTAACGAGACATGGCCGTTTTATTTAATTAAAAAAAGTAATTTACACAGAAAATTCAACAATTAAGAGATACCAATCAAAAACAAACAGACCCCTAAATATTTTTATTATGCAAATATATTAAATAAGATATTAATAAAAGAATAGCAAATTACAATAAACTGGAAAAATAGGTAATAGATAAAAGAATGTCAAAAAAAAAACAAGGAAAAATATTAATCATTGTATTTACTTACTCTCTTCTTTTTCTGTGGATCCTCGAGCGCTCGACGAAGGACACCGAAAACGAGAGGTGGGGTCACTGCAAATTTAATTGATTTTAACTTAAAACTCATTAGTTACAGATAAGCTTCATCCTAATATTTAATCCGCCCATGTATTTCCGTTAATTACCGCCTTAGTTTATATCGATAATTTCATTTACTTTTTCTTCCCCGTAAGTTATTCAATATTTCCGTTGGTTGTTAAATTTAAATCCACTAAGGGATTCTCACTTATTGCAAAGACAATCTTTTCTTGATACAAACTTTTGATTCCACACGTGAAAATTCACAATTCCTATCTTCACTGTAAGATCAGAAGGTGATCAACTCAATCACTTGGTACAATTCACACGATTTAATGATTGTTTTTAGTTTTTTTCCTCCACTTTTCGTACCCACTAATTAATTTTTCTTCTGTACAACATACACTAGGCCAAAACCGTTCTGCTACACAAATCTTTCATTCACTCTTCATCTTGTATCCAACGCAACTATTTTTTTTCCACTCTCAAAATTCAATTTTAAGTTTAACTTGTTTAATTACTTCACTACACTCCAAACAACTTTTATTCGCCGAATTTTCACAAAAAAACTTTCTCCAAAGCTGCCAAAGAATTCCACTCTCCTTCACAAGCCAAAAATTCACTTCAATCCCTTTTCTATCCAAGTCCAATCTCCACTCCCCAATTCCTCACCACTTAATCCCGCATTTCACCTCTCCAAATCCGATTCTGCAATCCCTTTTCTAAATTACCGCTGCCGCATCTGGGTAACGTAATCGAAGTTCATTACATTTCGATTCCGCTACCCACACATTTTTGTTCCCGTATCGACAATCACAATAGTATCCATTGACTTGCATATACTCGTATGGCAATTTACATCCCCAAGAATCGCTTGATTGAATGTAAAGTGTCACATATACATTACAAAAACTATTGATTTTGCCGATACCCCAAAAAGAATACTTCCGTGCTCGCGGGAGAACTGGAACTCAGGGTTCCAGCAGACCCAAGATCGAGGACTCACGAAGCAGCCAATGGTGCCGTGGATGGTCGATCTCTCATTCATCTCATAAGCAACTTCAATGATGCATTTGGGCATGAGATTGAATTTTGTTAGTGAATTCATTTTTGTTAGTATAAAAAAATAAAATTCGTTAGTGGGAATGGAATCAGTTAGTGTTAAGGAAGGAATTAGGTTTTGTTAGGGAAAATGAATAGAATGAAATTTTGTTAGTGGGAATTAATAAATGGAACGTTATTAGTGGGAAAATTGAAATTATTATTAGGTATGATTTTTTTGTAGTTGTTAATAAGGAAAAAGGGTAGTATTGTGATGATGGGGGAGTAAAAATTAAAGGGAAAATGGAAACATGTAAAAAAAAATAAATAAATTTATGGAGGAAAAGGTAGGAATGCCCAAAGGAAGGTGGAAATATTGCGGCGGCAATTTGAAGTTGCGAATGGGAGAAAGTTGGTACGCCGGAATTCGCAACAATGAGAGTTGGTGAAATTTATTATTTATTCATTCACTTTGCCTGAATGTAGTTCATTAAGTTTAATGATCTTAAATATACAAGACACGCATGAAAGATTTGTAGCGACTACAAATTAATTTCATTTTTTACATTTTAATATATTTTATACATTTTTATTACCTGTCAATATTTGCTAGAAAGGTTAGTAGTACACTTACTAAATTGTACAGCTAATTCCACTGCACTGAAAGTAATTATAACCTAACCAATGCACTTACAGTAGTGACAAAAAATCCGGTTTAAATGAAAAAGGAGAAGTTAATGTGCGCAGTCAGAACGTACACGCAAAAATAAAATCAAATTACATCGAAATTAGAAAACATAATTGTAAGATTTTATTTTACAAAACAAAGAGTGCACTACATAATGGTGACCCTTGAATATCAATTTTTGTAATTAAAAAGAAAAACTGTAATAAAAACACTCGTGTCGTACTGCATAATTAAGTATGCTACCAAAAATATACAACGAGGCAGATGAAACGTCAGAAAATCATCCGAACCACCCAAAAAGTGATACATCAGTGGAGCCCTAGCAGCCTATATGTAACACTTTGCATTTGAAGCTCCCGGAATTTTTCACGGCCAATCCTGAGATGTACTTTTATCAAATTGAGTCACAATTCACAGTAGCTAAAATTACATCGGATCGGCTCAAATTTCATCATGAAGTTAGTCAATGGCCGGTGAACATCGCACGCAAAGTTTTCGATATCAATGAAAATCCACCCACAGATGGTAAATTTCTCATCTTGAGAGCAAGAATCATTGAAAAATTTGCTGAAAGCGAACAAACCAAGCTAAGGAAATGCAGTTGGGTGATAGAAAACCTTCATTTTTACTATCTGAAATGAGACAATTAGCACCAGCAACTGTCAGTGATTGCCCAAAACTATACTTGCAATTCTACCTGTATCATCGGAACCATTACTTGCTTTAGCGAAAATAGCCGACAAAATTTGGGGATTAACTGACGTTCATCAGGTTTATGCCACTGCAGACCCTACAACTACTGAAGAGAGCACTGGATTACTTCAAAGGAAAATTGAGAAACTAGAAGCAGAAGTTCAGAAGCTGCGTAACGCAAGACAGCGTAATCAACCACGTCCAGTTCGGATAAACTCCGCCACAGCACTAACAAGCCCAAATGCAAGAACTGCTGGTATCATCATAAGTTTGGGCAGAGTTCAACCAAATGTGTGCCACCTTGCCAATTCAGGAGTTCGGAAAACTAAAGCACCAAGTTTATTTCGAGGCGGACGAACTTGGCGCATCCACACCACGCCTTTTCATATAAGATACCCTTACTAAACGTAGATTTCTTATAGATGCGGGTGCAGATATATTCATCATCCCATTAACACTAGAATCAAAACAGTACGATGCCAGTAATGCCAATTATAAACGACTGTATGCTGCTAATAGAACAGTGATAAATAAATACAGCCAGAGAAAACTTACCGCAGTTTTATTGTCACTGATGTTAACACACCGCTAGTAGGGGCAAATTTTTTGAAGTATCACGGCCTTGATGTAGACTTAAAAAAACAAGCACTAGTAGATACATCAACTAAACTTAACAGCATAGGCATTGTCATCAAATCTTGAACACCTCAAGTAATGCTTACTAATTCTAAGGATCCATTTGCAAAAATATTACGAGGCTATAAGCAAATTTTGCATGATCATGTGGTAACGATAGAACAAATTAAAACACACATTGCATTATTACCAAAGGTCCACCAGTCGCATCAAGAGCAAGAAGATTGTCTCCCGACAAATTTTTCGCGGCTAAAACAGATTCTAATGACTTGCTATCGAGGGGCATATGCCGTCCATCAAAGGGCAATAGCGCAACACCTCTTCATATGGTCAAAAAATCTGATGGTACTTGGCGACAATGCGGTGATTATCGCCAACCAAATTCTATTACGGTATCAGACAAGTGCCCGATACTGCACATACAAGATTTTGTATGCATTTTACATAGCAAAAATATCTACAGCAGATTGATTCAAAAAAGGCGTTTAATCAGGTTCCGGTTGAACCGTGCGATATAAAAAAAAACTGCTAAGCCCTTTGGCCTATTTGAGTTTGCACTTATGACATTTGGTCTCAGAAATGCCGCGCAGACATTACAACGGCTAATCGATGAAGTGCTTCGAGGATCTTGATTTTGCCATAGCATACAGAGGTGATATTTTCATCGCAAATCAGAACATCGAGCAACATCAAGAGCATGTTAGAATCGTTTTGGATCGACTTTCACTGCATGGACTAAGAATAAATACGGACTAGTGCAATTTCGCACAAAATGAACTAGAGTTCTTGGGTCACTTAGTCACACCCCAAGGTATTAAAACATAGCCTGGTAAAGTAAGATCCATAATCCGTTTCAAAAAGCATCTTGTTACAAACCACTCCGGAGATTTAGAGGAATGATAAGTTTCTATATGCATTTCATCCCAAATGCCGCAACTATTCAAGACAAACTGCAATTTCGTATCAAAGGCAACGTTAAAAATGATAATTTTGCTATCGCTTGGACTGAAGATGCATCCTATGCATTCAAAGAATACAAGAAAAATGCTAGCCAATGCAACACTGCTAGTTCATCTAGCCAAATCAGCACCCATTGCATTAAAAACTGATGCATCAAACGCAGTAATCGATGCCGTTCTGCACCAAATTGAAGACGGATGATGTAAACCTTTGGCCTTTTTCTCGAGGAAATTAAATAATGTTCAGAAAAAATACAGCACATACGATCGAGAGCTGTCAGCAGTCTATGAAGCAATTAAATATTTCCAGCACATGTTGAAGCGAAAAGAGTTTGCCATATTTACTGACCATGAGCCATTTATTTTTGCCTATCGTCAAAAACGTGACAGAGCATCACCTTGACAAGCTCGGCAATTAGACTACATGTTGTAATGACTTATGGTCTAAGCCCGAACGAGGAACCGACATCTCATCGGTTCTAGACGTTAAGTCTGAGTAGTGCCGACAAATGGTACCAACCGGTCAACCAATCTGGGTGCCCTAATCCATTTTCGCGGTGGCTGCTTGTCAGCCAGCTAGATCCGAGAGGATTTCGGTCGCGGGTCTCCAAATGGATTACGCTCATCTACAATTTTCAGCCACCAATAAACGCCCGTTTCCAAACGCGTCACAAAACATAATCATACGGAGAAGAAACCTACTTTACGTTACTCCGTATTTCTTCATTCAACCAGTCAAAGAACAAAAATCTAATCTTTACTTCGTGTTCCCGAATTCCCGACGCGGTACCGAAAAAAATACTACGCTAACTCAAACCCGACGGAAGCTCCGCTAAATAAAAGGCAAAACCAACAAAGGTACCGCGTACCGCGCGCGACGCGAAACCGACCTCAGCGGATTTTGTCAAACCGTACCCTCGCGACGGCATACCTACCATGCACTCTACTTCCCGCTGAAAGAAAGGACCACTGGAAAGGAAAGTCGTTTTTAGTTTAGTAATTCATAATATTTTTGTCTATTTCTGTCGCGATGCTTTTCATTATTTGTGTTATTTCATCAGATCAGTCGTCTTCTATTTATACGCACAGGTTCTAGCATTCTATTTTCTACGGTTTATTGTAATTGTTTAATTTGTTTTTTTTTTTCTACACTAATAAGTTTAAATTTATATTATAGAGCGCATATCTATTTTCATCGCAATATTAAATTTGTGACTTGTTCAATTTATAATTCATCGAGCAAATTCTTTACCGGTTTCTACTAAAAATTATTTACAATCTTATATAAACAATAATAGTGTATAGTTATCAATGCATTATGTATATAATATAATATATTTTAATATTTAAATGGATTGTAATATTTAGCAACTAAGTTCGTTGAACCGCCTGGTTCAATGTAAGAAATCATTTCATGTGAGTTCATATACATGTCTTCATTCTTATTTATTTACTTTCTTTTTTGTTAATTTTGCTTTGCTTATCTAGATTTTGTAATTTTTAAGATATTCTAAAGAGGCAAGAGCCCGTAAACTATCATGTACTCCAAATGAAGTGCTTGACTGATTGGATATGTCAATGTAGTTTGAGTAAAGGTTCTTTCAGTTCCAAAAGTCAATAAATTTTTCTAAATATGAGGTGTGCACATATCATAAATACCCGATAAGACTTATTATTTAAAAAAACAATCAAGAAAAGGAGAAGAGAAATAAAATACGGAGTACATATTACTTCTCTCAAACTTATACGTGGCTGACTCCCAATTCACCTGGTATGTTAGGCTTATATCTTTGACTGTTTTTATGATTTTTAATCAACTTTAGGTAGATAGTGAATATTATTTTATTTTCTTCCGATTACTGCTAACTAAACTCTGCTATAAACGAAGTTCGACTAATCAAATATCTAATAATAAACTTTAAACCTTCATCACCCAAATACGAGATTCAAACCGAAATTTTTCGTGTGTCTTTGCATTGATTTTAAAATGAAAACGGAAAAAAATGAGGCATTACCAATAGTAAGTAATCAAGGTTGATTTCTTTAAAATATAGTGGTTTGACCGGGAATTTAAGAAAAGCACTACCCCTCTTTGTAAATGATACATTGTTTTTTTCCGTTCCTACTTCATCGTGTTGCGAAGTTCCCGTTGAGTTAGTAATGTCGGTCGTCGCTGCATTGGTGCTATTCAGGCAATGCGAATGGTGACTGGATGAGGTGAGTGCGATTCCGCGATGAATTTTTGTTGATGATGGGGTTTGTTCATAGTGTGACGAATTTTGATTGTGCTGCGCTAGTGCTGCAACCATCAAGGGTACTGTTCCGCCACCCAGCGTTGAAGCAGCTGTCACCATGTTACTCGGAGAATTGTAATGAGTATGTGGGAACTTGTGCTGGGTACATTTTTAATGCTGTTGATTATGGTTGTGTTGGCAGGCAAGTACGTTACGTTCCCACTTTGTAAGGCGTTCTGCACTAAGTACCTATTGAATTGATTTATATGATTGACTTGATTGTTGAATTGAATGTGACTGTTTTTACTTAGGTCTGTTAAAAGTTTCGTATCTAGATCTTCGCCGTCCAATAGATCTGCAGTAACATAACCACGCATTAGATTACCACTGCTGTCGTAGATGCCTTTAACATGGTAAACTCTCTCCTCTATTTGCTCCGAAACTGGCCGTTTTTCCACACTTGATCCGGGTGAGGACCTGGAAATTTCAGGTTGCGTCGAATTCAAATTCATATTTGCAGGGTTTTTAGATGATGAGTTAGTACACTCACCTGTCATGAATTAAGGCACCCACAATCCCACTTTTGTTTAATGATCTTTGGGTGGGTTATTGTTCAACTGGGATTTAATTAGGTATAATATTTGCAACACAATGCAAACGAAAAACAGTTCAATTGAACACGAAATTTACACGCGATACGAACAGCATGCCGATTGTCGACAGTTCTTTGGTGGCGGCCACTATTTCCACACTCTCTTCCCATGTGGCTGTCAATTTCAATTTGACATCCCACGACAAAATCCACGTGGGATGTGCAAACGTCACAACCACCATGGGATGACAAGCCATATAGCAGCAAGGTGTGTTGGTGGTGGTCACCCAGCGGCGTCGCATGATTCATTACAATGTATTAAGTCAGTTTTCATCCGATATTCGCTGCGATTTCGGCCGTCAGAATATAATCCCCAATCTTCTTTTGCGGATTAGTTCAATCAATTCCGTCGAAATTCTGCTGGAAGCGATAGTTGAGATCAAGAAACTGATGATGAACTACAAAAAATCTTGCATTCAAACACAACTTCTTCGGAACTTAAACGCATCTCACCCCCTTATACAGACATTAAGCTCTACTGCGATTTAAAAAGTGTGAAAGTTGGACCTTTCATAACCAAAAACTTTCATTTAAAGATTTAAGCCAAAATTCACAATTTATCCCATCCCAGAATAAGAGCAACTACACGTAAAAGAACGTTTTGTTTGGCCGAATCTATACCGCGATAGGAAAAATTTTGTACAAAATTGTATCTCTCGCCAGAGGACCAAAGTGACCGCCATACTAAATCACCAATACACGCTTACAAGGAAATCCTGGTGCGATTTGCACACATTAATAATGATCTACAAGTACTTGGCCTGCTTCCACCATCAGGACACTTTGACAGTAACACATACATTTTGACAGTAATTGACCGTTTCTTAAGACGGCCAGAGGCAATTCCAATTAGCAGTAAAACCACGGATAGTGTCGCATCTGCACTAATATTTGGCTCGATATCTCGTTATGGTGTCCTTGCAAGAATAACTATGCATCAAGGATGACATTTCGAATCGGAATTGTTTCGCCAACTAAACAGAATCTTAGGAGTGTTACATTTGCGAACGACAAGCTACCATCCGCAATCAAATGGCATTATCGTAAGATGGCGCACGTCGTTAAAATCATCTGTTAGAGCCAAATTATCTAATGATTGGTACAAAAAACCACTTTTTGTCTACCCCAGGGTCTGGAAGAACGATATAAAAGCAACACCAGCAGAAATGACTTTCGACAAGCACTTCTCATTCCAGGAGAATTTCGTGAGCCATTTAAGGAGCACGTCAATAATGAAGAGTGAATATTTTTCAACTTGCAAAGACCACGTATCATACCAGTAGTAAAGTTTTCGTCCACCCTGTTTTAAAGGATGTTTTTGTCAGAGTCGAAACCATTGGTACTCCACTACAGCCACCGTAGAAAGGACAATACATTCCTATTAAGCGTGGCTGTAAAATTTTTAAAGTAATCATTAATGGAAAGCATCAATACATTTCTATCGATCAATTGAAACCCGCCTTTACAATACAAGATCAGGACGACTAAACACCGGAATCCAGTAAATCAGTACACCACCGGAATGATGACGATCACCCAAACCAGCGCAACAATCATTTCCAATCACCATGCCAAACATGATACGGAAGAATCGTCAGGTTTCGAGATCGCCAAGCCTAACCATTTCGTATGTCAGGTATCATACTAGACAGGGAGTGATGGAGCGACTACAAATTATTTTTATTTTTTACAAGTTAATTCATTTTATACATTTTTGTGTCTACATGTCAATATTTGCCAGAAACGTTATTAATGCACTTTACTAAATTGTAAAGTTTATTCCACTGCACTTAAAGCAATAATAACCAAACCACTGCACTAAAAGCAGTGACGAAAAAATCCGGTTTGAATAAAATAAGACAAGTTAATGTGCGCAGTCAGAACGCATACGCGAGAATAAAATCAAATTACATCGAAATTAGAAAACACAATTGTGAGTTTTTATTTTAAAAAACGAAGAGTGCACTACAGATTTCTTTAGAGGAGAGCACTTAATTTAAAGCACTTAGCATTGGTGATCACCATACTTTAAAAGGATCATTTTGCAATGACAAATTTAATCTGCTGTATGTTAATGTTTGTTTGCCAAGGTAATGGAAAAGAGAGCGTTTTCAACCTGGGAAATGAAGAATACTTTACCGGAATATGTGGATATACAGTTTGACAAAGACAGTTATGCAGGTGGCGTTGATTCGGATACTGTAGATCAGGTCAACATAACTGAAAAATAAAATTTGACAGGAGAAATTCGTCTCAAAGAAGACTCCCTATGTACAAACAAAATACTTAACTGTGAGTCCGAAGATGACACATTCCCTTGGCCAAATTATCTCCTATGCTGTTATCAGCATAATTTGCTTCAGCACCATCAACTGTGCGGGCTGAAATGCGGCCTCATAAATGGAAGAAAGCCTACTCAATTTCACCTCTCCGCGATTATGTTCCCACTTATCACATACCTACTGACTTGTCACCATTGGCTGCCCACAGAGAACTGTCTCCATTAAAAATTTTCAACTCTTCTGGACAGAGGAGATCGTGCAACTTATCAGCACCGGATTCAGGCGTAGGCAGGCTAGGCACTGCCTATAGGCCACCATCAACTGAAGGCCTCCACCAATTGGAAGCCTCTTCGTACACCAATAAAAGTAAAATTTAAATAAATTTTTCAATAAAATATATCCTCAATAAGTTTACAAAAACTTATATATTCAACCTGTAATTACAATTTCTCAGTTAACTTCAAGTTATATTGTATACATGACATATGTGCATAATTTTAGCAGAATCTATCAAGCGAATGGAGTTAACTGCTTCATTCAACTTGAAATGATTTACCGAGATTATATATTTGGCAAATGGAAAGCGTAGTGATTCGAGATGATATCTTTTGCAGACATGATTTCAGTCTGCTACAAAAATCATTTAGAATCATGAGATGCTTTCCGTTTGCTGAATATATCATCTTGGTAAATTTGTATGTACCCTGCATCTATATTGTGAGTGCGCATCAACATTGCTCGCTGGATGCAAACCTTGCCGTCCATCAATTGATCAAAACAGTCAAAAACGCAATAATATCAGTTCCATATTGGTGCCATATCAAGTCGCCTGGCTTCCATATCAAACCACTTGGTCACTCCACCGGTACCGCTGATGTGATGCAATACTATCATGTCGTTGTTTTTGGCTAGCCAGAGCCCAGTGTGCATCCAGACGGCGTACGTTTTAATATCATAGCATATTTTCTGAACCTTTTCTACAGTAAAATTACCTAAAGAATAATTGAACCTTTATGATGTAGCCAGTACATAAGAATATTCATTGTGTACATAGTACACAGCCAGTGTATAAGAATATTCATAGTGAGTAAACGTCAACAAAAAACGCTCCTTTTTCTTACTATTCATATTTTCAGCTCAAGTATCATACAGAATCAGTTACTCTAACTGCGTATTCAGAGATGATTAGATTAACAGACCGACACAAAGGGCCTGGCAAATTTAAGTCAGGGCATGACAAGGAGAAAGAAAAAAAATCCCCGTTGGCAGCACCAGCCGGAAAGGTAAATTTCTCGTATGTAGCGTAAAGTTTCGAAAAAGAATTTGACTTGCCTACTACTAAACTTCTTTCTGCAATTTTCGTAGTACCACATGGGTATTTATTAACATAAAAAAAATCTGGTCACGTTCGTTTTTAGAGACCTTTTATCGAGGCGCAAATATTTTGCTAATTAAATTGAGTTGCACGCGTATGGATTACATATTGAAAATCGGCGGATCATAAATTGTTGTAAACATATAAATTCCGGTTTCGCCCTTCTCGCATTTGCTGTTTACACAGTTCACAGTGGTAACCACACAAAAGTTTAAATAGCTCGAATAGTTAATTTCAAAAGATTTCCATAAAAGTTTAATCAGCACTTGCTTTGCACTTAATATATACATTTTCAATTTTTTTCTGAACTGTGAGGGCCGTCATTTCGATTTTTATTGAAATCGGCTGCTACAAATATTAAGCTGTAAATTTTCGACTGTATTATTTGTCATTCGATTTGCATAATTAAATTAAATTAACTTGCCTTAATAACTTATAATTTCAAGTTTCAACGGAATCTGTTGAGAATCTTGGCTGCTAGAGGGCTACAGAAATAAAAAAAATTGTATGCCACCCTCTGGTATGGGGAGACCCGCCTGTATGGGGAGACCCTCCTTAAATCCCTAAAAATATTTTCTTGCACTGCAAATTTCAAGAGGCACCACTTTTGACCTACGTAGAAAATTTCCTCATTCTAGCTCATGTGGTTTGCGAGAAAACTTGTTATGACGCACGAACAAACGGGCGGACGGACGGACAGACAGACAAGTCACGATTTTATAATTTTTTAGGGCATTGTTAAAAATATTTTACAATATCTTAAAACTGATCTGGTTTATCAGTTCTTTCAAGTAAAGTCATTTAAAGTGTTTCCATGAAAAATATTCATTATTTGAGTTGGTACTAAAATAGCGAATTGCGCTTGCCTTCAGACCTTTGGGGGCCGCCATTTTGAATGCATGCATTTGATTTTGGATTATTTTAAATCTTTGTATGCTAGGAACTCATCAATCAATGTACTATCTCGTTCAAATAGAAGTTTCACTCTAGACAGGGCAAAATAATTCAATTTTTAAAGAAAATGGCAGCTAAAAATATTAGGCTTTATATTTTCGACTTTTTTATTTTTCATTCAATTTTAATAATTTCCTGCAAAATACAAGAACATAGTACAGAGATTCATAATCTCAAGTTTCATCAAAATCCGTTGGAAAATGTGACCGCTAGAGGGCCACAAAAACATGAAAAAACGCATATTTAAACGGCCGCTATTTTGAAATTTGCACATGCATGATCACCAAAATATCAAAGACTGTAGGTGTAAGTAATGTTTATCTAGAAACCAAGTTTCATATATGTCGGATCAAAATTGCGACTTTTAAAAGCCTTTGAAATTTCGACCTTCAACTGCCCGCCATTTTGTTTTTTGCAACCTGACCTCCAGTTATTTACGTAATTCTTTAGATACTTATAATTTCTATCAAACTGCCGAATTTCATGAAAATCTGTTGAAAGCTTTGACCACTATTACAACAACAAAATTTTGCACGTTTTTTGACCTTTGAGCGGCCGCCATTTTGTTTCTGCCGTACCGACTTTGGATTTTTTATTGTGAGATTCATCACATATATCAATGAACCCTTGTACCATATTTCATCCAAATCAGAGCTATACTTTGGTCAGAACAGAAATCACAATTTTTCGTCTAAAATGGCCGCCATTTTGTTTTTGCATGGCCGATATAGTTGGTTCACGAACTTAACTGAGATAATTACCCAATACACCTTTCCTGAAAATTTGGTGAAAATCGAAGCAAAATTGCAACCTCTAGCGTGGTCACAAGTTTCGTTATATCCCATATATATGTATATATATATATATATATATATATATATATATATATATATATATATATATATATATATATATATATATATATGATGCTCTCCGCAATAGGTAAATTTCTCTCGAGAAATTTACCTAAAAGAAAAACTATTAAGGCAAGGTGAAGTAATAGCCAAAACTCATTGACTGACACATTTTTTCCAACCCAAATATGTCGAAAGAGGTACTACAGGACAGTTTTTAATTGCAAATCGTTAGAACAATAAAGAGCAGGTTAGTTCCATTCAAGTTTAGTGTCGACAGTTTTCATGGTTGCCATTTAATATAAACTTGAAAAATAGCTGCATCTAAAGCCGGCGCCAGACATAGCTTCGAACATTTCAACAATTGTTTGAAGACCTTGAAAACACATTTGAGCACATATTGTTGCGACCTGCCAGATACTCCTATGCGTTGCAAATATTTTTCTCCACAGTATGCTACTAGACGGCAAACAAGGTAGACAACCATTTCGTGGAAGTTTATTATAGTCAGAGAGCCGACAGACATTTGAGGGAAATATTTGAGGCACTGTAAAAATTCTTCCAGTTTTTAATTGATGATACCTAACTACAAATGTGCTGTCCTGGCCGAAGGATAGTGAGGCCTAACCGACCCTCGGGTTCTGAAAGCAGTGAATTTTCTTGCTGAAGTAAGTTTTTCGAGGTACTTTGAAATTTTCACATATTCAGCATGTTCGGTTTTATAAAAAGGTAATTTGCTCAAGCCAAAACCTTAGCCAGGTGTTTCTGAACTCATTTTTTGAAAAGTCCAAAAAAGGGCATAAAAATAAAGAAATTAATGTATAACTTTATCTTAAAATATGATTTCATTTATTAACAAGGATGTTTCCTATTTTTTAAGCTTGACACTGCAGAAATCGAATATATTTGTGGAGACTCTCCTCTAGGCAAAGAAATGACGAATGGAAGAAGTATGAATACCGATGACAAAGTTATTGAGTCAAGAACTATAATAGATGAAAATGATTTGACTAATTCTTTTACTGAAAATGATATAGCATTGTGGCCGGGCAACATGAAAAAATATGTTGAGTATTGGATCCAAACTGGAAGTTCAAACTTACAAAATAATCAAGTAAAAATTAGTGAAAAACAAAATTTCATTTGCAGGCTGATGGCAATGTTATCAGAAACTTCAAAATTACAATGATTGAAAAAAAATAAAAAATGGAACTGCAATAAAACGTTCCTGGCTTTGCTTTTCTCCTTCAAAAGGGTAAATTTTACTGCTTTTACTGTAAGTTGCTAAGCGATTCTTCATCACAGTTCAATGACGACGGATATTGTGAATGCCCATATCTGTTTACAAGAGCACGAGAACTCGAAAAACCATATACATGGAGTCGGTATATTCATTCACGAGATATAGCTCAGCTATCGGTTTGATTTATCTAAAAAATCAAATTAACGATGAGAAAAACTACTGGATAAATGTATTGCAAACTTATAGTTAGTGTCAAAAAATTTTTAGCAGAAAGAAACTTGCCTTTCAGCTGAGACAACGAAATCATTGGTGCATCAAATAACGGTAACTTTTTGGGCATATGTAATCTAATTTTTAGCTAGTACGATTATTTCCTGAATAGTAATTTACTAAAATATGCAAAATGTGGTAGTGGAGCTTCTAATTACCTTTCATCTACCATGTACGAAGAACTTGCTAATATAATAAGTGAACGAGTATTAAGTACTATTATTGAAAATATAAAGGTATCAAAGGATTACGCGTTTTCAGTAGATTCAACAACTGACCAAACCATAAGGATCAATTTTGTTTGGCTTTCTGTTACCTTGAAAATGATAAACCTGTTGAAATATTTGAGATTTTTTTAGCAAATCAAGAACACGAACTAAGGACCACTTTGAAGCAGTGATGTCATTTTTACAAAAACATGTTATATCTATCAAGGATTTTCGTAGGTAGTCTTACGTTAATGCTTCAGTCAAGAGTTGAAAATCTAACGTTACATGTACGTTCAATTTTAGCCATGTCAGAAGACAATGACTTGAACAAGCTCACAGCTGCAGCAGACCGAATCATTAGCTACGGTGCAGTCGACACGATAGCTGTGGTCTCCTCTCAAAATAACGCACAAACTATCATAATTTCCCATGTCAATAGCATCGGCATTCAAATGTCGGAAATGTGAACAGAGATCAACAAGATCCCGTCTAAATTCAGAGGCGATAGTCTGCCGTGCAACCAATGTCGGCGCTCATCACTCCATACAAAAGCCCCAACTGCAGCACGCGAACAAAAGGCCAACTATTGTTTTTAACCACATGCGTTTTAGACTGGCTGCTAGACACTGCCAGTAACCATACCATTTTCAGGACGAGCGGTCAAGAAACTTCGCGGCTCATTAGCTTAACAGGCGAGAGCTAATGATACTTTTAAAAACCGCCTGGAAATACCCGACCACCCTCACAACTTAAATGTTTAATCGACACTGGCGCAAATGTGTCTGTGCTCCCAGTGGCCACGGTTTGAACAAACTGCAATGGGAGTACCTTCAGATTGTTTGCAACAAACGGCCCACCGGTCAACGCATACGGAAAGAAGACACTAAACATGTCATTTGGACTTCAATGCCATTTCCAATGGCAGTTTCATACTGCGAAAGTTTCGCACCCAATCATAGGAGCAGATTTCCTCAAACATAACAGTTTGCTAGTGGATATCAGAAACTGGCAACTGTCTCACCAATCTGCAAAAATTTGAGTTGAAGGTCAGTATAATACGCTCATGCATAAATTGGTTTTTCTGTATCATGAGCTTCTTGAAGAGTTCCCGAGTGTAACTAAACCCTCTACCACTACGAACGCGATAGATTACTCGGGCCACCACCACATCACTACCACCGGTTCATCCATAGCTGAGTGACTTCGGCGACCGAACTAGGAGAAATATAAAGTCTTAAAAGCGAAATTCAAACTTCAACTGGATAAAGGATTGTATCGCCCAGTAAATAGCCTTTAGGCAAGCCCACTGTACCTCGTCCACAAGAAGGATAGCTTTTGGCAGCCATGCGGGACTACCAACAATTCAACGCCGTCACTATCCCAGACAGTAACCCAATGCGCCTTACCCAAATATGATTTAGGCATCAAATGCATTTTTACTAGAATCGATTTGCTCAAGGCTTTCCACCAGATCCCAATAGGGGAAGAGGATATCCCTAAAACTACAGCAACAAATCCGTTTAGCCTTTACAAAGTTACGGCAATGACACTCGACCTGGGTAATGTGGCACAATCCTTCCAGTGTTTCATGTATCTGATGCTTCAGGGTCTTGAGTTTTGTATCTGCTACGTAGACGATATTCTGGTGGCTTCCGAATCTGTGGATCAACATATTAAGCATCTGCGACTGATTTTTGAGCGCCTCGCTCTGTACGGAGTGCTAATCAATATGGCCAAGTGTACTTTTGGAGTTAAGGAGGTTGGGTATTTAGGACACCCTATCAATGCGAGTGGCGTAGCGCCACCATCGTCACGTGTCCAGCTGATCTGGAACTAAAACAACCCAACAACGATTAAGGAGCTTCGTCGATTCTTAGGTATCATTAATTTCCACCGACATTTCATCCAAGATTCGGCCAGTATTCAAGCAACATTGAACAGTTATTTTATTTTAGCCAAGAAGAACTATAAGATACCAATTGTGTGGACCCCGGTAACAGAGAGAGCTTTCCAGTCGTGCAAAGACAGCTCAGTGGATGCTGCACTGTTAGTATACTTCTAAGCAAATCAGCCGCTCAGGTTTGCTACAGATGCATCAGGCATAGCGGTTGGCGCAGTGCTTGCGTTCTACGAATAGAAGCTTTCAAAAGCGGAAACCAAATACAACGTATACGACCGCGAGCTGCTTGCCATTTACAACAGCATCTGCCATTTTCTCCATTATTTGGAAGGCGAAAAGTTTCACATTCTGACAGACCATAAGCCACTTAGTCACGCTTTCGCACAAACGTTCAGCAAGGCATCATCACACCGACTCCGGCACCCGAGCTAGGTGTCTCAATTCTCCACCGACGTACGATATATCCCAGGAGATTCCAATGAGGTTACAGATGCCCTTTTACGGATTGAAGCAATTTCAATGCCGGCATCAAAAGATATTAACGATTTTGTGCACGATCAACGAAAAAATGCCAAACTGCAGGAACTCATCTCTCCAACTACAACAGTTACTATTAGGGACAATGTCGAAGTCATAGCTGACATGACACTCCCTCATCCATACCTGTTTATACCAGAACCATTACGCAAGATGATATTTTAGATTTTTCATCAGCCCTCACATCAACGTGGCCTTGCAAAATTTAAATTCATCGCAAATAGGTTGATTTGGACAAATATGCAAATTGCATGTCGTGTCAGCGGTCGACCGCTTTTCTAGGTAGCTGGAGGCAATCTCATTGGCCAACCGAACGGCAAAAACTGTTGCCAAGGCATTCTACAATAATTGGGTTACACGGCTTGGTGTCCCACTCATGGTTACAACGGATCAGGGTACGCGATTCGAATCATCGCTATTCAAATCATTCATTCAAATCATTAGCTCACTTCATCGGGTGTGATCAAACCAGCATGTTACCCTACCACCCGGCATCCAAAAGAATAATTGAAAGATGGCATTGTTTGCTCAAAGCAGCAATCATGTGCCACAAACAAAATCAATCCTGGCCTTAAGTACTACCTACTTGTAGTATATATCGAAAATCTTTTAGTTCAAACTCTAAATCCTAATTACAATTGCAATGAAGTTACATTTCAAATTCCACATTAAATTCCTATTAAAATTCCAATTCAAATTCCAATTCAAATTTTAAAATCCTATTCGAATATGTAAATAACCTCTTTCTCAATTCCAATCTATTAAAAGATCTCATTACACGTAAGACGTGCGCCAGAACAATATAGTAAACAAAAAAAAACATCTGTTCACTAATTTCATTTGACCATGCTAATGCAATTGTCTTCACGCTCAAAGACAAGTTCATTGTTGGTATCTAAAGGGTGTTAGATTACGACTGCATTGAACTTGACTTTGACTATGCGGATGCATTATCTTCGCACTAAAAGACAATACATTGTTTATAGAAGTGTCAGTTTACAGTCAACAGAAAGATTTTCGCTTTATGCATTTGGATTCCCGTATGGAGAATCCAATGGATATGAATAGATACATTTTTTTATGAATAAGATAGAATACACATGAGGATATGTATAGATAGGTTTTTGTATGAATAAGTTGTAATGCACGTTTTTTATGAATAGGTTAGAATGCTCATGAGGATTTCAAATCACTAGTTAGTGCATTTCTGATGTGTAGGTTTTTTCTTAATAGATTTAAGCATGTGAAATTTTTTCTTACAGATTTCAATGAATGCATAAACCTTTTGTGCAGTTTTATGCGAGGCACGTTTTCATTGTCAATGCATTTTTAGCATCAGAGTTTTTTCATTATACTTTTTTTATGGACTATAGATTTTTAGCTTGTCAAGATTTTTGTATAAATAGGCTAAGAGAAAGTAAAGAAAATATAGTTGTTTGATATACTTTAAACTGGCCACTCGCCTTGCGTATATATTTATAAACTGACATTGCTACCTAAATTAATCTGGCCATCTAGCCTAGTAGTCTGGCATTCTGCCTAAATCCAATTTTGACTTTTCATACAGGCGCATACGCCAAGTATTCCGGCAAACTTTGCCTTCACTACATGCGCACCTAGACGCTGTGATAATCTCTAGGTAAGCCACGACACTTTAACTCTTAAATTTATACCTCTAACATAACAGTTTTACTCCCTTTACGCGGAAGCGTCAAAGAGGATGCCAAAATGCTGTATGGAACAACGCTAACGTTTCTGGGAGAGTTAATAGTTCCCTATCATTCAGCCATTCAACGGTACGATTTCATAAGCAAATTACGTGAAATAATCAACTAAGTTTGTCCCACTGCAACGACACACCATAACTCTTGGACGCTATATATCAACAAGGGCCTCAGTAATTGCTCGCACTATTCCTCACAAATAACGCAGTAAAGTGACCCTCAACTTAGGCGCATTCAGGGCCTCATAAAGTCCTTGGGAGAACATCTAGCGTGCACTACACTGTCGACATTAGTGGGCGCACCGCAAACACCTCCACAGAGCGACTCAAGTCTGCGTTCACGAAAATGTATCCCCACTCAAGCGAAACATTATCTCCTAGAGGTGCCGATGTAAACATCGTATCATAGCCCAAGAGTGAGTAAATCGCCAATCAAACCAATATCATAACCGACAGCAATAGGAATTTCGAAAACAGTGGTCAGCAAACCTACAACTGAAACGACTTCAGAGGTGCATCTTCAACCGCAGGAACCTGCTACTCATTTTCATGATACCTATCATTCCTGAAATTTTCATGCAAATCCCAGTAAAGCTGTAGTGTCTAAATCGATAAAAAGCGCATATGGCTCCATAGCCATATGTTTCCATAGTAATGTAGGGCATATTAATCCATAGTAATACAGGAAAATTCAAATCGCTATAACTTTATTAAATACTATTCGATCTTTATGAAACTTTCAGAAAAGATCAATCTTATGAATAGTCATCTGTTTGCTAAATTTTATTGAATTTAAGGGTACCGTTTGGATTTTATTCAAGAAAATATAAAATCGATAAATCATACTATTACTAACAAAGTTGAGTGAATTTCGACTTCTCATGTACTTGTTGTTGTTGTACTTATTAAGGCCTACATTCATGATTTTTTTCAGATTTTTCGGATGGAAGGTTTCCAATCGCGAGGGGGGGGTACACGAAAAGTTCGTACATTTCCCCTTCCCCTGCCCCCCTCGGTACACAGAAGGCAATTTTAAGACTTGTTTTGAAAAGATCTCATTGAGACCTTTCCAATGACACCCTACTCGACTACCAATGGTGAAATTTTTTTTTGAGGGGTCACCTCCCTATACGGGGAGAACCCCCTTAAACCCCTTTGAAAAATTTTTTCACCCTTGAACTTTCAAGAGGTCACCACTTTTGACCTTTCCACAAAGTTTCATGGCTATAGCCTCTATAGTTTCGGAGAAAAAGTGCTGTGACATACAGACGGACGGACGGACAGACGGACACAGGTCGTGATTGCAATAGGGTTTTGTATTTTAGTACAAAACCCTAAAAAAGTTTTGCTGAAGCAAATGTTAAAGAATTCAGATTTTCACCCTATCGCCTCGAAATTGCCGCACATAAAGTAAATAGTGTATGTTATTATTATATGTATCTTTGTAGCTTAACTCTATACTTGTGGCCAAGGGGAATCAGTCCTATTAAAACAAAAAGAATGACAACAGATAAAGGTCTTCTACGTTTCCATATTATTGTTGCCATTCTTACTAGTATTTATCAAACAGGCAACTTACTTGAACATAGTATGTTGTCAATTACCTGAAAAAAAGAACAGAAAATTTTAAATACTGTTGGATTTTTAAGCAATAATATAATTTTGAAATGTTAAGAAATATATTTCATGTAAAGAGATTATTTGGCTGTCTTTGACGAGAAAATGATGAATTATGGGCATAATTTCATTCCACAGGCTTAGCTAAACCTTGATGAACGAGATTCTATTCTAATGTTTCTCTGAATGTGGCCTTTATGACCTTCATCCAAGGCCTCATCTGTAAATGGCAAAACCCCGAAATAGGAGCCAAAAAATATTCTGATTGAATCCTTTGAAAACAAAAAAAGGTCACTGTTGCTTCCATCGAAAAGAAGAATATTAAATTTTTTTCTCCTCTATTTGAAATGGTTAAAGGATCGCCTATGCGCACATCAATAGTATTTACCTCTTTTTTTACTTCACTCTGAAATATTCCCAAGCAATAGAATAAACATAATGGAAATTTTCGCACGACCATTTCAAACACTTTAGTCCCTAATGTCTCCTGCAACCCACAAAAGACGCCTTATAGGATTTTCAATTCAAAGTTCTTCTACGCTTTGTTCTACCAATTAAAAACTTGCATGCTGGAAAAAATTTCCCAACGGAAATTAATGATATCCTTAGTTTCCCCATTAAGAACATCATTTCCTACGGGACAATTCCCATTAGCAAAGTCAGTTAAAAAGCTGTGTAATTAAAATTCATCAGACAATGACGAAAAACCAAAATAAACTTACACCCACGTCCTTCTCGTTTTCTGCTAATGTTAATAAAGCACTGAAGATTTAATTATTAGCACAAAAAAGCAAACAAAAGGCGAGGCTTTGGAAAATGTTGAGGGTATGCTTTAAATGGATTTTACGGATTGTCGAAATAACGTGGCGCGATCTGTTGAAAGATAACTGTCTGCTGGCCAGTGGGCGCGGGCGACGAAAAGGCAACGACGCCGTTGCAGGCCGTTCCAAGGGCTAAAGTGCGAAAAATTGCTTGAAGTCGTTCCTATCCAATCTACAATGATTAACGACTTTGCACCCTATATCCCATTGAGGGCCTTCGACTGCCAGTGGGCTTTGCTGAATGTGCAATAGAACAAGAAGATAACGGCTCGACCAAATTCCAGCTGGCTAAGGAGAAAAAATTACCTTTCATATCGGATTTCTTAGCACGTAATGTCCTAGTGAAGAGCGTCTAGGACGACTGGATTGATTACTCTGCAATTAGCAACCGGATTCTATTCCACTGCCAAACATCTTTCCTATCTTCAGCTCGCCAGAGTCTTATCGCCAACCTTTTTCACTCGTTGCCACAAAAAACGGGAACAAGGACGATGACAGTCCTGGCAGCATGGGAAAAGAGGGATTCAGGGAAACACGGCATGGCAATGGGTACCGTCAAAATAATGAAATTATCTGTTGGATAGGACCATGAGCTCTCTGGGGAATTTAGAAGACAATCACATTAAGAAAATTAACGCGCGGCATGTAAATTGTTGTAATCCTGAAAATTGTAATTTATGGGAAATCGTGGGAACGACGACAGTGATGGCTTGCACTCTAGACGATATACGAGGACGTGTGGAGGACGAAGAATGGTAGAAAGGACGCAATATATTCTCTTGTTTGAAATAATTGTGCTTTTGTTATTAATTGGATCATTCCGTCTGGCATGGAACTGACAAAAGCTTCAGGTGCTACATGTAAATGAGATATTTAACATTTTAGCTTGAAGGTTATGGGTCATACGTATGTTATATGTCAGATGGGAGTTTTAATTAATACGATATGCATTGGGACCAGATGAACTTTTGCTGGTTTGTTTGTGGACTTATCTCCAAGAATCCGAATTATATACATATATGTGTAATGGTACATAGCAAATAAATACTCTTTGATTTTTTATAACTTTCAGAAATATAAAAATTTTGCATCTGACAAAGTACTTGAAAATATCTGTAAGATTTTAATAGGGAAAGTGTGATAATAAACTACGTTTTTGATTTTAATTCACATTATTCACTCTGCACGTGTCCAATGAATGAAGGACACTACTTCCGTATAAAACCTCTTCTTCTACATCACTTGATACTGAACATACAGCTTTGTTAGGTTTATATTAAGGTCTATCACTTGATATAAACCACTGAAGACTGTCTTGAGCTCTAGGGCAGCATCTCGAGGAAAAAAATAATTCATCGAACTCCCAAGAAGGACCTAAATATGGCCTATTTGGAGAAGATTTGGCCTAAATTAGGCCTGATTTGCATGGAAATGGCTTAAACTTGTCCCAGTTTGCAATGAATCAGGTTCAAAAGTGACCTCGAAGATACCCAAATTGCCCCAAACTTGGCCTGAACTTGACGAAAGAGACGGATAAACACAATCTAAGCGACTGATGCATTATAATAAGCAAAATACAAGTAATAACAAACTTTCCTGATGACTACAAAGTAATCACGGTAGGAAAAGAAAGGAGTACCCAAACAAATAAAGTGCCATTATGTGATTTCACCACTACTGCAGAAAATTTGGTGGAAGTACTAAACTCTCAAACAGAAGCCGAGCATCATCGGAGGAGCTAGTTAAAGACCGAAGAGGACCAGAAGGCCGCAGAAGAGCGGAAGGCTGAAGAAGTGCTTATCGCTAAGCCTAAAGGACACGCGAGATATGTTCACCATGAAACATCAATTAAAGAATGCCGTCTAGGTCAATCCACAGAGGTCGGGATGAAGGAAAAGACACTTGATGGATTTAAAACGTCAGTCCAGGGTTTCGAGACAATGCTGACAAAAGGAGCGCAGAAAGCCACAAAGAAACTCCTTCAAGAAATGCTAGCAAATAAAATTCGCATGGACACCAAACAAAAAGCGAAGAAGACTCCAGTAGCAAGTACTATTCGCAAAACCCCAAGATGGACGATCCTACGCAGAAGTGCTGCGGGGTATCAGGGGAAATGTAAAGCCCGAAGACACCAACACTGCTATTTAAGCAGTACGACCAATGCGCTCGGGCCAGACACTGGTTGAATTCGGAGCCGAGTTCGACAATAATGAGGCATGCGACGCAGTAAAGAAAGTCCTCCGTAAAAGCACGAATAGCCTTGCTTGAGTCGATGAAAACCATCAAAATAAGAGATGTTCACTACGTCATGGACCTGCCTGAGGTAGAATAGGCCATCAAAAGGGAGTTCCCTAGCGTAGGCAAGGTCAAAGCGAGGCTGCCACGAAAAACCATGAGACAAAGCATCGCCATCATTGACAACCGGGTAGGACACCGAACAATTTCTAAATAAGGGCAAAGTAAGAATACGTTGGCCTGTCTGCAGGATACGGCAAAGAGTAGCGCCTCTTCAATGTTTCAAACGCTTTGGCTATGGGTCCAATAGGAATTCCCTATATTACAAATGCGACGGAAAGCGACATGAAAGAAAAGAGTGTATAAAGGAAGGACACAGTATCCTTTAGCAAGATGCTGATCCAAGACCAGATTTTAAAGAAAATATTAAATCGGAAATGTTTCTTCTTTATTCAACATCAATATTTATCACAACATATAGATCAACTCGTATTTCTATGGATAAACTCAAATATCAATATTTATCACAACATATACATCAATTCGACTTTCTAAGAATCAATTCAAATTCCAACTTTATTATTAGATATCGTTTTATTAACTAAAAATATTTTTATTTTTTTTTTAACTTGACACTTGACAATTTATCTACGGCTACTATATCTTTTTGTGTGGGTTTTATGAAAATGTGGAATTTAATTTATAGGTAATGTAGAATACGCTACATAGAACTTGGGCATGTCTTGTGATAAAGGAAGGGTTGGATTTTCCTGAAAGTCGTAGCCAAAACGAAATCAGAGCTTCGATGACCATAGTTAAAGCGCCCAAAACCTGCTTGATCAGTTTGTGAGCGACATGAAAGCCGGCTTTTCCTGCTGAGGGAGCAACACCACGATAAATCTTCTGCATCAGAATATCTTCACAAAAGTGGTACTGCTGCCCTCTGGGTTTGGAGCAGTGACTTTCAGGGTGTAGGTAGTGGATGTGAGGATAGTTTTGTGTGGGCTTGGTGCTACCTATAGCCGAATGAACAGATATCATCTTTCCCAGCCAAGATTAATGCTTCAAAGAGCGCTTTCTCGAACGCAAATGACAACTCGCTCATCGGGAAGACTTCAACGCCAAACTAATTGAATGAGTCATGCCTTTAACAGATCCGCGGGAAAACGAATCCTATAAAGCACCGGAAATATGCCGAGTTTTTGCCGTACTGGCTGCGAAAGAACCATACCGGACGTGAACTTTGCCCCAGAGTCCTTAGCACAGAAGATACACAATTGGAAAGTATTAGACGACTAATCAGCCAGTGATCATCGATATATTCTGCTTGAGATCCTTGATGTTGTCTCCCGACGAACGTGCTCTCAACTTTCTACAATTGGGAGAAACATCGGCAGGCTCGTCGTCGAAAGGTTCGTTGAGGTGCTCACGGCATGCGCTATACTGCAGAATGATTCGCAGGGTACAGAAGAACTGGCAGCTCAAGATTTAGTGAACTCAACCATGAGCACCACTTGCAGCGCTCATATACCCCATTGAGAACCCACGTACGGAAAGCCTTCATCACTCGACTGAAATCAACCACATGCTTCGGCTTAGATTCAACGGGTGTGGAGCCGTGACGAGGCATGCAATCCGGTAGCGGGATATAAGTCAGTAAGGAAATGCCTTTGCAAATTGATAAACAACAGCAAGGCTTGCTGTTGGCAAAACACTAGACAATGCGAACAAGGATCCATGGGGCCTTGGCTACAAGCTAGTTATGTGGAAGCTTGGTGCCCTAAGAAATCCTTGCATATATGAAGCGAAAAAGATGGACGAGATGGTGTGGGCTCGCATCCCCGTCCATCATGTCCATGTTGACAAAATCTGCAGTGAAAGAGCAATTGTATTCCCCGTCTTCACACAACCAGAACTGGAAAAGGCGGATTGAAGGAGAAAATAAATGAAACATAGTTTTGTAAGGAAAACAAAATATTTTGCATGAAATGTATATTACACCTAGAAGTTCAAAACTTAAGGGTTTTCACCACAATTCCCACGAAATCAAGAGGCTCATTCTTCAGCAGTTTCATATCAATGAATGTTTGCCCGAAAACTCGGCTCCCTCTCTCTTTGTAGCGCTAAAGCCCCTCTAGCGCCTTTGTTTCTTGCAAACAGCCCCTCCAGCTGTCTATTGATCGCGTTCTCCAATTTCCTACCGGCTGCGCCAATTGTTATAAATTGCTACACCTATGCACCACCCTGCCTTTGTTGGCGCGGTGATCGCACCTCATCACACGAACTTTGATACCTAGGGGGGAAAAGTGCTGCCCTTTAGAAATAAGAAGAACCTTTACTATCCGTTTTACATTAGCAAATCTTTATTTAACAAAACGTTTCTTTGCACGCACAAATGAAAGTTTTCATTAACTAATCAAAATTCCATTCAGTAACATTGACTCTATTCCATTCAGTAACATTAACTCTTGACATTCTTTGCTTTCCGAGTTGATAAACCGTTGCTAGCACGTGCGGCTGATGTCCATCGCTGATGATGGCGAACCCCGCATCATCGTCCGCATACCGTGATGCGCGCGGATGAAATCTGAAACCGATTCCGAGCACTCCGTTTCCCGTGGATGCCTTCACTGTCTGCGTGAAAGAAAAGAATCAGAGTGGTTGTTAAGTAAAAGACTATTACTAAACGTGAATTAGTCATTCAAAGGCTAAAACCAGGGTTTCACCGGCTTGGGCCTAAAGAAACTCCGTTTTAGCTCATTAAAGACTATTTCCGAAATTTAATCTGCAGTTTAAGATTAATAATCTACGCTTAATTAGCCATTAGATGGCTAAAACCAGAGTTTCACCGGCTTAGGCCTAAAGAAACTCAGTTTTAGCTCATCAGAGATCGTTTCTCGGATTTCGCTTTAAATATGGGTTGGCTAAAACCAGAGTTTTACCGACTTAGGCCTAAAGAAACTCAGGTTCCGCTCGTTCTTCTTACCTTCACTTCGTTGGTTCCGGTTGGCGTTGCTTTGCGGCGAACTTCTGATGTGGGTTTCCGTCTTGGCTAGCTCTCGTGTGTCTTTCGTAGAATAAACTGCTTCTTTTCCCAATTCGCCACTAGCTTCAATACAAACAAATTGCTTGCATTGCTAGTGAGAGTCGTAGACCTTCGATCCAGTTAATCGGCAAAACGCTGAGTTTGTAGATGTGCTAATTCCCCTTAACCTGCTTTACAAATTCATTCCTCTCTTGTTCTTCAGGAACAATCTTGTTGTATGAAAAAGAAACGCTAGCTCCAATCTCATGCTTTTGGCTCTTTTCTTCCTCAGTATTCATATATCTGAATACTCGACGACTTCCCCCCATACAATTCCTGAGTTGGTTGTCGCGGCGAATTGGTACTCAGATGAGCGGATTGCGCATAGTACACGCATTCAACTGTATACATGTACTCCAAATGCTCTCAACATGGCAATTGTATGGACTACCATGTATGCGTGTGGAATTTGCCGCAGAGCCAATTTAGCGACTTGACCCATGAAGCGCAAGATATAAGTTCTTATATACATGCAATTGCGGCTATGTACTATGTTGAGGGTGTCGCCGTTCCCTAAGTATGGGCGGTGAAGCATACATTGCTTGTTGGCTCGTGCGAACAATGGTTGGAATTGTGAATGAATTTTGTTGTAACGTGTCGTAAGCGAGGCATGAGGGCGTGATTAATTGTCATGGATTTCTGAGCAGTTGTATTCGATTGTTATCGAAACAATCCGAGCAGTGCTTAAGTCTTCGTCGACCAAGTCAGACCAGCGTTTCGTCGGTTTCCCCACTGATCTCCGGGCTTCAGTTCTCCTTACGAATACTTTTCTGGGCATCCGTTGGTCATACCTGTACATATGTTTCATGTGGCCAGCTCATTGTAGCTTCCGTAGTCTTACAATCATCGAGACCTCCGAATCGTCAAAAATTTCATACAGCTCATGCTTGCGGGGAATTCGCCATCTAGCTTCGCTCCGATTATTCGTCTTAGGGCCCATCGCCCAAAGGTGTTCAATATGTTTCCGGATGCTTGGGTTAGGGTCCATGTTTTACACCCGTAGCATAACACAGGTCTTGTCACAGAATTGTGTAATTGGAGCTTTCTTTTCCTGTGTATACAGCTGGTCTTCAAGATCGCCAAAATTTTATAAAATATTTTATTAGCGAGCTGTACCCTTCGGCGTTTTTGGTATTTTTATTATTTCGCCCATATTTTTGATATTATATTCGCCAAGTGTGCTATTTTGTGTATTTGAGATAGTTTCTCGACTTTGTCATGAGCTTTGTTTTATTCTCATTGATTTGTAGCCCAACTAGTTTTGCTTCGCTTTTGAATTTCAGGAAGAGATCTTTGGTAGTTATTAAAGACCGCGACAAAGTGAAGAGTATATAGTACTCCAGAGCCAAATTGAAAAGCATCTACCTGCTTTAGTCTAATATTTATGTACAAGGCATCGGTGAGTTTGTTATTGATGCGCACTTGAGAGGTTGTCGACGTCATTGTCATTTTGGCAAGACAGATTTATTTAGCTGGAATGCCAAAGCAAAACATCATTTGGTACAGTACGTTACAATCAATACTATCGTATGCTTGCTTAAAGTCAACAAAAATTTTGTGTTTGTCTATGTTGAACTCCCACCATTTTCAAGTACCTACCTGACTGTGAACAATGGGTCTATCGTTGATCTATCTACCCTAGAACCACCTTAATACTCCCAATAATACTGTTTGCGTATGATCCAATTTTATTTTCGAAGATCTTTGAAAATATTTTGTACGCCTTCGAAAGTTGTGATATGCCTCTATAATTTTCGCACTGTAGCTTGTCAACATTTATGTAGATAAAGAATATGATTGATTGGCTCCAGTCTTTTGGCATATATTCTTCTCACCAAATGTGTTGGATGACCTTGTGAATAACTTAATGAACATTGCTGCCACCATATTTGATGAGCTCCACTGGAATCTTATCGATATCCGGCGCTCTATTTTTCTTTTTGGATTTGATGACAGAGCAAACTTCACATAGAGTAGGTGGAGCCAATAAAAGTTCTCCGGAAACATCTATAAGTACCGAAATCCTGGAGATGTGGGGAAGATTAACAAGGTTCTTGACGTATGATGCCCATCTATCCTTAATCTTCGTTTCATCAGCTATGATGTTGCCGATGTAATCACGACAGAACGTGGTTTTGGGCTGATAGCCTCATTTTAGGCTTTCCACTGCTTTTTATGCTTCTCTACGCTGTTGATCGTTAGACTTACATCGATATTTCTTAATTGGTCACCACAGTATTTTCTTTTCTTGATTCTAATAATCTTATTCGCTATTCTCCTGAGATTTTCATAATGTCCTCTCTTTATCCTGGTTTTCTACCGACGTATTCTTTGTACGTCTGATTCTTTTTGTCTAACGTATTCTTTCACTCATCATCGCTGGGTTCGGTGTCCGATTATCTGTTCTGCCACGGTCTCAATAGCCACTTTCACTTCCATCCAGAAGTCGTTGCTTGTTTTCAGCAATGCATCTGATAAAATGGAAGCCAACTGTTTGCCTAGGGTCTCCGTGAAACTCTTCGCTAGAGGCACCGTTTGGAGTTTGTCGATGTAAAATTTTATAGCGGGCTGGTCTTCGATAAATACGCCTTGATATACGACATCGATAGGTTCATTTGATCAAGTAATGGTCCGAGTTACGATTGGCTCGGACATCAAGTATGCTCGCGGCCCAACGGTGATAGATCAGAACATGGTCGATCTATTTTTGTGTGTTACCAACAGGACTTCCATATTTGGGCTTATAAGAAACCTGGAGAGCTTCAACAGCTACTGCTACAGCCACAAAAATGCACAGTTTCGTGTGGTTTATGGGCCGGTGGAATCATGGGTCCATATTTCTGTAAAAATGAGTCCAGTTAGAACGTAACCGTCAATGGGGTCCACTTTCGCATTATGATAAAAATTATTTTGATACCTGAAATTGATGTTGAAATCAATGAGCTTTGGTTTCATACAGCAAGAGAAACAATGGACTTATTGAGAAATAATTTGGGTGATAACCTGATTTCACGTTTTGGACCGGTAAATTGGCGGCTTATATCGTGTGTTATGACAACTTTCGATTATTTTTGGGGGTTACACCAAGTTTCAGGTCTTCAGGGATAACCCAGCTTCAACAGACGCTTTAGAAACCAACATTACTCGTGTCATTCACGAGATACCAGTCACTATTTTAAAGTGCGTCATCCAAAATCAGACCCTCAGAATGAGCCATTTAGGGCGTAGTCGCGTTTAACATTAAAACAAAATAGTATTTAAAAATAAAAGTCATGGATTGTTTTTTGATTCACAATAAAATTTTTACTATAGAATTCAACTTTATGCTGTTTATTTGAGATTAAAAGCCAAACCTCATAATAAACCACCTTATACAAATGAATGAACGGATAATGAGTTTGTAATTTTCAGATTGCAAGCCAGCCCCAAATTAAGCTATTGGGATAGATCATTTGTGAATCGTTTGATTTTCACATTGTAACACTTTGGTTTACCAGATGATTTGAATATGCCGATAGGAAACATATAGTTATTCAGATTGTTTTTGCATCCAGCAATAATTCACAGACTATGGCTATAACTCTTAGTAGAAGGCGCTACATCAATGTTGAAGAAAATATCAAAGTTGTCTATATCATTCTACAAAATTACGGCCATGTTGGCTCGAGTACACACTGTTAATGAATTATTCATTGGAAAATAAACATATTGACCAATACCGATATTTTCAACGTGAAGCTTCGTGGTATCTTTCGGTGTTCCAAGCAAAGCTCTTACATCCTTAAAAGGGGAATCACACTCTTTTGACAAAATTTCCAGCTTTATTGATGTTATTGGGATTGACTTCTGGAGTACATGCCCAACTCCTCATCCTGTCTTCAAATGTAATCGTTCTTCGTACTTGATGCACGCTCACTTCGCAACCGTTCAGAAAGGTACAAAGTTTGAGTCTGGCTGTATGTATGCATAAAAGGTAATATTGAACCGCATTATAAACATTTACAACTAAATTATACTCGTTTGATATGGCCTCACATAGTAGAATATAGTTAAAACAACTGTTAAAAATATTTGTAAATCGACTTTAGTACCTCCCATTTACTGGGGTTACTCCGACTGGAGGTTCCGGTCCCGGGGTTGCTCCTCGAAGGACGGGCGTGGGCAACACTTGCTCAAAAAATAGCCGCCTATGGCTTCTGAGTGAGACTGTGTCACGCCGGAGTATGATTTCCACGCCTGAACCTGCACGGCACTTCTGGAAATTAAAACTCACCACCTGAAAGAAAAACTTTCTCTCATTCCCCAACTTTCAACGCAGTAACTGCTGAGCAACTCTACGGAAGACCTGTATCAGCTGAAAAAAAGAAATTAATTTGGTGACCAACAACACCACCTCAACTTCAACAACTCGCGAGAAGGCCTAGATGTTTGAGGTAACTTGTATTCAGCGCACCCGAGTGTGTCGCTTCAACTAGCAAAAAAGAACACCAGTAACCACTCAAGCCACGCGGATGCTTCTTGGAGCCAAATAAAGCAAATACAATTTTCCAATTCATTTCACTAAAAAAAACATAATATTGATATATTTCACGAAAATTTCACTTCCCCTTACTTAACACTTATCGCTAAAATGGAATACTACAATTAGGCAGAATCAAGTAAAATACTTAGCTTGAATTTCTTCTCTAAGTTTGGGGCCCCCTTTGCTTTGCGCGTTGTTTCCATCTCCACTCTGCTGAAATGTCCATCCTGCTTCAGTCTCCAGGTACTCTAAATCCGTTGCAAAGCCACTCGTTTGCAGTGCAATCCTGTGTTTCGCTTAACAATTAATCTTCGGTAACGCTGTTCTGATCGCTGCTCTGATCTCCTTCTGCTTTCTCCCAGGATTCTCGTTGATGGAAAAAGAGGCCACTCCACTGACCGACCATCCTTAAATAAATTCTCCTAAATGGAGTACCGGTTCAATTTTGAGGACAACTGGTCGGTGGTTAATGCACTTGCCTTGGAAAAGTTGTAGGCGGCGAAAAGTATTTTTTGGAAATCACGGGCTCAACTCTTTCCAGTGGGCGCTTCTACGTTATTATTGTGGAGAATCTCCACGATCCACCATCTTATGGCCATTGTCGTATCACTAGAAAGTACGACATCCGAATGTCTGTTGATCGTTTGTTTACTCTGCGGAGTGTTTTCATTTCGCGGTCTAGGTTGAAGTTTTTGAAAACAAAGCGCAGTGAGTGCATTTTAGTATCAGTAATTAGTGGTTCGGAAATGTCGTAATGCGGTGATGTGGGAAGTAGTTGTGGCCGGAAAAGTTGGATAGTAGGATCTTGACATCCCCTAAGGTAATATTGTTGGTAGTGTCCTTTGGACGAAATTTTTTAAATTTCATTTTGGTGTTTTTATCTCAGCCAAATCATTTCCAACTCAATATCCTGGTTAAGTTTTGTTCTTACTTGGACGGTGGCCCTTCCCCTGTATTTTCACGACGATGTTTATTATTGTCACGAGTAAATAGTCGCGTTATGGTGACGTAAATCCACGCAGTTTCTCCGCTAAATAACTCCATAGTTCGGCTGTTAAGGTCAAATGGGACTGCAATATGCCATAAACTTCGACGGGCTAAGTTGGATGTCACTAAGAGTACCATAGGTCAGCGTTCATATCCGGAATCGGTTTCGGATCAAGATTTTTAGGTGGTATATGTTTCGCCATGCTAGTTAAAGTTTACGTTAATGATCAGCAGGCTGATTCATTCCGCCCTACCTCTGATGGTCCTTCACTAATTATATGAATAATATAATCTCAAAATATAATTTAATCTCAAACTTGTTTGGATATAAAGAAACTTGCAACTACTGATTTTTGGTGTGGCTCAGTTGATTATGGTGTCCTTAATTGAATTTTTTTCTTCTTAAAACAGGCTCACTTTTTTTTGTTTCCTCCTCGTGCTTATAATAGGAGGAGTTTCCCTAAGGGGAAAAGGAAAGACGATACCGTAACAACTTTTACTTGAGCTTTTGTTCAAATGCTAGAAAAGTAGCTAAAAACGATACTGCATGAGAACTTTATTTCAAAACTCGCTGTGTACTTTCTAGTACTGTAGCAGTTATCACATAACTTTTTTCGTATAAATTTATTTCACTAACGAAGTTCTTAACTCATTCAGTACACAAAATGTTCCGCATGAACTTTGCATGAGCCAGTATTGCCCAGTATTGTTCGAGGACCGATTTAATTCTATTTTAATTCCGATGTGTTATACAGATTATTAAAAGGACTGTCAATTAGTTGCGGTATCATGTGAACAAACTTTACAAGAGTAACCTTTTATATTTTTTGTAGGAACAACAAGACATTGCAAACATTTATTTTGAGTTGCGCTGCATATTTTTAATTTTTTTCTCATATTACTGGCATACCCGATTTCCCAATTTTTATTTACACTCTCAACTCATTTTGACAGCTGGAAAGAATAATTATTGGTTCATACCGGGTGATTCAATATGATGTTTGGAGTTTAATCTCAAATTAAAGGCATAAAGTTGAATGCCATAGTTAAATTTTATTGTGAGACAAAAGAACAATCTACGAAAGATTAGAAGATATGTTTAAATGTTGACCGTGACTACGCCGTAAATGGTCTATCCTGAAGGTCCAGTTTTGGGTGACGTGTTCCAGCATAGCGACGGGTATGGAATGACACGAGTAATATTGGCTTCCAAAGCGTCAATTGAAGCTGGCTCATCCCTGAAGACCAGAAACGTGTAACCCACAAGAAAATAATTTAAAGATGTGATATCACACAGTGTAGGCAGCCAATTTACTGGTCCGAAATGGAAACCAGGTTCTCACCAAAATGATTTCTCAATAAGCTCATCGTTTCTCTCGCTGTATGCAAAGTCGCTTCCTCGCAGAACGCTGATTTTTATAAAAGAGTCACGTGAGTCAAGAGTGATCATAGTGAATATCTTGAAAACGATTTTAATCCTAGCGATGGCAGCTCATTTTATCAGTACTCCACGTGACGCACCACAGAGCGCTTGCATGGCAATGATCGCTAGCGCGCCGTTTTGTTTCCACAAGCGAAATAAATGAAAGTTATACCGAAATAGATGAAACTTTTTCAAATTTTGCACTTAACCTTATGTTGATGAATTAACCTTGTTTTGTTGCAACTAATATCCACTAAGCAGTATATGCTCTCCCATTTGAAATGTGATAATTTTAGCTTTGTGGTGATGAAGCAATCAAGCTTGATTTCAATCAGATACTGTTTTGACACATTGGGTTAAGTGTGCGCGTGAGCTTGTTGTGTAAGTTTGCACATGCGCATGCCCATTCCCCCACATAGGCGATTTTTAATAGTTGCATATTGAATTGTTAAATTTGCTTTTATCAGAGTGCAAATAGAAAGCAAAAATGCCTTGAAGTTATCTTTGAAAGGCACCAAATCGACATGTCACGAAGGATCAGCCAGAAGCTGTCAAATTATTGATTGGAAAGGGTGTAAGCAAGCAAAAAGCGGCTACTCAACTTAGATTAAAGGAAAGTACACTTAGAATACGGTTAGAAATTGGAAATACAGCTGAGAGTACGGCAAGACTACATTCACTAAGTAACTGGAGGATATATAAGGAATTATGCAAAAGAAAGCGATGATCTCTCTTATGGTTATGTTACTATGCATAATTTGCGGAAGTTGATTTACAAGTATGCAGAAAACAACATTTGACACCACTTTAACATATCTACCAAACTAGCTGGACGATACTATGTACTATATGGATTTCTGAAAAGGTTTCCAGAGCTAAAATTATGACAAACAGTTCAACTAGCATTACCAGAGCAATGGGATTTAATAAAACGCATGTTAAAACATTTTCGAGAATCTACAATGAATATACAACAAATACTACTTTCCATTCAGCTGAATCTACAATTTGGACGAATACTGTTCCCAAAAAACTTCCAAAAGTAATTTCAATGAAAGTTGGCAAAATTGCATTAGCTAATATAATATTAGTATGTGCAATGAGTGTTACTAGAAACTTCGTGTCGGTTTTATAAATAGTGACCGGTTTATAGACTATTTACAACATTGCAAAGCTCATGTGCAGCCGACAAAAGATAATCCTATATTATTGATTACAGACAACTACAGTAGTCACATCTACCTGGCTGCAGTAAATTATTGTTGTGATAATGGCATCCACATGATTACATTATCATCTTACAGTAATCACAATCACCTAAGCAAACTGCTTGAAAATCGGCCTAACACGGATCTAAATTTTAATTACAGATATGAAAATTTAATCATTCAAATATATAGTTTTATAATTGATAAAATTAAAATATTTTGTTGTAATAAATATGAATTTTATGTTACTTTTTTTATTTTTCACCTTTATATTCTTTATGAATATTATATTTTTATTATTATTTATTTTTTTTATATTATTAACTCATATTACTTTAATAATTCAAATCTGTAATCAAAATTCGAACACGGGAACCCCTTTACAACGCAGCTCATTCACAAAATGCACTTCCAAAATGCAATCGAGATGGATGAAAGGCTCATCAACTACCGTAGCGACTAGTCTTGCAAGGTGAAGATTGGTAACGAAGGGGAGTCTGATATTGATCGCGCAGCGTGGTGGACGTCGCGAATAACCTGCGTGGCGACACGGATAAGAGGGGAAAATGTTATCATTCGTGGATCTAGTTGTTGCGGCAAGTGGATTATCGCTGTGAACCATAAAATAGTGAACTTTTCTGTGCGTCGACTACCGCGAAGTGCTTGTTTTATGCATGTTCATGTTCCCTTTCGAGTGTGCATTTCACCGCGTATGCTTCAGTTTCTCATCCAAGCCATCGCAAATATCGTTCGGAATCTTGCATTTAGGGGCATCTCGTAGAAATCCCCACACAGAGCGGGTGCCGCGAGAACCGCGCCAGCATTGAATAAAAGTCTCATTTCGAGACGTACGAGGAAAATTGTTTTAATCATCGTCATTTGATCAAACGCTCGTTTTCGTCGGCAATAAAAGCTTGTTTGTTCTCTTGCAGTGTAGTAAACATCACAAAAAGAAAACGCAAAACCAAAAGAAAGTGTCCCACTCCCATCAAACTGTGACTATACAAATTGTTATTTATACGGGGGCTAACGGGAATTACAGAGCCAATAGATTTCGCCCCTAGAAACGGGAACGGAAAGCGCCGTGATTGGGAAGACAGTCCTTAACACCACCAACAGACCAAATCTCGCGTCTCTGCTTCGCGTATAATTGAAAGGAACAAGAAGACGATAGCAGGATTGCCAAAGACAAGACGAAGGAATAAGATAGAATTGGCCCTATTACGCATAAAACCGCTATTTTTAACAAAATCCCACCGACCAAAACAATTACTCCTCTGCAAGGAAAGCAAATAACAACGTGAAATGACATTCACCTACGACAAAGAAAATGTAGTTTTAGTGAAATAAACGTGATAATTATTTTTACGGCCCGGTCGCACTAGCTCATTGTCAAGTGATGCAAGAAAATAATAGTAGCAATCAGATTTCAGTCGTTGATGCAACAACCAACCTTTGGAATTAAATAGAAATTCCGGGTCGTGCGTTCCCCAGCCGCGAATCACGAAGACGATCGAAATAACGTGCAATGATCACTTGGACAATAAGGTTCGAGTGGAGTGCAACCTTGATGATACCATCGGTGAACTCAGGAAGCTAGTTGCAGCTCAAACGGGAACAAATAGCAAAAAGATCGTTTTAAAGAATTGGTACACTATCTACAGGGACCCGATTCGACTATGTGAATATGAAATACGTGATGGCATGAGCTTGGAACTGTACTATCAGTACTGAATGAACAGTTATCCTTTTTTCCTGTTTTTGGGTTTTTCAAAGAATAGTTTCAGAATAAATTAGTTTAAGTGCTCCTGTTACTAATGAAAGGTCTAAATAATATATTCTTTTTGGTGACCATAAGGAAGTTGAGTTATATACAGTGCACATTGTGATTTGGAATTTCCCTCACCATATGGACTCATTAATTTTAGCATCATTGTAATTGACCCACATCACCAGGGGCGCCCGGTGAGGATGTTGGGTAAGTAATCTTTGTTTTTAACTATTATTCAAACAAATAAATGACATTTACTTGTTCTAAATAACGGAAAATTTATTGTTAAAAAAAAGAGGAATGAAATTATTGAAATTGAAGCATCTATGAAAGTATTGAACGGGACGGCTTTGAATCAGATTATTTGAGCAAGAGAATATTTATTAATAATTGGAATTGCTCACTTAAGAAGTGTCCATTAATGTGTTGAATTTACTCTGGATTAAGATAATTACATAAAAAAAATTGACATGTTGCTCTTGGAATACATTAGAATAAAACATGTTTAGTTAAGGAAAAAGATTCAGTCTTTCCACTCCGAATGGGCTTGGGACCCACAACTGTAATGAGCTAGCCATCGGGTGACCTTCTTAATTCATGACGGTGCTTTATGTTACCGTGCCCAGTTTGTGCGAAATATATTTGATGGCGGCAGTATCCCTGTTCTTCCATGGCCTGGCCATTCCCCCGACCTGAATCCTATTACAAATATATGGAGCCTCTTGGAATCGGAATTTTATGCCTCTATTAATCCTACTGTAGATAAATTAAAGGAAAATATCTGTAATATATGGGAAAGTCTGTGTGGCCTAGTGGTTAGAGCATAAACGCATAAACCGAAGGCCCCAGGTTCAAATCTCGTTGGGAGCAACGTGATTTAGTTCAGGGGATTTTACGGACAGACCTCGAGTGTTCACTCAGTGGTGATATGTACTGATTTAATCAGATCATATCATAGCTGAGCAAGCACACGGGAGCATGGTACTGACCAAACCAACTTCCGAAAAAATCAATACGGTCATGAAAAATGAGATACTCGAACTATCTCTAAGCGAAGGCCCGAGAGGGGCTGTAGTGCTACAAAGAAGAAGAAGAAGATATGGGAAAATAGTGACAAAATAAAGGACATGGTCGATAAGTGCATCGACGGTATGCCCGCAAGAATAAAAGTGGTTATTAAAGCAAAAGCTGGTCTTACGAAATATTAGTATTTAGACAGCGGTTGTAATTGATTTGTTATTAATAAATAGTCAAGGAATAACATAACATTTTTTCGTCGTTTAAAAATGTAGTGTTCGCACGTTAATTAAAAGACGACCGATCTTAATGAGCTCAGTTTATTGACTGACTTCTTTCTTAACACTATGTCTTACATTACGAATAATGTGTATGTATATACTATGGGATAGAGCGGGACAGAACGATCCTCCACATCTCCCCCGTAAATTATTAATGGTAACATAACTTTAATTCATTTATTTTCTTTCCTCATAATATAAAGCTCAATATAGAGTTATAATGTATTCATGGTATGTATATAAAAAGATGAAAATAATATCATATTTTGGTTTGAAACAATAACATAGCTACATATTAATTCATAAGTAATTTTTGATTAGTAAGTCAAACGGTCGGGTTGTCTTGATATTCTTTCTGACCTTGTCGTGTAGTGACCTGTAGATGTTGCAGGTTGACATTTTGTTGGGAGCATTTTTGATTCACTTCGAATATTCACCTTCATCTCCCCCTTCGAAGGTTTTGAGCTTGAAGCTCCGAGCTCTCCTTCACTTACTTCTTCGGGAATATATGGCACGTTCTTCCTGTGGGCGTTGTTAAGATGAAACACATTTCTTCAGTAAACCCCAGAATTGATTTTTATATAGAAAGAACGGGGGGTATCGGCTTTGGCTGCAATGCAACCCCACTGATGTATGTCTATGTCTCTAAAAATAAAAATAAAATCCAGACAACGTCACCGATTTGAAAGTTTCTTCCACTGTATACACCATGGCGTCTATCGTAGTTATTTGTTTGTTGTTGTCTTCGTTGTTCCTCAGCCATTGTTATTTTGTCCATATTGAGAAAATCTGGCTCATATTGTTCACTCGTTATCGGGATGGCTGATCGAATTTTCCGACCCATTAAAAGTTCTGCTGGACTGTAACCGTTATTAAGTGGTGTGGCTCGGTGCTCCAATAGCGCAAATTCAGGATTTTCTTTATTTTTCTTTAAAAGCGTTTTAACAATTTTACCCGCCGACTCAAAGGATCCATTGCTTTGAGGGAAACGAGGGCTGGATGTAATGTGCTTAAATCCCCAGGAGTGTGCAAATTGTCGAAACTCTGATGTGTGGACCGTTGGAAACTGGGGCCCGTTATCAGTTCTAACAATTTCCGGAATGCCAAATCTCACAAAAATCGATTTTAAGTGTGTGATGACGCATCTGGCAGTCTGTGATTCCAAATGTACTATCTCCGGGAACCTGGAAAAGTAGTCACTTATAACAAGAAACGTCTTACCATGATATACGCAGAGGCCCATTGCTATGGTGTGCCAAGGGCGCTCTCGCATTTCAGAACTGATGAGCGTATCATGTCTTGGAACTAAAAACTGTTTACAGGTAGTACACCGCCGAATATATTCTTCCATCTGTTTTGATGAGCCAGGCCACCAGACAGACTGGCACATCCTGCTTTTGCACTTTACAATTCCCAAATGCCCGGTATGCATCGTTTCTAACATCCCGTGTTGTAAGGCCGTTGGGATGACAAGTCTCTTATCGTGCATCAAAAATTGGCCATTAATTGAAAGATATTGGCGATCGTTATAAAATAACTTTGCTTCTTGTGATAGTTTTGAACGATGTGGCCACCATCTTGGCAATACTCCTTTACTTCTCTGATGATGGAATCATCTTGCTGGGCTTTCCAGAAAGTGTTTAGTTTGTCGGTTGATGCTGGTAGCTCTTCAATAATGCTGTTGATGAATGTTTCGATTTCATCGTCATCGTCCGGTCCTCTTCCTTGGATAGGATGGCGAGATAGCGTATCAGCTACTATAAGATCTTTCCCAGGAGTATAGATTATGCTAAAAGTAAGACCCATCATTTTCATACGGAATCTTTGGATCCTTAACGTCAAGTCATCGAGGTTTTTCGCAGTAAAAATTGGAATCAACGGCTTGTGTTCCGTCTCAATTGTAAAATGGATGCCAGCGATGTAGTTCCGGAATTTTCCACATGCCCATTTGATGCCTAAAGCTTCCTTTTCTATCTGCGCATACTTCTTTTCGCTGTCAGACATCGTTCGCGAAGCATATGCTACGGGCTTCCGGATACCGTCCACACCTGTCTGAAGGAGCACCGCTTCCAATCTCAAAGAAGAGTCATCAGACGACACAAGGGTTCTATATGTAGGATCGTATGTCTTCAATACCGGAGCCGTTGTTAATGCTCATTTCAGTTTTAAGAAAGCCTCCTCCTGAACCGGCGTCCATAGAAAATCAGCCTGGGATTTTAAAAGCTCTTTAAGGGGATAGCTTACTGAAGAGAGATATGGAACGAACTTACCCAGGTAATTTACTAATCCCAGAAACTGGCGCAGTTCCCTTACATTTCTTACAACTCTGGGTGTGCAAATACCAAAAAGCAGCCTTTGGAAGCAGAATCTTCCAAATGATAATGATGTTATAAAGTCCTCAATGCTTTCTCCTTCTAATTCGCATCGAGAATTGAACTTTGCCTGCTCGTAAATCACGTTGTGTTTCAACACGAAAAAATTCTCGAATTTACTTATGACGGAATTGTATTTCTTTTGGTCAGGAGGAGAAAGATTGAATGACAAAAATATATCATCTGCCTGATCACCCATTAGGTAGACTAAGGTGTTAACCAGCTCCTCTTCATTTCTTTTGTTTAGCCCAGAAGCAATTCTAAAGCGATCAAACCGCCGTTTCCAACGTGGCAAATCCAAAGGGTTAAATGTAAAATGTTCCGGCGCTTGAACAGTAAAGTTTTTACCTGATAAATCCGCCGCCGCAGGCTGTTGTTCCGAGTCGTTTACCATTTTATTGATTTAAATATTCAGCGAACGACCTAATTTTTCTTTTCTCTACTTTCCGACGCCGCTGCCACCATGTAGTGTTCGCACGTTAACTAAAAGACGACCGATCTTAATGAGTTCAGTTTATTGACTGACTTCTTTCTTAACACTTTGTGTCACATTACGAATAATGTGTATGTATATTCTATGGGATGGAGCGGGACAGAACGATCCTCCACAAAAAAAGTTTTCGTGGGTAAAGGTATAAATTTTAGCAAAAATCTTAGTGTTTCTAAATTTTTGATCGGGGACTGTACTCGTTATGAGGAAGGAAAATTTTTATGTGATATATGTAATGACAAATAATATTTATCCATACACACAGTACCTATCTATAATTTGTTACGTAAAATTGATCTGAATTTATTTGATTTTTGTTTTTCAACGTTGATTACTTTAAGTAACTGTAATGTTTTAGAGTGAGAAACATGCAATTTCAATTATTTTTTTTATGTATAAGAAAAACTATTACTGTCAGGATCTCTTTATTTTATGGTGTGTACACTTATCCACACTGCTGTGCACTGTTATCCCAATATTGGGAAAAGTGTACACTTTTTGAATTTTGTTTAATTTGATTTCCAATAATTCATGCTATTAACGATATCATTTCCATTGTTACAATGTCTATTAATAAACACTCTAACTAATTAATTTCATTCTATCTGAAATTGTTGACATTAGGAAGATTCAAAACGTAAGTGCGCACACTTGACCCACATGACTCCACAGCTGAATAATTTGGATACGTTGTTGCGGTGTAAGTTTTTCCATGATGATTCGTCAAACAATACTGAATACACGCGTGATCTGTCAAAAAAGCCTATTGGAAATCAAATCTCATTATGAATCAACGTCTACATAGGGCAAAATATGCTTTCAAAGTTAATGTACCATATGGGGCACAGTAAGACTGTATGGCCTATACGGATCAAACTGTGAACGCCAAAGTGAGAAACTGGGTCGGTACGTATTAAAAATCTAAACTGATTTATGATACTAGGGTTTTTTAACTTTGACGTTAACAGGAACTTTTAAAGGTGAATTTCCCCACAAAATGTTGAGAAGTGCAGAGAATGGTTTCCAAGATTTGATGGTTATGAATGGATTTCTCTTTTGAAAGAATTTCATGTAAGTCAGCCACTTACAATTCACAAACATTCTTTCTTAGATATATCCAGTAATTGTTCAAGATTATTTGCCCATATAACATTTGATAGTGAAAGAAATTCTCAATTTTGGTAACAATTTTCAATCCGAAGGAATTACATGCCAATGTTAATTTCTCCTGAACTAAATTTCAGTAAACCCATAGGCCAAATGTCTGATCATTAATGCAAGCAAATTAAATTAAACATTTCCAATAATCTCTCGTAACACATGGTGGTAATCAACAAAATTACTGCAATAATATCTGCAATTTCTAGTGCCAATTTAAACAATTCCCCAACAAATTCCATTGATTTACAAGTTCAATTACTTGCAAGGTGCTCACAGCCACAACATTGAAATATGAAATTACTGGCTCCCGATGGTTTGAGAGTTGCCAGCAAAACCACCTTTCACATTCATACAAGGATGCCAAGCACCTATGCAGGATAATTTGTGCTTGTGAGAAAGTTCGAAATGTTTTATTGGTGTTGTGGTTCGTTGAGGCTGTTATAAGTAGAGATGTAACACTTCCTTGCGCTATGTTAGCTAAACTTTTCTACACGAGCCAACCATCGAATTGATGCAGAATGGAAAGGACACTTGTCGGGAGAAGCGTTCAAGCTTGGCAAAATCCTATTCCTGGCAGCTGTTGTTTCCAGTATTTAGTGCTGCAAAGTTGTGTTAGAAGTGGAAGTTTATTAATTCAACTCGTTCAATTGTGTTCCTTCTTCTATTTTACCCATTTCGTCCTGCTTAGCTTTAGCACTTCACGTTTCGTAGGGTTTGTGAAAAGTATTTATGCCAAGTTGCAGAACAAACGATTTAAAATGTAACAGTTACCTTCACTACAGAGCAAATGGGAAATTACGTTCTTTTACGTCTCCATGTAACTACTGCTAAAGCTCTTCGATTGCATGTCCCTAAGGAGGGGATCATGTTTGTGAAGTTTGCCAAAAAAAAAAAAAAATTAAACGAGCGGATGCCCTACATGTGAAGAGTTTAAATGTTTCAGCAAAACTAATTTGAGGTAGAAAGTTAATACACCAGAGTTATTTTAGTAAATATCGAATGCAATTTTATTTCCTTGCTAGTTTCCGAATTGAAGTTTTGTTTGAGAAAGTTTGGCTACTAATTAATACCAATTTTCGGTGGCGAAACTCTTTCTGACGGCATCAATGTTTGGTGTTTGTTTTTCATTTCATTTAAAGTTGAGATTAGATGTAATTTGTACTTTGACCCAGTAAATCTTTGTAGGTTTTTGAAAAGTTGATCCAGATTTGAACACTTGTTTCCCGATTTCGACTTTCACTTCATACTAGTTTTTATTATTTGTTATTCTTTTTGATGAGAATGTTCCAAAAAGTTTTTAATATTCATACTTTTGATGTCAATTTTAAATTGTGGTTGGTACTTAAGATGATATCAATTAAAAGCTAAATTTTGCAAATGAACTGTGTTAAGTTAAGTTAGTGCAACGAGGGTAAGAACTGTGGTTGAATGTTAAACAATAAAATTACAGATATGACTTAAATACATAGTATGGCTTTGATAGAATAATATACGGAGTACGTGAGAACACTTGATACAGTGTCTGACAAAATCTTAAATGAAGGACGTAATATAAGTACTTATTGACGATACGACTATCGTTGTTCTATGGGACACATCGGAGCTTTCGTCGTGTTATACCAGGTCTTGAAATACTCATTGGTGGAACCTTTTCGCAAGTTCATGACTCCATCTATCGCAAAACTTTTAGAGAGTCGGGTATTCCACGTGTTCGGGGAACCAGAAAGTGTGTACTCGGAAAACGGAGTACAGTTCAGATCTTGGCAGTTTAAGGGCTTACTCGAACAGTACGGCGTGGAACACCAACTGACGCCCATATATGTTACTCTCCTTAGTCTAATGCATCTGAACGTTTGAATCGTACACTGTTAGCCGTGACCCGTTCTTATGTTCATCCAACTCAGAAGGATTGGGACCACAGATTGCCCGCCATCACTTGCGCTCTGCGATCATCTTATCATTCCGTCACCGGTGTCTCACCTTACTTTGCCGCCTTCAGACAGTACATGATTTGCCATGGTGAATCATACAGGCTATTACGGCAATTGAAGTGTTTAGGAGATCTCGTCGTTGCGCTGGAGCCCCACGAGCGTTTTGGAGACCTCTGCCAACAAATCGCATGGAAGATATAGGCTGCAGGACGTGCAAATGAGGTGCAGACAAGATGAGGTTTTTCGGCGTAATTTCCGCCAAAGTGACGCCGCTGGGCATTACAATGCCAAGCTGGACCGGCATTTCCTGAAAAGCCGCGTACAGATGGTCGTAGGACCCAATCGTTACCTGCTAGCCGACCTATCGGGGAAAAAAGTCGGAGTATACCACGCAAAGGACCTGCGCCGATAGTTATATATATATATATATATATATATATATATATATATATATATATATATATATATATATATACGTCTGTTTAGTCCGTCTGTACTTAGCTTCAACCACACATAAGTTTACATACTTATAGCAAAACGTAGATATACGTGTCAGTCTGCCCGTCCGTCGATTGTTTTCTTCATTGGTCTCACTCCGCGTTCCGACTCCGAAGACGAATCGATTCCCTAACAGAGAGATCCTTCAGATCCTTTTTTGCTACGCCGTTGCCTTGAGATCGCGAGAAAATTAGCTGCCCTGTAGTAATCGAGCAGTCACACAATTAAACTGTTCGAAAACCTTCCTATCTCCTATTCGAAATTTCAATGGTAGATTTACAAAAATGATTACTTATTTCCATTCGTAATCGTAATTTGCAAAATATTTTTCTTTCTTATTATTACTATTAAATGTAACTTTATATCAATTTTCCTCTATAGTAAATTTAAACGTTTTCTTTTGATTACATTTGTCATGAAATTTAATTTTAATTACTATTTAAAATTCTCGTCATTTTTCGTTACTTCTGTTAAATTGTGTAAAAAAAATTGTTTTTTAATTCTGCCAAATGAAATTTCGAGTGTGGGAGCGCTGATATAATACAGCATTCAACAGATTGCATTGCTAAATGCGATCTACAATGGCTGAGAAAGGGGCTCGTCTTCATCCACCGTAACAGCGTGACGCTACGGTAGACGACGGACAAGCAAGGAGAAAAACTTGCTTGGGGACGGGAAAACCACCGTTGTGGGATGCGAACACAGGTGGGAAGGGAATGGGGAGTTTTTGACTTGAACGGCGACACGGGCGGATGCGAGAGACGACTTGGGAGATTTTTGCGGGCCGGTTTTTGAAAGAGGAAAGTGCGGAAAGGTTGCAAATTTCAGATTGATCGAAAAACGAAGTAAAAATAGTGAAAAGCGCGGAAAACTAGTGAAAGTTTCATGTCTTACCGTGGGCGTAATATCCGATAAGGACTTCAAAATTGGATGGATGGAATTTTCGGAAGTGCAGAGGCAAGTTGGAGAGGACTCGGAGTGAAGATTTTGCGCCAAAACACATCAACAGATAATTTACGTAAAACATAAATGAAAAATATTTCGAGCGTAACCTTCGCTAGTGAAAAGTGTATTTGGTCATGAGAGAAGTGTTGAAATTCGCAGCGAGGCTAAAGGTAAGAGAACATTTAAGTAAAAAAAACCTGCGTTATCAAAACAGCGACAAAATCTTTGAAAAATGTTCCCGTTATCAGAATCCGATAGTTAATTGATTCAAAAATCGCCCTAGAAAGCGTACAAAACAGCAATTTGCATTCTCCGCCCATTCTAATTTCCACAATCGGTCGCTTGAAAACCCTAAAACCAGTCCCAAACTATCGTCGTCAAGTTCTCCAACTATGTTACATCCAAATTACTACCAAAAGTGATGAATGTATTGGAGTGTAACAGTGTTGCGAAGAGAATCTATAAGCAATTGGACCTGTCGGCATGTATAGATTTTAACGGATACCAGGGAGAGCGAATTAACTTCCGAACTCACTGAAAGTAATCCCGTTAAGGGTTCGGCCACATTGCGATTTTCTTGTCGTAACCAGCGATTTTTAGACGTAAATACGAACACACTGCGACAAGATCTCCGAAGGAACTTCAGGCATGCGCAGAACTAAAATGCTCATTTGAAGGTATGTCTTTGCCAGGAACACATGCGCTAACTCATTTCTGCGCTACGCAAGAAGCTTCCATGCAAGTCAGCGTCAAATATCCAAATGATGTGCGCCTGCGCGACTATCATAGAAACTACTTGCTAAACTGATTTTAGGAAAAATCGCAAATTCCTGCGACTGCCGACCTGGACAAAATTGTCGAAAATCGCAGTGTGCGGGCTTCCATTTAACCATGTGTAACTTGCGACAGAAGTGCGGCTAAATAGTCGTAGTCTGATGCATCCCTAAGACCTCATCATCTGCCCCAATCAGCAAAACTGCAGCAGGTGTCTGCCATGCATTGCTATTAACAGCTACTCAAAATGGGACTCTCAACTTGCTGATCGAACTAACAACAAATGCGTACTTCAAACGGGACACCCAGGCGAATCTATGTAGGGAAACAGCCTATCCAAAAAACCATAAAGTTGAAATGCTGTAAAACATTCAACATTGCGACATAGATTGAAAAATTACAACTGCTATCATTTGACTGAGGAGTACCATTGAAGAAAATTATTTTACTTCTGTTATTACATACGTAAGCATTTAAATTTTTCCCCTTGTAAATTATATGTGCGTGTGTCTTAAATTGATCACAATGTGGAACGTTATGGGAAATGGAGAAAATCGACAGGATACTTGGGAAAAAAATGCCAATGGAATTTAAAGAATTTTTTTTCACTCTCACCGATGAAAAACAAATAAACTACGCAATATTATGATTAATGCATGAATGAATGAGGAGCATGAGAAAACAAATTTTTCTTCAAAAAACTAAAATAATTTCAAAACTATTCAAAAAATTGAAGCTTCAATTTTAGATTTTGCGATTATAATATGAAGGTCCGAATTACTAGATGAGGTTGCAACTCGTTCGTGACTGATGAGGGAACCAATTATTCTTTTGCATTGTGATCTAGTTTTTTTTCGTTCACATTTATATGATTATTTGATTTGGAAAAGCAAACTGTGACTTGTCCACAACTAGAATCATCGTACTCTGGAATATTTCTGATAAATTGCTATTCGTTAGTTGCTTACGAAAATACAAAAAACATAAATTGCTAAGCTTTAAAAAAATCGGTCTTTCCATTCGCTTTGTCTGACCGGGTATAGGTCCCGCACTTGGGGCAGGCTTATTTGCGCATATGGGCTAGTCGTCGGGCGTGCTCCATTATTTTTGACGCTTAACAGGGGCTCTTGCCGGGTAGAGTGGCCTCCCGCTCGCGTTCCCTTTTATAATATAGGGTTATGTGATTTCATTGCATAACTCTATAACATAAAATGGTTACGTTTATGCTTCTCATTTGAGGAAAAAAGTCATACAAAGTGCTTTTGTATGAGTTTTTCACTCAAAGGGGAAACACATGGCCACGTATACGTTTGGATCTTTATCCGGTTGGGAGAGTACGAGGGGGTACCACATCCATCCAGATGCCCCACTCTTATTTGTGGGCCATAACGATCGTCGTAATGATGAGGTCTCCGATAGTCCGTCCGTTTTTGCTCGTTTCCATTTCTTCTCGGAACAAGCAATTCAAACCCTTAGCTTCCTCTTCTTCTTAGCACTACAGCCCCTTTCGGGCCTTCACTTCCTGCAAACAGCGCCCCCAACTGTTGGTCCGTTGAACGCGTCTTCCAATTGCAAAATCCGAGCTGCGATGAACTGTCTTCGTCGACCAAGTCAGACCAGCGTTTCCTCAGTTTACTCACTGGCCTCCGGCCTTCAATTCTCCTAACGAATACCTTCTTGGGTATCCGACAATCCTTGAGACCTCCGGTTCATCAAAAATTTCATACAGCTCATGGTTGTGTCGAGTTCGCCATTGGTCCCCGTCAAGCTTTGCTCCGATTATTTGCCTTAGGACCCGTCGCTCAAAGGCGTTCAATATTTTTGCGGATGCTTGGGTTAGGGTCCATGATTCATACCCATAGCACTCTTAACAAGTTACCTCACTTTTTCGACTTCCGTCGACTTTTTCTGTGGCCCAAGAATTCGTGAATGCGAAATTATTTTGCAGTGGGTCCTTGTACTGGGGAAGTAACCCGCCCCATGACACCGCAACGCTTGCCTGCCAGCCCATTCATATGTCCCCATACAAGGCCAATCTCGGTTGATCTTACCATCCTCATTCACCGAGGCATAGGCCATCGCTGCAGTCCTCAATTGACATCTTTATATACTCATTACACTACAAAACACTACTCATGCCTTATCGAGCTACAAACATAAACAATTCAATGAATTTATCAAGCCAATCACAAAATCTAATTAAAATTATATATAACATAACGTACAAAAAGAAACATATTATAATAAAACTGATTTTAGGCATTCAATAGTTTCCGTTAAAAGTAATTTTAGAGACAGATAATGAAAGTTTTTACACAAAAACACCCTAAAGAAAAGGGTGTAGTGGCGAGGCTTTTGGACTCAGTTAAGCTCGTACAGGGACGGATGTGGGGTGCCACTTTCTTGTTTACTAGGCCCCAATAAGCTGCCAAGCAAGAATCCGGCTTGCTGGTTTCAATTTTTCCGCGTCAAAAAAGCCGACGTTCAGTATTCTCACTGTGGTACAAATCGATAAATGTTTGCCAATCCAACGACTTTGCCTCAATTAAGAATTACTCAAGTAATGACCTTTTCAAACTATACCAAGTGAATTGTAATGTGGGGAAACCGAGGAGGTGCTGGTCTGACTCGGTTGACGAAGGCAGTTCACCGCTGCTCGGATTTCAAAATTGGAAGACGCAATCAAGGGCCAAAACAGTTGGAGGCACTATTTGCAAGAAGCAAAGGCCCGAAAGAGGGTGTAGTGCTACGAAGAAGAAGAAAAATAATTGTAATGACCTTCTCAAGTTACACCAAATGAATTGTTATTACATGAATTTAGTAAACTCTATGGGTGTATGGCAAGATTTGATAACTAAAATAGTTTATTCTATGGGAGAGTATCCCTTTCGCACACACCCTGAGCACTATCACTTCACTACCATTCGGATCCACTTTATCATTTACTCGGGAAATGACTCCTCAGCTGCCCCTTTTACACTCAACGTTTTTTTAATTCAAATGCAATAAAAAGAAAATCTATTAATTCATTCTTATTTCTCCTGATTCCTTCACCATACTATCTTTCTGTTATAAATTTACAAATTTAATTTTTGAGTTCATTTATGTAAGGAAAACTATAAAATGTTGCAACAACAAAAGAACAAAAAATCATAATCGAACCATTTAATGAGCGAAGAAAAAAACGAGGCCCCTCCTTTGATGCTTCCGTTGACGATTCTAGTGTTACTTCTGCCACTTCACGATCCTCCTGACATGTGTCGATCATTTACAGTTTATTCGTCAAGTTTTCTGATGTCTTCATTTCCATTTCAGTTCTCGTAAACGTTTTTTCACATCTCCACCACTATTTCGTCAACCGCACTTGGTCGCTCCTCAATCACCACTACTCTTCCCAAAAATATGAAAACAAAAGAGGAGCTCCCGTTCTTAAATAACTTTGCCTCTAACGGCCACTTTACCGCTCTCCAACCAAATTCTTTCTGTCGGGTTCAGCAATCTCTACGGAGTGGTTCTCCTCACTTCAGCGAAATGGTTTCACTCAAACTCGGCGCAATTCCCACCCCGCCTTCAACCACTCTGGTGACGATTACCCTAATCACGCACTGAATTAGCTGAATACCTTTTCTGACAGTTTTCAATGTCAGTAAAATTCATTTACAATCAAATTGTGATTTTGCGACTCATTCCTATCGGAAATCTCAAAAATTAGTTATAATTGTTTTTTTTTAATGTTTTATTGCCAGATACGCGTTCTCGTTTCGATCGTTCCATTTAGTGTTCATGTTGAGGCCTCTACGTTCCACAGAGTAAATGATATTTGAATGCATCTCTCTCTTAGTGTGTCAATCTTCAATTTGAGGTTCTCAAAAATTGTGTTTAATATATTTTTATATTGTAGATTAAACCAACTCGAGTGAATAATATCGTGAGTCCTAATGGTAACTTTTCCAGGGGCAGGATAGTTTCACCTTTGACGTAGAGTATGGGCACTCACTCGGATCAAAGAAACCTTGAACACTGGGTCAAAATGTATACCGGATATCATGAAATGATCCGCTTATAAGAGATAGGGTAAGAAATGCTATTAACTACGCCCTAGATGGTTCCAAGCCCGTTTGAGAAAGGAGGGGGCAACCCTTTCTTTCCCAATCCATAGCTTGCATTATTCCTTATCCTTAACACCACGATCAAATGATAGTGAATGTTCGCGGGCTGGCATATTAGACTTACTGGTTCCTCAATAATGCGACATTAAATCCCGAGAAATGCTCATAACTGTAAACACATCTACAGCTCTGCTACCAAATCTGACTAAGACCTCCTTTGGGCGGACGTAAGAGGATGAAGGCGAATCTGCCGCACCTGATAACGGAACAGACATAATAACCATACCCCCGGAATAGATGTTCATCGACGGGCTAACACCTCGTCCCTGGAAAACCTTAAAATGTTTTGAAGCCCACAGATGGGCCTCGGAATGGATTGGAATCACGGCAGCGAACTTGCAAATGGAAAAAGGACTATAGTATTGGATCCTGAAATGTCAGATGGCTCAATCATCCTGACGCTGTTAAGGACCTTTTCCAGCAGGCCAGTCAATATAAATTAAAAATACTGGCAATTCAGGAAACGAACTGAACTGGAAACGACATTCAAGACATGAGATTGCACACAATATCCAAAAGTAGGAAGCCTACTGGGAAACGAAAATTCGAAGGGGCTTCCATTGTGGGTAGGTAGGTCATATTGCACGATTTTGATTTTAAGGCAATAAATGAACGGTTGTGTGCGATCCGTATAAAAGCGAAATTCTTCAATATCTGGCTGATGAAAGTCACGCTCCGGCCGAAGAAAATGACGAAGAAACGGAGGAAATGTTCTAAAATTCCCTGGAAAGACTAATCAACTCATTGCTTACCAACGACAGAAAAATAATTCTGGTTGATTTCAACGCTAAGGTTGGCAATGAGCTATCTCATCTGGAAGATATAGCCTCTAAAATGAAACAAATGACAACGGCCAGCGCTTGATTGACTTTGCATGTAGCAGAAATCTAGTCATACGTTCGACTTGTATCACACATCGACGCATTCATAAAGTGGCTTGGGAACCACCGGATGGTAACAAACTAAACCAGATCAACCATATTCTGATCCAATAATGTTGGACCTCGAGCATACTTGATGTACGTACACACCGAGGAGCCAATTGTAAATCGGATCACTACTTGATCAAATTCACCAATTGATGTCGTATATCAAAGACATATACGGCAAAGACCAGCCCACTAAAAAAATTGGCATCAAAAGGCTCCAAACCGCGCCTGTGGACAAAATATCACGGAGACCCTCGACAACCAGTTGGCTCCCATCTAATCAGACAAGCAACGAGCTCTGGATGGAAATGAAATTGGCTATGAAGACCGTGGTAGGACACAAATTTTACATCAGGGCCGGCGCCAGAACGTTAGACAAAAAGAATCAGGACGAAGAAAGAATACTATGAAAATCTCAGGAGAGTATCGAATAGGATAATTAGAATTGACAAAATAAAATACGACGACCAATTGAGAAGCCTTGAGGTGAGTCTAGCAAATAACAACACAAGACAAATACACAAAGTAGTGAAAAGCCTTAAACGTGGTTATCAGTCAAAAACCACGCTCTGTCGTGATGATATCGGCAATATCATTGGTGACGAAACCAAGATTAAGGAAAGATAGCCTTCATATTTCAAGAACCTCCTTAACCCTCCACACAGCTCCAGAATATCGAAGCCTATAGATGTTTCCGGAGAATATCCATTGTCCCCACGAGCTCTGGACAAATTTTACTCTACCATCAAAGCCCAAAGAATAATAAAGAGCCGGGCATCGATGAGATTTCAATGGAGCTCATCCAATATGGTGGCAGCAGTGTTCCTTAAGCTATTCACAAAGTCACCCAGTACATTTGGCAACAAGAAAATGTGCCGAAAGAGTGGAGCCAACCAATTATATTCACTATCCACAAAAAAGGTGACAAGCTACAGTTGGGAAATTATGGGACATATCACTACTTTATACGGCGTACAAAATATTTTCAAAGATCTTAGAAAATAAAATCGGATCATACGCGAACAGTATTATTGGGGAGTACCAAGGTGGTTTGAGAGCAGATAGATCGACAATAGACCAATCATTCATAGTCAAACAGGTACTGGAAAAATGCTGGGAGTTCAACAAAGACGTACTGCCCCCGTGGACTTTAAGCAAGCATACACGTACACCGACGTGTGGACTTTAAGCAAGCATACAACAGTAAATAATGCTTTGCTTTTGCATCCCAGCCAAGTTAGTCCGTCATACTAAAATGACAATGACACCGGCGACCTCCAAAGTCCTCATCAATAAACAACTCACCGATGGCTTTGACACAAATATCGAACTAAATTAGGGAGATGGGCTGGCCCCATTGCTATTTAATTTGGCTCTGGAGCACGTCATAACGAAGCTACCTGTCGATACGCGAGGTACATTACTATTCAAATCAAGCAAAGTAGTAGCCTATGCGGATGACATAAACATTTTGTCACGGTCATCAACAACTGCCAAATGACTCTTCCTCAAACTCGACAGCGAAACAAAACTAGTAGGGCTACAAATCAATGAAAAAAAACAAAGTTCACGACGCGGTCAGTACCTTAAATACGCAAAATATCACAGTTTGCGAATACAGTATCGAAAATGTGAGCAAATTTGTGTATTCAGGCGCCAAAATAACGAAAACGGGTAATGAAAGAGACGAAATACGCCGAAAAATACAGCTCGCAGATAAAATATTTTATTCAGTTTTGACGAACTTGAAAACCGGCTGCAAACAAAGCTCCAAGTATACAAATCTGTAATAAGATCTGTGTTATGCTATGGGTGTGAAAAGTGAACCCTAACCCAAGCATCTGCAAATGTATTGAATGCCTTTGAGCGACGGGTCCTGAGGCGAATAATCGGAGCAAGGCTAGACGGGGACCAATGGCGAATTTGATACAACCATGAGCTGTATGAAATTTTTGACGAACCGGAGGTCTCAAGGATTGTTAGGCTGCGGAAGTTGCAATGGGCTGGCCACATGAATCGTATGGACGAACAACGGATACCCAAAAAGGTATTCGTTCTGAGAACTGAAGGCCGGAGACGCTGGTCTGACTCGGTCGATGAAGACAGTTCATCGCTGCTCGTGTTTCAAAATCGGAGGACATGGCCAATGGATTGAGACAGTTGGAGGCACTATTTGCAGGAAGCGAAGGCCCGAAAGGGGCTGTCATGCTAAGAAGAAGAAGGATATTTAAACGAACAAAATCTGTCTGAAGTCCAAAAAGTATGCATATGGAAAATGTACAATTCAAGACACTATTTGTAAGAAATTTGGGGAAAACATTTGAAATGTGCATTATTAAATGCTTAATGAAACAAACTTTACATATATTTTAGGAAATTAGTGATTTATTTTTTTTTTTGCTAAAAATACTAACCGAAATAAGTACGGGTCATTTCACCGGTTGTGGTAGGAGTTGGTATGCCTGAATTTTTGGTAGGGATAGTGTTAACCCTCACATCCTGTGTCTACTTTATGTAACAATGATGATGATGGATAATAGCAGATAATAGCAGAGGATGTCGGATGGTGCTGTATAAAGTTGGCTCATGGCGGGTGATGGTTGATGTTAATGTATGATGGCTGATGATTTCGTATACTAAATAATTACGGCTGATGATCACAAATGACTGCAAATGATGCCCTATAGTCCCATTTTACGGCTGATCATGGTAAATGATGTTGCCTGATGATGGTGGAGTATACTAGATAATGGTGGGTGGTAGCTGATGATGATGAATGATGATAAATGATTGCGAATGCGTGCGCCTGATGCTGGATGGGGATCTGAGAAGCCATATGACGGCTGATGAGAGCATACGATGATGTACAGGGTTATCCATTTTACGCTTGGGAAAGTAAAGCTAAAGAAAATACATGAAATATTCAGACGGAAACAAAATTTTTATTCAATATAAAGATTAAACCTTGCCATTATACGTTCATTTAAACGTCCGCCACAATGAGCCGTAAGACAAGCCGAAATGTTAAAGTCAAGAAACATGTCGGGGATATCAATGGAGAACTCCCAACATTCCTCAAGTACCTGCTTAACTGTAAACACATGGTTAATCGTCGAAATATTTTCTCTAAAGCTACTTTGATACTTCCCAATAATACTGTTAGCGTATAATCTGATTTTATTTTCTAAGATCTTTTAAAATATTTTGTACGTCGTGCAAAGTATTGATATACCTGTATAGTTTTCATACTATACCTTGTCCTTTTTTTTAATGGAGAGAAAATATAATAGATTAGCTCCACATGTTCGGCTAATGTGCTTGTTGCCAAATGTGCTGGATAATTTTATGGATGGCTTACTGAATACCGCTGCCAGCTTATTTAATGAACTCATCGATTCCTGACGTTTTATTATTCTTTTGGGCCTTGGTGGTGAAACAACCCTCATCTAAAGTTAGTGGGGCTACTGGAAGCTGTCTGGGAATATCTGTATGCTCGAAGTTTTGGAGCCGTGCAGAGTATTAAAAAGGTTCATGAAAGCAGCGCAGTTATGACTTGGCACACGTCCCGTCGTTCCTCTCTCTGTGCTTTGAATGGCAACATATGCGAAAAGTTTTGAATTGTAATCAAACCACTGTGGGCGCAGCCGTCATATCGTGCATTTGCAGAAGTGGATGTGTATCCATACTCGTATTAAGAATTAAAATATACACACAAGACTTCGCTATCGATTGTACTGCCTCAGTGGAACGGATGGTTATACGCATGTGTAAATAGGCAATACGAGCGAAAGTTTGAGCTTTGTGGTTGCACCAGTCACAGAGAGATGGCGGTTAAAATATAATAGCTGAAGGGCTCATAGTTTAAATTGTCTTCATTTTTTTTGGTTGGTAGGTAATTAAGTCAGCATAGTTATGCTATAAAAGAAAATTAAACAAGTAGGAAAATCGAGAAGTATTTCTCCGTTTCCTAGCTCAAGGCGTGCACCCGAGCTTATTCTATCCCAAGGCACTTAGCCCGGGATAAGCGAATGAGAATACGTTCAACTGCGTACTCAAGGCATCAGCATCAGTATTAGCGCCCCAAGTCAGTTACGCCCGGGGCCTGCAATGGAACTAGTAATTGATTGATTTATCAATCTGACTTTATACTTAAGGCGGCAGCCCAAGTATTAGTATCCTAAAGCTTTGCGCCCGGGGCCAGCAGTTGGCTTTTTAATTAATTGATTCATAAATATAACTGCGTACTCAAGGCGTCAGCTTGAGCAATAGCGTCCTAGGGCAATTACAGCCGGGTCTTGCAGTTATAGTCTTAATGGATTATTATTCTTAAAAATGATACCAATTAATATCATACATTGTAAAAACAAAGTACACGGAAAATGTAATTTTAATTGCCCTGGTAAAAGATATTTCAAAAAAAATGTATTTTGTTAAGTTGACAAAGCTACAGGGTGCGGCAGCAGAACTTCCTTTTTTGAAATGCCCGCCCTTAAAGTGCTAACTGTTATAGCGCGGCGCTAGTAGTCTCATTCGAGAGAGGTGATTTTAAAGTTTTGCTCATCCCTTGGTTAGTCGCTATCATGCGTTGGAACAGTGCGGAGCGTGCAAAAAAACAAGTACCGCTGAAAATTTGTTTTGTTGAATTTTGAAAAAAGGAAGTTATGCTGCCGCACCCTGTATCATTAATTATTGTGCCAAATATGAGCGCGATCTGTCTACCAGTTTGTTAACAGCACCGGCTTAAGCTGGTACACCTCAGTAGTATGTTGCGATTTTTACAATGGATAAAAATATCGAACAAAGAATTTGTCTCAAATTTCGTATTTTTAAACGAATTTCATGTGAGGAATCGTTTCGAATGTTAAAAGAGGCTTTAAGTGATTCAGTTTTATCAAAAACATAAGCCTACGATTAGTACAAAGCCTTCAAAGATGGTCGAGAAATCATTGAAGACATGCATCTGGACGAACTTCAACATCTTCAACTGATGAAAACGTTAAACAAGTGAAGGAAATGGTGCTTGAAAATCATCATGCAAGTAATACAGATGTGGCAAGAGAGCTAGACATGTCTTGCGAGTCAATTCGAACGATTTTTGTGGATATTTTGGGTATGAAACGCGTTCTTGCTTGACTCATCCCGATAAAGCTGAATTTTCTTCAGAAAGAGTACTGTGAACCGGTCTCTTTGGACATGCTTGATCGTGTGAATTGTAATTTCACAATTCCATTGATCAACCATCGTATTCAACAGATTTGGATCTGTGTGATTTTTTCTTGTTCCTTAAACTAGAATTTCCGCTCCATAGAACCCGTTTTCAGTCGATCGAAGAGATAAAACAAAACTTACTGAAGGAGCTGAAGACCATCCCAAAAAGTGCTTATGAAAAGTGTTTCGAGGACAGGAAAAATCGTTGGCGTAAGTGTATTGCATCTGATGGAGATTATTTTGAAGGCGACAAAATAAATATTGATGTATGATTAAATATTTTGCGTTTTATTTGCAATTACAGGGTTCTTTTAGTCACAACGTATATTTTATTTCTCTTTAATAACAGATATAATTAAAGTAGATATAAATCGCAGAAATTTTGCAGCTCCATGATGTTCCAACTTTATACATATGCAAACGTAAACCCTCACTAATTATCTCTGTAATAAATTAGTTATTAGAAGGATTTATTATGAAAAAATTATACTAATATTATCTATTCAACTGAACGTGTAATTGTATAGCCTAACAAAGAACGAAATAAAAACTAAGTCTTTAAATAAAAGCATCGTTTCACTGATTTGGTTGACAAGTATAAAATAGCAGGTAAGTGTTATTCAGATGTGTCTCTCTCCCGGAGAGCTTTGATGCATAGATAGGATACACCCCATATCAAGCTCGCAGTTTGTGCCAGTATACATACGGTATACTGGTATAGCAAAAAGTGTCATCATCAACTATGATTTTGTCAGTGTCACCATGGCAAGCGTGGTCTTGGGCTGACAATAGCTATTTCATATATAGATTCACCATCAATTTGTTTTCAGTGTGATGACTTTAATTCTGGAGTAGTCATCATCATTATCTTTCGCGCGACAGCCTAAGCTGCGCCTTTTTTTGTGGTAGGGTGATGACCGTTTGGCACATTAATTCGGGCCAGGTCTCGTTTGTTACGCCGTGAGGTAATTTAGCCATGGTATCACATCCGGGATGAGATGCGCAGTTCACCTTCCTTTTGTGCAATTCACCCAAGACTGCTGTGAATCGTCGAGTGAGCCCTGTCTCTGCTTGCGGACAACCATCTCCCTCTCATCCTCGTTTTGACGCAGGTAAATAGCGTGGCGCTCTCTAGCAAGGAGGGCAACAGGTATCACACTACAATACCTCTCACCACTGCATCAGAGCACAGGTTTGACTAGTTATTTTTGAATACTGAAATTATTTTGCCTGTGCACAATTTTCGACCTTAGAATGGGAAGTACCGAATAATAAGCTTTATTTGTGGCGTTTTTGTGGATTTCAATTTTGCCCTTTTTGGCACTTCTTCTATTCAGGTTGGCTTCTAGATAAAGAAAATTATCCTGCCTTTCAAGACTATAGTCTGCTATGGCCAGGCTTTGTTGAACTAGAGTTTTCTTTTTTTTTGAGTCATGAATTCAGTTTTAGTTTCATTAGCTTGTAGACCAATTCGGTCTCCTGCAGATTTTAGGCTCAGAAATGCTCCTTGGGTACCTGAGATTAAACGTGTCATAATATAAGTATGATCAGGATACGCTATCAATTGTGCGAACCTGAATTGATGACGTGTTCCAGCGCAACATTAAAGAGCGTGGGGCAAGTCTATCACCTTGTTTTAAGTCTGATTCCATTATAAAGCTGTCTGTTAGTTCACCGTTTACTTTGACCTTGAACTCTGTGCTTAGCATCATGACAATAGGGACTAGTTTTGTTGGAAAACCGCATTTAAGCATTATTTTGTACCGCGCATTTCTGTCGATACTGTCGTATGCTTGCTTAAAGCCTTCGAAGAGCTGGTGTGCATGGATTTATATTCCCAGAATTTTTCGTGATGCTGCTTTACTGTGAATATTTGGTCGCTTGTGCACCATCTAATTCGAAAGCCTCCCCAGTCCTCTCTTAAAATGCTTTCAAAGCACGGTTTAAATTTTCTATTTAATAATCTTGTAGAACACTTTATAAGATGCACACATAATTTTTAGACCTCAAATTATCCTCCTTTTTATGCACAGGACATATTTTGTTTTTTTTTTCTAGTAACTGCTCCTCTGACCATATTATGCATATCAGTCGGTGCAGAAAGTTATTTAGATGTGAACTCCGCTCTGGAGCAGTTCTGCTGGTATTTTTTCTATTTCTGAAGCCTTATTTGTTTTTCTGAGGTCTTGTACTGCTTTCTGTACTTTCTTGCATTACTTTTGGAATGTTTATAACTTAGGTCGTTGTTGGGAATGCTGTGAATAGCTTCTGGAAATATTGCAGCTATTCCTTTTAACTTTCGACTAGGATACCTATGATTGATCCTTGTGCACTTTCTCAATAACTTTTTTGTGGATTGAACCCATCTCTTAGTTGTTCAATAGAGGCATATTCTAATCTTGTTTCATGTGGTATCGTGATTATGTTTGTCTATTCGATCTTGGTATTGTTGGTCAGTCGCTTCTTCCTTCTTCACATATTTTGAGCTTTTTGGCGGAGGGGTTTATATTATTATTCTTTGGTCCGAGTTGGTCACTGGTTGTATTCTTTATGCGCCTAGTTTCTCTTTTTAACCGCTTCCTTGCATTCTTCAATGCACAAGTTGATGGTGATTTTCTTTGGCTGGTGCCCCAAGTCCTTTTAGGCTGCTTCTATTAACACAACTCTTATTGTCTTCCACATAGTTTCGATGTCATCATTACTTTATTCTGCCTACGGGAACATGTTGAGCGGGTTTTCCGCACTGACATGTATGTAGGCGTTACTGACTTATCATTGGTATTGTGTATCTGGTATCTTGAGGTAACTGATGTTCCTTGTTTACAGCCCTTGGAGATATGGTATAGGAGCTTGGCACTTAAATGGTAATGGTCGTCACGAAACGAAAATGGGTCAAAAATGCTGGTGGCTACTTGTTTTTTTTTTCTTTTTCGTATGAAAACATGGTCACTCTGGTTGAATGTGCGGCCAGCTTGAAATAACCGCATACCCTTATAGATGTCTCGATGCGGGAGGTATGTGGAGTATACTGTGAAGCCTCTATTAGTAGCAAAGTCTATCAGGCATTCCTCGTTGTCGCTGGTCTCTGCATTGAGACTATACCCTCCTATTGTTCCACCATTTTTGGGCCAGTTTACGCATTGTAGTCACCCAGAAGTATTTTAATGTCATTTGATGGCAATTTATTGACAGTACATTCCAAGATGCTTGATTACCTCCTTCTTCTCTTCTGTGGGTCCGTAACAATTGATCAGCCATACATTGAGGAATTTTGTCCTGATACAGATCGTCTCGTTAAAGGGGTTGGTTTCGGTGACAATTACATCATCACCGTACTGCACTGGAATGATGTTGATTCAGAAGTTGTCGCAGTGCACCTAGCTTGTTCAATATAATATTCCAACTTCTAACAGAATAGTCCTTCATGTGTTGTGATAGTGGTTTCGCTTTATGTAATCCGAACTGAGGCTATTGTTCTGATTCCATGACAAGTAAGTACTAAGTGGAGTGCTGTCAGTGCTTTAACTTAATCGGTTTTACGGCGAGCTGTATTTTATTTTCCACATACGTACCGATTAAGGCACCCACCATCCACCACCTGAGGACGCGTCCGATGGGAGACCAAAAACTCAACACGGATTTTGAGTGGTCATAATAACATATTAATGTTATAAATGATTTCTTAAATTTTCAGTAAAAATTCCTTCATATCTGTAGTATTTAGGTCCGTTTCAACCATGCATCTTCTCAGTATCATATGTCGTAGCTGCTGTCATTGTTCAATATCAGCCGGTTGAATTTTAGCTATTCAAGGCTCGGTTGTTACGAAATTTTCAGGACTGGTGCAACGACAACTGCTATCAGGTAACCTAGATACATGAAAATTTAAGAGTAAACGTAAAATTCTAAAAATGTACTATATCTTCTGTGATTTTTTTTCAGATTTTCCAGATCAAAAGTGTTCAATTGCGAGAGAGATACACAGTGTCCATATATTTCCCCTCGCTCTTCACACATCAAAGCAAAAATTGTCACTTCAAAACATATTTTGGAAAGTTTTCATCAAAGCTTTTCATTTGATACCAATATTGGCTTCCTTTGGTGCAAAAGTTTTTTTTAGTGGTCACTCTGCTTCATAGAGCGACCCCTTTTGAACATCATATACAATGTATCGATGTATGAAAACATTGAAGAGGGTAGCACTTTTGACCTTCCAATAAAATTTCACGTTTCTAGCTTATATGATTTGTGAGAATACTTGCTGGGACGCACAGTCGGAAAGACAAAAACACAGGTTGCGGTTTAGTAGGTTTTAGTTACCTAAAAAATGCTAAGCCAACATACTTAACATAATCATCAACTTTTGTTTTCAGATCAACTGTCGATGTCAAATATGTCATGGATACGAATGAAAGCCTTCGAAAATTCATAAGTTAATTAAATTTTTGTTTTACGTAGAAATTCTGCATTCGCCCATAATCAATTCAGACCGAGACATTCTCAGGATGCTTTCAATTTAACTCTTCCATTACAGAGTTCTTTCTTGACAGCCTATGGTTTAACAGAAACATTCCAAAATGACTATTAATAAAAGAATTAACATTCTTAGAATTTACTCGTGTAGCATGAAATTTAATTTTTCTTTGAAATTTTGCCAACAAGTTTAAATGAAATTAAATGCCAACAACAATTCCCAGAACAATTTCCGTACGAGTGCATAATTCATGGCCAAAAGTGAAATACTCATTACCATCATTATCGGAATGTTCTGGAACTTCTTTCAGCAATGGAAAACCAAATGAATAAATCTGCGTAAAGGAATTTGTGGTGAAATGTAAGATAACTTGAGACTCCATAAAATGGATTTCACCGACTATGTTCAATGGTTGAGATTGGATTGTATGCGTGGATGGCTTTTTAATTATCTGTGTTTTCAACTTGATCAACTTCATGGCAAAGTCTTTTATAATTCGCCCTTGTGGTGAACTAAATAAAAAATGATGGCTCTTCACGTGTAACGCTGGAAAATTAATTCTTGCTGTGAGTCCATATACGAGGTGTGTTCAAAAAATATCGCGAATTTTGTTTTTTTTTTTCAAAAATTATTTATTTATTCATGAATATCTATTTTGTCCCCTTCAAAGTAATCCCCATGAGATATTATACACTTGTGCCAACGGTTTTTCCAATCTTTGAAGCACTTCAAAAAATTATTTTTTTTAATCATGTTCAGCTCCTCCTTCGATGCCGTCTTTATCTCGTCAAGCGTAGCGTAACGTCGTCCTTTCATGGGCCTCTTCAGTTTAGGAAACAAGAAAAAGTCACAGGGGGCCAGATCTGGGGAATACGGTGGCTGCGGCATCGTTAGTGTGTTGTTTTTGGCCAAAAAGTCGCGCAAATGGAACGATGTGTGAGCAGGGGCGTTATCTTGGTGCAAAAGCCATTTTTTGTTCTCCCACAAATCCGGGCGTTTCTGGCGGATTGCTTCACGCAAATTGCGCATAACTTGCAGGTAATATTCCTTATTGACCGTTCTTCCCTGTGGCAAGAACTCATGATGCACCACGCCCCTGCAATCGAAGAAAACTGTCAGCAAAACTTTCACATTCGACCGAACTTGGCGCGCTTTTTTCGGTCTTGGTTCATGCGGCAGCTTCCATTGAGATGATTGAGCTTTGGTTTCCACGTCATAACCATAAACCCACGATTCGTCACCAGTTATGACCCTTTGGAGCAAATTTGGTTCGTCGTGGACAGAGTTTAACATCTCATTAGCAATGTTCATGCGTTGCTGTTTTTGGTCGCAATTGAGCAATTTTGGTACGAATTTCGCGGCGACCCGTCTCATGCCCAAATCGTTGATAAAAATCGAATGGCACGAGCCAATCGATATGTTTAGGTCCTCAGCAACTTCTCTAACGGTGATTCGACGATTGGCCAATACCATTTTCTCCACTTCATTAATTTTTTCGTCTGTTGTTGAAGTGCTCGGGCGTCCGGCACGCTCTTCGTCGTTCACATCTTCTCGGCCTTCTAAAAACCGTGTGCCACAGTCAACATTTGGAATGCATCCGCGCACTTAATTTCGTTTTCCACACAAAATTTGATACACGTTCTTTGATCCATTTTTTTGAATAAGTAAAAATCGAAGACGATTGAAAACACGTGCAAGTAAAGCAGCTATCACCAATCAAGTGGACATTCAAAATGGCCGAGCTTGTCGGCATAAGTGACAGACATGAGTACCAACATAACGCCACAAAAAATCGAAATTCGAATATACGTAACCCGCGAAAATTCAAAATTCGCGATACTTTTTGAACACACCTCGTATTCGGATGTTATGAACATACGCATTGTAATGAAAAAGCGTTCATCATAGTGAATACGGGCCATAAATCCTTCACTTTTGTTTACAATGCAGGTTCAAGTCGTTTAAAAATTTGATGGTGGTATAGTGGTCATGAATGAAATATGAAACTCCCCCCTGGTTTAAAACTCGAAGGACTTTATCTTGACCGATTTCAATATTTTATAATGGTTATAATGCCATTATGACCTATTTACAAGAATTAGTTGTAAACTTATTACTAATTAAAGTATGTATATAATTTTATTCATCCTTTAGATTGCACTAAATGCTTCCATTTACATCGTCATATCTATGAATTTCTAATTTCGAGTCACTTGAACGAGTATGCAAGGAATAGGTTTAGTGTTAAACATAATATTAGGTAAACATCGCATGCATCAAACATTTTTTTTTTTTGTTTTTATGTAAACAATACACTGCTGAACCTAACAAGCTTCTGGGAAAACCCCGAAAGAGGGAAATGTTGTGTACGTAAATGGAAAGCATGGCTTCTGAGTGAATGAGCTAGTATAATTCATTCCTCATGTTTTTCAGTTCTTGGATTTGATTGAATCGGAACAGTTGTTACGTTGCACCAAGCGATCCCGGTTGGAGACCTTGGGATCCCAGCTAACCCATGGAGATGGAGTAGGCAGGCGTCACTCGCCAACCCTAGTATTCCCCCATGGAGCCAATTGGCGAGCTTGAGGCTCCCTGGAATGGTTCAGTCACTAAAAAAACCGCTAATGGCCGGCTCGACGAGCCGCCTGTCACCACTTTCATTGAAGGAAAATAACACCAACTATGTAAATTTGGGATCCCCGACAGAGAGGATTCTTATTCGCACTAATTTCCACTAAAAATAGACTGAGCAAATTAAAATCTCCGACGGGAAGGATTCTCATGCACTCCAGGCGCAATTTAAGCCCTGCACCAATACTGCGAGCTCCACGTGCGAATACACGGGCTGAAACACTAAAACAAAACAAGACAATTTTGTCCACAAACTAGATGATAATTCAAAGATAATCTCAAGTATCATGCAATGTTATTATTTATAAACTCAAAATCCATAAACTTACAAAATTTTCCTTAATTACTACGTTAGGGGCCCTATCGAGGGTCAAAATCTTCACACTTCAACTCGCTCGCAGTCTGAATCAATTTTTTTCCTTGTTGTCTGCAGCAAATTTTCCATTCGTTGTCTGATAAGATTCTTCCACGCTCCTACCTTCTAGTATTCACACCTGTTGGCTCGTTGTCATCCATCTATTCAGCACGTTCGTCCTTCTTCGCTGTTCAAATATGCGTAAAGCATCATCACCTTATCGCAACGGCTCATTGAGTTATGTTGAAGAACCCAAGTTCTAGGCCACAACATTCACCATGCATGCTCAACCTTACAGCGTTCACCTCAGACGCAAACCCAATTTTTATTGGTGGCCATCTTTTTTTTCGCGCACAGTCCTGCATTATCGATAACAACCATATCGATTTGTTTTAGTTGAAGGGTCATTTATTGTGTTGATGCTTGTGTTTATGGGCACGAATATTTAAGCATATCGCGAAATATTTTAAAATAAGGACGGTAAGCGTTTATGGTGGAAAATTGAGTTTGCCATGTCGGGTTTCAGTGGTCCTCTTTGTTACCGGCGCCATAATTGGTGTGTCGGGCGATAAGTCCGAGGATTTTGTAAGTACATTATAATTCAATTTGAAATTGTGTTTTATTCACTACGAACTCATCCATCATCAAATACTCTTGTTTTCAGTATATTTTCAAGCCTTTCGCGCAAACGTTCATTTTCGACAACTAATTTATTTATTCATTTATTTATTCCATCTTACAAACTAAACAATCCAATAACAAAATGGAACGTAAAGAACAATTACAGCAATATTTAAATGAAAAAGAATAATAAAATGTCGATAATTGAAACTTTAACGGGTAGTAACTCTCTTAGTTTTTTCTTAAATGCTACGCAAGAAGAGGAGAAACGACCAAGCTCGAGATTATTATGATTTTGTACGATTCTTAAGACTGATGAATGGAAATATAAATCAATTCTAGCATATGGGATAACGAAATAAGAATTCATCCGAGATGATCGAGATGTTTGTCGGAAACGCAGCTCAGAAAAAATATTTAACGGGACTTGATGGTAGCAGAGTATGTACAAAAAACATTAGTCTAAATAAGTTCGTCGGGATATTAGGAAGGGAAGAAATAGGAAAGATAAACGACTTTCATAAGGCTGATACGGCAAATTAAACTTAAGGAAAAGAAAACGCGTGAACTTTCTTTGGACAGTTTCTAAAGAAGACACGAGATAGGAATATCGGGGGGACCAGATAACAGAGCAGTATTCAAGCAAAGGGCGAACAAGACAAACAAATAGGCGGACGGAAGAGGAGATGCTATTGAATTTATGTACATGTCTAAGGATAAACCCGGAAACTCTAGACGCTTTAGTAATCACATTTAAAATATGTGCCTGAAATTTGAGTTTTGGATCAAAGTTACTCCAAGATCTTTATGACTGAACACTTCAGAGAGCAAAGCATCATTTAATATATAATTAAAATTAATAGGAGGGTCCTTAAAAGAAAAAGTCATTTAATAACATTTAGTAGTGTTAAGACATAAATAGTTTGAAGCACACCATTTATTTAGAGCACTCAGATCACTTTGGAGGAGCTGACAGTTTAAAAGGGATACTTTGAAGTCATCAGCATACAAGTGGCAAGAGCAATTAATTACAAAGGGAAGATCATTTATGAACAACAGAAAGAGAAGAGAACCAAGGCCATCTTTACTGAGACTCATCAACGACCAATCATCGATCCCGTTGATGCTTGATCCACTGCAAATTATAAATGTCAACCCAGTGGGTCCAATTGCTGTACCGCCATACAACCCAGTCAAAATTCCATCCAAATAAGGTACATTAAGTTCATTACCCATTCCTCGAACAGATTTGTCTACAATCTCGAATAGGGACTTATTCAAAACCCGCGCCAACTGTTCAACGTCTTTCAGGATTTCAACTTGTTTCTCAAGCAATGCGTCTGGAAGCTTCAGTGTTAATTCAAACTGTTCGTGAATTTCGGAAATGGATTTTTTGATATTTATAATCTGCGCCGAATGTATGACATAAATGTTATCTTGGAAGGTAGTGAAAGATTTAAATATTTCTTTTCTGGTTGCAGCAAGCGATTCTTCAGATCCATCGCGCAATTTGTCGTATATCTCAAATGGAATTTTCAGATCACAGCATTCGTTGACTTTCTTCGAAAAGGACTCCAAGTTTTGATTTAAATCTTCAATAGTTGCTTTACTGTGACGGAAAACTGATCTGAATCTATGTAATATGCCCGTAAGAGTTCCCCACATTTTTCGAAACGATCCTTTAGCCTTGCACTATTGTCTTCCAATGCATCAGAAATATTCTTTTCGGTAATCATCTGTTTTACATGTTCTATTTAAGCTAGATAGAGTCTCCTTCTCCTTCTTCTTCTTAGCACTACAGTCCCTCTCGGGCCTTCGCCTCCTGCAAACAGCGCCTCCAACTGTCGGTCCATTGACCGCGTTCTCCAATTCCGAAATCCGATCAGCGATGAACTGTCTTCGTCGACCGAGTGAAACCAGCGTTTCGTCAAAAATTTCATACATCTCATGGTTGTATCGAATTTGCCATTGGTTCCCGTCTAGCTTCGCTCCAATTATTCGCCTCAGGACCCGTCGCTCAAAAACGTTCAATATATTTGCGGATGTTAGGGCCAATGTTTCACACTCATAGCATAACACAGGTCTTATCACAGATTTGTATACTTGGAGCTTTGTTTTCCTGTGTATGCAGCTGGTCTTCAAGATCGTCAAAGCTGAATAAAATATTTTATTTGCGAGCTGTATTCTTCGGCGTTTTTCGTTTCTTTCATTGCCCGTTTTTGTTATTTTGGCGCCTAAATACACAAATTCAGTAACATTCTCGATACTGTATTTGTTAAGTGTGATATTTTGTGTATTTGAGGTATTTTCCTCGACAGCGTCATGAGCTTAGTTTTATTTTCATTGGTTCGTAGCCCTACTAACTTCGCTTCGCTGTCGAGTTTCAGGAAAAGTTATTTGGCAATTGTTAATGACCGTAAAAAAATGTTGATGTCAACCGCATAGGCTACTACTCGGCTCGACTTGTATTGTAATGTACCTCGCGTATCGACAGGTAGCTTCCTTATGACGTACTCCAGAGCCAAATTGAATAGCAATGGGGCCAGCCCATCTCCCTGCTTTAGTCCGATATTTGTGTCAAAGGCAGCGGTGAGTTTGTTATTGATGCGGACTTGAGAGGTCATCGACGTCATTGTCATTTTGGTAAGATGGAGTGATTTCGCTGTAATGCCAAAGCAAAGCATTAGTTGGTACAGTAAGTTACGATCAATACTGTCGTATGCTTGCTTGATGTCAACGAAAATTTGGTGTACGTTTATGTTGAACTCCCAGCATTTTTCAAGTATCTGCTTGACTGTGAACAATTGGTCTGTTTTTGATCTACCTGCCCTAAAACCACCTTGCTACTCCCCAATAATACTGTTTGCATATGATCCAATTTGATTTTGAAAGATTTTAGAAAATATTTTGTACGCGCCGCGACAAAGTAGTGATATGCCTCTATAATTTTCGCACTGCAGCTTGTCACCGTTTTTGTGGATAGGGAATATAATTGATTGGCTCCACTCTTTCGGCATAAGTTCTTGTTGCCAAATGTACTGGATAACTTTGTAAATAGCTTGATGAACACTACTGCCACCATATTTGATGAGCTCCACTGAAATCTCATTGGTGCCCGGCGCTTTATTTTTCTTTTGGGCTTTGATGATGGAACAAACTTCATCGAGAGTTGGTGGGACCAATGAATGCTCTCCGCAGACATCTTTAGGCGCCAATGCTGTGGAGGTGTGCGGAGGATTAAGGAGGTTCTTGAAATATGATTCCAATCTTTCCTTAATCTTGGCTCATCAGCGATGATATTGCCGATATCATCACAACAAAACGAAGAAGTCTCACTCTTTTCACTAATTTGTATGTTTGTCTTGTGTTATTGCTCGCTAAACTCACATATATACTTCTCAACTGGTTGTCATAGTATTTTCTTTTCTTAATCCTAATTATCTTATTCGCTACTCTTCTGAGATTTTCGTAGTATTCTCTCTTCATCCTGGTTTTCCTACCTACATATTCTTTGTATGCCTAATTCTTTTTATCTAACGCATTCTGACACTCATCATCAAACCAATCATTCCTCTTGCGCCGGGCTTGATTTCCGATCATCTGTTCTGCCACGGTCCTAATAGCCGCTTTCACTTCCATTCAAAGCTCGTGGATCGTCTTTAACAATGCGTCTAATAAGATGGGAGCCAGCTGGTTGTCCAGGGTCTCCGTGAAATGTTTGGCCACAGACGCCGCTTGGAGCCTTTCAATATAACACTTTTGTCGCGGGCTGGTCTTTGCTGAATATGCCTTTGACATACGACATCGATCGATTAATTTGATCAAGTAATGATCTGAGTTACAATTGGCTCTTCGGTATGTACGGACATCAAGCACGTTCGAGGTCCAACGTTGTTGGATCAAAACATGGTCGATCTGGTTTTGGGTGTTGTCATCCGGTGATACCCAGGTCATTTTATGAACGCGTCAATGTGGGAAGTAAGTCGAACGTATGACTAGATTTCTGATACATGCAAAGTCAATCAGGCGCTGGCCGTTGTCATTTGTTTTATTGTAGAGGCTATATACTCCAGTCGTTCTCCGATGAGATAATATAGCTCATTGCCAACTTTAGCGTTGAAATCACTCAGAATCCTAGTCTTTCCAGGTGATTGCAGAACGTTTCCTCCATTTCTTCACCCTTTTTTTCGGTCAGGCCGTGAACATTAATCAGCCAGACTTTGAAAAATTTCGCATTTATACGGATCGTAGACAACCGTTTATTGACTGGCTTAAAATCAATAACGTTCAATTTGAACTCCTTATCTACAATGAAGACTACTCCAAGTTCTCGTTTTCCAGTAGGCGATCTTATGTCTTGAATGTCGTTTCCAGTCCAATTCGTTTCCTGGACTGCCAGTATTTTTAATTGATATTGACCGGCCTGTTGTAAAAGGTCCTTAACAGCGCCAGGGTGATTAAGTGATCTCACATTCCAGGATCCAATGCTATAGTCCTTATTTTGTTCGCAAGGGCCACGCCCCTACCTTCTAGTATACACATTTCTTGGTGGCCATCTTTTTTCCGCGCACGGTCCTGCATTATCGATAACAACCATATCGGTTTGTTTTGGTTGAAGTGTGATTTATTGTGTTGATGCTTGTGTTTATGTGCACGAATATTTAAGCCTATCGCGAAATATTTTAAAATAAGGACGGTACGCGATTATGGTTGCGTATTGGATTTGCCCTATCGGGTTTCAGTGGCTCTCTTTGTTACTGATGCAACAATTGTGTCTGCGAAGAGATTTTTTGGTGTGTCAGGCAACAAATTTGACGGTTTTGTGAGTACATATAATTTAATTTGAAATCATGTGTTAATAACCACGACTTCATCTTTCATCGAATACTCTTATTTTCAGCATATTTTCAAGCCTTTCACGCAAACGTTCATTTTCGACAACTATTGCTTGGCCATCTTCACTGAGATTCATCAACGACCAATCATCGATCTTGTTGATGCTTGATCCTTTGCAGATTATAAATGTCAACCCAGTGGGTCCATTTGCTGTACCGCCATACAACTCAGTCAAAATTCCATCCAAATAAGGTACATTAAGCTCATTACTCGTTCCTCAAACAGATTTGTCTGCAATTTCGAATAGGGACTTATTCAAAACCCGCGCCAACTGTTTAACGTCTTTCAGCATTTTAACTTGTTTCTCTAGCAATGCGTCTACAAGGCTCAGTGTTAATTCAAACTCTTCGTGGATTTCGGAAATGGATTTTTGAATATTTATTATCTGTGCCGAATGCATGAAATAAATGTTATCGTGGATGATAGTGAAATATTTAAACATTTCTTTTCTGGTTGCAGCAAGCGATCCTTCAGATCCATTGCGAGTTTTAATCTAGACAGGGTAAAGATAATCAATTTTTAGTGACAATGGCAGCTAAAAATTAGATTATAAATTCTCGACATTTTTTTTCATTCGACTTTGAAAATTTTATGCAGAATACAAGATCTGAAGATAGTTATTCATAATCTGAAGTTTCAATTAAAAAACATGGCCGCTGGAGGGCCATGAAAATCTGTAAAAGTAGTGTATTTAAGTTGCCGTCATTTTGACACGAGCTCATGAATGATCACCAAAATGACAAAATCTTTAGATATGATTGTTTTTTACTTTAGCATTAAGGTATAACAAATGGAACCAAATTGTGACTTTTAGAAGCCTTTGAAATTTCAAAATTCAAGAAGCCGCCATTCCATTTTTGAGACTCGACCTCTAGTTTTCAGGATTTTGTAAAATAATTTTACAAAACCCTACTAAAATCGTGTCCTGTCTTTTTGTCTGTCTGTCTGTCCGTCTGTGTATCACAGCAATTTTTTTCGCAAACGTTATAAGCTAGAAATATAAAAGTTTGTATGTAGGTATAAATTGGTGCCCTCTTCAAAGTTCAACTACAAAAAAATTTTATCAGGTACTTAAAGGGGGCTCCCCATATTGAGGAGTGGCCCCGGAACAATAAAAAAGTTCACCAAAGGTAGCCGGTATGGGTGTCAAATGAAAGGTATTGATGAGATCTTGTCAAAACAGGTATTAAACTGACATTTTTAGGCTTTGAAGGGTGCACAGGGAGGAGAAATACACGAAAAACCTAGTAGCCAATTACAATATTGTCTTATTAACCACTATTCTTAACTAGAGCCATAAAGCTAATTTAAGAAGAGTTTAACAAATACTTAGGAATAGCTACATAGAGACCGCCAGGGGTCACGAGACAGAATGAAGATCAAGAATCTCAATTAAACAATTACATCTTCGCGAGCAGCAAGCGCAGCAAACGAATAATGCAATGAATATTAGCTAACAGAACTCAGTACCAAAACACAAACAGCATAATTACCATCAGACGAGTTCAAATAAAAATCAAAAATAAATGCAACTAATTTAGCAGCAGGAAAATTAAACAAATTTGCATTCTGAAGAAACCGATCCTATTCAATACAGCAGACATTGAATCTAGCTCCACACAATATAATAGCTAATTAATTCCCATTTAAATTTATCCACCGTTCAATAGTCCTACGAATTTGGTTGGGAGAGATCACAGAAAATAATGGCGACGAGTGTGCAAGTGATATTGAAGCTGGCCATGGCCAACAATACAAAACAACACGATGTCAGCAATACTACACAATAGATCACAATTATCTCAGCATCACAACCTTCAGCAATCTCTACAACAGAAACATCCCCAACAATCGACGTCCGTGGGACATCAACCATCTTATCAGGATCACGTCTAACCTTACATCGCAACAGTGGCAGTAAAGAGTGCCTCAGTGCCAGCAACAAGGACGTCAGCTGTAATAGCAGCTGTAACAGCGACGCTACAGTCCCAAAAGTAGAAGCATAGACAGCTAGTATGACACCAGCATACAAATTCAGCACTCTGATATGCAAGCGCATGCAAACTGAGAAATGCTCGTAGGGAGACAAGATGCACTTTCTATTGGAAGTTCAGCGACAACTACACGAGCTGACTTTAGCTTTGAAATGGCTAAGCCGTTCAGCCATTCAGAGATAAAAGGGGCCAAGACATAACGGTGGCTCTCTGCTCCCTTATAATGGCGAAGCTGGTAGCATTTATTTTTTAAGGTACTATTAATATAAGGTGAGAAATAGGAGTGCAAATAAAGGATAGGAATGGATAAAAAGAAAATTGGATGGAGTTTGAGAGTCAAAAGGATTGCGGGGACCAGGAATTCGAAGAAGTTCTGGAGAAGAAGAAATTCCAAGGAAGAACCGACAATTGACTTCTGGTCGAAAAGGGCCCTCCTAGATAGAGAAATTAGGAAGGTAAAGCTTTTATAATTTGCTTAATTTGGCCAAAATTGTTAACTTTTCTAGTTGTGTAAAATTAGGATATGAGTGGAAAAACAATGAAAACTAAACGTGATTTTCTCATGTTTTTACTTCTTTTAGAAGAGTAAAATTGGTTTGGTCAACGCGTTGGTTGAAAAGGAACTCTGTCATATTCAGAAATTTTGCGTCAACGTGCTACGGTCGTTGAACTAGAAACGCGGTTGCGAGTGTTCGATTGTTATTTCTTTCCTCCTGAAAGAATCTCTCCTTAATAACCTTCCCTAAAAATTTGCTGGAAATGGGAGCAAAATTGTGACTTCTAGCGGGGTCACAAACTTAATTTTGTACCATATATATATATATATATATATATATATATATATATATATATATATATATATATATATATATATATATATATATATATATATATATATATATATATATACATCGTAATAAGTAAATTTTTCTCGAGAAATTTACCTAAACTGTAGCCTTTTTTCACTCATTTATTTAGGATAGTCAGGAGCCTTGCGCTTGATATTTATAAATTCAAACACCTTCTTGGAGTTTTCAATTATATTTTTACCTGTGCCATTAACACAGGTTACAAAAATGTTGCATGATTTAAATTGAAATTCTTGAGATAGTTCATTATACGCTCTTTGAATTTCATCGCTCACATTAGACCTTATTTGCATACTTTCATATAATTTCGAAAGCTGAAAATTAACTTTTATACATTATGGCATTTAGCGTGAAATCTCTATTAATTGAATTAGTATCAATTTTCCCTTGCTTTAACAATAATAGCGTTAATGTTGAAAGATGCTTGAAGGCTGTTTACACATAGTTTTATAGTTTCACTATGCCTTTATTACATTGGCAGGAGTTGAATAGATATAGCACTTGTAGAAACAATGCCAGCATTTATTTTGGCTCAAAGAATCATTATTTAATGATTTCGTCGTTTGCTTTTTTAATTTTAAAATGTTTTCATTTTCAAGTCATTTTTGAACCCTTTTAGGGACTTATATCTGCTAATATCCCTGAAGTCAAGATTGGCCGTTCTTTTCTACCGTATTGACAATATAAACAAAACATTTCAGCCTTTCAACTGGAACCTATACTTAGCATCCACTGTTAGCTTTTTTAGAATTCTTGGTGTTTGCTAACTATTCTTATAACTGAAGTGTTGTGTTTCGTGCTTGAGGTATGTTTCCTGTCCTAAGGCAGCATTATTGTGGCTAATGCGGTAAATTTTTTATATACAATATAAAGGGTTATTCATTATGAGGTTTCAATAGGCTTTTTTGACAGATCACGCGTGACTTCTGTCAAACTGTAATTAATTTTTTTTAATATTGGTTGACAAATCATCATGAAAAGACATACACTGTAACAACGTATCCAAATTGTTCAGCTGTATAACGAAGATCAGCGTTCTGTGAGAAATGTACTTCGCACACAACGAGAGAAACAATGGACTTATTGAGAAATCATTTTGGTGAGAACCTGATTTGCTGTTTTGGACCAGTGTATTAGCCGCCTAGATTGTGTACAATTTGGGGTTACACAAAGTCTCTGCTCTTTAGGGAGAAGCCAATCGATGCTTTGGAAACCATCATTATTCGTGTGATTCGCGAGAAACTACTCGCTATGCTGGAACCCGTCGTCCAAAATTGAACCCGCTTGGGTAGGAAAGCTGTTTCACTTTCAGGGGAGAATTTTTTCAACAAACGAGAGGCGCTTTAATGTAAAATCCCCAGTTCACATTTCTCAGAAAAATTTCGATGTCAGACTTTGAGGAAAAACTGGTAGAACAAAGAAAACGCTACGTAGATGATGTTTTTATGCTATTTAAAGAAGATCAAATCCAAGAACTTCTCACGATGATCATCTCCATACACAAGAATATTCTTTTTACTCAGAAAATGAAGTCTGAAGGGTGGCTGCCATTCCTGGACGTGATGATGTCCAGAGGAACGAATGGACTGGAATTCAAAGTAAGCGGTGATCCAACGGACACTATGTAGATTATTCCGTTATCGTTGAACCAATGTCAGCAGCAAAAACGGGCAATATTCCATTGGCTTATAAATTGAATAATCACACTTCTATTAAAAATGGAAGGCCGGGAGAAGGAAACGGTGCACATTTACAAGTTATCGGAATTGAGTGGATTTCCCACAAACGAGGCCAAAATTAATCGCAAAAGAAGAAGGAAGATCTTCAACAGGAAATTTACAACGCTGATCATGGAGAGTGACCAGTGGAAGAGATTAGTGATGACTTACCACTCAAGGATGGAAGATATTGGGAAGGTAATGAGACGCAATCAGTTATTATTTCAGAAATTAAAAATTAATCAGGGATTCAGTCTAATTTTCTTTAATTAGAGATCAATCAAAGTCTTTTCAGTTGAATAGTACGGTTTATGCAAGGTAAATTCAGTATCACTGAGGAAATCCTCAAATAGAGGACGAAACGATTTTATACGGAAATTGATAAAATTATGGCGGAATGAAAAGGAAGAAATTTTCTTTTCAGTTAAAAGTTTCACGAAAGGCGAAGTATCTTTTTCGATTTTTTACATGTTCAAAGGACTTACAGGAGCTGAAGCTTTTTGGGTTAGGGGGTTGCTATTCCCTCCCGCTAAAAGAACAATCTTTCAACTTGTATGTGCCTCTCAACATAGCAAAAGGAGACTAACCTCGAAGTAATATGTCAAAGATTAGCTACTCTGAGCAAATCAAGGCAATGGCTGAGAAGACTGCTTTGAAAATATTGGCTGTGAGTCGACTTATGACGAATTTAAAGGGATTCAAGACATCAAAAATACGCCTCTTGATAAGTGCCAAAATTTTAGAGCTACTACACTAAGTATGGGGGGACGCTCTCAGTAAGGAGGTATAACGAAAACGCTTGGCACAGGTACAGAGAAGATGAGCACTGAGGATTGTATCTTCTTATCCGACAGTCTCTGATTCGATGGTGAGAGTTATTGCAGGCATGGTGCCTGTCGCCTTCCTTACTAGAGGGCATTACGTTATTTACAATATTTGGGTCTAAGTGTGAACGCAAGGGAGATGGTTACCCGTTAAGAGATACAGTACTCACTCAACGATTGGCAGCAGCTTTGGGTGAATTGCACCAAGGGTAGCTGGACTGTGCGTCTCATCTCGGATGTGAGACCATAGTTAAATCAAAGGCATGGTGAGACCACCCGGCCAAGCCTTTAAGAGGGTATGGGTGTTTTCAGTCTTCCCTGCACATGATTGGTAAGTCACGGTCACCCAATTGTCGGTTTTGCCCAGGAGAGGAAGACGATGCGTGTTACACAGATTTTGCGGTCTCAGGTTGACAGGGGAGGTGTTTAGCGGGTAGAATAGACACTCGCGAGCATGGAAGCCCCAGTCCTGGTATGTAAATGGCATTAACCTCCCTACCACAAAAAGGGGCGATTCACACAAGTCCTACCGTAGCCGTCGTTGTTGGATAGGGTCTCGTTGGTGTCTATCTGAATGGCGTTGGTCAGACTGGCGTAATCTCTCGTTGGTGTTTCCCGAAAAGGGGTATGGAGCTAGACCAAAGTTCCTCACGAAGCCTGTACCAGGGTATAGATTTTGGCTCAGGACTACGATAATTTGTAAATCCATCTGTTTCATTCGACCTTTAAAGGTAACTGGGGTGGAGATTAAGCCACGTGTGCTGTGCTTTGTTTTATCTGCGGTCCTGATGTATATGCTCCAAGTTTCATTGTGATCAGTTTATTTTTCCAGCACTTCAGAACTAACAGCGGAAACTATGTAGCTGATATTAGCTCCTGAAATAAGTTGGGGCTGACGATAGAATTTCCTTTTAAATTATATTCATTTTACCTCACGAAGTGGTTGGATTACAGACAGAATAACGTGGAACTCATATAAGAATTGTCAGCCGTGGTTGCAAAGAATAAAGTTGTTCGCAAAGATTCAAATATAAATTTTACACTAGTATGCCTTATAGAATTGCTGCCGCGCACAGCGGAATTCTCCCAAGTGAAAACACCAGCGTTTCAACTTTAACAAGAATGATATTATTTACAAAATTCATTAACCTTAAATACTTATTCTCTAACCTAGTTCTTACATAAATGGTGTTATCAATATCTATTACTTCAATTTTCCCGGTTTCATTTTTGCTTCGTTAATGTTGACACAAATTATACACACGTGATTGGATTCATGTCACCGTTTTCGGATAGAAATAAACAATACGCAAATCCGTGAGAAATTATGGCATCAAATTGTCTTGTCGTGTGTCATAAAAAAAATAATTGTTTAGGACAGAAGTTGCTTTGTTTATAATTTTGTTTGCTTGTAACTTGACCATGTTGGTGCAAATATTTAGTTAATGCAAATAGTAAACATTGAACGTAGATATGTTATGCAATATGAGCGATGCTGAATAACTATGAAGTTGTAGAAATATACTCATTGTAAATAGTACAAATAATGAATATTTTTGCAAGTGAACATGCATAACAATTGAATAAAGCCACATAAGTGATGTGGAATGGCATTGAACTTGTAGGAATATACTTATTGTTGATAGTATGAATAATGAAGATGTATGCTAGTGAATATTCATGAAACCCATATTCAGCTCATCGAGCAAACTGACCGAATGTATAAGTTTGAACGTCATTTGCACTTACCTTACACACAGTTTTCTCCCTTAAGTTCACTATCTCTTCCAGAAGTTCGTTTGATGGTGCGTAGACCACTTGACTTTAGTCCGCGACAGAGTGGTTTCCTTGGCTGTGAATATTCTCTGCCAAGCAGCATGGTACTCTTATAATCTGACGTTGTGGGGTCGTAATTACCAAGATATGAGTGGCTCAAGTTCAAGGACCGGCTCTGCATCACCGGGTCATCCAAACGTCGTCCGGAGAACCTCCAACGGAGAGGAAAATCTCTCGGTAGAAGGAGTTATCTCGCTAGGGTACTACCTGAACAAAGCTTGCTTTTCGCGAGGTGGTTACTGAAGATTTGGAGAGTGCCTACTGATAGCTGAGGTGCTTGGTTAGTCTTTTTTTGAATTCAGGCAGCTCAAACCATGAAATTTAATTTTTAATACTATTCAAAATTTTCATTTCTTTACTTCATGTAAATTTCTTCACTTCATGTAAATTTTCTTCACTTCATTTAAATTTCTTTACCTCATTTCTAATTTCTTTAGTTCATTTAAAATTTCTTTACTTCAGTTAAATTTTGGTTTTAAAAAAAATTAAATCCGCCCATTACAATTTAGGATGTGGAAACACTGATATAGTGCAGGCCAACCGTGCATTACATGACGGAATGCATTTGAGTTCAGATGAGTGGGACGCTGATTGAATCTTTACCGGTAGCGACACGGAAAAAAGAAGAAAGACAAGCTTTGGTTACGGATCGGGGAGTCAGCTTTCAATCGCCAGACGGGATGGACCGGAATTTGAGAAGGTTGAGCGAGAAGTCGACTGAAGACCTTGACGTGAGTCACGTTGCGACGCGCAAGAGAGGAGAAGATGCGAAAAATGCAACGTGCTATTGCAACCGCGCGGTAGCTTAGATTCGACTTAGAAAATACCGAAAAGTGCTTGATTTATGCATTGTGATTCGCACGGGGACTGGGTATTTGGTCGCGGCGGTGTCGGAGACTTAAGTGTTTCGCTCGTTTTCTAGGCAAGATAAGTTTCTAATTACGTTGGATGGTAAAATGATGTGTTTGGATTGAATGATTTTGTCGTAGCATGCTTGAGGTTCTCATCCAAACCTGACTCGGTCGACGAGGACAGTTCATCGCTGCTCGGATTCCGGAATTGGATGACGCGGTCAATGGACCAAGACAGTTGGAGGCGCTGTTTGCAGGAAGCGAAGGCCCGAAAGGTGCTGTAGTGCTAAGAAGAAGAAGAAGATTTTCGGAATTGTTTTGACAATAACGGAGAAAAATTGATGATGGAAAAATTCTTTTTGGATATTGTATATGTGATTAGCAATTTTTTTCGTTCAGTACGATCGATTTTTTTATGAACTAGCTGTTGAAAGATTATTAACGACCAGATGAAATAGTTTATTTTGTTTGCTTTGTTCAATAAAAATTCAAGGAAAAGAATTGCAACAATACAATCAATTGTTAAATATTTACACCCGGTCTTTCCATTCCATCATACCCGACCGGGTATAGGACCCACATCGATGGCAGCTATCCGCTGATATGGGCTAGCCATCGGGCGCGCTCATCCGTTTTTTTTTTTGTTTTTTTTTGCGGGGGCTCTTTCCGAGTAGAGTGGCCTTCCGCTCGCGTACCCTCTTATGGTATGAGGTTATCACATCCATAACGCTATAGCATAAATTAGTTACGTTTCTGCTGCTCATTTGACGGAAAGAGTCATACAAAGTGCTTTTGCATGAGTTTTTCACTCAAATGGGAAACACTAGCCAAGTCTACGTTTGGATCTTGATCCGGTTGGGAGGGTGCAAGGGGGCACCACCTCCATCTGGATGCCCCAACCTTATTTGTGGGCCATAAGAATCGTCGGTAACGGCGAAGTCTCCACCAGTCCCTTCATTTTTGCTCGGCCTAACTTGTTCTTTGAACAAGCAACGTCAACCCTTAATAGGTTACCTGGGCCTCGACACCTGTCCATCGGTATTCGATCCCTTAATTCGTGAATGCGAAATTTTTTCGTAGTGGGTCCTTGCGCTAGGGGGGAAAGAACCCGCCCCACGACACCGCAACGCTAGCCTGCCAGCGCATTCACGCGTCCCTAGACAAAGCCAATCTCAGCGGATCACAATATCCTCTTCTGCTGAGGCAGCGGATCATCGATACAATCCTTTACGGACATTTGCATATTTAATTTCACTACAAGTGTGAAATATAATTTATGGAATCGGAGGCAAATCAGTTTTTCCGTTATCAAAAATGATTAGCAGTAAATTTTTGATCGGTCAACTGTAACTAAAGTGGGGAAAAGCTGATTTGGCTGATATTTTATAAAACTTTATTTTTTCACCGTTTTTCTTGCATTTTAAAAATTGCTTAAAGAGTCATTTCGGAAAAGGGCGGATAGTACTTGAACTTTTGAAAGACCACCACAAAGTTTGAAGTTTTTAGCTACAATAGTGTAATGATATCCATTGTCATAGCAAATCTAGTGATAATCATTGCCTTATTGCTCAATTAATCTAATGATTATCACCCGGAACAATTTTTACTACAAAAGCAATAAAAACATTAGAAAATAAATTTATCGTGAGTTCAAAGAATAATGTACAGTTCTAGTATCCATTAACCACAAATATTTTCAAACTTGAAATTCATTTCATTCACACATTAAAGTGTAATATGAATCCCATACGAAGACTCAGTATGGAAACTCATTCACACTTAATGTGTGAACTGAAATCTCATGTTCCCTTTTCATTATGAATAGCACGCGACTTAATACATGAGTCAATATTGACCGCATGTCAAAGAACCAGGTGTATGACGATATGCAGGGATGACTCATGTAGGTTCACGTGTAGCATTTTGTTTGGCCAAGTGTTTTGCTTGCGGTATGATAAACTAAGAATTGGGTCATTTTAATTATTGTATTTTATGATAAGCTTGTAAGAATTAAAATGTATAAATACCAAGGAAAGATAGGAAAACATATCCAGCTTTTGACTGAATGCTGTTTGACTGCGGAACTGCTGCGAATCTTAGCGACTTTTGAATTTTGCTGGGACTCGCTGCTAATTATAGCGACCGTAAATTCATCTCTTAGTAACCATGGCGTTTGTGGATCTTAAGACTCCTCGCCAGAATTCTATGTGGCCTAGCCGCTTGGTTAAGTAGAGAACTGATATTTGTCAAGTCACTTTAATAAATTTTATATTAATCACATTACAGAAGAAGCGAACAAGTTAGAAAGTCTCAAAGTATTATAATAGTTTCTGAGAAAACCTGCTGGTATTAAAAATCAGTAGATTTTTATAAACTTAATTTCAGACAGCAGTAATAACAACGAGGTCTCAATGGACAAAACAATAATTGCAGATATGATACGTTGAAATTATGGAGTCCAGATACTTTGTGATTGGTTGCTAAGTCTTTTTGGTCGAAACAATCTTCTATCTACTCAAAATCCTATTCTACTCTTGAAATCTCCTGTAAATTGCAGTCCCCTTTATATCCATCGTCACTGCCACGCATAAAACATTCCCAAATTTTCCTGGAAGTCTTTACCTCAAAAATGTACGGCCTCTTACATTCTGCTACACTTGAATCTTATTACCTGATAATCAAGTCAATTGTTGGAAATATATCAAGGATAATCGCCTTAACTACTCGTATAGCTCAATCGCAATTCTTATTGTAGCATTCCATTGTACCCGTGAGAGCCTGCCCTTCATTCCTTCTAAATCTATTTCGTAGTGAAAAGAATTCTCAAAGAATCATCTGAAAATGAACAAAAACCTTCAAGAGAAAGTGAAGACTGCGAAAGGAGCTTTCCAAGGAGCTGAAATTGATGTATACATTTTATCTATTCGAGTGCTGGGAGTGGAATAATTATTATCAGTACGACATGAATTCCTACTTGGAAGTCATATAAATCTTTTGCAATTTTTTATCTGCAAGACAAGACTTGACGGCGAATGGGAGAGAATAGGCAAAAAGTCGCATGGTGTCGTTGCCGCAATGAAATAAATGATAAAGCAATTTTTTCTGGATGCTTCTGGTTAAAGAAGATGAATTACAAAAATACATAAATATTTCTTCCGAATTATTTATGGCACGCTATACACCAAGGATATGCGAGGGATGAAGATGCTCGGAGTGCGGAGGTGCTGTGGCATGGGATTGCCTGGAGTGAGGCCTCAAGGAGTGCGTTGCGGATAGGCAGTATTGTATAGTCATCGGAAATTCGATTAAGCGGCCTCTTTTTGCCCGTCAACCTTGAATGAGGAATGTGGGGATAAAGGTAACAAAAGGTCGAATTTTAAGGAACCTGAGCGGAATTCGTGATGAACTAACCTAAATTCAGTTTGCACTTCAATCAGGTCTGACGGTCTCTCATTCTCCCTTGTTTTTCACTTGATTATGAACCTTACACGAGCCTTCAATCAGAATCAGATTTCAATCAGCCAATAAATGTATCCACTTCTCCATCAAGTCCTGATTTTTATTATCCAACTTTGATTCGCTTTTGCCTCCTTTCAATTCGCCGTTTAACTAAGTCAACTAAATCGTCGCGTTTCAATCATCGCTGCTAGGAAATCATCGATGAGTATATTGGGCTGTCTGTCCTTGTTGCGACATTCCCGTATTTAGGATTTAGTCGAATTATTCCGGCCCCTACCCTCCCGCGGCCAATCATCTATTGCGTGAGACTCAGCTGCGGATTGATCCAAAAATGATTAGGTTGGCACGAATAATAACGACAAGGGAACTTCATCAAGGCAGTAGGCTCCTTTTCCGGCGAATAATTTGAAATCAGGGAGAAATTCAATAATGGCAAGGGATAGAAACTCCATCAATTTTGGCATAGGGATAAACATTATGGGAGTAAGTGAATGCCACTTTACGTCGCATCATTTTCGGGGGCGGCCGTCACGACTTCCGTAAAGTGAAATTCTATTTTGAAATCATGGCATACGTCAGTTTCAAAAAGCTATTCATGCAATTTAAAAGGCTTACAAGAGTATTTTCAGTTAAAGCACTTGCGGAAAATGGGAAAAGTCGAACGTGATTGATATGGGTGGTTTGGGTGAAATTATGAAATGTTAGCAATAAGAAATGTTTTGTCTTTGTATTCTCGATGAAAGCATTTTGGTTACTTCCTTTATGAGCATGAGTGCGGATCAGTGGCGCTGAAGCACGAAATACTTTGAAAGTATTCAAAAATGAATGTTTTGGTTTTTAATAGAATATCAAGTATGCTCATTCAGATAGTTTCTCAATAGTAGTTTGATACCTCGAGCATTCTGAAAGGGGCTTCCAGTCAAGCACAAGTGTGGAAAACGTTGTGATTGGAACATGAGGCTTTGACTTTGACTATTTTTGTGAAAATGAAAGGAGTACCAAAGTAACCTAATGTAGCGATCGCAGAAGTAAACATTTGTCGACTCGCTTTTCGTAGAACAAGTTTGCATCATTCTAAACTTCAATTAAACATAAACCTAACAGAACTTATTTTAAAATTCTTGTCAAATATGAACACTTATTGGCAGCTATCTGAATTTTTGCTTTCCTTAAAAATAAGGCAAGACTTCAGCATGGACACTAACCAAATCACTACGCTGCAATTATTTCGATATGATATGCGTAGTATCAATTTTAATTAAACTCATATTTTTCTTTATGGGAAGGCAAAATTTCGGCTTCAAAGATCGTACACAACGTTTAAAAGTGCGAAGGCTAGTTGAATTCGAGAATGGCTTTGATTACAGTAACTATTGCAGAAGCAGGTTACTTTTACTCGGGGAGGTAACTTTGTCCCAAACCGGGAAATAGTTTCAACGTGTCGCCTAGTCACAACCGCATGAGCGAACGCCTCAATTCATACTCAAAGATATAGATGGCAGTACTATTGAGAGCGAGGAGTTGTTTTATCAACCGTGAGTCAAGGTCATTCTTATCAGTGCCGCGCCATAACATTTGACAGTTTTATCTAGTGAATTTTGCTTCTGCTAAATTTTCCCAGAAACTGTGTATTTTGGTAAGTTTCCCACCTTTGTTGTCTATGTCAAGGAAAAAGTCAAATGTGCGTTATTCAATAATCATCGTTATAAATTTTGAAAGAATATCAAGCATACTCTAAACAATAACAATACAAAAACTTAATGGCCCAAATGGCTCTCAAAATTTATACGTTCTTAGTTAAACACATTTCATCAAAAAAAACTAGAGCAAATTCGAATTAATGAAGGTTATTACATATTTTAAGATTTGATTGGAAAAAGAAGAAAAAACCAACCAACACTATCCTAAAATCATTTAAAATTTTAACACAACAGCGAACGTTGATCCTACACCTAATACGTAACAACCTTATTCTAATGAAATTAAATCAAAAACTCTATCTTCTACTGAAAAAATGCTATCACCATATTCTTATCCCACGCGTTTAACCTTATCTGTAAACTTATTATAATAAACATAACATATACCTAACCTGTCCCTAATTTTTAACACAAATAAGCAACAATACTAAATGTAGCAATAATGAGCTGAAACTCAAAAACTAAGTAACGAAAAACACAAAAACTGAAAATAAACACGAATAATTTAGACATTGTCATTCAGCCACCAATACCTAGAATGCTCCATTTCAGCTCGATCAGCTTCAACGAATCTAGCAACTGAGTATCTCCATTGGAATTGATGGTCTCGTGAAATCAAATTCGGAGGATATTTTATCTTCTTATTGGTGGCCCGTATATATATGTGATGTATGATTGGGAAACCGTCAGAGTCAAAAACATATCGATTCATGTCCAAATTCACGAATGCTTCTGGAGGAACGAAGCCAGTAGCGAGGCAAGTCGCTATATACCCGTCTGTAGGGCTGTGAAATCCAAGGGTTTTTACTCACAGTCACAGATCTTGCGATATGGTTACGAAGAAGTTTCAATATGAAAATATCGACTCTCGTCACTTGAGCAGTTTGATAAATTCTTCTATTCGATATATAATGCTTCCAATCCGTCTTAGGCTTTCTATACAAACAAATACATGCACGAAGACATTTCTTTTCGAAAACTCTTAATTTTTCCATAGTACTAGCGCTCTGGTTGTACCAGATCTGACATCCATATGTCAAAACTGGTCTAACCAGGGTCTTGTAATAGATGATTTTGACCTTTTAATCAATGTATCTGGAATGAAAGAGTCATTGTAGGGCCATGACTATTTTTAGTGCCTTACTGAGCATGATTTTGACATCTTCAGTATAGTACAGATACTAATCGAGATGAACACCGAGGTATCGAACACAGGATTTATGAGGAACCCGTTCTTTACTACCCTCACCAGCCATGATGTGGCCCCTGCAGCGTTGTCCAAAACAAGATTATTTTGCCCTTCCGCGCATTGATTTTCATTCGGCGATTGTCAATGTACAGCTGCTTGGAGATTGCTCCGAACTATTGTAGACTTTTGGTGTGCCGTAAAGATGATGAGATCATCAGCAAACACTACCATTGATCACGTTGGCGGGACGTTAAAATCAAAGCCGTTCAATAGCTTGCGAATGGATATTGAGAAGAGCAGAGGCGCAGTAACTGTTCCCTGCTGTAGACCATTCAAGACCGCAGTTGCAGAAATTAAGTTTTATCAGAGGGGTGTGTAGCCCGGGGTGGGATGCTGAGGCCGGCTAGCGCTCAGTCGTGTCGTGGGTCTTCCGTGACACCCTCTGCTCGTGCTGAGCCACCTTACAAAGAAAACACTAACACGAAGGAAAAAGGACGGGAAAGGGAGAGGTCATCTTGAGAAATTGAATATGATAGTTTTAATGAGACATGGCCGTTTTTTTATTTATAAATTATAATCCAAATCCAAAGTATAAGAAGAATATCAATTTTAAAAAACTACTAAAAGCCCCTTTTGAATTTCGAAACAACATTAAAAAAACTAGAATATACCAACATAAAATAATTCAAGATTATAAAGAATATAATAAACAAACTACTGGACAATGTGATACTAAAACTCATAAAATATAGAAAAAAGAAAAAAAACCAAATTTGTACTCACTTCTTTCCCTGTAGAACTCTGAGCGCCCAGTGAAATACAACAAAAGAAGCGTGGGGTCGCTGAAAATTAAATTGTAAGTTAAAATCACTAAACCACAAAAAAACGTAACGGCCACTGTTATTCGCACTTATTGATTCCTCCGCTCCGTCTGCTATCAGCAAATTTTCCTTTTTCTTTTAATTGACAGTTATTAATATTTTTCTAAATTCATGTCTTTCACTTCTGATTTTTATGTTTTTTTTCCGCTGAATTTCAACCCAAAACTTCTGACAACAATTTTCGTCTTCCCGGAATCCAAATTAACGAAATCTTTTTTTTTCCCACACACTTTTCGTCTTACCGCACTTGAAATTAATAAAATCTTTTTTTTTTTCCTCACACCGCACAAAATACAATCCCTTCTCTTGCCAAAATCCAATATTCACCTCACTTTTCCAATCCTTCCACTCTCCTCCTCCGTCACTCAAATTTGATATCGCACAGAAAACTCCCTTATATTCACCAGCCAAATACTAACTGCCCTCATTCAACGAACTCAATCCTCTTAATTTTCAATTACCGCTGCCGCATCTGGGTAACGTAATCGAAGTTCATTACACTTCGATTCCACTACCCACACATGTTTTTTCCGTATCGACAAACATAATAATATCCATTGATTTGCATGTATGGCAATTTGCCGCATCAAAGAAGCGCTTGATTGAATGCAAAGTGTCATAAATACATATACGGAAACTGTTGATTCTGCCGATACCTCAAAAAGAGTACTTTCCTGCGCTTGGGGAAACTTGACCCAAGGGTTCCAGCAGACCCACGGTCGATAACTCGTGACGCAACCAATGGTGCCATGTCTTGTCGATCTCCCATTCATCTAATAAGCCACTTCAACGATGCATCTGGGTATGCGATTGAATTTTGTTAGTAGGTACACGTGTATTAATTTTCGTTAGTAAAAAAAATAAAATTTGTTAGTGCGAACTAGTGAATAGAATTAGTTAGTATGAAGGAAGGAATTAGGTTCTGTTAGGAAAAATGTATAGAATTAAATTTTTGGGGAATTAATAAATGGAATGTTGTTAGTGGGAAAATTGAAATTATTAGTACAATATATATTATTTTTTGTAGTTGGAACTAAAGGAAAAGGATAGGATTGTGATTGTGATGATAGGGAGATAAAAATTATAGAGAAATAGGAAAAATGTTAATAAAAATAAATAAATACACAAAGGAAAAGGTGGGAGTGCCCAAAGGAAGGTGGAGATGTTGCGGCGGCAATTTGAAGTTGCGAATGGGGGAAAGTAAGTACGCAGGAACAGTGTCTGGGGAACTTGTCCTGAAGGTGTTTAAAAACTAGTCCATCTAGCCACACCGTATTGAAGGCTTTCTCCATATCAATGAGACATGCTCCAACACATTCGCTATCATTTACTTTCCAACAGGTGTCTGAGGTTACTTTCATTATTGCATGTGTTGTCGAATGCCTGGCACGAAAACCAAATTGACAATTTGGCATCAACTCATATTTCTTAATGTTGGCATTTAATGCTCTGTTGAGTATAACTTCAAACACCTTGCTGATGTTAGGCAGCAAGCTGTTTGGGCAATAGCTTTTAGGGCATGAAGATTCTTTTCCTTCTTCAAGATCGGAAAAACTTCTGCCTTTTTTCATTTTTTTATAATCCTGTTTCCATTTCTATCTGCAGTTGTACTATCAATTCCGATACCAGTCATATCGAGAAGATTTACCTCATCAATAGTGACTTCAAGATTTGATACTTTCACTCGAGATTTCTTAAGGAATATGCTTTTCACTTTAACGAAAACGCTATCTGGGTCCTGTGGGCTAATACCCGTCAATTTTTCCGGTATTTGATTGCGGACCTCACTTTTGTTGTATAAACGGACTAAATTCCGGACATTCTTCAGGTGTAATTTCAACAAAGCCAACGAGGGATGGTTGTAGTACAAAAATCGTCGATAAATTTTGTTGACGCGTATGCGAAGAAGGCTTCCATATTGTTTCGATGTTTAACCTTGGGAACTACTTTCTCAATCGTTTCCAACGTCAGCTTCACTAACTTCGACAAATAGAGATCTATTTCATCGTTAGTTAGATTCCCGTCATTAGGAACCATTGAGCAAGCATTTCCATCATCAGAAGGATGACATTGCTTCTGGTACTCTCGATTAAACCTCTTTTGAAAGTTTTCCCAGTCTGTGGGATTATTGGTGGCATTCAGCCATGATATATGCTTGGCATTCAGGTCACCCGCAAGAATGTAATAGTTATGCAGCCTGTTCAATTCAAGTATTTCAAACAAGGAATTGAGCTCCTCCTTAAGCTTGAGAACAGTTCCACCACTTGCATAGGCAGAAATAACAAAGACGTTATCCCCACCTGGCGGTGAGATTTTGACAACGGACACTTCAATAGATTCAAAGTTTTTGAATTCGACTTTTTCAATATTTTGGAAACACTAAGGTCTTCGAACGAATATCCCGGTGTCACCTCCCCCATCAGCGTTTAACCTATCGTTTCTTACGAATTCAAAATCCTTGAATGTCATGGATTGTCATCAATTAAGATTGGTTCAGTGAGAAGCATGATGTCAGGCTTTTGCATAACAATAAATTCAAGGAGATAATCATGCCGATGTATAGTAAAAATGTAGTTGACGTTGATCGAGATGAGACGAATCCTATCCATGGAAATGTGACTGGATGAGAGACTATTTTGAAGCATGTTGGCCTAAACGTTGAAAAACGAAATTGATATTTTGGTCTTGTTTATTGATTCTATCTGAAAGAGATTCAAGCTGTTGGTAAATTTTGAGAAGCAGCACATTTTTGCCATTTACATTATTTATTTTATTCACATGTTGTCTGCTGGTCCTCTAGCAGCAAATGCAAATGATACTCCAGGTTTGACGATGTTGGGAGGTACCAAGTTGTGATGTACTTGGGTTTGTTTTGGGGAAAATTTAACTCTTGCATCTTGATACCAAGGGCATCCTCGATATGATGCTGGATGACCAAATCTACCGCTGTTAACGCAGTATAATTTTTATTTTAGCTACATCTGAGCCAATTTGCATTCACCGGGGGCATAAATACCTTTGGATTTAACACAGCGATAGTGCATGGCACAACTGGCAGCTGAATGACCAAATCTTTGGCACCTGTAACACTGGTTGGCCTCAGTTATTTGGGGGCGTTCCCACCTCACAACTTTAAAGTTTAAGCACCTTACCTGTTGAAGGGCACTCGGACTGCTATCGTTAGAAATTTGGGCCAAATAAAATGGTAATATTTTGCCTTCAACAGTTGATCTCCTTGTAGCAAAATTGTTCACTCTGATGAAGTTAACAGCTGGTGCTGCTTCCTACAATATCTCAAGCAGATCAACTGTATTCTCTCCACAGTTTAAGCCCTTCAACAGGAAGGTCTGATTTTTTTCGCCTTTAGCATGTTTGTGAAGTGGGGAGCTTTGACACTTTTAAGAGCACCTTTCGCTAGCTTGAAATCAGCCAATATTTTTGCCTTAATTGTGAGCTTATCAGCGTTTACTCTCTTAACTTCAAAATTATCGATTTTATGTTTGGCTGCCAATACCCGAACCATATCCCCTCCACGCTGCCCAAAACATTCATTGGAGGAATTTTCTCATTTATCTTATTATTTTTAATAGGAAAACCAGCAGATACAACTATTGGCTTCTCCTCCTTCTCCTAATTTTTTGATTTTGAATATTCAATGAAATTATTTCTATAACCATTAATATTACCTATGCTTTCTTTGCACTCCATCTCGAGGTCCATTTCATCATTCATCGCAGACAGTACCGCATAGTAATTGGCGCTGTTGTCTGCTCCTCCTTCGCTTAGTATGTTTACAACATCAAGGATTGACGTTTTGCTCGTATCTTGTAATTTTGCTTCATATGTTTGAGTCTTTTGCACTGCTACTGTTTTTTCGTTGGTCTTGTTTGTTGTCGCTTCCTTTTTCTAATTCTTCTTATTTGTTATCGCTTCTTCTTTGCCGGACATATTCTGTGGCTTCATCACTATTTGTTTTTTTCACATTTGTTAATGTCCGGACCATATCCTCCAAACTTTGCATTCGGAGTTTCATCTCATCGTTTTATTTCGTAACCTTTGCGTTTTCTCTGGTTACTCTTTAGTGTTCTTCACTTGAAAGCGTAATACGCTTGCCATGCTCACAGCTGTCTTGATGGTTTTTCTGCTTCATGATTTTTCTATTCGTCGTATTAGAAATGCCTGGCCCTTGGGTGTCCCGGCGGTGGGATGCCGTCGCGCTCCTTCATCCCCCCGGTGAAAAAAACTTTTCTTCTTTTTTGTCTTTTTTGAAACTTTCTCGCAGGTAAAATCCAGATACTCGATAAATAGTTCGACGATGTAATACGTTTTTTCTAAAATTACTTTCTAATTGATGTTTTGAAAATTATTTTAATTTATAAAAATTCTGGCCAGGAGCGAATTAAAAACACGTCTACACGCAACGAGTGCTAGACGTAGAATTCCGGTTGTTTCTCTTTCTTCCATTGTTTCAATTCTAGGTTCTGTGAACTTTCCATGAAAGGAATTTACTGGTGTCGGAACGGAGTTAACACGTTGTGATTAATACGGTTTGAAGTCGCGGGATAGCCAAGTGCCCATTTTAGTCAAGTTAGGTTTCAGACTTTTAGGGGCTTTGAAGTGTTTCCTTTAGGTTTTGTAGTGAATTTCAGCCGATTCTGTAGTGATTTGCGCAAAAGTTCAATCTGGTGGAGTCATACTAATTGTTCTGCCGGGAGCCGTAACCTCGTTTTGTGGTTCCAATTAGGCTCCAAGGGTGGACGAGTGGCACCTGCGCCATCTTTATTGGACTTATCCAGGGCCAAAAAGAGCCTGACCGGAGAACCCCTTTTAAAAGGGTAATAGCATGCCTCAACTCACGTCCACCGTACTCCATCATGGACGACCCCGAAGATATGAATGCCTTAACACCAGGACAACTCTTGGTCGGAGAAAGCCTGTTGCCCGTTTCGACACCATCTACCATGGAGTGCCCGATTAATCGACTCGGACGATAGCAACTGGTTCATAATATGCAAGAAAAAATATGGCACCGTTGGCGATATGAGTACATGCATCATTTACAACTGCGGCATAAATAGCGAAATGTGAAAGAGGAAGTCAAAATCAACGATCTAGTTATATTAAAAGATGAAAATCTACCGCCCACTTAATCGGCTCTGGGCAGAATCACAAACGCACATCCCGGAGCTGATGGTCTAACACGTGAAGTTACGGTAAAAAACGCTGGCAATAGCACGGAATACGCAATTGTCACGGTCTGCATACTTTCAGTCGATACTTGAGCTGAACAGATGAAAGTTTCACTAAGTGATGCCGGATCTTCAATTAACTAGAAAAACAAGCATCCCTCACGGCAGGTGAAGTCTTTACATTACGCATTTTTTCATGCTTCACATGAGGGAGGTGGAATGTTGGGGATTTTTCTAGCACTACTATGATCATTGCCCAGTTGCAACGGGAAACCAGTTCAGTCTCACTACGATCTTCAAATCGTTCGGTTCGCCTATGCGCTTGCACGATTCTTAATTTAACAAATTTAAACTCTGTAATACTAAGCGTACTCATGTCCTGTAAGATCCTTTGAAAATCTCTACTAACCTTATTTGTACATTTCTAAAAATGTCTCCAAAGATCTCCGCCCCCAAAAGAAGGTCTATTCTGCCTGGTGTATTAAATTATGGGTCAGCCAATGGAATATTTTAGGACATGTTCCAATCATCTGTATTGATGTATTGCTGGGGTTGGTTGTTGGTAATTTCTTTAATTGCGAAGACTTCTAATACAGTTGTCTGGCTGAAGTTCTTTTGGGAAAATCACCGTGTAACATATGAACAGGTAAAATGAGGTTGAACACGAATGAAATTAATTTACTGGAAGACTGAAATTTTCATTTTAATTTAGATTTTGATATTACTTTTATCTTCCTTGAATGAATTTTCTTATTATGTTTGAAGACATTATGATTATTATGTGATGTTCTCAACATGTATTTCTTAATGATAATTTAATGAACACGTTTATGGCTAAAAATCATCAAGGTGCAGAATTTGCTTTGCTAGTAGTTTAATGTCATAAATATTGACTTTATTGGGAACATAAAATGAATAAAATATTACAACTAACTTGTTTTAAGTATACATAAAAAAATACAGTTCATAAATACATTTAATTTTAAACTGTATCAATATACATGCATAGAAAGTCATTTCGGGAACGCATCCTAATCTACAACAAGTCCAAAATATTTATCAAAAATTTAAGCTATTTAACACCTTTCGTTCCTTATTATACCGTATTTTTTATACAAAACCTGGTTTTTGGAAAAGATATTAAAAGGATATTTATTTTTTTAATTATAAAAAACACAAAAATAGTTTGTCCGATAGCGCACAAATCATTTCAGTGAACGCATCTGTAATCGAAGACAATTAATTTTCTGTGAACGCTGCTATAAGGTGTCAAACGTCAGTAGAGGAACGAAAAAAATAACAAAGCCGGTTGTTGGTGTATTTATCGTCAAATAAATTAGTAGAGCATACATTAATAGTCCGTTAATTCGGAAACGTGTTTATAACTTTTAATTATTGATGAAATTCATTTTTACGACACGAAATAACAAAGTACGTAAGTATTGATAAAGTCAGGCCGCATTTCAGATGGCCACCGTATAATCAAAGCGCGCGCTGGTTTGAAATCTTCATTCCATGAATGGTCATTTCGGAAACGATCCCGGACATGATGGCACGTTCCCGAAATGGCTGTGGTGTTCTCGGAATGATGATTATTGTTTCTGAGGGCGATTCACTTACAATTTTTTATTAATTTATTTTGCAATTTGATTGTATTTTATTAACAGCATTATGGAGATTCTTGGTGAAGAAAAAAATAAAAAAAAACTCAAAAAAGCTTAAAAAAGAGAGTGCAGCTTATTTGCAACATCGAGAAAAGGCAAATGCCAGAAAAAGAAAGTTTCTGAATAAGATGACTGAAGAACAGAAAGAAATTAAAAGGACTAAGGACAGGGAATATTATAAGAAAAAAAGGCAGAAAATAAAGTGAAGAAAATCGCTGAGTTCGCCGAACGAAAGAAGCGAAAGCAGAGAAAAGGCTGGAAAAATGCATAAAAAAAATACAGAGAAAAGAAAAAAGGTTTAGCGAATATAACAAGTAATATGCCGCCACAATCAGATGACGACTTAGCTGCAGTACCTCCAAAGAGAAGACAAGTACGTAGAAAACCCGTTCGAAAAGATAGCGCGAAAGCATACAGAAAAATAAAAAAGCAAGAAGAAACTATAGTTCAAATGAAGCGGAAATCGAATCTTTAAAGAAAAAACGACATACAAGGGATGCAAAAATGAAAACTGAACCAAGTCCCATCAGGAAAGTTAATGTTTTTAAGAAACATATTCACGTACCTCCTAAAGTACGCAAACGACTTATATATAGCGAAGTATTGACTACGCAATTGCAAGAAAAGGCTGATGCTTTTCGAAAAAAATTTAAAGAGAGAGAAGTCTTTTATAAATGTATCAGTGGAAGCACCTTGCGGAGATACAAAAGGCTACATATGGCCAAGAGGATTTTACCAGCTAGACCAAAGGAAAGAAATTTTAAATCAATTTTAAAGTCTGATGTCAAAATTCGGGAAATTGTTTTGAAGCAAGAAGTTCGGTAAAATATCATTAATTTCTTCGAACGAGATGATGTAAGTTGAATGTGCCCATCTAAGAGAGACTCGGTGACACATAATGGTATTAAAAAACAAAGACGTGTCCTCTTATACACACTTAAAAACCTGGTGTCAAAATTTGTAAAAGAAACTGGCATTGTATTATCGTACGCGACACTTTTAAGAGCAAAACCATTTTGGGTTGCTGCTCCAAGTCAAGGGATACAGAAACATGTTTGTATGTCAAGCATGTAAATTTTGAAGAAAAGTTCAATAAACTAAAATATGTGAAAGAGCTTAAACATGTGTCTATAGAAAAGTTTGTTGAAAAACACACATGTGATATTAAGTCTCATAATTGCATGAATAGTTTGTGTGAAAAATGCAAAATCCCGGAGTTCGAATGAGGAGATGATAGAGATTCATTAACATATTTTATGTATATGGAAGTCCGTTCAAAAAGATAAACTTGTAAGAGGTGAGAAAAAGACTTTTGAGATAAAAAAAAAAGTTTCGATTTCGAGTCCAGTCAAAGAATTGAAAATTACTTTATTTGAAAAGATTCCGGCTATGAAGAAACACTTATGCGGCATATATAGTAATCACAAATTGAACAAGTTGGGTAGGCAGACCTATGCTCATGTCAGAAGGGTTTTGTACTCAACTTACAAAATGCAGTAACCAGCAACGAATATAATCAAGAAACATGTCAAAGACGATTTTATTGGAAAAAATGTGAAATTCGTGGATAATACTATTATTAAAGTTGAAAGAATTTTGACTTCTGAGGTATTTGTTATAAGTATACCCATAAATATATCTCAGATCACGGGTGTCCATTCGCGAGGGAGGAAACACATTTTTCATATGTTTCCCCCCTGTGCCCCCCCTGAAGCAAAAACTGTCAGTTTAAGAACTGTTTTGAAAAGCTCTTAGAGAGAACTTTCAGTTGATACTCATATCGGCTACCTTTCATGTAATTTTATTTCAGGGGCCACTCCTCTGTACTGTAATCATCGATTTATGGCCTATTTTTTCGAATCCTAGAATGGTTACAAAGCCCTTTTACTAGGAACTCTCTCCTGCCCCTTCGACTCGTTTCAATTGTATGGACTCATCTTCATGATACCTATCATTCCTGAAATTTTCATGCAAATCCTAGCAAAGCTGTAGTGTCTTAGTCGGTAAAAAGCGCATATGGCTCCATAGCCATATGCTTCCATAGTAATACCGCGCATATTGCTCCATAGTAATACAGGAAAATTCAAATCGCTATAACTTCGTTAATTACTATTCGATCTTTATGAAACTTTCAGGAAAGATCAACCTTATAAATAGTCATCTGTTTGCTTTTATTGAATTTAAGGGTGCCGTTTGGATTTTATTCAAGAAGACATAAAATCGATAAATCATGCTATTACTAACAAAGTTGAGTGAACTTCGACTTCTCATATATTTGTTGTTGTTGAACTCATAAAGGCCTACATTCATGATTTTTTTTCAAATTTTTCGGATGGAAGGTGTCCAATCGCGAGGGGGGGGGGGGGGTACGCGAAAGTTCGTACATTTTCCCTTCCCCTGCCCCCTCGGTATTCAGAAGGCAATTTCAAGACTTGTTTTGAAAAGATCTCATTGAGACCTTTCCAATGACCTGACCTGACGGACACAGGTCGTGATTGCAATAGGGTTTTGTATTTTAGTACAAAACCCTAAAAAGGAGTTGAAAGGCAGTTTACATGAAAATGAGGTGATGATGCAGATAGGCTTCTCAGAGAACTTTAGTTTGAAGTACGCAAATAAAAGGCAGTCAACACATTTTGCTAAGAAACAATTATCTATTCATACAGGCGTATATTATTCGCGAAACTGTTACAGTGATTTGAAATCAAAATCTTTCGCTACAGTAAGTGAACATATAGATTACCAAGCACATGCCATTCGGGCTCATATGAAACCAATATTAACAACAATTTTAGAAAACAAACATACTGACACTTCATATTTACACTGATGGTCGTCCAACATCGCAATACTGGAACCGTACAAATGTAACTCTTTGGATACAAACATTGATTAATGGTTTTCAACAAGTAATCAAATATACTTGGACTCTTAGCGAGCCTGAGTATGGTAAGGGTCCTATGGATGGCGTGGGAGGATACCTAAAAAGGACAGCTGACAAGCAAGTCTTGATGAGTAATGACGTTAGAACAGCTTTATAATTCGTCGACTAGTTCAAAAACTCTGCTATTGAAGTAAAGGTAATCCCAGAAGACGACGTTATTGACGGAAAAAACAGCATACCAAACCCTTTGGATGCCATTCCAGGCATAATGGACATCACAAAAGTATATTGGCAAAAGGGGTTTGACGTTTCAATATAATTATATCGATAGGAACATTTGCACAAAGAGCTAAAACTATCGAGGCTTTCCAGCCTTTGTAACGTAAGTTCAGTTGAATCTGAGGATGTTTTGATGGCTGTAATTGAATCTCCAGTTGATGAAGAGCCCATGATAACAGATAACTATTTGAAATTTAAGAAGAAAGTAAGCATTTATAAATCTGTATTCAACTCATTTTCCTCAGATGATGAAGATTTAATGACAATATCTCTTCGTCAGCAGATTGAAGAAAAATAGATCGAAGTTTAAGCAAGTACATCTCACGGCAAAGAGAATACATATATATCCAAATCTCGCATACCCTGGGACATTCTTGCTTGTTAAAGTTCCTACTGAAAGGCAAAATATTTGCTTCAGATATGTTGCTACCTAACAGACATGTGTCAATGACGATGATGGGAAAATCTTAGTAACCTTCTTGAGATCTGTGCGCAACAATATCAGAAAATTCAAACTGGAACCAAAGGATGTGTCATATGTGTATATTAACTACGAGCAAATAATCAGTATTATTTCGACACCATTGCTGAGAAAAGAACAAAATCGAGAATATTATTATTTTGATAACGATATTGAAGTTTTCGAAAAATAAACGGTTTTGTTTTGCTTTTTAAATATTTTTTGTTAGTTAACTTGTCGTTTGTTACAGAGTGCATTGTTAATTTTCTAACGTTACCAATAGTTTTTTCATTATTATTAGAAGTTTAGTGAAGTAGACTTTAATTTAAGTCAAAAAACTCAAACTGTAAGAACAGATTAAAACTTTAAGGAGACTATAACTATGATTACAGAAGTTCCACTAGACTGATTTATGGACATATCAAAAAACTCTATTACAAGAATTTATTAATGGTAAGAGTAATTTTTCTTAAGTGCAAACAATATGGGAATATAAATAAATAACTTCGTTATTTAAACTGTCGTTTGCAATTTGGATATTTCATAATAATACCTGATGATATCAATATCATTCTTCTGCCCACATTTTGTCATTCCGGAAACATTACAAAACTTCAAAAAAATACGCATAATTTGAGCTATTTTTTAGGAAATACATAATTTATTGCATTTACAAACTTTTATTTTGTTCGTGCAATGTTAATTCGATTGTAAGAGTTTTGGATACGAGGTGCATTTCATTAATATTGCACAGGTTGGTACCACTGCGAGATAGTTAGCGCTGCAACAATGAGCAACTCGCCAGTTGTAGTTCAAAGTTTTAGGAAGAAGTGTGTTATTTTCTTTCATTTGTAGTGTATTGCATTTTTAAGTTACGCGACTTTTAAATGAAGCCTACACGTGTCTTGGGTACTGAGACTATTGAAGACCAACGGGCATACATTAAGATTGAAACTTTACGTCGAAAAAACCCGACAGAAATCCACATTGCGTTAAGTGAGGTTTGTAGTGAGTCAACAGTGGACCGTAGTACAGTTTCTCGTTGGTCCAAACGTTTTCGTGGTGTTCGTGTTAGCATAAACGAAGAAGACAAGGAAGGCCGAAAACATCAACCGATGAACGAAGTGTGAAACTTGTGGCTGATGCTGTCGAAGAAGATCGTCGTACGACTTGTGGGGAACTTTCTGCAGTTACAGGTATTTCTCCAACATCAGTTTACCGAATTCTGACAAATGATTTAAAGAAAATAAAAATTTCGGCGCGATGGGTTCCGCACAATTTGACTGATGAACAGAAGCAAAAACGTCTGGACATTGCAACCTTGCGGAATCAAAGATTCAGTATTGAAGGTTATACATTCTTGAATCAAATTGTTGCGATTGATGAGACATAGGTTAGAGACTTTGAGCCGGAGTTGAAATCACAGTCCAATGAGTGGAAAGATCCATCTTCCCCATGCCCAAAAAAATGTCGACGAACACAATCAAAGGTCAAAACAAATTACGATCTTTACATATGATAACCAAGGAATCATCATGACAGACAGGGTTCCGAATGGAAAAAGTGTCACAGCAGTTTACTATCGTGATTTCCTGCAGAATCTCCGTAGAAAAATGCACAAGAACTCATTCTCCATGACAATGCTCGTCCGCACATTGGACATGTCGTAACCGAAAAGCTACGCGAATACGGTTGGGAGGTGTTGTCTCATCCTCCCTACAGCCCGGACATGAGTCCACCAGACTTCGACATATTCCCAAAGTTGAAACAACCTATGCGTGGACGTCGTTTTCCATCTTTAGAAGAGCTTTTTACCGCCGTTACCCGCGCCATCCGGCAGATGAACAAAGCTGGTATCCTGGATGGTATAGTAAGGCTTCCGACTCGTTGGGACTCAGTCACTGAGAAACAGGGAGACTACATTGAAGGGATGTAGAGAGATACTTCTGTAAAAATAAAAAACGAAGGTAAAAAAAATTTTGTGCATTATTTATGAAATGTCTCCCGTATTTTGTAATTTCTAAAAATTTTTGCACGGTAATAGCAACTTGTTTTATCTTTTGGCGTATTTTGCTTGTAGAAGTTTTATATGTATTGTTTTCATTATTGTTAATATAATATAGCTACATAATATACCCATGTTATTAAACATACTTAAATCATGTACTTTTTCCAGTTTTTGTTCATTTTATCAAACTTCGAAAAACGTTCCCGAAATTATAGTTTTCTGCATAATATCCACTAAAAACAAAGTAACAACAAAAGTATAGAATTTTGTGCGGTGCCCTGTTAAAGTTTATTAGCATACAAATTTTGAGACATTTCAAATCAAGAATCATCATTATAGCTTGCAATTGTTTGTTTTTTTCATAAAAGAAATCCTGAAATTCGCAACCTTGGTGATTTTGAGCCATACATTAAAAAATAAAAGTAAGAGCAAGTTACGCGTTTAATTAAGTTTTCTTTTACGTTTCTTTATGTTAGGTACTTTCTTGTATACGGACACCTCCCATAAGCGTGTAGCATCACTAGCGCATTACGGTCAAACCTTCTCGTAAGTAAGTATAAACAACTTACAATAATTTCATTTTTGCCAGCATGTAAAAATAAAAGTATATCATAACACACAATTGCAAGTATGCTGGCAACACTATCACACAAAGTAAAATTAACAGTTACAGTTTTTCACTAGACAGATTCTCGTGCGGATGTAATTATTTTGCTATAGTCGAATTCTTATTGTTAGTTTTTTAGATTAATGTGAAATAAAGTAGGAAAAATATTTCCAAGTGTTTCAATTACAAAATAACAATTTCGTATAGCCGTCGCGATACAGAAAAGTTAAATTGGTGACTCCGATCTGTGAACAAGTGTGAAACAAAGGACACGTGAAAAATTTTCCATCACGAAATCCTCAATCACGCGCTTTATTTTCCAACACAATTGGAAATAGAAGACATTTGCATCAAGAATGTTCCGGATATCAAGTAAAGCATTCATTATTTGTTCATTTTATTGCATTTTTCACAGTGCGTGAACATAACCAACACCGGATAACTTTTCATGCAATAGTAAATCCTATCCAGCTTCATTTATTTAAACAATCAATTACACATTAGCAACAAATTCGACAAATATTACACCTGCAGCGCGTTATTTTCATATATTGCGAGATGGGAAAGTCAGACGATGAGCTGGAGAACAAACAGCCAACAGCTAATACAAGTCAAGGAACATCATACACCGGCGAAAATTCCACTGGCATATCACAAGTTTAGCGAGTAATCGAAAATAACCACAATATTAGAGGACATGCCATTAGGAAATCGTAGGCCATCACAACTTCTTGCCGAAATGCGCACAACAGCCGCAGATGCAGCTGACCGTATACTCAACGCGCTGAAAGGTGGATCTTTCTTGACTGGCCGACAAATCAATACAGTCGGAATACAGCAAAAAAAATATTGAAACATCGAATGTGGAACTTCAAGAGTTACGAAAAAAGGGCGACAAGTTGTCGAATGACGTGAAACAAATTCTTCGTTCACAAAGTACACAACCTTCTCGTAGCTCTACGCCTGCACGTACAATTTGACCCTTGCTGGTGGCATCACAAATTTGGATCAACAGCACGTAAATGCAAAGAACCATGCAAATTCAGCCTAACGTCATCAACAAACGAATAAACCGAGCGAATCAGAAAGTCTGTGAGCTCGGCACAGCATCCAAGAGATTATTTATTCACAACAAGACATCGAATTATAAATTTCTTATTGACACCGGGGCTGATGTTTCAATCATTCCTGCCACAGAAACTCAAAAGCAAAACATCAAGCCATTTCAAGCAAATTTATATGCAGCGAATGAAAGGCCGCTCAATCTTTATGGTAAAAAGACCATTAAACTCGATCTACATTTACGTCGTCAGTTTGTATGGACATTCTTAGTGGCTGAAGTCAACTAGGCAATTATTGGTGCCGATTTCCTGGCACATTATAACCTCCAGTCGATATAAGCAATGCCAAACTCAGCTGTGTCATTTCAGAATGTCAAGCACTAACAGCTACAGTAATCAATCAATCAAATAGATACACACGACTTTTAAGAAACTTCAAGGGTATTTTGACAAATCCAGAAAATAAACCGATAGCATCAACATCGACATTTCACCACATTGTAACAAAAGGCCCACCAGTGAAACAAAAAGCAAGGCGTTTAATGCGCCAAAGCAGGAATCGATTACTTAGTGAAGAAAGGGATCTGTCGTCCATCAAAGAGTCCATGGGCTCCACCATTACACATGGCCAAGAAAAAGACGACATGGCGACCATGCGGGGACTATCGGAAATTAAACTCAATAACAATTCCTGATGGTTATCCCATACCATATTTGCACGACTTCACAAATATACTGGCAGGCAAAACGATATTTTCAACGTTGGACTTAGAAAAGGCTTACCACCAAATACCGATAAATCCAGACGAGATACCCAAAACTGCCATAATTACCCCGTTTGGCTTATTTGAGTTCATGTTTATGACATTCGGGTTATGCAACGCCGCACAAACCTTCCAACGCCATATACATCAAGTGCTGCATGGTTTAGATTTCGTTTTTCCATATCAGGATGATATTTTGGTTGCATCGTCGAATGAAAAAGAACATGAAAAACATTTATGCCTCGTTTTTCAAAGACTACACGATTTTGGCATGATAATCAATTCCGAAAAATGCATTTTTGGTCAAACGCAAATCAAATGTCTTGGACATTTGATAACCAAAGATGAACTATTGCCACTACCTGAAAAAATAGAAATAGTGCAACAATTTGAAAAACCTACAGTTATCAATGGTCTACGGAAATTCATTGCCGTTGTGAATTTCTACCGTCGTTTTATACCAAATGCTGTTCAAACTCAAATAGTGTTGCAATCGTTTATTCAAGGCAACGTAAGAAACGACAAACGCATTGTTGAATGGACAGACGACGCTGAGAAAGCATTTCAAGAATTCAAGAATAAACTGGCAAGTGTAACTTTATGAGCTTATCCAATCGAAAACGCCAAATTGTTTCTAGCAGTAGATGCATCAGATAAGTATATCGGTGGCGCATTGCATCAACTGAACCAAAACATAATCGAACCACTTGGGTTTTTTTCAAAAAAACTCACGAATGCCGAAATTAAATATAGTACATACGACAGAGAACTAATTGCTATTTACCGTGGAATTAAATACTTCAAGTACATGCTGGAAGGAAAACCGTTTACTATTTTGACTGATCACAAACCACTGTGCTATGCTATCGCAAAAGAATTTTCGATTCCATTCACAACTTAGCTCACTCTGGGGTGAGATCAACGAACAAACTCATCGCTGAAAAATTTGTATGGCCGCAAATGAACAAGAACATTGCAACTTGGACAAAGCAATGCGTACCCTGCCAGCGTTCGAAAGTTACACGTCACAATCACGCACCATTTTCCAAATATCAAATACCCGAGACACGCTTCGAACATCTGAACATCGACATAGTCGGTCCGCTTCCGCCATCAAATGGCTTTAGATTTCTATTAATTATTAATCACAACCGACCAAGGCAGAGAATTCCAATCCGAATTGTTCAGTCAACTAAACAAAACTTTGGGTGTGCAACATTTTCGCACAACGACCTACCACCCGCAGCCCAACGGATTGATAGAACGCTTTCATAGAACGTTCAAAGCTGCACTCAAATGCAAGCAAAATCCAAATCAGTCTGCCGAATCACCAATGATAATGTTTGGCTTACGTTGTGTTTTTAAAGACGACATCAAGGCAACACCCGCAGAAATGGTCTACAAAAAAACACTTCGCCTTCCATCGGAATTCTTCGTTGAAAGCAGAACATCAAACACTGCTAATGATTTCGCCAAAAATTTCAAAAACGTGATGAGCAAGATACGACCATCGCAAACTGCACATCATGGGAACGATGTGAAACATTACATCCACAAAGATTTGGAGCATTCAACACACGTTTTCATCCGCAATGATAGCGTTCACCCACCGTTGCAACCTCCATATGATGGTCCTTTTTTGGTGGTTAAAAGAAATCCGAAATACTACAATATAAACATCAACGGTCAAAAGAAAAACGTTTCAATCGATCGTCTCAAACCAGCCTTTCTGGAAACTTCTCAATCGATGCCACGTGAATCTACAACAATCGACAATAACCCAACTAATGATACTCCAGCTTACACGACCAGGTCTGGCAGACAAGTCAAATTTCGTCTTAGTCAGTAACACTATCATCAAGAAGGGGACTGGTGTAGCATCACTAGCGCATTACGGTCAAACCTTCTCGTAGCTCTAAGTATAAACAACTTACAATAATTTCATTTTTGCCAAAATGTAAAAATAAAAGTATATCATAACACCCAATTGCAAGTATGCTGGCAACACTATCACACAAAGTAAAAATAACAGTTACAGTTTTTCACTAGACAGATTCTCGTGCGGTTGTAATTATTTTGCTATAGTCGAATTCTTATTGTTGGTTTTTTAGATTAATCTGAAATAAAGTAGGAAAAATATTTCCGAGTGTTTCATTATAACAACTTCGTATAGCCGTCGCGATACAGAAAAGTTAAAAGCGGACAAAATTCTTGGAACTGTGAGTGTGCGCTTATGAGAGCCTTTACTGTATATAAACTGTAACCATATTAGTGGAAAGCTTTTCAGTCAATAAAATTTTTTTCTTATTCAATGTGAAATGCTTTTACGCAATTTTTTTTATTCATATATTTACTTTTTATGACTAAAAGCAATCGAAAATATGGGTGTAGTATAATCTTACAGCTTTCATTGTCAATATCCTAGAATTCAATGTTTTATTGTCATCCTATCATTCATAGTACGAATATTACATAATTTCCCATTTTTCTATCATAAATCTGTGACAAATATATTGTATGAAATCAATATCTTTTTCCTTCAGGCTGGCAACCAAATACAATGACAATATCTTCGCATCATAAATTCGTGATTGATTATTATATTTCCACGATCTAGGCAAGTCACCTTCACCATACCTACTCATATTTAGTACGAATTTTCCTTTGTTTCGCAGAATCGATATATTTTACTGTTATGCTGTATTGTGTCGATGTTTTCCAAATTTTTTCTTCACAAAACGATAAGAGCGCGTTTTAGATATTTTTTTCGAACTTTTTTTAATACTACATTTTTTTCTCCTTGAAATTTCTTGGGAACGAATTTTCGGACAATCTTTGGGAATTTTTCAACATTATAAATTTATAACTTACCAGCGTCAATTGGATGAAAATAACAAGAATTTTCAACAATACGCACTTATATTTTAATGTGGGCTATAAAACGATTCAGCAAATGATTATAATTAATTCAGATTAGAAGCGCCTTTCATGCTTTCTATTTTTGTAGTTCACGGAATTGTATCGGGAAAATTACATCCAAGGATTGACATGAAGTGGAAAGTGAATAGCAACCAATAGAAGATAATCAGATAAAATGATTGCATATTCTAGAAAACTTGTGTAATTTGCCAGTCCTTCTTATGATTTTGAATGTTACATGAAAGTTGAAAAGCGACTATATTCATACTCAAAATTAGACCCATGTATCATTTTTACTAGTCTACTGTCTCTATCCTAAAACAGACTATCCAAATTGATATCGTTCTTATCAACGTTGTCCATGCCGCTATTCCTCACACCACAGCCAGTCCCAACCAAAATCACTTTCAATCCAGAGCATCGGAGATCCTTTCGATTTCGATACAAAGCTGACCACGAGACAGAAGTCTGATGCTATAAAAGTGTCGTTATTCAATTCTTAAATACTCATAACTCAAAGTAATTCGGTGAAATATACTACACATTTCTTGGCACTCAGATAACAACATGATAGCAACCAATGAAACAGCTTTGAAACTGATAGTCTGGCACTCGTAAACCCGGAACGTTACTCTGCAATCTCTTATCGATAGAGAATGGCGTGGTGTGACGCGGTCTAGTGTGAAGGCCTAATGGAAGAGGGAAGCCATAACTATTGCGAGAATTTTGGCTCAGAAATAAGGCAAAAGATAACCACAAAACATCCAGTCGGAATGAGTCAAGTACAGCATACAGGCATGGGGACCGAGGATGGACCAGACACAAAGGCTGGGAGAAATCAAACATGCGGAAGAATTGACCCAATTCCTTGCATGAGGCTTTACGATCCTGCAAATTGCACAGGACGCTTTATGAGTTGAAAGTGAAAAGTTTGTTCGCAATATTTTGCCAAAAACTAAGCGCTTCTAGTTCAGTGCTAAACGTTCCTTTTTTTCTGGAACATTAAGCGCAGGCTGTTGATGGCTATGCAGATAAAGCAAAAAACTGGTGAAAGTTTTTATTGAATATGGTGTTGACCAAACAGGAAGTTTCATTTTCTTTGTAGCGAGTAGTTTTGAGAGATATCAATTGTTAAACTGCCTGTATATGGCACATTTGAGCCACTCAGATTTCATCCTGCTCACTCTTTCCCTAACAAAAGAATTTAATTTTATCCCCAACAGGTTAGAGCATTAGAAAGTTAAAAATCTAATTACGAAATATTAACACGAACTAGCATGAACTAAAATATCATCTAAACAACATTCTTGAAATACTTTCAAACTGAATTTAAATTTTACATCACTCTGTAACGTTCTAATTTTCTGTAAAGGCAACGTCCTTGTAATTTTCCACTTATGCGTAACTCAATCACACATTCCATATGCTCCTCAACATCTTAGAACTTTCAGTTTCCTTAGCAACTCGACTATATTACTCGCACATTGTGCTGTATGCTAAACTTTCTTAACCATTTCAGTTGTGTTCTCATCTTACCACAACTCCAACGCAAGCCAACATGAGAAATATTCATGCATATGCTCATATATTTGCTATTCCTACCCACATAAACCTGAATTATATCCTTGAAGGAAATCCCGTTTCCGTTCTCGTATGCTACCCAACCCAGCACTAAACAAAACTAAACTTCCCTTATAATATTTCTCGTGTTTTGCCTTCTCGCATTACATTATTACATTACCCTTGAGTCGAGTAATTTTCATTTGTTTCTATTAGATATATTGAAATATAGCTGGCGTTGAATACTCATACACCTCGTGTATGCTGTTATTATGGAAATGCCTGTAAGAAAACTTTACAAGAGCAATTATTTCATTTATTTAATGTGTCCATAGTAGCAAGCTAATGGGCGTACGATGAGGTTAAAGTGTCGCTTGGTCAATTTACGTTCAGTGACCGAAACCTCTCTAAATAGTCATAATTGGAATTGAAAACGTTTAAGTTGGAAGGTGGTAGCAATGGCGGCAGTATAGTTTGAAACACGTTCTAGATGAACATATTTTGGAGTACCCTACATAATTGTAACCATATTAAAATTTAATTGACTTTCGGAAAACTTTTTAATTTTCGTAGAGTCGAAACCAAAAATATATAATATTTGGTATGGTTTTTCTTATAATGGCTATATTTCAGTAATGATTGTAGTTAAATTACTCATGCTGTCTCATCAAATTTAAGTTTGAATGCAAAAATCAACCATTGAAGGCCTTACTCGTTCTTGAAATAATCTTATTTGATGCTACACGAGTTTAACAAATCAAAATTTTTTGAAAGTGCTAGTAGTGGAGATGGTATACTTTCCAATAATTCAAAACAGTGAAATTGCCTGTATGCATGACCTGGGTATCACTGGATGGCAACATAAAAAACCAAATTGACCATGTTCTGATCCAGCAACGTTGGACTTAGAGCATACTTCATATTCGTACATACTCAGAGGCCTCAGATTGACTTATCGATGTCATATCATCATCATCATCCATGGCAGCAACATCTATGACGCAACAACTCTTAAAGGTCGTTCTACCTCTACGAGTTGGTCGGGTTCACTAATTTCATGGCAAAAGCATCGGATAATCGCTTGCAAGTTGACGTAATTTTTAATGAATTCTTAAAAAGCCTTTGATACCGTCAACCATCAGCTTCTTTGCTACAAACTGAGTGCCTATGGTATTGCTGATCCTTTTTTATTATAGATAAATTCAAACTTGTCTTAGCTGCTGTGGTAACATATATCTTCCTACGGTGTTCCTCAAGGTTTTATCCTTGGCTCACCTTTGTTCCTCCCAAAGCAGCCTTCTCAGCCGCTGCTCTGATTGGCTTAGAGAAACTCATCTTCAAGTCCACCAGCAGCTCCAGGTACCTCACCGCTGGCTTTGATTCGATTTGTATGTCTCCAATATTGATCATCCTTACTCTAGAGATTCTCTTTTTTGTCAATATGACAACTTTGGGTTTCTCCAGTGCTAAACTGAGCCCTCGGGCAGTCATCTAGTCTCTCACTAGCGTAAGTTACGCTTGTTCAACGGTGCGTCCAGCAACCAGAGAAACAATATCATCTGCATGGCCAATCAAGTAAGACTCATCTAGCATCTCCAGTCTCAGTAGCCCATCGTAAGATACGTTCCACAGGTGTGGACCGGTTGCAGCCACGATATCAATAGTACATCGAGAGCTGCACTAACCACGAAAAAAACGAAGACTAACACGACGATAGTGACGGTAGACGAAAAACGGAGAACAGCAGACAGTCTGGTGCAGACTGAGATGCGAACGCCTGAGTGTCCTATTAAGGAGAAGCGGGAGACTCGGCAGGATGCTTCAGGTGTTCGAGCAGTGGAAGATAACATAAAGAGCACCGGAAATTTGATTGTCACCGCTGCAATCGTTACTAAAGTGACCGACGCAAGGGTCACAAATCCCGACATTGCAACGAAAAATCCAGAAGCAAACGAGGAGATTACGGCACTAAAAGCAAAGAGTGAGCAGACACCGCGTGATTGTACCGCCAACGTTGAACATGTGGCGGAAGTACTGCCTTCAGAAACGGAACGCGAAAACCTCTCCCCTGGATGGTTGCAAGGTACGATTCCGGCCCAGCGATACGAAGAAGAAAGACTACTTCGAAAAGCGGGAGATGTTCTGAAAAGAATACAAGCTGCATGCGACTCCCCGAAAATTAGCAAAGTAGCAAAGGCAGGGCTCCTTGAACTAAAGGAGCTCCTAAATTGCATAGGGCACTATCAAAAGAGCTGGTTAAGGGCCGAAGATGAGCAGAAGGCTAAAGAGGCGCTTGGGGCAAAATCTAAAGGCCACATGCAGATAGCTCCATCATTAAAAGTCAATAAAAGAATGGCGTCTAGCCCAATCAAAGGAGATCGGGATAAAAGAAAGAACGAAGAGGCACTTGACGGGCGTGGAGCATCAGATCAGGGGTTCCAGACAGTGCTTACAAAGAAACTCCTTCAAAAAAAGCCAGAAAATAAAATTTGCATGGACGCCCAATTAGAAAAAGGACCTGATGCAATACAGGAGAGGCAGAAGCCCCGACGAAGACTCCGGCAGCAGGCACTGCTTGTAAAGCCCCAAGATGGCCGATCCTACGCGGAGGTGCTGCGGGACATCAGGGGAAACGAAAGGCCCGAAGACACCAAAACTACCATTAAAGTAGTACGACCAACGCGGTCAGGCCACACATTGGTCGAATTCGGAGCAGAGGCCGGCAATAAAGAAGCATTCTGTGACGCAGTAAAGAAAGTCCTCGGCAAAAGCGCAACTATAGCCCCACTTGAGCCGATGGAAACGATTGAAATACGGGACATTGACTGCGTGACGGATCTGGCCGAGGTAGAAGAGGCCATCAAAAGGGAGTTTCCTAGCGTGGGAACGATCAAAGCGAGACTGGCACCAGAAAACAACAGGGGACAACGCATGGCCATAGTTGACTTGACCGAAAAGGACGCCGAACAATTCCTGAACAAGGGAAAAGTACGAATAAGGTGGGTTGTCTGTAGGATACGGCGAAGAGCAACGCCTCTTCAATGTTTCAAATGCCTTGGTTATGGTCACACCACACAAGTATGCAAAGGACCCGATAGAAGTTCCCTATGCTACAAATGCGGTGAAATGGGACATAAAAGAAAAGAGTGTACGAAAGAAGCACACTGTATTTTTTGCAAGGATGCTGATCCAAAACCTGATTTTGGACACGTCTTGGGATCAGGAAAATGCCGGTTGTTCCAGGAAGCCCTAGCCAAGGCAAAATCAGAGCTTCGATGACCCGCATCCTGCAGCTAAACCTACACCGCAGTTCAACCTCCCAAAATCTGCTTGAGCAGTTTGCGAAGGACATGAAAGCCGACTTCTTGCTGCTGAGTGAGCAACATTCTAGTAAAAGTCCTGCATTATGGTATTCTGATGAAACTGGTACTGCCGCCATCTGGGTTCGGAACAGTAACTTTCAAGCGGAGAGTTGTGGACGGGGGGTTGGTTTCGTGTGGGTTCGGTGCTCAGGGATCACCTACTTTAGTGTGTACATAACGCCTAACGAGTCGATATCATCTTTCCAAGCCAAGCTTAATGCTTTGGAGGGCGCTGTCTCGAACGCAGAGGGCAAAGTGCACGTTTGGGGCGACTTCAACGCTAAAACAATCGAATGGGGCATGCCTCAGACGGATTCGCGGGGACAACGATTCCTGGAAATGGCGGCCAGGACGGCCCTCGTCGTACTTAACTACGGAAATATGCCGACTTTTCACCTTATTGGCTATGAGGAAACCATACCGGACGTGACATTCGCCTCGGAGTCCTTAGTACGAAGGATACACAGCTGGAAAGTATTAGAGGACTACTCAGCCTGTGATCATCAGTGCATTCCGCTTGAGATAAGTGATCCTGTCTCTCGACATCTGTGCTCTCAGCCTTCCACAACTGGATGGAACATCGGAAGGATGGACGTCGAGAGGTTCGTCGAGGCTCTCACAGCAGGTGAGCCGCTGCAGGGAGGACGGAAGAACGGGCAGCTGAAGACGTGGTGAACTCTACTATGAGCATCATTACGACTGCTTGCTGCGCTTCTATGCCCCGTCAAAGACCCCGGCACGGCAAGCCTCCAGTGTACTGGTGGTCAACTGAAATCGCTGAAAAAAGAAGCGAGTGTCACAAGCTTCGACGTGAGGCTCCACGGGTGCGGAACCCTGATGAGGCATGCGAGCAGGTAGCAGCATATAAATCGGCCAGGAAATACCTTCGCAAACTGATCAACAGTGGCAAGGCTCGCTGCTGGCAAGGCCTAGTGGACAATGTGAACAAGGATCCGTGGGGCCTTGGCTACAAGCTGGTCATGAGGAAACTTGGTGCCCTACGGAAGCCTTGTATACATGACGCGGAAAAGATGGACGCGATAGTGTGGGGACTCTTCCCCGCCCATCCCGTCCGTGTTGACGCTGTCCATGGTAAAACAGCAGTAGAGTGCCCACTCTTCACACAGCTGGAGCTGGAGGAGACAGTTCTCTCATTGAAAACGAGGAAGGCTCCAGGTCCACATCGTGTTCCAGCTGAGGTGTTGCGGCTCATCTATCACCATTGTCCTGACTTGCTGCTCAGCACATTCAACGCTTGCCTACGGTACGGGGTTTTCCCGGTACGATGGAAGGTGGCGAGGCTCGTGCTGATCAGCAAGGGGAAGGGAAATTCCGGATCGCAGTCTGCATACCGCTCGTTACGCATGCTAGACACGGCTGGGAAAGTGCTAGAAAAACTCATCAAGGGAAGACTCACTGACGCGATTCGTGCTGCTGGGGACCTATCTCCTTGGCAGTACAGCTTTAGAAAAAGACGTTCTACCATTGATGCGATTGCAGAGGTGGTGAGCGCGGTCCAAAAGGCAGAGGCATATAGTCGCACCAAGCGGCGGATCGTCCTGTTGGTGACACTCGACGTCAGGAACGCCTTCAACTCCTCTAGATGGGTGGATATTCTGGATACGCTGGAAAACTCTTTTCAAGTTCCAGAATATCTAATGCGGCTTTTGAGGAACTACCTAAAGGACCGAAGCCTGCTCTACAACACGGCGCAGGGCCAACGAAGGATCGAAATTACATCGGGTGTTGCCCAGGGATCTATCCTTGGTCCGGACCTGTGGAACGTGCCTTACGACGGGCTACTGAGACTTGAGATGCCAGATGAGTCGCGCTTGATCGGCTATGCGGATGATGTTGCGGCTCTGGTCGCTGGACGCACCGTTGAACAAGCGCAACTTAGGCTAGGTATGCTAATCCACCGAGTAAGGAACTGGATAACTGCTCGCGGGCTGAGTTTAGCACTGGAGAAAACCGAAGTGGTCATCTTGACAAAGAAAAGAATCCCTAGAGTAAGGATGATCAGTATTGGAGATATACAGATCCAATCGAAGCCAGCGGTGAAGTACCTGGGGCTACTGATCGACTCGAAGATGAGTTTCTCTGTGCAAATCAGGGCAACGGCTGAGAAGGCTGCTTCGGGAATATCAGCTCTGAGTCGACTTATGGCCAACGTAGGGGGACCCAGCCCATCAAGAAGACGCCTCTTGATGAGTGCTGTAGAGTCAGTGCTACTGTACGGAGCAGAGGTATGGGGTGACGCTCTCAGCAAGGAGGTATACCGAAAACGATTGGCACGGGTGCAGAGAAGAGGAGTACTGAGAATTGCATCTTCGTATCCAACAGTCTCCGACTCGGCCGTGAGAGTGATTGCAGGCGTGATAACTATCGCCCTCTTTGCTAGAGAGCGCCGCACTATTTACCTGCGCTGAAACGAGGATGCGAGGGAGATAGTTGTCCGTGAAGAAAGACAGCGCTCACTCAACGATTGGCAGCAGTCTTGGGCGAATCGCACGAAGGGAAGGTGGACTGCGCGCCTCATCCCGAATGTGAGACCGTGGCTAAGTCGAAGGCATGGTGAGACTGACTACTATCTGACCCAGTTTTTGAGCGGGCACGGGTGTTTTCTGTCTTACCTGCACAAGATCGATAAGTCAAGGTCCCCCAATTGTCGGTTTTGCCCAGGAGCGGAGGACAATGCCTATCACACATTTTTTGCGTGTACAAAATGGGTCAGGCTGCGAGGGGAACTTTACAGGGAGACGGGGAGCTCACCCCGGATAATATAGTTGCGGTGATGCTCGAATCGGTTGACAAATGGAACCAGATGGCACATTATGCTCGGGCAGTCCTAAAATATAAAAGGGACTCACAGCAGCCGGGGGCACTGGGGCTGGGGGATCGCTCTTCTGGCATTTCCTCTTCCCCTCTCCCCTCCCGCTAGGAAAGGGATTCCCCAGCTTGTAGGCGGTCCACGGCGTAACAAAACGAGACCTGGCCCGAAGTAATGTGTCAAACGGTTCCAGGCTGGGTCCTCAGGCTGACAGGGGAGGTGTTTATTGGGTAGTCCAGTCGCGCATGGGAGTCCCACACTCTTCGCATAAATAGCATTCACCTTCCTACCACAAAAAACAAAAAAAAAACAAAATACAGGTCTGGACCAAGGATAGGTCCCTGGGCAACACCCAAGGTAACTTCCACCCATCGTTCGCCCTCCGTGGTACCGTAAAGTAGGCTTTCCTTCAGGTAGTCCCTCAAAAGCCGCATTAGATATTCTAGAACTTGGAAGGTTTTTCCAGCATATCCAGAATATCCACCCATCTGGCGGAGTTGAACGCACTCCTAACGTTGAGTGTCACCAACAGGTCAAACGCCTCTCCCTTTTGGACCACGCTCATCACAGCTGCAATCGCATCAATGGTGGAACGTCCTGCTCTAAAGCCGTACTACCGAGGAGATAGGTCCTCAGCAGCATAAATCACGTCAGTGAGCTTTTCTTTAATGAGTTTCGCCAGTATCTAACATGCGTCACGTGCAGTATGAAGACGAAGATCCGGGATTTCCCTTTCCCTTGCTGACCAGCACAAGCCTCATCACCTTCCATTGTAGCGGGGAAACCCCGTCCCGTAGGCAAGCGTTGAATGTGCTGAAATCCAAGTCAGGACAATGTTGATATACAAGTTGCATACCTCACCTCAAATACCATCTGGACCTGGAACCTTCCTCGCTTGCAGTGAATAGACTGTCTCTTTCAGTTTCACCTATGTGAAGAGTGGACACTCGACTGCTGTTTTACCATGGACAGTGTCACCACGCACGGAATGGGCGAGGCATAGTGCCCGCACTATTTCGTACATTTTTTCCGCATCATGTATCCAAGGTTACCATAGGGCACCAAGCTTCCGCATAACTAGCGTGTAGCCAAAGCCCCATGGATCCTTGTTCACATTGTCCACTAGATTTTGCCATCAACGAGGCTTGCTGTTATTAGTCAATTACACTGATCTACATCAAAATTGCCTTTTACATGAAAATATACTATATTGATTGTATTTCACTCGCTGAACATAAATATACAAATTAAAATTCATAGTTAGCTCTTATTGTGCATTTATGCCATATAAATATAATAGCGGGTAGCGCGACAGATTTATCACATTAATGATGATAACTCAAAATATTTAGTGGTTACCCGCGGGAACTTTATTATTTCACATTTGATTGTTGCGTTTAACGCTGTCTGTGTTTTGTTCGACAGATAAAACGTGAAATTGTTACCGTTTGTTTGACATTTTTAGTGAAAAATCTACAGTTTTCGTTATGTCGTGTAAATGTGTTGATAGTGCAGACAATTTTTGCTACATTTGTGGTAAAGTGACCCTTACTAATCAAGGATGCTCAATAACACAACGTTTAGAAACTGCTTACTTCCATTATTTTGGAATTAAAATTAAAAACCAAGACAAATCGTGGGTACCACATTTTAGTTGCACAACTTGCTCCACAAATCTGATTAAGTGGCTAAACAAAAAGAAACGTTCATTGCCTTTTGGTGTGCCAATGATGTGGAAGAAACCTACCAATCATGCGAATGACTGTTAATTTTTCTTGACTCCACCCATCCCGCACGGTAAATCACGAAAAAAGAAACGAAGCGTAGTATACCCTGACGTAGCCTCTGTATCGCGACCTGTACCACACGGAATCGATTTACTTTTTCCTCGACCTCCCGAAGAATACCAGCAAGATTCTGAAGAAGCGATTAATTCAATGGAAGTTGACTACAATGAGCCTACAACTTCACAATCGTTTGTGGGTGATAATATTGTTTGTGCCGAACCTCATAGAATTTTGCAAGATCAACTCAGCGACCTTATACGAGATTTAAATTTGCCAAAAGATAAAGCGGAATTACTAGGATCGTGACTTAAGCAATGGAATTTGCTGCAACCGGATGTCAAAATCAGTTTATACAGATATCGTCAGAAGAACTTGATACTCTATTTCAAATCCGAAAACCAGCTTGCATTCTGTAATAACGTAAATGGCTTGATGAACGCTTTGAACATTGAATACCATCCACACGAATGGTGGCTGTTTATAGACTCCTCAAAATTGAGTTTAAAAGTTGTTCCATAATGGTAACACACAACCATCGATTCCGTTATGCCATGCTGTGCATTCTAAAGAAACATACGAAAATATGAAATTAATTTTAGATGCTATATCATACTCAGAGCACGAATGGCAGATTTGTGGTGATCTCAAAGTCATAGCAATGGTGTTGGGTTTACAAATGGGCTACACCAAGTACTGTTGTTTTTTGTGCGAGTGGAATAGCCAGGCTAGATCTTTACATTACATAAAAAAAGATTGGAATTCTAGACTAAGCCTGAATCCTGGAGAAAAGAACGTCAAGCACCTTCCTCTAGTTAATTCCCAAAAAATTCTTCTACCACCTTTACATATCAAATTGGGACTAATGAAAAACTTTGTGAAGGCTCTCAACAAGGATGGACCAGTATTCAAATACCTGCAAAGTAAATTTCCACGTATAAGCGACGCCAAAATTAAAGAAGGAATCTTTATCGGACCTCAAATAAGAGAGATTCTAAAGGATCAAAACTTTGATTCAGTTTTACAGGGCTTTGAAAAAGAAGCATGGGTATCTTTTAGAGCAGTCGTTCATGGTTTTTTGGGCAATAAGAGAAATGAAAATTATGTTGAACTTGTCAAAAATCTCCTTCAAAAGTATCAACAGTTGGGTTGCAATATGTCCCTAAAAATTCATTTTCTTCACTCTCATCTTGATTTTTTCCAGTCTAACTGCGGTGATGTAAGTGACGAACATGGTGAACGATTCCACCAAGATATCTCGACAATGGAAAAGAGATACCAGGGCCGATGGAATGCGTCAATGTTAGCGGACTACTGCTGGAATTTGAAAAGAGATACCCCTAACAGTGTTTACAAAAGACAAACGAAAAAGAAGTACGTTATTATTTTTTTTTTTAATTGTAATATTTTCAATTTTATAGAAGTAAAAAGCAAAAAATAATAGTAAATAATTATTATAGTTTTTTTTTATAAAACGTTTTGTACTTTAACGTGTTACTAAAAGCCAAATTTTGTATATTAAGTATATTTCCAAAATAAGAGCTAATTAAAATAACATATTCTTGTTTTCCTATTCAGTAACCTCAAAGCAATATAAAAATAAAGTATTCAATTGAAAGGCACTCAAAAAGTTACATTTTGTAGACAAATGTTATTGGAGGAATTTCCCGGTCGATATATATGCTCCTACCCTGTTTCGTACCTCGTCACGGGTCTGTGCATATTGAGCTTCACGCCGAAGCTTGTGACGCTCCCTTCACTTTTCAGCGATTTCAGTCGACCACCAGTACACTGTGGGCTTTACATGCTAGGATTTTTCACGGGGCGTTGAAGCATTGCAAGCAGTCGTGATGATACTCATTGTTCAGTTCACGATGTCTTGAGCTGCCAGGTCTTCCGTCCCCTGCAAATTCTCCTGCAGCGGAGCACCTGCTGTGACCATCTCGACGAACCTCTTGATGTCCACCGTTCCGATGTACCACCCATAGTATAAAGTCGAAAGCACGGATGTCGGGAGACAACATCACTGGTTTCAAGAAAAATGCACCTCCGTACTAAGAACTCAGGTCAGATATGGTTCCTTTATAGCCAATACGGCGGAAAGTTGGCATATTTCCGGTGTTTAGTATGACAAGCGCTGTCCTGGCCGCCATTTCTAAGATTCATTTTTCTGGCGAATCTGTTTGAGGCATGCTCCATCCTATTGCTTTAGCGTTGAAGTCTGACCAAACGAGCGAGCTGCGTTCAAGACAGCACCCTCTAGAGCATTAAGCTTGACTTGGAAAGATAATATCGATTCGTTCAGCATTAGGTACATACTAAAGAAGGTGGTTCCTGAGCATCGAACCCATACGAAACCGTCCCCCCGTCCACAGCTCTCCGCCTAAAAATCACTATTCCAAGCCCAGATGGCGGCAGTACCAGTTTCGTCAAGATACCATGATGCTGAACTTTGATCAAGGCGTTGCTCACTCAGCAGCAAGAAGTCGGCTTTCATGTCCGCCGTAAACAGCACAAGCAGATTTTGTGTGGTTGAACGGCGGTGTAGGTTTAGCTATAGGATGCGGGTCAGTTAGGTTCTGATTTTGCCTTGGCTAGAGCTTCCTGGTAAACCCAGCATTTTTCTGGTCCCAATACGTGTCCGAGATCAGGTCTCGGATAATCATCCTTGCAAGAATACTGAGTATCTCATTTATACACTGTTTTTTTTTATATTTCCCATTTCACCTCATTGTAACATAGGGAACTCTTATCGGGTCTTTTGCATACTTGTGCGGCGTGGCCATAGCCAAAGAATTTGAAACAATGAAGAGGCACTGCTTTTTGCCGTATCCTGCAAACAACCCACCCTATTCTTACTTTGCCCTTATTAAGTAGTTGTTTGGCGTCCTTTTCGGTCAGTCAATTATGGCTTTGCGTTTTCCTCTTTGGTGTCTTGCTGTCACCTTCACTTTGATCCTCCCCACGCTAGGGAACTCCCTTTTGACGGTGTCTTTTATTTCGGCCAGATCCGTGACACATATAGTTGCTATAATTGCGCTTTTGTTGACGACTTTCTTTACCTCGTCGCAGAATGCTTCTATACTGTCAGCCCCTGCTCCAAATTCGACCAGTATGTGACCCGATCGCATTGGTCTTACTGCTTGAATCGCAGTGTTTTTGTCTTCAGCCCTTACATTCCCCCTGATATCCTGCAGCACCTCCGGGTAGGATCGGCCATCTTGGGGTTTTACGAGCAGTGCCTGCTGCCGGAATCTTTGTTGGGGCTTCGTTATCTCCTTTTTTGCATTAGCGCTTTATTTTCTAGCCGTTTTTGAGGGAGTTTCTTTGCAGCTTTCTTTGCTCCTTTCATCAGTACTATCTGGAACCCCTGATATGGTGTTCTGTGTCCATCAAGTGCCTCTTATTTCTTTCTTCTATCCCGATATCCTTTGATTAAGCTAGTCGCCATTCTCTTATTGATGGTGCGTGCCCTTTAGACTTAGCCCTCAGCGTTTTTTTAGCCTTCTGGTCTTCTTCGACCTTCTGGTCGTCGTTGACCTTTAACCAGCTCCTTCAATAATGCGCTATGCGGTCTAAGAGCTCCTCTAGTTCAAGGAGCCCAATCTTTGATTCTTTGTTGATTTGTGGCGAGTCATGTGCAGATTGTCTTCTTTCTAGGACATCTCCCGCTCCTCGGATTAGCCTTTCTTCTTCATACCACTGAGCGTCAATTGCACTTTGCGATCACCTCTCTTGGGAGAGGTTATCGGCTTCCGTTTCTGAGTACATCACTTCCACCACATTTTCAAGGGTGGTGATGAAATCACGCAACGGCGCTTTATTTGTCTGGTTACTTCTTTCCTTTCCTGCTGTGATCACTTTGTGGACTTCAGGATGGTTTGCTATTATTTTGGAATTTATGACCTTTGTTTCGATTGCTTCAGTAGTGATCCCAGCAGTGATCAGAGAATTCTCGTTGTTCACTCCTTAACGAATGCTAGCCTCAACAAGTGCTCCTGTTGCCCAGCGTTCCTTCTTTTGGGATTTCCGTGGGTACGTGGGGGCGGAACTCCTCAAAGACCGCTAATACATAGAGTATTCCTGTCGGCCAGCTTTCTCCCTACCCTAAAGTTGTCTCCATTAGTGTTCAAATTTATGTTAAATGATATTCCTCTCACTGTTGTGAAGTTTGCTAAGGATCTTGGTGTTATTTTTGATTCTCTGCTCAGTTTTGATTCCCATATTCTTAATGTTACTTCTAGCGCATCTAAATTATCGGGGCTCATTTTCAAACATGCTCACAAATTCAATAATGTGTTTGCTCCTGTCCACCTTATCTCTTCCCTTGTCTGACCTATCCGTGAGTACTCTTCCTTCGTTTGGTCTCCTTGCTACTCATATCTTGGGAACTCATAAGCAAATGTTCAACACAAATTCACTCGAGTCTTTTTCTACAAGTTCAAACTCCGATATCAACCCTATGAAACTCGATTAGCCTTTCTTTACCTCCCAACCTTGTTGTCCTATCGTATCTATCCGAATCATGGCTTTTTCTATCGACTTTGCAACTGCCGTCTGAGTTAACCTTCTTAGGTAAATTACTTCTTTGTGGCTCCATATACAAACATATATTTTCATTCACATATTTTGCAAATGATAAAGAAGCATGACAATCCAGAGCTTGGTGTTTTCTGATTTATATTTTGTTACAAATATATTAAATTCATTTCAATATACCTTTGCTTATTCTATTCGCTTACTTTTGCTTAATCTGTTAATAGTATTATTCATAATTCTAAATTTATATCATGAATTATTTGATTTTGCAACCGAATTGTATTTTAATCTGTTAAATGGAATTTAATAATAAATAAATAAACACAAGCCAGGCTATTGCCTTCAAGATTAATCATCTCCAATCATACTGGTTCCGCGGCCTTGTCTATCGGTTGTTCACTCGCAACAAAGATCTGCTGTGAGCTTCTTTTGTGTCTTCCCATCGAGTCCTCGGTCTTTTTGTTGGACGTCTACTTTGTGCTCTACCCGTTAGTGTTCTTTTAGGTTGCCGATTTTCTCCCATTCTTTCTACATGGCCCGCCTCTTGTAATTCACGTAATTTTACGCAAGCAGATACAGGTGTATAATAATTTTACGAAAGCCTGCTAAAATCGCGTCTTGTCTGTCCGTCCGTGTGTTACAGCACTTTCTCTCGCAAACTACTTAAGCTAGAAACATCAACTTTTGTACGCAGGTGTGAAGTGGTGCTCTCTTGAAAGTTCAGCAACAAAAAAATATTATAAGGTATTTAAGGGGGGTCTCCCTATAGAGGGGAGTGGCCCCCGAAAAAAAACCTCATCAAAGGTAGCCGATACGGGTATTAAATGAAAGGTCTTGATTAGAACTTTCCAAAACAGGTCTAAATTTGACACCTCTAGCTTCGAAGGATGCACAGGAAGGGGAAATACACGAAAAATTTGTGTGTCCCCCCCTCGCAATTGGACACCTCTGGTCCAAAAAATCTGAAAGAATGATGGAAGTAGGTGTTTATGAGTACAACAACAACACACACCTTAGAAGTCAAAATTTGCTCAACTTTATTAATAATAGGATGATATTCGAATCTCACATTTTCCATAATAAAATCGTATGGGCACCCTTAAACTGAACGAAATTCGACATTCCGTGATTCTACAAAAGGTCCTTTAACTTTGTTAGTTTGATGAAAATCGAATGATATAAACGGAAGCTATAGCCATTCGAATTTTCTCCAAATACAACAACAATAACACATGATTTTGGTATATCATGGACTTGGTGTATTGATCGCAGTACACAACTCTTTTATGAGTGAGTTAGTAAGCTCCATGAAACACAATTGATTCCATCATGAAGTGGTTAAAATAAATAAAGAAAGATCTAGCCTCTATACTAGTGTAGTCTATGTCCTCTCAAAATCGAACGAAACTGTCTACGATGACGTCTGTCAAATAATTTGATGAGGAAGATAAAATTATCATTACTGGGGATTTTAATCGACAAAACTTAAAATTGGCGGTCAATGAAGAAGACGATCACCTTTTTCCAATTAATCTCCAAGATAATAATGATTTCAATCTCGTAAGCATCTTTTATAGTAACGATTTGCAGCAAATAACCCTTATGCGCAGTCAAAATGGCAGATGGTTAGATCTGATTTTTTCTAACACTTACGCCGCTGTAGTGGTCAATTTAACTAATAACAGCGAACATCTGTTCTCTAATTCAGTTCATCACTCTGCTCTTACAAGTGAATTGTGTCCGTATCGTATTCACAGAGATCACAGTCATAACTTCTGGCGAATGATATTATTTAACCGAGCAACTCCGTTTTTTCATCTCTGATTGTTCTTGTTCAAAAATACTACAGAGAAGACCGTTTACTTTCGAGATGCTAATGCAACTATATCCAATGTCATCGGTAAAAGAGCAATTATCGCAAATTTCTGGTAACAAATTTTTCGTGACCTTTTATTTATTCTCGGGGTATTATAAGATTCCACTGGAAGACGAGTCCCGATAATACACCGCCTTTGTTATGCGTTGCAGACATTACGAGTTCAATGTTATGTTGTTTAGACTCATCAATGTGCCGATGGTATCCAAGAGATGATCGTAAAGTTGATCAACAAATTGAATTCAACGAAAATCATTAGTTTCATGAACGAAGTAATTCTTGTCAACATTACCGTAGCTGAAAGATTAGCTATCCTTACGAAATCTCCACCACTCATAAGCGAAGCCAGAGTTACTCTTCGACCGTTGAATTTCTAAGGAATTCGACTAGGTGATAACGAAATTTTACCGAAATGACAAACGTTGCCGAAGTACTCCTTAGGTTGACAAAGTTCTTATGCAAATTCATCAGAGATTTTACCAGCATTTCACGTTCGTTGACTTTGACACTCAAATCGGAAAAAAACCGTTTGAGTAGTACAATGCTGCCGTTGAATTATTTAACCATCTTAAGGAACTTTTATGCTATGAACCGTTGCTGGCCCTGTACGATCAAAAAACTAAACTTGAAATGCACACCGGTGCTCACTCGTTAGGCTTAGCTAGTATTCTCCTGCATTTGACCGAACAAGGTAAATGAACGCCTGTTTTTTATTTTGGTGGACATTACCCCGAAGCCGAAGGGTAATACCACTGTCAAGAGTTAGAAGTGCTAGCGATTGTCGAATCGCTTAATTGTTTTTGTTTCTATTTGCTGGGAAAACGATTCCTCCTAATTACAAATTATACCGCTATACCAACGACTAAATTAATGACTCCGTTGAACCCACGAGTCGCACGTTTGTGGCTCAAGTTACAGGAGCAGCTGGTTCCCGAATATCCCATATCGATGCCTTTAGTATTTATCCTTCTTCTTCTTAGCACTACAGCCACTCCCGGGCCTTCGTTTCCTGCTAACAGCGCCTCCAACTGTCTCGGTCCATTAACCACGTCCTCCAATTTCGAAATCCACTGGTCTACGGCCTTCAGTTCTCCCAACGAATACCTTCTTGGGTATCCGTTGTTTGTCAATACGATCCATGTGGCCAGCCCATTGCAGCTTCCGCAATCTTACAATCATTGAGACCTCTGGCTTGTCGAAAATTTCATACAACTCATGGTTGTATTGAATTCGCCATTGGTCCCCGTCTAGCTTCGCTTCGATTATTCACAGGAGGACCCGTGGTTCAAAGGCGCTCAATATATATGCGGATGCTTGGGTTAGGGTCCATGTTTCACACCCATAGCATAACACAGAACTTATCACAGATTTGTATACTTGGATCTTTATTTCCCTGTGTATGCAGCTGGTCTTCAAGATCGTCCATACTGAATAAAATATTTATTTAGTTCGAGCTGTATTCTTCAGTGTATTTCGTCTCTTTCATTACCCGTTTTCGTTATTTTGCGCCTAAACACACAAAGTCACTAACATTTTCAATATTGTATTCAGCAAGTGTGATATTTTGTATACTTGATCTGTTTTTCCTTAACTGTGTCATGAGCTTTGTTTCATTTTCATTGATTTCAGGAAAAGTTCGTTGGCAGTTGTTAATAATCGTGACAAAATTTTTATTTCATCCGCATAGGCTACTACTTGGCTCGACTTGAATAGTTATGTACCTGGCGTATCGACAGGTAGCTTCCTTATGACGTACTCCAGAGCCAAATTGAATAGCCACGCGGCCAGCCCATCTCAAAGTTTTAGTCCGATATTTGTGTCAAAGGCATTGGTGAGTTGGTTATTGATGCGGACTTGGGAGGTCATCGACGTCATTGTCATTTTAGTAAGACGGACTCATTTGGCTGGGATTCCAAAACTAAGCATTATTTGGTACAGTATGTTACGATCAATACTGTCGTATGCTTGCTTGAAGTGAACGAAATTTGGTGTACGTCTATGTTGAACTCCCACCATTTTTCAAGTACCTATTTTACTGTGAACAATTGGTCTATCGTTGATCTACCTGCTCTAAAGCTACCTTGATACTCCCCAATAATACTGTTGGCATATGATCCGATTTTATTTTCTGAGATCTTTAAAAATATTTTGTACGCCGTACAAAGTAATGATATACCTCTATAATTTTCGCACTGTAGCTTGTCACCTTTTTTGTGGACAGGGGATATAATTGATTGGCTCCAGTCTTTTGGCATATGTTCTTGTGGCCAAATGTGCTGGATGAGTCTGTGAATAGCTTGATGAACACTACCGCCACCATATTTGATGAGTTCCACTGGAATCTCATAGATACCCGGCGCCTTATTATTCTTTTGGGCTTTGTTGGTGGAACAAACTTCATCCAGATTTGTGGGGCTAATGAACGCTCTCCGCAGACATCTAAAGGCTCCAATGTTCTGGAGCTGTGCGGAGGATTAAGGAGGTTATTGAAGTATGATGCCCATGTTTCCTTAATCTTGGTTTAATCAGCGATGATATTGCTGATATCGTCACGACAGAGCGTGGTTTTGGGCTGATAACCACGTTACAGCCTTTTTACTACTTTTTATGCTTGTCCTGTGTTGTTGCTCGCTAAACTTACATCTACACTTCTCAATTGGTCATCATAGTATTTTCTTAATCCTTATTATCTTATTCGCTACTCTTCAGAGATTTTCATAGTGCTCTCTCTTCGTCCTAGTTTTCCTACCAACGTATTCTTTGTATGCCTGATTCTTTTTATCTAACGCATTCTGGCACTCATCGTCGAACCAATCATTCCTCCTGCACCGGGCTTGATGTCCAATCGTCTGTTCTGCCACGGTTCTGATAGCCGCTTTCACTTCCATCCAGAGCTCGTTGCTCATCTTTAACGATGCGTCTGATAAGATGGGAGCCAGCTGGTTGTCGAGGGTCTCCCTGAAATTTTCGGCCACAGACGCCATTTGGAGCCTTGGATGGAATGGCAGTTTTACTATCGCAGTTTTTCCTACTACTCTATCCCCCATTCATTCAGCTCGGCTTTATATAGGGTTTCTAGTCATTCAATCCATTTCTCGTAAATTGACGAATATTCTGACGAGAACGACTTGAAATATTCGAGCAATTCTGAATACTCGCAGTGACATTAATTTCAGATAATGATCATGTATCCACTTGGTCCATTCTTGTGCTTTCGAGTACATGCTTTATGTTTACTTTTTTTGGTTGTTTCTTCTCAATCAATATTGATCATGATGTTATTAATAGTTTCAACAATAATTGTGACAGTAGCTTGCATAATATTGTGGACATGTAACACTGCCTCCGCCTAAGTTCTTTTCGTCCCAAAAAGATGTGTCACCAGTGGCAGTTAAGTTTCCCTGGATATAATGTGGGGCAAGATGGTCAAGGTGCATGGTTAACCACATCATGGATTCGGCTTTTGGGAAGTATAGTCTGCATCTTATAGGAGCTGCCATCCACCGTTTCCACTTGAGCATGCCTCCATCCACCTCAAGGGAGTTCCATTGTGCCCAATAGTTTTTTAGGGTGGGGCCATGCATCGATACGTCCTTCCACTCAGGCCGCCCAGTTGTCTCCTTCCATATGAGTAATGGTCCAGTGTCTTCGTCAGCTAGCTGGGAATTTCGAATCTCCTCCAATGACCAACCTTCATTGAATTCGGCCGTTCTCACTCGCAGATCAACGGTCGACTCCTTTTCTTCAATCCGTCGGCAATGTTTGCAGTTAGCTGGACATGGGCGACGAGATAAGGCATCAGCATTTCCATGAACTTCGCCTTGCCGATGAACAATTTTGTAGTCATCTGACTGCAATCTTTCGATCCATCACGCAGCTTGTTCCTTGGGGATTTTGAAGTGAAGCAGCTATCTCGGCGATGCACAGTTTATTCGAAGAACAAATTTCTGGCCATATAGATACTTGTGGAACTGCTTGGTGGCCTCGATTATAGCCCATAACTCCTTCCTGATCACGCAGTAGTTTCTCGCACTTTTTGAGAGAACTCGACTGTAGTACGAAGTGACTCTATCTTCGCCATCGATCTACTGGGAGAGTACAGCTCCAATACCGCCAATCCTCACATTGGTGTCAACCAAAACATGTTTCCGATTTTTGGATATGCTAGCACCGGTGATCCACACAGCTTCTCCTTCAAGATCTCAATGGCTACCTGGTATTATTCAAACCAGATATACGGGTGATTTTTCTGGGTTAGCTGATGGAGACACTTAGCTGTTTTGGCAAAGTCTTTGACAAATCTTCGATAGTAGGTCACCAGGCCCAGAAAACTTCGTAGTTGGCGCTTGTTGTTTGATGTTGGCCAGCTTGTCACGGCTTCAATTTTCTCAGGGTCTGTTTTGACCCCTTCTCCTGATACAACGTGTCCCAGGTATTTTACTTCAGTTGCAAAAAGGGTACACTTACCAAGACTAAGTTTTGGATTCACCAGTCGTAATTGGTAGAATACTTCTTCTGAGTTCCGCACATGCTCTTCGAATGTTTTCCTGATAACAATGATGTCATCTAGATACACCAAGCTGGTCTTCCAGGTTAATCGTCGTAGTACATGTTCCATAAGGTGCTCGAAGGTTGCTGAAGCATTGCAAAGCCCAAGTGACATCACCATGAATTGCCACAATCCGGTCCCAAATAAAACAAGGCTTCATCCTACAATCAAACTGCGCAATGCTCACATCTTCGTTGGATCTATTATATAAGAATGGTGGTCTCTAGAATCACCTTCAAGCTTGGCCCATTCAATGCTCTTCCACATTCATTTTGGGAATTTGGATTCTGGGATCCTCCATCAATACTTCGACGTTGCGCCATTTCAATACCCGTTAGTCCAAATCCAACGTAATCCCATGTGGCCGCAGAAAATCCATTCCAAGGATGCAGTCATCCATAATGTTCGCGACCAGAAAATTTTGTCGGAACGCAAGGTCTCCCAACTGTATCTGGAGGTCGATCTCTCCATGGACACGTGCAGTTTCTCCCGTAGCTGTTCATAGTGAGTGGATCCTGCCTTTGTGAAGTAGTTGTTGCCTCACTAGGTCTGGTCAGATGAGCGATCTGGTTGCACCAGTGTCGATTATTATGGTGCAATGTTCTCCGTGAACTTGACTAGGAAGGCATAAGTCTGCTTCTCCCCAATTTAGTCTTGAGACGGTGATGATGGTGCTGGGGATGTCGATCCTCCTGGCCAACCTCGCCCCAAGAAGTTGGCCCCCTCAGTTTGAAAAGCTTCCATTCGGGGTCCCTGACTTGGTCTGGATCTCCTTCATCCTTGACAATAGCTCGACTTTGAACCATTTACTTGTGGCTCTCGCTTAATTTTCAAGTGCTCACACCTGCCCTCATCTGTCACTACTTCATGAACCCGGGCAGGGGTACGAGTCACATTTTTCGCTGCCTCAAAGTTCAGACTTTAAGCCAATGCGTACTTAACCGTTTGCTTTTGGGCTAAATGCATCGCTTGTTGCAATTCCTGGTTCATTTAATGCGCTGGTGAATGATTCTGTTGCTGTGTCATCTCGATGTTCCAGGTCGTAAGCTGGGTAAACCAAAAGGGCCAGTCACTCAATGTATTGGGCTAGCTACTGTAGGGTTTCACTAGACTTCTGCATCCGATGCCGTAGCTGTGACCAATAAATGTGCTTCAGATGATCGCTTCCGTAGCACATATCAAGAGTAATCATTATTGCAGCCGAGTTTGAGTGCAATTCAACAGCGGTAGTCTGCAAAAACTCAGCAGCTGGGTCTCTTAGAGCAAGAATTAATGCAGTTGCTCGTTCCTGCTCACTCCAGTGATTTGTCCTAGCGGCGGCTTCAAACTGGATTTTGTAAATCCTCCAGACCATTTGCCCGTCGAATATTGGTGCTTGCACATTTTTGGATGTGCTTTGCGCTGTGGTTTTAAGCGGGGCTGGTGAGGTGGTTACTACTGCCTTCGCTGCTTCCAATTCCTATTTCATTTTTAGGGTTTTGTACTAAAATACAAAACCCTATTGCAATCACGACCTGTGTCCGTCTGTCCGTCTGTCCGTCCGTCCGTCTGTATGTCACAGCACTTTTTCTCCGAAACTATAAAGGCTACAGCCATGAAACTTTGTGGAAAGGTCAGAAGTGGTGACCTCTTGAAAGTTCGAGGGTGAAAAAATTTTTCGAAGGGGTTTAAGGGGGGTCTCCCCATATAAGGAGTTGACCCCTCAAAAATTTTTTTTCACCAATGGTAGTCGAGTAGGGTGTCATTGGAAAGGTCTCAATGAGATCTTTTCAAAACAGGTCTTAAAATTGCCTTATGAGTACCGAGGGGGGCAGGGGAAGGGGAAATGTGCGAACTTTTCGCGTACCCCCCCCGCCTCGCGATTGGACACCTTCCATCCGAAAAACCTGAAAAAAATCATGAATGTAGGCCTTAATGAGCACAACAACAACAAATACATGAGAAGTCCAAATTCACTCAACTTTGTTAGTAATAGTATGATTTATCGATTTTGTGTTTTCTTGAATAAAATCTAAACGGTACCCTTACATTCAATAAAATTTAGCAAACAGATGACTATTTATAAGATTGATCTTTTCTGTAAGTTTCATAAAGATCGAAAAGTATTTAATAAAGTTATAGCGATTTGAATTTTCCTGTATTACTATGGAACAATGTGCCCTGTATTACTATGGAAACATATGGCTATGGAGCCATATGCGCTTTTTACCGACTTAGACACTACAGCTTTGCTAGGATTTGCATGAAAGTTTCAGGAATGATAGATATCATGAGGATGACTACATACAATAGAAACAAGTCGAAGATGCAGGAGAGAGCTCCTAGCAAAAGGGCTTTGTAGCCATTGTAGGATTCGAAAAAATAGGCCATGAATCGATGCTTACAGTACAGAGGAGTGGCCCCTGAAAAAATTTCATGAAAGGTAGCCGATATGGGTATCAAATGAAAGTTCTCTATGAGAGCTTTTCAAAACAGTTCTTAAACTGACAGTTTTTGCTTCAGTGGGGGCACAGAGGGGGGGGGGGGGGGGGAGGGTGGGAAATACATGAAAAATGTGTTTTCTCCCTCGTGAATGGACACCCGTGATCTAAAAAAATCTGAAAAAATTATCAAGCGAGATATTTATGGGTATAATTTTAACAAATACCTCAGAATTAAAAAATTCTTTCAACTTAGTTAATAATAGTATGATCCTCGAACATGACGTGTTTCTTAATTTTACGGCATTTTGTAAGTTGAGTACAAAACCCTTCTGACATGAGCATAGGTCTGTCTACCCAACTTGTTTCCATCTATGGTTGACTCTTTCCTCGACCTGTCTAAACTTCTCCTCGACCTGGCTAGACTTCTCTTCGACCTGGTAAATCTTTTCCTCGGCGCATTTAATTTGGTTGTTCAGATTACCCAGCTCTGCTTTTAGTTCGGTTCAGTGTTTTTGTGAATCTGCCTCTAAATCAGTTGACTGTTTCACCAGCTTCTGTGTGATGCCTGCCTTGATTTCGAATGCTTGTTTGTCCAGCTTCTGGGTTAGCTTTGATGATTGGTCATTAGACTGCGCTTATTTTTCATTTAGCTTTGCTGATTGTTGTTGCTACTCTTGCTGTATCAGCATCAACATTTGCATCCGCGCTTTTTCTGGTTCCTTTGATTTTGGTGTTTCTGCTTCTCCCTCAAGCTCCAACATGGTAAATTCATTAATTTTCAAATGTTAACTTCGTGGTTGTTTTATTATTTTCGGTATTGTGCACTTTAAAAATGTTTAAAAGTTTCACTCTCAAAATTTACAATACCATTTCTGATACTACTGTCGCGTGTTGCGGTTCGCGGCCGATAAGTTTTATGTTGCAGGAAAATGAAAACACACTGTCTTTTAAATTAAGTTAAAAGAGCTTATTTACTAAGAATGCACAATAATTTACTTCACTTTTTTACAAGTCGCATTTTAATTTACCTGTCCATCAATTTATATTTCAACTGTCTTCAAATAAAATATACCACGAACAGCTTATACTTCACTATCAATCAATATCGCTTTTAATTCACGCTCTACTCTTATCGCTGTTTTACTAACACAATTTTACTATCGCAGTTTTTAATACCACTCTATCCCCCATTTATTCAGCTCGGCCTTATACATGGTCTCTAGTCCATCAATCCATTTCTCGTATATCGACGAATGTTCTGACGAGAACTACTTGGAATATTCGCGCGATTCTGAGTACCCAGAGTGACGTCACTTTCAGAAATTGATCATGGATCTACTTGGTCCATTCTTGTGCTTTCGAGTATGTGCTTTTGACGTAATTCGTTTACTTTTCTTGGTTGCTTTTTCTCAATCAATATTGATCATGATGTTATAAATAGTTGCGACAATAATTGCGACAGTAGAATTGTGTAGACATGTAACAATATCATCAGAACCACTGATGCTTTAAGTTAGTATGCAATGACTCGAGTCGTTCACGATACTCATTCAAAGCATTTTGTTACGCTTTTGAACAATATCACCGCTTATTTGAAACGACATGTAGAATTATCACGGAAATTCGAGAATTTTCGTAAACAGTACGACATTTAACTCATTAAAGTCTCTGTTCAAACGCCGCGGGCTAATGGCCAGTAGAGAGAGTTAATGAGTCTATAACTCCATTCTTCACTGTGCAACAACCTATAAAGCCGATTGAGATAAACTGATATGCAATGGTCGTTGAACTCACAATCAAATTCAACGACAAATGTTACACCAAAGGATAATGAAATCAAATAGACTTTGATCTCCGATTGCGTGACGTAACAACTAACCGTCTTATCCAAACATTAACGGCAGATATCTAGAACCAACCGATAAGCCGATAATTGAAATATGACAAAAGACAGCTGAGCGGATTAGAGCTGAACGAGAAAGGTGGAACAAACGTTTCGATGTCCGTCACGAAGAGCCGTATATTTGCCAAAAGGGAGATTTGGTAGTTGCCAAGAATGTTCCATCTGCAACAGGAGGATCTTAAAAACTGGACCCTGAAGTCCGTGGACGTTTTGTCATTTTAAAGGCTCTCCGACATCACTATTATGTCGTTGAAGACTTAGACGACACATCCCGAAAACAACGACAATACTGTTCCGTATTCACTTGCGATGAAATAAAATCTTGGTGTCGTCTTAGTCCAGACATCAATGATGAAGACACTGATGAAAACCATGAAGTCGAGACAATTCATATTCAGAAAAAGTCGGGCTGTCATGGATCTGACAATGCTAGAGGCCAAAAACATCGATGAAGGAAGCTGAACAGTCAGTCATATTCAAAACGTTCAAGATGAGTGTCGTATCTTGTAAACAAAGGATAGGTTAAACCATACCACCTTCATCCCAACCCAATACTGACAGTTATAAGTTTTTTTTTCATTTTACACAGCACTATCTACAATATATTTTCAATTTTTTATACTTCAGAATATCTAATGGCACTTTGAATGTTTCAATTTGCACACATGAATATAATAAAGTTTATCACATGTGTTTACAAAGGCAATAATGTAATTGGAAAATTAAAACTTGAACCCTAAGGCAATAACATTAAAACATCTGTCTTCATATATTTTCTTATGTTTCTCCTGCTAAAATAAAATTAAAATTTTATTAGCCTTATGCTCGTGAAATATTTAAACATGATATGAAATTCATTTAATTATGTATCCCTCTCAACCAGTAAAGTTTTCTTTTCAACGGTGTTCCAATGGTATGAAGCCATTCGTATGAAAAAATATTCTTCATCGTCCGTGAAAAACAACAAAATAAAGGACCTTATTGTGGGCTAGAGAGATGAAATTATAATTTTATATTGCTCATGCCTCCGAAATTTTTTCCATCCATATCTTTTTGTACTCGTATGTTTATTTATTCTCGCATATTTGTATCCTTCCAAACAAAACATAGCATCATATTTGCTTTTCCGCTTAAAAAGATCATTCCCGGGCTATCAACAGTGAAGTGCTTGAAAGGACGTTGACTGAGCATCCGCACAATGTACATATGTATATATATCCTTTGGAATCTTTTTTCTTTAGAACTTGCCTGGTACTTCACTATATGTTGAACAGTATTGGGTGCTTATCCACTTGCTGAAGGAAGTTCGTTTATCTCTTCCAAGACAACTACAATCTCCATTTTTGCTACTAAAAAATTCTGGGAAATGCTCTCATCCACTTAAACGAATGACATAGTAAGCAAGTGATTAAGAATGAGAGTATCATCTTCTATTATGTTGACCGACGACTGTCGGTGGCTGCGGAACAACAAAGCTCGGTGTATGCTTTTTTGCAGTATCGTTGAATCCTTTTATCCTTGCCCACATTGGCTTTTCCCTTCCTTATTGGAGTTCTTAGTATCAGTCTGTTACGAGACGCTTGGAAGAGAACAAAAGAAAAAATAAAATTTCTCGGACCCACTTAGTTCTTGGTCGTCGTAACTATTGGTCGATTATAAGCACCGAAATCCTTTTATATCCGAAAAAACATTTTCAACTCCTTGAAACGATGACAATGTTGTGCTAAAAACAGATCCCATTCCAAACGTTCGTAAATCGCTTACATCCGACAACTCTAAATTTTTTCTCAGAAATCGGGAACATCTGCAGTGGCTGCTTCACTATATCCCTCCGCTCACAACTAACTCAACCAGCTCTTACTCCAGCTTCTGAAGAAAGCTTGATTCTCCTTCCACATCTGTGATTAATGATAGTAGCGACAATATCGTGGAACAACAGTATCCAGCAGTCGAAAAAACTGGCCAGAAATATTGAGAACGACGCGACGGCAAGAAAAAGCATCCTCCGGTTAAAGTCGAAAACGGATAACTTAAGTAGGAAGTACGGCCGGGAGTTATTTTTGTTTAGGGTAGTAACCATTATATAAAGCATATACAAGGGGATAAGGATACACCGAATTGCCACATAGTGTATAAAAGTGGCGACGAAATGGAGGAAATGTTCGCTTTACCGAGTAAATTGACTTTCATGTGTTATGGATATGATGACATATGGAATATGACGTTGCGTGAACGTTGGGAAGCTGAGGCGAGATTGTTTATGAAAACCACCCTTTGTCGTGTGAATTAATGATTATTCGAACGATATGAAAGTAATCGGGCAAAGAGAAGGGGATGTGTTTTTGTGTTAAAACGAACGGAAATCGCAATTATTGTATATAAATACTTTGTTTTCGGAACTATCTACGTGAAAATAGTATGGAAGTTGATAATGAAAAAAAAGCTATTGGCTTGATTATTTATCCATTTCTAAGGATTATTTATGGGGGATTGAGGTCTTCCCCCATAAATAATCCTTCGAAACTACCAAACAAGTTTTACTACGGTGTGAGTTACCATCCGATTAAAGGAATCTCTTCTCTAATGAAAAGAGGGAAGAGAGAGGTATTTCTAGTAATAAGAGACCCCTCAGTCATTCATTGTAAGCCATTTGAAACGTTTCGACAAAAAATATTCAATACTTATTTTTATGGTTGGGGTGTGAATGCCATTTACGCACTATGTTAAGTGTGTTGCTCCCTTGCTCATTAGCAACTAGCTCACCCACTACACACCTCCCAGGTTAACCTGGAAACATAGCCTGGAACCATTTTACACGTTTCTTCGGGCTAGGTCTCATTTTGCCTGTGAAGCACCTTCAAGCTGGGTGATCCTTCCTCAAGCGAGAGGAGAGAGAGAGAAATAAGACCAGCCAGACAAGCATCCTCCAGCACCAACGTTCCCGGCTGCTGTGAGTCCTTTTTATCTTATAGGACTGCCTGAATATTATGTAGCAAATGATTCCATTTTTCAACCAATCTAAGCATCACCGTGACTATAGTATCTGGTATGAGTTCTTCCGTCTCCCTGTAGTAGTCTCCTTGCAGCCTATCTCATTTTTCGCACACGCAAGATGTGTGGCAAGCATCGACTTCCTTTCCTAGCCAAAATGAACAGTCAGGCGACCGTGACTAACAAATCTTGTACAGGTAAGACTGAAACACATATGCTTGCCCGAAAGCTGGGTCAGATAGAAGTCAGCCTCACCTTGCGCCTTTGATTCAGCCACAATCGTAGATCCAGGATGAGATAACCAGTAAAACTTCCTGTCATGCAATTGTCCTAAAACTACTGCCAATCGTTGAGTGAGCGTTGGCCCTCCTCGCGGGCAATTGTATACTCGTTTCGGTGCAATTAAATATTGCGGCGCTCTTTATCAAGGAGAGTAACATGTGCCACGCCTGTAATAACTCTTACTCATTGAAAAAGGATTAAGTTGGCCCCAAACAAACTCTGCAAATAAAATATATTACGCCGTACTTCCCATTCTAAGATGTACAACCTAATAGCCAGAATTTGACACTAGATGTCCGTACTAACAAATATCGTGAAAGCTCGGACTTTATATATACCTGTGTGTCATTTTGAAGGTAAATTTGACAGCTATCAAAATCAGTCAGCAAAACAATTTTATCTTGTGTGCATCATTATTACGATGAATAACTTCGAAAATCGGAGAAAAAGACAGCATTTGCGGGAGGTTCTGTTGGGTCATTTTTTTGCAAAGAAAACTGCGGCGGAAAGTCATCGTTTGCTTGTAGAAGTTTATGTCAACGATGCTTTAGCAAAAACTCAGTGTTTGGAATGGTTTCAACGCTTCAAAAGTGCCGATTTCGACGTCAAAGACAAAGAACGCCCAGGACAGCCAAACAAGTTTGAAAACGAGGAACTGGAGACGCCACTCGATGAAGATTCGTGTCAAACGCAAGACAAACTTGCCAAATCGTTGGTAGTGACTCAACAAGCCATTTTGAAATGTTTGAAAGTCACCAGATACATTCAGAAGCAAGGTAATTGGGTTCCTTATGAGTTGAAGCCGATAGACGTTGAATAGCGCCTCTGTATGTCTGAAATGCTGCTTGAGCGCCATAAAAAGAAATCATTTTTGCATCAGATCGTGACTGGAGATGAAAAATGGATCCATTATGACAATCTCAAGCGCAAAAAATCATACATGAATCCCGGCCAACCAGCCAAATCAACGGCGAAGCCAAATATCCACGGCCCCAAGGTTATGCTGTGTATTTGGTGGAATCAGAAGGGGCAGTTATACTATGAGTTGTTGAAATCGGGCCAGACAATCACAAGTCACCTGTATTGAATACAGTTAATATGTTTGAAGCGCGCCATCATCGAAAAACACCCGGAATATGCGACCAGACACGAGGCTATAACTTTTCATCATGACAACGCTCGGTCGCATGTTGCAAGACCCGTGAAAAACTATTTGGAAAATAGAGGATGCGAAGTTTTGGCCCGCCCGCATTAGTCCGGATCGTGCTCTGTCTGACTTTTATTTATTTCGCTTGATGCGAAATGCCCTCACCGGAATACGCGCACCTCAGAGCAAGGCATCCGAAATTGAATAGATTCGTTTATCGCCGCCAAGCCAGCGCAATTTTTTTGGGATAGAATTCATAAATTGCCTGAAAGATGGGCAAATGTTGCAGCTTCCGATGGACAATACTTCGAATAAAATATATTGCAAGATTTTTCCACGATAAAGCATCAAATTTCGCTAAATAAATCCGGTTATTAAGTTGTACACCCAATACTATACACAGGCTAAATAATCTTCGTATTTATAAACCACCAATGAAGCGTGTGCTATTATATGGGAGTGACATATAGACCCTAACAAGTGAATCCGAAAAGAGAGTGATTATATTTGAACGCAAAGTGCTCCAGAAACTCTACGGCCTAAAAGAAAGAGGAGAAACTATGTTACACCAATGAGTTGTATGAACTGTTTGATAAACCACATGTATCTGCCAGCGTAAAGCAAGCAATTGAAATTTGCATGCAATGAGTAGACCATGTAGAAAAAATAGCAAAAAACCAGATGCGTAAAAGAACATGAAAAGGCAGAACACAAGGCAGGCTACTAAATAGAATCTAAAATATTCGTGGAATTTCAGCGAAAGTCTTCAAAACTTCCGATGACGATATTTGCTTGCAAGGTGTTAAAACATGCGGTTTCTGACAATAAACTAATTTTATTTCAATAATGATAAAGACAAAAGAGTTGAATCTTTTAATAACGAAATGTCACAATTATGTAATAATAATGATTAACTATGAGTAATTTTGTTATTATCTACATACTCCCTTATCGAAATACGAGGGCGGTTCAAATATGATGGAGACAAACGCTGTAGATAGCGCACATGCATGTTTTGAAGATCGTGGCTTGAGTATGCGATAGTGATTACGAACAGTGTGGCATAGCTTTTGTCGAGAGTGCATGTTTCACGTGCGTGCTACAACCATGGCGATTCAAATATGATGGAGACAAACGCTGTAGATAGCGCACATGCATGTTTTGAAGATCATGGCTTGAGTATGTGATAGTGATTACGAACAGTGTGGCATAATTTTTGCCGGGAGTGTATGTTTCACGTGCGTGCTACGACCATGTGTCAAGTGCCAACCGCCGTTGCGCAACGTATTGTCATTAGTTTTTAGTGTGGGAAGGCGTTAATAACACGAAAATTTTTCTGCGTTTGCGAAATCAGTTCAGTAGTGGTAGGCGCAGGCTGATAAATTTGGACAGTAGGGGGGACGGGGTGTTCCAGTACCTCGCACCCTAATTCTGATATTGTATCGAGCGTGAGGCGCGCGGCATGAGGGCGCACATTATCCTGGAGACAAATCGCACTTCGTACTGGAATGCTCCTAAGTTTCGTATTTTCAGAAGAATAGAGCAGTATGCAATATTTGTAGAGCATTGGATGCGCAGGAAATTAACGTACGGCACGCCCCACCGGTCCGAAAATACAGTACACATAACCTTACCCACGGATCTGGTTGCCTTTGCTTTGACTGGGGCTTTCCTCCTTCTTTCTCCACTCTTTAGACGACACCTTTATTTCGAAAGTGTAATAGTGTAACCATGTTTCGTCTGTAGTGAAGATTCACGCTAAAAACTGTCCCCCTCCACCTCGTATCGCGTCAGTAAGCGGCGAAAAAATTCCAACCGCGTGAATTTTGCTCGAAGCTCAACAGTTTAGGAACCTATCGCGCCGTTATTTTGCGATATTCAAGGTGTTTATGGATGTTAGACTTTACGCTATCAAAACTTATGCCGAATCCAGCCAAAATGTCTCGAGCATTCATCCTGCGGTCCTCCAAAATGAGTTGTTTTACGCGGCAAATGTTGTCTGATGTGATGCTGGTTCGCAGTCGACGTTCATGCGGCTCATTCTCGTTTCGCGGCCTTCTCTGAATGTTTTGGCCTATTTATACATAAAAATCATACTCAGGCACTCACTACCTAACTGATTTTGCAAACGCAGAAAAGTTTCCGTATTTTTAACGCCTTTCCACACTAAAAAACGAGTAACGATACATTATACAACGGCGATCAGCACTTGAAATTCACTCATGGTCGTAGCACACGCGTGAAATATGCACTCCGGATGAAAACTATGCCACCCTATTTTTAAGGGACCCAGCTATCATATAGTCAAGCCACGACCTTCAAAACATACATGCACGCCATCTACAGAGTTTGTTTCCATCATATTTGAACCGCCCTGGTAACTTAAATATTTCTAAAAATTACAAATTACTCATACATGGCATGTAACTACATAATATAAAAACACTATAAGGCAGCGACACCAAATTGTTCAACAAATTTATAATGTTTCTGACAACTGAAACTTTTGGTTAACATGTTGGCGAGCATATCATTTGTACGATTATTCATGTAATCTATTTTCACCGTGGCCACACATACTTCACTTCAATTAATAAATCTAGAATACTGATAATTCTCACTCTGGAGATTCTCTTTTTTGTCAAAAATGACCACTCCGGTTTTCTCCAGTGCTAGAATAAACCCACAACTCATCAAGTCTTTCTTTTTCTACGTATTAGCATACCTCGCCTAAGTTGCGCTTGTTCAACGATGCGTCCAGTGACTAGAACCACAGCCACATCCACTTAGTCAATCAAATAAAACCCATCTGGCATCTCCAGTTTCAGTAGTCTGTTGTAAGAACCGTTCCACAAGTGACCAAGAATCGATCACTCGGTAACATCCGATGTAACTTCTATCCTTCTTCTTCTTCTTAGACATACAACCCCTTCCGGGGCTTCGCTTCCTGCAAATAGCGTTTCCAACTGTCTTAGTCCATTGACTGCGATTTCGGAATCCGAGCAGCGATGAACTGCTTTCGTCGACCGAGTCAGATCAGCATTTCCTTGACTTCCCCACTAGTCTCTGGCCTTCAGTTCTCCCAACGAATACCTTTTTGGGTATCCGTTGATCGTCCATACGACTCATGTGGCCACAAAGGGACACAATATAGGATGCGATAATCTGGAACTGCTAAAATATATAAATCGACCCCACTCCCTTAACGCTCGAGAAATCCTATACATACGCATCAATACGGACAAAGGCAATTGGATATCAAAAGCACGTAAGCCACTTGCCGGGATGAAGGAAAAAACTAAATATATTCAGCCCTAATTTATTCAAATACAAAATGATATGCTGATTTCTTTGACAAATATACTGCTCCTCTTTAATTGCAGCTTAACAGCCTATAGTATTTAAGTGTAGTTGTAGTTTGTCAATTATCTAGAAGCTGAGTACTGAAGAAGGGAATAAGTCGCTCTTGAAACGCGTATACAGCAAATAAATACTACAGTAATCGGAGAACCTGCTTTTTTACTTTTATCTAAAAGGGAATTCTTGGGCACTATTATGAAAATCTTCTCTGCAGTGGAGCTTATTCAATATAAAAGTATGTAAAGGTAGGAGGAAGAAAAGTATGAGAAAGTGGTCAGCACAATGAGTGCCATGTTTGCTCACTCTGAACAACAAACGCGACCGTACGACCAAATCAGAGAAGTGTTTGACGCTATCCAAGCGCAACCCCAAGGAGTTTCTTTATCACTTTTTGACCGTGGGCAAAACATGGCTCCACTGGTATACGCTAGAGACAAATGAGCAGTCAAAAACGCGGACTTCACCCGACAAACTTGCCACAAAGAAGACAAACAATGTCTTATCAGTCGGAAAGGTTATGGCCACCGTTTCCTGAGATTTACAAAGCGTGAACTGTATTAACTACCTGGAGAAGGGCGATACGGTCACAGACCTCTACTTTGCCGAATCATTGGGCCGGGTTGACGCCAAATTGGACTAAAAAGACTCTATTTGGCGAAGAAAAAGTACTCTTCTACCATGACATCGCACCGACTTACACCTCCACCGTTGCCATAACCAAATAGTTCAAAGTGTGCTACGAAGTGCTACCCAATCCAGCGTTTTCTTCAGACTTGGCCCCAGGTGTTTGTCCATACGATTCATGTGGCCAACCCATTGCAGCTTCAGCAGTCTCATAATACAGCTCATGGTTGCATCGAATTCACCATTGGTCCCCGTCTAGCTTCGCTCGGATTATTCGCCTCTGGACCCGTCGCTCAAAGGCGTTCAAACTATTGTATTTTTGGATGCTTAGGCTAGGGTCCATGTTTCACACCCATAGCATTACACAGGTTTTATCACAGATTCGTATACTTGGAGCTTTGTTGTCTAGTGTATGCAGCTAGTTTTCAAGATCGTCAAAACCGAATAAAATATTTTATTTGCGAGCTATATTCTTCGGCGTATTTTGTCTCTGTCATTACCCATCTTCATTATTTTGGCGCCTAAATACACAAGTCCGCCAACATGATGATGATATTTTATGTACTTGAGGTATTTTTCCTTGACTGTGTCATGAGCTTTGTTTTATTTTCATTGATTTGTAGCCCTACTAGTTTTACTTCGCTGTCGAGTTTCTGGAAAAGTTCTTTGGCAGTTGTTAATGACCGTGACAAAATTTTGATGTCATCCGCATAGCTTACTACTTGGCTCGACTTGAATAGTAATGTAACTCGCCTATCGACAGAGCCAAATTGAATAGCAATGGGGCCAGTCCATCTCCCTGCTTTAGCCCGATATTTGTGTCAAAGGTATCGTTGAGTTGGTTATTCATGCGAACTTGGGAGGTTCAACAAAAGAATTTATTGCTCGTAGAGTACTCTCCGCAGCATGTTTTTAAATGATTCAAATGAGCCAGAAGGAGGACCAAGCATGAGATTAAGATGGTCTCTTACCATACGAACAATCGGTGAGTGACTGTAAGTTATGGTTCTGGTAAACAGTCATTGTCATTTGGTAAGACGGATCAATCTGGCTGGGATGCCAAAGCATAGCATTACTTGGTACAGTACGTTATGATCAATACTGTCGTTTGCTTGCTTAAAGTCAACGAGTGTACTCACTTGACTGTGAACAATTGGTCTGTTGTTGATCTAACTGCTCTAAAACCACCTTAATACTCCCCAGTATACTGTTGGCGTATGACCCGATTTTATTTTCTAAGATCTTTGAAAATATTTTGTACGCCGTATAAAGTAGTGATATGCTTCTGTAATTTTCGCACTGTAGCTTGTCATCTCTTTCATGGATAGGGAATATAATTGATTGGCTCCACTCTTTCTACATATGTTCTTGTTGCCAAATGTGCTGGATGACTTTGTGAATAGCATGATGAACACTACTGCCACCATATTTAACGAGCTCCACTGGAACCGCGTCAATGCCCCGTGCTTTATTATTCTTTTGGGCTTTGATGGCGGAACAAACTTCATCAAGAGTTGGTGGGGTCAATGGACGCTCTCCGCAGACATTCATAGACTCCGATGTTCTGGAGCTGTGCGGAGGATTAAGGAGGTTCTTGAAATATGATGCCCATTTTTCTTTAATCTTGGTTTCATCAGCGATGATATTGCCACTGTCATCACGACAGAGCGTGGTTTTAGGCTGATGATCACGTTTCAGGCTTTTCACTACTTTGTAGGCTTGTTTTGTGTTGTTGCTAGCTAAACTTACATCTGTGCTTCTCAATGGGTTGTCATAGTATTTTCTTTTCTTAATCCTAATTATCTTATTTGCCACTCTTCTGAGATTTTCATAGTGTTCTCACTTATATCCTTCGTTGGCCCTATATTGTGTCATAAAGTAGGCTTTGATCTTTCAGTCCCTCAAAACCCGCATTAGGTCAGCAGAGCTGAAGAAATTTCTAAAGTCGAGTACCACCAACAGAAAGATCCGACACTAGGTACGACTATGTGTATCTGTCTTTTAGACTGCGCCTACCACCTCAACAATCGAATCAACGGGAGAACATCTTACTCTAAAGCCGTACTGTCAAGAAAATAGGTCCACAACAATATGAATAGCGTCACTGAGTCTTCCCTTGATGAGTTTCTCAAGCACATTCCCTGCGGTGTTTCGCATACATAATAGGCGGTATGCAAACGGTGATCCGGATTTTCACTTCCCCTTGCTAATCAGCACGAGCCTTGTCACCTTCCATCATACCGGAAAAACCCCGTCCTGTAGGCATGCGTTGAATATTCTGAGCAGCAAATCAGGACAATGGTGATAGATAAGTTGCAACACCTCAGCTGGAATACCGCCTCTTCCATTTCCGGCTGTGTGAGGAGTGAGCTCTTGGTAGCTGTTTTGCTGTGGACAGCGTCAACACGGAGGGTAAGGGCGTGGAAGAGTGCCTGCGTTATCTCGTCTATATTTCCGCTCAATCTATGCAAGACGTCCATAAGGCACGAAAGTTTCCGCATAACAATCCTGAAGACAAGACAAGATCCCATGGATCCTTGTTCACATTGTCCACTAGATCTTGCCAGCAGCAAGCCGTGCTGTTTCTAATCAATTTACGAAGGCATTTCCGGGCCAACATATATACTGCTACCCAGTTTTTCAGCCTCACGCTAAAGATTGTGACACTCTCTTTGCTATCCAGTGTTTTAAGTCGACCACCAGTACCTGGGGGTTTGCAGTCCCGGTCTTTTCAACGGGGCAGAGAAGCGCTGTAAACAGTTGTGATGATGCTCATAGTTGAGCTCACCACGTCTTGAATGTCAGCTCTTTCATCCCCTAGAAATTACCCTATAGCGGAGTGCCTGCAGTGGGCACCTCGACGAACCTCTCAATATCCATCTTTGCGATGTTCCACCTAATTGTAGAAGGCCAAGAGCGCAGATGTCAGGAGGCAATATCACGGACCCAAAGCAAAATGTACTGATAATTCTTAACTGAGTAGTCATGTGACACTCCCCAATTGTGAATCCTCCATTCAAAGGACTCTACTTTCGGTGTTTAGTACAACATTCACTGTCCTTGCCGCAAATTCTAGTATCAATTTTCCCCACGGATATGTTTAAGGCATGGCGCATTCGATTGCTTTAGCTTAAAGTCTCCCGCAACGAGCACGCCACCATCTGCGTTCGAGACAGTGCCTTCCGAAACATTAAGCTTAGCTGGAAAAGATGATATTGGTTCGTTCGGTGTCGGGTACACACTAAAGAAGGTAGTCCCTGAGCACCGAACCCACACAAACCAATCCTCCTGTCTACAACTCTCCCCCTTGAAATCACTGCTCCAAACCCAGATGGCGGTAACACCACTTTTGTGAGGGTATTATGATGTAGAAGTTTTATCGTGATGTTGCTCAGTCTGCAGCAAAGAGTCGGCTTTCATTCCTCCCAAACTGCACAAACAGATTTCGGGTGGTTGAACTGCGGTGTAGACACGGGTCATTGAAATCCCGATTTCGCCTTGGCTAGGGCTTCTTGGGAAACTTGACATTTTCTGGATTCCAAGATGTACCACGGATCCAGCCTTGGATTAGCATCTTCGCAAATTATGCAGTGTGCCTCCTTTGTACACCCTTTTATTTTATGTTTCGTTTCACCACATTTGTACCATAGGAAACTACTGTTGGATTCTTTGCATAACTGTGGCGTGTGTCCAAAACCAAGGTATTTGAAAGATTCAAGAGGCATTGCTCTTCGCCGTATCCTGCAAACAACCCACCCTATTCTTACTTTACCCCTATTCAAAAATTGTTCAGCGTCCTTTACGGTCAAGTCAATGATAGCCATGCGTTGTCTGGCGACAGCCTTGCTTTGATCCTGTTCACGCTAGAAAACTCCCTTTCGATGGTCTCTTCTGCAGTCAATGTCTCTTATTTTGATTATTACCATAAGCTTGAGCAAGGCTACAGTTTCGATTTTGCCAAGGACTTTCTTTACTGTATCGTAGAATGCTTCTTTATTGTTGGCCTCAGCTCTACATTTGATTAGTATATGGCCCAACAGGATTTTTTGTACTGCTTTAATAGCAGTGTTATTATCTTTGAGCCTTACGCTCCCTCAGATAACTCGCAAAACTCCTGGATAGAATGGGCCAGCTTGGGGTTTTACGAGCAATTCCAGCTGCCGAAGCCTTTGTTGTGGCATTTTGTCTCCTGTTTCAGATCAGGTATTTTTTCGTGTTGGGCGTCCATGCGAACTTTATTTTCTGGTAATTTTCGGAGGAGTTTCTTTGCGGCTTTCTTCTCACCTTTTGTCAGCACTGTCTGAAATCCCTGATCTAGCATCCCACGCCCATCTAGTGCCTCTTCCTTCCTTCTTGTATCCTGATCTCCTTCGATTCGTCTAGATGCCATTCTTTTATTGATATTTGATGGTAGAGCTATCTGCGCATACCAGTTAGGCTTGGCCTTCAGCGCTTTGTTAGCTTTCTGCTCTTCTTTGACCTTCCGGTCTCCTTTGCCCTTTTGGTTTCCTTCGGCTTTTAACCAGCTCCTCTATTTATGTCTTGTGCTTCTAGTTCAAGGAGCCCATTCTTCACACCTTCGCTGATTTTTCCCGAGTCCTATGCAGATTTCATTCTTTTTAAAACGCCTCCCGCTTTTTGGATTAGCCTTTTTAGGGTTTTGTACTAAAATACAAAACCCTATTGCAATCACGATCTGTGTCCGTCTGTATAGAAGCTACAGCCATGAAACTGTGCAGAAAGGTCAGAAGTGGTGACTTCTTGAAAGTTCAAGGATGAAAAAATTTTTCAAAGGGGCTTATGGGGGTTTCCCCATATAGGGAGGTGACCCCTCAAAAAAAAATTTTCACCATTGATAGTCGAGTAGGGTGTCGTCTTAATGAGATCTTTTCAAAACAAGTCTTAAAATTGCTTTTCGCGTGCTTTTCGTAATACGCATACGTGAAACAAGTCAAGGAGGCAGGAGAGAGCTCTTAGCAAAAGGGCTTTGTAACCATTCTAGGATTCGAAAAAATAGGCCATGAATCGAACATTACAGTACAGGGGAGTGGCCCCTGAAAAAAAAAATCGTTAAAGGTAGCCGGTATGAGTATCAAATGAAAGTTCTTTATGAGAGCTTTTCAAAACAGTTCTTAAACTGACAGTTTTTGCTTCGGTGGGGGCACAGGGGGGAAATACATGGAAAATGTGTTTCTCCCTCACGAATGGACACCTGTGATCTAAAAAATCTGAAAAAAATTATCAAGGGAGATATTTATGAATAACGCAATAACAAATACCTCAGAAGTTAAAATTCGTTCAACTATGTTAATAATTGTATGATCCTCAAATTTCCCATTTTCTCCAATAAAAGCGTCTTTGACATGTTTCTTGACTTTATTCGTTACTGGTTACTCCATTCTGAAAGTTGAGTACAAAACCCTTCTGACATGAGCGTAAATCTGTCTACCCAACTTGTTTCTTGATGTCGTTGGAAGGCAATTATACTTTGCGACTTTCTTTCTTGAAAGATGTTATCGGGTTCCGTTTTCGAGTACAGTACTTTAGCCGCATTTTCGATGATAGCGGTCAAATAGTAAGTACTTTCTTTTTCTACTTTGATCCCCTTATAGTCTTCAGTATGGTTCATCATTATTTTGGGATCATAAACCCTTGCTTCAGTCGCTTTGGTAGCGATCTAAGCAATAACCATCAAATTTTTAATGCTCTTTATATTTTCGCTCCCCGCTCGAACATCTAGCGTGTCCTGCCTTTCAGGGCGCTCTTCTTCAGTATACTCTAGTTTTTGCACTCATTTTTTGCTGCGCCCGAATGCCGCAGGAATCTCAGTTTTGACAAGGTTGTATGCTAAACTCCATTTTTCGTCCGCCTTTATTGTCATTGTATTCGTCGTCATTGATATCGCTTCCAATGTGCTGTGAACATCGTGAATGCAGCCGCTGATTGCGTTGTCATTGTTTGGTTTTTTCTAGGTTTTTTAATTGAAACTGCTCCAGTTTGATTGGGTCCACCCTCGGAGCCGCTAGCACCGCTCGTGTGTGTAGTCACCTTTTTGATCCCATTGTTATTTTTGCAGAGCCGGGAAGCCATTCGAGGATGGGCACAAGACCTTATCAACCGAACCTACACCACCAACCCAATGGTGCGAGCTCGAATGTACTTCGAGGCCTGCCAAGGTTTTACCAGATCGGAGACGGTATGATAGTTGAAGTCCAAACCAACATCTCCGCTAACCCAAAGCATCAATTCAAATTCATTGTCCAAAGCGTAATCCAGATTCTGTCAGGGTCTTTACCCGTTGCCTTAGGAAGAACCTCACGGTGGCCTCCATATCCTCGGATCCGTGGGAGCGGCACTCTCCAAAGAATGCTAGCCTCCAAAAATATTCCTATTGACCCCCCTGCGGGGGACCAACGCTTTAAATTTTAATAATAATATTAAATTTTAATGATGGTATTAATCAAAAATTATTTTAAAGTCACTTAGAATAATAAAGTCAAATTTTCGAAGGCATAATAATCACGAACGAATATTTTGAAAATTCGAATTAATATTCAGCTATTTTGCTTATTTCTTATTAAATCCAATGGCATTAACTTTTTTGCCTCAAAGATAATTAAAAATGAACATGACGGCAAAAACACCGTCGAATAAAAAATTAAAATTTTTTGCCAAGTACCATGAAGTTGAAATGAAAAATCGGATTAAATTATTTTTCATTTCGGGTCCGATTGGGCAGGCAGTGTAGTGTCCTCTATAAAATGTCATACCCTCCAATAAAGGAATGCTGCTTATCCGTTTTGTGGTTTCATTTTAAATTACATAATGGATTTATAATCGAAAATTAATTGAAAGCAATAATTCACCGTGAAATCCAGTAAAGATACGAACAAGTTTTTTGTATGTGCTTTATAGTTGGAAATAATTTGTATAAGCCTTGAAAAAGTTTGAAGTTATGTAAATCAAATGCGTATGTACTTTTTGTGTGGTGAAAAATGGCAAAATGGCGCCTTAATTTAATTTACAATTAATTCTTTTTTGGACTGTTCATTTTGTATTTTATCCGCACAATGTGATAGTGTGCTCAGTAGACCGATTTGCAAAAAATTGATTGAACCCTTTAATGGATTCTGAATCATACTGTTGAATATTGTATCGTGATAAATGGCTGGTGGGATTAGGTGATATACGAGTATGCATAAAATCTGAAAGGTCCTTGATTACTTTGAATATTGAAAAATAATTTTGGGAAAATAATCAAGGGAGAAATATTGTGGGTTTAGTTGAATTTTTAATTGAATATTAATTTTGATTGGTTTTGTTTTCGGAAAATATGAGATTTTAGATACGCTAATACCTAATTTTTTTTATTAAAAAATATTTATTCATGGAATTTAAAGATCATTTGAGCTCTGAGCTGTAAATACTAAATTGTTTTGATTTTGCTATAATCCCTAGTAAATATGTACAGAAATATTTCAGTTAAGCAACTTTTATTTTTGTTTAAATATTAATGAGACTAAATTACATTATCATCCCAAACATTTTTCACTGGTAATTTAAATTCGTTATAACTAGATCAGTCCAAGGTATGAATAGAGCTAGAACTTAAAGTTTCGGTGACCTTTCACATTTAAGGTTTATTTCTAACAAGTTAACTCGAAAAACACAAACAGACGTTACCAAAAATTAAAATGATAAATATTTAAATAGACGAGTTGTACAAATTGCCCAATCAACCAATAAATTGAAACATCAACAATAAGGAGACAAACAGCAATTTTTTGAAGAAGGTTGTAAAAAACAATTAAAATTGACAAAGAATGGAAAATCCAGGAATGCTGCCCAATAGATACGGTGAAAGTAAAGTTACTTTACGTGGAACAGTGGCTCAAGGTAAGAAATGATGAGTTCCAAGAAACCAGAGTATCTTTAATGACAAGCTTCTCGAATTTGAGGCAAAAAATTTGGGTACCTACTCGTAGTATTGAAAACTTTAGGAAAATATAATCATATAAGATCAAGCCACAAAAATAATATCCAAAAGGGGCTTTTTCGATTTTCCGAACTTGTAGGGTGCAATAAAAGTAGAAACGCAGCTTCTCCGACTGAAATAGTATTTATTTGTTATATACGCATTTCAAATATTCGCTTTAGTTCAAAAGAATAAAGTTCAACACGTTCTCGACCAAATCTACAGGATGCACCCAAAAATCTAATCCACGATGGAAAAAGCAAATAATGGGGCACTACTGTTCCTGGACCTACTCATCTGAACAGTGGCAATTTGAGGTCGATCAAAAAGCAACCTCAACGCAAAGAACAGTACTGGCAACATCAGCACTGCACAGCGGCCTACAACTCTATGGTACATCGCCATTTCACCTTTCCTTTAACTGTTGAAGGTTTTGAGAAAGAACAAACAAATATTTTGGATACAGCACGGAAAAATGGATACAGCGTAAACATGATAAATACCTAAACTAATATCGAAAAAACAATATCATGTCTCGAAAAATCATTAGGGTAAGCTATTTTTTCCGAAATTTTGCAATGTCTAGGATAAGTTTTATATTTTTTTAAATAAGTATATATGTCTTTAAACAATTGTAAGGAAGTTTGCAGTTGTTAAGCTTATCACACCGGGAGTTATGATGTTTTTTGGTTTTGCTCGATGATCCGTCTATCCCAAGCATACTCGGGTTAGATGCACCACCTAATAGAGGTTGATGCACCTTTATTTTACGTGACTGAATCAGGATATAACACAAGAAATACATGTTTTCAAAGGTATTATGGGAATTGTTGATAAGCTATGCGCGATCCCTATGAGAAAGAAAGAATATTACTTTACTAAGACACAAATATAACTTTATTAGTAAAACTAAAGAAAAGAATTATAAGTATAGAATTGAATGTAGTGAAGGACTACATGTTGGCGCGCGCGATGTTTACTCGTCGAAGGTTGCGAACGAAGTGGCCGTCTCGTTGACATGAGTTGAGAAATTAATGGCATCCACTAACTGCTTGATGCGCTCCTTGCAGTGAGCATGTGTACTCCCTCCCAAGTGACATTTTGATGAGAATGCCACGATCGAAAAATGGCGTTGAAAAATGTCGTAAATGAGCCTATTGCAATGGCGGGTTGCGTAGCACATATTCAGAAGATGCACTTTCAATGTCATGAATGTTGCTGTGGGGCTGCAGTGCGAGGTTGGGCATACGACGCAGTGCGAGGTCGGGCATGCGACACTGTCGGGCTTGCGGCCTGGTGCGAGGTCGGGCATGCGACACTGTGCGAGGTCGGGCATGCGGTCTGGTGCGAGGTCAGGCATGCAACACTGTGCAGGGTCGGGTATGCGACACTTTGCGGGTTTGGGCATGCGACACTGTGCGGGGCCGGGCATGCGACACTGTTCGGCGTGTTGGCGGCCCAATCGAATATGCGATCGAGGCGGTGTGACGTACATATGCGAACGCGGCGTCTGTTCGGGCATGCGTATGGCGGGTGCGTGATCGGGCATGTCAGGATTGCATGCGGCGTGCTTGCGCTGACCTGTGAAGCTACGACCTGCGGCGATAGTAAAAAGATGGCGAGCACATGACTCGTGTAACAAAAATGTGAACCAAAACGGGGTCACCACTATGGGGATTGTTAATAAGCTATGCACGATCCCCATGAGAAGAAAGGATATTACTTTATTAAAACACAAATATAACTTTATTAGTAAAACTAAAGAAAAGAATTATAAGTATAGAATTGAATGTGGTGAAGGACTACATGTTGGCGCACGCGATGTTGACTCGTCGGAGGTTGCGAACGAAGTGGCCGTCTCGTTAACATGAGTTGAGAAATTCATGGCATCCACTAACTGCTTGATGCGCTCCTTGCGGTGAGCATGTGGACGCCACAGTATAAAGACTATTTATTCCAAGCTATAAAGTGAGGGTATAGAGTTATAAACTATTTGATATGATTAATAGATTTGACAATCAAAATAATTAAAAAAAAGAGCTAGTATAACTCAGTTTCTAGAAATTTTAATCATTCAGCAGTCATCTTATTTGGAGGATCTTGCTTTCCGCAGTAATAACATTTATTCTCGAATCTTGTACAGCGTTCATGTGTCCATCGGGAGCATGACACACACTTAACCCAATCTTCGTCTCGTTTTGTTTCGTTGTAGTTCTCTTTACACCATACACAGAAATCTTCATCCCGGTCACATTCATAAAGATTGTCGTTGCAAATTGTGTCGATATAAATATCTTCTGAATCTGAGGATGACGTTAGTTATTTTTTTCTTCGCGTTCTCTTACTTTTATTGATCGTTGCTTGCATATTGTTCTCATTTCTTTTTTCTAGCTTTTTTCTCTTTTCTTTTCCTCTCGGTCTTTCTTTTTTTCCTCCCTGTCTTTCTTCTTTTCTTCTTTTATTTTAATTTTTGACTCTTTCTCATTTTTTTTCTTTTTCAGAGCAGTTATGTTTTCTGGAGAGCTTAACACTGTTGATATAGTTTGAACTTTTATTTTCATAGTCTGAACTTTCTTGACACACGGTACTGGATGTAGTTTGTCCAATAACTTCAAAGGGGTCACAATTTCAGATTTATTCTGGTGCTTTTCAGAAGGTCCAGGTAAAGGAATATTTTCAAAGCTTCTTGAAGTACCAGCACTAAAACCGCTTCTTGAGGAATGAGAACCTGCCACAGCACCATCATTACTTGGGATTTCAGCACCAGCAACAGAGGCATCATTTTTTGAACTACCGGAGCCAGCGACATCAACACCAGTCATAACGTTTTTGAAAACAAGAGACGTATCTAGAGGCCTGGAGTCCATTGATTCTGACAAAAAAGCGTAGTCAACTATCGCATCAGGTTCAAATGGAATGATTCCACACGTTCCAAATCCACTGATTCCATTTTCTGCGTTTGCCAACGTACCCCAAGCTATGCTAAGAAGCGCACCAAACTGCAGTCGAGTTATCTTCCTTAAAGGGTTATTGGTCACGTACTTTAAGCAAGCAAAATAATAGTTCATTTTTAAAGACTTGAAGAAAGCGCAGTCTAACGGCTGAAGCTAATGACTGGTGTGGGGAGGAATACTCGTCAAAATTATTTGATTATTTTCTGCAAACTCTAGCATTTCAACGCAGCTAGTGTGTGATGTATGTGCATCTAAAAGAAGAAGCACCTTTCCTGCTGGTTTTCTTGGAGTGAAATGGTTCTTCAGCCAATCAAAAAACAAATCGCTATTTACATAGCCAGACTTGGACAAAACTCCTGCTTTAGGTTCTTTCCTTTCATCATGCAAAAAGGTGATAAGAATGTACCCTCTCCATTCACACTTGCCAATACTGATATGGTTTCACCCTTCTCTCCTGAAGTAACAGAAGTTACATTCTTGGAACCTTTCAAAGCAACTACCTTCCCCGGTTTGTTATTTCGCTGTAAACCTGTTTCGTTCATGTTGAAAATGTTGCCAGGTTTATCTATAAGACCATTTTCTTCCAAAAAATTCTTTAAGAGGTCAAAGTACGCTTCGACATTTTTTTATTTAGATCTTTTGCTCTCGCAATAGACACACCTTCAGATTGCCGAATGGACAGTTCAGGATTGCGAACAAGGAAAGAAGAAAGCCAGTCGTAGCCTGCTTGCTTTGTTTCATGATTGAAACTATGCTTCAATTGTAGGTTTTCAGCTAAATAGTAAGCCATAGAACGTACTGAGTTTCTGGTTGGAGTAAACCCCCTCGATTATAATTTTTTTATGTGGTACTATAATTTTTTTTCATTTTCAACTCCTAGCAATGAGTTTTTTCCCATGGAACCTTTACTAAAACTTTGTAGCTTGATGCGTCTTTTCAAAGTTGTTTTCGATATTCCAAACACCTTTGCTGCAGCATTAACTCCCATTTCCTTACTTAATTACAGCTCTGGCTGCATTTTCCAAGCTACGTTAAGACCATTCTCCCCTCCCAGACATGCGTTTTCTGGCATAGAACGTAGGCATTTTCCTATAACATAAAAAAAACCAACGTATCAGGACACACCTTTGTGTTTAAAATAATTTTGATAAGTATCATTTAATTTATATTAGAAGTAAAGTCCTTATAGGAAATATGGTCCTACTATTCTAGGTTCTTTTCAAGTGGGCCAACTATCCCAAATGTCACTGATCTACCTATCCCAATTGTCAGGGATTGATGGGCCAGCTACTCATTCAGACAAACAACGCTACTGGAGCACCATTTTAGGTTAAGACCTTACTCAACAATACAATCGAGCTATAGCATTGATCTTACGGCAAAATCGATTATACTAACTTAACCACATAACAATAAAATCAAGTGAAAAATATTTTTCAACTCACCAAAAGAAATAAATAAAGTTTTTCTCTTAAAAAACATGTGACACTCACGAGCAAAACTAAACGTGTTAACGTCTGCACGAGTAGAAAAATACTAGCCAGTGTGACCAGATTTTATTTGAGGAATCTACTGCTGGTGCAAGTTAAAATCTACTAAATTATACTGAAAGCAAACCTGAAAATCACTGATAAATCTACTTCATTTTTTCACTTTTAAGTCAAAATAATAAAATTAAAAAACGCAATATAAATAAGAACACAATGTTTACTATAAAAAAATCAACAAATTTGGTTTACATATTAAAGTAAGAAGTTATTTCTAGTTTAAAAAAAATATTTGGAGGAGTTATGGTTCCTCGTCTTCTTTAGTCTATGCTTTCATACAGCTGTTAATTAATTTTATCATGTTTTTGTGGGGTACGAAATTGCTACATCCTCCTTCAATCTTTCGCAATCCTTCTTTTATATGCATTATTCCCTCTACATTTTTAATTTCGAAACAATTCCGATCGTTAGTTTTAACTCTATTTAGGTCTGAAAATATTCTTACAACATTTGAATTAGATATAGGCAGTATCGTCATTTGTTGAGCGAATCGAGAAAAATTTTGATATTTGGGTTTTCCATTCAAATCAGAGATTTTGCTGACTTCACTCCAAAATTTATCAACCGTAAATGTTTCAGTGCTCAAACTAGGACTGGATAATAAATTGGAAATGGAAACATCAAATTTTAATCCTCTATATTCATTACCGATAGTCTGTATATTTTCTGTTGGTACCAAATTAGAAAACCGTTGGAGAACTCTGTTCAAAGTATGAAATTCGCCATAAACTGCTATTTGGGGGTCGAGGAATGATAAATCTGGCAAAAGGTCATCTCGTATAGGCATTCTTTGCAAAAATTCTGAACTTAATTCAATTAAAAATGTTTGACATCTGTTAAGAAATTCATCAATCTTTAGTCTCATTCGTAAATCATTTTTTAGAGAATGTAATGTCATTGCTACGTTTGTACCTAAGTACATGCTTTTTAAAGGTAAAAAATGCATACTTTCTTTTGGATCTAAAGATCTAAGCGATGTCGTTTTCACATAACTAGTTTTCATGTAGCAGCTCAAAATGGAACTCATCATGTCTTTTAAGTCTCTTTGGATTTTGTGAATAACTGTTTGGTCACTTTGAAAAATTATATTGAACTTATTTGCTATAGGCAATATAAAATCTAAAAAGTAAATATAAAGTTTTGTCTCTTCGCTACTAAGATGATCAAATATAAATTGACAAGTGGCATTTGAATTTCTACTTCCTAAAAGCTCACTTTCAAAAAAAAGTTTCAACGCAGACCACTTCTCTACAAATCTGTGAATGCATTCGTATAGAGAAAGGCATCTAATGTCATAATGCCGAAGCATTCTGTGTGTCGCAGTATCGGTAAAATTTTGAAAACTTACAAATTCTCTCTACTCTACTACTGTGTGAAAAATATGCATAAACATCCTTGACAAATAGCTCTATAGAACGAGGTAATTTTTACAAGCATAACTCACCGAAAGGTGTGTTGAGTGATTGATGCATTTGAAAAACCCACACTGAGGATTTACTTCCCTGATTTTAGATACTACACTATTCCTTTCGCCGAACATAACATTCGTGGTATCAGTAGCGAATCCTGTCAAATTTGCTAGGTTAAGCTTTCTTTCATATAAGGCGCTGGTTAAACTTTCAAACAAATCCTGCGCACTTTCACCTTTCAAGTTCACCATGCACAAAAATATTTTATGAGGTGACTGCATTCGTTTCGAATAGTATTTTACCGCAGTTGCAAGTACTTTGTTAGTACTAACATCTGTACTCTCGTCGATAATGAGTGAAAATTCTGAACTTTTCTCAGTCTCATTTTCTGGGTCTGGGCATTATTCTGCAAGCAATCTTCTTCAAAGCTATTGCCTAAGACGTTGTAGGCAATGGCAGCAGATTTTGTTCTCCTGCAGGACAAACGCTTTGCGATTCCGGAGTCATGGAATGACCTAGCAATTATTTCGCTTAAATGATAGATTACGCGAAAAGGTATATTGTGCTCTACTAAGGCTGTTACCGTGCTGATTTATGCTTTTTTTATATCTTCTGAAATCGTCGATGTTTTGAAAATGGTATCAATCCGTAATCAAAGAAATAAACCGAGAAATGTCTGGGACATTTAACAAACTTTGCAGGTTTTATACTATGGGGAGTTTTACGTAAATCGTCCATATAAAGAATAATTGTCGGTTTCTTGTTGAAAGCTTCTAAAGAAAGTAGAATTGAAAGGAAAATTTTAGGAATCATGGAATGGGACATGAATATTTTGGTACTCCAAGAGTGATTTGACGAGTATGAGATTACAGAGTCAAGAAACTATCTTTCTTTTAATTCTCTGAATTGAATTTATTCCCCACTTTGATACGTTTCAAACTAAGGTAAAATGATTCACAGGCAAACGCACTCTGAGTTCAGAGTGTTATCCGGTAATAAGAGCACAAACTCACTAGATTTTAAACTATTTAAAGAAAGTAGTAAATTAAATTTTGAGATTTATATAAAACGTAACTTTTCCGACACTAATCCCATGCCTGTCAAACCATCCTCGAAGCTTCCAGATATTCACCTTCCATTCCATAATTCATGGACTCTTTATTTGTTCACTTACCCTAGCAGGTTTCAAGAAATAATCGGCATCTATTCAAAATGTAGATGTGAACAATGATTATCTGAAGTGACATATTTTTAACGTTTAACGGGAAAAAGGACAGCCTCAATCCTTAAAATGATCATACAGATACTACGGAATCGAGACTGAAGTTAATTTATGAAAGAAAATTCTATGCACAACGAGAAGAAAACTTTCAAAACTAACAATATAAATCAAAACTTTATCCCTAAAAGTTCACATAAACATACGATTTTTAAATAATTGAACCAGAACTAAAGAATCGATATGTATATACGTCAATTCCATACCTGTGAAGTTCCAGAATATCCGTTCATACTTCTTAGGTGCTTTGATGTAGCTATATGGTCCTTCAAAGACGCCAATCTACTTAGCACTTCGCCATTGCATGCTTCGCACCGAGCATTTTTATTGCTCAACTTTGATTTACAAAGCCAGCTTTTAAACAATGGATCTTGCTCCCACTCTTCACGATAACTTTGCTTATACAAGCGCTTCATTTTTTATCACAAATTTCAACACAAAATATTCACTAATGTTTTCCATTCCACATGTATGATACGAAACGTAACTAAACTAGTCAACTATCAAAACATATGCAAAAACTTTGAGGAAAGGGGGGAATCCCCGAAAATTGTCTCTCGTTTCGTATAAAAATGGTGCAATTCTTAAATTCTGATTCAAAAGAAAGGGTAGTCCCCAGTATTGAAAGCAGTTTTACACAGGGTGCCTATATTACGCGGGAAAAATACAATGTATTAATAAAAATTGTACATTCTACCAAAATATACCAAATTTATTTCACCTACTAAATACTGTTTCCAATGCCTCGAAAACTACCAAAAAAGTAGAAATCTACTAAATCTGGTCACACTGATACTAGCCAACGAATGCGGCGCTGCTGTGACAGACGAGCGAAATATTCGAATGGTCCGTCTATACCGGTGGTCCATCTATCCCGGACTTACCCTATACAACATTGATCACCCAAAATAACAATGATACCACAAGATGGTTGAGCATTCTGATAGCAAATGCGTTTATCAAAATCAAATCGCTCTTTAAAAAATTGAACATCTGCATCGTTGCATCCAGTAGAGAAATCGATTAGGAAGTGAGAAAGACGTACTACAAATGTCGAAAAAAAGCGGAATGTATAAAATCGATTGCAAAGATTGCGAGAAATGTTATATTGGGCAGACGAAGTGATTGAACGCAACACGTTTTCAAGAACACATGCAGGAAGCAATTTAGTGGCGAACGACAAGGCATCAACACAATTCGATCAGCGGTGGCATTGAATATGGTTGAAGAGGGACACAATTTAGGATGCGATGAATCTGGAACTGCTGAAATATATTAATCGACTCCACAACCCTGGTGCTTGGGAAAGCCTTTACATACTGCGATAAGATCCACCAATACGTATCAATAAGGACGAAGGTAATTGTCCATCAAAATACACGAAATATGTATGTGATTTATTTCAATATCCAATGTTATGCTAATTTCTTTGTTAAATAAATTTAACTGTAGCTTCACAACCTATAGAATTTAAGTCTTGTTATAGTTTGTCAATTAACTAGTAGCTAAAAACTGAAGAAAGGAGTAACGGGCTCTTGAAGCGCTTATACAGCAAATAAATATGTACTCTTGTAGTTGGAGGAACTGCTCTTGTATAGGGTTATCCATTTTACGCGTGGGAAGGTAAAGCTGAAGAAAACACATAAAATATTCAGATGGATCCAAAATTTTTTATTTTGTATAAAGGCTAAACTTTGCCATTATATGTGAAGTACAACATTATTCAAATGTTTGCCACGGGACCTCATACAGGCCTCAAACCTTTTGAGGTAGTTTTCAATGACTTTTCGGCACATTTGCGGCAATATCTCGGCCATAACTTCACGAATAATGGTTTTCGATTGCCTAAGATCTTGAGGATTGTTCGCGTAAACACGATCTTTTGCAAAGCCCCATAAAAAGAAATCCAAATGTGTTAGGTCGCAGGATCTTGCGGGCCTATTGACATCACTCAATCTCGAAATTACGCGTCCTGGAAATTTCTCTTGCAAAAATGCTCGATTAGCCTGTGTTGTGTGGCTTGTGGCTCCGTCCTGTTGGAACCACATGTTCTCCAGATGATAATCTTCAATTTCTCTCCAAAGATAATCGGTTAACATCCGTCCATAGCGGTCAGAATGCACACCAAACGGTCACTTTTTCCAGATGCAAAGGCCTTTTTGCGATCACCTGAGGATTTTGACAGCCCAATATGCGGCAATTCCGTTTATTTACGTAGCAACTGAGCGAAAAATAAGCCTCATCGCTCAAGAAAATTTTGTTCGAAAAATCGTTATCAATGGCTTGTTGTTCAATCACCCAATTCGCATACATTCTGCGTTGTGTATGGTCTTGAAGCTCAAGTTCTTGGGTGAGTTGGATTTTGTACGGATGGAGATGCAAATCCGAACGCAAAATCCAGGATAATGAGCCGTAAGACAAGCCCAAATGTTGAGCGCGTCGAAGAATCGACAAATTCGGGTCTTCTTCCACACTTTGAGCAACTACAGCGATATTTTCAGCAGAACGAATGTTGCGATGATTCACAGGCCTTGCAATATCAATAACAAATCCAGTCTCTTCAAATTTTCTCACTGTGTTCGAAATTGTTTGCTGTGTAGGTCGACTATGTCGACCGTAATCGGCTCGTAAAGCCCTAAATGTTGGTACAGCAGAATTGCCATTTTTATAATAAAATATAATAATTTTTGCAGTTTCCGACTATTAAACGATCCATATTTCAAAATGGCAAATCTTCAGCTAAAAAAAACATGCTTTGGATGACATTTATTTTTGACAAATGTCAAATGGCAGGGTTATACTTTCCCAAACACGAAATGGATAACCCCTTTTATCCAAAAGGGATTCTTGGGCAACAATATAAAAATCTTCTCTATTATGAGGCTTATTCAATTTTAAAGTATGTAAAGTTAGAAGGAAGAAAAGCGTGTCAGACAACTAACGCGACCATGCGACTACTTCAGAGCAGTGTTTGACGCTATTTACGCGCAATCCGAAGGAGTTTCTGTATCGCTTCGTGACCATGGACAAAACATAGCTCTACTGGTACACGCCAGAGACCAAGGAGCCGTCAAAACAGCGGATTTCACCGCACAAACTTGCTATAAAGAAGGCGAACACTGTCTTATTAGTCGAAAAGGTGATGGCCACCGTTTTCTGAGGTTCACAAGGTGTGATATGCATCAACTACCTGGAGCAGGGTGTAATGGTCACAGAGCTCTACTATGCCAAATTTGACGCCAAACTGGAGAAAAAAAGCTCAATTTGGGGAAAAAGAAGTGACCTTCCGTGAACCGGCTCACACGTCCACCGTTGCCACAGCCAAATAGGTCAAATTGGACTACAAATCGCTACCCAATCCACCGTTTTCTCCCGATTTGGCCCGTGCAACTTTTTTTTGTTTCAAAACTTGAAAAAGTCACCCACTGGGCAGAAATTTGAGTCGAATGAAGATCGCCGCTACGGAGGCCTACTTTGCAGGTCTCGAGATAGTTTTCGGACACATTAAAGAATTTGCAGTTTTGCACAGACCTTTGACATAAGCATACCTTCGATTTACATAGTGACTACATGGTATTTATTATTCTGAATTTCACAGTAACTATTCACATTAACTTTTTTATTATTGGATACGTTCTTTTGGTGTTAATTCAAGTTTCATTTTGAGTTCTTGTGCATCTGAAATTTCCTACCCTACTCAAAGCAGGAAAGAAGCCGGGAAATTCCCCTGGCTAGTAATTTTCTCCGTGAAAAGTTTAAAATGGCGCGGATTCCTGCATCCAGTTCATCGAACTCCAACAGATTCTTCCCATTAACTGACCTTCCGGATAGCAATGAGAGCGATCAATAACCCAACGCTTAAGTAAAAACTAAGGTGAGAGTCCCTCCAATAACATTTACGGATTTACCTTGCCTCACGATAGACGCTGTTCTTGAAGAATTGAATATAATGGATTTTTCAATTATAATAATGTCAATTGGTACGAGGCTTTCCCTTACCAATCTGGAAGATTACGAGACCATAGAAAGACATTTAAAAGCTAAGAAAGTGAACTATTACACATTCCAACGGGCAGATTTACCACCGCTAAAAGTACTTTTAACAGCGTTGCCTAAAATTTCCCCAGAAGAGCTAAAAAAGCATCCCCAAACAGAACATATTATTAATACTATTGATATTAAATTATTCAATCCCAAATTAAGAGATCGCGAAACCACTTGCTATCTCTTTTATTTACATTTGGCCGGGTTAAACAAAATCAAGACGATCATGCACACTATTGTGCGATGGAGCTTCTACACAAATAGCCGATTAGGCCCTACACAATTTAGGAATTTTCTGCGCTTTGGGCATGGGACATCTTACTGCCATCTTCCCACAAAATGCACTATATGTAGTGGTAAACATGAATATAGCGAGTGTGCGCTAAATGAAGAGCAACGAAGTGAAATTCGTTGTAGCAATTGCAAAGATGGGACAAAAGTCGGGAAATTTAGCAAAGTCGATAACCGCCGCACGTATGTCATACAGTATGGCTATCAATTAAAACCCACAATCAACAAATAGTTTATGTGACAACCTCTTTTCACCCGAATCTCTTTTGTCTATTTCGCATGGGCTTATTACTAATTCAAGTAAATGTGGAACGAAGCATAAGCAGTTTGATCTTATTGTAGAACTATCCATTAAATTTTTATATGGATAAGCAATTAAATGTTTTAGTCTGGAATGCACAAAGCATTTAAAATAAACATATTGAGGCGTTCAATTTTACTATTAAAAATAATATAGTAATGTTTATCATAACGAAGATAGTTTAAGTTTTAAGCATCCCTTTTTCCTCGTATACAGATATTTTTGCGTTAATAAAGCCGGCCATAGCCGTTAATAGAAAAATTAAACATTCTGTACTGTCTAAAGTTCGAACATAGGTGATTGAAAATATAGGCGCAATCATTCAAGAACTTAATATAAAATTATATGGTGCTTGCTTTTCTGGGACAAAGATAAATAAGGAAAAAGTAGAACTTTTTAGAAGAGATTTGAAATGGTTTAGTAAGATATCTACTCTGCAGAGACCTTAACGCATGGCATTGGCACTGGAATCGCACACGAAGCAACAAAATGGGGCACATTTTCTTTAATCTCACCAAAGAGGCAAATATCTATGTGTATTTCTTTAAAGAACACACGTTTTACTCTTACAATGGAATTGGTTTCACTCTGAAGCTGGTTCTTAGTGACCAAAATATTACTCCATCTGAGTTGAGTGTCCTGCAAGCCCTTTCATTTCATCTACCTGTAACATTTTCCTTAGAAATGACGAGAGGTAATTGCAGTGTTCCAAAAACATACCACTGTTATAAAACAGCAAAACGGCCAGAATTCCAGAGCTTTATTAATGATAGAGTGAACTTAAAATCAAAAACCATAGAATCGCTCGTTACTCCCTCAGTGCGTGCAGAGCAAATTGATCTGGCAAGCTATTGAGTGTAGTATTCTAAAGCTATCAAAAGCTCCTTATTATTTAGAATTTGACGAAGAAACCTACAATCGAATAAGAAAACGAAATTCCTTGCAGTGTAAATGGCAAAGAACCCGCATTATGTCTCTTCAAATCGGTGTTAATTGCCTCACTCTAGCAATTGGGAACAGAATTAAGGAGCTCTGAAATCTCCGATGGAACAACATGGTAACAAATCTGGACTACAACTCACGGAAAGTCTATTTTTAACTAGAATTTTTAAATGAAAGTATCATATGTTACCATATTTGATAATAAATAACAACGAAGAGCATATTTACTCTAATCAAGGAAAAGCAAATATACTTACAGATAAATTTAATCGGTTTCCTAATATTTTCTATAGGTTTTGCAACAATCTAGCAGAAATTATGATACCCAAAGCTTTGGAACAGTCATCTAACCAAATATCTTTACCTACTTGTGCAATAATAAAAACCAGAGAGTCAATAGGCTTACTCAAAAAAGTTAAAAACGAAAAACCTCCAGGTATCAATGGCCTGTCAATTATAGTTCTTAAAACTTTAACCCAAAAAGGACTAGTCTTCATATGCACCCTATTCAATGCTTGCCTTTGGCTCTCTTTCTTTCCATCCATCTGGAAACAAGCATTAGTTATATCTACTCTGAATCCTGGAAGAGATCCGCACTCTCCCGACTTTTACAGGCCCATTAGCCTACTACTAGGCTTAGGCAAGCTCTTTGAAAAAGTAATCCTAAAAAAAATAAATGATTTAATAGCTAACAATAATATCTTACCTGATCTCCAATTCGGCCTCAGAAACAGATATTCAACATGGCATTACCTTTTCCGTGTAACGTAGGACGTCAAAGCAGCGATGTATAATAAATTGTCTATAGGTTTGGTCACGATGGACATAGAAAAAGCCTTCGATACAATCTGGCATGATGCTCTTGTCTATAGACTTCAGAAATATAATACACCCCCATACTTGTTGAATCTGTTGCAATCATTTTTAACTGACAGTAAGTTCCAGGTTAAAGTAGGGGAAAGCACTTCCGCAGTGAAAAGTATTACTGCCCGTGTTCCGCAAGGCTTCTGCCTAAGCCCATCACTATATAACATATATTCGTCTAACTCCCCTTCCTTACCAAACTGCCAAGTTGCAGCTTTCGCAGACGGCATTTGCATATATAGCATAGGCGCAGACCCGAATCCCATTATTGCTAGCCTTGAAACGGCGTTGGAACTTACATATCAATACTAACATAGATGGAAAACTAAAATTAATGTTGCAAAAACGCAGTCAATATTCTTCACCAGGAAGCGTAAGCCTGTTTATCTACCCAGCCAACCAATAAATTTTTCAGTGCAATCTATTCCCTGGAGTGAGGATCTCAATTATCTTGGGGTTATATTCAACAAAAAACTAACCTTCAGTAGTCATATTGAGCATATTAGCTCCAAAGCGTTTACTGCCGTGCTTTCGCTATACCCCCACCAGAACAAAGCCCTCATCATCAAAATGGCAATTCAACCGATCACCCTATACGGGTCACATACATGGATCCAACGCACTAAATATCTAGTAACAAAGCTTTAGATCACGCAAAATATATACTTGATAATGGCACTTAATAAACCGTTTTAATTCTCTTCTGAAAAATCGCAAAAGCAGGTAACTTGCCCAATCCGCTAATTCGTGCCCTGTTAAATTGAGAACCAACAGTTGCTACCATCTTTGGCCGTAACCTAGTCTCATAGATTTTAACATGTTATAAGTAGAAAGTGAAGTTATGTTAAGGAAATAAATTCAGTCGAGGTTTTTGCCGAAATTTTCCTCCAGCTAATTAGAATATTCGCATTGGGGCCATGCCCTGTTGAAATATAAAATAAAATATATAATTAAATTCGTTACGTTAGTGATATTTTAAGAAAGGTTTTTTTTGTGGTAGGGAGGTGAATACCATTTATGCACAGAATGTGGAACTCCCATGCTCGCAAGAAGGTGACTGGACTACCCACTAAACAGATCCCCTGTCAACCTGAGAACCCAGCCTGGAACCGTTTGACACATGACTTCGGGCCAGGTCTCATTTTGCTACGCCGTGAGGCGCCTTCAAGCTGGGGGATCCCTTTCCTAGCGGGAGGGGAGAGGGGAAGAGGAAGTGCCAGAAGAGCGATGCCCCAGCCCTAGCACCTCCGGCTGCTGTAAGTCCCTTTTATATTTTAGGACTTCCCGAACAAAATGTGCCACCTGGTTCCATTTGTAAACCGATTCGAGCATCACCACAACTATATTTTCCGAAGTGAGCTCTCCCGTCTTCCTGTAGAGCTCCTTTCACAGCCTGACCCATTTTGTACACGCAAAAAATGTGTGGTAGGCCTTGCCCTCCTCTGCTGGGCAAAACCGACAATCGAGGGACCGTGACTTACCAATCTTGTGCAGGTAAGACTGAAAACACCCATGCCCACTAAAAAGATAGAAGTCAGTCTCACTATGCTTTTGATTAAGCCATGGTCTCACATCCTGGATGAGGCGCGCATTCCACTTTCCCTTCGTGCAATCCACCCAAGACTGCTGCCAATCGTTGAGTGAGCGCTGTCTCTCCTTGCGGACAACCATCTCCCTCGCATCCTCGTTTCGGTGCAGGTAAATAGCATGGCGTTCTCTAGCAAGGAGGGCGACAGGTATCACGCCTGCAATAACTCTCACCACCGGATCAGAGACTGTCGGATACGAAGATGCAGTTCTCAGTGCTCCTCTTCTCTGTACCTGGGACAATAGTTTTCGGTATACTTCCTTGCTGAGAGCGTCGCCCCATACCTCTGCGCCGTACAGTAGTACTGATTCTACAGCACTCATCAAGAAGCGTCTTCTCCAGTGCTAAACTGAGCTGCGAGCAGTCATCCAGTCCCTCACTCGGCGCATTAGCGGTACCTAGCCTAAGTTGCGCCTGTTCAACGGTGCATTCAGTGACCAGAGCCGCAACATCATCCGCATAGCCGACTAAGCGCGACTCATCTGACATCTCAAGTCTCAGTAGCCCGTCGTAAGACACGTTCCACAGGTCCGGACCAATGACAGATCCCCGGGCAACACCCGATGTAATTTGCATCCTTCGTTGGCCCTGTGTCGTGTTGTAGAGCAGGCTTCGGTCCTTTAGGTAGTTCCTCAAAAGGTTTGAATAAAGCATATAATCTTTACCCAAAGAAGTCAAGTGAAATTCCTCTGTGGCTTTGTAAGCCTTTGTCCCGATTCTCTCGAAGAAACAGTTCCAATTCAAGACCAAAAGCTTTCTTCGGCTTAGCCAGCACTTCTCCAATATACTGATCGTCCTTACTCTGGGGTTTTCTTCTTATTCAGAACAACTACTTCACTTACCTTGTGCCACATGCTTATTTATAGAAATCTAGCATTACCTGTGATTAATTTATATTTCCAGCTGGTGGCGCCAATGGCGGAGAGTCTTTTGAGATGATTTGGATGAAAGGCTTCCAATCATGAAGAGAAACACACATAATTCGTTAATTGTCCATTCTCCTGTGCAACCAGATAGAAATACTGCTGCTTTTGGACCGGCTTTGAAAAGTTTTCATCAATGTCTTACGTTCAAATCCCACATGACAATCTTTAGTAAAAAATTTTCAAGGCTCACTTCGTATATGGCTACACCCCCTTTCAAACAAACATTTTTTGCTACTCAAACTATCAAAAGCCAATAATTTCTCATATAAATCCCAATTTTGGTGAATAATGTTGTTATAGTTCAGACAACAAGCGCTGTACCACACCCACGGTCAAAATCCTGAAAATAATTTGTCATTCATGCTTCATTTGATTCTGATAACTTACAATCAATGTCAAAAATTAGGGCCAGAGACATACTAGTTTTGCACCCTGTCTGTCCGTTTGTCCGTGCATTAAAACAGGTGTCCTCAGAAAATGTAGCAGCTGGAAATCTTAAACTTTGTGAAAAGGTAAAAAGTGGTGGTCTCTCAAAAGTTTTGGTTTTATCTAAAGTTAAAAAAATGTTTAAGGAGATTTTCCCTAATAACGAAGTGGCCTTTAAAAAAATGTTCTTATCAACCGCAGTCTAGGCAACGTAATTTTCTGCACTTGAGGGTTCAGGGAGAGGCAATATATATATATATATATATATATATATATATATATATATATATATATATATATATATATATATATATATATATGTATATATATATATATATATATATATATATATATATATATATATATATGTATATATATATATATATATATATATATATATATATATATATTATATATATATATATATATATATATATATATATATATATATATATATATATATATACGTATTTTTTTTAGAGGTAAAGAACTTTGAAATGAAATCAAATACAGATAAATTACTTTGGTTGCTATAAGATTGGTTTTATTGGAAAGAGAATTCCCTACCATTTTCATTTAAATATGATTTCGGGCAAACTCCACCGTAGACGGTCCTGAGCCCGTCTGAGAAAGGAAGAGGGAATCCCTATGTTTCCTCAACACATAGCTTCCAAGATTCCTCATCCCAAACCCCCCAATTAAATGATTGTAAATGCTCTTAGGGTCGTAAATTGGGTTTACTGGTGCCTCAATTATGGGACATTAAGTTCCGAGACATGCTAATAACTCTAAATACATCAACAACTCTGCTACTAAATCTTACTTACACCTCCTTTGTAGGGACTTAAGAGGTTGGAGGTCAATTTTCCTTAACTGACAATGAATTCGACGTAATAACCATGCCACCAGAATGGAGGTCGGGCAACGGGCTAGCTCCCCGTCCCTGGAAAACCTTACAATGTTTCAAAACCTACAGACGAGCCCCGGAATGGTTTGAACTCACAGCAATGACCACGCAATCGGAAAAAGGACTATTGCATTGGCCAGCAAATATAAATTAAAAGTACTGGCACTCCAGGAAACAAACTGGACTGAAAACGACATTAAAGACATGAGCTCGCACACAATATTCAAAAGTGAGAAGCCTACTGGAAAACGAGAATTTAGAGTGGCCTTCATTATGGATAAGGAGTTCAAATCGCACATTATTGATTTCAAGGCAATAAATGAACGGCTATGTGCAATCCATATGAAAGTGAAATTCTACAAAATCTGGCTGATCAATCTTCATGCCCTTACCGAAAAAAAGGACGAAGAAGCGAAGGAAATGTTCAACAATCACCTGAGAAGACTAGTCAACTCATTGCTTACAAACGACACAAAAATAATTCTGGTTAATTCCAACGCTAAGGTTGCCAATGAGGTATCTCATCAGGGAACGACTTAAGGATATGGCTTCCACGATAAAACAAATAACAACGGCCAGCGCCTGATTGACCTTGCTTGTAACAGAAATCTAGTCATACGTTCGACTTCATAAAATGACCTGGGTATCACCGCATGGCAACACACGAGACCAGATCGATCATGTTCTGATCTGACAACACTAGGCCTCGAGCATACTTGACGTCCATACATACCGAGGAGCCAATTGTAACTCAGATCATTACTTAATAAAATTAACCTATCAATGTCGTATATCAAAAGCATATCCGGCAAAGACCAGCTGGCTACAAAAATTTGACATCAAAAGCTCCAAACGGCGTCCGTGGCCAAAACTTTCACGGATACCCTTGACAACCAGATAGCTCCCATCTTATCAGATGCATCCTTGAAGATAAGCAACGAGCTCTGAATGGAAGTGAAAGCGGTTATTAAGCCATGGCAGAGATGACTAGTTTGATGATGAGTCCCCAAATGCGTTGGACGAAGGAATGCGGGCATATAAAGATAACGTAGGTAGGAACACCAGGATGAGAGAAAACAATATGAAAACTCAGAAGAACAGTGAATGCGATAATCATAAATAAGAAAAGAAAATACTATGACAACCAGTTGAGAAGCAAAGATGTCATTTTAGCGATCAACAACACAAGACAATCATACAAAGTAGTGAAAAGCCTGAAACGTGGTTCTCAACCCCAAACTATGCTTTGACGTGATGATATCGGCAATACCACCGCTTTTGGAAAGATGGACATCATATTTCACGAATCTCCTCAATCATTCACACAGCTCCAGCACGCCGGGCATCGATGGGGTTCCAGTGGAGCTCATCAAATATGGTAGCAACAGTATTATAAAGCTATTCACAAAGTCATCCAGCATAATTTGGCAACAAGAACATATACCGAAAGAGTAGAGCCAATCAATTACATTCCCAATCCACAAAAAAGGTGACAAGCTACAGTGCGAAAATTATAGAGGCATATCACTACTTTGTACGGCGTACAAAATACTTTCCAAAATCTTAGAAAATCAAATTGGATCATACGCCAACAGTATTATTGGAGAGTATCAAGGTGGTTTTAGAGCAGTTAGACCAACAATAGACAACAGTCATTCAAGTACGAGAAAAATGCTGGGAGTTCAACATAGATGTACACCAAATTTTCGTTGACTTTAAGCAAGCATACGACAGTATTGATTGTAACGTACTGTACCAAGTAATGCTTTGCTTTGGGATTCCAGCCAAATTTGTCCGACTTACCAAGTTGGCAATGACGTCGAAAACCTCCCAAGTCGCATTAATAACTAACTCACCGATGCCTTTGACACATATATCGGACTAAAACAGGGAGATTAGCTGGCCCTATTGCTATTCAATTTGGCTCTGGAGGACGTCATAAGGAAGCTACCTGTCGATACATGAGCTACCTTACTATACAAGTCGAGCTAAGTAGTAGCCTGTGCGGATGATATCAACATTTTGTCACGAACTCTTCCTGAAACTTGACAGCGAAACAAAACTAGTAGGGCTGCAAATCAATGAAAATAAAACAAATCTCATGACGCAGTTGAGGGAAAATACCTCAAGTACACAAAATATCACACTTGGCGAATACAGCATCGAAAATGTTGGCAAATAAAATATTTTATTCAGTTTTGACGATCTTGCAGACCAGCTGCATAAATAGGAGCTCCAAGTACACAAATCTGTGAGAAGATCTGCGTTATGCTATGGGTGTGAAACATGGACCCTAACAAAAGCATCCGAAATATATTGAAAGCCTTTAAGCGACGGATCCTGAAGCGAATAATTGGAGCGAAGCTAGATGGGGACCGATAGTGAATTCGATACAACCTGAGGTATCAACGATTGTAAGACTGTGGAAGCTGCAATAGGCTGGACACATGAATCGTATGGACGAACAACGGATACCCAAGAAGGTATTCATTGGGAGAACTGAAGGCCGGAGACCAGTGAGGAAACTGAGGAAACGCCGGGCTGACTCGGTCAATGAAGACAGGTCATCGCTGCTTGGATTTCGAAATTATAGGACGCGGTCAATGGATCGAGGCAGTTGGAGGTGCTATTTGGAGGAAGCGAAGGCCTGAGAGGGGCTGTAGTGTTACGAAGAAGAAGATGACTTTGGGCACGTGAGTGCACAACTGGCGCGGAAGAAACACAAATGAGAGGTTCCGTTTTTCGACTAATCTAACCAATACTTGGGGCCATGTCTTGCCAATAACCGAGGAATACTGTCTTCCATCCTATTTGTCATAAGATGGCAAACAAAACTAACCATAAAACGCCGTCACACCACGCGTATCATTAAAAAATGTTGTCAACTCAATGCTCTATACCACTTAAAAAACACCCTTTACAAATATTGAATGAATAATTCAAGTCATCGATTCTGCTATCAGAAATTTTTTTATGAACCTTAAGATGTTACATAGCCCCTCTGGTAGTAGCGCTCCCCTGCTCACTTAACTTGTGTGCAAGCTTGTAACCTGGCACAATCATAATCCTTTCAATTTACCATCAACATAACAAAACAAAGCAATCAATTCAACAAAAGTATAGGCCAATAGTGTAACTGATAGCTGACAAAAAACAATCGTGTGAAAAACAACAGCATTACTTTCACAAAAATTTCCATTATAAATAAAACAGCCAGACATCTTAGCTATTGAGCCAACTTCGCTCTTTCTAAAAGGATCATTAATTCTGCCCTGACTCCATCTTTGTCGTTCTGGCATTCAACCTAAAATTCTCCTCAGACAAAGAGAATCGAAAAATCCGATCAAATGCTATGATTAATTAATTTTCATTCTCTTTTACTGATACGCATTAGTAGGTGGAGGCGTACCAATGGTCGACGATACCCCACTTATCTGTCTGTCTGTCAGGATCTAATATTTAGGATCTGTTGCTTTCAGGTGCAGAGTATTTGGTTGATTTTTGTTGTTGTTGAATCAACAAATTTTCTTATCATGTTTTTTGTTGCTCTGATGAAGTATAAGGTAGGCACATAAAATTGAAAGCAAACGCTCTATAACCTTGAACCCATATAATGCCTGGGTTGAAGCCTGTAAACAGTTATTAAAAAATTTATTGGTACTCGCGAATAAAACTTTTTCTTACTCCTACTCAGAAAAGTTGGTAATAATGGTGGATATATCAATTTAGAGAATGAGGACGGAAAATTTTTAAGCTTGGAGTATCTTATCAAGGAATCCCTGCTAATATTTTTATAAATGAAAGTTCACATACATATGTAATTAAAATATTTGAATATTTTAATTTAATGTTAAATAAATGTTCGCTGATAAGACATTCCTTAAATTTAAACTTCAATTGACTAACCTTTTTCTACAGTAGTCGTATTAAGATGTCCTGGAAAGAAAAAAAAATCTCATCAATGCGGATTATAGCAGGTAAATTTTTAAAATATTTGTTCAATCAAATCTCAATTTCTCTAAGAAATGTAATAATTATTGGCAAAAAGAACTTCAAAGATATTATTGATTATTTCACAAAAAGTTACGATCTGCGAATTTAATAATGTCGTAGATAAATTTTCCATCGCTAAAATTTATCCCTAAAATAACAACGAAGATTTCAAATCCTATTAAATCATTCAAGGGAACGAATTCGAATCTGAGTTTTTTTTTTAGAATTCGTTGAATTCATTCATTGTCAGTTTACGCAAAATGTTCAAATGAAGATTGTGTGAACTAACCAGTACTAATTAGTACTTATATATTGCTACGATTTTATATTCTACATCTAGCGTTCGTGGCGCACAGACGTGTTTTTTTCCAGGATTCTACGTCTAGTACGCCTTGTGCGCAGATGTGGTTTTAAATGCACTTGTCACTAGTTTTCAAAAATTAAATAATTTTTAACACGTCATTCGTAAATTAATTTTTATTGAAAATTATCATATTGTCGAACCAATTGATTCAAGTAGTTTATATCGAATATTATAATTGAATTTCAATACATACCCAACACTGAAGTATCCCAAGAAAACTTTTGGACCGCTTGTATGGGACATCCCGATGTTTTCCCACCGTTGGGGGAGCCCGAGACACTGTAATGATTTTCGACTCGTTCTCGACCGTCCTTACACTCGAGATTTCCCGAAGGAAATCTAAACCGACCTCTCATCGGTTATCGACGTGGTCTTTTTCTTTTTTGTGGTAGGGAAGTGAATGCTATTTATGCACAGAGTGTGGGATTCCCATGCGCGACTGGACTACCCACTTAACACCTCCCCTGTCAACCTGAGAACCCAGCCTGGAACCGTTTGACACATTACTTCGGGCCATGTCTCGTTTTGTTACGCCGTGGGGCGCCTTCAAGCTGGGGAGTCCCTTTCCTAGCGGAAGGGGAGAGGGGAAGAGGAAATGCCAGAAGAGTGATCCCCAGCCCCAGCGCCCCCCGGCTGCTGTGAGTCTCTTTTATATTTTAGGACTGCCCGAGCATAATGTGCCACCTGGTTCCATTTGTCAACCGATTCGAACATAACCGCAACTGTATTATCCGGGGTGAGCTCTCCTGTCTCCCTGTAGAGCTCCTTTCGCAGCCTGACCCATTTGGTACACGCAAAAAATGTGTGACAGGCATTGTCCTCCTTTCCTGGGCAAACCGACAATCGGGAGACCGTGACTTATCGATCTTGTGCAGGTAAGACTGAAAACACCCGTACCCGCTCAAAAGCTGGGTCAGATAGAAGTCATTAGCACCATGCCTTCGATTTAGCCACGGTCTCACATCCGGGATGAGGCGCGCAGTCCACCTTCCCTTCGTGCAATTCACCCAAGACTGCTGCCAATCGTTGAGTGAGCGCTGTCTCTCCTCGCGGACAACTATCTCCCTCGCATCCTCGTTTCGGTGCAGGTAAATAGCGCGGCAATCTCTAGCAAAGAGGGCGACAGGTATCACGCCTGCAATAACTCTCACCGCCGAGTAGGAGGCTGTTGGATACGAAGATGCAGTTCTAAGTGCTCCTCTTCTCTGTACCTGTGCCAAACGTTTTCGGTATGCCTCCTTGCTGAGAGCGTCGCCCCATACCTCTGCTCCGTACAGTAGCACTGATCCTACAGCACTCATCAAGAGGCGTCTTCTTGATGGGCTGGGTCCCCCTACGTTGGCCATAAGTCGACTCAGGGCCGATATTCCCGAAGCAGCCTTCTCAGCCGTTGCCCTGATTTGCTCAGAGAAACTCATCTTCGAGTCGATCAGTAGCCCCAGGTACTTCACCGCTGGCTTCGATTCGATTTGTATATCTCCAATACTGATCATCCTTACTCTAGGGATTCTCTTTTTTGTCAAGATGACCACTTCCGTTTTCTCCAGTGCTAAACTCAGCCTGCGAGCAGTCATCCAGTCCCTCACTCGGCGCATTAGCATACCTAGCCTAAGTTGCGCCTATTCAACGGTGCGTCCAGTGACCAGAGCCACAACATCATCCGCATAGCCGACCAAGCGCGACTCATCTGGCATCTCAAGACTCAGTAGCCCGTCGTAGGACACGTTCCACAGGTCCGGGCCAAGCATAGATCCCTGGGCAACACCCGATCCTTTGATCCTTCCCACGCTAGGGAACTCCCTTTTGATGGCCTCTTCTGCCTTGGCCAGATCCGTCACGTAGTCTATGTCTCGTGTTCCGATCGTTGCCATCGGCTCGAGCAGGGCTAGAGTTGCGCTTTTGCCGAGGACTTTCTTTACTGCGTCACAGAATGCATCTTCATTGCCGGCCTCTGCTCCGAATTCGACCAGTATGTGGCCCAACCGCGTTGGTTGGTAGTGTTGGTGTCTTTGGGCCTTACGTTTCCCCTGATGTCCCACAGTACTTGCGCGTAGGATTGGCCATCTTGGGGCTTTACAAGCAGTGCCTGCTGCCGGGGCTTCTGCCTCTCCTGCTTTGCATCAGGTCCTTTTTGTAATTGACCGCCCGTATGAACTTTACTTTCTGGCTTTTTTTGAAGGAGTTTTTTTGCGGCTTTCTTCGCTCCTCTTGTAAGCACTGTCTGAAACCCCTGATCTAGTGCTCCACGCCCTTCAAGTGCCTCTTCCTTCCTTCTTTTATCCCGATCTCCTTCAATTGGGCTAGACGCCATTCTTTGTTTACGTTGAATTGTGGAGCTATCTGCGAGTCGCCTTTAGATTTCGCCCCAAGCGCCTCTTTAGTCTTCTCTTTGTCTTCTCCGATAGTGCCCTATGTGAGCTAGGAGCTCCTCTAGTTCAAGGAGCCCAACCTTTGCTGCTTTGCTGATTTTTGGGGAGTCGCATGCAGCTTGTATTCTTTTTAGAACATCTCCCGCTTTTCGGAGTAGTCTTTCTTCTTCATATCGTTGGGCCGCAATTGTACCTTGCAACCATCCTTGGGAGAGGTTATCGCGTTCCGTTTCCGAGTGCAGTACTTCCACCACATTTTCAACTTTGGCGGTGCATTCACGCGGTGTCTGGTCACTCTTTGCTTTTAGTGCCATAATCTCCTCGTTGGCTTCTGGATTTTTCGTTGCAATGTCGGGATTCGCGACCCTTGCATCGGTCGCTTCGGTAACGATCGCAGCAGTGAAAATCGAATTTTCGGTGCTCTTTATGTTATCTCCCACCGCTCGAACACCTGAAGTGTCCTGCAGAGTTTCCCGTTTCTCCTCAAAAGGACGCTCGGGCGTTCGCATCATTTTTTTGCTGCGCCCAAACGCCGCAGGAATCTCAGTCTGCATTCTCCGTTTTTCGTCCATCTTCACTGTCATTGTGTAAGTCTTCGTTTTTGTTGTTGTTAGTACCGCTCGCCATGTACTGTTGACATCGTGGCTGCAACCGCTGGTTGCGTCATCGTTATTATTTTTCGTTTCTTTTTCTGGGTGTTTGTGGTCTTTTGATTTTGTTTGCTCCAGTTTTGTTGGGTCCCCCCTCGGAGCCGCTATCTCCGTTCGTGTGTGTAGTCGCCTTTTTGGTCCTATGGTTATCTTTGCAGAGCAGGGAGGCCATGCGAGGGCTGGCACAAGCCCTTATGGGGACAAGTGCTCAGAGCCAGACCAGCAATAATCGGGAGTCCGTCTCAACCAAAGCTACACCACCAACCCAATATTGCGAACTTTGAACGTACTCCGAGGCCTGCCAAGGTTTTACCGGGATGGAGACGGTATGATAGTTGAATTGGAGCCGTTCACACACATCCGCCAGCCCAAAGCGTCATTTCCTGTTCGTTGTCCAAAGCGTAGTCCAGGTCCAATCAGAGTCGTTACCTGTCATCCCAGGAGGGAACCTCACGGCGCCCCCCATATCCTCGGGTCCATGCGGGGTGGCGCTCCCCAAAGAATGCTAGCCTTCAAGAGTGCTCTTGTTGACTGGCCTTCTCCCTGCGGGAATTTCCTCGGGTACGTGGGGGTCGAACTCCCCAAAGAATGCTAGCCTCCAAGAGTGCTCTTGTCGACCGGCATTCCCCCTGCGGACTTTCCTCGGTTACGTGGGGGGGCGGAACTCCCCAAAGAATGCTAGCCTCCAAGAGTGCCGACCGATTAGACAAGGGTTATTATACCTTACCCCATCGGTGGCATACTCTGTCTTCATTACCTCCTGAAAAACAACGGCTATCTACTGATAACATAGACTTGTTTTTACGTTAGCAATTCATTTTTTTTAAGATGTTTGGCATTTTTATGGTGCACGAAACTTCCATTTGAAAGTTTCATTTAGACTTAGAAAAAACTTGATTTACATACGTGCTTTCATTTAATGTAGGTAATTACTATATATTCTTATCAAAATCTGTAAAAGAAAAAACTACCGTAAAAAAATTCGTGAAAATGTAGTTTAAGCTGCATACTCTTCTCATGATGTTCTTTTATGATTTTCAAACGTGCCTTTCAAGAGTCAAATTTTTTTCATTCATTTGTTTTTTTCTATCCAACAATATTAACGTACGATTATTTTAGCAGCAACATACGAGTATGTGATTTATAATTCGGCGAAAAATATTCGGAATTTTTTTCGTAAAGCTTTTATATCTTCATTGGATTCTACATAAGCTCTTTTTAAAATGTAAAGACAAAATCAAAACCATTTTATTCAATACTTATCGTCATAAGTATTTAAAGAATATAATGCGAATTCCAAACAACAAAAATATGAACACTTGATGCCCCAAAAGGTCCTCTAAATTTATACATTATTAATCAAAAAAATTTAGTCAAAAAAAAACCATATTAAATTCAATTTAATTAAAATTATTAAATGTTTTATGATTCAATCGGAAAAAGGCGAAAAAGCCCAACCAACCATATTCCAAAATCAATCAAAATACCAATACAACAATTAACTTTTATCCTATATCGAACAGGCTATAACCAAATTCTACTCAAATTCCATCAGAAGAGTTGTCTCATGCTCATACAATGCTATCACAATGTTCTTAACCTAAACGTTAAAATTTATCTCTAAGCCTAATATAATAAAAATAATGTATACCTATCCTAAATTTTAAAGCTTTCCCTAACTTTTAATATAAATAAATAACAACATTAATGTAACAATAATGAGCTGAAACTCAAAAGCTAAGTAACGAAAAATAGAGACTAAACATGAATAATTTAGACATTGTCATTCAGCCACCAATGCCTAGATTGCTCCGTCCCAGCTCGACCAGCCTCAACAAATCTAGCAAATGAGCATCTCCAATGGAGTTGTTGGTCTCGTGAACAGAAATTCGGAGGATATTTTATCTTCTTATCTGTGGCCCGTTGATATACATACATTGTGACAACGAAGTACCCGGAAATCGTAATTTAAATTTCCCGGGTAAATATTTCAAAAAAAATGTGTTTTGTTAAGTTGCGAGGACTGTCCTTAATTACTTGTACTATGCCAAATATGAGCGCTATCTGTCCACCAGTTTATTTACAGCAGCTGCATAAGTTGATACACCTCAGTAGTGCGTTGCAATTTTGTGAATTTTTTTATTGTGATCAAATTTAAAGCCGAAAACGCAATAAATACCATCGATCAACCATCGTATTCACCAGATTTGGCTTTGTGTGATTTTGATGAGTAATTAAATATTTTGCGTGTTATCTGCAATTCCCGGGTACTTTCTTGTCACAATGTAAAACAAAACTTGCTGAAAGAGCTAAAGGCTATTCCAAAATGTGCTTATGAAAAGTGCCTCGAAGACTGGAAAAATCGTTGGCGTAAGTGTAGTGCATCTGATAGGGATTACTCTGAAGGCGACATAATTAAATATTTTGCGTTTTATTTGCATTTTCCGGGTACTTTATTGTCACAATGGAAGAATATGTCAAATATGATTGATGCACCATCCGAATCAAAAATATCAGTTCATGTCCAAATACATGAATTCTTCCGGAGGAACGAGGCCAGTAACGAGACAAGTCTCAATATACCCGCTTTGAAATCCAGGGGTTTTCAATCTTGCGATACGATACCGAAGAAGTCTCAATATGAAGATATTGACTCTCGTTGATTTAGCAGTTTGATAAATTTTTCTATTGAATATATAGTGTTTCCAATTTATCTCAGGATTTCCGTATCAACCAGTACATACATCAAGATGCATGTATCAAGATATATCCTTTCCAAAACTGTTAATCTTTCCATATTATTAGCACTCTGGTTTTACCAGATCTGACATCTATATGTCAAAATTTGTCAATGATTTTGTAACAAATAACTTTGACCTTTTGACCAATGTATCTGGAATGATAGAGTCATCGAAGGGACATGACTACTTTTTGTGCTTTATTGAACTGGTCGAGATGAACACTGAGGTATCGACCACAGAATTTATCTGGAATTCGTTCCGAACTACACTCACCAGCCATAATGTGGAAATCCTTCCAATTTCGTTTCAGGTCTTGACTGGGCCCCTGCGGCGTTGTCCAAAACAAAATTGTTTCGCACTTCTGTGCATTGATTTTCAGTTGCCAATTGTCAGTGTAGAACCGCGCATCAAAAAACATTTTTTGAAGATTACTTTGAATCATTGTAGCTTTTTGGACGGCAGTAAAAATGATCAGATCATCAGCAAACACTATCAATGATCGTAAAGACGTTCAATAGCTTACGAATGAATATTGAGTAAAGTAAAGGCGTAGGAACTGTTCCTTCCTATCGACTATTTAAGGCTTTGTAGTTGCACACTGTCTTCAGATTTCTATTTGGTATAATAAATGATTTCTCATATAACATATTGCAAATCCTGGTGAGAAGGTGTTTAGGGAACCTGTCCTGAAGTAGTTCAAAAATTATACCATCTAACCACACTACATCGAAGGCTTTCTGCATATCAACACATTCTCTGTAATTCAGTTTTAAACAGATGTCTGAGCTTAGTTTCGTTATCGCATTTATAGTTGAACGCCTGGCATAAAAACCAAATTGGCGATTCGGCATTAACTCATATTTCTAAATGTGAGCGTTTAATGCTGTGTTTAGCGTCACTTTACTTTCACTATCTTTATAGAATAAGTCCTTCTTCTTCTTCGTAGCACCACAACCCTTCTTGGGCCTTCGTTAACTGCCACAACTACGTCCAACTGCCTCCGATCATTTAATTCGTCCTCCAATTTCTAAATACGAGCAGCGATGAACTGTCTTTGTCAACAGAGCCAGACCAGCATTTACTCGGTTTCCCCACTGGTCTCCACCCTTCTGTTTTCCCAACGAATATCTTTTTGGGTATCCGTTGTTTGTCCATACGATTCATGTGGCCAGCTCATGTAGCTTCCACAGTCTTACAATCGTTGAGACTTCTGGCTCGTCAAAAATTTCATACAGCTCATGGTTGTATTCAATTCGCCATTGGTCTTGTGTATGCACATGGTCTTCAAGATTGTCAAAACTGAAGAAATATTTTCTTTGCTAGCTGTATTCTACTGCGCATTTTGTCTCTTTCATCACCGTTATTTTGGCGCCTCAAAACACAAATTTGCTCAAATTTTCGATATTATATTCGCCAAGTGTGATATTTTGTGCATTTGAGATATTTTTCTCCAACTGCGACATGTATTTTGGGTTGTGCTCATTGATTTGTAGCCCTACTAGCCCTGCTTCGCTGTCGATTTTCAGGAAAAGCTCTTTGGCGGTTGTTAATGACCGTGACAAAATGTACCATACGTACCGTTTGTGTCGACAGGTAGCCTTCTGATGACATATCCCAGAGCTAAATTGAACAGCAATGCAGCCAGCCTATCTCCTTACTTTAATCTGACATTCGTGTCAAAAGCATCGATGAGTTGGCTATTGATGCGGACATGGGAGATTCTTGTTGTCTTTGTCATTTAAATAAAACTTACTAACTTGGCTAGGATACCAAAGCATTATTTGGTACAGTACGTTACGATGAATACTGTCGTATTATTGCCTAAAGTCAAGAAATATTTGGTTTACGTCTATGACGTCGTTACCTGTCATCCCAGGAGGGAACCTCACGGCGCCCCCCATATCCTCGGGTCCATGCGGGGTGGCGCTCCCCAAAGAATGCTAGCCTTCAAGAGTGCTCTTGTTGACTGGCCTTCTCCCTGCGGGAATTTCCTCGGGTACGTGGGGGTCGAACTCCCCAAAGAATGCTAGCCTCCAAGAGTGCTCTTGTCGACCGGCATTCCCCCTGCGGACTTTCCTCGGTTACGTGGGGGGGCGGAACTCCCCAAAGAATGCTAGCCTCCAAGAGTGCCGACCGATTAGACAAGGGTTATTATACCTTACCCCATCGGTGGCATACTCTGTCTTCATTACCTCCTGAAAAACAACGGCTATCTACTGATAACATAGACTTGTTTTTACGTTAGCAATTCATTTTTTTTAAGATGTTTGGCATTTTTATGGTGCACGAAACTTCCATTTGAAAGTTTCATTTAGACTTAGAAAAAACTTGATTTACATACGTGCTTTCATTTAATGTAGGTAATTACTATATATTCTTATCAAAATCTGTAAAAGAAAAAACTACCGTAAAAAAATTCGTGAAAATGTAGTTTAAGCTGCATACTCTTCTCATGATGTTCTTTTATGATTTTCAAACGTGCCTTTCAAGAGTCAAATTTTTTTCATTCATTTGTTTTTTTCTATCCAACAATATTAACGTACGATTATTTTAGCAGCAACATACGAGTATGTGATTTATAATTCGGCGAAAAATATTCGGAATTTTTTTCGTAAAGCTTTTATATCTTCATTGGATTCTACATAAGCTCTTTTTAAAATGTAAAGACAAAATCAAAACCATTTTATTCAATACTTATCGTCATAAGTATTTAAAGAATATAATGCGAATTCCAAACAACAAAAATATGAACACTTGATGCCCCAAAAGGTCCTCTAAATTTATACATTATTAATCAAAAAAATTTAGTCAAAAAAAAACCATATTAAATTCAATTTAATTAAAATTATTAAATGTTTTATGATTCAATCGGAAAAAGGCGAAAAAGCCCAACCAACCATATTCCAAAATCAATCAAAATACCAATACAACAATTAACTTTTATCCTATATCGAACAGGCTATAACCAAATTCTACTCAAATTCCATCAGAAGAGTTGTCTCATGCTCATACAATGCTATCACAATGTTCTTAACCTAAACGTTAAAATTTATCTCTAAGCCTAATATAATAAAAATAATGTATACCTATCCTAAATTTTAAAGCTTTCCCTAACTTTTAATATAAATAAATAACAACATTAATGTAACAATAATGAGCTGAAACTCAAAAGCTAAGTAACGAAAAATAGAGACTAAACATGAATAATTTAGACATTGTCATTCAGCCACCAATGCCTAGATTGCTCCGTCCCAGCTCGACCAGCCTCAACAAATCTAGCAAATGAGCATCTCCAATGGAGTTGTTGGTCTCGTGAACAGAAATTCGGAGGATATTTTATCTTCTTATCTGTGGCCCGTTGATATACATACATTGTGACAACGAAGTACCCGGAAATCGTAATTTAAATTTCCCGGGTAAATATTTCAAAAAAAATGTGTTTTGTTAAGTTGCGAGGACTGTCCTTAATTACTTGTACTATGCCAAATATGAGCGCTATCTGTCCACCAGTTTATTTACAGCAGCTGCATAAGTTGATACACCTCAGTAGTGCGTTGCAATTTTGTGAATTTTTTTATTGTGATCAAATTTAAAGCCGAAAACGCAATAAATACCATCGATCAACCATCGTATTCACCAGATTTGGCTTTGTGTGATTTTGATGAGTAATTAAATATTTTGCGTGTTATCTGCAATTCCCGGGTACTTTCTTGTCACAATGTAAAACAAAACTTGCTGAAAGAGCTAAAGGCTATTCCAAAATGTGCTTATGAAAAGTGCCTCGAAGACTGGAAAAATCGTTGGCGTAAGTGTAGTGCATCTGATAGGGATTACTCTGAAGGCGACATAATTAAATATTTTGCGTTTTATTTGCATTTTCCGGGTACTTTATTGTCACAATGGAAGAATATGTCAAATATGATTGATGCACCATCCGAATCAAAAATATCAGTTCATGTCCAAATACATGAATTCTTCCGGAGGAACGAGGCCAGTAACGAGACAAGTCTCAATATACCCGCTTTGAAATCCAGGGGTTTTCAATCTTGCGATACGATACCGAAGAAGTCTCAATATGAAGATATTGACTCTCGTTGATTTAGCAGTTTGATAAATTTTTCTATTGAATATATAGTGTTTCCAATTTATCTCAGGATTTCCGTATCAACCAGTACATACATCAAGATGCATGTATCAAGATATATCCTTTCCAAAACTGTTAATCTTTCCATATTATTAGCACTCTGGTTTTACCAGATCTGACATCTATATGTCAAAATTTGTCAATGATTTTGTAACAAATAACTTTGACCTTTTGACCAATGTATCTGGAATGATAGAGTCATCGAAGGGACATGACTACTTTTTGTGCTTTATTGAACTGGTCGAGATGAACACTGAGGTATCGACCACAGAATTTATCTGGAATTCGTTCCGAACTACACTCACCAGCCATAATGTGGAAATCCTTCCAATTTCGTTTCAGGTCTTGACTGGGCCCCTGCGGCGTTGTCCAAAACAAAATTGTTTCGCACTTCTGTGCATTGATTTTCAGTTGCCAATTGTCAGTGTAGAACCGCGCATCAAAAAACATTTTTTGAAGATTACTTTGAATCATTGTAGCTTTTTGGACGGCAGTAAAAATGATCAGATCATCAGCAAACACTATCAATGATCGTAAAGACGTTCAATAGCTTACGAATGAATATTGAGTAAAGTAAAGGCGTAGGAACTGTTCCTTCCTATCGACTATTTAAGGCTTTGTAGTTGCACACTGTCTTCAGATTTCTATTTGGTATAATAAATGATTTCTCATATAACATATTGCAAATCCTGGTGAGAAGGTGTTTAGGGAACCTGTCCTGAAGTAGTTCAAAAATTATACCATCTAACCACACTACATCGAAGGCTTTCTGCATATCAACACATTCTCTGTAATTCAGTTTTAAACAGATGTCTGAGCTTAGTTTCGTTATCGCATTTATAGTTGAACGCCTGGCATAAAAACCAAATTGGCGATTCGGCATTAACTCATATTTCTAAATGTGAGCGTTTAATGCTGTGTTTAGCGTCACTTTACTTTCACTATCTTTATAGAATAAGTCCTTCTTCTTCTTCGTAGCACCACAACCCTTCTTGGGCCTTCGTTAACTGCCACAACTACGTCCAACTGCCTCCGATCATTTAATTCGTCCTCCAATTTCTAAATACGAGCAGCGATGAACTGTCTTTGTCAACAGAGCCAGACCAGCATTTACTCGGTTTCCCCACTGGTCTCCACCCTTCTGTTTTCCCAACGAATATCTTTTTGGGTATCCGTTGTTTGTCCATACGATTCATGTGGCCAGCTCATGTAGCTTCCACAGTCTTACAATCGTTGAGACTTCTGGCTCGTCAAAAATTTCATACAGCTCATGGTTGTATTCAATTCGCCATTGGTCTTGTGTATGCACATGGTCTTCAAGATTGTCAAAACTGAAGAAATATTTTCTTTGCTAGCTGTATTCTACTGCGCATTTTGTCTCTTTCATCACCGTTATTTTGGCGCCTCAAAACACAAATTTGCTCAAATTTTCGATATTATATTCGCCAAGTGTGATATTTTGTGCATTTGAGATATTTTTCTCCAACTGCGACATGTATTTTGGGTTGTGCTCATTGATTTGTAGCCCTACTAGCCCTGCTTCGCTGTCGATTTTCAGGAAAAGCTCTTTGGCGGTTGTTAATGACCGTGACAAAATGTACCATACGTACCGTTTGTGTCGACAGGTAGCCTTCTGATGACATATCCCAGAGCTAAATTGAACAGCAATGCAGCCAGCCTATCTCCTTACTTTAATCTGACATTCGTGTCAAAAGCATCGATGAGTTGGCTATTGATGCGGACATGGGAGATTCTTGTTGTCTTTGTCATTTAAATAAAACTTACTAACTTGGCTAGGATACCAAAGCATTATTTGGTACAGTACGTTACGATGAATACTGTCGTATTATTGCCTAAAGTCAAGAAATATTTGGTTTACGTCTATGACAAGCTCGCAACATTTTTCAAGTACCTGCTTGATTGTAAACAATTGGAGTATCGTCGATCTACCTGCTCTAAAACCACCTTGCTACTCCCTAATAACACTATTGGCGTATGATCCGATTTGAATTGCTTAGATCTTTGCAAATATTTTGCACGCCGTACAAATATGTGACATACCTTATTTGTGGATAGGAAATATAATTGATTCCTTCCACTGATTCGGCATATGCTCCAGTTACCAAATGAGCTGGATGATTTTTTTTTCTTTTTGCTTAATCGTGGTTGAGTGGTGAATGTCATTTACGCATTGAGTGTGGGACCTCTATTCCCGCAAGTGAGTGAATTACCCATTAAACACCTCCCCTGTCAACTGGAAAACCCAGCCTGGAATCATTTGACACATTACTTCAGACTTGTTCCCGTTTTGTTACACCTTAAGACACTATCAAGCTGGGGGATACCTTGACAAACGATCTACCAGCCCCAACGCCCCAGGCTGCTAAGTGTCCTTTCTATCTTTTAGGACTGCTCGAACATAATGTGCCACCTGGCTCCATTTGTCAACTGATTCGAGGATCAATATCACTACACTATCCGGGTTGAGCCCTTTTTTCTCCCTCTAGAGGTCTCTTCGCAGCCTATCCCATTTTTTGCACACAAAAATGTATGGCGGGCATTGTTTCCTTGTTCTGGGCAAAACGGACAATCGGGGGACCAAGACATACCAATCTTTTGCAGTTATGACTGTATACACCCATGCCCGATAAAAAGCTGGGTCAGATAGAAGCCAGTCTCACCATGCCTTCGATTTAGCCACGGTTTCACATCCAGAGTGAAGCGCACAGTCCACCTTCTCTCCATGCTATTCACCCAAGACTGCTGCCAATCGTTGAGTGAGCACTGTCTTTCCTCGCAGCCAAATATCACTTACGGGTCCTCATTTTGAGGCATGTAAATAGCGTGATCACCAAACCATTAATGTGCACACGCCAGAGCAGAACGGCTTGGCTGAACGCGAATTCGGTCAATCGTGAGAAAGGTGAGATGTATGCTTACCAACTCGAAAATGTCGAAAAAATTTAGGCAGAAGCAGTTGCATAGTCTGTATATTTTTCAAACCGTTCGCCATCGAAAAGAATCGGTGCAACGTGGTGTCAAAGAGTACATGACCTTGCGCATTTCAGAGTGCTTAGAACAATGGCCATGGCACACATCCCGAAAGCCAACCGAAAAAAATGGGATCCAAAATCCAACAAATGTATTATGGTCGGATACGATAAAGCACCTAAGGCTACCGCCTTTACAACCCAGTTAAAAATTGTATTTTTGAAAATCGAGATGTATAATATACTTATGTAATGAAGACTTTTATGTTTTTGCATCCGAAACATTTAAGAAGTCATAAACAAGTAACAAAGTTGAACTCATCTACCAAGACGAAATGCAACCATCCAAAATCAGCAACCGAAGTGAAGCTGAAAACAATCACAACGATCTGGTCAAAGATGCCGTTATTAGCAACATATAAGAAGATGCAATACACACAGATGATACATGGACACTTCAAGCCTTACCAAACAATCGAAAGGTGATTAAATCTGAATGGGCCTTCCGTAAAAGAACGTTATCTCACCGGACAAATTGATCGCTACAAGGCCACGTTAGTCATAAACGGATACTCGCAGCAAAAGGGGGTGAACTATGGGGGTACATACTCACCTGTTGTCCGACACAGTTCTCTACGCTATCTTTTCGCAATTGCAGCGCAATTAAACCTCAAGATGGAACAAATTAATGCAATTTCCACTTTTTCCAGGAAAGCCCATCGATGGTATGTTGTTCAAAAAGGCCTTATATGGACCAAAGCAGTCCAGTAGGGTCTGGAATCAAGCGTTGGACAAAACACTAAAATCATTTGGACTAGAAAGATCTAAGCATGACTCGTTCATTTATGTCAAAACATAAAACAAAAATACTCGTATACTTATCATAGCAGTATACGCAGATGATTTTTTGCTCTCCTCAAATAAAACCGACTGGCTTGAACATATTAAAGTGCAACTCCATCAACAATTCAAAATCAAGGAGCTTGAAATAGCGAAACAAATCCTTAGAATGCGTACAACAATACCTGATTGTTTAATTGGAATTTATCAAGAGCAATATATTGAGAAAGTTCTACAAAAGTTTGGGATAGAAAAGGCCAAACCCACGATGACACCAATGAATTCTAGTGTAAAGATATCAACAAAAAATGGTACATCTAAAATAAAAGATATTGAATTCATGAAGAATACTCCGTACCAAGAGGCAATTGGTTGTCTGATGTATTTGGCACAATGTACACGACGTGACATATGCTTTGCGGTAAACTAACTTAATCGATCCAGTTTCAGTCCTGGACCACGACATTGGAATTCTGTGAAGCATTTACTTAGCTCTCTGCGTGGTACATCCTCAATGACACTAAAATTCGGTAAAAATAGTAACAACAACAAAATTGGTTACACAGATGTTGATTGGGCAGCTTACAGTGATGATCGTAGGTCAACCACTGGATTCACCTTCATTGCTCAAGGAGGAGCTCAAAAGACAGCATACAGTGGCGCCTTCATCGTGTGAAGGTGAATACATGACGCTATCAGCTACTTTACAAGAGGCACTGTAGTGGGACGGACTTGTCACTCATTTTTGTTAAAAGAAGCGGCCACTCCGAATCCTGTGTGACAACCAAAGCACAATCGCGATCGCCTCAAATGCAGAGTTCCATCCCAGCACCAAACATATTGACATAAGTCATCACTTCATACAGGATGTGCTCGACCAAAATCAAATCAAAATCGATTGCATAAGCACCACTGAGCAAATTGCAGATGTACTTACAAAATCCCTGGACAAGACCAAACATGCACAATTCAGAGAAGCAATGGGAGTGCAAAAAGAACCATCATCCTAAGGAGGAGTGTTAGAGTCACCCTATAATCCCAACGTTCATTGTCACACTGTTATTTATCTTTTATGTACTTTATAACCTATTTTCAACAAAATGTCTCTTCTGTCGTAGTCACCAAGCCAACAACACGTATTTTCCTTCTTCTCTGCTTATAAATTTAGAATCCTCCTTTTCAAATAATTGATAATATTTAGTAATTCTCATTTGAAAGCTTATGATATTGTTTTCGCGTGTAATTTTTTGATTGAATATAATTTAGAGTCCCATGTGGGCCAGTAAGTTTTTCAGTTTTTCAATGTTTTAACACTTGTTTTATGGTTTGATAAATTTCGTAACAATTGAATCAATAAAGCAGCGTTTTTGAATTTAGGATGGTTACAAAGCCCTTCTGGCGGGGGGTGACCTTCCTGCCCACTCAACTGGTTCACAATTGAAAGACAAACCATGAAAATGACCTTGGTCCATCAAGGCCACTATTTCCTACTTTTCACACTTCGGTAAATAAATCACCAAAAAAAAATTCGAAACAAAGTGAAACTCATTATTTCAGAGTAATTGCTATGAAATAATAAACAAGCAAAAGAAAAACATTTAAAAACACTTAACGTAACTTTTATTTCTTTTATATCTTTTCATCGTCTCGCATCTACCAAAATGCCATTCATCGCTTTTAGTGGGAATATGAAAGCATAAAAGTCAGAGGATAAAACTTTGTGATAAAAGCAAACATTTCACTCTCTATCCAATTTGTTAGGGAGCATATATGTTCCACCTAAAATCGTAAATACATACTAAAAGCATAAGCGTATATACCGTACATACTTATGCTAAAAGAGGCGTCGGAAAAAAGGGAATAGAGAAAATACATACACTTAGTTCATATTAACAGCAAAAGTATGTGAGGAAATTTTGTATGCTGGGTTGCGAGAGATGTTCAAGTGGAAACAACAATTTTCACTATGAACGGCATCATTTCTTCTGGAATTAAGACATAATTACTGTGAAATGGTGAGCATGTACGTTTAATAAAAACATCCTTGTGCCGGGACCTGTACTAATGAAGTTTTATAGACAGTCTGCCATTATAAATGGACGTGAATGTATCTTTCGCAAGGATGTGAGGCGTGGAATCACGGTTTGGACAATGTGTTGTAGGGAGATTGCTGTATAATTCATACGCAACGGTTTTTAATAGTTTCTGAGTAGAATTTATCTTTCATGGAGCTTTTGTCTTGAGTAAGGATCGCATGAACAGCATTATTGTTTCTATTGTGAATGGCATTCGAGAGAGAAGAAAACGGGCGCTGAAAGTGAAAATTAAAATTAATTAATTGAAAATTTAAAAAGTACTTCACTTAAATGGTGAAATTATTTTAATAATAAATTTCTGAAAAAATAACCTCCTGGGATTGCTGCACTATAATTTTTTGTTTGTGGTAAGTTGAATTACATGTACACATATAACTGTTCTGGAAAAATTCAATAAAACATGAATTCTGATCAATAAGTGATAATTTATTGTATCAGTCTCAAGTTTTTAAACTTTATTTTTCTTATCCTAGGAATAAATACAATTTTCTATGCTGCTAATAATTCCGATTTTACAATTTTGCTATACTATACCAATAATTACCAATTAAACTAGGTGTAGCGGAGCAGCCACCAAGCATATTGACCACAAAATCCATACATAGCCACCAAACATATCGACGATAACAATGTAGCACTGGTCAATCAACATACGTACTTATGCGCAATAATATCTTATCACACGCAACTATGTTTCTGTTCAATGCTGACTGCGCGGGTTCATTGGCCAATCAAACATGCATGCTTGTGCACAATGATATATTATGGCATAAGTATTTTTCATCCATAAAAGACTTCGATAAGAAAAACTTTCACGCCTTCTGTTTGTTTGACGCAGACGACGACGCATTGTAAATGGTTACCGAATTTCGTTGATTTGTTCACTTGTTATCGAAACACATTTGCTATCGAAAATAAAATATATATTTTTATATAGGGTTAAACTTGGAATTTATTAACACAACGAGACTTCAACCCTAAAGTGGCGATCCTGCCAGCAGACGGAGCTGCCAGGTCTGTGAACAACATCACCGCAGACGATCCACGGATGGGTAATATCCAAGCACCAGCCATCAAAAGAGACTTGGCGAATACGTTGGTAGTCAACTCCGAGCTGCAGACTCAAAGCTCGAAGATCGAATTGCTTCTGGTATTGCTGCAGACCATCAATTCCGTCTCTCTAGCCTACAAGTTATATCGGAGCCACGGCAGAGGATTTAAACGTCGCGTAGTACCAACCAACACCTGTAATGGTGATACCAATGCCATTAACAGCGATGCTCACAACACAGGCTAGACTAGTGCCAAAGGGATGACATGTGTCGCATTTAGATTTCCACCCTTGCGGCAGGAGGACGTGGAGCTTTGGTTTGCCCAGATGGACGCAAATTTCGCCACAAACTGCGTCACCGACGACTCAACTAAATTTAATTCGCTGGTAGCAAATCTCGACAGCAGAGCGATACATCAGGTGTGCAACATTATGACGAACCCACCAGCGATGAATAAATACAGACGCCCCGTGGGCCGTCTACGTTGACTCGGCTCAGCAACGCATATACAAAAGTTACTTTCATGAACTGAGCCGGGAGAGCAGCGCCATCACAGCTCCTCAACCAGATGCACACGCTCATCAATGGAAACGTATGCGAACCCTTTTTACCGCAGATGTGGCTCAACCGCCTCGATGTGTAGCTGAGGAGCATACTATCAGCCAACGACGCCCCGCTTTTGGGTCTCGCAACGATCGCTGATCACACGCATGAGGTCACCAATCAGTGGTAGCAATTGCGAAGACCGGTGAGCTGCGGCACAGCATTCCACCAACGCTGCGAATCAATAGTGAGTTCTTCTGCAATACATGACCTCAATGAACAAATGACGAAGATAGAGGATGCACTCCGTGCTTAAGGCAATAGACAGCAGTCAACCTCGTGGCATGACGAGCGCCGCACATAGCTTACGCAACAATAGAAATCACTAACACGCCGCACTGGAACGAAAGACGAACAGTTCTGCTGGTACCATCAAAATTATAGGCCAGAAGCCAAAAACTGTCGGCAACCTTGCTCAAAGCAAAAAAAAAACTAACCACTCATCGTCCAAACGTAGCGGCCGCTCATCACATGATCCAACAATAGAAGCGCTTTCCTGATTGACACAGGTGTGGACGTTTTGGTTATTCCACCAACCATCCGAGATCGACGCTGTCTCGAGTTTGGTCACCACCAATGGTTTCCAACTTCGCACGTTTGGTAAACGAGAATTGAACTTGAGATTCACAACGCCGTGTAAGTGGACCTTCACGATAGCCGATGCTAGTTCTCCAATCATTGGAGCCGATTTCATCAAACATTCAGGCTTCCTTATTGACATGAAAGAGAAGCGGATTATATAGCTGGATTTCATATCTGAGTTTACCACGAACATCAAACACATACCGGGCGAAGAGAATGTCGTTGTTGACTATCTAACAAGGGTAAATATTGTATAATTGAATTCATTGATTTTACTACTTTTGCTCTAGCTCAGAAGGACGACCCTGAGCTTCAAGCTCTATTAGGTAATAGCAACGAGCCCCTCGAACTAAAACAAAAGAAACTGGATGCGCAATAATCATGAAGAATGGTCATGTTCTTTCTGACTTGGGCACTCTAGCAACCAGGAAGATGAACACCGAACGCTACTTCTGCCCCAAGATGAACTCCGACAGCAACGAGCTTGCCTGTCGTGTTCGCGCGACAAAGTCACCCGGAAGTCACCACTACACACATATAGCCTACCTGATGCGAGTTTCAAGTACATAAATATCGATCTCATCGGACTACTTCCACCAAACGAAGGATTTCAGTACTGCCTCACTATTGTGGACAGATTCTTTAGTTGGCCTGGAGCAATCTGTTCGAAACGACAAAGTCAAGCCCCATTCACACCACATTACAACAGCCCATATCCAGTATTGGCACGAAAGGACAACTACTACAAGGTTGATGTTAATGCACGACCAACATCAATTACAAACGACAGGCTAAAATCCAATGCTTTGGCATCAACCAGAAACCCACCGCTCCATATGGGGAAACGACACGATCCGAAAGAGAGATCCACATTCCAGTTCGGTTCACATCATAAGCCTCGTTTCATCGTGGCTCCAACACTGCAGGGGGAGTACTGTGGCGGAGCAGCCATCAAGCATATTGACCACCAAATGTATACTTGGCCATCAAATATATCGACGACAATAGTGTAGCACTGGTCAACCAACATATGTATGTTGTTGCTGTTCAATGCCGACCTTGTGCGTTCATAGACCAAGCAAGCATCTATGCTAGTGCGCGATGATACCTTATCGCGCAAAAATGGCATCAGCATTTTTCATCTATAAAAGACTTAGACAAGAAAATCTTTCACGCCTTCTGTTGTTTTGACAAGAACGACGACGCATCGCAATTGGTTACCGAAATTCGTTGATTTGTTCACTTGTTATCGGATCATATTCGCTATGGAAAAAAGGTATATATTTTTATATAGGAGTAAACTCTGTATTTTGTTGACCGAACGTGACCTAAACCCTATACAGGTAATTCATTTGCTTGTTTAGAACGGGTCGTTGACATAAAGTTGAAATAAATAAGAGTTTCGCCAACCTTGTATACAATTTCTTCAGTTATTTGTGCTAAAGGTGAATTTAAGGGTGAATGGTTGCTGATGCTTACAATAATATATTGAACAGTAATTTCAAAGGCCAAAGAAATTTAAAGCACTTTAATATTTAATACTAAAAGCATAATAAATAATACAACAGGGATTTCAAGTTAGAGAAAATTTTGTATTGAGATATTAGTTTCTTACATATTTCTAACTTTTTGCTGAAATTTCCTGTTGGCCTATTGATTTCTTAAATATTACCGCCCACCGTGAACCGTCCGAGGTTCTTAGTTAATATCGTACTGGGTATACTTTTGTGAAGTTGTTGTTAGGCTGGTTTCCAAAAAGCGAATCAGAAAAAAAAGATTCAGTGGCCATCGTCATGTAGATAATAACGGATAAGATAATACTGACTCCATGTTGTCGAACGACAGACCAGGATGTTGATTGGTTATTCCACCGGTGATTGCTTGTTCTTTCTGAACGTAGGCCTTTATGGATTCGACAGATTTTATTGGGTCTGATGTAATGAGGTTTACTATGTTTTTTATGTGGATGCTTTGATTGATGACGGGTGGTTACGGAAGAATATAGATTGAAAAATTCTTTGTAAAAGCTGACCATGTGGTGGTGAACAGCGAGTTGTCAACTTTAAGGCTGCATGCCATTAGGCACCACATTTTTCCGGTTGCCTAGACAGGATGTTTGCCTAGGGGTTGCTATTGGGGCTGTGGACATCCACATATTGGCGTCATGTAGCTGCTTCCATGCAATATTATTCAGTTTGAACATATGCAGCATGCATGGTTGTCTCCCGTATACTTTGTGTATTTCGTTGATGGTGCAGTTCGGCCCGGAGTTGACATCGTAGAGAACGCTAATATCTACCAGATATTGGTCGATAGAGAGTTTGAGCGGGTTGTTATGAGACGTTTCGAAGTATTGTTGCTAGTTGAAATTAACTGGTAGAATTTTTGGCGGTACATCAAATGGTTGAAACGTAAAGTAGCTGATAGGATAGGTGTAGGTTTTATGACATCATATGGGCGTGTATCAATGATTAGATGGCAGCCCAACAAATGAAAACTGTTTTCGTTGGGTATGAACTGAATGGACTTTATTACCTGAAATATGATTTCTACATAGTTTGGCAGTAATGATTGAGTCGTGTTGATGTCCTGGATGGTCTTGCTGGTTTTGACTCACTCCCAAATGTCAATTCTTGATAACAGACTTGATTATATGCTGGAATATTTGTGATGAATTCCTGTCAAGTAGTTTTCTGCTCTTTGGTATGTTACTAGAATGTGGATCTTTTTTTGTCGCCTGTAGATCGTATCAATCACTGAGTTCATTGATGCGATCCAAACCTCGTTATAGTAGGACTTGAAATCGTTTCAACTGTGTATCTCTTCTCCTTGAAGTTCCATTAAAGGTCTTCACTCCCCGCAAGGGGAATGCTGGCTGACAGTAATATTCTTGGAGGCTAGCATTCTTTGGGGGATACCACTCTCATAAACCCGATGAAATTCCCGCAGAAGGAATGCCAGTCGACAAGAAAGTCTTGGAGGCTGGCACTCTTTGGGGAGCACCACTCCCATGGACCCTAAGACATGGGGGACACTGTGAAGTTCCCTCCTGGGATGATAGTAATGACCCTAACTGAATCTGGACTACAAACTGGTAGTGATGCTTTGGGCTGGCGGATATGATGTTTTGGACCTATTTGCTTTGCATGGTAGAACCGAACTCGTGCGTGAATGGCTCGACTTCAACTATCATACCGTCTCCATCCTGGTGAAACCTTGGCAGGCCTCAAAGTACGTTCGAAGTTCACATCATTGGGTTGGTGGTTTATGTTCGGTTGAGACGGACTCCCGATTAGCGCTGGACTGGCTCCGGGCACTTGTCCCCATAAGGGCTTGTGCTAACCCTCGCATGGCCTCCCTGCACTGCAAAGATAACCGTGTGATTAAAAAGGCAACTACACACACGAACGGTTGTGGCGGCTTCGAGGGGGACCCAATAAAACTGAAATAGCTAAAACCCTAAACAAGATTTAAAAAAAACCCCAAAAAAAATTAAGGCAAAAATAACAAAAACGATGACGCAAACAGCGGCTGCAGCCACAATGTTCACAGCACATCGGGAGCGGTACTAACGATGACAAAAATGACGATGAATACAATGACAGTGAAGATGGATGAAAAACGGAGTTTAACAGACAGTGTTGTCCAGATCGAGACTCCTGCCGCGTTCGGGCGCAGCAAAAAAATAATACACATGCCAGAAAGTCCTAAAAAGAAAGAGCGGGAAATTCTGCAGGATGCGCCAGATGTGAAAATATAGAAGGCATCGAGGATTCGATGGCTATTGTTGCGACAGAAGCAAGGGTCGTGAGCTCCGAAATGATAGCGAACCATTCTGAAGTCTACAAAGTGATCACGATAGTAAAAGAAAGGAGCAACCAGACAAATAAAGTGCCGATGTGTGATTTCATCACTTACGTCGAAAATATGGTGGAAGCACTGCACTCGGAAACGGAAGGCGGTAGGTCCTCCCAAGAAAGGTGTCCACAAAGTACAATTGCCACCCAGCGACATGAAGAAGAAAGGCTAATCCGAATAGCGGGAGCTGTTTAGAAATGAATGAAATCTGCCAAACTCGTGGAAAATTAGCAAAGGAGTAAAAGTCGGGCACCTTGAGCTACAAGAGCTCCTATACAGCATAAGGCATTACCGGAGGAGCTTCCTAAAGGCCGAAGAGGACCAGAAGGCCAAAAAAGAGCGGAAAGTGAACGAGACGCTGGGGGCAGACACGTGCAGATAGTCAAACATCAATACAAGAACGGCGTCTAGCCTAACCGACAAAACGACCGAAGAAAACTCCCTCAAAAAGTGCTAGAAAATAAAGTTCTCACAGATGCACAACAAAAAAAAGACTTGATATGGAACTGGAGGGAAACAATCCCCTTCAAAGACTGCAACAGTAGGTACTACTCGCAAAACCCCAAGATGACTTATCCTAAGTGGAAGTGTTGCGGGGTATCAGCGGAAATGTAAGGTATTAAAGCACTACAACCAACGCGTTTGGGCACCATACTTGTCAAATTCAGAGCAAAGCCCCACAATATACAAGCATTTTGAGACGCAGTAGAGAAAATCCTCGGCAAAAGTGTAACTATAGCCTCGCTCGAGCCTAAAACAACGATCAGAATAAGAGGCATTGCTTCGTTTCCGATCTGAGAGAGATAGAAGAGGCCATCAAAAGAGAGTTCCCTAGCGTGGGCAGGAATAAAGTGAGGCCGACACCGGAAAACCAAAGGGGGCCACGTATGGCCATCATTGACTTGACCAAAATAGACGCCAAGCAATTACTGAATAAGGGCAAAGTGGGAATAGGATGAGCAGTCCGCAGGATACGGCAAAGAGCAGCGCCACTTAAATGTTTCAAATGCCTTGGCTATGGTCACACCGTACAAGTATGCAAAAGCCCCGATAGGAATTCCCTATGTTACGAATGCGATGAAATGGGACATAAAAGTAAAGCATGTACAGAAGTAGCCCATTGTATTTTTTTCAAGAATGTTGATCAAAGACGTGACAAATATTAGGTGTTTTCCAGGAAGCCCTTGCGATAGCTAAATCAGAACTTTGTTAACTCGCATCCTGCAACTAAGCCTAAACCATAGTTCAACCGCTTAAAACATGTTTGAATAGTTTGGGAAGGACATGAAAGCTGACTTTTTGCTGCTGAGTGAGCAACACTACGGTCAAAGCTCTGCAACATAATATCCTGATAAAATTGGTACTGCCGCCATCTGAGTTCAGAACAGTGATTTCCAGGGGGTGAACTGTGGACAAGGGGATGGTTTCATGTGAGTTCGGTGATCAGGGATCACCTTCTTTAGTGTGCACCTAACGCAAACCGAGCTGATATCATCTTCCCAAGCCAAGCTTAATATTTTGGAGGCTACCGCCTTGAACGTAGATTCAACGAGTTCATTAGAGGAGACTTCAACGCTAAAGCAATCGAATAGGGCATGCCTCAAACAGATCTGCGGGGAAAGTGAACCCTAGAAATGGTGGCCAGGATGGCTCTTGTCGTACTAAACACCAGTAAAATGCAAAATTTCCGCCATATTAGCTGTAAAAGAACCATACTGGACATGATATTTGCCTCGAAGTCCTTAGTACAGAAGATACACAATTAGAGAGTATAACGTGCCTACTCAGCCGGTGATCATAAATGAATTCTGCTTGAGATCTATGATATTGTCTTCCGCGTTCGTGCGCTCCGCTTTCTACAATTGGGTGTAATATCAGAAGAATGGGCACTGAGATGTTCGTCGAGGTGCTCACAGGAGGTGCTCCGCTGCAGCGAGATTTGCAGGGAATCGAAGAACTGGCAGCTCAAGACGTGGTAAACTGAACTATGAGCATCATCATGACTGCTTGCAACATTCCGTTTCCCCGTCACAAACCCAAACATGGCAAGCCCTCAGCATAAAATTGCTGAAAAGCAAAGGAATTGTCACAAGCTTTGCCGTGAGGTACAATGGGCACGGAGTCGTGACGTGGCATATAACCAGGAACCAGGAAATGCCTTCGCGAATTGGTTAACAGCAGCAAGATCTAGTGAATCCCCAATACCTTGGGTACAGGTTAGTTATGCAGAAGCTTGGTGCCCTACGGATGTCTGGCGTACATGAAACGGAAAAGATAGACGAGGTAGTGTGGTCACTCTTCTTCGCCTATCCCATCCACGTTGATGCTGTCTATGATGAAACAGCAATCAAGTGCCCACTTTCCACACAGCCGGAACTAGAAGCTGCAGTCCTTCCATCAAAAGCGAGGATGCCTCCAGGCCTATATAATGTTCCAGCTGAGGTGTTACAACTTGCGTATCACCATTGTCCTGACATTCAACACTTGTCTATAGGATGGGATTTTTCATGTACGATGGAAGGTGGCGAGGCTCGTCCTGATCAGCAAGGTGAAGGAAAATCCCAGATTGACATCTGTATACCGCCCGGTATCTATGCTAGACACTGCTGGGAAAGTGCTAGAACAACTCATCAATGGAAGACCCATTGGGGCAATTCATACTGCTAGGGACCTATTTGCTAGGCAGTAAGGCTTTGGAGCAGAATTTCCCCCCAATGATTCGATTGAAAAGGTGGTAAGCACGGTACAAAAGGCAGAGATGCATAGTCGTGCCAAGCCCAACTCCGCTAAATGGGTGAATGCTCTGGATACGCTGGAAACCCCTTTTTAAGTTCAAGAATATCTGATGCGGCTTCTGCGAGACTAACTGAAGAACCAAACCCTGCTTTATGACACGGCACAGTGCCAACGAAGGATGAAAATTACATCGGGTGTTACCAGATGAGGCGCACTTGATCGTTGATGTAGATTATGTTGGACTCTAGTCACTGGAAGCTCCGTTGAACAAGCGCAACATGGGATTGTCATGCTAATGCGCCAAGTGAGAGACTGAATGACTGCTCGTGGGTACAGTGCAGCACTGGAGAAAACCGAAGGGCCCATTTTAGCAAAAAAGAGAGTTTCTCAAGTAGAGACGATCAGTATTGCGAACATACTAATAGAATTGCAGCCAGAGGTGATGTACCTGGAACTACTTGTAAACTCGAACCTAGTTTCTCTGAGCAAAACAGGGCAACGGCTGAAAAGATTGCTTTGGGAGTATCAGCTCTGAGTCGATTTATGGCCAACTTAGGTGGACATAACCTATCAAGAAGGCACCTCTTGATGACTGCTGTAGGGTCAACGCTACTGTACGGTGCAGAAATATGAGGCGACGCTCTCAGTAAGAAGGTTAAAATGGAAATGCTTGGCGCAGGTACAGAGAAAATGAGCACTGTGGATTGTATTTTCATACACAACAGTCCCTGACTCGGCGGTGAGAGTTATTGCAGGCATGATACCTGTTGCCCTCGTTGCTTGAGAGCACGACGCTATTTACTTGCGTAGAATCAAAGACGCAAGGGAGACGGTTGCCCGTGATGAGAGACAGCGCTCACTCAACAATTAGCAGCAGCCTTGGGTGAATTGCATAAAGAGACAGTGGACTGTGCGCCTCATCCCGCATGCAAGACAATGACTTAATTGAAGGCATTGTTAGACAGACTTCTATCTGACCTAGCTTTTGAGTGGGCATGGGTGCTCTCAGTCTTACCTGCACAACATTGGTAAGTCACGGGTTGTCGGTTTTGCCCAAGGAAGGAAAACAATGCCTTCAGTATAGTTTTTGTACAGCGAAATGGGGCAGGCTGCAACAGTATCTCAATAGGGAGACGAAAGAGCTCATTCTAGATAGTATTGTCACAGTGATGCTTAAATCAGTCAACAAATGGAACCATGTGGTACATTATGTTCGGGCAGACTTAAAAACTAAAAGAGACTCACAGTAGCCGGGCATGTCCAGGCTGGGGGATTGCTTGTCTGGCGATTCGTCTTCCCTTCTCAGCTACCGTTAGAGGAGGGACTCCCCAGCTTAAACAAACGAGACCTAGCCCGAAGTAATGTGTCAAACGGTTCCAGGCTGAGTTTTCGGGTTAAAACGGAAGGTGTTAAGTGGGTAGTCCAGTCGCTCACGACCATGAGAGCCCCACATTCAGTGTATAAATGGCATTCACCTTCAAACCATAAAAAAACTCTTTGGGTTTACACCGTCCGGAGTAGTTTATCACCGCTGAGGTACTTTGTCAATTAAGGTTGAGTAAACTGTCTCGGAGGTATCCGAAATGTAGGTAAACTACCATTTCATACTTTGTAAAATGTGCCATATTTGCGTATTTGTATCTTTGAATTTATGGCCTACCTGGGCTGATCCTGAAAAATCCCGTTGAAGGTAAAATGGCTGAAATGGAGTATCAAAATTGTTGAGGATAAGATCCTCCCGGAGCATGTTATCAACTTGAAAAATGAACCTTCGCAAGCGAGGTTGTGATACAAAGTGAATTGCAATTTGGAGTAATTTATCAAAACTCGTGTCAAAATTTGGAGTTTGCCGCCGCTGACATTTGTTCTCTGCCACTCCCTTCCCCTCCCCAAGTAATGATCATGGATTTGCATTTATTTTGATGACATCATATAACTTGACTACTCGGGGATGACCTCAAATTGTGTGTACATTGTACTTTTGTGAAAGCCATTCAATGTAATTAGCTTTCTTATCTTTCTTTCGATCCTTTATCAGCTGGTCACTTTACACGTGGCGCATTGTTGATCATTCGATTCGAACGCTTTGTGAACTTCCAAAAAGCCTGTCTTGCTAAATAACATTAACAGCAAATATCGATCATTCGGCACTGGGTGATTGTTGAACCGTGACTACTCTTCGTTCAATGTTTGCCTTAGTCCCCTCGTATGCGCATTGCGTTCATGCTCTACGTGCTCTACCTGCTCCACCTTGAGGAGCTCATTGGCGCTCTCCTTCTTCACCTTATTTTGTCTTGACTTTAATTATTCACAGTATTACGGCGCGGTATAGTCCAACGACACGGGATCTGGTTTTAGGGGGTTGCGATATCTGGACCATTATGGAGAGTTGTTGTGTATGTGTGGCGCTTTTGGATAGCTGTTTGGTTTATGTTAATACCTTAGCCTATATTGGGTGTCGAAGATCGAAGTCAGATGTTGATGAGCCTGCGGGGTCGGGGCTTACTGTTGAGATAAGACTTACTCCGATACTACTCATGCTTTGTGTATATAGCTGATGTAAACGATGGTTGTAGCTATTGTTCGGATTCTTTAAATAACTTCTACTTACAAGCTACAAAGCCACTTTAAATTCCTTATCATCTGCTCATTATTTAACCTGTCATTAAAATTTTACGAAAAATGAAGCTAGCAGCTTGGTTTGGCGTTTTCTCAATGTTCTTTAAGTAAAGGGCGTTTTAACCACAACGCACGATGTTAATTGTAAATAAAACAAAACATTTTCAGAGAATTATGTTAATATTTTTTATTATAAAAGAAGGATCTATGACAATTATGCGTAGAACAAAATATTGCCCAAATACTCGCTACAGTTACGACGGTATACTTCTTTCCGATGATCTTTATTTTCAATGACTCTGAGACATAATTGAGGTTCAATGTCGTTAATGTGCTGAGTCATCTTATCCTTTAGCTCTTAAATTCTTCTTGGCTTATTAATGTACACTTTTTCTTTTAAATATCCACAGAGAAAGAAGGCCAACGGTGTCAAATCAGATGATCGTGGTGGCCAATTAACATCGCCACAACGTGAGATAACACGGCCATTGAATTTCTCGCGCAAAAGAGCCATTATTTCGTTGGCTGTGTGCCATCATCCCGTTGGAAGCACATATTGTCAAAGTCCATAGCCTCAATTTCTGGTCACAAGAAGTCCACTGTCATTTCACAATAGCGAACACCATTCACGGTAACTGCTTCGCCGTTCTCATTTTCGAAGGAGTACGGCACGATGACGCCGCCAGCCTATAAACCGCACCAAACAGTCACTCTTTGTGGATGCATCAACTTTTTGACAATCATTCGAGGATTCTCCGTTGCCCAAATGCGGCATTTCTGTTTGTTAACGAATCAGCTCTTGAGTCAATTGAATTTCAGCTCTTGCGTCAATTGAACCTTGTAAGCGTGCAAATTCAGATCATTATTTAAAATCTGCAGCAGTGATCTTCGTGAGATGTTCAATTGTTAGGCACGACGACGAGTTGAGGTTGACGGCTCTTCGGCCACACGATCGCGAACAACAGTAATGTTTTCCGCAGAACGAACTGGGCGAGCATGCACAGGTGATTTCAAATTTCCTACAGACCCGGTTTGCTGAAATTTGCGCACAATTCTCCCGATTGTGGATGCTGACCAAAAAAATTACGAAGTGCACGAAGTGCATTTTGATTTGGACGCCCGTTTTCGTAAAAGGCTTCAACAGCCTTAACGTGCTGTTCAATTGTGTACCTCTCTATGGTTGAATTTGTCAAATACTGAAACAAAGAAATATCAAATTAAGTTGGACGAAAATCTTGACTTTATGGTGTGACTCACTATTAACATCGTGCATTATGGTTGGACAACCCTTTATATTCGTATTTGCTTAAGTTAGACGATGAGTGCGGTATGCGGGGTCCTTACGCATAGGCACTTCAACGTAACAAAGCTTGAAGCTTTACTCGACTCTCAAACAAAGAACTAGAATGTAATTAGTACAAAGCGTAAGTGCATGAGGGCCACAGCCATAACTACAATAGAATATGAGGAAAACTCATTCATGGAGGTAACCAACGTTATTGAAATGAAAAATTAGCGTTTCTAATGGAGTCAATGTAAATTTAAATGTATTCTCACTAATCATATTTATGGCATTGCTGAGCTACTGAGTTAGTTGAGAAGCACTCCTACTGGGATCATACTGGTGACTGACTAACTTGTAACAGCATATATTAGAATCACATCGAGACTCCAGTTAATTATCAAAAATATCATTTTCTCTCCCAGGAAACTTGGCACTAAATAGTTGAACATCGATTACAAATACAATGAATTACCTTACCTAACAAGAATAAACTACCGCGAATTCCCAGAACAAACAGGTAGTCTGAGACGGTTATGTACTCAACCAGATCTTATTATCATCATTTACCTTAAGCACAAACAACTTTTCCTGTTTTGTCCCTCTATCATCCAATTAATTTCGATTCCTTAGTTTGTTGGCTGATTTGTATTGTACTGGTCTAATTACTATCGTCAATGGAATTGAAAGCAACTTTGGATTTCAAGATGAAAGGCAAACGCCCGCGATAAAGTTTGTGCAAAGCAGCGTCAGGAATCGTCAAGTATCCTGCACGCTTGGTAAAGAAAGGTAAAGCGAGACTAAGAATAAGAATGAGAGTAAGGAATCAACATCTCAGCAACAAATAATAATGCTCTGACGAAGCATTCATTAAACAGAAAATGTGGTGGTGGGTGATAATGGAAGTTCAGCAGGAGGCGACATTCCAAGCCACGTCGAAGTTCGAATTGTTGCTATAATTAATACATTTAACAAAATACGGGCAAGACTAGAGTAAATTGGAACTGCCCCGGGCATGAGTTCCAATGGAAAGACTTTGCAAGGATCTACTCGAGTCGGGCGAATATTTCGCGAGCTCTTTACCGCGTCTGGTGCGAAGATTCTTCTAACTATTAAGTTCCTTACGAAGCACTCCCCCATCCCCAACTCAATTATAGTTGTTTGCGTTTGCTTCCAGTTAAATAATTACACGATTTTGTGTTTATGTTTAACTCACACATTAAACTTCGCTAATTGGACGACACATTTTCTCATACTATACTAATTAGTGGAAAATCTGAATACGCCACGGCTTAAACCATAGTTATGTGTAACATTACACTAACACCCTTTCCAGTTTAGTGTTGTTATTTGTTGGCAGGATAATGGCAGTTGATGGAAATTTAGAAATCGATGATGAGATTTCAGGGAGGTGCAGACACCGTGGTTTGTCGGCGGAAGCGTTATAGTGATCGTCCTTGCCGTGGGCGACGGGAGATTGGAACATTGATTGGCTGAACGGTGAAATGAAGTTTGTTCAAATAGAAAACATTAGGAAAAGCTCTGCCTTCGTTGGTAAAGCTAATAATAGTCATGTGAGATAGTTTTCCCTCAAGAGAAATGCAATTAGTGCCCATTTACTTGCATGAATACGAGGCAGACGCTGGAGTTTGGAACATTTAACAGCAATCGTTAAAACAAGAACATAAAGCGAATATTAGAGTCTCGCTCAAGTACAAAATAATTCGAAATCTCGTTGTAGTCATTATTGTTGATAAAGTTAAGAGTTTCTTTCCAAACGCTTGCAAAGCTTACTGGAGAGAAGATAAATGAATTCGGTTTTATGGGTTAGAAAATATTCTCCCCTTAGAGCTTGTAACATTTTCAATAGAAACATTGCTTGAACATTATCAGCATGAAATTAAATTTTGAAGCTTAGAGAGGTTTAATAAAATGTACTATTTTCCTTTTACACATAAGATAGCTTTTATTTTCTTTTCAAACGCATTTTTCGCCACTATATATGGTCTGCTACACTACAATAGTCATGTGTAGATTTCTGAATAAGCTTATAAAGGAAATTAACTTTAAAAATCAATAAAACAGAATTTACACTGTTTATGGACAGTCGAGGAGTAAAATTATTGTAATCTAATTATATGTAGTAAATAAGATTGTATTGTTGGAATTTTCCTTACATAAACGTAGATTTAAGCTAGGGAAGTACGAGAGCTGTCTTCTCTACTGTCCACATGAAATATGGAAATGACAGATACTAAAGAATCTGTACGCATTGGTGAAATGTAATAACAATGTTCGAAGTTTAACGTAATACAAACAACATTTATTTCGTACAACAAAATTAATTACATTTAGTAGAAAAATGACGTCTACAACGCTCGTGGTTGAATGCTGATGACCGAGTGGGAACTATCGTCAGAGCATATATACTAAATAGCAGCTGCAATTGGAACAAATTTTATTTCTTACAGTACTTATAGAGTAGAGAGAATTGGACTAAAAGTGCATATGTATGGTAAACAAAAACTTGAAATTGCAAGCAAATGAACCAACACACGGTAAACTTTAATCCATCTTTTACACGTTTATTTGCCTCTCTTTTCATTTTGACAGCACCTCGATTGCAGGTGCTAGTTAGTATATATGCTCTGCTATCGTACTTGGTTCATTCTCTTCCTATTTTGTTTTTGTACTAGAGGTACATTGTCGTTCACAGTAGCGATTACTGCGCTACAGTACTTCCTCCTTATTGACTTTGGCAACTATTGATGACAGCTGATGAAGGTGCCAAAGTTACAGCAAACATTCAATGCAAAGCGATGGATGTGCGTGCCATTTGCTGCGACGAGTGGGAGCAGTTCCTAGCTGGCGGGTATGTCCTTAACGCTGTTGGTGGAGCATTGAATGGCGGCAAGACACGTATCCGACTCGATGCCGAGGCTTCGTATTTCCTGGGATGCATGTGAGGAGCGGGTGCTGTTTTAACTAGCGGTGATGCTGGATGCGCTACTGGTGGTGACGTGTCGGCAGGCAGCCCGACACGTATACTCTCTGAAGGTGAGATGGTGTGTGAACGAGGATGCAAGTTGGAATCCGGAGTCGGCATGATAGCTGGTGCCGCTTGGTGTAGATCGCCTGAGGTTGTTGATAAATTTGTGTCTGGGGACATTGAAATCCGCGGCGAGTGAGGTAACGCGGGCTTCAGGCGTGTGGGCTCGTAATTCAAGAGCGTTTTCGATGAATGCAGGTTTGAGTCGTTCTGTTGATACATTGACCACTCTTCCGTTGATATCGATTTTGAATAGTGCCTCGGATATACGATTTACCACCTTGTGGGGACCGGAGCATGGCTGAGTGAGAGGTCTTTTTACTGCGTCGTTTCTCAGAAAAACGTGCGAACACGTATTTAAATTTTTGTTTACAAATGTCGCCCTGCTATTACGATGTATTGGTGGCGTGATGCGTAGGTGTTTCATTGTGGAACGAAGCTGTGTGAGGAACACATGCGGGTCCGCTCCAGCTGTGCCGGGGGCCAGAAGCTCTCCTGGGAATGTAAGCGTCGTTTCGTACAACATTTCTGCACACGAAGCCTCAATATCCTCCTTGAACGTCCCACGTAGGCCCAAGAGGACGGTAGGAAGCACGGTAGGCCAATTTGGATTATTCTCATGGCACATAATTGCAGGTTTGAGCGAGCGATGCCAGCGTTCGACCATATCATTGGATGCGGGATGATAAGGCGATTTTTTCGCATCCTAAATACTCTGTCAAGGATTTAAATAGCGCCGACTCGAACTGTGTGCCCTGGTCCTTTGTGATAGTGCGTGGCGCTCTGAAACGAGCTACCCAGTTATTAAAAAACGCCTGTGCTACCGAATTTGCCGTCTGATCGGCCAACAGAACAGCTTCGGGCCACCTTGAGAAGCGGTCGACCATCGTAAGGCAATATTTAAATCCTTGGGAAGGAATTAAGGGACGGACGATGTCGAGATGCACGTGCTGGAATTGGGCATCGAGAAGGCTTGAATTAGATTTCTTTGGTGCCGGCCCACTTGAGAGCATTGACAAAGAATGCAGTTGCGAGCCCAAAAGTGGACGTCTTTTTTCATGTTGATCCACACGAATTTATTTGCGATGGCTTTTACGGTTGTACGGCCGCTTGGATGCAAAGGCTGATGGAAAATGTCAAACATTTTTCTACGGAGGCATGCGGGTACTAGGAACAGAGCTTGAAGCCTAGAAGTGTCTGTGATCACTTTAATGTTGTCGTCCATTACGATCTGGGTTAGCTTAAGTGATGTAGTATTCAGTCAAATGAGTTGCTGGGTTTCGTGGTCATCCTGTTGCTTCCTTGCTAAGTCTTTGACATCGATAGTGGATGGAGTAGTTATCATTTCCAATCGTGAAAGAGCGCCCGCTACTTTGTTGCTGGGGCCCGGAATATATCGTATATTAGTGCAGAGCTCCGATATAAAATTTAGGTAACGTAACTGGCGAGGAGACGCTTTATTGGCTGGCGCGGTGAATGCGAAGGAAAGTCGCTTGTGGTCTGTTAACACATGAACTTGTGTGCCCTCCACATAATGCCGAAAGTGACGGATGCTGTCGTAGATGGCAAGCAGTTCACGATCATAGGCACTGTACCTGGTTTCTGCGGCGGACAGTTTCCTTTGGAAAAACGCGAGAAGCATCCAGCGCTTATTTTGCTTCTGTTCCAGTACTGCACCTACTGCCACGTCCGAGCCATCAGTTGATAGTCTTAGCGGCATATTTGATTTGAAATGCACGAGCATTGTGGCCTTGGCTATGCTGTTTTTGCGTTGGAGAAACGCGTTTTCAGCTTCGGGTGTTTTGTCGTTTTTTCTTGCCTTGACGCAGAATTTATTCAATGGCGCCTCGATGTCAGCTGCCTTCGGTATAAAGCAACGGTAATAATTTATGGTTCTTAGGAAACGACGAAGTTCGTTGACGTTGATGGGTTTCTTAAAATTTAATATTGTTTCCACTCGAGATGGCGAGGGTGAGACACCGTTTGGGCTGACCAAATGCCCCAGGTACTCGACTTCACGCACTCCAAATATGCATTTTGCGACGTTCGACACTATTCCGTGCTTCGCTAGTCGTTCGAACAATTCAGTGAGATGTTCCATGTGCTGAGCCTCAGATTCCGATGCCACCAGGATGTCATCAATGTAACAAACGCAGAAATCCAACCCACGGAGCACACTGTTCATGAAGCGTTGGAACGTCTGTGGAGCATTTCGTAAACTAAACGTCATGACCGTAAATTCAAATAGGCCGAACGGCGTTGTAACGGCCGTATCATTTACCTCTATGGGAATCTGATGGAAAGCTTTTAGCAGGTCCATCTTCAAAAAGATTTTTTTACCATTAAGCTCCTCGGTAACGTCTTGTATATGCCACATCGGATACTTGTCCGGTACTGTGGCGTTACTTAGGCGCCGGTAGTCCCCACAAGGTCGCCATCTTCCGTCCTTCTTGCGCACTAAATGCAGAGGACTTGCACCCGGACTATCCAAAGGCCGACAGAATCCCTGATCCAATAGAAATTTAAACTCCGCTTTGGCTGCTTGCAGTTTATCCTTCGATAACCTATGTGGGCGTTCCGCTTTGGGGGATCCAGTGGTGTTGATGAAATGATGAACCCCATGCTTAATCGGCATTGGTACCGCGGTGGGGTTAGAAAGCGCTGGAAATTTCCTGAGCAACGTATGGTAGCGCGTGATGCTGCTGAAGGTGAGTACCGAATCGTGTTGGTTTTTGTTAATATGACCTCCCGTTGATAAATTTGTTGCCAGATCAACCAGTCGCCAATTTCGCGAATCCACCAATAGTCCAATATGACCCAAGAAGTCAGATCCAATGATTGGACGTGACACGTTGCCAACAATGCACGTCCATTCGAATGAACGCTGAAAACCGAGGGACAATTGTAGTGTTATTTTCCCGAATGTGGCGATGGGCGTGCTGTTGGCCGCAAAGAGCTTGTATGATAATTGCTTATGGCTGCTTGCCAAAGATTTGGGAATGACCGAAACATCCGCACCAGTGTCGATAAGCGGGCACGGGTGTTTTCAGTCTTGCCTACACAAAATCGGTAAGTCACGGTCTCCCGATTGTAGGTTTTGCCCAGGAGAGGAGGACAATGCCTGTCACACATTTTTTCCGTGTACAAAATGGGTCAGGCTGCGAAGGGAACTTTACAGGGAGACGGGGGAGCTCACCCCAGATAATATAATTGCGGTGATGCTCGAATCGGTTGACAAATGGAACCAGGTGGCACATTATGCTCCGGCAGTCCTAAAATATAAAAGGGACTCACAGCAGCCGGGGGCGCTGGGGCTGGGGGATCGCTCTTCTGGCAATTCCTCTTCCCCTCTCCCCTCCCGCTAGGAAAGGGATTCCCCAGCTTGAAGGCGCTCCACGGCGTAAAAAAACGAGACCTGGCCCGAAGTAATGTGTCTAACGGTTCCAGGCTAGGTTGTCAGGTTGACAGGGGAGGTGCTTAGCGGGTAGTCCAGTCGCGCATGGGAGTCCCACACTCTGTGCATAAATAGCATTCACCTCCCTACCACAAAAAAAAACAAAAAAAAGTGTCGATAAGAAATTTGAATTTCGTTGAGTTATCGCGGATCAAGAGGTGGCTTTGTGAAATACCACCAGCTGTCGCCTGTAGGCCTAGTGGCTCGACTCATTTCCCGCCTTTGATTTACGGAAAGAGCATGGAGGGTGACAACGTCTGGCTGCAGTTTCGAAACGTCTATGATAGTAGCAGACCTTCCCCGGCGATTCCTCTCGCGGTGGTGCCTTGCGTGGCCATGAGTTGTGGCATATGCTACAATTTGCTGTGAATGCATCCGAGCGGATATGATGAAGTTCCGCTCGGAGTTCTGAAACTTGTTCCACCACTTTGCTGTCAGTATTCTTGTCTCGCTGGGAATGAATTTCTGCGCTGTGTTGCATGCCTGCGATGGCATCAGTTGCTTCGTAGGACAAAATGCAATCCGCCGCTACGGCCATCTTTTCTAATCCCTTGAACTCGTACGCGGCAAGTATTGAGCGAACATTTGCGGGAAGGCACTGCAGCCACAATGATTTGATTATCGCTTCCGGCATATCAACACTTGCGATTGACTGCATTTTCCGAAGAAATTGTGATGGGTGCTGGTCCTCTAGGTGACTGCAATGAAGGAATTGCTGCAAACCTTCGTTTTCCTGAAGCCTGTAGACCGAGAGGAATCTCGTTTTAATTGCATCATACTTATTTGTTTCTGGTGGCGCTCTTAAAATATCGGCCACCTGGGCGATCACTTCGATCTCGAGTTCTGATACGACCTTGTCCAAAACGCGTGGCGTCGTTTGAAATTTTGTTAGAGCGAAATTGGGCTTCGACTATAGCAAACCACAAATCTGGGTTGTTTTGCCAAAATGGGGGCAATTTGCCCGCAGCCGCCTCGACTCTGAAGACTTTGACGGGCGAGTTCCTCCCGGGGTCACACTGCACATTGCCGCCATTGTCCAACTCCTGAAATTAGTCGTCTGACATTTTAGAAAATTGAAAAAAATATCACCTTAACCGGGGTCACCACTGTACGAATTGATGAAATGTAATAACAACGTTCGAAGTTTAACGTAATACAAACAACATTTATTTCGTATAAGAAAATTAATTACATTTAGTAGAAAAATGACGTCTACAACGCTCGTGGTCGAATGCTGATGATCGAGTGGGAACTATCGTACTTGGTTCATTCTCTTCCTATTTCGTTTTTGTACTAGAGGTACATTGTCGTTCTTAGTAGCGATTGCTGCCCTACAAATATTTGGAACATGCAGCGAACATTTATAAAAATTAAATTGCAGCGACCCACGGCTCAACCAAAAAAAATATATAAGGCCGTGCGTTTGACATATCCTTGCTTCATCTTCTTTGGCAATGGTGACGATTGTGGAACAAGGATAACGACAAACGACTATGAGGAGCCCTATTTGAGATTGCACAAATCGGAAAGCATGTTTCAAGCCTCCGGCCGAGCGCAATTTCACAGATTGGAACCAAACCGAGATTGAGAATGACAGTTCACCTTCGCTAGTTAGTGGCGAAGTTGAGTTTCATGAATTGAGCGAGTCGAGGTCGAGCCCAAAAGTCACAAGAAATAGTCAAGCAAGCTTATTATGTTAAATTGAATTCTCGGTAGGCTTGGGTGGCAAACGAGCACCCATGATTGGTCCAAGTGCAGTGAAACGTTTGCATTGTTTATTTGTGTTCCAAAATCTCACTTATGAAGCAACGTAAAGTGTTTGTGGTGCACAGTGGTCAAAAATTCCAAAAAGCTAGTCAGCTGTTTTTTTCGCGGTACGTCAAACGCATCGATATGTGTGCACATCGTGACTGAAGAACAATTTTTTTTTAAAGTGTATTGTTTTGGAATGAAGTGACCAAATTCAATGAAACAACATGAATTGTTTTCGTGAATGTAAGTACTTCAAAAAATAGTAAAACATAAATACATGTGACAAAGATAAAAGTTATAAACAATTGAACGGTTGACATGCGGTTTCTTGATCGTCATGTTATTTTCAGATGATAAAAATAGACTCTAGGAAAAAATCTCACTATATTGGGCCCTGTTTTTAATTCGATGTGAGAAGTGACACGTTTTCCTAAAAGATATCTAAAAATTAGCTGCCAAAAATTCCCGGTTTGGCCTTGAGATATTATTCCAGATGTAATGTACAGATGCGCTCTAAAAAGCTCATTGTACAGTGTACACTTAAATCGTAAAATTTTTCTTCAACCGTTCAACCAGCTCAAGCTAATGAACAAATATCTGTCTGTTGAAAAAAGTTTTGTTCAAATAATAAAAAAATACTGTCTTGATGATGTAACAGAACCTGTCATATTTATTATTATTCGTCTGAAATTAATTGTTGTGTAAAATTTTACGGTAGTAAATAAGACGATATTTGTAACCTTCATTTTTTAGTAGTTGGTTATATTAATAGATACTCAAAATTTTTCTTATCTGACGGAATTTCCAATTGTACAACACAACCTCAAAAAATTGAAGAAATATATTTTTTACAGATACTGATAAGGAAAAAGAGTCACAAAACAGCGAATTTTAGTGACCAGGAAGAAATTTTCTGAACTAATTACAGACAAAATTTCTGAGGGTTCTGATAGCTGCTTCTTCATAATTGAACAGTCGTTTTCTGAAAAGCACAACATTCCATTCAGTTTCTACACAGACTCTAAAAATCGACTTCGAAAATCATTTACCGACTTAAAGAAAAGGTGGAATAATGCCCACAGGACGGAATGAGATTTTTTAACAAAAATGCTGAGTGGCTTAAAACTAAGGTTGTTGTTTACTAGTGAAAATGGCGATAATGGGGACGAGGCACGCAACGATCGTGGCAACTCCGAAATAAAATCTTCGACAGGAAGCCCTGGCTGCCCCTTGTCGAAATGTTCCTTTCAAGAATTGAATGACTGAGCAAAGCGAAGGAGGACAGAAAATATTCGTCAACAGCTTGATCCCGAAGAGTTAGGATATGCTATTGTGATGAGCCTCCGAGCCAAAGGAAGAGTAGACGCAGCAAAATTGGTGAAAGATGTTATTGGAGGGAGCCCGTCTAAAGCATCAAAATACAAGAAAAATCTTCAAGAAAAACCCAAAGAAACCATCTCTGGTGACGAAGCTGTCACACTCGTGATCGACACTAATTTATCTGAAGGCCAATATATTGGCATACGATCTGTTAGTCTTTGGAAGGATTGTTTTTTGTACCCTCGTTACCATCAAATTCTAGAAGCTTAAAACAAGTTGGATAAACAGACCTACGGTCATATCAGAAGGGTTTTGTACCCAACTTCTCAGAAATCTAGTCACCAGCAATGAATAACGTCAAGAAATATGTCAAAGAGATGTGCACGTTTAGAAGAAAATCCATTGTTTTTCTACTTTCAACGGTCGCCATTTTGTTGAAAACCAACAAAAATCACTCAAATCATGAATTCTCAAAAATATTAATGTTATTGACCTTATTGGAAAATTTCAACAAGATCAAGTCAAAACTGTAGTGACTGATTCGATGCAAAGTCCATAAAATACCAAAATCATTTATTATTGTTGTTGTAATTGGAGAAATTTCAAACGGCTATAACTTCCGTGTGTATCATTCGATTTTCATCATATTTAAAAAATTTAAGAACCCTTAGTAGGACTACGTAAATATCGAATTTCGTTTAGTTTAAGGATACCGATGCGATTTTATTGGGGGAAATATGGAATTCGAATATCATACTATTATTAACAATGTTGAGTGGATTTCGACTTCTAAGGTATTTGGTGTTGTTGTACTCATAAACACCTACCTATAACTATTTCAGATTTCGGATCACAGGTGCACAATCGCGAGGGGGGGGGGGAGACATGAGTTTTTCCCCTCCCTGCGCGTCCCTTGAAGCAAAAAGTATCAAATTAAGACCTGTTTTGAAAAGTTCTCATCAAGGCCTTTCACTTGATACCCATATCGGCTACCTTTGCTGAATTTTTTTTACCTAATAAAACTTTTTCTAAATACCTTACAAAACTTTTTGTAGTTGAACTTTGAAGAGAGCACCACTTTACACCTGCATACGAAATTTGATGTTTCTAGCTTAAGTAGTTTGCGAGAAAAAGTGCAGTGACACACGGACGGACGGACGGTCGGACGGACAGAGGGACAGACGGACAGATGGACAGACAGGTCACGATTTTAGTAGGGTTTTGTAAAATTATTTTACAAAACCCTAAAACGGTGTTATCCTTCACCGTCAGAAATTATTGTCACCGAATCGAGCGCAGAAATTAAATAACAACCATTGCTAGATCACATAGTTGGACGATTGTTATTAGTACAAGTGGACGTTATCAAAAGTATCCCATCAGAAAACAAGTTGGGTAAACAGACCTACGCTCATGTCAGAAGGGTTTTGTATTCAATTTTCAAAATGCAGTCACCAGATTGAATAAAGTCAAGAATCATGTCAATGACGATTTTATTGGAGAAACTAAGCAATTCGAAGATCATACTATTATTAACAAAGTTGAAAGAATTTAGACTTCTGAGGTTTTTGTTATTGTTATACTCATAAATATCTCCCTTGATAATTATTTCAGATGTCCATTCGCGAGGAAGGAAACGCATTTTTCATGTATTTCCCCCCTGTGCCCCGACTGAAGCAAAAACTGACAGTTTAAGAACTGTTTTGAAACGCTCCCATGAAAACGTTCATTTCATACTCATATCGACTATGTTTGATGAATTTTTTTTCAGGGGCTACTCTCCTATACTGTCATCATTGAATAATGGCAATTTTTTTCGAATCCTAGAGTTGTTACAAAGCCCTTTTGCTAGGAGCTCTCTCCCGCCTCCTTGACTTGTTTCACTATGGAACATTAATTGTTGGTACTTAGCTTCAGTCATTCATTAAATTGAATCAAGTGTTCAAAGCATGCACCTTAAACGTTGAAGTTGGGAAAAAATAACTCAAAATTATTCAATCTTCGCATTTAAAACAGCCACTATTTTGTTTTACGATTACTGATACCACTAGCTTAACTGATTCTCAAAGTTATTCATGACACCTATCATTCCTGAAATTTTCATGCAAATCCTAGCAAAACTGTAGTGTCTGAGTCGGTAAAAAGCGCATGTTGTTCCATAGCCATATGTTGCCATAGTAATACATGCAGCGCATATTGTTCCATAGTAATACAGCAAAATTCAAACCGCTATAACTTCGCTAAATATGATGCAATCTTTATGAAACTTGCAGGATTGATTAATCTTATTAACAAACATCGGTGTACTGAATTTCATTGAATTTAAGGGTACCGTTAAGATTTTATTCAAGAAAATATAAAATCGATAAATCATACTATTACTAACAAAGTTGAGTGGATTGCGACTTCTCACGTATTTGTTGTTGTTGTACTAATCAAGGCCTACATGCTTGATTTTTTTCAGATTTTTCGGATCGCAGGTGTCCAATCGCGAGGGGGGGGGACACCAATTTTTCGTGTATTTCCCCTCCCTGTGCGCCCCTCGAAGCAAACTTTGCCAAACTAAGACCTGTTTTGAAAAGTTCTCATTAAGACCTTTCATTTGATACCCATATCGGCTACCTTCAATGAAATTTTTTTTTCGGGGGGTCACTCCCCTACATGGGGAGACCTCCCTTAAATACCTTATAAAATTTTTTAGTAGTTGAACTTTGAAGAGATCACCGCTTTACACCTACGTACAAAATTTGATGCTTCTAGCTTAAGTAGTTTCCGAGAAAAACTGCTGTGACACACGGACGGACGGACGGACGGACGGACAGACAGACATACAGGACGCGATTTTAGAAGGGTTTTGTAAAATTATTTAACAAAACCCTAAAAAAGTGATTTTCAGTGAATGTGCTAATGGGGGTGTGATGGTACATCGGGGCAAAATACATTCATACAAAAGTTTCACGATGATAGAATTAAAACTGACGATAATATTTTCATTACTTCTTTGGTACCTCTGCAGCTCATTTTTGCAGATGAGATTGGGAATTATGATGCAGGTATGTGGAAAAATCCACACGCTTTATCTCAACGATTTCGCGGTTCGATTAAATTATAATTTTTAACATGAGAGTGCTGAATCAACGAGCGCAGAAGTTGGCCATATCAAAGATCAAGAAAAAAAATTTGGTACCTTTTCGAAAGATTTTTGACGGTAAACCAATAATTATTTTATACAAAATTGGGCTCAAAATGATTGACGGAAAAGTTTGTGATTCGTTATCACACACAACTTCTGCTCAACGTTGTTTTCTCTGCAAATGTACTTCGAAACAGTTCAACGAAATTGATGATAATTGCAATAAAAGTAAATTGCAAACCTGTAGAATTTGGGATTTCATCCTTACATGCATGGATTCGGTTCTTTGAGTGCCTATTGCATATTTCGTACAAGTTGGGTATTCAAAGTTGGCAGTGTTCCATAATTGCCAAAATGAAAGTACAAGCTCGGAAAACACCATTCAAACTGCTTTCCGGCAGCAATTAGGATTGTTAGTAGATGTCCCAAAACAGGGATATGGAAGTTCTAATGACGGAATTACAGCCCGCCGTTTCCTTGAAAATTCTCATGTCTCAGCATCCATTACAGGAATAGACCAAAATTTAATTGAAATATTCCATGTCATACTTCGGGTCATTTCGTGCGGCTTCGAAATGAATGTAGTAAAAGTTGAGGAGTACGCTTTGTTAACTGCGCGGAAATTTTTCGAACTGTATTCATGGTACTACATGCCAACTAGTATGCATAAAATTTTGATACATGGGTCACAAATCATAGAGTCATCCCTCTTGTCTATAGGACAAATATCTGAAGAGGCTCAGGAGTCATATAACAAATTCATCAAAAAGTTCCGACAAGATTTCAGCCGAAAATGCAGCAGCTCTAAATCGAAAGTAGATCACAGTGACACTGAATATGAGAGTGATTAAATTAGAGTTTTTGCCTAAAAACTACGAGTGTGTTCAAAACGAATTCAACTTTTTTTATAAATAGATATCAATGATAAATGACTGCAATTTTTTGTGAATCTTGTAGTCTCAACCATAAAAAACATTCAATAATTCATTTTGTTGCGAAGAAACTGAAATCGAAGATGAATTTTCGCCATTAGTTATCCACTATTTTCTGACTTCGAAAACCGATATCAGATTCATGATTAGCGACCCCAAAAACACACAAGTTGTGGTATTTCAGATGAAAAAATACAAACATCCGCCATTTTGTATCCACCATTTTGTTTTTGGAAAATCATCATCAGATTCGATATCAGCGACCTCGAAAACCCGTAAGTCATGATTTTTCCAATGGAAAAACTATCGGTGCATTATCTCCCTTCTACAAACGACCAAGCGGAACGGTATGTTGAAACAATAAAAGACGCACTGCAAGCAATGTCAACAGCACCAAGTACCTAAAGATAGAACCTTAACAAATACCTGCAGTTTCATCAAAAAGCTCCACATACAACGAAGAACGTGGCGCCCGCATCACTTTTTCTTGGTCGAAATATACGGACATGTCTTGATCTTGTATGCTCCGATAGTCTCCACACCAAAACCATAAAGAAGCAGCAAACTCTATTCAATCCATCGTTTCAAGAACGACAAGTGGCCGGACAAGTATACTTTATGTCAGGTAATCTGTGAATGGCCAAGTGGAGCCCCGGAAAGGTCATAAGACTTTTGGGTGAGGTTCAGGAAAGATTTTCAAACGTCACATCGACCAAATAATACCCCGTTTGTCAAGCATCAAACAACAATCCGATTAATCGATCGAATCGAGGAGTCCATTTTTATGAAAAGGCACCACAGAATCCTGAACAATCAGTCCCAATGATTCAAAGGGCAACTGTTGCCAACAGCCCAACATCAACACGAGAAACCAAGAACATTGGGATACCAGTTCGCAGTTCTACAAGAATTCGACGCCAACCTGATCGTCTTCAGATTAGGCACAACTATGATTTTGTACTTCAACGCTTTTGTGTCGTGAAAGGAAATGTTACGTATAAAAAACTTTGGATTTGATTCTTGCGGCAATCATGGTCACACCATATTGCTGATAGAAAGCGCTGGCATGTACAAAGATGTAGAGATGCTCTTCTCCACATGTTCCACATGTCATCACTCGTCAACTAGATACGGTCGACATCAGTCTTAGTTCGCAACGCTATGGTCTAACACAAACTCTACGAAATCTTATAGATAGTAATTTGTATCAATAAAGACTCTCTTTTAAATTAACATTGTCTGTCGTCATTCGCATCTTGAGAAAAACACCACACAGCGAAACAAGGAACAAAGTGGAGACTACGTTACAATGATGAGTTGTATGAACTTTTTGACGATCCACCTGTTTCCTCTTGCGACTATTAGTGGGTAGAGCACAAGGTATACGTCCAGCGAGGAGACCGAGAAGAGAGAAGACACGCTAAAAGCTCATAACAGATCTTTGTTCAAAGTAAAGAACAGAAAATAAAGTGGAAGGAAATCATAATAGTGTATCATGTACTAATTTATCAAACTCAATTCATGGAATATATGTTTTAACTAAGTTTTGATGTTGGCATGGTTTCTTGTTACTTTTACTTACTTCCTCAGAAACTTTCATACTATCGTACTATATCAAACTATCGAACAAACAATAATGTCATTTTAAAATTACGATTTACATATGCACCCAATAGAAACTATGAAAATTTATTTTACAAAGTAATGGGGCTAAATACTCTGCATTCGGAAAAGCTTTTCCAACACTAAATGAAAACCTCAAAGGTGCCAAAAGCATTCACATTCACATCATGTCTAATCAAAAGTACAACAAACAAGCATTGAAAACAAATTATTTCGAAATTTTCCTCACTTGCGTGTGAACGGTGATACTTTGCATCATTCATGTAAAACATACATTAAACATAACACAACGTTTATTTCCTTTGCAACAGTTTTAGTATTAATTGAATCTTGCAAATGAAACAAGCATATAGAACACATAGACGAGGGTTTTTATTTCTGAATTTCCATTAGCGTTTTATAATGAATGCAAGGTTGCTCTTTTGAAGCTACACTAGCAAATTGAAAACCTTTTTTGTGTAGATACTTGTAGATTACAATTTTATGATTTTCAAATCTAAATCATTTCAAAAGCGTGAAAAGTAAAATGTGGTGAACCATTAAATATTCAGTTGGGTAACCGATGTCAATTTAAATTGCTATGTGGTTATTTTTTCTCTTTTTGCTGGCAGAAGACTTAGTGGCTTCATGAATAAATGATAATTCAAGTGTTCATTTTGTATGACCTCATTACAAATTTCAGTTTGTATTTTTCGATGTTGTTTTAGGTATTGAATGTTTTGAATTTGCATCATTTGAAATGTATATCTTTGTGGTTTTTTCAGGATCAGAAGTGTTACTCTTTGCAAAACTGCCTCCTTCTCAGATTTGGGCTGCCAGTCAGTATATTTGCACTAAGTAATAAGAAAAAGAAGAAAAAATGTCCTTTCCGAGCCAAGGTCATCACTTTGTGAAATGTCTTTTATGTAACGTAAGTAATATACAATTACTATTGTAAACTTTACTTTTAAATATATTTGGATATTCATTCACTACCCATCGTTAGAACGAAGAGACGTCGTGTGAAGTTCCAAACCCTATCAGTATACCGGACCCCAATCATCCTCACCTTCAGCAATATGGGTGAAGACCAAAAGTTGTCTCTACTCGTACCCGGAAAGCACTATCACTCATGAAACACCATGGCAGATGGCAAAACTCGTAAAAACAAAACTATTTCCGCAAAAGAACACTCTCCCATATCAAAGACGAAAGTGTTATGTTTTACTGATAGAACTCTATAGGGAATATTCAACGCGTCAATGAATTTGGTTGATGAAAACATTATAAACATTAAACTAGAAATAGCTTCAGCGAATGAATTTGGCATCACGCTTGGAAATATCCTACCAGCACTGGCGGCGTCATCGCGTCATCCACAATAAGCGCGAATTTCCATAAATGCGAACAAACTTCTATAAACTAACTACTAAGCTAAAGGGAAATTAGGATTACCTTCAGCTGGCAGCGGCATCACATTTCATCCACCACACAATCGTGAACGCGGACAAATTTTAGTAAACTATTTACTCGAAACTTATTCCGCGAGCATAGCACGTACTTAAATATAAAGAATTCGTCTGAACGTCACTTTTGACTTGTCGCAGCAAACAAGTTCAATCCATTGATCGAGACTCAAACAAGTTCATTTGTGATGTTTCATATATTGATTCGAGGTTGGTTCAAGGTTTCGCTAAGCGCAACTAGTCGTCATTTTGGGAAACAACGACGAAAAACGATGTCGCTAATTGGAAATTGAGCAACGAAAGATGGATGCCCGGTCATCGTCTCTTTTGATTAGCGGACAACCCCGTTGTTACCCAAGCTATTTGGGGGAATAAAACGAATAAGCGGGGTCCTTTTTTGATTGGTACCTTGAGAGTGAGTGATAAGTGCTATCATGATATTTTGCGTACAGAGTGTTCTCAAACGAATTGATGAGAAGAACATCGGTTGAATTAAAGGGGAAAATAGGAAGTGAATTTGGAGATTTGGATATGGTACTGAAAAGTAGATGAGCAATATGGGGGGTATGGCCGGGGTGCGCAAAAACTTGAAACATTCTGTGCTTTGATGTATTCATAAAGGGCGTAGCCTAAAATGTGCCCGAGTCTTTCCCTAGCAAGATGCACAAAATAGCTCTTAAAAGAAGATGTAACATCTCCAAGATGCTGGTAGCTCTCGTCTCTGAAACACCTTTGCCCACTGAACGGATCTCTGTTTCACAAAATGCTTGCGGAGGGCTCATGTTAGAATTTTGAAAGGGCTGAGATTTTAAGTAGCTTAGTTTGCCTAAATTTGTAAATATAGACGCCAAAATAATGAAAAAAATGAAATACGCCGAAAATACAGCTCGCAAATAAAATATTTTATTCAGTTTTGATGATCTTGAAGACCAGCAGCATACACAGAAAAACAAAGCTCGAAGTACTGGTGCTAAGCTATGAGTATGAAACATGGACCCTCCTCCAAGCATCCACAAAGATATTGGAAGCCTTTGAATGATGGATCCTGCGGCAAATAATCGGAGGTAAGCTATATAGATTCTAGAATAATATAGAAACACGAAGTGAGGATTAGCTTAACTGAACACTACCGACCGTATAATCAAGGGTCCTTTGAGTCAAACATCAACAACAAACTATAATAATTGTAATTAATTAATCATTAAACTTTACATTTACTTAGCATTACATAATTTCAAATAAATATTGTAAACATGGCATTAAGTATTGTAGGGAGACTTAAGGAATCTACGAATTCCCATCAACTGGTTGAATGAAACTTGAAGCATTGGACTCCTGTAGACCAAAGAAACAACGTTGGATGGAGTCCTAAGCACCGTATCAAGTCGGCTTCACAAGTACTAGCGTTATGCTCGGAAGTACGACCCAACAAACAATACTTCGAGTTATCACAATTGTCACCCCGTGCCGAAGGGCAATCTGGGTTGTGACTTTTCACCATCATTCACCAACAGTCACAGATGACTACCAGCGAACAAGTTTTAACCACCAACGTAAATTTTGAGTGTTGCCCGAGCAATGGGAACTAATCTCATCTGACCACCCGTATGAACTTCAATGATGGCCAGTAGAATGAGCAGAAGTGTTTTACAGTTCATTAAGCACTTGATAATACAAAATCGCTTCGGTAAGAACATTGACGGTCGACCAAGCGCATCCTTGAAACCATTTTAAATTTCAGCGAAGCGAATGTATGTAGTTTACCCAACTTAAAAAAGTAAACTGCACATACAACTTACCGAGGATCTAATAATAATACTGCCATCAGGAGAAAATTTTACCACATAAACTCTATACATGGATAGATTATAAACTACGCATAATTGCGTCACATTGCAAACATACTCATGGGTAACATTTTACGAACTTTCGGGTAAGCTCAAGAAAATATTGGGAAGGAAGCACGTACTATTTGTCTGCGGCGCACAAATTTACGCAGCGTCAAATCAAACTGGTGCACAAAACAAATAATCTGACAACTGCTAGCAAACATTAGGTGGAAGTGAAAACATGCGAGGGTAATGAAGACTCATAGGAGTATATACGGCTGCGATAGAGGTTCTCTTCCGTCAACTCACCATACAGTGAACAAAGGCAAAAAAGCTTCGCCGGAGCAAACGGAGCATCTCATCTTTTTAGGGCTTTGTTAAAATACGAGGTGTGACAATTAAGTAGTGAGACTGATGCCATGAAAAACGTTTATTTAAAAATTATTCTACCACTCTGCCATCCACTTCAAAGTAGTCCCCTTGGGCAGCTGTACAACGAATACAGAGCATTTTCGATGCTTCGTAACATTTCTGGAACGCTTCGACTGGGATGTCAGCGAATACCCTTGTCTTGGCCGCCTGGATCTCCGTAATCGACTCAAAATTGGTTCCTTTGACAACCGATTTTGAACAAAAAAAGTCACAGGATGACATATCGGGTGAATAAGGTGGCTGTTGCAATACGGCGATACTTTTACAGACGAAATACTGGGACACGCTGAGGCCACCCTCGGCACGGTGCGTTGTCGCGATCTTATGAGAACTTGGCGATAGTAGACTTGATTTACAGTTTGCCACGATGGAACAAATTCTTTGTGAACGATTCCACAGTTATCAAGAAAAACAATTATCATCGTTTCCACCTTCGACTTGCTCATGCGAGCCTTTTTAGGCGGGGGGGGGGGTGATATGCGGAGACAACCATTGTGAACTGTGTCGTTTGGCTTCCGGGTCTTATTGGAAAAACCAGCTCTCATCGGCTGTAATATCATCAGCATGGGATCATTTTCCACTTGTTCCAAACAGTCTTTTGCAACGGTTATTCGATGCTGCTTTTGCTCCTCAGAAAGGTTCTATGGAACAATCTTCGTGCACAACTTTTTCATCCCAAAACCGTCATTTAAAATTTGTTTCCCTGTTTCACGGTTCATACCCAGTTCCAAGGCTTACATTCGAAATGTTAAACGCCGATCTTCATGGATAAGGGTGCGCACACGCTGCGCATTCGCATCAATTCGCACCTCGACTGCTCTCCCGCTCCGCGCCTCGTCTTCCATACTTTCACGCCCCTCCTTAAACTCTTTAAGACACCTGGGCATGACTAAGAGCACTATCAGCATGCACTTTTTCAATTTCAGCGTGCGTTTCCGGAACTGTTTTGCCCAATCCGGCGCAAAATTTTATCGCGACGCGTTGCTCTTGATTTCATTTCTCCGTTTTTGTGACGAGCACCACCAACACACGTCTACTCAACACGACACAGCAGGCAAATTAAATAAGCTAGAGTGATGGTAAATATATCAATGGAGAGGGGAAGGATGCCGAAGAAAGGGAAGGGTATTTCAAGGCCGCAAGTTTACCACAAGTGCGGCAATGAAATCAGTCTTATTGCTTAATTGTCACACCTCGTAATTTTACAAAACCCTACTATTATCACGCCTGTTTATATGTCTGTCCCCCCGTCTGTCCGTCTGTTCGTCCTTCCGTCCGCTCGTCCGTTCGTCCGCTCGTCCGTTCGTCCGTCCGACCCTCCATCCGTGTTTCACAGCACTTTTTCTCGCGAATCGTATAAGCTAGAAACGTGAAATTTTGTATATAGGTGTAAAGTGGTGCCCTCTTCTGAGTTCCACTACAAAACAAATTTTTCAGGTTTCTTAAGGGGGGTCTCCACATATAGTTGAGTAGCCCCTGAAAAAAATTCCATTTACGGTAGTCGATATACGTATCAAATGGAAATTCTTAATGAAAGGCTTTCAAAACAGGTCTTAAACTGACATTTTTTGCAACGAGAGGTGCACAGAGAGGGGAAATACACGAAAAACTTGTGTCACCTCCCCCGCGATTGGACATCTGTGATCTGAGAAATCTGAAAAAAGTTTTGGAGGTAGGTTTTTATCAGTGCTACAACAACAAATACGTAAGAAGTCGAAATCCGCTTAAGATTGTTAGTAATAGTATGATGTTCGAATTTTACATTTTGCCCAACAAAATCGTATAGAAATCCTTAAACTCAACAAAATTCGATATTCAAGTAGTCTTATATAAGGTCCTCATACCATGTTAGTTATAGCCGTTTGAAGTTTATCTAATAACACCAAAAATTTTGGCATTTTATGGACTCTCCATTTAATCAGACACTGCAGTTTTGGTTTGATTTTCTTAAAATCTTTAGGTAAGATCAATATCATAAATATTCTTGGAAATTCATTATATGAGTGATTCTTGTTACTTTGCAACAAAATGGCGACCGTTAAAAATGGAGAAACTATTTATTTTCTTTTAAACTTGCACATCTCTTTGACGTTTTTCTTGACTTTATTCTCTTCAGACATGAGCGTGGCTCTGTCTACTCAACTTGTTATAAGATGTAACTGAGTCAAGTCCGGTCTCCTCAAAGAACTCGGGAGGAAGCTGGAAGCAAGAAGAACAATGAGTCCTTTGTACCATCAGACTCAGCTGCTGTTAGAACCAGACTTGGCTTACTGTTAGGCCACAAGGAAAGGCGCAGTTGCTGTGCTCCAAGGGACTGCTAGTATCATTCGTTGCTAGGATTGTAAGGGACTGGGCCACACATCGAGGGCCTGTAGCAAACGTCAAATATGCTTTGGCAAGGAAAAGGAAAATTATCTGCCCTATTTGTTTGACTGATTCAGCCGATAAACAGCAAGTTCTGGCAAGGAAAAACGGTACACGGCATCAGCATGATCAGAAGCCTTCGATAAAAGGGGATTCTGCTCCTTAGAATTAGAATTATTATGATGCAACAGGAGAAGCAAGCCGCAACTATTGGTAGCGTTGACTATTGTTGGATGAGCCAACCAAGCGTGATCGCCCTCATATTGTCGTGGATATTTTCGAGAAGCATTTTTGGATATTATTGGACTCGCGTGTGACACATTCTATCCTGGGAAAGTGCTAGAAGCGTGAGGATTAGAGTTGACCACGACAGGTGACACGTCGATAAAATTGGCCAACCCTGATCAACTGAGGGTGGAGGGTGAAGTGAATGCATCGGGGAAAGTAAAAGGAACTGCAAACTGAATGAGGTACCTGGTGGTAGCATCTGTTCTGCTGGCGCTTATTTTTGGGGTGGACTTACTAAAGAAGTTTAGGATCATTTTGGACTTAAGTCCTGGAACTTTGCATCTATTGCCACCTACGAGGAGCTGAAGGAAAGGTCACGTCTACCAGAAATGTAAGAGGCCTTGCTGAACTCCTTGGTAGAAAAGGAATTGGCTTTGACGGGGGAGAGTATTGGTTGCATCTTTGTCGTAGAATATGTTATTCAGACCTTCGGAAATCCAATCAAATAGCGGTACTACCCTATCTCTTCAGCGATAGAGCAGCACATTAACTCGAAGCTTGATGAGATGCTACAGTCAGGTGTAGTGGAGGCCTCTTCTAGTCTTGTTCATCATCGATTTTGCCCGTTAAAAAAGAGGACGGGAAGTTTAGGTTCTATGTGGACTTCAAAAAGCTCAACCAACTATTTGAATGGGATGCATATTCGACACCTTATGTTTCAGCGGCACTAGATAAACTACAGAATGCTAGATATTAATCAACACTGGACATTAAGTCTGCGCATTGGTGGGTCCCCATAGCTGAAGATTTAAAGCCATTAACCGCATTTACAGTTCTAGGACGTGGCTTATTCTAATTTAAGCGCATACCTTTTGGCCTGTAAAATGCTCCAGCTACCTGGCAGCAACTCATCGATAGGGCTTTGGGAACGGATTTGAAACCCTATGTTTTGAAATATTTGGACGTCTAACCAAAATGCACGATGTTAATTGTGTATAAAATAAAAAGTTTTCAGAGAATTATGTTAATATTTTATATTATGATGGATTGATGCGCGAAACAAAATATTGCCCAAATCCTCGCCACGGCTACAGTGGCATACTTCTATCCGATGGTCCATATTTTCAATGACTCTGAGACATCAGTGAGGTTCAATGTCATTAATGTGCTGAATTGTCTCATCCTTTAGCTCTTGAAATGTTCTTGGCTTATTAACGTACACCTTTCATTTTAAATATCCTCAGGGAAAGAAGTCCAACGGTGTCAAATCACATGATCATGGCGGCCAATTGACACCGCCACAACGTGAGATAACACGGCCATTGAATTGAGCCATTGTGTCGTTGGCTGCGTGGCAAATGGTGCCTTTCTGTTGGAACCACATATTTGCTAGGTCGATAATCTCAATTTCTGGCCACAAGAAGTCCGTTATCATCTCGCAATACCGAACATCATTCACGGTTATTGCTTGGCCGTCCTCATTTTCGAAGAAGTACGGCCCGATGACGCCGCCAGCTCAGAAACCGCATCAAACAGTCACTCTTTGTGGATACATCGGCTTTTTAACAATCACTCGTGGATTCTCATTTGCCCAAATACGGTGATTCTGCTTGTTAACGAGTCAACTGAGGTGAAAGTGTGCCTCATCGCTGAAGATGATTTTCTTTGTAAAGTCATCATTCCATTCTGTCTGTTCAACCAATCATTCATCGTATTGCTGACGCTTGAAATGGTCGATAGGCTTCAGCTCTTCAGTCAACTGAACCTTTTAAGCGTGTTAATTCAAATCTTTATTAAAATTCGCATCAGTGATGTTCGTGAGATGATCAATTGTTGGACACGACGACGAGTCGAGGTTAACAGCTCTTCTGCCACACCATCGCGAACAACAGCAATGTTTTCCGCAGAACGAACTGGGCGAGCGTACACAGACAATTTCACATTTTCGACAGACCCGATTGAGGACACATTTGGTCGATTATGCTGACCAAAAAAATTACGAACTGCCCGAAATGCATTTTGATTTGAACGCCCGTTACTTTAAAAGGCTTCAGCAACCTTAACGCACCGCTCAATTGAGTAACTCTCCATGGTTGAATTTGTCAAACACTGAAACAAAGAAATGTCAAATTAAGTTGGGCGAAAAACTTGGCGTTAAGGTGTGACTCACAAATTACCTCGTGCATTATGGTTGGACCACCCTTTAGTTCTGACGGGTGACTTTCAAAAGCATTTGGAGATTTTGTAGAGGGTGGTACAGAGATTACGTGCAGCGAACTTGTGAGTATCAAGAGAAAAATGTAAGTTTTTCATCCCATTCTTAAATATCTTGGGTACATCATGAATGAGTGGAGCCTACATGTGGGTCCCGAGAAGGTTGAGTGTATAGTGTAGATTCCTCAGCGACAAATGCCAAGAATGTTCGTCAATTCATTGAGATGATATTTTGGTATAGAGCTTCATCCCAAACCATGCAACATTGACAGCACTTTACTGGCGATATGATTGCTTAGAACTAGTTGCTTTGCGGGGTAGCACTGAGGTGACAGTCGTGCATGAAAGGCCCCAATTCAACCATCATACCATCTGTGTCTCGATAAAACCTTGGCAGACCTCAGAGCATGTTCGAAGTTCGCACCATTCGCTTGATGGTATAGGTTTGCCTGAGACGAACTCCCGATGAGCACTGGCCTGGCCCTGAGTACTTGTCTTCATAAGGGCTTGTACCAACCCTCACGTGGACTCCCTGCTCTGCAAAGGTAAACATGAGATCAAAAAAATGACCACGCACATGAACACAGTTAACGACGTTGCAACTAGCGGCTGCAGCCACGATGTTAACAGCACATCGGGAGCACCACTAATGGTGGCAAAAACGACGGTGAGTACAATGACAGTGAAAAAGGACGAAAAATGGAGATTAACAGTCAGTCTTGTCCAGACTGAGACTCTTACTTTGTTCAGGCGCAGCAATAGAACGATGCAAATTCCCAAGCGTCCTTAAAAAGAAGAAAAGGGAACTTTCAAGGACGCGCCAGATATTCAAGCGGTTGGGAAAAATATGAAAAGCATCGAGCATTCAATGGTTATTGCTGCGATCGCTACCGAAGAGACCGTAGCAAGGTTCTAAATTCCCGAAATAATAACGAACCATTCTGAAGTTCACAAAGTGATCACAGCAGGGAAAGAAAGGGGTGACCAGGCAAACAAAGTGACGCTGTGTGATTTCACCACCACCGTCGAAAATATGGCAGAAATACTGTACCCGGAAACGAAAGCCAATAACCTCTCCCAAGGAAGATGGTCGTAAAGTACAAATGTCACCCAGCGACATGAAGAAGGAAGGCTAATCTGAAGAGCAAAAGATGTACTTAAAAATAGAATCGGCATGCGACTCGTCGAAAATCAGCAAAAGAGTAATGTTTGGGCCCCTTGAACAAAAGGAGCTCCTAGAAGAGCTGGTTAAAGGCCAAAGAGGATCGAAAGGCTGGAGAAGAACAGAGGGTTAAAGGAGCGCAGAGAGTTAAACCTAAAGGGCAAGCACAGATAGCTCCACCATGAAACATCAATAAGAGAATAGTGCCAAGTCCAATCGAAGTAGATCGGAATAAAAGAAGAGAGAAGAGGAACTTGATGGGTGTGGAACGACAGATCAGGGGTTTCAGACAGTGCTGACAAGAGGAGAGAAGAAAGCCCCAAAGAACCTCTTTCAAAAGGTGCCACGGACACCTAACAAGAAACAAGTCGAAATAGCAGGAGAGTGCTCCTGCCAAAAGGGTATTGTAAAACGATTAGTAAATCAAACAATTTATTCTGCATATCAAAACTTGACAAATGGTTATTATATAAATAAATAAAAGCTAGACTTGCTCGTCAAGTAGGTTGAGTGACTTCAGCCAAGAGGGTACTTGAGTTACAATAGACTTTGCGGTCAATGCTATTGGAAAGAAATGCTATTCCTTCATTCTTCGTCTTTCCGCGGGTGCGTTACCAAGATCACTTTATCAGGGATGGACCAATAGGATCTGCTGGAATACAAATCCTTCTGGATGTATGCAGGATGAAACATTTATTCATTCCCTGGAACACTTCAAGAAACATACAAATGCTTCTCCTTCACACGAAGTCTTACTTATGCTTGATAACCACTCTTGTCATATTCACATTGTCGCACGAGACATTTGCAAGACGAATGGTATTGTAATGCCATCTTTCCGTCCCTACTGCTCAAACAAACTCCAGCCGCTTTGATCCTCTGGAGAAAGCTTTAAAAATCGACTCCGGCAAAACAATGTCAATATATGACATCCCAGGAATTTTAGCTACTGCTATGCTCTTACACAATTCAACATTCAAGCTGGCTTTCATGCAACGGGGATTGTTCCATTTAATCAGCATTTATTTACTGAACTAGATTTTGCACCTGCATTTGTGACAGATAAAGCAAATCCTGTAGATATAATCGAGGTAACTGAGGGCCCCTTCAGAATGCTAGTGCACCTGGGGATGAAACGCCAACACCATTACCTTCTATTTTAACCCTCGAATTGCCAAAAGAGTCGGAGGAGCTTTCTAATGCAGCTTTTTTTGTACAACAACCAACTGTAAATTCGCCACAGTATTCGAAAATCCCAAACAGAGAACAAGAAAACATCATTGTAGATCTAGAATTATACTACCCGGACATCTAAATAGCAGTGGTGTTCAGCAAATTTCACCCAAACCCTCTATAAGTTTCAATCCATTCCTGTGCTGACAAATCAAACAGAAAATATTGCGACTTAGAGTATACCACTTCTGACTCTAGCAAATGAGTATATTCATTGGAATCGTTGGTCTTGTGAACTCAAATTCAGAGGATATTTTATCTTCTTATCGGTGGCCCGTCGATATATTGGATAGTCTAAAAAGTATTGAGCCCTTTTTGTCACTAGATGGTGTTCGTTGTCATACTCGTATATTGGGCAATACTAATCAGATTGACTCAAATTGACATAAGTTTGAAAGGTGACATTCCAGTCTACAATTTTCATACGAACAGTTTTGTATTTCGCCATTCGTGTAAAAAGTTGTATTCATTTAAAAATGAGTGAAATTTCTGAAAAAATTCGTTATATTTTACAATATCACTACGACCATCGCAGGCTCTTCAGAAAATTTATGGTGTCTACGGTCAAAATACTTTATCAAAAGCCACAGCCAAGAGATGGTTCGCTCGCTTTCGTTCTGGAAATTTTGATGTTAAAAGTGCACCTCGCTCAGGACGACCAATCACTGAAAAAGTCGATGAAATCTTACAAAAACCTTGAAGAAGACCGACACATGATCAGCCATAACATTGCTAATGAACTGAATATCCATCATCAAACAATTTTGAGCTATTCGCGTAAGACTGGATACACAAAGAAGCTCGACGTTTGGATGTCGCATGAATTAACACAAAACAAAACGCAACGAAATCGCCCCATTTTTAAATCAAATCATTACAAGCGATGAAAAATGAGTGAGATACGAGAATTTCGTTCGAAAAAGATTACGGTCAAAAACGGTGAATCATCACTAACGACTTCAATTTGGCTCTGTTCTGTCAGCAATTAACGAGATTTCAACAAGCATTCAAAAAAACTGGCCAGAATTGCTCAATAGAAAGGGCATTGTCTTCCATCATGACAATGCCAGACCACACACATCTTTGATGAAACGGCCAAAATTGACAGAGCTTGGCTGGGAAGTTTTGATGCATCATCAGTTTTGATGCACCATCAGACTAACATTTGTTTCGGTCTCTGCAAAACTTGCTTAATGAAACACAGAAAGTCTACACAGATGGAATACTGGCTCTACCCAAAAAAATGACAAAACGTCATAGATAATAATGGACCATATGTACTTACATAAAATCCATTTCAAATAAAAGAAATATTCAATCGAAAAATAACAAAAAAAGGCTCAATACTTTTTAGAATATGCAATATTATATTTTTGTAATTTTTTTAGTGTCAAATTATATCAATTAGACTATTTTTATGAAATTTCTTGCCCTTGACCCCAATTTTCATTTCATATACCACCAATTTTTTTTCGCTCACCTAGACCAGCTGCAGTTCTTCATCGATCCCTGGGGGCCGATATAGACCACTTTGGAAATAACTGGTCCAATCGTTTATAATTAAGGAAGTCCCACGTTAGTGCTTTAATTATATTGATCTCCCAATCACCACAAAAAAATTTTAAAAATTGTTTGCCCTAAAACGTTAATAGTTTGCGTTCTCATAAACCAAAGACGTCATCATCATCACCTTCACACACCTTCAGACGAAGCGTACGAGAGACTGCAAAGACTAGAGAATGTCAATGCCCATGGTGCGGCGCGGAAGAGCAGCACAACAAACATAACTGTCCCGCTAGAGGCAAACGATGCCGTTTCTGTAAGAAGTGGAACCACTTTAGTAAGGCTTGTCAAAAGAAAATAAAAATCAACAACAACAAGATATTTCATGTCGAAGAAGAAGACGAGACACTCTTCATAGGCACGATGACAGACGGAAACAATAAAGATGAACGGTGGACCGCTAAAGTAACGGTCAACGAAAAGCAAATTGATTTTATGCTAGGTACGGGAGCTCCAGTAGATGTCTAACCACTGAAAGAATTTAAAATAAATTTCCCTGACGCAAAAATTAATAAATCGAATAAAAAATTATGTGGCCCTTCTGGTGAACGTCTCGACGTTACGGGAATAATTAACGTGCGAACACTACATGGTGAATGAACTGCGTGCTTAAATATCGAAACATATTCTGTAAATCTGAACTTTACATTGTGAACAATTTAAAATCACCACTTTTGAGTTTGAAATCTTGCCAAAATTTGAAAATTATACAACGAATTAACACCTTTGATAATCCGAGTGTCGAAACAATTCAAAAATCGTTGGTAAATATCAAGACGGAATATCCAAAATTATTTAACAAACTCGGTTGTCTTAAGGAGGATTACAAAATCAAATTGCAACCAAACGCGAAACCTTATGCAATTGCAACAGCTCGACGAGTCCCGATTCCATTGCAGGAAAAATTCAAGGCAAAACTTGATGAAATGCTTCAGTTGGGTGTAATCAGACGTGCAGATAAGCCAACAGATTGGTGCGCTCCGATGGAAATCGTTAACAAACCTGACGGTGATATTCGTCCTTGCGTTGACCTCGCGAAACTCAACATAGCCATTCAACGAGGTATACACCCGATGCCAGTTGCTGACCATTCACAGGCGCAATTGGAAAGTGCAAAGTACTTCACCAAGTTAGACGCGAAGTATGGATTTTGGCACATGAAGCTATCTCCAAAATCACAGCTTTTTACAACTTTTCTAACTCCATTTGGAAGATTCTGCTTCCAAAGGCTGCCTTTTGGTATTTGCACGGCCCCAGAGTTGTTCCAGAAACGAATGCAGTTGATTCTCGAAGGCCTTAATGGAGTCATCTGCCAAATGGATGACATATTGGTGAAAGGGAAGGACATACAAGAGCATGATCTAAATTTGCGTGCTGTACTTAAAACGCTAGAAAAGAATGGAGTAACCTTGAATAAATCTAAGCGTCAGATAGGTATCAAATCCATTACATTTTTGGGACACAAAATTGACGAGCAGGGTATACACCCTTGCCAATCAAAAATCAAGGCAATTGATGAATTTCCCCATAAGCATAAGAAGCGAACGGCGCCAGTTTCTGGGATTAGTAAATTACCTGGGTAAGTTCGTTCCATATCTCTCTTCAGTAAGCTATCCCCTTAATGAGCTTTTAAAATCCCAGGCTGATTTTCTATGGACGCCGGTTCAGGAGGAGGCTTTCTTAAAACTGAAACGAGCACTAACAACGGCTCCGGTATTGAAGACATACGATCCTACACATAGAACCCTTGTGTCGTCTGATGCATCTTCTTTTGGATTGGGAGCGGTGCTCCTTCAGACAGATGTGGACGGTATCCGGAAGCCCGTAGAATACGCTTCGCGAACGATGTCTGACAGCGAAAAGAAGTATGCGCAGATAGAAAAGGACTCTTTAGGCATCAAATGGGCATGTGAAAAATTTCGGGACTACATCGTTGGCATCCATTTTACAATTGAGACGGATCACAAGCCGTTGATTCCAATTTTTACTACGAAAAACCTCGATGACTTGACGTTAAGGATCCAAAGATTCCGTATGAAAATGATGGGTCTTACTTTTAGCATAATCTATACTCCTGGGAAAGATCTTATAGTAGCTGATACGCTATCTCGCCATCCTATCCAAGGAACAGGACCGGACGATGACGATAAAATCGAAACATTCATCAACAGCGTTATCGAAGAGCTACCAGCATCAGCCGACAAACTTAACACTATTCGGAAAGCCCAGCAAGATGATTCCATCATCAGAGAAGTTAGGGAGTATTGCCAAGACGGATGGCCACATCGTTCAAAACTATCACAAGAAGCAAGGTTATTCTATAACGATCGCCAATATCTTTCAAATAATGGCCAATTTTCGATGCACGGTAAGAGACTTGTCATCCCAACGGCCTTACAACACGGGAGGTTAGCAACGATGCATACCGGACATTTGCGAATTGTAATGTGCAAAAGCAGGATGTTCCAGTCTGTCTGGTGGCCTGGCTCGTCAAAACAGATGGAAGAATATATTCGGCGGTGTACTACCTGTATACAGTTTTTAATTCCAAGACATGATACGCTCATCTGTTCTGAAATGCCAGAGCGCCCTTGGCACACCATAGCAATGGACCTCTGCGTATGTCATGGTAAGACGTTTCTTGTTATAAGTGACTACTTTTCCAGGTTCCCGGAGATAGTCCATTTGGAATCACAGACTGCCAGATGCGTCATCACACACTTAAAATCGATTTTTGCGAGATTTGGCATTCCGGAAATTGTTAGAACTGATAACGGGCCCCAGTTTGCAACGGTCCACACATCAGAGTTTCGACAATTTGCACACTCCTGGGGATTTAAGCACATTACATCCAGCCCTCGTTTCCCTCAAAGCAATGGATTCATTGAGTCGGCGGTTAAAATTGTTAAAACGTTTTTAAAGAAAAATAAAGAAAATCCTGAACTAGCGCTATTGGAGCACCGAGCCACACCACTTAATAACGGTTACAGTCCAGCAGAACTTTTAATGGGTCGGAAAATTCGATCAACCATCCCGATAACGAGTGAACGATATGAGCCAGATTCTCTCAATATGGACAAAATAACAATGGCTGAGGAACAACGAAGACAACAACAAACAAATAACTACGATAGACGCCATGGTGTATGCAGCGGAAGAAACTTTAAAATCGGTGACGTTGTCTGGATTAGAGACATACATCAGTGGGGTCGCATTGCAGCCAAAGCCGATTGCCCCCGTTCTTTCTATATAAAAACCAATTCTGGGGTTTACCGAAGAAATGTGTTTCATCTTAACAACGCCCACAGGAAGAACGTGCCATATATTCCCGAAGAAGTATCTGAAGGAGAGCTCGAAGCTTCAAGTTCAAAACCTTCGAAGGGGGAGATGAAGGTGAATATGCGAAGCGAATCAAAAATGATCCCAACAACATGTCAACCTACAACATCTACAGGCTACTACACGACAAGGTCAGGAAGAATATCAAAACAACCCGACCGTTTGACTTACTAATCAAAAATTACTTATGAATTAATATGTAGCTATGTCATTGTTTCAAACCAAAATATAATATTATTTTCATCTTTTTATATACATACCATGAATATATTATAATGAATCAAAGTTATAAAAACATTAATAATTTATGGGGGAGATGTGGAGTATCGTTCTGTCCCGCTCTATCCCATAGTATATACATACACATTATTCGTAATGTAACACATAGTGTTAAGAAAGAAGTCAGTCAATAAACTGAACTCATTAAGATCGGTCGTCTTTTAATTAACGTGCGAACACTACACTGTGTTGTATGATGCAGTATTAAGTAACTCCGAGTACGTTATTAATAAAACTGTTAAATTAATTAATGGAAGATAAAGCTATACACATAAGGCCACACATTATTTGTGGAATTCTCATGTATAAAGCAAATAAAGTACTAACTGATAGATCTGCCAATGGTTCTCTAAAAAGTATTGCACTGTGCCTCAGTTTACTTTAGTCATTCATTTCTTGCCCATCTTCGCTCCAATTTACAATTCAAACAGTTTTTTCTATGCAAGAATAATATGCATTGGGACGTTGGGTCTTCTTTTCTAGATTAGTTCAACTTAATAAGACACCCACAGAGATGGTTCGCATGTAATCTCAATTTGACTTCCAGTGAATCGTTGCTTTAGAGTGAACAACAGTGAAAAAAATTGATGACTCAAGGCAATTGCTTCTCACATATCCACAGTTATACAAACGTGTCCTCAGAATCCGGAAAATCACCAATTGAAAAACCCAAGCCAAGAACTCCCTTAAACGGTTGCCTTGTAGTGCAAACTTTGCAGATGTCTGCCATGCCAACTTGCACGGAGGATTTTCGTTCTCAGGAAATCATTTGGGAGCATTCCACTTCAATGATGTCATCATAGCCATCGTCTTCAGAAATCACCATCGATTTTCGCTTAAGTGAACCTGATACGCTCTGTCACTGGAACCTACTCCAGGATCATTTCCGCCAACGTTAAATTACCAACGAGCGAACTGAACACACAAGCTATGTATATTGTAAAGCTATTATGGAATACATGGCCTCGTTGAATATTAATGGGAATTCTGCTCAATAGCTTCCTTAAGTATCTATCCTATCACATTGACGTGCAGTTTCACAGGACTACGTCCAATTTGTTCCTGGAAAAGACAATATAGACACCTTTATTTACTTTCTAACGAGAACGGCCAGCGATGTAGAGAAGGTCTTCGCCAGAAAGAATGGAATTGTGTAATAATTAATAGTCCGGTAATTTTCCCATTAATGCCGTTGGATCCTTTGTGAAGGATATTATAATCCTCATTATATTCTCCTAGCCTACTGACTATTTTCACAACAAGATAGCATTAAAGATCGAGACTCACTATGTCACCTACACTGAGCCCTTTTCTTGGTACTTGGACTGGAAAAAGATTAAAACTGGATCCTCTCTACGTTTTCTACGCTAATAAATTTATCAATTTCATCTTCTCCGCCTATATCACGTGAAGTTTTTCAACGTTCGATTATAAACTTTGCAAAACTTTCTCAAGTCCTTTCCAGCAAAGTTGCAGTTCTGCATCGAATGAGCGAGTAGCCAACCAAAGGATACATCTTTGGTATGAATGCTAAAAATTCAACTTGAAAGTAGTTACGAGGAGTGTGTGTCTGCTCGAAATTGCAGTTTATACTTTGGTTCGTCCTACATGCACTCGAAATGGTACTCTTCAATTAGAGTTAGCTTTGCAGCAAACATTGCCTACAATAAGGCGCTCTTGTAGACTTTCAATCGTGTACGATGCTGAGCAATTGAACGCGATCGAAACTTTTAGGTGGCAATAATAGAAAAGAACATTTCAAAATCCATTGACCTCATTCCCGCCACTCCAGCTCTTTTCCTACACACGCTACAAAGCTTTACAAAAAATCGATAGCACTTTATCACCGACGACGACGAGAAAGAAAAATCCTGCTGCATGTCATACAGTTATAAATTGGTGAAAATGAATGTTGTACGTAATGTACACAGGTAGGACGAATGGAATTATATGTAGCGAAACGTGTTCGTAGGATGAGCAGCCTCCGGTTCGCTCTTTTGGTAATATTTGTCCGGGATTGTGGTATTTTATGGGGTGTGGCAGGATAAGGCGGAAGGTATGGCAGGAATGGGAGGCTAATGCACACTCAACTGCTTATTCGTATTGAATGCTTTCAGGTATTTGGTTTGGCATTTACTGACACATTGTAAGAAAAAATGATCACAAAGAGGTCGGGAAAATAATTTGCGAGTTTTTGCGATGCTCGTTTGATTCAGCTGGCGAATCAACTAACAAGCAATTGCCTTGAGCAAGGTAGGGATCAAAAAACAAATAAACTCATTCGTTCAACCCATACCGGTGACGAAAATAACTCCCACCACACAAAAAGCGAGCGGAGAGCAATGACCACAGAGCCAACATTACCTGACAATGTTATCTCGGTCACCCCCACAAAAAAGAAATACAATTCGTTTTGTTTGATGTCAGCTCCTGATGTCCATTTTAGCAAACATTCGCAAGGACTTGTTTTCTTTTTCAGGTGCCTAACTCACGTATCACTCAGTGATTAGAATGGGATCTAGATGAAATACCACATTGGACTTTTTCAAGGATGATTTTTATTTAATTTACGGCCACAAACGTGTTCTTTGGCCTTTGGTTTTTTATACTGGCCTGTGAAGCGCCTTTTTTTACGATGCTTTTGGTATGCAGAGACTGTTCTAAGAAGATTATCAAATCAAATTATTGAGAGTAACTCTAGAACACACATTTAGGCTTCAGCCTGGAACCGGAAATCGATTAGTTGGAGGCCAGTGACTGATCAACGTCAACCGGCTTCAGCGAGTTAAAAACGAGGACGCAAAGATGCGACCTTGAGCCACGAATTATAAAATTAGTTTTATAAGTAGGTCTCCAAATAAAATATAATTTTCGAAATTAAAACGTGTTTATTAAATGAACTCGAAAATAAGACATTTATTCCATCCTTTTTCCGTATAATATCATCTATTTAACGGAAATATGGCTGACAGATGTCATTAGTAATAGTTGTTGCGAGCGAACAAATGCTACCTATATATACTTGTCCTCCAATGGGCATACGCAAAGATCAATCCGCAATTCACTTCATACGTATATGATAAGCTTCACTACGATCAAGCACATAAGCTTTGGGGTTTGCTTCCAGCGAAGTGAAGCTGAAGAGAGAGAGAACCATAAGATGAAACAAAAGCTCTCCCCCGCTCAATTCCCCCAATTTTGTCGTAAAAGTCTACAAACGAGATGGAGACTAAGAGCTTTCGTGGAATGGGAGCTCACATGTTGCATATTCGGCAAATTTAGGCGAAATATGGAATAAAAGCTTGTTTCAAGACCATGTATAAACAGTTTATGGTGAACTGAAGAGCAGTCTGTGTTCAAGTCCAGTAAGGGAGCGTGCTGCTCCCCATTCTTTAATTTCATCACTCAAGTGGTTACGTGACATCTGCGGTTTAAGTTCGAGTAGTTAGAAGTTCGAGTAGTTAGTCCAGTGTACAACGAAATGGTGAGGGGCGAGGTGGTGGCTTGCGCCGCGATTCTCAATATGTAATTCTCCATAGTTTCTAGCGGTAGCGTGTCTTTTAAGCTTTCTTCTCTACTTTCCCTCTCTTTTCTCACCCAATACAACACTTTTTCTAATGCCAATAACAAATTGCTTAATCTTGTTCTTTCCAACTCGTCACCTTCTTCTCTGTCTGCATCGGTGGCACTCTCATCCTTTGTCAAACCTGGTCCCCACCATCCACCGCTCTCTATTGGCCTGCTACCACATCTTCTCGTTCTTTGAAGAGTTCCTCAACTTCCTGCTTTAATTTTTTAAAAGACGGTTTATCGAGCATGGAAGCTAGCCTTAATGGCATCAAGAAGGAGTTCCTTAGCGTAGGAAGGATCAAAGCGAGATTGACACCAGAAAACAACAGGGGACAACGCATGACCATAGTTGACTTGACCGAAAAGGACGCCGAACAATTCCTGAACAAGGGTAAAGTAAGAATAGGGTGGGACATGAACGCCGACTTCTTGCTGCTGAGTGAGCAATACCATAATAAAAGCCCTGCATTATGGTATTCTGACGAAACTGGTACTGCCACTATCTGGATTCGGAGCAGTGATTCCCAAGTGGGAAGTTGTTGACGGGGGGATGGTTTCGTGTGGGCTCGGTGCTCAGGGACCACCTTCTTTAGTGTGAACCTAACGCCGAACGAATCGATATCATCTTTCCAAGCCAAGCTCAATGCTCTGGAGGGCGCTGTCTCGAACGCAGAGGGCAAAGTGCTCGTTGGGGGGACTTCAACGCTAAAGCAATCGAATGGGGCATGCCTCAAACGGATCCGCGGGGAAAACGTGTCCTGGAAATGGCGACCAGGACGGCCCTCGTCGCACTAAACTCCAGAAATATGCCGACTTTCCACCGTATTGGCTGTGAGGGAACCATACTGGACGTGACATTCACCTCAGAGTCCTTAGTACGGAGGATACACAATTGATAAGTGTTAGAGGACTACTCAGCCAGTGATCACCAGTGCATTCTGCTTGAGATAAGTGATGTTGTCTCCCGACATCCATGCTTACGGCTTTCTACAACTGAATGGAACATCGGAGCTTCGGAGGGGACTGAAGAATTGGCAGCTCAAAACGTAGTGAACTCAACTATGAGCATCAGTACGACTGCTTACAAAGCTTCTATGCCCCGTCGAAAACCCCGGCACGGCAAGCCCCCAGTGTACCGGTGGTCAATTGGAATCGCTGAAAAGCGAGGGGAGTGCCACAATCTTCGACGTGAGGCTCAACGAGCATGGAACCGTGGCGAGGCATGCAACCAGGTGGCAGCACATAAGTCGACCAGGAAATGCCTTCCCAATGGATTAAAAATAGCAAAGCTCGCTGCTGGCAAAATCTAGTGGACAATGTGAACAAGGATCCGTGGCGCCTTGGCTACAAGCTAGTTATGCGGAAGCTTGGTGCCCTATGGAAACCTTTTATATATGATGCGGAAAAGATGGACGCGATAGTGCGGGCACTTTTACCCGCCCATCCCGTCCGTGTTGACGCTGTTCATGGTGAAACAGTAATCGAGAGTTCACTCTTCACGCAGCTGGAGCTAGAAGAGGCAGTTCTTTCGTTGAAAGCGAGGGAGGCTTCAGATCTAGATGGTGTTCCAGCTGAGGTGTTGTGGCTCGTCTATCACCATTGTCCTGACTTGCTGCTCAGCACATTCAACGCTTGCCTACAGGACGGAGTTTTCCTGGTACGAAGGAAGGTGGCGAGGCTCATGCTGATAAGCAAGGGGAAGAGAAATTCCGGATCGCCATCTGCATACGGCCCGTTATGCATGCTAGACATGGCTGGGAAAGTGCTTGAGAAACTCACCAAGGAAAAACTCACTCTCCTCGACAGTACGGCTTTAGAGCAGGACGTTCTACCATTGATGCGATTGCAGAGGTGATGAACACGGTCCAAAAGGCAGAGGCGTATAGTCGCACCAAGCGACGGATCGTCCTGTTGGTGACACCCAACGTCAGGAACGCCTTCAACTCCGCTAGATGAGTGGATATTCTGAATACATTGGAAACCCCTTTTCAAGTTTCAGATTATGTAATGCGGCTTTTGATGCACTACTTAAAGGACCAAAACCTGCTCTACGACACGACACAGGAAATTACATCGAATGTTGCTCAGGGATCTATCCTTGATCCAGACTTGTGAAACGTGTCTTACAATGGGCTACTGAGACTCAAGATGCCAGATGAGTCGCGCCTCTTCGGCTATGCGGATGATGTTGCTGCTCTGGACGCTGAATGCACCGTAGAACAGTCGCAACTTAGGCTAGGTATGCTAATGCGCTGAGTGAGGGACTGGATAATTGAACGCAGGTTCAGTTTAGCACTGCAGAAAACCGAAGTGGTCATCTTGACAAAAAAAAGAATCCATAGAGTAAGGATGATCAGTATTGGAGACATACGAATCGATTCAAAGCCATCGGTGAAGTATCTGGGGCTACTGATCGACTCGAAGATGAGTTTCTCTGAGCAAACCAGGGCAACGGCTGAGGAGGCTGCTTCAGGAATATCGGCTCTGAGTTGACTTATGGCCAACGTGGGGAGACCCAGACCACCAAGAAAACGCCTCTTGATGAGTGCTGTAGGCTCAGTGCTACTGTACGGAGCAGGAGTATGGTGCGACCCTCTCAGTAAGGAGGCTTACAGAAAACGGTTGGCACAGGTACAGAGAAGAAGAGCACTGAGGATTGCATCTTCGTATCTGACAGTTTCTGACTCGGCCGTGAGAGTAATTGCAAGCGTGATTCCTGTCACCCTCCTTGCTAGAGAGCGCCACGCTATTTACCTGCACCGGAACGAGGATGCGAGGGAGATGATTGTCCGCGAGGAGAGACAGCGCTCGCAGTCTTGGGTCAATTGCCCGAAAGAAATGTGGACTGCGTGACTCATCCCGGATGTGAGACCGTGGCTAAATCGAAGGCATGGTAAGACTGTCTTTTATCTGACCCAGATTTTGAGTGGCCATGGGTGTTTTCAGTCTTACCTGCACAAGATTGGTAAGCCAGGGACCCTCGATTGTTGAATTTGCCCAGGAAAGGAGGACAATGCCTGCCACACATTTTTTGCATGCATAAAATGGGTCAAGCTGCGAAAGGATCCCTACAGGGAGACGGGAGATCTCACCCCCGATAATATAGTTGCGGTGATGCTCGAATCGGTTGACACAGGGAACCAGGTGGCACATTAGGTTCGGGCAATCTTAAAATATAAAAGGGACTCACAGCAGCTGGGACAAATCTTTATTCAAAATTCAAATCAGTGATGTTTGTGAGATATTCAATTGTTAGGCACGATGACGAGACAAGGTTGACGGCTCCTCTGTCACACTATCGCGATCAACAGCAATATTTTCCACAGAACGAGGTGAGTGAGCATGAACAGGTGATTTCAATTTCCTACAGAACCGGTTTGCTGAAATTTGCGCACGATTCTCCCGACTGTGGACACATTTGGTCGATTATGCTGACCAAAAAAATCGCGAAGTGTACAAAATGCATTTTGATTTGAGCGCCCATTTTCTTAAAAGGCTTCAACAACTTTAACACACTGCTCAATTGTGTACCTCTGCATGATTAAATTTGTCATTTGAAACAAAGAAAAGTCAAATTAAGTTTCGCGAAAAACTTGGCGTTAAGGTGTGACTCACAAGAAAAATCGTTAATTATGGTTGGACCACTATATATATATATATATATATATATATATATATATATATATATATATATATATATATACATATATATTTATATATATATATAAATATATATATATATATATATATATATATATATATATATATATATATATATATATATATATAAGGCCATATGCATCAAGCATAAAAACTTTTCTCAATATTCATACTTACCAGTACTTATAAAAGCTTAGTTTCACCGAATATACCTGGAAATAAAAAAAAATTTTGTTTATTAAATTATGTTTTAATTGGGTCAGTATTTCAGATATTATTGAGTGATAAAGAGTTATGCATTGAAAAGAATGAGATCAAGAATTTATTTTCATTACAAAGAACATATCAACAGAAGACACGATCATGTAATCAAGAAAGTAACAACTCTAGAAGACAGACTTATGCTCATGTCAGAAGGGTTTTATACTCAACTTCTCAGAAATGCAGTCACCAGCAACGAATAAAGTCAAGAAAAATAGTATGTCAAAGAGATGTGCACGCTTAGAAGAAAATCCATTGTTATTCTGTTTTCAATGGTCGCCATTTTGCTGCAAAACAACAAAAATCACTCAAATCATGAATTACCAAAAATATTAATGCTATTGACCTTATTCGAAAATTTCAAGAAAATTAAATCAAAACTACAGTGATTAATTCGATGGAACGTCCATAAAATACCAAAATCGTGTGTTATTGTTGTTGTAATTGGAGATATTCAAACGGCTATAACTTGCGTGTATATCACTCGATTTTCATTAAAATTTACAAAGTTTAAGGACATTTTGTAGGGCTACTTTAATATTGGTTTTCGTTCACTTTAAGTGTACCTATACGATTTTATTGGGGAAATTGTGAAATTCGAATGTCATACTACAGGGTCTGAATAATAAGTAATCGGGCTGACCTCCGGAAATTTTTTACTGGCAAAATATGTAAATTTTTCTTTAGAAATCTTCAAAGTAGTCCCCATTGGAGTCGATAACATGCTAATACCGGATTTTCCAATCGCTCCCTAGAAGTCGGCAACCTCGATGCTGTCTAGAGCCCTCGTCGTAGCACGTTGAACGTTTTCCAGAGTCCCGAACCGCGTCCACTAAAGGTGTCTCTAGATCTTGGGGAACAGAAAGAAGTCCTCTGGTGCCATATCCGGGCTGTAAGGAGGCTGTGGCAACGTTGCCCTTGACTGTTTGGCCAACTGCTCGGTGACGAGCAGGCAAGTGTGCGATGGAGCATTGTCGTGATGGAGGATCCACGAATCGGCAATCTCCGGACGGACTCGGCGAACCCGGGCGGTTAGTCGACGGAGCACCACTCTGTAGTACCGGCCGTTTACAGTTGGCCGGGTGGCACAAACTCTTTGTGAACAATGCCTTTTACGTCAAAGAAAGCAATGACATCGACTTCACCTTCGATTTGCTCATGCGCGCTTTTTTCGGTTGTGGTGACGCCGGTGTGTGCCACTCCGAACTCTGCCGCTTCGTCTCAGGATCTTATTCGAAAACTCACGTCTCGTCTCCTGTAATAACGTGGTTAAAAAACTCTGGTTCGGTTGCTCGATCGTACGCTCCATTTTCACTCCGACGACGCAACTGAACACGCACTCCGCTCTCGCTCGATGCTATCCCTCCAAGCGCTTGGAGGCAACTGCTGCAGCCCGGTTCCCTTTACCTAGACCCCCACCACCACTACAGCACCAGATACCCGTTAGCAGACGCTTTGACGGCGCGGGGCAGGCTCAGTCCGGTTACTTATTATTATATAGAACCTGTATTATTAACAAAGTTGAGCGAATTTTGACTTCTAAGGTATTTGCTGTCTTTGTACTCATAAACACCTACCTCCATAATTTTTTTCAGATTTTTCGGATCACAGGTTTCCAAACGCGAGGGGGACATATATTTTTCGTGTATATCCCCTCCCTGTGCGCCCCTCGAAGCAAAAAGTATCAAATTAAGACCTGTTTCTAGCCTAAGTAGTTTGCGAAAAAAATTGCTGTTACACATGGACGGACGGACAGACAGGACGCAATTTTAGTAGGGTTTTGTAAAATTATTTTACCAAACCCTAAAAACAATAGCCAAATTATTACAGTTGCTTCTTATTTCTTCTTTGACGTAACAAAGATCTCCACAGTAGACATAAAGAAAATCACTCAGTTTATCAAAAGTCCGAGCAAAAAGGCAAATTATTTTTTATTGTGGAGCATTAAGGCTCAAAGAGGGAGTGGATAGCTGATTTTTTATCATGATTCTGGAGGAGTTGTTTACTTAACCCTCCTACGTATTTTGAACTCAGAAGCTATTTTGTCCAATCAGTGTGCTTATTCCACCACTTGTTAGTTTATTATTTTCAAAAGCAACCGGGATATAAAATATTTGTGCGACTTAGCTTGAATATTTCAAAACCCGTATTCCAATGAAGCTGGAAAAGAATGAAAACAATCGCGCCAAATATGATATGGCCTACCATAAAAATTAGGGTTCCTGTGAAACGTAAAAACGTAATTCTCATATTACACTCAATTGAAAGAAATTCTGAAAAATAAATTTCATTTTATTCGAAACATACCTTTCCACTTAATATTTTTGGTATCGCTAACCTCAAAACAAACCCACATTGGACACCAAATGGTGCCTGCATGTTGAACAAACAACCTTCTCACACGTCGATCTCCTTGGAAAATACTTGAAATCATCAACTTCAAAAAACCAACAAAGGTCAAAAGGCAATAGCTTTCGGTAGACGAAAAGATACACCTATTATTTCCCACTCTTATTCACTTAGAGGCTTCCTTCCATCCTCAGGCATTCAATCATCCTCTTCCCATTGCGCTTGGATATAACAAACATCACGTCTGAGAAGTTTTACCTGCGTGGAATCACTACCAAGAAGTAAAAGAAAAATTGTACGTGAAGAAAAGAAATATTTCGTTTAGCTTTTCTTAAATTTTTTTTTTTTTAGTTTATAACCAAACATATGCGGATAAATATTTACATTTGCTTATTTTCTTATTTTCATGGCAGGCACGTTTTTACCTTTCGAAAACAACCGTTTTAATTTAGAGAAAAATATGATTTGATATGCTTTTAGAATGTTTCATCAAGGAGAAAAATATTTGCATACACAACAAATTGCGATTGAAATTTCTTCTGACGACAATATTTTCAATTAGTATAAAATAACGACCTCCGCCATTTCCGTGCAGACACCATAAACTTGATTTATTCATATAAATGTGGGCTACATAAAATTTAGCTAATATCCTGAAAAAGGGAGAATGTTGCGCAGCTACTTAAATGAATTAATGCTCCTCGCCAGACAATCAATATCTGCTGTTAACAACTTTGCCAACATAAAACTTGAACAAACTTCGTCATCTAGCCGTGGCCTTGCCACCGTTATGTATCCGAAAGATTTTCGTAATAAATTCTAAGTGATTTACCTAAGGCTCGCAGACTTTTCAAATATGCCTAAAAACTCTTGACAACACATTGCCTTTAAAATTTGCATATTTTCTTTTTTCTATCTCCGCTTGTCCTGACCACGCCTTGGGTAACATTAAAATTCATCATTTTTATTACTTTCCACATTTTCCACTTTCAGATGACTGGGCCCGAAAACTTACTTGAATTTAATAACTTGACTTCAACCCACTGCACTTCCGTTCTGTTACTCCTTCTCATCCTTGACTGGACGGACAGGATATAATAAAATGTGAGGAAAAAAACACATGATACAAAACATAAGACTAGAAAAAGCTCTCAAGCAAGCAATTTCAAGCTTTAACTTGAAAAAATAATATAGAAAATAATAAGTTATGGCAAAAGCACTAGCAAATACAATTTTATGCGAAAGTTAATAGGAAAAAAATCACCGGGTTGGGAAAATGGAAATAAAAAATCTTGTACAGTTCAGAATTCAGTTTTTAAAAGGAAAGAGAATGGCCTTCATAGGATGTAATCTATAATACATAGTTCACGGAAGAGGAATAATTATGATTGTCCTTCATTTCCATCAATATGTACAATTCCTAATATAGTTACAAATCGAATGCAACGAAGAAGGCTAGAAATGTAGAAAATCCGCCAAGGTTTGTTACGTGATTTTCTACCTCGAATGGAATATCCGAATATAATTGCCGTCTCCGGCAGGGGCAGTCTTGGGTCCCGGCATTGGCGCATTTAGAACTTTTTTCTGGGGTAGGCCTGGCCCCTGAATTCCGATGGTTGATGAAGCCGAGTTGACGACTAATGTGAATCATCCCGCAGGGGAAATGTCGGTCGGCAAGGGCACCCTTAGTGGCTAGCATTCTTTGGGGAGCGCCGCCCCCTGGGATGACAGGTAACGACTCTGATTGGATCTGGACTAAGCTTTGGACAACGAACTGGAATTGATGCTTTGGGCTGGTGGATGTGATGGTTTGGACCTAGTTGCTTTGCACAGTAGCGCCGAGGTGACACTCGTGTGTGAACAGCTACAATTCAACTATCACATAATCTCCGTCCCGGTGAAACCTTGACAGGCCGCGGAGTACGTTCGAATTCGCATCATTGGGTTGGTGATGTAGGTTCGGATGAGACGGACTCCCGATTAGCGCTGGTCTGGCTCTGAGCACTTGTCCCCATAAGGGCTTGTGCCAACCCTTGCATGGCCTCCCTGCCGTCCCGGAGATAAGCAGACAGTCTGGTTCAGACTGAGATTCCTGCGGCGTTCGGGCACAGCAAAAAAATTATGCAAACGCCAGAGCGTCCTATTAAGGAAAAGCGGGAAACTGTGCACGATGCTTCAGGTGTTCGAGAGGTGGAAGATAATATAAAGGCCATCGAAAATTCGATGGTAACTGCTGCGATCGTTGCCGAAGTGACCGATGCAAGGGTCGCAATGGTAAAGAAACATCCTGAAGCCAACGAAGAGATTACGGCACAAAAAGTAACGAGTGACCAGGAAAATAAAGCGACGTGGTGTGATTACACCGCCAACGTCGAAAATGTGGCGGATATATTGCATTCGGAAACAGAACGTGAGAACCTCTCCCAAGGATGGTTGCAAAGTACAATTGCCACCCAGCGATATGAAGAAGAAAGGTTATTCCGAAAAGTGGGAAATGTTCTGAAAAGAATATAATCTACATGTGACTCCCCAAAAATCAGCAAAGCAGTAGAGGTTGGGCTCCTTGAATTAGAGGAGCTCCTGGATCGCATAGGGCACTATCGGAGGAGCTGGTTAAGGGCCGAAGACGAGCAGAAGGCTAAAGAGGCGCTGGGGGCGAAATCTAAAGGCATCCAAGACAGTGCTTACAAAAGGAGCGAAGGAAGCCGCAAAGAAACTCCTTCAAAAAGTGCCAATAAGTAAAGTTCGCACGGAGGCCCAACAAGAAAAAAGACCCGGTGCGAAACAAGAGAGAAAGAAGCCCCGACGAAGATCCCGGCAGCAGGCCCTGCTCGTGAAACCCCAAGATAGTCGATCTTACGCGGAGGTGCGTAAGGCCCGAAGACACTAACACTGCCATTAAAGCAGTACGATCAACGCGGTCCGGCCACATAGTGGTCGAATTTGGAGCAGAGGCCGAGAATAGGGAAGCGTTTTGCGACGCAGTAAAGAAAGTGCTCGGCAAAAACGCAATTATAGCCTCACTTGAGTCGACAGCAACGATCGAAATATTAGACATTGACGGCATGACGGATCTGACCGAGGTAGAAGAGGCCATCAAAAGGGAGTTCCCTAGCGTGGGCAGGATCAAAGCAAGGCTGACACCAGAAAACCGTAGAGGATAACGCATGGCCACAATCGACTTGACCGAAAAGGACGCCGAACAATATCTGAATAAGGGCAAAGTAGGAATAGGGTGGGTTGTCTGTAGGATACGGCACCCAGCAATGCCTCTTCAATGTTTCAAATGCCTTGGCTGGTCACACCGCACAAAAACCGTACAAAATCAGCTTGGACTGTTTGTGAGGGACATGAAAGCCAACTTTTTGCTGGGTGAGCAATACCTTGATAAAAGTTCAGCATCACAGTATCCTGATGAAACTGATACTGCTGCTATCTGGGTTTGAAATGGTGATTTCTAGGCGGATAGCTGTGGATGTGGGGTTGGTTTTGTGTAGGTTCGATGCTCAGGGACCACCTTCTTTAGTGTGTACCTAACGCCTAACGAAGCGATATCATCTTTCCAAGCCAAGCTTCAGGCTTTGCAGGGCGGTGTCTTGAACGCAGGCGGGGATGTGGTCTTTGGAGGAGGCATCAAAGCTAAAGCAATCGAATGGGGCATGCCTCAAACAGAACCGCGGGGGGGGGGGGAATGAGTCCTGGAAATAGCGGCCAGAACTGTGCTCATCATACTAAACACCGGCAATACGCCAACCTTCTGCCGCACTGGCTGTGAAGGAACCATACCCGACGTGACATTCACCTCCGAGCCCTTGGTATGGGAGGATACACAATTGGGGAGCATTAGAGGACTACTCAGCCAGTGATCATCAGTGCATTCTACTTGAGATGACTGATGTTGTCTCTTGACGTCCGTACTCTCGGTTTTACAATTGGATGAAACATCTGAAGGATGGACGTCGAGAGGTTCGTCGAGGCACTCACAGAAGGTGCACCACTGCAGGGAGATTTGGAGGGGACGGAAAGACGTGGCAGCTCGGGACATGGTAAAACTCATCATGGGAAGACTTACTGACGCGATTCGTGCTGCTGGGAACCCATCTTCTCGGTAGTACGGCTATGAATAGTACGTTCTACCATTGATGCGATTACAGAGGTGATGAGCGCGGGCTAAAAGGTAGACACATATAGTCACACCTAGCCACGGATCGTCCTGTTGGTGAAACTCGATGTCAGGAACGCCTTCAACTCCGCTAGATGGGTAGTTATTCTGGATACGTAGGAGAAGCCTTTTCAAGTTCCAGAATATCAATGCAGCTTTTGAGGGGCTACTTAAAGGATCGAAGCCTGCTCTATGACACGACTCAGTGCCAACGAAGGATGGAAATTACGTTAGGTGTTGCCCAGGGATCTCTCCTTGGTCCGGACCTATGGTACGTGTCTTACGACGCGCTACTAAAACTGGAGATGCTAGATGAGTCACGCTTGATCGGCTATGCGGATGATGTTGTGGCTCTGGTTACTGGATGCACCGTTGAGCAAGCGCAACTTATGCTAGGTATTACTTTTTATGGAATTGTTTGCAGCTACATATAAATGAGTTGCATATTTTGAATAATAATTTTTCTGAAAAATTTTTGGAGAAGAAAAATGTTAGAAGAAGGTGGTTTCGACGTGTGCACTAATTCTCCTCAGGCCATCACACTTAGATACACACCGGTGATGGCGACCACCATGCTCAGAGGTGAGGGAGTTAATTTTTAATTTTTCTACTTATGCAAACTCAATATGTTTTTGTATCTGCAAGTTATATTCAAGGTAAATTTCTCTTGTAAGTATTTGTATGCTAATGCGTCGTGTGAGGGACTGGATGACGGCTCGCGGGTTCAGTCTAGCACTGAAGAAAACCAAAGTGGTCACCTTGACAAAAAAGAGAATCCCTGGAGTATTGGAGTATTGGAGACTTACGAATCGAAGCCATCAGTCAAGTACCTGGGGCTACTGATTGACTCAAAGATGAGTTTCTCTGAAAAAATCAAGGCAACGGCTGAAAAGGCTGCTTCAGACTGAGTCGAATTATGGTCAACGTTGATGAGTGCTGTGGGGTCAGTGCTACTATATGCAGCAGAAGTATGGGGCAACGCTCTCAATAAAGGGGTAAACCGAAAACGTTTGCCACAGGTACAGAGAAGAGGAGCACTGAGGATTGCATCTTCATCTCCAACAGTCGAGATTTATTGCAGGCCTGGTACCTGTCACCCTCCTTGCTAGAGATAGCCGGGCAATTTACCTGCGCTGAAACGAGGATGCGAGTGAAATGGTTGTCCACGAGGAGAAACAGCGCTCACTCAACGATTGGCAGCAGTCTTGGGTGAATTGCACGAAGGAAAGGTGGACTGCACACCTCATCCCGGATGTGAGACTGTGGTTAAGTCGAAGGCATGGTGAGACTGACTTCTGTCTGACCCAGCTATTGAGTGGGCATAGGTGTTTTCCGTCTCACCTACACAAGATTAGTAGGTTACGGTCCCCCGATTGTCGGTTTTGCCCAGGGGAGGAAGACAATGCCTATCACACTTTTTTGCGTGCACAAAATGAGTGACGCTACGAAGGAACCTCTACATGGAGACGGGAGAGCTCTCCCCGGACAATATAGTCGCGGTGATGCTCGAATTGGTTGACAAATGGAACCAGGTGGCACATTATGTTCGGACAGTCCTAAAAGATAAAATGGACTCACTGTAGCCAGGTCGTTGGGCCTGGGGGATCACTTTTCCAGCACTTCCTGTTTCCTCTCCCTGCCCGCTAGAAGTAGGGTCCCCCAGCTTGAAGGTGCCTCACGGCGTAACAAAACGAGACCTGCACCAAAGTCAAACGGTTCCAGGCTGGGCTCTCGGGTTGACAGGGGAGGTGTTTAATGGTTATTCCAGTCACATTCTTGCGAGCATGGGAGTTCTACACTCTATGCGTAAATGGCATCCACCTCCCAAACACAAAAAAAATATATGGTTACAAGCCGCGTACAACGAAAAAGGCTTAAAAACGTAGAAATTCTGCCAAGTTTGTTACAAAATCTTCTAGCTCGCATGAAATATCCGGGGGAGTCGTGAATCCCAGGTTGTTCCATCGGAGATGGGCGTCGACGACACTCGTCTACCCGTAAACTTATCCCCCGAGCCTCGAAATGAGCTTGGCTCGCACTGGAGTCTTCACTTCCATGGAAAGCTATCACGATCACCGAAGATAGCTCCACTGTCTTGACACTGCCTTTATAATAACCTGGAATAGGAGAAGGGAAAAAAACACACAGCAGACTTCCGCGAAAATTCCATAATCTATCCATCGCGACAATTAATTGCCATTCATCAGGAGCTAGAAATCATCCCAAAAGGGGGCTTAATCCACCTCAGCACCTGCGAAAGTTTTGCAGAAAAGTTAAGCGCCTTAAAATCCCTACTCACACTCCCGAGCCAAGTTGCACAATTTTTCATTTTGCATGTTCTTGAATGGTAAAAAAATATAGAGAAAACACAGAGACACTTAATGTTATAATTTATGTAGAATTGAAATATAATTCAACAACTAATGAAATTATTTCTTAAATCTACAAAAATTTTCAACTAGCCTCACTTAGAGCTCTTATCGACAGGGGTCCCCGGTAAACTTTCCGCTTGGTTGTATTTCCTGTTCGATTGGCTTTCGTACGCAGGGATAATCCCTGAACAATTAGCGTAAACTCCTCCAGGTGTACACTTGTCGGACCGAAATTTTCGAGAACACTCGTGGAGAAATTAACACGGAAACTCAGCCAATGTTTTTTCCTTCACTGCTAACTCCGTAATGATGCTCCTTGCTTACCGAGTATGAATCCAATCAACGTTTTGACGCTGATACCTCCTTCCCACACGGGCTCGCAAAACAGAAAAGTGCTACTCGTCCATTGTCAGGTCCGTCCTAGCCTTGGGTGGGATTCCAGCCCCGTTAGAAGCTCTTAAGTGAAGTTGGCCGCAACTTCTTGGAATCGTAGATTGCAGCGCCACCACAGGTCTTTTGGATCCAGCTATCCGTGACTCCAACCTTTTTTGCGGGAAAATAAAGGATAGCATACATGTTCGCTGCGAGCTTTTTCCCTGTAGTGTTATTTAGTTGGTTTTGTTTTATTTTCAACGATGGTAGCCGTGCATGATTGCAACGTCAATTGTCTTCCGTTTGTTTATATTTACTCTACCCTGGAGTTGAAATTAAATCCCTCTTTGCGTTTTGTGAGGGCTTTTCTCTTTTTTTGTAGGTCTTTCATTGTCAGCAGCTCCAATTTGTTGGTATTGATGGCTGGTTTGATGTCTTGGAAGCTAGACCAACGTCAATATCCTCTATATTGCGGCGCATTAGATCATCACAACTGCTCCAGTAATTCAGTCGGCTCTGGATTCCTTGGTGCGTTAGTTGGGGCTTCTATCGAAGACTGCTAGAAACGGCTCCTTTATTCGAGGTAATTATTCAAATATTATGGTTCTCCAATTTCACGGACAAATTTCCCAGGCTGGCCGGTTGCACCACGGGTAGAGAGAAATAGTGTTTGTGACACTAATTGCAAGTTGTGTATCACAGCGATACTTGCGTATAAGGTGAAACTGCTTCTCCGTGTAAGTGTCGTCAGTACTGTTCCTAACATTGCCAATATCTGGAGGATAGGCTTCTATATTTTTCGGTGCGAATAGTATTGTTGTTGTTTCAACCAATCTTAGTTTTACTTGAGCTACCATCCAGAATAGGAGAAGAGATCCCCAACACAAAGTCTCGTTTCGGAGCCGACACTCTTCAGCCACTTCCACGAGTCAGTCAATTAAATTGCACATTCATTCGTTGGTTGCTTTTATCCATGTACGTAGGTTAGCATTAAATTTTTTTTTTGCTTCGTGGTGTTTCTCATGTGCTGGACTAGTTGTCGTCTCTGCTGCGAATAGTTTTTGCTGCTTTCGTTGTGGTTTTATAAATGTCTGCTATTATCCCAACTAACATGCTATGTTTGCCATTGTCTTTATTATTGATTACATTATATTCATAGTTGCAAATATCTCAAAAGTAACTTCTTCTTCTTCGTAGCGCTACAGCCCCTCTTGGGCTTTCGCTTCCTGCAAATAGCGCCTCCAACTGTCTTGATCCATTGACCGCGTCCCCCAATTCCGAAGTCTGAGCAGCGATGAATTTCCTTCGTTAACCGAGTCAGAACAGTGTTTCCTTGGTTTTCCCACTAGTATCCGCCGTTCAGTTCTCCAGATGAATACCTTTTTGGGAATCCGTCATTCATCCATCCGATTCCTGTGGTGAGCTGGCCGTAGGTTTACAATCGGTAAGACCTCCGGCTCGTCAAAAATTGCATACAGCTCACGATCGTATCATATTTTTCATTGGACCCCATCTAGCTTCACTCTGATTATTCGCCTCAGGACCCGTCACTCAGAGGCATTCAATACATTTACAGATGCTTGGGTTAGGGTCCATGTTTCACACCCATACCATAGCACAGGTCTCGTCACAGATTTTTATACTTGGAGATTTGTTTTCCTGTGTATGCATCTAGTCTTCAGGATCATAAAAATTAAGTAACATATTTTATTTGTGTGATGTATTCTCCGGCGTATTTCGTCTCTTTCATTGCCGGCTCTCGTTATTTTGGCGCCTAAATACACAAATCCGCTAACATTGTCGATATTTTATTCACCAAGCTTAATGTTTTCGGTGTTTGAGGTATTTTTCTTTGACTGCAACATGAGCTGTATTTTATTCTCAGTGATTTGTAGCCCTAATAGTTTTGCTTCGCTGTCGAGTCTTAGGAAAAGTTCTTTGGCTAGTGTCAATGACGGTGACAAAATATTGATATGAACATGGGCTACCAATTGGCTTGACTTGTATACTAACGTACCTCTTGTATCGACAAGTAGCTTTCTTATGACGTATTCTAGAGCCAAATTGAATAGCAATGAGGCTAACCCATCTCCCTGTTTTAGTCCGATATTTGCCTCAATAGCATTGGTGAGTTGGTTATTGATGCCGGCTTAGGAGGTTATTGACGTCATTGTCATTTCGGTAAGAAAGACTAATTTGGCTGGGATGCTAAAGCAAAGCATTATTTCGTACAGTGCGCTACGATCAATACTGTCGTATGCTTGCTTAAAGTTAACGGAAATTTGGGTTACGTCTATGTTGGACTCCCACCATTTCTCAAGTATCTGTTTGATGTAAACGATCGGTAAATTGTCAATCTGCTTGCTCTGAAACCACCTTGTTACTTCCCAATAAAACTGTTTGCATATTATGACTTTCGCAGGACCATTGCCACCATATTTAATGAGCTCTATTTGAATCTCATCGATGCCTGGTACCCTTATTCTTTTGGACTACTTTGACGGTGGATCAAATATCATCTAGAGTAGGTACGGCCAATGGAAATTCTCCGAGAATATCTATAAGCTCCGACATTTTGGAGCTATGCGGAGGATTCAAGAGGTTCTTGAAATATGATGCCCATCTTTCTTCAATCCTGGTTTCATCAGCGATGATTCTGCCAATGTCATCACTGTAGAGTGGGGTCTTGGAATGGTAACCACCTTTCAGGCTTTTCGGTCAGCCACATTTCCAAGAATTTCGCTTTTATAGTGATCACACACACAGTTCGTTTGTTGCCTTAAAATCAATAACATGCAATTTGAACTCCCTACCCACAATGAAGACCACTCTGAACTTTCAATTTGCGGCAGGCTTCCCTATTTTGAATAATTTGCGCAATCTCATATTTTAAATACCACTTCCAGTCCAGTTAGTTTCTTGGATTGCCAGTATGTTTAATTTACATTGACTAGCCTGCTACAAAAGGTTCTTTGCTGTGACAGGGTAGTTCAGTGATCTGACATTCCAGGATCCAATGCCATAGTTCTTTTTCGGGTTCAAAGTCGTTGCCTTAGATCCAATCCACTCTAAGGCCCTATTGTAGGTTTCGAAACAGTGGAGGACTTTACAGGGGGTGGGCAATTAGCCCATTGCCCAACCTCCATTCCGGTGGCATGGGTATTACTTTCAGTCATCAGGCACGTAAGACTCGCCCAAACCCTCTCACGTCCCAACAAAGGAGGTATAAGTAGGATTTAGTAGCAGAGCTGCAGGTGTATTTGCAGTTATTTGCATTTCTCAGCTTCAGTGTCCTATCATTAGGGAACCAGTAAAACCAATGTGTGAGCCCGAGACCATTTACTACAATTTGCTCCGGGGATGAAGGATGAGGAATCATGGAAGCTAGGGGTAGAGGAAACATGAGTATCCCTCCTCCTTTCTCAACCAGACTTTGGACCGACTATGGCGAAGTTATGGATTGTGATAGTTGGTGCTAATGCTAATAAAGTTAATCATTAATATATATTACCCAGAAAAATCAAATAAATTTGAATTTATTGGACTATTGTCGATATTCACTAAATTGTCCCTTATATGTATGAATAGAGATTCATCATCGTCCTGTTTTCCTGGATTAGTTACACTCTTTAGTGATTCAAAATTATCAACTCATGATCCCGTGTAGTATCTTCCTGAGTTGTTCAAATCCAACTCGTATATATCAATACTTTTATTTCAAGATACATCAAGAATAAAGGAATAAATAAAGGTATTGCTGCACACGCATATTCGCAATCACCGGGGGCATCATTCATTGCCATTAAAATCAATTGCTGACACCGGTAACACTGGTTAACTTCTCTTTTCTGGACGCGTTCCCATCTCATCACTCTGAAATTGAGATGAGGTACTGTTGAAGGGCACTTAGGTTACTTTTATTGAAAACTTTGCTAAGTAAACAGGTAAACTCTTCTTTTTGATGATCTCTTTATTGCAAAAGTTTTGACTAAAATGACTTCAATTTCTGATTCAACTTCTTTGAGCACATGAAAGAGATCAACCGTTGGCCTCTTCGCAGTCCAGCCTGTTGACTGTTTCGGGCATAGGTAAAGTATGGAACCACCCCAGAAATCAAAGCATCTTTGGCTGATTTGAAGTCAACCAGTTATTTCCTTTTAATAGTTAATTTCTCTGCGCTACTGTTTTAAGTTCAAAATTGTTTAATTTATTTTCAACTGTCAATTACCAAAATATATCTTTTCCGCTTTTTCCGAATACAATTATCGGCGAATATTGTTGGCTTTATCCGGGAAACCAGCAAAACTACTGTTTTTCCCCTTGTTCTTGTTTTAAATATTGAATGAAATTTTCACCATCACCATCTACTTCAATTTCCATATCTTCTTTCAGTCTTTTCCATACTGCAAAATTGTCTTGAATGTAATTAGTGTCACCAGCGCTTACGATTTCTTCTTTTTTGCCATTGTTTCCTGTTGGACTTGTTTTTACTGCTGTGGTGTTTGAATGTTTATCACTTTCTTGACTATCACTTGGAGAGACTGTATCCATAGCTTCAGTTCATCGTTTCCTTTAAGTAGCTTATTCAAGTCTTTATTATTTGTAATTTACATCCGCCACGTAGGGGTTTTTTTGGAGTAATCGAGCAGTCGTTTTGGCAAACTGCTCAAAACATTCTTAAAAATCATCTAATTTTAATTGTAAATTTAAAAACAAACAAAGATTTCTAAAAATAACCTAAATTTACAATTAAAATTCGGAGACGGTAACCCTCTTTGCAACGCAATTTAGAAAAATGAATTCCGTTATCTCAGCAATAAAACAACCGTTGACGGTAAGCAGAGGGCTCGCCAATCAAATAAACGGTGACGGCTGCCAGGAGTCTTCGTATTGTCGCCAGATGTTTCGGACGTCGCGAATAGTCTGTACCGGTATTACATTTAACTTTCACACCAAAAAATCTGACAGATGTATACAGTCAAGTAATAAAACAATACATTTATACTTCATTGTGGCTTTTTAAATTAAATTTAACATTTTTCGTTGGCAAAATGCTATAAACGCGAGGAAAAAAGTCACCAGTCCCGTGTGGTCACAAAAGCAAAAGTGGATTGCCTAGCCTAATCACATCGACTAATCGCGACCAAAATCGTTGTCAGTGAAATTGATTCTGACTGTAAAATCTGAATGTTTGCCATTTATTAAAGTTAATACCAGTGGAAGCTACCGTGCATTCTTAACTGCTCGAATTCCTTATATTTAATATATTCAGGACAGTGCAGGGAACTTTCAACGTAAAAATCGCGTGGAGTTGCATGGTAAAGGTCGAGTGGGAGAAGCGTCGCGTGAGGATAGAATGAAAGCAAAGAAAAGTCAAGCGGTGCGCAATGTGCAGAGGAAAACTCTATATTGAAAATAAAACTCGTTTGACAAAGCACTTTTTTGATTATTGTGTTGCTCTTACTCCCGTGGTTGCAGTCCTCGAGTTATTCTTACTCGTCATGCATAATTGCAGCTTTGCATCGGTCACTTTGTCGTCGTTTCCACCTGACTATGTGTACATCGTGAAAGCAGCAATCGATTGATGTGTCAAGTGCGATTTTGGCATTGTTTGAAATGCAACTGCTATACGCAAAAAAAACGGCTTGCGCGGCAGTGGTGGCTTGAGTAAGGATTTGGATGAATAAAGCAATCCAACATATCCCTGAGTTATGCGATTTGCTCACCGTCAGATGCACGACATCAAGACGGGTGCTCGACACTGCTGAAACCTGGAACTGAGCTACAGCAATTTATCATGGGGATTTCATAGCAACAACATCGCTGTAATTGACAAATGCTTCGACTCTGGACCATGTTGAACGTGATGGCGTAGATGAAGAGTCGCGAAGACCAAGACGTGTTTCTGTTAAAGGAATCCAATTAATTTCCCTCCGTTTTCGCATAATATTTTTGTGACGATCGGACTATCTTTTCTACAGTCAATTCCTGCTGTTCGGTATAATGAATGAAATGAGATTTGTAGATTTTGAAAGTGTTCGTTTTGTTGTCTAATGAATTTTATAACGGCTTTATCGATTCATGATCACGGATCACACTTAGCATTCCTCAACTTTACGAAAAGATAATTTTAATGTCCGCAGGCCTTACCCACCCCATATATGAGCGCTCGTCGGAGGAGGATTGGGGAAGAAGCCTTTTCTTTTATCGCTTAAATTATATTATTAATTATGTGTTTTATAATCTTTATTTGTTGAAATCGTCTAATTTAGACGCGAATGCATCCTTTCTACAAACATAATTTCCAGTAACCCTTAAAATAAAATTAAATCTCTTTCAACATAACCAGAAAGATAAAGTTGCAATAAAAACATTACGGTCCAATTTGATGTATGCAAAACACACAAGCGCACACTTTACAATTGCTATAAAATTACCAACAAAATTATTGTTATCAGATTTTTGGCCAATAACATTTATAACATCACTGGAAAAATTTTAGTTCTGACACAAGTAGGAAAATTAGCACAGTATAAACGGGATTCAAGATTTGATAGAAATTCAAATAATTAAAAATTAGCACAGTATAAACGGGATTCAAGATTTGATAGAAATTCAAATAAACTTTACGATCTGATTTGAATCGATAGAAATTATTTTGCTACGAAGAGTATACAAAAAGAAGAGAACTTTAGATACGTGTCGTCTTTATATGATTAAATTTTATAATCTATTTCTGATGAAATAGTATTCTAGATTTCAGAATTATTAATTGCTATAATTATTAATATTATATTATATTCAAGTTTTGTAAACATGAGAAAACCATGAAGACATATAATTGAATTCCAAAGTCGGTCTTTCTATTTGCTTTCGCAGGGTACAGTGACCTTCCGCTATACTGGTAGTATTATGTGATTCCATCATATAAGTCTATAACATAAATCTGAAATGTTGATGTTTTTGATTTGAAGGGAAAATTCACGCGAATTATGTTTGTATGAATTTTTCATTCAAATGGAAAATATAGTATCTGGCCACGTCTACACTGGATCTTTATCGGGATGGAGTGTGCGAGGGGGCACCGCTTCCGCCTGGATGCTCCACTCTTATTCGGGGGCCGTAAGTATCTCTAGTAAAGACGAGATCCTCTCGAATATCGCTCGCTTCCACCAAGCTCAGTCCATCGTTTTGCTTTGGCAATCTATCCCTTCAGTATGTTTCCTCAGCCTCAGCACCGCCAGACCGAGTCGTGTTATCTCCCAATTCGTGAGTGCGAAATTTTTTTCCAGTAGGCACTTGTGCTGAGGGAAAGAACCCACCCCACGACATCACAATGCTAGCCTGCCAGCGCATCCACACGTCCTCAAATAAGGCCAATTTCAGCGAGCACCAACATCATCGCTCGCCGAGACAGCAGACCATCGCTGCAGTCCTTTATAGACATTGATAATCCTACCATTCAATAAATTTTCTAGATCATATTTTCTTTTGGTGATAATTGTCACCAGCTTACTATTTGACGTTTCTACGATTCCCCCCGACGGTGAGTTATTCCACACCAGCGATTCCGAAGTTGTTTTGAAATTCTACATCTTTCTTTATGTATCGAAGTAAAATTTTTATAGATATTCGATAAAAATAGTTTAAATCAATTGCTTCGCCGATACAATGAGATTTTTTTTCTGTAGTTTAAAAAAAATTAATTAATATTGTCGCGTGTTATGATTCGCGGCCAATAATTTTAATGTTCCGGGGAAGTGAAAACGCAATGTTTATTAAATTAAATGAAAAGAGTTTATTTATTTACTAAAAACGCACAATCCCTCATTTAACTATTGCACAATTTTAATGAGCATCTAACTTTCACTTGTCAATTAGATTGCTCTGACAACTGTCTTCACTTAACAATCAACGAAAATCACTCCACTATTACTCGATCAATATCGCTCTTCAATTCGCTATCGCAGTTTTTAATATATCGCGGTTCTAATGAATGATCCCCCCATTCATTCAGCTCGCCTTTATATAGGGTCTCTAGCCATTAACAACCCATTTCTCGTACATTGGCGAATATTCTGCCGAGAGGTACCAAGTATATTGGAGCAGGTTAATGAATGGAGTGACGTAACTTTCAGATGTTGACCATGCTGGGTGGGTTTTTCGTGGTTTCGAATAAATTCACTTTGTTGATCACGAGCATAGTATAATCAACTAGTAACCACACTCCATCAACCCTCCGGAAAAATCCGAACAGCAAGCCATAAATCTTCGGTAGCAGATAGATGGTAAACGCTGATGCGAGGAATGGCGCGAATATAAACATATGCTTCGATGCTTTGAGGAACAAGATAAAACCGGAGTGGACATCCATGTGTACACGTTGTCACAACTACCCCTTCGACCGCCTGCCTAACTACGTGTCTTTTTGCACCTACCCCTGCGACCGTGATTCTAAAGCTAGTTAAGGGGAACCCAATGGGTTGTCACAAGAAAGTAAACAAACGCTTATGCACTCGTAAATATGGTTTTATTGCAAATAACACTTCACAGAACAAGAAAATAGCATTGAATACAAATAAAGCATTATGGCCACTTAGGATAGAAAACACTGTCGTATCGATAACCCATCGTTTTCTAGCAATAACGCACATTACACTTTTAATTGAGTTCCTCGCTCCGATTTACAATGTCACTCCTTAAAATGTTGTTATCCCTAAACCAGGTGTAATATTACTTTCACTACAGTCAATATGTACCTCCGGACACGTTCTCGAACCGAAAAAACGACTAAATTCCGAATTGTATCTCACGCGCCAGGTAAATTTCGCGTCCATTTTTAGTCGTCAAATTGACAATCTGGCTCTCGAGAGGAGAAATTGTGGAAATTATTGGAAATGAAATGACAATCATGCTCAGAAGGTGGTCGTATCATTTTCTATGGAGCTTATATGAGCATAGCCTCTCCATTTGTTCCGTTACTCAAAGCTTCGATGAGAGATTTCAGGGCTACCAGAGCTGAAAAATCAATAACATTGCAGAAAAACAAATTCGTTCAATGCAATCTTTTAGTTTTTTATTAGGATCTGGCAGCCCTCCTATGTTCTGAAATGCGCAAAAGAACACGTACGTCGGAAATTATATTTGCATTTTGCTTTGTTTCTTGAGCGCGCCAAACATGGGATCAGCTGTAATGCCCCGAATCAGCTGTAATGCCCCTGGGAAAATTCAAAAAGTGTGCAACACAGGGTAAATGAAAGGTTGTGAAAACAATTGCAACAGTAGCTCGCAGAATTATTCGTGCATGTAACAATATTTTAGGACTAGTGAGCGTAGTGATTAAAAATCACGTCAGCACACAACGAATGCTAGACGTAGAATTTAAAATACGAGTACTTCTTTTTTGAATGTCTAGAAATTCGTTTCAAAACGTCAAATCTAAAAGTCTAAGTTGACAATGTTCGCTCACTACAATAAAATCGTCTGGGCCGAATACGTACACCGCTAAAATGTTGAACATAAATTAATCCGAACATTTTGATAATCGGTCTTTTATGCAGGTATGTAATTTTTCATAGGAAAATTTTATTATTTACTATGATTACAATTAGTCATAAGAATTCGAATAAAATGAAGATGGCTTTGATGGCGAGGTGGTCCTTTAATTTTATACTTGTTTTATGCAGAAGATGATTTACTTTCACGAAAATTGAAAAATCTAAAATACTCTCCCAACTGTACAAACATCGTAACAGTCACAAAACTCAGATATCTTATAAAAGAATAAAATAAAAATCTCTACAATCAGCAATAATAAAATTTATTCCCCAAACATGTTTTTACTATCCGCTATCTTTCTTTTACTATTCACAGTATCAACACATTTATAAATCTACACATAAAATGTATCTCCACAACAAAAAGTTTTAGGGACATTGGATGTCAGGTGATAAAAATGGTAATCGTGCGGTGGTGGCTACAATCTCATTATGACCACCTAACTCATCTCATCTCATAGTCATAGATCCTAGACGCAATGGCCTGTAAAAACTGATACTGTTGGCAACTGTGGAAATTATTATTGGCAACGATGCTATTCCACGAAGCAAAACTATTTTCACGAATGTTACCATCACCTATTTGGCGTGGGTGTAGTAATAACATTTTTGGCTATGCTTGTATTTCCGCGTGAAAGATAAATGTAAACATAAATCATGAATAACGATTTTGATTCACTATCAATTGGTCGTCAGGACGAATTTATGAAATAATAAAAGTGAATATTATGCGAAATAGCAGGATTGCGGGTGAGAGAATGCTTGTTATTAATAAAAAAAAATCTTTTATATTTTCAGGTATAAATGGTTACATACACTAGTGTGGAGGAGCAAAAAACTGATTTTGTAGTGCTTTTATTACAGAAAGATGTAACCAATTTTTAGTTGGTTGATTTGAAATATCATTTCATTCATACTAGGCCTTACAAGCTAAATCTAGTTTTAAACTGATCAAGAAGGATAACAATCACAATTAGCCAGCGCTTGCCAGACAACAAAGACATATAAAGTAATGAACGCGAAATGAGCTTATTTTCATCCATACGTGAGTGAAGTACTTTTACTACTTACATGCCTTCCTCTCGCATGCGAATTGAAATCCCCCTACCTTTCACGCCGCTAGAGAATCCACACACTCAAGTGGCTCTCTAGTTGCTCTCACGAAAATTCCACTCCTCTTACACCTTAGCCCCCGAATTGTCAACAAAATTTCAAAATTCAACATTAATGGGAAACGTCTAATCAAGTTGAATTTGAAATTGTACACAAAACAATTTTTTTAAGATAAACCGTGTTGAATCTAGCGCAAAAGCGTTGCAAATGTGATAATTAATTAAACTGAAAAGTTTGTTACGGATCGCGAGTGTTTTTGTGTCGAAAAATGAAAAATGTAGTGACGTGTGTGAGATTATAAAAACAGCTCTAGGGAGCGTGTCAGGGACGCATCCTACGTAGGGTAAGTCATGCTCAATCTTTTACATCGTTCAAGTTAGAATACCCGCACGGAAAATTGATTTAGTTCAAGATGCGAAAAAAAGCGGGAGACGTCACGTCAAATTTATTTGAAATTCAAATCAACAGCAAATAACGCGCCAACTTCACGCTACATGATAAAGTGCTTCAATTCTCTCGATGCATTTCGTATCCATTCTCTCTGAGATCTATGCCAGACACGTATTGCAGCTGAATGTTTGTATGTATTCTTAAAGGGTGATCCAACCATAATGCACGATGTCAATTGTGAGTCACACTTTAACGCCAAGTTTTCCGCCCAACTTAATGTGACATTTCTTTGTTTCAGTGCCTGACAAATTCTACTATGTAGAGGTACACAATCGAGCAGCGCGTTAACACGTTCCCTGTGTCGAACTACTCCGTAAGTCCAAATATTTTTTTTTTTTGTTTTTAATATTCTATATGGAATTGAAAACACAATTTACTAAACAAAAAAAATTTATAGATCGGGAAGTAGCTTTTATTTCCATGAAACATATGTGGCTCACGGGTACATTGCTTGTAGTTGTCAGTTGCGTGCTAAGTGCGTTGGTTGTGCGCATTGTGGTCGAATGTTTTGTAATTTGTTTGAAGATGTCTCGTTATCGTGGTCTTGCGGATGAAGAAGTGACACGTATTTTAGAGGACTTCGACTTTAGTGAAAACGAGTCGGTTTCAGATGAAGATGTTTGAGATGAAAGTATTTTTTTTTTTTTTTGATGACGACGTCTCCGATCCCGATTTTGTTCCGCAGAATGTTTCTGATTCAGACAGTGTGATGTCAACAAATGACATGCCATTTGTTGATGAAACAAGAAATTCCTCTATTACTGAAGCAAACAGGAGCGATAATTTTGCCACACGACCTAGTAACTCAAAGAAGTTGACAGCTAAGGAAGTCATCCAGCTAACTGCGCAAAAGATAAATCAAATAGACGAAGGAAATGGTTGGAGTGAAATATACAAGCGTTGTCGCGACAGCAGCATGATATCGAACCTCCAATCATTCATCTCCAGGGCGAACATTCTATAGTATCAGTTTATAAACATTTTTTGACTGATGAGGTTTTGGATCTTAGGATAACGCAAACTAACTTGTACGCAAACCAACTGAAGCAGAATAATGCGTTTTCAAGATTTAGCCGCATGAACACATGGACAAATGTGACACAGGAAGAAATGCTGAAATTTACAGATTTGTACTTGCTAATGGGTATTGTAAAATTTCTTAGTTTAGAATAATATTGGAAACTAGATCCAATACATTATCATCCAATATTTCACAACGTAAACATGTCATATAATCGCTTCAGTACAATACTTCGCTGTTGGCACTTAATTGATCATACAGCACCCAGAGATGTAACAGACCGGCTTTTCAAAATAAAGTCACTTCTTCAACCAGTTATCAATAACTGAAAAAATTAACTAACACTAGGAGAATGTGTAGTCATCGATAAATCTATGATGCCTTTTAGAGGCAGAATATCATTTCGACACTATAATCCTTCGAAAGCTCATAAATATGGGCTCGAGATAGACAAACTGTGCACACAAGAAGGACATGTCTGGGGTTATCTAGGCTACGTAGGACGTGACCCTGATATTGAGGATTTGGATAAGCCCGGGAGTGTAATAGCAATTTTATGCAATGACTTATTACAAGCAGGACGCATTATCATGTGCGACAATTTTTGCAACAGCGTTGGTTAAGCTGAATACTTATTACAGGGAAAAACAGATTTATGTGGCACTCTGCGCGCAAATAGGGTGGATCTTCCTTGGGTCATAAAGCATAAGACAATGGGGCCCAGAAAGGGCGAAGTTATTGCACGTCAGAAAGAAAATATAACGGGTTTGAAGTGAAAATACAAAAGAGATGTCGTTACGATTTCTACAGTCAAGTGGATAGCAGCCAAAAATGAAGCCGAAGGCTGTGCTTGACTACAATGAACGAAAGAAAGGTATAGATGTATCAGACTAACTTTCCAGCAATGACGACCCAAAGAGGAAGTCACTCACGTGGTATAAAAAAATTGCCCTTGATGTACTGATATGTGCATCAGTAATAAATGCCACATTGTTGTATCAACAATTGTACCCATCGACAAATAGAAAAATGAGAATGCCCGTGATGCAGGCGCAACAAAATATCATACAGGAATTCCTAAAATTAGATCATCAACCTGGTGCCAGTACATCTATACTACGATGGCCTGGATCCGTTTCAGCTGATCATTTTCTGTCGAAAATTGAGCGGAAAGGTGATGGCAAAATTGTAAGAAAACGTTGTTCTGGGTGCTATGACAATTTACGAAAATCGGGTGAAAATACAGAAGAAGCAGCAAAAAAGTGAAAGGAATTAATACGGAATGTGTAATATGCAAGAAAAGTTATTGTTTACCTTGTTTTAAGATTAAAAATATGTAAAATAAGATATAATTATGATCATTGTTGCCGAAATTCCATTTTTTGTATTTTGAATTTTCCTCAAGTAATAAACAATTTTCATGGTATGCTTTACTTTATTTCTAAACTTAGTTACCGTCCTAGTAAGCTCAAACCAAAAACAATACAGTTCCAGCAAGTTTCATACAAATATTCACTATAAAAGTTGTATCCGACTCGTGAACCACATGTGTGTCACGAACGTAGTAAGACGTTAAGATGGCACGCTTAGTGAAACATATGTGGCTCACAGGACATAGAACGTATTAAGATTGTTGAAGCATTTTACGAAAATGAGCGCTCAAATTAAAATGCATTTCGTGCACTTCGTGATGTTTTGGTCGGCATAGTCGACCAAATATGTCCACAATCGGGAGAATCGTGCGCAAATTTCAGCAAACCGGGTCTGTAGGAAATGTAAAATCACATATGTATGCTCGCCCAGTTTGTTCTGCAGAAAACATTGCTTTTGTTCGTTATAGTGTGGCAGAAGAGCCGTCAACCTCGACTCGTTGTCGTGCCGAACAATTGAACATCTCACGAACAATACTGATGCGAATTTTGAATAAAGTTTTGAGTTTGCACGCTTACAAGGTTCAACTGACTCAAAAGCTGAAGCCTACTGAACATATCAAGCGTCGGCAATACGCCGAATGGTTGGTTGAACAGACAGAAGGGAATGATGAATTTACAAAGAAAATCATCTTCAACCACGACGCACACTTTCGCCTCAGTGGATTCGTTAACAAGTAGGATTGCCGCATTTGGGCAAATGAGAATCCATGAGTGATTGTTGAAAAGCCGACGCATCCACAAAGAGTGACTGTTTGGTTCGGTTTATGAGCTGGCGGCATTATCGGGCCGTACTTCTTCGAAAATGAGGACGGCCAAGCAGTTACCATGAATGATGTTCGTTTGTGGCCAATAATTGAGGTTATGGTCCAGGACAATATATGCTTCAATAAGGATGGTGCCATTTGCGACACAGCCAACGAAACAATGGCTCTTTAGCGCGAGAAATTCAATTGCCGTGTTATTTTACATTGTGGTGACGTTAAATGACCGCCACAAATATGTGATTTGACACCGTTGGACTCCTTTCTCTGGGGATATTTAAAAGAAAAAGTGTTCGTCAATAAGCCAAGAACAATCCAAGAGCTAAAAGATGAGATAATTCAGCACATTAACGACATTGAACCTCAATTGTGTCTCAGAGGCATTGAGAATACGGACCATCAGATTGAAGTATACCCTTGTAGCCGTGGCGAGCATTTGGGCGATATTTTGTTTTTTCATAATTGTCATACATCCTTCTACTATTGTCAAAAAATATTAACGTAATTCTCTGAAAATTTTTTGTTTTATTTACAATTAACATCGTGTGTTTTGGTTAGACCACCCTATAAATATAAAATAAAATTTTGAAATAAGTTATGTGAAATTTCCAAGAGATTCAAAAAATCAAGTCAAAAACTAAAGAAATGAAAAAGTTAAATTTAGTTCACAATGAGTAAATAAAAAAATGCATTTGGTAGTTCATGACATTATCACAAACTAAACAGGCATACATTGTTGCCAATTATAATACGCAAATAAGCAGAATAAAATCAAATAGAAATGCCTAGTTAGTTTAAGTAAACAATTAGTTAAACCATTAAAAATAAGGCAACCCGAAACGGAAAATTATTTGAAAACTATAACCAACTATTTTGATTCAATAAGGAAAAACAAATATTGCAAACTGAGATAAATATTTTAGGAAGCATATCATGACTCCGTTATAAGATAATAAGCAAGAAAAAATAGATTCAATTAAAAGCAATCAAAATAGTAGGTGTTAAATCGATGATCATGATGATACTAAGGAGCACTAGTTCGTCGAGAGTATTAAAATAAGATATGGAATAATGTCAATAACATGGTGCAATAAACCCATTAGATATGCGTTGTCATCTCTAAGCAAAAACTAAAATAATATGGCAAACCCCACAACCTCATTGGATACACATCAACATCTCGAAGCATAAACGTAAAAAATATGGCATACAGGATACATGTAAATCTCAAAGCAAAAAACATTAATGTGGGTCACTCAATCCATTGGATACCCATTATAATCTCTAATCAAAAATGAAAATAATATGGTGAACCACACAACCTCATTGGATATGCATCACCATCTCATAGCAAAAACATTAAAATGATAGCGCACGTGATACAAGTAATTCTCACAACAAATAACATCGATAATATGGCTCACTCAACCCATTGGAACAGCACAATGTGATAATTTAGCAGTCACCTAAGCAAACTGGTCGAAAACCAACATATTACTGTTCCAAATTTCAATTCTAAATTTAAAATAATGTTTCCAACGGAGCTCTTCCACGATTGAACTTTCACAATACCATGGAAGGTGGATGGAAGGCTCGTCGACAGGTTTTTGAGCGGTCCCGTAAGGTGACGACGAGCAACAAATGGGGAGTCGGAATTGAACAAGCAAGTGAGGTGGTTGGGCTGACCACGGCGCGTCTTTTCTCAACCAAGTGGAGTGACAGTCCCTTGTGCTTTTCGGTAAAGTGTTAAAAATTCTAGCCAGCTTTCGGTTTGAATGGTCCGTATAGAGATTGTGCAAAATTGTTTTTGTTACCTCGTTGGGTGATCAATTGAGTTATATTCTAACCCCGCAAGCGTAAACAGCCCAAAGGAAATTCTTCCAAACATATTCACAGTTGAACCTTGCCGAGAGTTCATTCTGCTTCAGTGAAACGTTAAGTTTGCCCGGCACCCAACCCGTGTGCTCCAGAGACTCTGCCCAGTGCGTGGAAGGGCCTGACAGTGAAACCCAGTTAAACCCAAGGGGATCGCGAAGTGCAGGATCGAAAACCCCGGTTTTGCGTTATTTGAGCTCGAGGATGTCTCCAACCCAACGAAAGTCGTTCCAGCCCGACACCGGACCGCCTGTTTGCATTCCTCTTGCTCGTAAAATGTGAAAAGCTAGCGCGATTGAGTTAATATCGTCATCCAATATGCAAATCCGTGACTATCCACCATACAGGAGTGAGGAGTCGCGCAAGACTCCGCCATCGCCCTAAAATCCAACCAACTCAACTCGTTGCAAATTACAATCGGATCCCAGAAGTCAAGAGGAGATTCAGTTCCAAGAGTCGTCGTCCACCTTCCAATCATGAGAGCGTGATTCAGTTTTGGCGATCGTTCTCAGTCTTTAGTAGCGGGTGGGCATATTCATCGCGTTTTTTGGTTATTTCGAAGTATTTGTGTTCTCTAAATCGTCCAGTATGATCATGGAAAATAGGTCTATCGTTAAACTGCTGCGAGAAGGAGAACCTTGAATTGCCCCACCAAACAACTTGAGGCCTACAATAAATGACGTCTCGTCCCGGCGCACACAAACTCATGTACTTTCCATCGAGAGCTAAGAGTGAGCTTAAACAGTATTGCGTAGGGTTAAACTCTGATATGATGGAATTGAAACGGGCAACTCAGTAATTGGATGATTGGGTATCTAGTTCACGTTCACAGATTGACTTCTACCTCGATCTATTTGCATTTGAAGCGAATCGTGCGCACAACGAGGAAAAAATCTCCGGTATGAGTAACGTTTTACGAGCCGAACAGCAATTTTCCAAAGGTAAAGAGAAACACGTTTGGGGCTTTGTGCTCGCCTGCCTGTGCTGAGTTTCCGAGAAGCGAATTTGAGAAGGATGGGAATCATTTGGTTCCTACTGATGTTTTGATTTCGCGTATCATCTATGATCTAATATTCGAATACAAGATAGTGTCCTGAACGTGCAGATTCTGTCTGTGAGAACAATGGAAGAATGAAGAATACGTCGATCGGGGTTTTTGGTGACGGATTACATTTGAGCGTAGCGTATTATCTTTTGTATGTGCGGTGTTTGCTTTAAAATTCAATTCCAAGTGATCACGATAGTTTTTGGCACGAATCCAAATTTGAAATTCGGCTGAGCGCACAGTGATATCGGTTAAAGACAAGCCATTCGTTTGTACATATTGTTCAATTGCAAATTCCGTTTGTTTCGGACTTCTTCCGTCAAGATCTCAATATAGGTATGGACAGAATCAATATCTCATGAAATAATGGACTTATTGATGCGTGGATTTATTTATGCTCGTATATACTATAATCAAAATAAATTCAGGCATTTATCGTAGTTGTCTTGGTGCATTCATAAATATGCAATGTAAATATATAAAGTGAAAATCTTATTTCTATGTTGTATATATTGTAATAACAATTCGCGATTAATATAGATTTATGTTATTAATAGCTTATAAGTAATTTTAAATTTATATTTTATCGCACAAACTTGATCGAATCAGAATTTTATATATTTTTAAATTTACAAAATGAGCAATGATGGGAAATAGTTGTTAACGCTGCAAATTATATGAACAATTCGCTGCCAGATGATTCATCTGACATTTGGTTCTACTGCAGATTGCCTTAACAGGGAGATAACGTCTTTTGTTAAAACCTGCTTTGACCCCTAGTCGGCATTTTTCTCAGGCTTGTGACATATGGATCAGAAGATAAAAAAAATATGAATAAATGCATTTATTCTTCCATGAAATATACATATGTATACACCGTGGCAGTTTTGCATTAGTAGAGCTTAAAAATAATTATGGATTCAATTCAAGTCTCTGCTTGGAAATTCGCATAATAATAGATGATAATAATTCTTACCTTGCAAATTATGATATTTGTTCATTATAATACAAACTAATAATTAAATGAATTGTTAAAATCATACCTTCGGTATTTCCTTTTTCTTTCAACCTGAGCAGGTATAGGACCCACAACGATGGCAGGCTCTTCCGCTAACATGGGCTACCCATTAGGCGCGTTCTTCCTTTCTTTTCGCTTAATAGGGTCTCTTGCCGGATATATTGGCCTTCCGCTCGCGCGCCCTTTTATGATATTGAGTTATGTGATTTCGTTGCATACGGTATGGCATAAATTGGTTACGTTTGTATTCCTCATTTAAAGGAAAGAGTCATGCAAATTATGTTTGTATGAGTTTTTCACTGATATGGGAAATACATGGCCACGTCTACGTTTGGATCTTGATCCAGTTGGGAGGGTGCGAGGGGGCACCGCTTCCGTCTGAACGCCCCACTCTTATTTGTGGGCCATAAGTATCGTCAGCAACAACGAAGTCTCTATAAGTCCGTCCATTTTTGCCCGGCCCAATTTGTTCTTCGAACAAGCTTTTCAACCCTTAGTAGATTACCTCGGCCTCGACACCAGTCGATCAGCATTTTTACATGTCTAATTCGTAAATGCGAAATTTTTTTGTAGTGGATCCTTATGCTAGGAGGGAACAACCCGCCCTACGATACCGCAACGCTGGCCTGCCAGCGCATGCACACGTCCCCAGACAAGTTCAATCTCGGTGGATCTCAACATCCTCTTTCGCCGAGGCAGCAGACTATTGCTGCAGTCCTTCACGAACATTTATAATATCTATCCATTTCACTACAACAACCTCATTGGATACAGTCAACAACGTTTGCACGTATTACCAGCGCTCAAACTAAGTCGATTAATGGTAATCTGCTACGTTTGGCTTGTGAGACCTTGGATGAAATGATACTTTACTATTCTCCCCAAGGAAATTAAATCCTATTTTCAATTGCCAGAAGAAATGTTGTGAGCCTTCACCAGCCAATGAAATCAATACTCAAAGGTATGAGCAGCTTTCCACTTTACGTTCATTTGCATAATAAGGATTATCAAATTGCAATCAAGTTGTGTTACCTCATACTCGTATAGCAGGTGTAAGGTGAAGGTGAAGAGATGGCAGCAGCATGTATCTCACAATCAAGAACGAGCCAGCCAGCAGAAAGAAGAAGAAGAATAAGATGGAAAAGACAGTAGCAAAACGTATTCCGAGAGCAAGTGTAAATCAACCAGGTAAAAGCTCCAGAGAGGAGAACACTGCAATCGGCTCAAAAGCTCTCCTCACTCTTCCGCAAGTCTGTTTCCCCTAGGAGAATATCAGTTGTTAGCTCTCTCAGTTGATTTACAAACGAAGCGAAATGGGGAGGAAGAGCTTCTGTCAAATAGTAGCTCACATGCTCGCGTATTTGGCAGATTTCAGAGAAATTTAGAGCAAAAGCTCGCTCCATAGCCGAATATGAACACTTGGTTGAGTACTGGCCGATCAGTATGTAATTCGAATCCACTAAGGAGGGTGCTACTACCCAATTACCAAACTACCCTGCAACGTGCGATTAGTTACGTGACATTCCCGATTTAAATTCTAGACTGAGGAGGTGTGAGAAGGGAATTCTGATAGTAAGGGATCAGGTGTTGGCCAGAACTACGATCCTCAACTAGTCTTCTGGCGTTCACGCCGTGTGGCAATTCCGATCCATTGGTTCGTCTGCTCGGTTCCCTCTACAAGCTGGTGCTCACATGGAAAGCGCGACAAGTACCGCAGGCCTCAAGGAAGTTCAAGCCAAAGTCCAAAGCGCTTCATTCAATATCGATCGATATTGGTTTTTGGAAGAAATAGCTTTGTCGATGATACATGGATGTATGTGTGTGAGCGGCGCTGCAAACGTTTGGTCTCGCCACCGCGATTGAACAAGAACGCGGGTGTGGAGTTAGTCTTTTAGTAAGCGGCGGTCCGAGCGCATCGTAGTGGCAGTGCGGAAGATAAACAAAACTAAAATATGTTATAAGAGTTACAGATTATAATAAACTAATAAAGTTAAAGAGTGTTAAGAAGAAACAGTGTTTTTAATTTTATCTCGCAACACAACAGCCACCTAATTCATGAGTGTACCGATTCACTCCTACATGGTAGCAGAGCTATAAAGGTCTACATTGCACCAGGGTGGTATGTTCAGTGATTTTAATTGAGTTCAGTGAATCATAAAGGAGAAGTGTTCAAAAAAATTACTTAAAGAGACGTATAGAAGCCGGCTGACCAACGTGCTGGAAAGGCGGGAAGAAACATAGACGCTGCATTCCAGAGGGTCACCATTTTGTTATACCAAGCGTCTCACAAGAAAAAGAGTAAGTTGAGTGTTTGCTAGTGTTAAACTTACATGTGTAGCGTCATACGGGAATTCCGTGAGCAGCGTGTCTCTGTGTGTGTTTCCGCGCTTGTCTCGACATGTCGCGCGACGTACGCCGCCATTTTCCGAGATAGATGTGCTTCAGAGAAATACGATTTGTATTTATCTGAACGGAGGGAGTTAAGACGGCACTCATGATCCTGGGCTGATGCAAAATAAAGGGGTTCTCATCTGCAATCAAGCTAAAATTTAATGAATGTATTTAAGATGTAGCGATGATATCCAATAAAGAGGATACATAACAGGGAGGTTATACTGCAGGAGGTAGTAAGTTGTGGTCGATAAGAAGTTTTCTCTCATCTTATTATTAAGAAGTTAAAAAAAAAAAAAAATAATTTGGTACAAATGCTGAGGAATAAATTTCGTCAGTATTTTATTGAAAGAAAATAAATAATAAAAATTTATTTTTATTACAATCATTCAGAGAGAATTTGACGAGTGAAATAAAGTTTTTTTAACTTTATCAGGGAATCAGAGTAGAAAGAAGATGGTATAAGAGGTTATAAGACGAAGAGAAATTTAGTCAAATTCAGAATTTAGCTCAAATAACTATCAAATTAAGTGCTAAAGGTGGTTTGCATTTGTTCATTTGAGTTTGATGTCCTGTTCCGGCTTGCCTTGCGGTCAGATACCGGACTACTGGCTTCTGTGGACTTTTGTTCACTGCATAAATTAGAGTTCGGTTCATAAATAAAAATACGAGCAAATTCTGTAAATTCCAGGGTCAATGTTCGGCTGAAACTTGTGTTCGGTGTAGGCTGCTCGTTGACTAGGGACATTGGTAGGATCTCATTCGAGACCCACGTGTGTGCTTGCGCAACCTAAAATCGACCAGATTTCGTGGTAACGCGCGGAGCTGAACCTCGGCGAGTGGTATACATTCGTGGTGGTGCTCGGTGGGAGAATCTGATTTCTCGCTTCGAATTAAAATTACTTGTGTTCGGTGTTTTGGTTCAGAAGCAAGAGACATTACTCAGTTAATTAAAATACAGAGATTACCTGGTATTGGAGGGCAAAATAAGAGGTTAAAAAGAGAAATGCGTAAGAGTTAAAGATTCCAGAGAAATTTATCAGAAAAGTTGACAAAATAAATAAGTAATAAAATAAGTTTAAAAATATATAAATGAATAAAAACTAATTGAGAATGTTTCATAATCCTGCAACAGATGGCTAGTAATCTTATTAAAGTCAACGACGATATGAGTCAAGAATATGCTGAGTATATGAGAATCAGGCTTGGAGAAGAAGTTACAGGTTCTGATCGTGCTATTCAAACAGCCACAACAATAAGAGCTTCAGAGGGTATGAGTGGGACCGATAGTCAAAATTCAGAGACGAGAGCTACGACTGAGAGAACATACAACAATCAAGCAAATTTAGAGGCGTTGCAGACGACAATTGCTAATGTTAATAAATTAGTAGCGACAATTGATGCAAGTGAAATTTCAACTAATAAAACAACCGGAAATCTATTGAAGGAAGTGGTGGACAATTTGTACAAAATTCACAACCGCGTACTTGAATCAGAGAGGGCTAAATTAAACAGCAAAGAAGCCGAGCAAAGAGTAAAAATGCAATCTCAAGAGTTTCCAGGAGGCAACAGCGTAAACAACATGAGACCAAAAATTCAGAGGCAATACAAGTTGACATCCAAGGCAAGTTTTGAAGTATGGTTAGACTGCTTGAAAACCGAACTTACAAGTTGGAGTTTACTTGACATGATTGAAACAAATAATCCATCACCAACTGGAATTTCAGAGTCTGAGATTATGCTAAGAAAGAACTCGGTGAAAGACATCATTATCAGTCACATAGACGAAGACTATCATAAGAGAATTTTAGGTCTAACGGGGCCTATTGAAATCCTGAAGAGTTTAAGAGATAGCAGAAAAGGAGAAGTTAGCTCAACTCCAACATCCATCAGAACTCGACTGTATAATCTGAGAATGTTGAAAGATGAAAGAGTTCACAAATTCTGTGAAAGATTTGACCAGATAATAAGAGGACATGAATTAAGTGATGATCCTCATAAGCTCACTGAACAAGAGAAGCGCTCAACGTTCTATCAAGCCATCATCGGAGCTATGCCAGAAGTACGACGCACAGATTCGGCTGTGATATCAACTACAGGCAATGAAATGAATATGACAGCATTGAGAAAGACTATGTATCGTATACAAGAAGATAATGATGCAGTTAGAGAAAGTTCAGATGGGCAAATTGTTACAGCCTCAAGAGCAATGATGCCGAAATTTAAGAGTAACAAAAACAAGTGCTATAGATGCAACAGAGACGGTCACTGGCAAACTCGTTGCCCATTAAGAGACACAAATAAATGGTTTTGTTATGTTTGCAATTATACAACAGATCATAAAGGAGATGATTGCTCTGGGAACTCAACCCAGCGATACAAGAGGCCGTTCAACAATAGTAACGGCTATGAACCTCCTGCCAAGAGAAGCAGATCTACTTCAAATCAACAAATAAGAGGTAGAGGCTCGAGCAGTTCCAGAGGAACAGGTAGCAACCTTAGAGCTAACACCAGAGGCAACTTCAGAGGTAATTTCAAAGGTAAAAAGGCCAATAGAGGATCCAATAATAATTCAGCGGCTAGAAGAGCTGAAGTTTATAATGAACAGGAGAACTACGAGAACAATACTGCAGAGCATGATGAGTATTCAGAGTCAGAAGGTAAGAAAACTTTTAATAAAGATTTAAATGATGACAATCAAATAGAGTTTATTGCCGATTCAGGAGCTACTAATCATATTGTTAATAAAAGTTTTATTTTAAGTAATTTTAAAAAATCTGAAAATGGAGTTATAAAAAGTGCAAATAAAAATGATTTTGCTGATATTGTTATAGATGGCAGAGGTAATCTTTTGCTTAAAAATAATAAAATAGATAAGAGTCATATTAAATTAACGAATGTAATTGCAGCAAAAGACATATCAGAGAATTTATTGTCATTACGTAAACTAGTAGATGCAGGGTTTTGTATATACTTAGATGATAAAATTTTCCGAGTCTATGCTAAAGAAAATAATAAGACGATTTTTGGAGGAGTTTATGAAAAACCTAATTGGACAGTTAAATTTGAAGTCCAGAAGCTTAAATATGATAACAATAATGTGATAAATGAGTATGATGATTATTGTTGCACTGCATCCTTAGCAGTCGACAATGAGTTTTCCGAGCAATCGCAAACTGATAAACTTGGTGAAATTTCACATTCGGAGGGAGTTAATTCAGAGTCTGTTAATATGCTTGTGACAAATGTAGGGTCTGCGATTGGGAGGGAGAGTTTGGAAGAACTCATTGTCTCAGATATTCAGATAAATTCAGAGGAATCAAATTCAGAGTGTGCAAGCGACTTGATACCGTATAAAACAGTTAACATAGATGGGTTGAAGACTGGAGAGAGTCTACAAGGCTTACTAGATGAAAATCCGGCAGGAAATATGAATTCAGAGGCCAATCAGAGTGAAGCCATGTTGTGGCATCGTAGATTAGGACATGCTTCTTTAAATTATCTGAAAATGTTACAAAAGAAAGAAAAGAGATTAGAGCGTGTTAAATTTGATGATTCAATAAAAGACTGTGAAGTATGCATATTGTCGAAAATGGAAAAACTTCCATTTAAACAAAACAGAAGTAGAGCAGAGAGGCCACTTCAAATAATTCATTCAGATGTAATGGGGCCAATCAAACCTTCCTCATGGCCTGGTCAAAAGAGGTATATAATTGTATTTGTAGATGATTATTCTCGATATGCTAGAGTATATTGTTTAAAATCTAAAGATGAAGCGGGTCAAGCGTTTGAGAGGTATTTGAGTTCTACCCGAAACCTGCTGGGTTCAGACGTTAAAGTTTGCTATGTTAGGTTAGATAAAGGAACTGAGTTTACAGGTGGAAAATTTGCAGAGATAATGAAACAGGAAAAGATTGAGTCAGATAGTGGTCCACCATATACTCCAGAACTTAATGGCACAGCTGAAAGATTCAACAAATCTATACAGAGAACGATAAGAGCGTATATGTGTGATTCGGGCTTACCAGCAAGTATGTGGGAGTTAGCTGCAGAAACAGCTGTACATACGTATAACAGAACTCCACATAAGTCAATTGATTATGAAGTGCCTTTGTTAAAATTTTCACCAAAATCAAACTGTCATTTAGAGAAAATAAGAAGATTTGGTTGTATGGCTTACGCTAAATTACCTGCTGTGTTTAGTAATGTAGCTATAAAAACTGTATTAGTAGGACACACACCCACAGGGTATATTTTGTGGCATCCTAGCACAAGAAAACTCTTAGAATCTAGACATGTAAGATTTGTAGAAAGATTAGTTTATAAAGATGTATACCTGAAAAATCAGAGTCAAGTATTAGATGAGAAAAGTAAATCAGACGAGATGACAGAATTTACTGTAGGTGAAGAAACAATAGAAAACGATCATTCAGAGGCAAATAAAATTCAGCCTAGAAATAAAGGCAGGCCAAAGAAAATACATTCAGAGGAAAATGATAAACATTCAGAGAAAGAAAATAAAGCGAAAATGTCAGAGATACCAATAAATAAAACTGATGGTCCAGTTACCAGAAGTAAAGCTAAAAAAATCGAAGACATAAGTTTTGCTCGTTACACGAGAGGCTCAGAGACCAAAGAGTTAGACGAAGATGAATTGAGCTATGTTCTATTAGCGTCAACTCATAAAGACCCAACTACTTTTGAAGAAGCAATGAATTCAGAGAATAAAGAGTTATGGAAACAAGCCATTAGAGAAGAGTTAGACTCTATGAAAGAAGACAATCATGGTAAGAGGCCTAATATTATTGACTCCAAATGGGTGTTTAAAAAGAAAATTGAGAGCAATGGGTCAATCAAATACAAGGCACGACTAGTCTCAAGAGGTTTTAAAGATAAAAATGTATATGGGCTCAAAGAAACATATGCTCCAGTGTCAAGGTTGTCCTTGATTCGAGCAGTTCTGTCTATAATTAATAAAGAGGACTTAGAAGTAAGTCAAATGGACGTTAAAACAGCATTCCTAAATGGAGAACTTGAAGAAGAAGTCTTCATGGAAATTCCAGATGGTCTAGAGTTATCAGAGAACTTCAAACTTGAAAAAGTGTGTAAATTGAGGAAGTCTCTATATGGCCTCAGAGTAAGTCCTAAGTTGTGGAACAAGAAATTCTCAGATGAAGCTCGAAAACTTGGGCTAGAAAACGATCTTCATGATCCTTGTCTGTTCACTTGGAGGTGGAACGGAAAAATGGCTATAGTGATTTTATATGTAGATGATATGTTGATAGCCAGCAATGATCCTGAGAAACTTATCCAAATAAAAACACATTTAGGTAAAGCATTTCAGATGAAAGATTTAGGTGAACCTCAAAATTTCTTGGGTATGACTATTCAGAGAGACAGGAAAGAGAAAAGTATATTCATACATCAAACAGCATATGCAGAGAAAGTTTTACAGAGATTTAATATGCATGAGTCGAAACCACAGAGTACACCTATGGTAACCCGTCAGGTAGATCATAGGAATAAAAAGTTTAAAAGCGACTCCGAAAATTCAGAGAAACAAAACGAAACCAAAAGAGTGCCATTTAGAGAAGCCATTGGTAGTTTAATGTACCTGGCAAATGCAACTCGACCAGACATAGCTTATGCAGTGAACTATCTGGCAAGAAAACAGATGAATCCAACTGAAGATGATTGGGTAGAGGTTAAAAGAGTGTTCAGATATTTAAGAGGTACAACCAGTCTAGGAATTAAGTTCCTGTCTAATTCAGAGAGTCTGGAAGCTCTTTCAGATGCAAGTTTCAGAGACGGTGAAGATTCTAAATCAACAGGGGGATACATAATTAAGTTGTTTGGAGGTGTAATAACTTGGAGAAGTCATAAACAATCTATTGTTACAACTTCTACGTGTCAAGCAGAGTACTTAGCAATGAGTGACGCGTGCCAAGAACTGATATCACTTGATAAATCAATTAGGTATATAATTGGACGTACGTTTTATCCTATTACCTTATGGTGTGATAACAAATCTGCCAGAGATTGTACAGAGAAAGATGGAAGCCACAAGCTCAAAACTTTTGATCAGAGTGTAGAAGAAATTAAAAGTGAGTTGGCATTTAGAGAAAAAACTGGAAATAGGAAAAATATGGCAATCACTCATGGAGACTTTGTAAAACAGTGTGTAGAGGAAAATAAAATTAGAGTCCGTTGGGTATCTACTGACGAAAACTTAGCCGATATAATGACAAAACCCTTATCTCAAAATAGGCATGTTTATTTAAGAGACATAATTACCAATAGAGTAGTCAGATGAATCTTCAGAGAAACATTAAATAAATTCAGGTGAGAAACAGAAATTAATTTGGAATTCAGATAAATCTTTAGAGAAAATATTAAGATGTATAAATTCATGTTTGAATTTTCTACAGGCAAAGAATGATTGCGTAATCCCTTTAGGGAATGTATACCAAAATTCAAGTCTAGTGAAATTAGTCATATCATTCTTTAATAACTTTTATATTTAATTTTAATGTTTGTTTCTTTTCATATTGCTTATTTAATGATTTAAACATTGTTTATATATTCGACAAAGGGAGGGAGTGGAAGAAATAGCTTTGTCAATGATACATGGATGTATGTGTGTGAGCGGCGCTGCAAACGTTTGGTCTCGCCACCGCGATTGAACAAGAACGCGGGTGTGGAGTTAGTCTTTTAGTAAGCGGCGGTCCGAGCGCATCGTAGTGGCAGTGCGGAAGATAAACAAAACTAAAATATGTTATAAGAGTTACAGATTATAATAAACTAATAAAGTTAAAGAGTGTTAAGAAGAAACAGTGTTTTTAATTTTATCTCGCAACACAACAGCCACCTAATTCATGGGTGTACCGATTCGCTCCTACAGTTTTCAAAGAGCAAAGAATTTCCAAACAATATAAACACTAAAAACCTAAACAATGTGCAAATTTGAAATGGAATTAACAAGGCAAAAAAAAACTTTTTTAAATAAACTCATCTCCTTGTTGATCTAGTTTGAAATGGAACATAGTAGCAGGTAGTGTCATGCAGTGGAATTTCTCCACGGGAGCCTTGATGGTGTATATAGGATACAGGTCAAATCAAGCTCCGAGCTCATGCCAGTATACAAAGGGTATATTGGCTGTGTAAGAACTGCACCACCCTAACCGTTGATGGCAATTCGATGCAATTGACGAATCACTTAATTGCTTCCGCAAATCATCGTGAATTACGGAAGGAAAACAGAATCTTAATACTTTTACTAAATATGTACTCGCGTGTAGCCCCACCCTGGATTGTAATATTTATGTATTTAAAAATAATAAACACTATTGTCCTATAGTGTGCCAAGTCACATTGGCACTATTAGATCGGTCAATAGTGGTAGGAATCAATGCCGTCATTATCCCTCACTTTTATTCAAATTACATCCCTCTCGAATGAAAACAGTAACGCCCTTAGGTATGCTCCTTCTATCCCACATTTGAACTGCTCTTTTGATAATGTTACGAAAGGTAAGCAAACTCAATTTATCGATTTGTATTCTTGGTAAGTGCATTGCCCACAGCCTACAGTAATCGCGTAATCCAAAATATTTGATTTAAATAAATAAGTTCAATTGCAAAAATTCCTTGAATAGAACTTCCAATAGAAATAAATTTGGAGATTCGGGGAAAAGCTGAAGACATTACTACTAAATTTGATTTAAGGCTGTGAAACTTTCTGATTTCTCTAGAATATTTCTTGAGAATTCTCTTGGTGCTTCACCATAATTTGAACATGCAATTTTGAATAGAAGTAACATCAAACGATTTTTATAAAAATGTTTCTTGTATGTGTTAAATATTGATTAGCTCATACAACACCACAAGAAAAACATTAAAATTCAAAAGAAAATTTGTTGGCAGTTGACGAAAAACGTTAAATTACAAAATCCGAAAATAAATCATTCAGTAGAGCGCTCCCACAGTAATTACACATAAATTTTCTTGAAGACACTTTATCAAAGAGAGCGTAGAAGGAAAGGAATTTAAACAAGATAAAAATGAAAATTAAGGCAAATTATGCCGCCACCGCGTACGGAGCATTTCTTATCCAAGGAAAATATATGTGGAATCAAATTCAACCTTGTTGACATTAAATTAAACTGAAATCTTGGAAATGTTATTTATGTTACACGTGTGTTACGATAAGTTATGCTCTTGATATAGGAAATGGAATGAAATGTATGCAGGTGTATGGTGAGCTTGACCTTAAGAAATGATAGCTACTACAAATTTAACTTTTAGAGGCCTTTGGCGAATGGATAAGTTGTTTGAATTGGATATTGTTGTGACATAGGATATGTAGGTAAATGTCAAGGAAGATATTTATTAAATACTTTGGTATCCTATTTGTAGAGATGAAGCATATGTAGTTTCGACTTTGTCGATTCGATTTCAAGCCCAAATACTCCAACTTCTTATCCTTCAGAGGTTTTATATGCATCTGTTTGTAGCCAACAGCATGAGGTTATTTAAGATTAGGTGAATATTAGATTCAAAGCCACATGCTCTGTCATTACTTAGCAACATATTCTACATCTAGCATTCGTTGCGTACGGGTATATTTTTAAATTTTTAGAAATTAGGTCATTCTTTAAAACGTCGGTCCAATTTTAATTTTTATTTAAAGCCTATATCGTCGAAGCAATCGATTCAACCAATTTATATCGGCTATAACTCGCGTTCTGCCCTCGAACCTGATCAAAGGTCCACCTCAAGATATTTCAGCTTCTTTTTCGCAATCCTCGTCTCTTTGGGATCGCGAGAAAATTTGCTACCTGTAGCAATCGATTAATCGCCTAAGCAAACTGCTTGAAAACCACCATAATACTGAGTCAAATTTTATTGTAAATTTAAAAAAATATTTATTTCAATTCGCAATTCAAATTTGGACACGGCAACACCTTTTAAACGCAGCTCATCCACAAATTGCATGGCCGGATGCAATCTATAGGGACGGATGAGCTGGCTCGTGAACTGCCGTTGCGACTAGTCCCATAAGATGACCATTGGCCACAACCGGGCTGCCTGTTACGGATCGCCACACAAAGCTCACGCCACGAGAACTACGCTGGTACTTTTACAAAAGTTACTATAAAAATTCAAAGGAAAAAAGTCTATCCTGGTCATGGCGAGTGAGTGGAAATTGGCCAACAATAAAAAAAAGCGAGAAATCGCATTTGATATTTAATAATTAATTGCGAATCGCTTCGCGCAATCGTCAACGGCAAGCGAAAAATCTCAAACGGTATTGCAAGTCATCGTCGGGAGGAAAGAAGAAAATACGGGCGAACGAGTTAACTTTTCACCTTGAATTTTGTAGAAAAAGGTATATCTGGACGTTGGAAAGCTAGCTAGGAAACGTGGTATTGCAGTTGTGGTTGCAAGTCATCGGTGGGACGGAAGTTTGGATCAGATGTGTTAGTGGATAAGTCGGAAATCAAGGCGTACTCAGCTGAAATTGCAAAGAATTGCATTGTCAAGACCTGCAGCAGAAAGATCCTATTGATTTGCGCCGAGGACGAGGCGTCTTGTCTGGACGATAAATCAGAGTAAGTTTTGCAATTTGCCATTTGAGCTGCATGCTTCGACATTCAAGCGATTGTCGACAATCGCCCGAAGCCGCTGGAATGAGTGAAAACGGTTCAAGGAAGAGGACATAGCGCTACACAAAAACATATCGTCGTACTCCGCATTGCGGCACGATAGTTGTCGGTCGTCTTGTTTGCTATCTCCATCACTGTTAGATTAGCCGTCAACGAGAAACCGGTACCGTGAAATTGCACCACCGTCTATCTTGATGCCAAGCAAATTTGGAGAAATTTAGCAGGTGAATATTGTCGCAGACAAGATGCGTGAAGTGAATCTACTTTTACCTCATAAAGGGACGAATTCATGTCCAAAGGGGGTGTTTTGTCAAGTAACGTGCAGCGTGATTCACAATAAATTGATTTGAGAAAGACCAAAAAGCATGCAAATTCTGGCCCCTAAAAGCATCTATTGCAAGGAGCAGTTCATTTTTACAGAAGATTGCTTGAACCCGTAAAACTCCGGGAAAATAATTGACCTGGGGCCGTGTTTACATAAGTAAAAGGTACATCAAGAAGTGAGTGCGTGACGAACGTTCGTTGGTCTCTTTCAAGTGTGCGCTTATTTACTCGTTGCTTAGTTTCAATACCTGCTTCTGATCAGCTCATTTGCATATTGACGATACGTGCGCTTTATTTAAGATACCGCCATCATTCGGGCCATGATTTTTCCTCAGAAGTTTGTTAACGATATCTATTAAATAATTTTATTTCAACGAGACTATTCGGACGATCTGAGCGATCACATTTGGGCTGACTTAACGCTTATGGCGGCTGTACACTCTCACGCAAGTACTCTCGCCACCCTCGCCGAGGGCTCTCACGCGAGAGGTCGAGTGACGAGAGCAACCCTGTACATTCTAGTTTATTCATTACGTTTGCAATCGTCGAGAAGAATGGATGCGTTAGAAGTCACGGAAGCAGTAAATTTATGTGCTAGAGTCATTTGGGGTAACTGAGCGCAGTGGGTAAGTGAGCGCACCGCGTATATCTCCTGAACGCAGTGTGCGTGATAGGTGTTCGTTAAAGTGAAACAAGAACACCGCAGTGCCGATCTAGTTTTGATATGACACTGCCCCATGTGACATTGTTTCAATTTGTTCCTCGCATTTAATTAAATTTACTATTTTCCTTGGTTATTTTATGTGTTTTGCGAAATCCTGTCACGTCCACGTTTCGGATCCGATACTCGTAAGTCATACTTTTTTAGATTATGCGTATATTCTTGTAGATACATGAGAAATAATATTGAGGTTACTCGTATGTTTGTGTCACAAGCCGGTAGCATTATTAATTTGTGTTTTGTCTCCGTGGGGAAAGTGTGCGCGGATAAGTGTGCGCATGCGTATACTTACCCCCATGACCAATACTAAAAATGGATGGTGACTTAGTTGATTTTCAAATCTTATATGAATCATTTTTTCATCATGCCACGAGCATATATTTGATAAACACCCGAACTAGCACCAGTGACCGAGCAACAAATTGCTAAGGCTAAAGAGCTTATTCGAAATGGAAAAAGTCAGAGAAGTGCTGCAAATGCCATTGGCATAAGCGAATCCTGTCTGCGCAAAAGACTTAAACTTGGCAAAGCTGCAGATTCAATGGGCCGCTTTAAGCCAACATTCAACAATGAGCAAGAGGAAGAGTTTGTCATTCATTGCAAGAAAACGGATGAAAGATATTTCGGTCTCACTATAAATGATTTGAGGCGCTTAGCATATGAATATGCTGCCGTTAATCAGATTGATAACCGATTTAATCAGTCTTTAAAAATGGCAGGACGTGACTGGGTTGAATGTTTTTTAAAACGTCATCAGGAACTTGTCATACGACAATCTGCTGCGACCAGTCTGCCTCGAGCTATCGGGTTTAATAAAGTTCAAGTTAACAGATTCCACAAAAACTTGAAGGAATTGTCTGAAAAATACAAATTTCAGCCAAGTCGCATATACAATGTAGATGAGACAGGCATGAGCACTGTACCAAAGAAAACTCCAAAGGTGGTCACCACAAAAGGAAAAAAGGTAGTCTCTAAAGTTGTATCCGCAGAAAGAGGCATTACCGTAACAGCGATCTGCTGCATGAGTGCTAATGGTCGTTATATCCCACCAGCATTGATCTACCCTCAAAAAAGACCCCGTTATGATTTATTGGATGGAGGCCTAACACAAAGCATTTGCATGGTGTCTGATAGTGGTTTTGTAAACACAGAGCTTTTCGTAATCTGGCTGCACCACTTTAAATATTTTGTCCATTCTACTCAGGAAGATCCTGTATTACTTGACAATCATTCATCTCATATCAGCTTGGAGGCAGTAAAATATGCTCGTGAAAATAACATTGTGATGCTGACGCTTCCTCCGCATGGAAGTCACAAACTTCAACCCCTGGACAGGTGCCTTTACAATCCTTTAAAAGTTAAATACTCGATAGAATGTGACAAATTCATGTCGCGACACCCTGGAAGAGCCATTACACAATATCAAGTGGCTCGCTTATTTAACGAAGCATACAAAAAAGTAGCCACGCTAGGCAATGCTGAGTCTGGCTTTAAAGTGACTGGAATACATCCCTATGATGATGACCTATTCGATGAAGCAGATTTTGCACCATCATTAGTTAGAGATCAGATGCAACAAGATGTACAGCAGACATCAAACCAATCAGTGGAAGTGTACCAGCCTGAAAGAAACGAAGCTGAAGATAACCACCCTACAGGAGCGGAACTTTCTAATGAGAGTCAAGACAGCTAGAGAAAATGACCCAGACAGCTAATAGACAGATTGTACCGAACGGAGACAACCTCACTTCTATGGAAGATGAATTTCTTAATCATGCATGTGACGACAATCTACTCAGAGAAGCAGCCACACCAAGTCCTTCAATACTTGATCCCGTAGGGAAAAAGTTTATTGCCGAAGCTTCATCGATGAATAGCGTATCTAATAATCCTGGTATTGAAAATAGGCAGAGCATAAATGAAATAATTGATGAAATTCACATTACTCTTGGATATCTTCCATTAAAAGAGCCTGCGATGGAGGTTTTAATAAAAACAAATCCGTCTATTGACTCTCACACTGAAAAAAGCCGTAGTTCTGGTGACTATAAGTTAAATCAAAAACCAACAAGTAGCCATCATGTGCCTGTATCTCACCTCTTCCTCGGATTGAAGAAAAAAGACGTGGAGGCAGAGTTTCCATGAAATCAGAAGTATGTAATTACAGACAGTCCATATAAAAAACTGCTAGAAGAAAAGAAGCGCTAAGAAAAAGAAAAGAATATGAGCAAAAGGAAAGTTCCTACTTTGGCATTAATTGTTCCTACTAAAAAGAAAAAACAAGCTTCAATAGAGAATAAAAACCGAAGTAACAACAAAACGAATGTTTATAAAAACAAACAGAAGTTCCCTCTTTCAGAAGCGAAAGAAAGGGATTACTATTGTCCCCTTTGTCTACAAAAATATGAAGATCCACCATCAGAGGAGTGGATCAAGTGTAGAGTTTGCGAGGAATGGTGGCACGAAGAGTGCACTGCTTATGAAAGAGGCGCTTTTGTATGCGATAATTGCATTGACAATTAGAAAAAACGTTCGAAAATTTTAGTTTTTAAGAAAAATTATTTTGGTTTGATATAGTGCTTCACTAAGTACGCACTGTGGTGGTAATCATGTCTAATTGACTTGCAAGGAATAATATGATTAATTAAAAGAAAAATGTATCTTGTATTTGTTTTGTTTTCCTTTAACATGTTTTATTCATATTTGTGGTAATTAATCAGACTGATCTTTGAGATATCTTTCAAATGAAGATTAATATTAATTTGACTCATGTTTGTAATCTCCTTTTAGGTTGAGGTAAATATGATGAAGTCCAAAAACTTTGATGAAGCAATATTTATTTTGTATTTTTAAATAAGACTGAATTATCAGCAAAAACAAGAAATATAAATAAATAAAAAAAACTATTTTTTGTAATTGTTTGCGTGTTTCTCTGATGAATGCGTTTACTTACCCCTTAGGGGTGCGCGCGGTTACCCGCAATGAACGCATTCTGATTTTCTTTCTTTCATTGCATGTTGCAAAAGGATAAACGTTTAATTTGTTAACTTTTCTATTTTCATTCATAGACGAATAAATGTTCTTTCTAAAGAAAACGCTTTGATTTACATAGCTTTAATATTAACAATGTAGTGTGGTTTGAAAGGCAAAACTGCGCACAGTTGCCCCGAATAACTCTACTAGCCATTTTAAATATATGCAAATCTATCATGCAAAAACAGCTAAAACAAGTTGGGTAAACAGACCTACGCTCTTGTCAGAAGGGTTTTGTATTCAATTTACAAAATGCAGTCACCAGATCGAATCAAATCAAGAAACATGTCAAAGACGATTTTATTGGAGAAAATATGAAATTCGAAGATCATACTATTATTAACAAAGTTGAACGAATTTCGACTTCTGAGGTTTTTGGTATTGTTATACTCATAAATATCTCCCTTGATAATTATTTCAGATGTCCATCCGCGGACGGAGGAAACACATTTTTCATGCATTTCCTCCCTGTGCCCCCACTGAAGCAAAAACTGACAGTTTAACAGTTGTTTTGAAAAGCTCCCATGAAAACTTTCATTTCATACTCATATCGGCTACGTTTGATGATTTTTTTTTTTCAGGGGCCACTCTCCTGTACTGTTATCATCGATTAATGGCCAATTTTTTCGAATCCTAGAATGGTTACAAAACCCTTTTGCTAGGAGCTCTCTCCCACCTCCTTGACTTGTTTCACTTATGAGCATTAATTGTAGGTACTCATTTTCAGTCATTCATTAAATTGAATCAAGTGTTCAAAGCATGCACCTTAAACGTTGAAGTTGGGAAAAAATAACTCAAAATTATCCAATCTTCGCATTTAAAACAGCCACTATTTGGTTTTAAGATTACTGATACCACTAGCGGAACCGATTCTCAAAGTTCTACATGACATCTATCAATCCTAGCAAAACTGTAGTGTCTGAGTCGGTAAAAAGCGCATGTTGTTCCATAGCTATACGTTGCCATAGTAATAAATGTAGCGCCTATTGTTCCATAGTAAAACAGGAAAATTCAAACCGCTATAACTTCGCTAAATATGATTCAATCTTTATGAAACTTTCAGGATAGATTAATCTTATAAATAGACATCTACGTACTGAATTTTATTGAATTTAAGGGTACCGTTAAGATTTTCTTCAAGAAAACATAAAATCGATAAATCATACTATTACTAACAAAATTGAGTTAATTGCGACTTCTAACGTATTTGCTGTTGTTGTACTCACCTAGGCCTACATTCCCGATTTTTTTTCAGATTTCTCGGATCACAGGTGTCCAATCGCGAGGTGGGGGGACACAAATTTTTCGTGTATTTCCCCTCCCTGTGCGCCCCTCGATGAAAATTTCGCCAAATTAAGACCTGTTTTGAAAAGTTCTCATCAAGACCTTTCATTTGATGCCCATATCGGCTACCTTTAATGAAATTTTTTTTCGGGGGGTCACTCCCCTATACGGGGAGACCCCCCTTAAATACCTTATAAAATTTTTTGTAGTTAAACTTTGAAGAGATCACCACTTTACACCTACACACAAAATTTGATGTTTCTAGCTTAATTAGTTTCCGAGAAAAACTGCTGTGACACACGGGCGGACGGACGGACAGACGGACAGACGGACAGACTGGTCGCGAAACTAGTAGGGTTTTGTAAAATTATTTTACAAAACACTAAAAATGGCTCAAACGGAGATGGTGGATACTCACTATGCATCGAAATAGAACACAGTAAGCAAAGATTTTAATTGATTTACTCTTTTACAACTTCTTTCATTCTGTTTTATTTTCACAGAGCTACGATGCAAAGCCAACTGGCAGAATTAGTAGCGGAGCCTTCGAATGAATTTAGAAAATTCACAAGGATGTCATCAACGGATTTTGATTACATATTGAAACAAGTTGGGTAAACAGACCTACGCTCATGTCAGAAGGGTTTTGTATGCAATTTACTAAATGCAGTCACCAGATCGAATCAAGTCAAGAAACATGCCAAAGACGATTTTATTGAAGAAAATATGAAATACGAAGATCATACTATTATTAACAAAGTTGAACGAATTTCGACTTCTGAGGTTTTTGGTATTGTTATACTCATAAATATCTCCCTTGATAATTATTTCAGATGTCCATCCGTGACGGAGGAAACACATTTTTCATGTATTTCCCCCTGTACACCCACTGAAGCAAAAACTGACAGTTTAAGAACTGTTTTGAAAAGCTCCCATGAAAACGTTCATTTCATACTCATTTTGGCTACGTTTGATGATTTTTTTTTTCAGGGGCCACTCTCCTGTACTGTTATCATCGATTAATGGCCAATTTTTCGAATCCTAGAATGGTTACAAAACCCTTTTGCTAGGAGCTCTCTCCCACCTCCTTGACTTGTTTCTCTTATGAGCATTAATTGTAGGTACTCATCTTCAGTCATTCATTAAATTGAATCAAGTGTTCAAAGCATGTACCTTGAAGTTGGGAAAAAATAACTCAAAATTATCCAATCTTCGCATTTAAAACAGCCACTATTTTGTTTTACGATTACTGATACTACTAGCTGAACCAACCTCAAAGATATACATGACACCTATCATTCCTGAAATTTTCATGCAAATCCTAGCAAAACTGTAGTGTCTGAGTCGGTAAAAAGCGCATGTTGTTCCATAGCCATATGTTCCCATAGTAATGCATGCAGCGCATATTGTTCCATAGTAAAACAGGAAAATTCAAACCGCTATAACTTCGCTAAATATGATTTAATCTTTATGAAACCTTCAGGATCGATCAATCTTATAAATAGACATCTACGTACTGAATTTCATTGAATTTAAGGGTACCGTTAAGATTTTATTCAAGAAAACATAAAATCGATAAATCGTCGATAAATCATTACTAACAAAGTTGAGTGAATTGCGACTTCTAACGTATTTGTTGTTGCTGTACTCACCAAGGCCTACATTCTTGATTTTTTTCAGATTTTTCGGATCACAGGTGTCCAATCGCGAGGTGGGGGGACACAAATTTTTCGTGTATTTCCCCTCCCTGTGCGCCCCTCGAAGCAAATTTTGCCAAACTAAGACCTGTTGTGAAAAGTTCCTATCAAGACCTTTCATTTGATACCCATATCGGCTACCTTCGATGAAATTTATTTTCGGGGGGTCACTCTCCTGTATGGGGAGACCCCCCTTAAATACCTTATAAAATTTTTTTGTAGTTGAACTTTAAAGAGATCGCCACTTTATACCTACACACAAAATTTGATGTTTCTAGCTTAAGTAGTTTCCGAGAAAAACTGCTGTGACACACGGACGGACGGACGGACGGACGGACGGACGGACGGACAGACGGACAGACGGACAGACGGACAGACGGACAGACTGGTCGCGAAACTAGTAGGGTTTTGTAAAATTATTTTACAAAACCCTAAAAAGTGAAGCCCATCGTATCAAAAAAAGGTATCAGCTAAGAGAGGCAATCCCAGCAAAAATTCGTCTAGCTACAACATTGAGGTTCTTGGCTTCGGGAGGTAGCTTTGAAAGCCTTCATTACCTTTTCAAGATATCTAGTTCATTGATATCAAAAAAAGTAGCTAAAGTCTGTGCAGCATTGAACGAGCTGTTAAAAAATGAAATTGAGATTAGTAAATAATACATACGTTAATAAATTGTGTTTATTAAATTGTTGATTGATAAACTGAAACTTTTTTCATATAAAATTAAAGTGCAAAGTTGTAATAAAAATCATACAAAGTTATATAGCAACAATATCAAAAACATGGAAAAATGAGTGAAGTCAATGTATAGCATCATAAAAAGCTTTGTTGACAATATTAGAATTTTTAGAGTATGTAACAGGTTGAGCAGGAGCAATTACTGCATAAGAAAGGATAGTTATTACTTTTGAGGGCATTTGTTGAGATGATTCCGGTATTTTAATGCCCGGAATTTCGTCTATATTATTGTAAATAGGCGAAGGTGTTGAACAAGCTGAAAAATCATGGGATGGAATGAGTTGTTGGGATAAGTTCCTATCTAAATATGCTGAATACGATGAACGTGATGTAGGCGAAGGGCTGGGAGATGGAACGAATAGTCGATTATGTGATTGAAGTGGTTTCTTTTGAATGGTTCTGATGTATAAGCCATCTATCTCCCACATTAATTGCATTCTTTCCAAATCAGGTAGTTTTCTTAACTTATTGGCTAAGATTTTACCATATTGCTCACGGTCATCTTCTGATACTTCTAATTTTTTTAAAACTTTATTTAAAGTGCTCATCGCGTCTTTCATCTGTTTTCCGGCTTCTTGCCACTCGATGGGGTTTTTCCGACGCCTTTATACCACAGGACTTACAAATGATGGCGACACCTCTCCCTTGAAGAATATTATGAAACAATGGCTGCAGCTGAGATCTGTACATATTACGCTGCAGCGAAGAGCTGTACATTTTCTGCATCGTTTGCATATGCATTTGCTTTGCTGTCACATTCGCCTTAACTTGTAGAAGGCTAATTATTCTGTACAACAAAAACGAAGTTATTAATTTACATTTTTATCTTTTCAGATTCCAGATAATGCAGAATCATGGTTGCAAAAAGAAACGGGTTTTAGAAAAAAACTTCCCCCAGTGGATTGATGCTACCGATGGAAAGGACATCGTCATATAAAGCCCAGCGTACAGTGGCTCAGAGTAATATAACTACAAGAAAAGTTTCAGCATCGTGCTGTTGGCTTTAGAAGATCAAAATTACAAGTTCATATTCGCTTATATCGGATGTCAAGGACGAATAAGTGATGGTGGCGTATTTTGAAATAGCGTACAGTGGCATAAAATTTGTTCTGATGATCTAAATTTACCATCACCGACACCATTGCCAGGCTCAACGAATGCCGCTCCCTATATTCCATATCCTAGTGCCCACAATACAGGCACATCAAAACATATTTTTAATAACAGGCTTGCTTCTTCTCGTGTAGTTGTGGAGAACGCTTTTGGTATATTGGCTTCAAAATTTAGAATTTTTCGGAAGCCAATATTGCTTAATCCAGGAGTCCTAACAATGACATGTATTTAATTGCATGATTTCCTCCGCAAAAGTGCTACATCAAAAAGAATTTATACGCCACCGAGAACTGTGGATATTTTTGACTAAAATAGTGTATTCGTTCAGCTAGGCTCCTGGAGGAATGAAGTTAAAGAGTTTGAAGGAAGCTATGCCATAAGATCTTTGCCAAATATTCCCATCTACACTTAATGCAAAAGAAATACGAGAAGAATTTACAACATATTTCTGTACACATTGATGTATAAAACTTTACGCCATTCTAAATAAAAACGTTATTTTTTCAAACAAATAATACTTACTTCATTTGCAGTGTTTAGTGTATGTTTGCATTTGTACTAATGCTCGAAAAACGAGTGCAAAAACTCAAATGCAAGCCAATTTGGTTTATACACTTCTTCACTTCCAGCTCTAGATTTTTATGCACAATTTCTCTAGAATATTTCTTGAAAATTCTCTTGGTAGGCCTCTCACGTGTCCTCTATATGTCGCCATCAGTGATGTCTTCTTTTTTTTTAATCTTCAGCTGGGAAATCCATTTACTCCGAAACTCGAGTCCACACATCGGGCAGCTTTTTTTGTCCTTGTGAAATGGATGCGTTGGATTCCATAATACAGGCTCAGTTTGGTAGACTCCTAAAAAAATTAAGTTCTATGTCGTCACTCCACATTTTCAAAATACGTTTTGACGATTGACAGCTTGAACAAAACTGAACCACGTGAGAGTGTAAAGGATGCCCTCGCGCTGCCTCGTGAGGCCCTTTTACTGGCGCACAAAATACCTACACGGAATGGAGAGCTGACGAGGCGAGGCGAGGCAAAGCAAGACAACACGAGAGTAGCATGTTCACTCTTGCATTTGTCGTGACTCGCTGGGTCTCGAAGAGAGTGTACAGGCACCTTTAGACTTTGCATTGAAATGATTGTGTGTTAGGTGGGAAAGAGATAGAAAAGCAGAAGGAATCCGCTCTGTTATAATTTATGGCGTTTGGTAAAGAGAAAATTGCAGTATAGGATTAAAAGAGTGAAATGATATACAGGTATGCATATGAGATTGCACATCATCCCGCCAAGAGTTCACAGAGAACCCAATTAACTTAAAATATAAGGCCCAATCGGTTCATATCCGAATTTCACCCAGTAAGAAGGTTTCAAATGAACAAAATGTCCATTGGGCGCTGGAAGAAACATTTGTAGATACACCAGCTAAGAACGAAGATAGCAGACTAAGAGATGATAAAGAATCAATTTTTGAACAAAACGAAACGCGAAAATCCAATTAGAATTTCATATCTTTTGCTACGATTTGATATTCTGATTGCATGCTAATTGCGTATTATATTGTTGCATTTCGTCAAAATTTTAATTTATTGTTGGTGTCGACTATCAGGTTTTAAACGTGCTTAGAAGTGCACTGCGCAAATATTATGCTTGGAGGTTTTTCCCTCTCGTTGCGGGGACATTTGTATAAACAATCCGTACAGGCGTTGTTAAAATTAGCAAGCAGCTGGAGAAGTTTATTCTTCAATTGTTCCACATTGCAACAAGCTTAATAAAAGTGAAAGCTACAATTATTTGGTTAACGAATTTCATCAAATTCTCGTGGTAGATGACATCTTGCTTGCATGGGTATTGCCCCGGTCGGAGTTACTCAAAGTGATAAGACGACTCGATGAGATTAGTTTCCTGGTACGATTGACAGCTCCAATAATTGATCACTAACGTCTGAATATTTCATGCATTTAACAATTTTAAAAGTAATTTTCGCTCATTCTGTGTTATAAACTTTAAAATCACAATTTAAATTTTTGTTTACAAAAAAACAAATAAGCAAGTGAGATAATACGAGGTGTAACTTTTAAGTAATGATACTGATTCCATGAAAACCGTATATTTAAAAATTATTCTACAACTCTGCCATCCCCCTCAAAGTAGTCCCCTTGGGCAGCTATACAAAGATTTCAGCGCGTTTTCCATGCTTCATAACATTCCTGGAACGCTTCGACTGGGATGTCCGCGAGTACCCTCGTCATGGCCACCTGAATGTCCGTAATCGACTCGAAATGGGTTCTTTTGACCAGCAATTTTGTTCTAGGGAACAAAAAAGTCACAGGCTGACATATCGGGTGAAAAAAGCGGCTGTTGCAACATGGCGATCCTTTTAGAGGCCAAATACTTGGACACGCTGGGGCGGTGTGGCACGGCGCGTTGTCGTGATGAAGGATCCAGTTACGAGCGATATCTGGACGCACCCGGTTGACTCGTTTTCACAATCTTTTGAGTACTTGGCGATAGTAGACTTGATTTACGGTTTGCCCCGATGGAACAAATTCTTTGCGGACGATTCCATGGCTATCAAAAAAGGCAATAATCATCGTCTTCACCTTCGACTTGCTCCTGTGAGCTTTTTTCGGGCGGGGGCGTGCGAAGACAACCATTGTGACATCTGGGCAGGACCAAGAGCACTATCACCATGTACTTTTACAATTTTAGCGTACATTTTTGAAGCTGTTTTGCCGAATCTGGTGCAAAATTTTATCGCGACGCATTGCTCTTGATTTCGTTTCTCCATTTTCGTGACTAGAACCACCAACACACGTCTACTCTACAAGACACAGCAGGCAAACTAAACAAGCTAGAGTGGTAGTAAATATATCAATGGAGAGGGGAAGGATACCGGGGAAGGGAAGGGAGTTTCAAGGTCGCAGGTGCACCACAAGCGCGGCAATGAAATCAGTCTTATTACTTAATTGTCACACTTCTTATATAAGGAGACCCCCCTTAAACTCCTTTATACATTTTCAGTCAAAGTTTTCGAGAGAAACTCACCTATTGCCCCATGTATATATACGAGGTGTGTTCAAAAAATATCGCGAATTTTGTTTTTTTTTCAAAAATTATTTATTTATTCATGAATATCTATTTTGTCCCCTTTAAAGTAATCCCCATGAGATATTATACACTTGTGCCAACGGTTTTTCCAATCTTCGATGCACTTCAAAAAATCATTTTTTTTAATCTTGTTCAGCTCCTCCTTCGATGCCGTCTTTATCTCGTCAAGCGTACCGTAACGTCGTCTTTTCATGGGCCTCTTCAGTTAAGGAAACAAGAAAAAGTCACAGGGGCCACATCTGGGGAATACGATGGCTGCGGCATCATTAGTGTGTTGTTTTTGGCCAAAAAGTCGCGCACAAGCAACGATGTGTGAGCAGGGGCGTTATCGTGGTGCAAAAGCCAATTTTTGTTCTCCCACAAATCCGGGCGTTTCTGGCGGATTGCTTCGCGCAAATTGCGCATAAGTTGCAGGTAATATTCCTTATTGACCGTTCTTCCCTGTGGCAAGAACTCATGATGCACCACGCCCCTGCAATCGAAGAAAACTGTCAGCTCGGGCGTCCGGCACGCTCTTCGTCGTTCACATCTTCTCGGCCTTCTAAAAACATTTTGTGCCACCGATAAACGTTGCTTCGGTCCAAGGTAGCTTCTCCGTATGCCACAGTCAACATTCGGAATGCATCCGCGCACTTAATTTCGTTTTTCACACAAAATTTGATACACGTTCTTTGATCCAGTTTTTTGAATAAGTAAAAATCGAAGACGATTGAAAACACGTGCAAGTAAAGCAGCTATCACCAATCAAGTGAACATTCAAAATGGCCGAGCTTGTCGGCATAAGTGACAGACATGAGTACCAACATAACGCCACAAAAAAAACCTAAATTCGAATATACGTAACTCGCGAAAATTCAAAATTCGTGATACTTTTTGAACACACCTCGTATATATATATATATATATATATATATATATATATATATATATATATATATATATATATATATATATATATGCATATATACATATATATATATATATATATATATATATATATATATATATATATATATATATATATATATGTATATATATATATATATATATATATATATATATATACCTATATATATATATATATATATATATATATATATATATATATGTATATATATATATATGTATATATTTACATATATATATATATATATATATATATATATATATATATATATATATATATATGTATATGGTATATGACGAAATTTGTGACTACGCAAGAGGTTGCAATTTTGCTCCGTTTTTCACCAAATTTCCAGGAAAGGTGTATCTCGGTTAAGTTCGGGGGCCAGCTATATCGGTCGGGCGAAAACAAAATGGCGGTAATTTTAGACGAAAAATCGTGATTTACCTTCTGACCAAAGTATAGTTCCAATTTGAATAAAATTTGGTACAAAGGTTTACTGATGTATGTGATGAATCTCACCATAAAAAATCCGCTCAGAGGTCGAAAAACGTACAAAATTGTGTTGTTGCAGTTGTGACCAAAGCTTCCAACAGATGTACATAAAATTCGGTAGTTTGATAAAAGCTATAAATATTAAAAGAGCTATGTAAAAAAAACTGGAGGTCAGGTTGCGAAAAAAAAATGGTGGCCAGTTGAGGCTAAAAATTTCAAAGGCTTCTATAAGTCGCAATTTTGAGCTGACGTATAGAGAACATGATTTTAGGATAGAAATTGTTAGATCTAGAGACTTTGACATTTTGGGGATCATGCAGGTGCAAATTTCAAAATGGCGGCGGATTAATTATGCGTTATTTTTTTCAGGTTTTCGTGGCTCTCTAGTGGTCACATTTTCTCACAGATTTTGATGAAACTTGAGATTATGAATCTCTGTACTAAGTTCTTGTATGATGCAAAAAATTATTAAAATCGAATGAAAGATAAAAAAAGTCGAAAATGTACAACCTAATATTTTTAGCTGCCATTTTCACTAAAAATTGAATACTTTTGCCCTGTCTAGAGTGAAACTCCGATTTGAAAGATATTTGGCACATCAATTGATGAGGTTCTAGCGCACAAAGATTTAAAATAATCCAAAATCAAATGCATGCATTCGAAACGGCGGCCCCCAAAGGTCAGAAGGCAAACGGAACTCAATTTTTTAGTAGCAACTGAAATAATGAATATTTATCCTGGAAACGTTTTAAATTACATAACTTGGAAGTATTTATATAACAGACGATTTTCAGGATATTGTAAAATATTTTTAACAATCCCCTTAAAAAATTATATAGTTCGTCCGTTTGTTCATGCGTCACAACAAGTTTTCTCGCGAAACACATGAGCTAGAATGAGAAAATTTTCTACGTAGGGCAAAAGCGGTGTCTCTCAAATTTTGCAGTGCAAGAAAATATTTTAAGTTGTTTAAGGGGGGTCTCCCCATACAGGGGGGCCGACTTAAATTTTTTTCTCAACAGATTCCGATGAATTCCAAAATGACAACCCCTGATGGTTCAGAAAAAAATTGTAAATGTATATATTAATGGCAACGCAAGTGCTGATTAAACTTTTATGGAAATCTTTTGAAATTAACTATTTTATTTGAGCTATTTAAGCCGACAAGTTATCACCTTTCTGTGGTAACCACTGTGAAATGCGTAAACAGCAAATGTGAGAAGGTCAAAATCGGTATGTTTAGGTTTATAACAGTTTGTTATCCGCCGATTTTCAATATGTGATCCATACGTGTGCAACTCAATTTAGTTCGCAAAATATTTGCGCCTCCATAAAGGGTCTTTCAATACGAACGTCGGCAAATTCTTTTTATGCTAATAAATACCCATGTGGTGCTGCAAAAATTGAAGTAAGAAATCTAGTAGTAGGCAAGCCAAACTATTTTTTGAAACTTTACGCTACATACGAGAAATTTACCTTTCCGGCTGGTGCTGCCAACGGGAATTTCTTGATTTCATATATATTGAAATTCAGTTTCTTGAATATATTGTAGCATGTATGTATATTAAAATGTGATTTCTTGACTCCAATGCAAAGCTCTCTCTCTCTCGCTCTCTCTGTCTCTCTCCCTCTCTCATTTCGTTGCATTGCAGCTCCTTTCGGGCCTTTGCTTAGAGGTAGTTAGAGTATCTCATTGTCATAGTCGAATCTATCAGCACTCCACTAGGTGATATGATCAGTATCACGCTTTGGCCATGTATCCGTCCACCCAGCTGCGATACGTTCTGATTTTAAGCCAGTACGTATCACAACTGAAAAGGCTTATAGTCCGTCCGAAGAATCATTCAAACTAAATCTCGTTGACGCCAACGAAACTCGAACCAGAGACCTTCGGCTTACGGGCTTATTGAAATACAAAACTCACTACTGCTAAAATCTGCAGAGTCCATAAGAGTCGCATTCAGTTCTGATTCTTTAAAGATCTTATCAACGTCTACCTTGATTTTAGGTTTCATAAAAATTCAATATAAATTATATCTTTAAGAAGCTTTCGAAATTTGAGTTTTGCCTAGCTGCTGATATTTTTTTATTTGTCACTAGACGTTTACGGTCTCTACCACATTCCCAAGTTGCATCGACATTAGCTCAAAGGTTTGTTTAAAACTACAGTAATAAAATTTTATCCGTTTAACCGACCTCTGAGTGGCAGCCAATTTGTTTCAGATGGTTTGACTTTTGATTTTTAACTAGCTTTATCACACACTTGAATGAACCTTTGTTTCAAATTGTGTGCGAATCGGAGCTATACTTTGGTCAGAAGAGAAATCACGGATTTTAAACTAAAACAGACGAATAGGCGAAAAACTAGGGAAATTTAGCGAGGGAGCGCCTTTTGCTTTGGAGGTGAATTGGCGAAACTGAGGACATTGAGCGAGTGAGCATTTTCACCTGAACTTTTAGCTTTCTCTTCAACTTTACTCTGCTGGAAGCACACCCAAAGCTTATCCGCAACGATGTGATAGCTCGCATGAAGCGCTTAGTGGATTGATCTTTGCGTATTTACTTTTCGTTTGCTCATTGTTGTCGTCCAATGAGCAAACGAAAAGTAAATACGTAAAGATCAATCCACTAAGCGCTTCATGCGAGCTATCACATCGTTGCAGATAAGCTTTGGGTGTGCTTCCAGCAGATCACAATGGGCGTATGTGCTAGCTTGTATAATTTCATTGGCAAAGCGCGAGTATATAAGCAGTGTTTGCTCGCTTGCAACCACTTCATTGTCGAAGCATAAATACATAGGCGGTATTTGTTCACTCTTAACACACGTATATATATATATATATATATATATATATATATATATATATATATATTTTTTTTTTTTTTTTTTTTTTTTTTTTTTTTTTCTAAGATATGCCTCTATAGTTTTCGCACTGTAGCTTGTCGCCTGTTTTTGTGGATAGGGAATATAATTGATAGGCTCTACTCCTTCTTGAAGACCAGCTGCATACTAAGGTAAACAAAGCTCCAAGTATACAAATCTGTAATAAAACCTGTGTTATGCTATGGGTGTGAAACATGCACCCTAACTCAAGCATCCGCAAATATATTGAACACCTTTGAGCGACGGGTCCTAAGGCGAATAATTGGAGTGACACTAGACGGGGACCAAGGGCGAATTCGATACAATGATGAGCTGTATGAAATTTTCGACGACCCGGAGGTCTCAACAATTGTAAGATTGCGGAAGCTGCAATGGGCTGGCCACATGCATCGTATGGATGAACAACGGATACCAAAAAAGGTATTCGTTGGGGGAACTGAAGGTCGGAGACCAGTAGGGAAACCGAGGAAACGCTGGTCTGACTCGGTCGATGAAGACAGCTAATCGGGTTTCGAAATTGGAGGACGCGGTCAGTGAACCGAGACAGTTGGAGGCGCTATTTGCAGGAAATGCGAAAAAGAAGAAGATATACGAGGTGTGTTCAAAAAATATCGCGAATTTTGTTTTTTTTCAAAAATTATTTATTTATTCATGAATATCTATTTTGTCCCCTTCAAAGTAATCCCCATGAGATACTATACACTTGTGCCAACGGTTTTCCCAATCTTCGAAGCACTTCAAAAAATCATTTTTTTAAATCTTGTTCAGCTCCTCCTTCGATGCCGTCTTTATCTCGTCAAGCGTAGCGTAACGTCGTCCTTTCATGGGCCTCTTCAGTTTAGGAAACAAGAAAAAGTCACAGGGGGCCAGATCTAGGGAATACGGTGGCTGCGGCATCATTAGTGTGTTGTTTTTGGCCAAAAAGTCGCGCACAAGCAACGATGTGTGAGCAGGGGCGTTATCGTGGTGCAAAAGCCAATTTTTGTTCTCCCACAAATCCGGGCGTTTCTGGCGGATTGCTTCGCGCAAATTGCGTATAACTTGCAGGTAATACTCCTTATTGACCGTTCTTCCCTGTGGCAAGAACTCATGATGCACCACGCCCCTGCAATCGAAGAAAACTGTCAGCAAAACTTTCACATTCGACCGAACTTGGCGCGCTTTTTTCGGTCTTGGTTCATGCGGCAGCTTCCATTGAGATGATTGAGCTTTGGTTTCCACGTCATAACCATAAACCCACGATTCGTCACCAGTTATGACCCGCTGGAGCAAATTTGGTTCGTCGCGGACAGAGTTTAACATCTCATTAGCAATGTTCATGCGTTGCTGTTTTTGGGCGCAATTGAGCAATTTTGGTACGAATTTCGCGGCGACCCGTCTCATGCCCAAATCGTTGATAAAAATCGAATGGCACGAGCCAATCGATATGTTTAGGTCCTCAGCAACTTCTCTAACGGTGATTCGACGATTGGCCAATACCATTTTCTCCACTTCATTAATTTTTTCGTCTGTTGTTGAAGTGCTCGGGCGTCCGGCACGCTCTTCGTCGTTCACATCTTCTCGGCCTTCTAAAAACATTTTGTACCACCGATAAACGTTGCTTCGGTCCAAGGTAGCTTCTCCGTATGCCACAGTCAACATTCGGAATGCATCCGCGCACTTAATTTCGTTTTTCACACAAAATTCGATACACGTTCTTTGATCCATTTTTTTGAATAAGTAAAAATCGAAGACGATTGAAAATACGTGCAAGTAAAGCAGCTATCACCAATTAAGTGAACATTCAAAATGGCCGAGCTTGTCGGCATAAGTGACAGACATGAGTACCAACATAACGCCACAAAAAAATCGAAATTCGAATATACGTAACCCGCGAAAATTCAAAATTGTGATACTTTTTGAACACACCTCGTATATTTATTTATATATGCAAACATAAATTGAACTCCGCAATAGGTAAACTTCTCTCAAAAAATGTTCACTTTAAAAAATCTTTCTGAATTGTTTACTAGTTCACATTTTATTCTATACCCATTGCCTTCATTTCCAGTAAACTATGTCACAAATTTTCATGAAAATTTCATGAAATGATGCCTTATAGTTAAATGAAAACTCGACTTTGCATTTTCATGTTCATCTTTAAAGTTATGATCACTTATAGAAGGAAAGTATCGTCTATTTACGTCGCTATTCTTATCAGTCTTTAGTATGGAAACCACTAATTTTAGATTTCTGGGCATAAAATGTATAATATTAATAGCTAGAAAGTAACCAAAAAAATGTTTAAATGGCAATTAACTCTATAATTTGCAATCACTCAATCCTAGCGTAGCATTTACGTCTAAGGGTATAAGAAGGAAAATTTATTAAGTTCATCATAAGGTGAAGAATGATTACGGAAGAGAAGAGCGTCCTGAAATTTTCCCCCAATAAAATTGCTCTAAATCATGTTGAATTGTATTTTTGCCGCATTTAGAGTTAATTTATTGGTTATTCCCGATAGAAATGATTGACTAAAACGTGCCATTTATGTAGAAAATTAAGGATACCCAAGAAAACGGTATATCTATCAATTTCTCAAAGACTGCCAAATTATTGGCATTTTGTAGTGAAATATGTGTAGATTTAAATGTCCGTTCAGGACTGCAGTGATGGTATGTTGCCTCAGCGAAAGAAGGTGGGATCCGCCGAGATTGGCCTTGCCTGCGGATGCGTGAATGCGCTGGCAGGCTAGCGTTGCGGTGTCGTGGGGCGGAATCTTTCCCCAAGCACAAGGACCCACTGCAAAAGAATTTCATATCCACGAATTCCGGGGTCAAAGAAATGTTGACCGAAATCGAAAAGGAGGTAACCAACTAAGGGTCAAAGGATATTGTTGACTCAGAGGACAAATACGGCCTTAGGAAAACGGACGAACTTGGAGGGACTTAGTCGTTACCGGCGATCCTTATGGCCCACAAATAAGAGTAGGGCATCCAGATGGAGGTGGTGCCCCCTCGCACCCTCCCAACCGGATCAAGAACCAAACGTAGACGTGGCCATGCATTTCTCATTTGAGTGAAAAACTCATACAAAGGTACTTTTTCCCTCAAATGAGGTGTACAAGCGTAACCGATTTATGCCATAATGTTTTGCAATGAAATCACATAACGCTATGTCATAAAAGGGCATGCAAGCGGAAGGCCACTCTACCCGGCAAAAGCCCCTGTTAAACCAAGAAACGGAGGAGCGCGCCCGATGGCTAGCCAGTGCTAGTGGAGGAGCCTGCCATCGATGCGGGTCCTAAACTTGGTCAGGTTGATTGAAATGAAAACACCAAAGGAATAGATTTAGCAATTCATTGTATTCATATTCTTTCAATTGCAACTAATTTTAACACAAGAGGACTTACAATTGTTCGATATTTGATCTGACGTGACATTAGATTGTTCGAATGTTGAAGGTAATCGCTATAATGACCGATAAGAAAAACAGCACACAGCTATATATTAGTAATTTGGTGAAACTGTGTCGAATATCCTCTTAATTTTCGTTGAAAACATGTACTTTATTAATTTAAAATCAGCTAGTTCACTTCCAATTTAAGTGTTATATTTCGATATAATTGAGCATTTAACTTCTTCGATCCTCTCATGCCGTGGTAAACAAACAGAAAACACAAGTACAATTCCAATGTATAATTAGCGATTCCCGGCCTGAGAGTTAACTTTTACCAATTTGAAATATAAATGTTCGCAATCCGTGGTCTTAATGCCACTAAGTTTCATTTAAAAAAAAGTCTACTCGGGCACCGTCACATATACACAGATACATGCTTCTCGCATCTGACGCCTGAGCAACCACGCGTTATCATAATCACAATGGTTTTATAATAAAATTGAAGGCTAGTTATTGTGATGACTCCATCAAATGCTTCGGTTTAATACATATACTTGGTAAGGTTATCGCATATGGTGGACTACTCCCATCTCACTAATTGCGTTGCTGTGCCATGCTTGATTTTAAGAAGACCCTATTCTAAACCAAAACTACAGTACGAACCATTCATCGCAATGCACAAAACTGATGCGAGTTTGGGGATAAGGCTGTAAAAAAATCAACAAGACGTTGATATCGATTTACTTCATTAGTCAAGCGTGCTAATCCAATCACTTGGACATCAACAAACGCATTTTGGCTTCCAAATTGACGGCTTGGAACATTACTGCCTTCAGCTAAGGACTTCTCCCAATGATATTCTAAAGCAAAATTGAATTAAAACCGATCACTCGCCAGTTCTCGTTGAAAGCGGAACTGTGACTACGATGCATTACATCGTGTCTTCATTTACATCAAGACTCACCGAATTTGAAGAGCTTTTTGCAAAGAACTTTATATGGTTCCGTCAAATGTTTCCAATGAATTTGCCCCGCAGTGCTGGCTAGTCGGACACTTCGATTTCTGTATTCCTGTCTTAATTGAAGCAACCACAAGAAAGCACATCAATCAACCAATGTAATATAGTTAATCAAATGCGGGCATAGGTCATCGATTTTTCACCAAACTTCCATTATGTAATTGCAGTCAAGTTCACATCTTTTTTACAATAAAAATTCATCAACAAACAACATGTATCGTCAAATATCCTCCCAAAACAAATATTCTTTCTCTCAGGAAAACACTTCACTATCCACAAAATGATTTCACTTTCCCGTCATGAAAGAAAACGCCGTTACAAAAACGAAATCATTGCGAAGCAGCATGGGGTCAAGGAACCGGCATACTCGTATACCATGTTCTTCATTAGAATTTTACTCAAGATTTACCACACTCGAAAGTAAATACTTGCTTTTCATTTATTTACTATCACGGCGACGACACTGAAGATGGATCATGACGAAGAAGGCGACTCTCTTCGCCCATTTTCGCGCGTCCCGGGTTGCGCTCTCAATCACACTTTCCATTTTCATACTTTTTCCTATTTCCTGTTGCTGGATCTGTTGCTTGTGTTTGCAGTTTCTGTTCTTCAAACTCACTGTTTAATTTTAACACGTCTTCTAAGACGAGTCTTCCACACAAAAACAAAATATTTGTACTGAATCTCGCTGCCACTATATTTCAATCATTTAGAAATATTAGTTATAAACTCGATTTCCTAGCAACATGACATGGATATTCGAGGCGTTATTTTTTCCCTCCACTCATGACATTTCATTGTATTTGATTTTCATCGTGCAGCCGATGCAAGATTTCACTGGGAACCGATATTCAGGGCTGTCGTGGCACGTAATGCACTTTCCCGCTGTTAAGATGCCTTTTAGCACGAATTGTGTGCAAACTCTTTCCCGACATAAATATAAAAATGAAATCACAGCGTTGCAAATGGCCAACGAATAAAACACAACAGTTTTCGAGACGAACGACAGACAGTCATGGCCACTGTCAAAGATGTTGACCGTCCTATGCAAATGTAATTTTCCTTGGAAGCACAATTTCGCATGGGAATGATAATGTATTGACGTTAAAAGATGTATGGTTGAAAATTGTTTTTAATTTAAACTTTTGAATTTAATACCCGATTTTGAACGATTTTGACGGCACTTTTATGAACACTTTTCATACCGAACGTATTTTTTCAAGACGACCGTTATCGTGCGTGCTTCCTGGGTGGTCGACGTAAGTTTATTCCACGATCCGTCCCAAAAATCGATCTTCTTTCTATTCCCGTGTGTACGGTAAATTGCATCAGCTGAGTTCGATTACCTCCAGTAATCTAATACACCGTTTGCTTGCACTAAATCAGTGCTCCCATGTCCAAAATTTTAATTGCTGGATTTCAAATTTTTCAAGAAAAATTAACTGAAGTAAGGAAAAATGAATAAGGTTCTAAAAAGTAATTAAAGTTAATTCTCATGAAGAATATAAATAAAGGAAAACGTTTAAAGAATTTGAATTTAAAGAAGTAATTAAATATTTTTTCTAAATCTGCCATTAGAATTTCGGATAGGAGTTAGGTTTGTTTGTGTGACTGCTTGATTAATACAATTTTTCGCAAACCGTCAAAACTCTCAAGAACACCTCCTAGCCTTCAATTTCTCGCCATTAATGTATCATATTGAACTGTTAATATCTCCAGAGCCCTTGAAAGGATTACAATTCTGTACAGAAACATTTTAGTTCAATATGTTGTCCTTCATGTGAAACCACTATAATCAAAATCCTTACACACGTTGATCACTTATACTGTAAAATTGGGGTGAAAGTCAGAAACTTTTTAGTTTTAACGCTAAACGTCCTTTACCGTTGATTGATATTCTCGTCCTTTGAATGGGACCTAAAAGAAAGAAAGTCGCATCATTTGCCGAAAATTAGACTCTTCTATCTATCTCCGTTCAAAAGTTATGCGTGAACATACGAAAAAAAAGCAACAAAAAATAAACGTGATGAATTGATAACCTTCTTTCCTCTGGAAGTCGGTTAAGAATTACTTATCATGGACATTGAGTTAGTAATCAATTCAAAAAGGAATCAACTACTCCCAGCTCTGTTGAAAACTCCAGTGTTCTTTTCAAAAAGCTTCGTCTTAAAGGCATATAAGATAATGCATTTTTGTCCGCAAACATTATTTTCTTTAATTTATCAAATAAATCAAATGTTCAACAATAACTCCGCCATAGACGGTCCCAAGCCCGTTTGAGAAAGGAGGAGGGAACCCCTTGTTTCCCCAACCCATAGCTTCCATGATTCCTCATCCCAAGCCCCCCATATAAACGGTAGTAAATGCTCTCGGGGTGCACCTTTGGTTTACTGGTTCCCCAATATTGTAACATTAAATGTCGAGAAATGCTCATAACTGTGAATACATCTACAGCTCTGCTACTAAATCCTACTTACGCCTCCTTTGTGAGGACGTAAGAGGTTGAAGGCGAATCGACGTAATAACCATGCCGCCGGAATGGAGGTTGAGCGACGGGCTAACTCCCCGTCCCTAGAAAACCTTTAATTGTTTCGAAACCTGCAGATAGGCCTCGGAATGGATTGAACTCACGGCAACGACCTCGCAAACGAAAAAGGGACTATGGCATTGGATCCTGGAATGTCAGATCACTCAATTACCCTGGCGCTGTTAAGGACCTTTTACAACAGGCCAGTAAATATCAATTAAAAATACTGGCAGTCCAGGAAATGAATTAGACTGGAAACAAAATTCAAGACATGAGATCGCACACAATATTTAAAAGTGGGAAGCCTACTGGAAAACGAGAATTTGGAGTGGCCTTCATTGTGGAGAGGGAGTTCAAACCGCACGTTATTGATTTTAAGGCAGTCAATGAACGGATGTGTGCGATCTGTATAAAAGCGAAATTCTTCAAAAGCTGGCTGATTAATGTTCACGCCCCGACCGTAGGAAAAGATGAAGAAACGAAGGAATCGTTTTACAATCACCTGGAAAGACTGGTCGACTCATTGCCCACAAACGACACAAAAATTATTCTGGGTGATTTCAACGCGAAGGTTGGCAATGAGCTATATCATCGGGGAACGACTGGAGGATATAGCTTCCACAATGAATCAAATGACAATGGCCCGCGCCTGATTGACTTTGCATGTAGCAGAAATCTAGTCATACGTTTGACTTGCTTCCCACATCGGCGCATTCATAAAATGACCTGGGTATCACCAGATGGCAACACACAAAACCAGATTGATCATGTTCTGATCCAACTACGCTGGGCCTCGAGCATACTTGACGTCCGTACATACCGAGGAGCCAATTGTAATTCAGATCATTACTTGATCAAATTAAACTTTCGATGTCGTATGTCAAAGGTATATTCAGTGAAGACCAGCCCGCTACAAAAATTTGTCATCAAAAGGCTCCAAACGGCGTCCATGGCCGAAAATTTCACGGAGACCCACGACAACCAGCTTGCTCCCATCTTATCAGATGCATCGTTAAAGACGAGCAACGGGCTCTGGATGGAAGTGAAAGCGGCTATTAGGGCCGTGGCAGAACAGGCAATCGGACATCAAGGCCGGCGCAAGAGGAATGATTGGTTTGATGATGAATGCCAGAATGCGTTAGATATAAAGAACAAGGCGTACAAAGAATACGTGGGTAGGAAAACCAGGACGAAGAGAGAACATTATGAAAATCTCAGAAGAGTAGTGAATAAGAAAAGAAAGTACTATGACGAACAATTGAGAAGTATAGATGTAAGTTTAACGAGCAACAACACAAGACAAGTATACAAAGTAGTGAAAAGTCTGAAACGCGGTTACCAACCCAAAACCACGCTTTGTCGTGATGACATCGGCGATATCATCGCTGATGAAACGAAGATTAAGGAAAGATGGGCATCATATTTTAAGAATCTCCTTAATCCTTCACACAGCTCCAGAGCATCTGAGCCTATAGAGGTCTGCAGAGAGCATCCATTGGCTCCACCAACTCTGGATGAAGTTTATTCCGCCATCAAAGCCTATAAAAATAATAAAGCGCCGGGCATCGATGGTGGCACTAGTGTTCATCAAGTTTTTCACAAAGTCATCCAGCAGATTTGGCACAAAGAACATATGCCGAAACAATGGAGGCAATCATCTGTATTCCCTATCCACAAAAAAGGTGACAAGCTACAGCGCGAAAATTATATAGGCATATGACTACTTTGTACGGCGTACAAAATATTTTCAAAGATCTTAGAAAATAAAATCGAAGCATACACCAATAGTGTTGTTGGGGAGTATCAAAGGGGTTTTGGAGCAAGCAGAGCGATGATAGACCAATTGTTCAAAGTCAAGCAGGTACTTGAAAAGTGCTGGGAGTTCAACATGGACGTTCACCAAATTTCCATTGACTTAACGCAAGCATACGACAGTATTGATCGTGACGTAATGTACCAAATAATGCTTTGCTTTGGCATCCCAGCCAAATAAGTCCATCTTACCAAAATGACAATGACGTCGACAACCTCCTAAGTCTGCATCAATAGCCAACTCACGGATGCCTTTGAAACAAATATCGTACTAAAGCAGGGAGATGGGCTGGTTCCATTCCTATTCAATTTGGCTCTGGAGTACATCATACGGAAGCTATATATCGATACGCGAGGTACATTACTATTCAAGTCGAGCCAAGTAGTAGCCTATGCGGACGACATCAAAATTTTGTCACGGTCGTTATTAACTGCCAAAGAACTCTTCCTAAGACTTGACAGCGAAGCAAGACTAGTAGGGCTATAAAATAATGAAAATAAAACAAAGCTCATGACGCAGTCCAGGAAAAATACCTCAAGTGCACAAAACATCACACTTGGCGAATGCAGTATTGAGAATGTTAGCGAATTTGTGAATTAAGGCGCCAAAATAACGAAAACGGGCTATGAAAGAGACGAAATACGCCGAAGAATACAGCTCGCAAATAAAATATTTTATTCTGTTCTGACAATCTTGAAGACCAGCTGCATACACAGGAAAACAAAACTCCAAGTATACAAATCTGTAATAAGACCTGTGTTATGCTATGGGTGTGAAACATGGACCCTAACCCAAGAATACGCAAAAATATTGAGCGCCTTTGAGCGATGGGTCTTAAGGCGAATAACCGGAGCGAAGCTAGACAGGGACCAATGGCGAATTTGATACAACCATGAGCTGTATAAAATTGTTGACCAATCGGAGGTCTCGACGATTATAAGACTGCAGAAGTTGCAATGGGCTGGCCACATGAATCGAATGTTCAAACAACGGATACCCAGGAAGGTATTCGTTGGGAAAGCTGAAGGGTGGAGGCCAGTGGGGAAACCGAGGAAACGTTGGTCTGACTCGGTCGACGAAAACAGTTCATCACTGCTCGGATTCCGAAATTGGAGGATGCGGTCAGTTGGAGGCGCTATTTGCTGAAAGCGAAGGCCCGAGGGGGGCTTGTAGTGCTAAGAAGAAGAAGAATCGTGCCAGTTCTGTACGCTTTGGCACATTGTTGATGGTACGTACTGGTTAAATGGTCGAAAAAGAGTTTTTCACAGAACCGAGTACCTGCTCTAGTAGCGATTGCAGCGATTTTTTGGATCATGTTGCTGTAAAATATGCGGAAATTTGCAGCAGTAGTCACATCGAATAATTCGACAGGTTGTCGAACTAAACGTTACAATGCCAGGCACTTTCTTTCCTTTTTTGACGATATATTGAGTTGCTGTGGCTACAACACAAAATGACAATAAGATTAATGATTCTTATATTTTAAATTTTCTACGTTTTTTGCGAACTTAGTATTGCCATCAGCTTTAACTCTGATTTCGACATTGTCATGTGCCATTCCTTCGATGTGTATATTCAGCGTCGAATCCGATCTATGTTCGTCATCAGCAGTATTTTCATCATCAATATCAATAGTACTTTGATTGCCAAATGGAAGAAAATAAAAACAATGGATCATTTCCATTTGCTGAGTCAACTTCCTCCATTCTCAAAGTAAATTGAATATTTTGATTAGGTTTACTTCTTTACGGTTCATTGCTGCAGATGCCACTTAAAACACTTTGATCATCGTCGTTTTTATCACTTTCCGGTTTTCTTTTAAATGTAAAAAATCAGTCAAAATTTTCTATGTATTTTACCCAAAAAAATGCAAAAGTAAATTTTCGAATAAACACAAAACACACTTTATTCTTTCTTCGTTTATCCACTCATTCTTTCACATACTGTACATATGTGTTAGACTTCATATCATGTCACATAGTTTATTGTGTTTCGTATGGAGAAATTTTTTTGGTGTTGCTGGTGACCAATTTAAAAAATAAATGTTAATTCGTGAAAAAATTGAATAATTTTTACACTTATTTTCGTATTGTTGGAAATTGTCAAATCACTAATTTCTTGGTTCATGAAAGTGTAATTTTTGATTCACATTTGGAATTCTGGATTCACAATTTCGTGCTTGGTTCACACTTATTTTATCCCCTGTTTGATACCGCTACAATCAAAATCCGTACACGCGCCGATGAGTTATGCTGAAAAATCGGGATGGAGCTCGGAAATTTTTTTAATTTTAACGGTAAATGTCATTTGCCGTCAATTGAATTTCTCGTCCTTTGAATAGGACCTAATCCGAAAAAAGTCGTAATATTTGCCGAAAATAGGACTCTTCTATCTATCTCCGTTCAAAAGTTATGCGTGCACATATATTTAAAAAAAAACAAACGAAAAAGCTTCGTCTTAAAGGCATATAAAATAATGCATTTTTGTCCGCAAATATCATGTTCTTTACTTTATTAAATAAAGTAAATATTCAACAAAACAAATATATACTAAACTAATTTGTTATTGCGGGTCACGTGAATTTTATTCTGAGGCCAGCTTCTTGCCGCATTAAAATCGTCCTTTCAGCCAACGCATAAAACAGAATGGGCTCTTTCACACGGGAATGGTAAAAACCCATATCCAAACAGGTTTCGCGCTTACGCCCTTATGTTTACACGTTGCATAGTTCAGCCAACCTATTTTTGTATACGATACACGTCTTGCGAGTGTATGTGTCAAAAGGATCATTTGATCGTCAAACGTCGTGCGGACAACATGAAAGCAAAGACAGAGAGATAAGCGATTGAGAATTGATGTTTTAGCCTTGAATTGTGCACGGGGTAACAAAAACTGGAATGAAAAATGTATTTTATGATTGTTAAAGTTTGTCGATTCAAACTTCTATTGGATTTATTAGAACCTTCGTGTTTTTCCGCTTTCTGAAAAATATATTCCAAATTTAAATATCCTTTTAAGTCGCATATTTTTCTTCTTGTGTTGTCAACTGGCATATTATAATGCGATTCTATGAAGATTATGCGTACTGCTAATTTTCTATAGATTTACAATAGGCAATTTAACTTTATTGAAACCGTGATATTCGTCGTGTTGTTTCCTGAAATTGAACATTGCCTCCGCTTTTATAAATTTATTAAATAACGCGTAGCTTCTCGCGTCCACGCATCCATTTTTGCACGCAAATTAAAGAAAGGCAATCGTTTCATGAAGACTACCTTCTTCACCGAATGTTCAATTCAGAATGATTACCGGCGTTTGTATAAAATTTCCCCCACCAAATGATCAACAAAATGCGTTTGTGTATGTGCGTTACGCTCGTTCACCCTACAAAATTTTTGGCTTGTTTTTACCATCAGGTCCCCTCAATGCCTCTCACTCTTCTTGCCCACATAACCTGTTTAACGCTCACTTTTAACGCTGCGTCTGATAAAGCCCAATCAGTTCTTATGCAGCACCCTGTCACAGTATACCCCAAAGAGTAGTCGTAACCAGGTGAAAAGTCCACTTTATGCCCTGCTTAATTATTAAATAGCTCCAAGGTACTCATTCTTGTTTATGTTGATGCTCCGTTATGAGGATGAGCCCAATCTCAAGCCGTCAAAACTCTCAAGGACACCTCCTAACCTTCCTTGCTATGTATGTCTATATATGTATTTCTGGCCAGACGTGCAGGCATCTCAAATATACAACATATATTTATTCAGTGTGTCATTTTTATTGTTTATGCTTTACACTCCTTATTTTGCGCTCATCTCTTGGCTTTTTTTTGGACACTGATTCAACACAATCCCAACACTTTTTCATTGCTTGTCTAATAAAATATGGATTGTCCTGATAAGTTGGTATAATTGCAAACATGTGTATAGCTACAAGCACGACGAGATGGTACTCAACGACTCTTGAGTGCTGTTCCATCTAGAAATGAGTGCAGTTAAGTGATGACACTTTGCCTGAGCTGAAGATATGACGAGGGTATGGTAATGGTACCATTTGGTGTCAATGTGGAATAATGGACGTTAACGTAACACAATGGAAGAGATTCAGAGTGCGAATGGCAAAAATGATGAAAGGACTTGCATCTGCCAGCTTGTCATGATTACTCTGGGCGTAATGTTGAAACTGTAGCAAACCTACACAATGTGCTTCAGAAGTACTTGTTCTGATTTTCGGGTATAAAAAAGCCCTTATCCTTATTGAACTTTTACTTTTTAACATCCCTCATACATATGTTATGTAATTATCGTAACGCTTGTATCATCCTCTTCCATAATGGAATCTCGAAGCAACATCCCCAACAATGCCCTTTTCCTTAGACTCGCCTGTATGTGGAGGCGTCCTGAGAAAAAAAAACGGTGTCTTCAAAGTCACTTTTTATCCCAAGGATAATCATGGATATGCCTAATGTAAATCCCGCATTACTTTTTCAAAAGTATCTACTCGAGGCGTACTTCCTTGCCACATATATAAGCCCGTATGTAGGGCACATGTCCACTAAAACGCATCGCACTGTTCCGTATTCCTGCCATCAAAACAGATCCTTGGCTTTAAGCGCAAACACACGCTGTCGTAAGTGTCCTATGTACTCGCACATACTCGTATAATCAAAAGTGGAATATGGAAATGATGAGCTGTTTACTTTGAAGCTTCAGCATGTAAGATAAAAGTTGCTGTTCGCCTCATAATGAAAAATTCCAAAAAAGCGCTTAGTCATCGAGAATTTTCCAGGATAAAAGAGATGTTTATGGAGGCAGTTACGACATCTCTGTCGCGATGTTTGCCGACTTTCCTTTCACACGCATTCGAGAAAGGCAATAAGAAAACTGGAGAGCTCTAGTGCTACCACTACTAGCACAGCTAGTAAAACTTTTTCTGTGCTTAACGTTGTAACTCAACGACTGACAATTCCTTTGATACTTATGATGGTATTTTAGTAAGATAAAGTTTACATTACTTAGATGGTTTTATTATATCAATATTTTCCTTTGGGGGATCATTCGTCGCGTAAAAAAGTTTATAGCTTTCTGTAGGATAACTAATAGAAAGTGAAAGTAAATAAAAAATGGAAGGTATCAAAATTTGAGAAAGTTAGAGATCATTGACTTGCGTTGCTTAAGTCTTTAAGAATTCGATCAAATACCAAAGATAATTGTCTATTCATGTTTCAGGGCTCTCGGGTACGTCTAGATTATTAAATTGGAGTTTTTATCAAGAATGCTTAACACCAAATCTACCAGCCGCATGGTCAATTTAGAGGTGCTTTGGAAGTGAAAAAACTTGTGATAAATTCATACCCATTCACTTTCATGGTTGATAAATTTTCAGCTCAAGCATTTGCGAAAATTAGCGTAAGCTGATCTATAAGCGTACAAGACTAAAAAATACATCTGAAGCCAAATTAGACCACGGATTGAGTGAGATTTCTCATGAGGTAGTCAGGGCCGGATTTAGGCGAAGGCGAAGCAGGCGGTTGCCTGCTCGTAAAATTTTTGAGGGGCGCCAAATGGCCAAGTAGATGAACCTAGGGCGCCAAATTCTTGTGCCTATGGCACCAAATGAGGGCGCAAAAGATTGTAAAACCTAGACCTGCAGTTTTTTTTTAAAGGAAAAATTCGATCTTCGCGCCGTTTGAATAAGCAGGAGCGATAGTACCATCCGAGTTCGAGTCATGGGAGGTGGTTTCGCGCGTTTGGGAAATGTGGGGAAATGCGCAGGACGAGCGTAAACTCGTCGGGACAGGATGCATTCTTTCACTGGCCAGAGAATAGTGGATAAAAGCAACTCATCTTTTGTTTTTATTCGACTTGAGTAACCTCAAAAACCGATGCTTCTTCCCAGCAAACCATCGTTCATCAGTTTGCACACCATCAAAACATATTTTGTACTTGTCTTTGTGCATTATTATACCCCAGCATTGAAGCTTTCAAAAAGACCTTATTTAATTCTCATTCCTTTAACCCCACTCAAAAAGCGAGCGAAACGATCTTATTTACTATGAATCCCTTTTCTTTTGCTTTCCTTACATGGGGTAACTTGATCTATTTCAGTCGGCGACCGACTATGCAGGTAATCAGATGTATGCTCGAATGTGCGCGATTTCATTTTTGTAGCTTCGGTTGAACTATTACATTAATATTGGTTAGTTTTGTCATTGTAGTTGTTCACAAAATATGCAAATATGTCGGGAATCCCTCAGAAAAAAAACCATCCGGATCTTTTTATCGAAAAAGAAAGATTGAAAACGAAAAACAGAACAGGAATCAAGTGCAGGCCTTAAAAACGTTTCTCATCGTACCTCCAGTGAATCCTAGTGATGCGAAACAATTTGAAAAACATTCTGAAGAAAATGTGACCAGAAAAACATTAAAAGAAGTAAGTATATACTTAAGACATATTTTCACGAAACCATAAAAAATTATGTAAATATTCTTGTACGAATCACCATATTTAAGTGATACTAGTAATTCGAATTGTAATGAAATTGTTATCATTACCGTCATAAAATTGATAAATTTTTTATTAAATTTTGCTTTTTTGAAATGTCCTTTTGACAAATCTTTTTAACGCAGTATGTGTTTTTGGAAATATTTCAACATGTTAATAAAAGTTCTCTAAAAAGCTGAAATCTTAATAAAATCTGATTAAGTTTTATAAATATTCTTGTAAAAAGTGGCTTGAATAGTTCAATTTTGAAAAGTTTTTTACTAAGTGAACTTCCAACATTGTTTTGCCAAAACATTTTTATTAAAACCAAAATATTTCTTAAAAAATTATTTTTATTAAAACCATGAAATCCTTCAATAGTACATAAGCCAGTGAGCTGATTCATTTTTGTTTTCAAATTAAATTTCACAAAATTCACGTCAGAGTATTAGATTTCGAAGTCACAAGCGAATGAATGCTTTTTAATAAGAAATGTAATGTGTTATCAACATAATTAAATGCATTTGGAAAATTGAAAATTTTTTTTCAGTTACGCAGTACGATGGAAGATGATCTTTCTTCAATAGATGGAAACGAAGCGAAAAAACTTGAAGTGGACACAGAAGCAACTGTGAGCGGGAAAGCAAAAGAATCTGTAAGTATCGATACAAATTGTTTCAAAAAATCTTGTGAAGTCTTGTGAAATTTGTCAAACCTATGTTAATTATTCGAAAATTCACTTTGAAATTTGTAGAATCCGTTCAGTTGTTCACCAGAGAAATGTTTATCATGTTGTATTAGCTGTAACATTGTATTTAAATTCTTGATACCTGTTTCAAACAAATTTTTCTTCACTTGTGAAACGTATTGGAATTTCGTTTTTAAAAAAAATCACGTTGGTAGTTGGTTCCCTGCAAAAATTCAAATCGAAAAGTAGTTCAAAGATATTTAAAAAAACTCAAAGCATGTAATTCCAAATATTTTAATTTGAACTATGCTCAATCGATACAATGTATCGGTAGTGTTTTTAGCTCTACACATTTTTGTGTAAAAATGTGAAATAGATATGATTACAAATTCTATTATGAAACTTGAATTTCAAAAATGAATTTTTTTTTTTTGCTACAGAAAGAGATGAAAAATCAACCGGATGCAGTTGAGAAAGGTTTGGAGATTCAAGCAGAAAACGACGATTCTTTGAAGACCAGCGATCAGGAAGTCGTTAACGATATTCAACACATAGAAGTGCCTCAGACAGTTTTATCGAGTGACTGTGGAGAATGGCCTCTTACCATCACCGATTCTACTCGTCAAATTCTTGTGATTTGTGGTCCACCTCAAATTAAAGCAATGAATTTTCCAGTCGATGCTTCAGGTAGAAAATTCACATTGAAAAATGTTTTCCGAAAACTATGCAACGAAGAACAAATCAAAAGAGAATGGTTAATTTACTCCGTTGCAAAGGACAAAATATACTGCTTTTGTTGTCGCCTTTTTGGTACGGAAACTATATCGGTATCCTCATCGTCTGGTTACTCAGACTGGAAAAACATGTCAGTATATCTCGCCATGAAAAATGTCTAAACCATATTAAACCTACGCAGTCTTGGCAAGAACTATCGCATCGTATGCATTTGAACAAAACCATCGATGAAGAAAACCAAAGGCTTATCAGGGCTGAAACTGAACACTGGAATGAAGTTTTGAAAAGACTGCATTGTTTTGTTCAATTTCTCGCTTCTCAGGGGTTGGCTTTTCGAGGAAAATCGGATGTTCTTTTTTAAGACAACAATGGCAACTTCTTAAAGTTCGTGGTATACAAAGCAAAGTTCAATGTCGTGTTAACCGAAAATTTACGTAGAAAATCGTCTGGAGAAACTCGTACTCTTTATTTAAGCAAGACGATTCAGAACGAATTTATCTCTCTAATTTCGAAAGAAATTAAGGAAAAAATTCTATCTTCTTTGAAAGAAGCAGTGTACTTTTCAATCATTTTGGACTGTACTCCAGCTGCCAGTCACACAAAGCAAATGACAATGATAGTTCGATTCGTGAAAGCTATTTCAGGGGAAGAAGTGTCAATTCAAGAACATTTTTTGGGTTTCGTTTCAATCAACGATTCATCAGGAGAAGGGATAAAAGATTATCTCTTAGAAGAGCTGGCTAAGATTGGTTTGCAGTTGAACAATATGCGAGGCCAAGGCTACGACAACGGTTCAAATATGAAAGGAAAAAACGTAGGCGTACAAAAACGAATTCTTGAACTCAATCCACGAGCGTTTTTCGTTCCATGCAGCAACCATTCTCTCAATCCGGTAGTCAATGATGGAGCCAAGTAATGTTTTGATGCTTTAGATTTCTTCAGTATCGTGCAAGAAATTTCCAATTTTTTTCTGCCTCGACCTACCGCTGGAGTATCCTCAAAAACCACATAACTGCTTTGACAGTAAAAAAGTAAGTACAACGCGCTGGGAAAGTCGAATCGATGCAGTCACTCCCCTGAGATTTAATGTTGGAGAGGTCTATGATGCTTTGTTTGAGGCAAGCGAGGATCAGAAGCAGGATGCGTTTGCAAGGAACACTGCTAAAGGGATTGCAAAAAAAACTCAAAAATTTCAAATTCTTGTGCAGCTTAGTGGGTTGGCATTTAATTTTATCCAAAATAAACTTCGTGAGTAAACATCTCCAAGAAATATCTAACAGTTTAGAAACTGCTATAGAATTGATTGACAGTGCAAAAACTTTCCTGAAAAGCATGAGAACAGAAGAAAGCCTAAATTCTGCAATAATTGATGCCAAAGAACTTGCCGAAATTCTTGATGAAAATCTCGATTTTTAAAGAGAAACGCGCATTCGCCCAAGAATGATGTAAAGGCAATTTGCTTACGAGCAGCAAGATGAACCAGTTCCATCGGGAATAGAATCTTTTAAAGTGGATTTCTACTATGCAGTACTGGATGTAGCTATTGCGCCGTTTGATGAGAGATTCCAGCAAATGAAGAGTCATAGTGACAATTATGACATTCACGGGATAGCACACCTTTTTAAAACCAAACTCGAGAAAAACTGCTCGAACTTACAGAAGATTCTCACACATGGTGAAGAATGTGACATCAATGGACAAGAAATACGTCAAGAACTTGTTATCCTTTCGCGAATGATTCCATCTGAAACCACTCCACTCAATGCGTTGAATTACATCACAAAAAACAAATTAATCAATACTTTTCCAAACGTTTTTGTATCTTTTCGAATTTTGTTAACTTTACCAATTAGCGTAGCGAGTGGAGAAAGAAGTTTTTCCAAACTAAAATTGATCAAAAACTATTTAAGATCGTCTATTTCTCATGAACGATTATGTGATTTGGCTACCATTTCAATAGAAAAAAAATCCTTGAAACACTGGACATTGCGACGACATTGAAAAATTTCGCCCTTATGAAGGCAAGAAAAATAAATTTGTAGAATAGGTTTCTGCTGATCTAAAAATTTTTTTAGTTGAAAATACGAAACTTTTCGAAATATTGATTATAAATAAATAATGATGATTATAAATAAATAATGATGATTATAACAAAAAACATTGTTCATTATGAAGAAATTATTTATCACTCACTCCCAAGGGCGAAAAAGGTTTCACAATTGAAAAGTTAATGTTAATGCAAAAATGTTTTAATCAGAACCGCAAAAGTTTACTTTTAACTTTAGAGTTGTCCTGGATTGAATAAAAGTTTTTTACTGAACACTCGAAAACTGGAGCACTTTTAAAAACTAGGGGAGCGGGGGGCGCCAAACATGTTTTTGCCTGCACCTAAAATCATCGTTTGTCCGGCCCTGGAGGTAGTAAGACATATGTTTCTCCTTCCAATATTGTCAAATTTTCATTTTACCTAATCAAATTGTAGTAGTCGAGTAGCTCGCCTAGGCAAATTGCTCGAAGGGGCTTTGCGAAAAAATTATCATCTCATAAAAATAACAACGCAATACGTGCAGAACACTTTGCTACGCAACTTATTATTATTGTTATTACTAACCCACAATTAACCCCGTCGCTACTACCGCTGCCATTATCAATAAAAAGTTTTTCCAAAGAAAAACATAAATAAATAACTATCATAACAAATGAAAATCAATCATGGCAACCCCATTGCGACAATCCAGAAAAGCAATTGCTAGATTGTTGTAATAAGAATCTGCCGTTACCGCTATGAAGAGGCTCGTCAAGTCAAGCGGAATTCATACGAAGCGGGCCTCGTAGTTTGCACATCGAGCAAAAGGGTCGTCAGTTTTATTGACGGAAGTCTTATAGGATTGACTCCGCCGCTGCTTTTAAGAGAAAATCGAAAAGAAGTGCTACGGTGTTTGGGTTATGTAAATTCTTTATCGGATATTTGTTGGTTGAAAGTTTATTGCTATTATCCCTGTTAATTTGATTACGGAGTGCATATCGATGAGTTGTTTGCTTTACATTGTTCAAACTGGCGGATACTTTCATTCGTTCCATCTGAACGAAAGTTAAAATCTGTTACCTGTTGCTGCAGCAATCCCTTGCCGCGGATGTTTCACGAGTTTATATCTTCCACCTGTCCTTAAGAACAAAATCAGTGGTTGGTTCTTTGTTTAAAAGAAAGTAATGAAAAAGCGCTGAAGCAGTAAAGGTTTTAGAAAACAGAAGGCACTTGTGCTGTTGTTGCAATTATGGAGTCATTTTAATTGTTTCCCCAACTGTGCAGTAAATAATTGTCTGTCGATAAATCGCGAATTGCGGAACATTTCGCGGTGATTTTAATGGGGTCCCGTTGATGTCGTATATTGGGTAAGGAGGCGTGCAGCAAATTTTGTTTATCAGGCAGAGTTTGCACAACAAGTGGGAGGTATGTGATAGTTCCGACTCTGGGGTTTGTGATTCGCTTCCTGTTCTAGCAGAATCCATAAAAAATACGTAGATAACAGATAAATCGAAAATTGTTCCTAGTAATAGATAAAAGTAGTTTTCGATTCGAATTTAAAAAGTTAGTAGGAGTCTCGTGATAAGTTTTCTGTGATTTGCGACACTTGCTCGTGAACTTTCGAAATATTGCATCTGTATCCATTTTCAGCGAAAAAATAAATATCTAGAAATCGTAGAAATTATTGTTCAAATCAAATAAACGAAGTGATGATATGCATTTTTGTGGCAATCTAAACGGCCAACGTAATACTCACATTATTACTGTACGCGTAGTAATTGCTTTACTGTGGTGATCTAATAGAACCTCGAGAAATCAGGCTTGGGCAATGTCTCGAGCATTACTAATGCTTCGCACATTGGTTCTCGTAGGTATACTGCATCATGCGCAAAAGTTTGAGAAGTAAGTGTATGCGTGAGGATGCCATATACTTCGTGCTCGTCCACTTAGCTTGGCATTGATCAACCCACAAAGCTGGGGTAGATCGAAATAATACATATATAAAATCACTTCTCGAAAAGCTTAAGCATTGTTGCTAGTCACCGATAGATTGCCACATGAAAACTACCCAAATGATCCACTGACTTAATTTATTTTTAATATTAATCTTTATTTTAGTTGATTAAGGGCACCCAATAAGAAACGCAAATGATTGGCAACAAAGCTAAATTTGAGATAATCATTATTTTTGTATAAATGTCCATGGCCATGAACAAACCAATCACTCTTGATACTCCACTTGTCTTACTCAAGGCTTTTGCCCAAATAGAACCATCTCAAGGTATTTAGCCCGAGACAGACAAGCCTCAAGAGGTTCCAGCCTGTATCCAAGTAGCCGTACGGATAATCTTACGCCCATCAGCCTGCTAGTCAACCAGCCCTGATCCAAGCAGGGTTACTTGCCCTGCTCAAGGCTCTTGCCCAAGCAGTAGTTTTTCTAAGGCATTTAGCCAAGAATGAGCAAGTTAACGCAATTTCAATTCAACGGTCGTGCGGACGTTACAGTTTGGGCCAAATCACCACCAGCAACCATTCGACCTGCTTGCACTGCCGGCAACCACCATGCCCGACATACGTGAGTGGCGACTGGATTGCCACGATCTAACCATTGGCAGCTGTACGACCAACACGTATCACCAGAGACCTTACAGGCACCACGCATCATCAGCGATCGTGCGGACATCACAATTTGGGCCAAACCGCCACTGGTAACCAACTGATCAGCTCGCACTGCCAGCAAGCACCACGACCAATAAACGTGAGCGGCGACTGGTCAGCCTTGAACTAACCACCGGGGGCCTGTGATGACATTGCAACCGCGTCCATCGCTCAAGGAAGCAATCGCTGCGACGCCTAGAGTGGGTCCGAAGCCAATCACTATCGCTTCGCCAAGCCGCTTGATATGTCTGTTGTCGAGTCGGAAGAGAAGCGGCAAAGAGGTGGGCACATTGTAGAATATCGCCACAAGAGTAGTAACCTGCGCTGATTGGCAAGTCTTGCCGTAACCAAAGCGGAGCGGGAGTCATGCAAAAGGCAAATTAAAACGCTAGAATTAAAGTTTAACGCAGAGCAGCACCGTAAATGGAAGCCAACCGTAACCATCAAAAACGAAGATAACAAATGTAGTCTGAAGAACTAATAAACATATTGAATTAGGAATACGTGCGTTTCATTGGGGAAGCTCTAGAGTGGAGTTGATGTGGAGTTTTCAGGTATTTCAGGTTAATCGAGTGAATTCGCGTACGCACCGAAGATAAACAAGTGGGTATATTGGTGCTACGCCCAACGAAACTCGCCCCAGGTGGTTAGGCATTTGAAAAAAGCGAGGTGGACGGCACAAGTGGATAACTTTTCAAAGTTAAGTAGTTGCATAGTTTTTCGTCCTTACTTTCTCAATTATTTTTATAAGTGAAATTAGGAAAAATTCCCGAATAATATTTTGACCTCATCTTAAATATCTGGAGAAAAGCTTTTTACTTAAAATTCCATAATTTTACGATTGAAGACCGAATACCATATCTGAGTGTACATTGCTATATTTCTTCAGTGCAGAGTTCCTGCCAGTTTCTTTGCATGACTTCATTTCACGTGCAAGTGTTGTAAAACTAAAGTCGCCGCAAACTTATTTCTGTAGAATATCGATGCTTTAATAACAAAAAAGTTCCATCATACCAACCTAAAGAGAAAAAAATAATCATAATTGGGAAGGAACAAGGCAACAAATACCAAAGATTACTGCCAATCAATCCTAGTGCTGAATCAAAGCTCAAATTACCGAAATTGTTTAATGTTGTTCAAATCGATATAATTCAAAATCGTATGGTTATTAGCAGCCATTAAGGATAATATTAATCTTAAGGAAAAAATTATGTGTGCAATTAGCCCTTACTCGCCCCAACAACGAACGCTCGTCGGAGAAGGACTGGGTAGGTACCCTTCTTTTCCTAAAATTAAAAAGAAAATTTTTCAAATATATTACTTATAATGAAAATATCACGATATAAAATGAAACGACACAAATCGACATATAAAAAGTAGACCTGTCAAGGCAAATATTTTCTAATCAAACTTTTTTTCAATGTATCAAATTTAAGTCATTATTATTACATCAACATTTTAAAGCCTTGGCATTTAAATTTTGTATGAGAAGTAAATATTCAAAATTATTTAATGTGAAATGTCAAACTATATTATTTGTTTTTTAGATCGAAGTTTATTCACAAGCAATAAAAAAGGTTAAGCTAGCTTTTCATAGTACATTTAAATTTTTGGATTGTCTGAGCTTTCGTCTTACGTTTGAACTTTGAGCACGTGGAGTGAGTGTACAATGGAGGGTGGTTTCTTTGCATACTTGTTAAATTATCCTTTTCATTTGACAACATGAAATGAAAGTGTTCAAATACCAACAAGATGAAACGAAAACATCATACCTTCTTTTTGCATAAAAAACTAATATATGAGGTGTGTTCAAAAAGTAAGGTAACTTTCCAAATTTCCCCGGAAACATACACTCGATGATCAATTATCAGTTTTTTTTTCTTTTTTTATGCTGGTACACTCGCCACAAACATATATTTACAGTTTAAGCTATAAAATATGTTCAGTTTGTTTGTGAAAGGCATAACGGTTAGAAGTGTTTTACGTGCTTGGCAATTTTTTGCTATCGAAAAAAAAAAATGGATCAATGATCAAGAATTTTTTGGCCAAAACGCCAGAATCATGTCTCAGCCACCATATTCACCGGATTTGGCCCCATGTGACTTTTTCTGGTTCTCAAAACTGAAGAGACCTATGAAACCGCTGGAAGAGCTCAAGGCTATAGTGAAAAGTGCTTATGAGAAGTGCTTCGAGGATTGAAAAGAGCGTTGGCACAAGTTTATTGATTATTTTGAAGGGAACAACATAAATATTGACGAATAAATAAATATCTTTTCCTAAAAATACAAAGTCGCCTTACTTTTTGAACACCCATTGTATATATACTGAAGAACATTGTGAATTTCAATGAAAATTTAAACATGGTCTTTTCATGTGTCATTTAATTCCATCATACAATATAAAACTTTAACATAAGTCTGAAACGTTCTTATTTTTCATTTACAGGAAAAACTCGTGCGATTTAAATGAAAAACTAATATAATGTTTTTCATTTAAATCGCCATGTCTACAACGGATCTTGATCCTAATAGGGGGGGGGGTGTAAGCAAGCACCCTTTCCACCTGGAAGACCCATTATTTGGGGGGCATAAATATCTCTGGTAAAGACGAGATCTTCTCAAGTCTCGCTCGCCTTCGCCAGGCCCTGTTAGTCGTTTGCTTTGGCAATCTTTTCCTTTTCAGTAGGTTATCTCGGCCTCGACATCTATTCAATCCAAATTCTGCAACCTGTAATTCATGAATACAAAATTCCTTTGTAGTGGGCCCTTATCCTGGGAAAATGTACCCACCTCACGACACCGCAATGTTAGTTTCTCAGCGCATTTACACATCCTCAGACAAGGTCAATTCCGGCGAACACCAACATCTTCGCTCGACGAGATAGCAGGCTATTGCTGCAGTCCTTGTTTTTTTTTTTTTTTGTTTTTTTTTTTTTACCTCCATTCCCTTCCACTCTCTCCATCACACTTTCTTCGTCGCACTACGCTCGTGCGATCTGCACTTCACATTTCGTCGTTTCCTCAGGTGTGCCACCCAGGCAATGTATAACACATCGGTATAAGGGGGCACACAAAAATATGTGAAGTCCTCCGGTTAAACTTGTCTTGTCCATATCGTGATCAGCTCTCAGAGATAAAAAAAATTATAAATTCGACGCAGTAAAAAAAACTCTGAGTTAAAAGAATAGCTGTCTCTTCAAGCATCTCGACGATAGGGTCAACAATGCCCTAAGATGCTATGTTGAAATTACTGGACTGATATTATAATAATAGTAGGTGTTTCTCGAGGCATCTCGAAGATAGGATCAATAATTGACCTAAGATGCTATGTTGAAAGTTTCTGCACTGAGATTCAATCGTTATTCATTAAATAGTTTCTAAGTCTTTTCTTGAAAACCATAAGAGAATTCGCTTCTTTAACTGATTCTGGAAGATTGTTGTATATACGAAGGGCGTCATTTGTAGCATCGTTCTTCAGGCGATCTGTCCTTGCAAAAGGAATTACAAATTGGTTTGCGTTCCTAGTACTGTATTGATTCTTTTGTGAGACTTTAATAAATGGTGTTTGTGACGACAAGCTGAGATTTAAACTTTTGAAGATAAACTTGGCTTTCTCCATTTTAATGATTTGGTTAAAAGTTAATGCGTTACATGATTGATACACTATGTTTGTTGGTGTGAGCCTTGGGAGATTATGTATATTTTTATACGCCTTGGTTAATATCCTGGAAATTATATTTAGGTGTTGCTTTGAGGACTGACTCCAAATTACCACTCCGTAATGTACTTTTGACAGTACGAAGGCATTCAGAACAAGATGCTTGATTTTTTTTGGAAATTCCTCATATCTTCGTAACAATCCAATTATTGGTGCTAATTGCCTCCTTAAGTTGTTTATATGCGGGAGCCAGGTCAGACGGTGATCGATAGTAAGGCCAAGATATTTAAGTTCGAGCACTCTTTGCAGCTTTTCACCATTAATTTTTATATCAACATCTATGTCTTCCCTGTTCTTTTGCTTAAAGATAATATATTTTGTCTTTGAAATATTCAACGCGAGTTTATTCTCTTTCAACCATAAATTATATGAATTTAGATCCTCGTTGATAGCGTCTCCGATGTCATTTTTATCGCGTCCCGAGTAAAGAAGCACTGTATCATCAGCATATAAAAAGTAATTACCACTTAGCCTGCATGTATTTAAATTATTAGTGTATAGAAGGAACAAGGTTGGGCCAAGTATTGAGCCTTGTGGAACACCTGATTTCATTGGTGCCGGGTCACTCAGAACATTATTAAATGCTGTTTTCTGCAGTCTGCCTTTTAGGTAATTTTGAAATAGTTTATTTGCTGTGCCTTGAACACCATATGCTTCTAGTTTTCGAAGTAAGAGGTCATGATCGACCGTATCAAACGCTTTCCTTAGATCCACAAAAATGGCAACAACATAATCCCCTACATCAAGTCTCTCGTTGATGAATCGCGTTACCGAGAGTAGAGCGTCAAACGTTCCCTTGTTTTTCTGAAAGCCATATTGGCGGGAGTTTAGGATAGAGTTATCTAATATGAAGGATGTTAAGCGAGAGTTAATTACTTTTTCAAATATTTTACTAAATCCGGTCAAGAGTGCAATTGGGCGATAATTATTGGGGTCCGATCGATCTCCTCCTTTGAATATAGGTACAATTTTTGCAAGCTTCCCCTCTTCAGGAAACGTTCCGTTTCTGATATGCTCATTTAAATAATTAGCCACGAGTTCTGCTATTTCATTTTTTACAAGTACAATTTCCTCCATCGTGATCTGATCAATACCTGGAGCCGTATTTTTCTTCATTGCCTCAATAGTCTTAAGAACTTCGTTTTTATTGGTTGGATGAATATGAAACATGGAATCGGGTGAGATGTTAGCGTGATCTAGCCTACTTGTTGGGACATCACCAAGCTCTTTTGTAATTTTTTCGCCCACAGTTGAGAAAAAGTTGTTCAAGAAAGTTGCTGCTCCATCTGGTTGTGATAAAATATTAGGGGTCACTGGAGAAAACTGCGAATCCGGTATTAAAATTCGGGGGGGAGAGTTGTCTTTTACTTCATTTATTATCTTCCATATTTCATGATTGTTATCTGCCGCTGTCTCCAACCTTTTAGCGAAGTAAGAGAATTTAGCTTCCTTCACAAGACGTTTTGATTCCTTTTTCGCTTGTATGTACATGTTTTTTAGCACACGATCTTCCATGTTCCTTCTAAAGCTTATGTACGCCTTTCTCTTTTTAATACTGGCTTCGATTACTCGCTTTGTTATCCATGTCTGCTGGCGGCATCTAAGCTTTTTCTCGACGATGGAGTAACGTTTGGACTCTGTGATCATATTCGTAAGTTCCATTAGGTTTAAGGGACTCCGGACTTCTAATGACCTTTGCAGATGTGATTTGAAGAGTTCTTTGTTCAAGTGTTGGAATGTTTTGTAAACAGGTTTTTGTTTTTGTGCGCTTATGCCTTGGATGCTTATTTTGAAGACACGATGATCCAGCTCTGGCCAATCCTCAAATATGAAATTGATTTTTCCCGCAGTTGACTTATCGTTTGTAACGATATGATCGAGGCACGTATGCGAAACAGGACGAGTAATTGTTTCGTTGTTGATGATAACAGCACCATTAGTACCCAGTACATCCTTGTAAAGCCTTGCTTCTGAGGAATCGGTAATTACATCAATGTTTGTGTCAGCTACTGTAAATAAATTATTTTCTGAGGAATATAGGTTGTCGAGTACCGAGCAGAGATCTTGCGCATTCAGACGGTTCGGGTTATAGAAGGTACCGATTTTAATTTTTTTGCCTACGAGGTTTAATTCGATTATTATAATATTATATTTATCAGGTGTATCGCGTTTAATGATGAAGTTTATTTTATCTTTTACAAAAATAGCTGTCCCACCACCTCTTCCAGGTCTGCAGGAGAATACCGAGTTATAACCCTCAATATTAAAATATTTCGATTCCTCAGGATAAATCCATACTTCGTTCAGTATCACCACATCTATCTCAGGATTTTGCTTCAAATAAATCTGCATGTCATTTAGTTTGTGCCGTAAACTTCTTATATTGGCATATAAGAGCGTTAATTTCGTCCCAATTAATCGATTTGCGTTGTTAAAAATCATTTGAACTCGTAGTCAATGCTCCTCCTAGCAATTGTGATCCTTCGCTGGTATTCTGCGCACTCCGTAGAGTCTGCTCTGTGGGAATAATCTACGTTCTTACTATTTCCTGCACAGTTACAGCATTTCTCGCACGAGCTCTTGCAATCCTTCGTTTCGTGCTTTCCTCCACACTTAGCACATGTTTGCTCTCCTTCACATTTTGATGTCTTGTGGTTGTATTTCTGGCACTTATAACACCTCGTTATATTGTAGTCTTCCTTCACAAGGTAAGACCCATAATCAATATTGATGTACCTATTCACCAGTCTTTGGTACATACTCCCATTTACCTGCAGAATATGCAACCATTTACCATTTTTTGTTCGTCTGGCATGAACCAATTCCAGTTTATCATTTTCTCCAATATTAGGGTTCAGTGAGTGAATTTCGTTAATTAACTCCTCATACGAAAATTGTTTTTCTAGTCCATTAATTACTAGCCTGGGTTGACGAGATTTTGTCTCCATGACATCATATTCATCCTTCAGGGTATCCTTTGCAATGTTGTAGAGCGAGGTTGTATTGTCATTTGTGGAAGTTTTTATGATGGCACCACCATTACGAAGAGGACGCATCAGTTGGAGAGGAATTTTGCATTTTGAAGGCTTTATTTTCGACTTGAAGTCGATGAGTGTTTTTTCAGAGGATGAATGCTTCTTGGGCTTAATTATGATTCCTTTTTGCGAGGTAGTATTTGTACGGCGTTCGGGTAGAAAAGTGGAAATACTTTTCGTCATATCCGCATACGAAGGTTTTCGCGTGGATGAACTTTTATCAATTAAGGTGGCCACGGTGGTTTTCAGTTCTATTAGATGGTTTTCCATTTCTTTCATTTGGTTGAAGAGACGATCTTCTTTAGTCTTTTGGTGTTGTGACTTACACGAAGGACACATCCATATCACATCCTCGGAAATGTCCATGATCTTCAAATATCTCTCCTCACACATTTTGATACACTTTAGGTGGAACCACTTGTTGCAAATGCCTCCGCAGCCCATTCCTTTATGGTTCTCCTCCGCTTGCTTCCTACATTTTCCACATTTGTCTGCTGCTTGTGATGCCATGATTTATTATTTATCTCTATTCGCTTAGTTATATGGTATTAAATGAATTTATTTAAAAGAGAATGGATTTAAAATGAAAGTTATTAAAACAAGTGTCTTTAAAAAGCAAAACTACGGGTTTAGAAGATATATATGCAAAAAAGAGAGAGTTTAATAAGTTTGAATTTAAATTTTATAAAATTATTAAAATTATTAAGAAATTATTCTCGCATGAGCACGAGAATCGCACTAATGAACAAAAGAGTTCAGTTGATATGATTTTATACCGTTAACGGCAATTAGAAAATTAAAATGAGAAAATTGTTCAAAAATTTCCACTTAGCTGATTTTCCTTTGATTTGCTACAGAAGATAATATTTCTTAGCAACTCTCAAAGTCAAGAAAACAGCTGATCGATTTCCTTAATCACTTCTAAAGAAAAATTTTTTATTGCGAGCGATCACTTTACACTTGGCAACTTTGACACTTCACTTGTCATGTTTAGAAGCTTTAATCAAAGAAATGTTTTAGGGGTCGGAAAATCTATTAAAAATATCAGCTTTGGTCCAGTCGCGAGTTTAATAAGTTTGAATTTAAAATTTATAAAATTATTAAAAATTATTAAGAAATTATTCTCGCATGAGCACGAGAATCGCACTAATGAACAAAAGAGTTCAGTTGATATAATTTTATACCGTTAACGGCAATTAGAAAATTAAAATGATAAAATTGTTCAAAAATTTCCACTTAGTGATTTTCCTTTGATTTGCTACAGAAGCTAATATTTCTTAGCAACTCTCAAAGTCAAGAAAACAGCTGATCGATTTCCTTAATCACTTCCAAAGAAAAATTTTTTATTGCGAGCGATCACTTTACACTTGGCAACTTTGACACTTCACTTGTCATTTACGGACATTTACATTACTCATATTCACTAAAAAATCTGAGCGCCAATGTGTACAAGCGTATTTTGGGCTTTGCAAAATCTTTTTACAAAGACCTATGAGTTTCATGTTCTGTCAGTCCACCCGTCTGTCCATGTGTCACAGCAAGTTTTTTCAGAAACTATAGCAGCTAGAAAGCTCAAACTTTGGCAAAAGGTGTAGTGGACCCGAAGGCAATAAAGCGGCATCTCTCCGTAAATAGACCAAAAATATGCTGAACGACTTTTTACAAGCATAATATAAATGCATTTTGCATGTTAAAATTCGTTCTTCTTACGACACCTCTCGAAATAAAAAGCTGTATTGATCGAGCAGTTCGTTCCACAAACTACTCGGTAAATCAGCCAATACACATGAAAAATTCATTCGAAACGCGTATGCTGTTTTGGCGGCAATATTATGCCACAAACTTTTTCATAGTCCGCGCAGCAATGCCCAGCAGACATTGTTCATCCCTACACCATTTCAATCAGCTGGAAAGTTTTGGAATGACAGATATCCACTACTAATCGCCACCTGACGTCGGAAGTGCGTGAGCACGAGCGAGTGCTGTCAGTGGCGGGCCACGAAAATTTCGAGCTTAACGCGAATTGCGGAATCATTTGATACTTTCAAAATACAAAATCATTCGCGCATAGAAGTGTGGATCGAAGTACACATTGTCAAATGAGGTTGAAGTACTTCATATGAGGACGAAAAATCACCGAATCTGGATGGGTTGCTTGTATAGTTTTGAGATTAATGATTTGTACTTAGGAAAATAACTTATGTTGTAGGGGCGCTGCGAAGACCGCTGGCAGAGGGATCCCAGATAAATGATATCCCGGAATTCTTGTCATTTTGACTTGTGCTAAATGATATTAAGCCCATTTTAGTTAGACGAAATATGTCTAATTAAATAGACTCATTATTCAACATAGTGAAGGATGGAGGATACGCTAATAAGAAGCTTACTCATCCCGGGTGTTTCCCTGTCATAAGATTCTGTATGAATGTGAAATATTTAGACAACTGGACCTAACAAAGCCTTGAGAGCATCAGGTTTAGCGACACTTCCTCATTCGTGTGTAATAGACATTAACGCCGTGCTGCTGGAGGTGAGTGCGCGAATATGAAGTGCGATGTTTGGTTCGATCCGAATTATGATTAAATCTGAATAAATACAGCCAACACACTCACCATCACCGCACGCTTTATAGATTCCATCTCAGTCACCTCCAGAACAACAACCACTGTGCTACGGTCCGGAAGATCTTACATCGCCCGATTTCAGTTCCTTTTTTTGGAGTGAATGTTCCTAATCGCAGAGTCCTACTACAGTCTCGGGTGCTAGTCGAATTGAATGTTTGTCTCCCGTTCGTAGTGAACGACATAAAACAGAAATGCTACCATGTGGGGCGCACGAACCTAGTTCGCAGTTTCAATGACGCCATTATGGCTCGTCGAGAATCAACGCGCCTGTGGAAAAGGCGTTCAAACTTGTGGAGTAGCGAAAAATCGCAATCAGTTACTGGAAGCAAAACATTCATTGAATTGTGATAAGATAAGATTCACCCATAACGCCAAGCTGTGCCACGATATTAAAGACTTTGGCGGTGTATCTTCAAATTCGATTCTACGACAAACACCAAGTTACCGGACAATAATATGAGTATGCCAATCAGTGATCAACCATCGAATCGTAGCCGATCCATATTGAGTGGAAACATTCACAAACGAGATTATCGTCGTGAAATTCAAACAACCGTACCAATTTTAGCACATGAAATGCTCGCTAAATTCTCCAACTCACAAATTTTCCAGGAAAATCAACCGAAATTAGCAAGAAATGCATGAAAAGATTTTGTACCCGGTATACATGGAAAAGCCAGAGGAACGGATGAGGGAAAATTTATAAAACGATTAGAAGGTAAAAAAATTAAAAAGTAAAACAATTGAAAACCAAAAAAAAAGGTTAGTCCTACTACTACCTCATTAAAAGATTTTTTTTTGTATCTTAAATCTAAATCGTTGTTATTATTCTTTTGTTCCTATTCTTTCGTTCGTAAGTTTGTACTATGCTAGTTTGCGCGTTCGTAAAAAGTCAATTTAGCAAAAAAGTCTAAAAGTTCCATTGAACGAGCTTAAATTTTTTGTCGTGGTAGTAGTTAATGTAAGATTAACAATTTTCTTCACAAAGCAAAGAATTCAGACATTGAAACATACAATGAATGAAATTGCGAAGGAAAAAATGACATAAAGTACTTCACGTTATCGTCGAAGATACGTACAAAATTGCTTTTTGAAATGCAATAATGAATAAATTTTAAATAATTGGTATATTTAATAATAAAGCCATTATTCTTTGCTGTTTAAAGATAAAAAACAAAAACAACATAAAGAATGATTTATTGTTTGTAAATTTCTAAGACCCCATCCAAAACCGACAGACAAAAACAAATAAAAAAAACTAAAAAGTATACAACTCGGTCTTCTCACTAAGAGAATTTCTAATTGGTAGAGTCCCGCCACGGTGGCTGGACACTCCTCTTCTGAGGTAGAAATCGGGCATTAACTCCTTCCTTCTTTGTGATTACAAGGGCTCTTGCTGGGTAGAGTGGCCTTCCACACCGGTTTCTTATTTATGTAAGCCCGTAACCTGGGACGTGCATTTTGATCACATAATCCGTAACATGGGAACAGGATAACTCATAACTTTTTTAAATTTCCTTGCTGTCTGAGTAGTGGGTTGGACAGATTTTTTTGTTGAAATCATTAAATTTAACATTCTTTTTTAAAATTCAATCAGTATTTTTACGGTACACATATTTATTATTAATGAAATTGGGTATTTGAATGAACTTGACAAAAAAATATCTTAAAAATGTAAACATAACCTCATGAATTTGTAGTTTTTATTTTTGTTTTATTTTCATGCAACTTTTTTTTACTGTCTCTTACCCAAGATAAATCAGTTGAACAAAAAATTACATTTTCATTTTTTCCATACGCTTCATATTTGCAGCATCTCAATAATCGCAATTGTAGCAACAATAAAGAGAGCAGCTGAAGCAGATTGGGACATTGCACTGGTAGCACAATAATTTGGGCTGCTTATCTGTGCCACGAGGGCATTTCCAGCACCTAGCTCTTTTACTCATATCCTTGCAAGGTTCAAATGGTACTACTTTTTGCAAAATCCTTCCTATATTTTGCTTAGTTCCTGAGGCAACCTCGAATTCTTCAGGCGATTTCCTAGGTATCGTTCTATGAGCTCTCTTGCTAGAATTTCGATGAAATTCATTCGAGATATTTCCGAATTTCCTGCGCATGAAGAATGTTAAGCAAAGTGTAGAAGATAGCCATGGGCCACCTTCTGGTTCTTCGGCTAGCTGAGTAGACAGTACATTTTTCATCCAAGGCATCTACGCCACCCTTGGTACTGTCGTAGAAAGTAATTATCTCAAATTTATTGGTTTTTTCATCCGTGGTTGCTATGTGATGTATACATAGATGATACCAGTATCTTAGACTTGTTCTTTTTGGGCACATATGAAACCAATGTCATGTCCCTTGTGAAGCCATATAAAGAAGAACCTTCCTCTCGCCTTTTTGAAGGAAGAGATTCTTTCGGGATTTCGACTTTGTTTTTACGCATCGAACCCTCATATGTCGGCTTTCTTGCCTTCAATTTCGTCAATTGAACTGAACCAATTATCTACCGTTATATTTCTGTTGCTTCCCTTTGTTGGGTCAGTAAGGCGCAGCACAGACTACGTGGGTTTTGAAAAAGTTTTTTCTTCATCGCTTAGCGTTTTTCCGTCACTGTCCTTTCCTGTATATATATATATATATATATATATATATATATATATATATATATATATATATACATATATATATGCATCGCGGAGATAATGAGTTTTGGCATCGGTGAGCGCCATAATTTTCATACCATATTTCCTGGATTTATTGGGTGTATACATTCTGAAAGAACACTTTCCCCTAAAGTCAACGAGCATTTTATCCACACATGCGTTTTCGCCGATTGAATTCAGTTGACAGTTCTTAATTAATTTCTCGAAGATGTAAGAAATCGCTGCACCCTTGTTGTCAACTTTCCTTATATCTCTAACAGGAGAATCGTCAAAACGAAGGCATGCCAGAATGAAAGTTAGCCCTTTCAATATTATTCTGAAAGATCTCTCGTCCTGTGCCATCGGTTGAGAATAGAGACTCTAAATCTTCATTATTTGACTTGGATATGGCGAACATCTACATAGCTCCAAATAGTGCTATCACCACCAAATAGTGCTATCACCACCGTGAATTGACAAATGCCATTTCACGACATCCCTGCCAAATGTGTAGACGAGTTCTGTGATGATGCCGCCAACAAACAAGGTGGTACTTCAATACCAACTTTAGGGAAATTAATGCAGTAACGATACCAGATAGATATTCAGTGGCAAGAATGGAAGGTTTCAATCATAATATGCACGGAAAAGCAATCTTTTTGACACCTTGCCCTAGAAACACCTGAAAAGACTCTTCTCAATGCAGAAAAATAAAAGAACTGGGTTATAATTTCTTCTTGAAACGTGTTACGGATAGAGTAGAGAAGCATCAACACTAGCTCACCCCGAATACTACCATATCAGTCGCGTTATACTCGTATTTTAAACAAGACAAGACTAAGCTGCACTCGATTTGGTTTTTGTTTAGTAATTTTCAAATGTACTTGTAGCGATGATTTAAGTACGTGCAGTCAAAATTGAAACAAAATAACCCATAATGGTAGATAGCTAGGCTGCTGTAAAAGTATATGCCACATCAGGTCCAGCAGTAACCAAGCAACAACTTAATTCGGAAGGCATGTCTTCAATCACTGGCCAGCTACATTCATATCCTGAACGAGGAGTGTATCGCCACATATCCAAATGCTACCTAGATTTAGTCCAACAAACGTACACCAGGGTTGAACATCGTTTATGGACAGAAAGCGCACTAACAAAACGAGTTACGGAGGTGTACTGATCGGCTAAGATATTTTGTATCATGACTGATACAAAGATTGCATGTAGCTAAGGATTTCGGCAGTGACAACGAAGGTAACAAAAGTGTAAAAGATGAGAAAGCAGTAGGTGAAGACAATGTCGATCGCAAATTAAGCCAACAAGTCCATTAAAGGAAAACGTGAAAAGCGGATTAAAAGAAACCAAAATCACACTATCATTGTCGTCATGACGACAAACAGTGAACCAAGCTTCTGCGCGATTAGTTGCACAATGTTTAACAATTCCGTAAGGAGAGAACGCGTAAAGAGAAAAACAATGTTTTTTATAGCACTAGTTTACTAGTTATACAATTCATAGAGACAATATTACCTAACACGCTGAAATAAATTTGACAACTCCGTTAAAGGAAAATGCGAAAAGCAATGTTTCTTATAGCACTAGTTAACTATTTACACAATTTGAAGAGAAGAAAATAATTTGGCAAAATATTAATGATCATAGGTCATCGTAGGTCCAATAGAATAAGCCAAATCATGAAAAAACCGCCAAATCACCACTCAACTTTACAAAATTTTACGTCGTGAAATTACTATTTACCTACTAATAAACAACTTAATCTGACATTGCAAACTGTCAGAGAAGACATTCAACCAACTGACATTGCAAACTGTCAGAGAAGACATTCAACTGATTCAGCCATGATGGTAGTGATCGCCACCAGAGTGGCTGATGATGGAGTGACAATCACGCCAAGTTTGAGTGGAACCACTCTATTGGAACAGGAAGAGCCACTCCGAAGAGGTTGCTGAGCCCGAGACAAAGAACTCGGTCGGAGAGCAGTAAAGTGGGCGTTAAAGGCAAAATTATTTAAGAGGGTCACGGATGACGTGCCTCCGCTTTTTGAATTTTCGACTTGAGCGGAAAAGGTGTATCGACTGCGGATAAAACGGATGACGAGCTCTGTTTTGATTATTTGGACTTGGTGGAATTGAGTGTGGCAAGTGTGTACTAGACGGGAGACGATTGTCGTGATATTAGTGGAGAAGTAGAAAACAAAAGAACGAAATTCAGAAGCACAAGCGCATACAAATGCATCGAGGAAGAAGTCGTAAGACAAGTGGCAAATCAATATCAGAGTCGTCAACGGAAGCAGCGAAGGAAGGGCCCCTTTGTTCTTTGTAGAGCCGTTAGTTGTTTCAAAAGATTACTTCTTTTTCTTCTTGCTCGATTGCAATTGTTTAATTATGTTGTAGGAATTTGAGAAAAAAAAACAAGATTGTAATACTGAAGTTTCTAAAAATGGAATTCAAAGTGAAAATTGAGCAAAGATTAAATTTTCTTTCTGCATTACATCTGAGTTTGACTAATATTAAGTTTCAGGTTGTAACGGATGCGGCTTGAGAGTGAATCCGTGATTAAAATTTAAAGCGGAGTGTTAGTGTTCGGGGGAATTGTGCAAAAGGCCACCTGTAGAGCGTGCCAAATTCTCACAGTCTTAATTTTCCTGATAGAGGTAAAGAGGGTCATATAATTCTCGTATTGTAGGCGGAATCTGTTGTTTCGTATCGTGAAAAGGGGTTCAAGTATTTTCTTTTGTGCTGCTAGAAAGTGAAACCGGCAAGCAATATTCTCACATAGTGACTTATTGGAGCCTTGGTGAACAAACAAGTGGCATCCCACACCCCTCTCTAGACGAGCTTAACTAGGTCTGTAAGCCCCGCCGGAGCACCTTATTCAAAATGGTGTAGCGTCCCCTAACTGGTTCCGGTCTGGGCAGTGTTGGTGGTGATTCCCCCGTTGCTTCTTGCGACGCTGTTTCTAGAGGGCCCACTATTGGTCGCAAAAATGGGCTTCCTCCTCCAGTATGACGCTGACACAAACTAAACGCAGCAGCTCCCCCAGTTAGTGCCACAAATTTGCCTGCTGACCTCCTCTATGTGGCTTCGAGGGGGGGTTCTGGGGAGGTTTGTTGCTTCGGCCCACCTGTGGTATGTTATTTCCACTGCTGTTGAGCCCTATACTCCTCCAACGTGATGGGCCGGAGGGCCGATAGGGATCTGCAGCGAGAATGACGTCTAAGGAGGCCTTGACGATTGTCGGCGGAACCATAGCCCAGCGGGTTTTGGGCAGGGTGGGGAGCCTCAGATCGCTCCTTTCTTCCTCTTGGGCTAACAAGAGCCTGCAAATAAACAGAATGGTTAACTAGAAGAATCGGGGGCCTTAAGGATGGAGGCAGATGGGCTCGTGAAAGCTGCTTACCATCCACCAGGCCTGGGGTGTGCCGAAGAGCTGATGTTACGATAGGATGCCAAGGACCCGGCGTAAGGCAAGGAGTCCGATTCGATGGTGGGGCTAGTGGCGAACAGAGACTGAAGAAGACCGGTCAGGCGTAAGCCGAGGAGCCGATATAACGACGGGATGCCCAGGACGAGGTGTAAGCCAAGGAGGCCTATTTAGTGGTGGGGACGGTGGTGAATGGCGACTGATGAAGACCGGTCAGGCGTAAGCTGAGGAGCCGAAGTGACGACAGGATGCAGCGACACAGCAGATGGGCCAGGTGCAAGCCAAGGGATCCAATTTAGTTGATTTAGGGCGGGGTAAAGTCGAGGTGCCAACTTACGTCTTTGCTTGCTTGGAAAACACAGAGAGCAATTGCTACGCTCCTTGCACTTTTGTACACGTAAAGTGCTGATGCTACTAATCACGGCTATTGACCTTCTCCCCGAATGATTAGAATTCCACCTTTCATTTCTGCTGACAATGTATTTTCTTCAATTGATTTTCTTTTATGAACAGAGTTTAGTACGCTTTGCCGGCTAAAATGCTAAACTTGCATTTGCTTCAATCCAATTTTCAATCATTCCAGCCAGTTGTAATGCTGAACTTGCATTTTCTTCAATTCAATTATCTTGATTAAACAGATTCCAATAATTCTAGTCAGGTGAAATGCTGAACTTACATTTTTTTCAATACAATTATCTTCATTAAACAGATTTCAATAATTCCTGTCAGGTAAAATACTGGACTTGCATTTTCTTCAATTAAATTTTCTTCCTCCGTAGAATTACTAACCAAAGTCCCATAAACGCTTGCGGAGATCAAGTTTCATATCATTGTGGCTGTGTGTCTAAATGCCTGGTTTTGTTTTTATTCTGGAACGTAAACAATCATCCACTAACGCGTTTGTGATGATCAAATTTTCAACAGCATATCATCACTGCCATATGTCCAAGTGCATGGTCTGTTACACCCGTATTCCCCGTCCGTGGCTCTGTTGGGCTTTTCCAACCTTGAATCGCATCGCTATGACGTGCATTGGGTATCGTTTTACTTTTAATACGATGGTCTTAGCGTATGCTTCAGCAGATTTGTTTGTTCTTATGTTTGAATGCTTGTTGCTTAGTTGATTTTGCTTATGATTAGATTTGTTTCTCTGTACAGTATTCAATATCAATATAATTAGTTTTTAAATTGTTTTTGTTTACTATTTGTATCAATTTTTCTATGAGGTTTTTGATAGTGTCAGTGAATTTTTGAATTGTAATGGCTTTGTATCTATTTATTGTATCTATTATGTAATAAGTTTGAAAATTGTAATGTTTTGTATCCATCTTTCTATGCGATTTTCGATAATATAATGAATTTTTGCATTGTGATTGTTTTGTATCTATTTTTCTATGAGGTCAGTGTCAGTGCCTTTTAATAGTATGGATTTTTAAAATATTTACGTACAATATTTATGGCGGTTAGAATGTTTGTTACTTATGATTTTATTTGGACTTTCGTCCAACTGGCTAAAAGGTTTTTCTTGTTTATTTATATCTTTGATATAACGATTTGGCTGTTCGTAATACTACCATCAAGTGCTAATCACAAACGACGACATCGAAAAGACAGCGGTCATCATACCCTTTGGACTCTTTGAGTTCCTGACGATGCTTTTTGGGCTCCGAAATGTAGCCCAAACCTTCCAAAGGTACATCAACATTACTCTCTCTGGATTGAGCTACTGTTTTAGAATCTGGATAACATGCTAATCACATCTAGCTCAGAAGAGGAACATCAGGTACATCTACATGAGATGTGCGGCCGATTGAAAGAACATATCATTAACGTCACCAAATGCAATTTTGGAAAACGTAAGGTATGTTATTTAGGATTTCGGATCAATAGTGAAGGAATCAAGCCGCTTCCAGAAAAAGTCAATGCAATATTGGAATGTGAAAAGCCAACTACTATCCAGAGTCTACGAAGATATTAAGGCATGATAAATTTCTATCGTAAATTTTTAAAAAATGCTGCAGAAGTGCTTGCTCCGCTAAATGAATAATTGCACGATTCGCGAAAAAAACGTTAATAGGCTTTAAAACTGGACACCAACAGCAATTAATGCTTTTGAGGAAAGTTAAGAGGTGTTAGCAGCAGCAGCTTGTATCAAGCATCCAATAAAAAACTCTTAGCTAGCCATAACAAGCAGACCTGGCAGCAGGACAACAAAAGGAAAGCAAATTATAAAACCTGTTGCCCTTAGATACCTTTTTGGATTAATAAAGGGTACAGAAGAGTGAAAAGCATTTTTACTGCATTTTGTCAGTAGGTATCACATGACCCCATATTCCACAATCACCACGACGTCAAGCATTGGATTCTGTGCACCACTCGTCGCACACAAGTGTTACCAGCCGGTACTATGTGAAAAATTTGTGTGGCCAAAAATGCACAAAGATATCGTGAATATGGGAAAAGCATGCATCCAGCGCCAACGTTCTACACATTACACATCATGACTTTTCCGTTACAATTTGCAGCACCCGATAAGAGATTCGACCATATTCGTCTTGATTTAGTTGGTCCACTACCAGTCGTGAACAGTTATATACATATATGTTCTTACGATGATCGATCATTTTTCAAGATGGACGGAAGCCATACAAACAAAGACATATAAAGTAATGGACGCGAAATGAGCTTATTTTCATCCATACGTGAGTGAAGTACTTTTACTACATATATGCCTTCCTCTCGCATGCGAATTGAAATCCCCCTGCCTTTCACGCCACTAGAGAATCCACACATTCAAGTCGCTCTCTAATTGCTCTCACGAAAATCCCACTCTTCTTGTACCTTAACCCCCGAATCGTCAACGAAATATCAACCATATGATGTAAAACATATGATTTGTGAAAATTCAACATTGATGGGAAACGTCTAATCAAGTTGAATTCGAAATTGTACACAAAACCATTCTTTTAAGATAAACCGTGTTGAATCTAGTGCAAAAGCGTTGCAAATGTGATAATTAATCAAACTGAAACTGAAACGGATCGCGAGTGTTTTTGTGTCAAAGAATGAAAAATGTAGTGACGTGTGTGGGGCTATAAAAACAGCTATAGGAAGCATGTCAGGGAAGTATCCTTCGTAGGGCGTCATGTTCAATATTTTATATCGTTCAAGTTAGAAAACCCGCACGGAAAATTGATTTAGTTCAATATGCGAAAATTAGTGGGAGACGTCACGTCAAATTTATATGAAATTCGAATCGACAGCTAATAACGCACCAACTTCACTCTACATCATAAAGTGCTTCAATTCTCTCGATGCATTTCGTATCCATTCTCTCATACATCTATGCATACAAATCACCGAAATCACCACCGACGCAGTCGCTACGAATTTTTTTCACGGTTTGGTACACCAATGATTGTAACAATAGACCACGGCAGCCAATTCAAATCAAATAAATGAAATATAATTGGTTGTAAACATATCAGAACGATGGCATATCATACTTTGACAAATGGAATGGTGGAACGCTGGCATCAAACTTTAAAGGCAGCTTTGATGTGTCATGAAGGCGAAAACTAATTTCAAGTTTAAATTACTTATGGAATTGTTTGCAACTACATAAATGAGTTGCATATTTTTAATAATAATTTTTCTGAAAAATTATTAGAGAAAAAAAATGTTAGAAGAAGGTGTTTTTTCAGAAACATTATTATTAAAAATATGCAACTCATTTATGTAGCTGCAAGCAATTCCATAAGTAATTTAAAAAGCTATCGGAGCCATCCGAAAGAGTGATCGATATCCGCGCGACGTAATGAATAGCTTCAATGTAGAGCAAATTTGTTGTATAGATTTACATTAAGTTGATGTGAAAAGGGTGAAATGATCCAATTAAAAAAGTTTAGCAAATACTAATTTCAAGCTCTGGCCACAATTCTTTTCGGCCTTCGGTCTGCATACAAAGACGATATTGGATGTATTGAATGTATTGCAGCGGAAATGGTATGCGGTACTACACTCCGCATTCCAGCAGACTTCATTATAGACGCAAATAATAGGAGCGACCCAACAGCATTTGTCTCTAAGCTTCGAAGAGACATGTGAAAACTGCGGCCTACACCAGTCGAACACCATCGAAATAGCAATATCTTTATTTTCAAAGGCAGCCACGTCTTCGTACGAGTAGACGCGGCGAAGAAATCTTTGCAGCAGCTGTATGTTGGGCCACTTCGAATACTTGAGCAAGTATCCGATAAAGCCTGCAAAATTTTGATGGGCGGCAGGATATCGCGAATATCAATCGACAGACTGAAACCAGCCTACATCCTAAATCTAGATATCAAAGTTCCAATGTCATCGCCGTTTTCAAACTACGAAAGTCAAAGACCGTCAATTATGAAAGCTTACGTGGAGCCAAATCAAGACAAGCAGTGGAGAGTCACATTCGATATTTGACACATCTAGAAGAGGAAGTATTTTAGCGCACCGGGAAGCAGCGAAGCGTCATTTTTCCCTGATTTAAGCTTTTAAACGACTATTTACATGCCTAATATAAATGCATTATGTACTTGTATATTCTTATGAAAAATGTTAAGGGCCACTCCAGGATAAGCGGGGTCCGCCTTTAGAAATTTTGAAATATTTGATATGGCCTAAATTTTTCAGATACCACACTTTCAACAAACTTTCAGCTTCTGTAGTTTCTGAGAAAAGTTGTTGTGACGCATGAACAGACGGAGCGATGGACGGAGAGGCAGGGTATGAAGTTAATGAATCTTTGTTAAAAAATTTTAAAAAATTTTTCCCCAATACAAATTAATGTGGCTTTTGAAAAAATTTTATGTTTCTAGGGTAAGTATAATCTTTTCTTTAGTGTCTAATCATAGCCTAGCAATAATTTTGAGATCTTTGAAGCACCTAGCGCTGTTCACCTGATTTTAATTGGCAGACATAACTTAATCAACACTACTAACAGCGTCCATAACATCTATCGATAATGTAAGCATTCCATATGCTGAAGAAAACGACCTGGCAAAGCTACCAACCATTTGTGATCTCAAAAAGAACAAAGCTCCTGGAATTGATGGAATGCCGATAGAATTACTCCGAGTCAGAGGAACACACCTACACAAATTTCTTCATCGATTAAGATGTAGGATGTGGATAGAGGAGTAACTACCGATCGACTGGCGGGAAAACATCATATGCCCCTTGCATAAAAAGGGAGACAGGCTACGCTGTGAAAATGACAGAGGCATTACTGAGCTGCAGAACATATCATATGAAGTGTTGTCTAAAGTCATCGAATGAAAAGTCGAGCCTTATTATGAAAACATGATTGGAAAGTACCTTTGTGGTTCCCAAAGTAGATGATCTACGATTGGTCAGATATTTTCAGTAAAACTGGTGCTAGCAAAGTGCTGGGAATATAATATCGATATACACCACCTCTTCTTAAACTTCAAGTAACCATACGACTGTGTTCATAGTAAGGCCCTTTACAAAATAATACTTGACTTTGACGTTCCAGCTGAACCCATCCACAGGAGGAATACAGATCGCTAAGAGTACTCTTGAGGGCTACCATTCTTTGGGGAGTACCACCCCCGTGGACCCAATGATATGGCGGACACCGTGAGGTTCCTCTTAATATGACAAGTAATGAACCTGACTGAATCTTAAAAAACGCTTTGGACAATGAACTAAAATTGATCCTTTTGGCTAGCGGGCATAATGGTTTGGACCTAGTTGTTTTTTACTATAGATCCAAGGGAACACTCGTACATGAATGGCTCCAATCCAACTATCATCCCGTTCCGTCTCGATAAAACCCTGGCAGGCTAGGAGTATGTTTAAAGTTCACATAATTAGGTCGGTGGTGTAGGTTTGGTTGAGATGGGTTCCTGATTACCGCTGGCCATAAGGGCTTGTACAAACCCTTTCATGACCTCCCTGCTCCACAAAGATCACCATGGGATCAATATGGTGAGTATTCATACGAACAGAGACAGCGGCTATGAAGGGGGATCCGACAAAACTGGAGCACTCTCAACTAGAAAACTTAAAGATAGACCAACAAAAAAACCAAATCCAATAAGTTCAAATACCAGCAAAGACAATGGAACCAATAGTTACGGACACGATTTTAACAGCATGTTGAGAACGGTACTGGCGACGACCAAAACGACGATGAATACAATGACTGTAAAGACGGTAAAAAACTGGGAACAATGGACATCCTTGTCCGGATGGCAATTTCTGTGGCATTGAGGTGCATCAAAAAAACCATATGAAAGCCAGAGTGTCCAAAATAGAAGAGGTAGGAACTCTACAGGCTTCACCAGATGCTTGCGTGGTAGAAAAAAAATACAAAGAACATTGAGAGATCGGTGGTTAATGCTGCAACCACTACCGAAGCAATCGATGTAAGGGTTTTAAATGCTGAAATCATAACTAACCACCCCTAGCTCCACAAAATTATCACGGTGAAAAAGTGACCAGACAAAGAAGCGCCATTGTACTATTCCATCACCACCGTTGCAAATGTAACTGAAATACTGTACGCGGAAACAGAAGCTGATTGCCTCTCCCAAAAGAGAATGTCGCAAAGTATAAGTGCCATCCAGTGACATCAACAAGAAAAGCTAATCAGAAAAGTGGGAGTCATTCTGAAAAGAGCATACAACTGACCAAAAATCATCAAAGGCGTGAAGAATGGACTCCTTGAACTAAAAGAGCTCCTAACCTGCGTAGTGCATTACCGAAGCAGTTGATTAAAGGCCAAAGAATAGCAGAAGGCAAAAGAAGTGCTGAAGGCCAAGCCTAAAAAGTACGCGTAGATAGTTCCATCATCAAAAATCAATGAAAAAATTGTATTTAGCCCAATCAAAGGAGATGGAGATAAAAGGAGGAAGCTGGAGGCACTTGATTGGCGTCGAATGCTGGATGACGGGTTCCAGGAAGTGTCGATAAAAGGAACGAAGAAAGCTGCAAAGGAACTCCAGAAAGAAAAGTTTGTATGAACACCCAGTAAAAAGAAAGACCTGGCGTGACATAGAAGAGAAAAATCCCTGCCGAGGATCTCTGGAGCAAGCACTTCTTGTAAGACTCCAAGATGGTTGATCCTATGCAAAAGTTTTGCCACATAACAAGGAAAATGTAAGGCCCAAAAGGCACTAACACTGCTATTAAAGCAGTGCGACCAACGTGGTCGGGCCATATGCTGATTGAATTCAGAGCAGATGTCGACAATAAAGAAGCATTTTGTGACGCAGTAAAGGAGGTCTTTAGCATAATCGCAACTGTACCCCTTACATGAGCCAATGGCAATAATCAAAATAAGAGACATTGACTGTGTTGTGGACCTGAGCGAGGTAGAAGAGGCCTTCAAAAGGGTGCTCCCTGGCCTGGGCAGGATCAAAGTGAGGCTGACACCAGCAAACAAGGGGCACAGTCCATGGTCATCATTGACTTGACCGGAAAGGAAGCCGAACAATTTCTGAATAAGGGCAAGGTTAAAAAAGAGTGGACAATCTGTATGATATGGTAAAGTGCATCGCCTCTTCATTGCTTCAAATAGCTTGGCTTTAGTACTACCGAACAAGTATGCAAACGACCTGATAGGAGTTCCATATGCTATAAATGTGATGAAATGGAGCACAAACTCCAGGTCAACAAAACCTAATCGTAGAAGACTATAATCTTGAATGTGTGAATACCTTCACTTGTCTTCACATATCTTAGAAGAGGTGCCGAAAAGGACGAGATTGGATGCCACATAAACGCCGCAAATATGACGTATCCCTCCATACATTTTATTTTAAAGTGCAAAGTTCTGCACAAGTAAAATATGTTCCGTATTTACAAATCACCAGTAAAACCTACGCTGCTATATGGAAGTAAAAGATGGACCCTGCGAAGCGAGATCAGAAAGGAAGTGAACATATTTGAACGTGAATCGCTACGGTTGAGTAAATCAACGAACAAAGTGGAGAATATGTTACAACGATGAGCTGTATGCATTATCAGACGATCCACCTGTATTTGCATGCGTAAATTAACGAAAATCGCAATGAGTGGGTCATGAAGAAAGAATGGAAGAAACCCGGCTACATATAATAACATTGGCGGGCAGGGCACAAGGTCAACACCCAGCGATAAAACCGAGGAATTGATGAGAAGACATGGCAAAAGCTGACAACAGATCTTTGCTGGGAGTGATCAACTGGTGAACGAGGTTACAGAACCATTTTAATTGAAGGAGATTGATCCTGAAGGCCAATGCTAACTGGGGCTATTGCGTCATAGATGATGATGATGGAGAAGATGCAGAAGAAAGAGTATACGAAGGAGGTAACTGTATCCTTTGCAAAGATTTTGATCCTAGATCGTCTTTGGGCATGTCTTCGCATCAGAAAAATCTTGGATTTTCCAGGAAGCCCTAGCCAAGACAAAATCAGAGCTTCAATCACCCGTATTCTAATCTACATCGCAATTCAACCACCTGCAACCTGCATAAGCAGTTTGCGAGGGATACGAAAGACGACTTTTTTTTGCTGAGTAAGCAACACCATAATAACAGTTCTGCATCATGGTATTCCGATGAAACTGGTACTGTCACCATCTGGGTTCAGAACAGTGATTTCACTGGACGTACCATTGAATAAGTGCAATTTAGGCTAGGTAGGCTATAGAGACTGGATTATTGCTCTCAGGTTCACTCTAGCATGAGAGTGAAGTGCCTGGAGTTACTGATCGACATAAAGATGAGTTTTTCTGAGCAAATCAGGGTAATGGCCGAGAAGGCTGCTTTGGGTGTATCGGCTCTGAGTCGACTTATGATCAATAAAGGGGGACCAAGCCTATGAAGAAGATTCCCCTTGATGAGTGCCATAGGGTCAGTGCTACTATGTAGAGCAGAAATATGAGGCGACGTTCTCAGTAAGGAAGTGTACTGAAAACGCTTGGCACAGGTACAGAAAAGAGAAGAACTGATGATTGCATCATCATATTTGAAAGTCTCTGATTCGGAGGTAAATGTTATAGCAGGCGTGAAACATGTTGCTTTCCTTGCTAGAGAGTGCCACAGCGATTAATTATCTAGCAGTCTCGCTTCTTTGTTCTCTCTCCATTTTAAGTGGATCTCCCAGCTTGAAGATACCTCACGGCACAATAAAACTAAGCTTGGCCCATACAAATGCGTTGAACGGTTTCAGGATAAATTTTCAAGTTGACAGAGGAGGTGTTTACCGGGTAGCTCAATCATTTGGAAGCATTCAAGCCCCATGCTCAGTGCGGAAGTGTTACAATGTTAACCAGCAAGTCTTAGATCAAAGTAAACGAAGATTAGACTGACAGCTTTCCAATGAACTCAGACTTAAAACAGGAGGATGAGCTTGCCTCAATGCTTATCAATATTTCTCCAGAATATGCGGTCAGGGAAATGTCAGTACACACCACTACAGGTCCACAAAGCTAGTAGCGTTACATTAATCACATTGACATTATGTCCAGATCTATTCCAGATGTGAAGAAAGCGTTCATATGGCTGCAATTAGAGATGAAAAAAGTCAACATTCTGGTTAATGAAACGAAAAGGAAAGTCATGACCCAAACAAGGAAAGAACTGTCAGTCCCATAAAATCTGATCTTAGCAGATTACAACTTGAGAAGTATGGAAAGCTTCCCACACTTGAGTTCATCGTGAAAGAAAGGAAATAGAAAAGAATAAAATCTGGAAGAGAACAAATGCAGGAAACAAAGCCTACTTCTCAGTACTTCCTATGTTAAGGTCCAGAGATGACTTAGTCCAAATCTGGACTCCTAATTTTGGGCACTTAATGTCCAATATTACAAGGACACAACACGAATTTATTCATTGTTTGTGCTTTAAATGTAATATTCCTAACCAACCTTACTCGTTATTAAGTTCCTCACACTTGAAGCGTGCCGCACTTCTCTGGATGAATGGCTATTGTTTAAGCTGAATCACCATCTGAGTCCTACGCTACTTGCCAACGAAATTCTACGGATTGTACCCAACCGATATTGACGACTTTTCCCTTAGTTTCACATCCCGTTTGGCAGGACAGTTACCTACTACAATTCAACCATGGTTCGCCTGCCTCAGAACCAAAATGGCCTTATGCTTGGTTCTTTTCCCTCAAGTGTTCAATTCTTCAAAAAAGTAATCAAAACAGTGTGTTCAAGGTACATCCATTACCATCCATACGCTCATCATTTTCAGTAATCTGCAGCTCCACTCAGCAATTCGTCTACAATTTCATCAACTTCAATTTATCTTAACTTAACACAAGACACCTGCATTGATACATTAGACAATTTTTTTAACTTTGCACCAGTACACGGTGCAGTATATCCATCATTGATAACTGCATCAATGTCATACGAACGACAACCATCAATAAATTTTCCTATTGCATTATTGAACTTTGCACGAGTACGCGTGTTAGCATACTCATCAGTGACAAATGTATTAATTTCGTACGAGCGACAGCCATCAGCAAATTTTTTCTATTGGAATCAACGATCGAGCCTATTCATTTCCTTTACAATATACGTTAGCAAACTACTATTTTTTTATGGTTGTGAGGTGAATGTCATTTACGCACTGAGTTTGAGACTCCCATACTTGCAAGCAGCTGAACTACCCACTGAGCACCTCCTCTGTGAGCATAGTCTGAAACCTCTTGTGAACATAGTCTGAAACCGTCCGACACATTACTTTGGGCCAGTTCTCGTTTCGTTACGCCATGAAATACCTTCAAGCTAGGGGATCTCTCCTCTAGTGGGAGGGGAGAGAATCGCCAGACAAGTGATTTTCTAACCCAGATGTCCCCGGCCTGCTCAAAAGCTAGTCAGTCTTCAATTAAGACACGGTCTTAGATCTAGTATGAGGTGCGTAGTCCACCTTCCCTTCATCTAATTCACCCGAGACTGCTGCCAATCGTTGAGTGTCCACTGTCTTTCCTCGCGAGCAACCGTCTCCCTTGTGCCCCTGATTTGACGAAAGTAAATAGCACGACACTCTCTGGCAAGAAAGGCGACAGGTACCACGCCTTCAATAACTCTCATCGCTAAATCAGAAACTATCAGATACGAAGATGATATCCTCAGTGCTCCTCTTCTCTGCACTTGAACCAAACGTTTTTGGTATATGTCCTCACTGAAAGCGTCACTTCATATTTCTTCCCCATACAGTAGTACTGACCCCACCGCACTCTTCAATAGGCATCTCCTTCATGAGTAGAGTCCTGCTACGTTGACCAAAAGGCGACTCACGGCCGATATTCCCAAAGCAGCCTTCTCAGCCATTGCCCTAATATGCTCAGAAAACTCATCTTTGAGCCGATCAGTAGCCCCAAGTACTTAATCGTTGGCTTTGATTCGATTGATTTGTTTCCAATACTGATTATCCTTACTCCAGGAACTCCATTTTTCGTCAAATTACCACCTCAACTTTCTCTAGTGCTAGAATGAAACCATGAGTACGAGGTGTGACAATTAAGTAATGAGACTGATTTTATTGCCGTGCTTGTGGTGAGCCTGCGACCTTGAAATTTCCTTCCCCTTTCCCCAGCATCCTTCTCCTATTCATTGATATATTTACCATTGCTCTAGCTTGTTTAATTCGCCTGTTGTGTCGTGTTGAGTAGACGTGTGTTGGTAGTGCTCGTCACAAAAATGGAGAAACGAAATCAAGAGCAACACGTCAGAAACGTACGCTAAAATTGTAAAAGTGCATGGTGATAGTGCTTTTAGTCGTACCCAGATGTTTCAATGGCATAAAGAGTTTAAGGAGCGTAGAAGACGAGGCGAGGAGCGGGAGAACAGTCGAGGTGCAGACTGACGTAAATGCGCAGCGTGTGCGTGCCCTAATCCGTGAAGATTGGCGTTTAACAGTTCAAATGTTGGCCTCAAAATTGAGTATGAGCAGCATAGTCAGACAAATTTTAACCGACGATTTTGGGATGAAAAAGTTGTGCACGAAGATGGTTCCAAAGAACCACACCATACCACTTTCAGCGTGTCTCAGTATTTGGCCTCTAAAGGGATCGCCGTGTTACAACAGCTGCCTTATTCGCCAGATATGTCACCTTATGACTTTGTTTTTGTTCCTTAGAACAAAATCGGTGTCCAAAGGAACCCATGTCGATTACGGACATCCAAGCGGCCATGACGAGGGTACTAGCGGATATCCCAATTAAAGCGTTCCAGAAATGTTACGAAGTATGGAAAACGCGCTGGAATGATTGTATAGCTGCCCAAGGGGACTACTTTGAAGGGGATGGTAGAGTTATAGAGTAATTTTTAAATATACGGTTTTCATGGAATCAGTCTCACTACTTTATTGGCACACCTCGTATTTATAAAGTCTCTCACTCGGCGCATTAATATACCTGCCCTAAGTTGCGCTTGTTCGTCGGTACATTCAGCGACTAGCGCCACAACGTCATCTGCATAGCCAATCAGCGCGACTCATCTGGCATCCCCAGTCTCAGTAGCTCCTCGCAATACACGATTCACAGGTCTGGAACAAATATACGAGGGTGATTCAAATATGATGGAGAATATTCCGAAAAGGTGGAAAAAATGCATAACTTGTAAGGGGGAATATCCAGAAAAATTATAAATTTTTGAGAATTTTTTCGATAGTAAATAAAAGTGTCAGAGCCTTTGTCTCGATCATATTTGAATTGCTTTCTTAGATTCTTAGGCAACACCCAATGTAACTTCCATCCTTCATTGGCCCTGTGCGCCGAGTGAGAGAGGTTTTCCTTCCATCTAGCGGAGTTGAAGGTGTTCCTAATGTCGAGTGTCACAAACGGGATGATCAGTCGCTTGGTGTAACTATATGCCTCTGCCTTATGGACCGCCCACGCTATCTCTGAAATCACATCAGTGTTGGAGCGTCCCACTCTAAAGCTATGTTGCGAAGGAGATAGGTCTCCAGTAGCACGATGCGTGTCCGTGAGTCTTCCCTTGATGAGTTTCTCTAGTACTTTCCCAGCAGGGTCTAGCATGCATAATGGGCGGTATGAAGATGGCGATATGGTATTTCTTTCCCCAGGAAAACCCTGTCCCGTAGGCAATCGTTGAATGTGCAGCAAGTCAGAAAAATGGTGATCGACAAGTTGCAATACCTCTGCTGGAACACTATCTGGGCCAGGAGCTTTCTTCGCTTTCAATTAAAAGACTGCCTCTTCCAATTCCGGCTGTGTGAAGAGTAGAAATTCGAGTACTTTTTCACCGTTGACAGCTTCTACAAGAACTGGATGTACGAGAAAGAGTGCTCCGACTATTTTCCCCATCTTTTCCGCAACATGTATGCAAGACGTCCATAGGGCACCAAGCTCCCGCATGACTAGCTAGTAGCGATAGCCCCACATATCCTTGTATACATGCTCCACTTAATCTTGCCAGCAACGGTCCTTGCTGGTGTTAATGAATTTACGAAAGCATTTCCCGGGTGACTTATATGCTGCTATCCGGTTGCATACCTCATAACGGTCCCGTGCCCGTTGAGCTTCACACCAAATCTTTTGACACTTCCTTCCTTTTTCACTAGGGATTTTCCGTGCCGTTTTTCGACGTAGCATGGAAGCTCAGCAAGCAGTCGTGATGGTGCTCATTTTTGAGTTCACCACGCCTTGGGTTACCAGTCCTTCTGTCCCCTGCGGATCATCCAGCAGTGGAACACCTGCCATGAGCACCTCGACGAAGCTCTCAACGTCCATCCTCTCGATGTCAAACCCAATTGAGGGACGTCATGAGTACAGATGTCGGGAGTCAATATCCCTGTTCTCAAGCAGAATGCTAAGTAGTCCTCTAATACTCTCCGATTGTGTATCCTCTGTACCAAAGGCTCGGAGACGAATTTCACGTCTGTTATGGTTTTTTCGTAGCCAATACGGCGGAACGTCGGGGTACAAGTTTTTTCGGTGTTTACTATGACGAGGGCCGTCCTGGCTCCCATTTCTGGGATTCATTTTCCCGCGGATCTGTTTGAGGCGATTGCATTAGCGTTGCGATCTGTGTTCGAGACAGTGCCCTCCAAAGCATTAAGCTTGGCTTAGAAAGATGATATTGGTTCGTTCGGCGTTAGGTACACACGGTCCCTGAGCATCGAACCCGCAAAAAACCATCCCACCACCCACAGCTCTCCGCCTGGATATCACTGTTCCGAACCCAGATGGCGGCAGTAACAGTTTCACCAGGATACCATGATGCAGAACTTTTATCATGGCTTGCTCACTCAGCAACAAAAATCGGCTTTCATGCCCCTCGCAAACTGCTCAAGTAGGTTTTGGGCGGTTGAACTGCATTCTAGGTTCAAAATACTTAGAATTAAGTCAAAAATAACGAATGCAAATAACTTATAGAATAATAAATGATCTTCTGTTAAAATACCTCATCAAGTGTGTTTTCATTACTTTTCAGAATAAAGTGCTTCATGTGAAGTAAAATTTTTTTATGTCTTTCTTTATTTTATTCTATACCATATCTGTAATTGGGGGTATTTCCTTTAATTTTGTATACAAATAAATAAGCAATAGGTCGGCACAGTTCAGTGATAAATTCCTAAGTAGATGATAAAAGAATGAAATGACGATTTTTATTTCCTACCGATTTCATTAATGATAATGGCCTCATGCCTTCCCTTGAGGATTTAGATTTTGTCAAGTACGTTTATTCTACAATCTCAAATTTCAAGAAACCTTATCACCGACTCACACTGCCGCTGATTTGAGTCAAAATTTTGATAATTACAATCGTTAGTTGATAATAGAAGAAAACTTCTTTTAGCAGAGGGAACAACCTTTCATAATAGTACATCACTACACATATTTCATTCACAACGACAATTTATTTTACAGTTGTGCTAAGTAACTTCGTGGGTAGCACAACTTTTCTGCTTAAAGATTGGCTCATTAACTGCTTAGCAACTATGTAGTAAAAGTTTTTATGGTAAAGATGAAGCCCCGGTTGAAATAAATGCAACCAATTTGTTCTTTGTAGATTAATGTAGAAAACATTTCCTTTCTAACGATGAGCTATTCGTTTTGACCCATCATCTTGGGTTACAACTTCCTACATGCGTTTTTATATTATTCCTAGAAATAATTCCTCTAAAACCCGAAGGAGCACGGTTCTGGTTAAAAGTGTGAAAGCGTCATTATTACCATGAAACTCCTACACAAATGAATGACTTCAGATATTCCAACGACATAATAATTCGGAACTTACGTATATAGTGGAGTAAATCAATTTCAATATTAATTCTGTGTACTCGTATCCAAGCAGTCGACACGAAAGATAGAATTAAATAATTTACACTTTTCCTGGAAAGTGACTCCCAAATAACACGAGCCTCGTGCGTACGAGTGAGTGTGCTTGACACAACGTGGATCCTTGGATAATCTATAATATCTGTATTTGCATCTAAGCATGAGACGTTCACAATTGAATTTAATTTCACTTTCAATGGCAAATTCAATGTACGATCACGCATCCTTACAATGTAAGCAATTGACGACTACGCACACACACTGGTAAGCATAGCACACATTGCTTGACTTTCAATACAAAACGTAATTGCGCTCATACTGCTCGGGAACGAAGAAGAAAGGAGGAATACATTGGATGTTACTAAGGACATTATGAAAATGTTGGTTGCGTACTGTTCAAAAATCAAATCAATTTGTCTTATGAGGTGGCTTATGTGGGTCTTGTCTTGTCGTGTTCAGATTATATACATTTGTCAGCACGTGATGAGAAGTGATGTAGCCATCACGTACGCACATGTACGGGTTTGTACATAGAGATGTTTCCAGAATTTTTGAAGTAATTGAAAATTTTTCCAAATTGAAGTCCTTTCCACATTAAATATTGGGAACATGTAGGCTAAATTGCTATGTATGTTATTATTTCAATGACTACAATCAGTATAAAGTGAATGATATTAGAAATCATTTCTTTTTAGGTGTTCATTTTTAAGCCTCTAGAAATGTTTCATAAATACGAAAACCATTCCTCTAAAAGAACTGAAAAGCTGAATGGCTCATATTTATCAAAAAATCAATGCTATCAATAGATTCGACTAGATTTGAAAAATTGATTGATCGTGTGAAATGTCATGATTTTATTAAAATGGAACTTAACTCAGCTATATAATCTGAACAATAAGTTGGAAACTCAATTTGAATTGATGTTTTAGATTGAAGACTACTCTGCCACGAATACTTTCTCACAAATGTGCCCTATCTTTAATGCTCCGCAATTTTAACCGCCATAAAACTAGTCAGAAAAGAATTATGGGGAAGAAAAATAACTAGGGTAAATGCGGGTGAGATCTCACACCTAAAAAGATGTCGCACTCATCCTGAACTATTGTCTTTATATGTATTTGTAGTAATGGAGCAGTCACCTAAGCAAATTGCATAAAAACCTCCATAACACTGATCCAAATTTCAATTGCGAATTTGAAAAAAATTAATTATACAAATCTACAATAAAAATTTGTACACGGCATTATCTTTTAACGCAGCTCATCCACGAATTGCATTTCCGAATACGGTCTACATAGCCGGATGAACTGGCTCGTCAACTACCGGTGCAGCATGTGCTGCAAGGTTACGATTAGGAACAAAACGAGGAGTTTGCTTTTGATCGCCAGAGCAAGCACGTTGGGAGAATCGCGCCGGCAAGCGGTGACTAGAAAAAAATAGGAAAATTAAAATGCTGCAGTCGTTCGGGAGGGCTTACGTCACGCGTTTAGTTAGGTCGTACGAAATAGCTAACAGTCTAGCGATTCGCTGTAACATCTCACCTGCTGCGCGGTAATTCATTGCCTATCTTTCGGTGGTGTGAGATTTGCATCGGCTGTAGGCGGATCCAACAGATTACATTCAATCTGGGATTGATAGAAAATTTGTCTATCACTTAAGTGCGCTATCTTTGAATCAGATGTGCGCTACTCTTGCTCGTGTGACATTTTATCAAAGTAACTGACCTGGTTGGCGTCAAACCATGCCCGCTACTGATTGTGCTGTTTTTGAACGAAAGCATTTTCTTAGTTGCCGCTAGCGTGATTGACTGAATAGTATTAGAGATAAAGATACGCTTGCCCGCCAGTAACATGTGGTTGTATGCTCTGATATAGTGGCGATAGCAGTGGCACATTAACGAACAGAGAACTCGCATAAGCAGAAACATGTTAGCGACCAAGTCTGTAGAAAATAAAATCGAGAAGCTCATCGAATTGAGATGAAAATATGAAGAGTAAATTGTTATGATTGTACGAACGAAAGTCAAACGAGTGATGACTTGTTGAGCTTAAAGTGGCTAAAGGTCAATGATTAAATTATTTAGCGTGACAATAGTTTGCAATTATTATTTTGACCAGAGGGTGAATTAACTACAGTGCGTCCGAAAAAATAAGATTTGTAAACCGTTACTGGTCAAAACCTCCATCAATAAAATATATTCTGGAATACCTTTTTTAGTGGTGGTCTTTTAAAGGCTATTCAAAAAGGGCTGCAAAGGTGAAGGTGTTCTGAAGAAGAGATAAATCTTTTGGATACAACAGAGTTGTATAGGTAGTTAATACTAACAGTTGAAAAAGTGAATAAAAGATTGATTACAATGAGACATTCATTTGTGTAATACGAGAAACAACAACCGCTTAGAGGTGTGGTGACTCTGACTCGTGGAAAGCAGCCGCTGGGGGGAAAATCACCGAGAAAGACCTTTAGGCGTCTTTTTCTCCAGGTCGCGCGTTGATCGGAAATAAAATTCACAGTCTTGAGATTATGCATCCGTTAGAAATTACATCATCTGGTTGCCAACTACTTTCACGGCAAACCACCACTTGCGATATCACTGGTAGTGACGGCGTTAATTGCTCGAACATAGTGGATTATGCACGGTAAGTTGTTATTGACAATAAATTAACAGACGTGATAACTTTTATCCAAGGAAAAGTCAAAGATTGAGAAAGTTGATATTATAATATCTGAATGGATGGGATACTGTTTATTTTACGAATCAATGTTGGATACGGAGTTGCTCGCAAGAGATAAGAGGCTAAAAGGAAACGGAGTGATGTTTCCAGATCGTGGAACTTTTTTCATAACTGCAATTGAAGATCATCAGGATAAGGAGGAAAAAAATTAATTGGTGGTGCAATGTTTTTGCTTTTGATATGAGTTGTATTCGAAATGTTGGTATAACGGAACCACTTGTTGATGAAGTCGACCCAAAACAGCTTTTCTCGACATCATATATTGTATGATTGAGAAAGTTGATTTATATACAGTGCAAAAGAGTGAATTGGAATTTTCCTCACCATTTCAATTAATTCTGAAACTTAATGATTTGTCCGCCATTTCAACTGGTTGTGAAACTTAATGATTTGTTCGCCATTTCAATTAATTGTGAAACGTAATGATTTTGTTCAAGCACTCGTAATGTATTTCAAACAGAATTTCAGCAAAGTTTCAGGCACCCTCCACACCATCTACGGGCACTCGTCGAGGATGCTAGGTGAGTACCCTGTTTTTTTTTTAACTATTCACTACATTATTTTAAGCTTTTACTATATTTATTACCAAAAGTCCCGTTGAATGCAATTTCACACAATAATATATTTTCGAGTGCAAGGTGCAGGAAGTCACTTCCACAGGTATTAATATTGCACCAACGTTGTAGTAATTTGGCATTTAAATTTTGTATACGACGTAAATAATATATTCGAACTTATATAATGTGAAATGACAAACTATTTGCTCGTTGATTGGAATTTAGTCACAAGCAGTAAAACAAGTTGAGTAAGCAGGAGAGTGCTCCTACCAGAAGGTCTTTGTAAACATCCTAGGGTTAGAAGCAAGTTTTCTTATGGCGTGAATCGATAACTTGAATTATTCATCCAATACTTAGATATGAAATCGTTCAAATTTATACAAAAGATGCACACTTTCTTTCATAAGCACAGTGCAGCCGCCATTTTAATCTAGCTTAAATAATTTTTCTGAATGCTCGGCCGATTGAACATGTTCAAGTTACACACTATTCCTTAAATTTTCATGAAAATTGAAAGAAAATATAAGTACCTAAGTCAATTTTAAATATATATAGGGTTTTCCAATAAGAGGTGTTATTTTGAATAGATCTTCTGATTTAACACCTTGCGACTTCTTCCTTTGGAGCCACGTAATAGAGAAGGCCTATGCCAATAGCCCAGCGTCAATTCAAGATCTCAAAGATGAAATTCGTGAGGCTATCGAGGACAAAGGGCAGCCACTTTGCAATTTGGTTATGGAAAATTCCATGAAGAGGATATGGTCCTGTAAGCGTGTCGTAGTGTTTATTTGCCCAATGTTGGGTATTGCTATTAACGGCATATCTTCCTCTTTATAATGAACTAAACATCCGATCATTTACTTTAAAAAATGGCATTTTTCTTTTGATATCAAAATAACACCTCTAATTGGAAAACCCTATATGAACCATAAACACGTTTTATCGTTGTTGTAATTCCATATAATTGAAATGGCTATAACTCACTTGATTATGATTCGATCTCAATTAAATTTTGTGAACATATATATCTTATGTCAGTCTATATAATTGCGAAATTTCAAGAAGTTTAAAGGTACCGTTTTGATTTTATGGGCAAAAATGTAAAATCTACAAATCATACTATTATTAACAAAGCTGAGCGAATTTTGATTTCTAAGGTATTTGTTGCCCTTGTACTCATTAAGGTCCACATTCGTGATAATTTTCAGATTTTTCGGCTGAAAGGTGTCCAATCGCGAGGGGGGGGGACACAAATTTTGGGTACATTTTGCCTTCCCATGGACCCCCTAATTCATCAAATGATATTTTTATTTCAGATTCTAAAAGTTCTAATCAAGACCTTTCATTTGATACCACACTCAACTACCTTTGATTAAAAAAAATTTTTAAGGGCCAATTCGTTTATAGGCGGGACCCCCCTTAAATTTTTTTTAAATTTTTGTCACGTCCTTAACTTTGGAGAGACTATCATTTCTGACCTTTTCACAAAGTTTAAGCATTCTAGCTTCTATTGTTTCTGAGGAAATCAGCTGTGACGCACGGACAGACGGACAGACGGACAGACGAGCGTCGATGAGACGGCGAAGCAAATCTGGGAGCGAGCGGAAGCGAGGGGCCCCTCTCCTAGGTGAGGAAAGTAAAGTAAGTGGCTTCTTGACTTCGAGATTGTGCATTGTTCTTCATTTCAATAAATATAGTCTTTCCTCCATACAGCAAAATTATTTGTTTTCTTTACGATTTGTGAAAAGTGCGGCTCGGAAAACCTTTCCCGGGAGCGGTGACCAGGTGAGAAGACCTGGAAGTCTTTTCGGTGGTGGTAGTGTTCGGGTAGGAAATGTGAGTGCCGGTTTCCTCGTTTTCTTTCGCGTTAGGCGGAGTTCAGTGAACGGGGGTAGGAAATCAAAGATTTGGTGTGAGGGCGTTATTTCCAACTCGCCCTGGGTGATAGAGTCCCCGCGGCTTAATGTCCCAGCGGTAGTTTACCTCTCTCCTTTTCTGCTCCGGCGGTCGTCCTCTCGTTCGGACGGCCCTTGGGAGGCTCGAAAAGCGGACGGCTGGCGCCCACGCCCGTCTTCGGGTGAGCTAGTTTGGGAACGGTGGAACCTCCACCGGAGTAGCCGCATTAAGGTGGTGGCCGTAACGGGGTTAGGGAATCCGGCGATCATCAATTTTCCACTTTGGAAATTTGCGGATAATACATCATACCTTTTTGCACGAAAAACTAGTATATACACTAAAGGAGCCATAAAGAACTAAGAAAAGCATAATTCTATGCTGCAATGTGAATTAAACTGAAAAAGTAGTCAATGAGTTTAAAACTGACGATTTAAAATATATTATTACGAAATTTGCTTAATTTTAATATTTCTCAGTTTTCATTCATATGTGTTCCAAAGTAAATTTAATATAAAAAATGAATTATTAAATTTAAAACTCGGTCTTTCCTTACGTTTTGAACCTGACCGAGTATGGGACCCGCCACGTTGGCTGGCCCCTACACTATCGTGAGCTAGGCATCGGGTGAGCTCACCCCTTTTCTAGTCGTTTACAGGTGCTCTCGCAGGGTAGAGTGGGCTTCCGCTCACGTGCCATTTATGGTATAAAATTATGTGATTCCATGACATGATACTATAACATAAATTTGCCACGTTCAAATTTTTCATTTAAGGGAAAAATTTATGGAAATTATATTTGTATGAGTTTTTCACTTAAATAGAAAATATTTGGCCATGTCTAGATTAGATCTTGATCTGTTTGGTGGGTGCGAGGGGATACCGCTTCCACCTGGATGCACCACTCTTATTTGGGGGCCATAAGTATCGTCAGTAACGACGAAGTCCTTTCAAGTCCTCTCTGTTTTCGCTAGACTTAGTTTGCCATTTACTTAAGCAATTTTTAACCCTTAATAGGTTACCTCGGGCTCGACTTCGGTCGATATGCACTTGCATCTTTTAAATTCGTTTATGCGAAATTTTTTTATAGTGGGTCCTTATGCTGGGGAAAAGAGCCCGTCCCACGCCACCGCAAAGCTAGCCTGCCAGCGCATTCACGCGTCTTCAAATAAGGCCAATCTTGGAGAATATCACCATCCTCTCTCGCAGAGGCAGCAGACTATCGCTGCAGTCCTTTACGGACAATTTTATCCTCTCTTTTCACTAAGTATTATTCTGACGCGGTGTCCGATTGCTAGCAGAATGGAATATGCTGTCATGTTAATTTTATTGGGGCTTACTCCACCGCAGTCCACAAAAATAATAACAAAATCTTTTTAAATATACTCGTATTTGACAACGAAAAGAGCACCACGATCACAATATGGTGGTTAGATCGCGAAAGAGCAACAAAAAAAAAGCTCTTTCCTAAATGGGTTTTATAATTATACATTTTAACGAAAGCCAAACATTCTTATGCTGAATTGTATTGATACGAAGTTGCACATTTTCCTTTAAGTCTCAAATGAGTACGATGGACCTCGTTGATTCAGTATTGTCGATTGCAACGTGAGTTGGGCAGTATGCTTGTAATGAGCTTGTTTCAAACGATCAACAGATATGTTGGCCTCTTTCCTGTTTGTCTCCAGCTTGTAATCATTTGCTGAAAGATCCTCGACTATTCTGTATGGGTCTTTGTATATTCGTGCTGCTGGGGACCTGTATTCGTGATGCTGGGGACCTATCTCCTCGGCAGTACGGCTTTAGAGCAGGATGTTCTACCATTGATGCGATTGCAGAGGTGGTGAACGCGGTCCAAAAGGCAGAGGCATATAGTCGCACCAAGCGACGGATCGTCCTGTTGGTGATACTCGACGTCAGGAATGCCTTCAAATCCGCTTGATGGGTGGATATTCTGGACACGCTGGAAAACTCTTTTCAAGTTCCAGAATATCTAATGCGGCTTTTGAGGAACTACCTAAAGGACCGTAGCCTGCTCTACGACACGATACAGGGCCAACGAAGGATGGAAATTACATCGGGTGTTGCCCAGGGATCTCTCCTTGGTCCGGACCAGTGGAACGTGTCTTACGACGGGCTACTGAGACTTGAGATGCCAGATGAGTCGCGCTTGGTCGGCTCTGCGGATGATGTTGCGGCTCTGGTCACCGGACGCACCGTTGAACAAGCGCAACTTAGGCTAGGTATGCTAATGCGCTGAGTGAGGGACTGGATGACTGCTCGCGGGCTCAGTTTAGCACTGGAGAAAACCGAAGTGGTCATCTTGACAAAAAAGGGAATCCCTAGAGTAAGGATGATCAGTATTGGAGATATACAAATCGAATCGAAGCCAGCGGTGAGGTACCTGGGGCTACTGATCGACTCGAAGATGAGTTTCTCTGAGCAAATCAGGGCAACGGCTGAGAAAGCTGCTTCGGGAATATCGGCCCTGAGTCGACTTATGGCCAACGTAGGGGGACCCAGCCCATCAAGAAGACGCCTCTTAATGAGTGCTGTGGGGTCAGTGCTACTGTACGGAGCAGAGGTATGGGGCGACGCTCTCAGCAAGGAAGTATACCGAAAAGGTCTGGCACAGGTACAGAGAAGAGGAGCACTGAGAACTGCATCTTCGTATCCAACAGTCTCCGACTCGGTGGTGAGAGTGATTGCAGGCGTGATACCTGTCGCCCTCCTTGCTAGAGAGCACTGCTCTATTTACCTGCGCCAAAACGAGGATGCGAGGGAGATCGTTGTCCGCGAGGAGAGACAGCGCTCGCTCAACGATTGGCAGCAGTCTTGGGGGAATTGCACGAAGGGAAGGTGGACTGCGTGCTTCATCCCGGATGTGAGACCGTGGCTAAAACGAAGGCATGGTGAGACTGACTTCTATCTGACCCAGCTTTTGAGCGGGCACGGGTGTTTTCAGTCTTACCTGCACAAGATCGGTAAGTCACGGTCTCCCGATTGTCGGTTTTGCCCAGGAGAGGAGGATAATGCCTGTCACACATTTTTTGTGTGTACAAAATGGGTCAGGCTGCGAAGGGAACTCTGCAGGGAGACGGGAGAGCTCACCTCGGATAATATAGTTGCGGTGATGCTCGAATCGGTTGACAAATGGAACCAGGTGGCACATTATGCTCGGGCAATCCTAAAATATAAAAGGGACTCATAGCAACCGGAGGTGCTGGGGCTGGGGGATCGCTCTTCTGTTATCCTCTTCCCCTCTCCTCTTCCGCTAGGAAAGGGACTCCTCAGCTTGAAGGCGCCTCACGGCGTAACAAAACGAGACTTGGCCCGAAGTAATGTGTCAAACGGTCCCAGGCTAGGTTCTCAGATTGACAGGGGAGGTGTTTAGTGGGTAGTCCAAGGGATGGGAGTCCCACACTGCCAGACTCGGCGGGCGTAAATGCCTTCACCTCCGTACCACGAAAAAAATGGGTCTTTGTATGTGTCCAAGATACATCCACCAATATCTGTATGCTCATCATCTTCAATAGTTTGCAACAAATTGTCTCCAAGTTCATTAACCTCAATTTACATTTGCTCAACAAAAGGCACCTGCATCGACGTATTAAAAAATTTTCTGGGCTTCGCACGAGAATACATGTCAGCATATTCATCAATGACACATGCATCAATTCAATACGAGCAACAATCATCAATAGGTAGTAATAGAGCAGTCCCCTAGGCAAACAGCTCGAGAAACATTCCCGGATGAAAAAACCGTTTTTTTCCTACTCAAAAATCCTTAAATATTATTTAATTTTTATTTGTAATATAAGGATAAAAAGTAAACAAAAATTTAATATAAAAATATTTCAATAATAGAACCATTCTCGAAGTATATCTTACTATTAATAGTAAATTTAAAAAGAAACAAATTTTTCTAAATAATAATTTCTTCTTCTTCTTAGCGCTACAGCCCCTCTTGAGCCTTCGCCTCCTGCTAATAGCGCCTCCAAATGTCTCGGTCTATTGACCGCATCTTCCAGTTACGACATCCGAGCAGCGATCAACTGTCTTCGTCAATCGAGTTAGACCAGCGTTTCCTTGGTTTCCCCACTGGTCTCCAGCCTTCAGTTCTCCCAACGAATAGCTTTTTGGGTATCCGTTGTTCGTCCATACGCTTCATGTGGCCAGCTCATTGCAGCTTCCGCAGTCTTACAATCGTTGAGATCCCAGGCTTGTCAAAAATTTCATACAGCTCATGGTTGTATCGAATTCGCCACTGGTTGCCGTCAAGCTTAGCTCCGATTATTCGCCTCAGGACCCGTCGCTCAAAGGCGTTCAATATATTTGCGGATGCTTGGGTTAGAGTCCATGTTTCACACCCATAGCATAACATAGGTCTTATCACAGATTTATATACTTGGAGCTTTGTTTTTTCTGTGTATGAAGCTGGTCTTCAAGATCGTAAGTACTGAATAAAATATTTTATTGGCGAGCTGTATTTTTCGGCGCATTTCGTCTCTTCCATTGCCCGTTTTCGTTATTTTGGCGCCTAAATACACAAATTTGCCCACAATTTCGATACTGTATTCGCCAATTGAGATATTTTGTATTATTTTGTGTATAATAATAATTTACTTAATTTCATCTTCATTCGGAATTTTCATATATCTACAATGTAAAAAACCAAATTCAATAAAAAAATTACAATCAAAAATTCGATGACAGCAACCCCCTTTGCAACGCAATTTAGAAAAAGAATTGCGTTCTTATCTCGACGGAAGGAAACCACCGTTGTCGGTAAGCAGAGGGCTTGCCAAGCAAACCACCGTTGCGACACAACAAGTCGCGAGGAGTCGTCGGTCGAGCTCACGTGGTTAGTCGTGAGTGGGGCAGAAGGAATCGCAATAGCAAAACAACGGGAACTATCATATTTAAATTTAACCGTACCACAAATTACTTGCATAAGCAGAGCTTGTTTTAAGTTTTACTTGTGGTTATTTTACGTTAACGTGGAACTTTGAATCGCCTTGGGGTGGGGGATGGAGAAAAAATTGCCCTCCACGCAATCTGCTAGCAAGAACGGTTCTCTTGTCGTGTGTGTGTTTGGATGGCTTATAAAATGGAAAACCCAACTTACAGATTCGGTTCTGAGGCGTTCATCAACAATATCAATGCATGCCAAAATTTTGGTTTCCTCTTCAACATTCAGCAGCAAAGATTCAACGTTAAAAGTACGGGACGTGACGATTCTTTGCTCTGCTCCTGATTGTTATCTCAAAACTTCAAAGTGAATTGTTCAAACACGAGCCCCTTAAATCGCTTTCATTTCCAAATGATATCGTGTTCTCAATCTAGACAATGTTCAATATAAAAACGAAAATCCATCAAGTCAGGGTAAAATTGAAATTATACGATTTCATTCAGCAATATACATGAACTGGGTGAGTAAAGTCAAGTGGTGTGAGTAAATTGCGAAATCAATGCCGGAAACCTGAGCATATCGTAAGGTCAATTAAATTTGCCGCAATCGTCTGTCATCCTGACCCAAGCCTCCACGATCATCGATAGCAGCATCATCAAAAACATCAATCATGCAGTCTTTGCCGAGAACATGTTACCGAGAATGATGCTTGAATTTGCAGTTCGACAACCTTGAAGAACGCACCAACTTCTAGCGTCGTCAGTAAAAGTGGAGGGGGAAATTATTCAATAAATATAGGAAAATTTAGTGAAATTTTTTAGAAAAAAAAAAACGATTTTTAGTGTCCATGGGCCTTACCCTTCCCGTCAACGAGCACTCGTCGAAGAAGGATTGGGTCAGTACCCTTTCAGTCATCATTTCCCGACGATTCTTATGCCCCAAAAATAAGAGTGGCGCATCCAGATGGAGGTGGTGCCCCCTCGCACCCTTCCAACCGCATCAAGTGCAAAACTCATATAAACATAGTTTACATGAGCTTTTCCATCAAAAGAGAATTATAGACGCAACCAATTCATACTACAGAACTATGTAATCGAATCACATAACCCTATAGCATAAAAGGGCACGCGAGCGTAAGGCCACTCTACCCGGCAAGAACCCCTATTAAGCGAAAAAAAAACGATGGAGTGCGCCCGATGGCTAGCCCATATGAGTGGAGAAGCCTGCCACCGATGCGGGTCCTATACCCGGTCAGGTAGAGAGAAAAGGGAAGACCGAAAGATATAGTGTTTAACTATTCATGTTATATTCTTACAATCCTTCAAATTGGTGCGGATATATTTTAGTATTACAAAGCTTTCTCTTAGAAGATAGAGGTTGGCGTTACTTTACCGCAATTATTCATTATGTTATATTGTGGTTTATTATTGGTAATAGTACTTTAAACCTAAAGAAATTTGTAAGTGACCATCAAAAATGAAGTTAACGATAAATATGAAATTATTCAGGTTATTGTAGCTACAATAAAAATGAAGTGTATGTAAATGCTAAAAGACCTAACGTTAAGTATGAATGATAAGAACTAAATCTTTCGAGTTATTATCCAAAAATGGTTGCCTCAAATCATGCCGAGTCAATCATTAAGATGACAACTCAACTTTCTAATTAATCATTTTTAAAAATAAAATCTTTTCATTTTTGATAATCTTTATAGTCGTCCCATGGTTTCTATGCAAAATGCACGAAAGGCTAAATTTTGATTCGTCTGTAACCCTATGTTGGTATCGTTACAATTATTAATATAGTAAATTGGTTTTCTCATTCCATGTAATATAAGCATGGCAATTAAAATAGTGTTTTATAGATTTTTCTTAGTCTGTCATATGATTTCTATTTAAGGTTTTTGATCATTCTAGATTGAATTTCCTCTCGATGAAAAAAAGAATAACTATCTACTAGCAGTAAGTTGCATGTTTCAAAAGAGGTAATTGTGGTTGTTTTCGAATTCGCTGCAGTATAACTTCCAACTTCTTCGTTTTTAATCCTGCCAAATGGAATGTCGTTGGCAAAAGTGATTGTAGCGAAGATTCGAGCAAGGATGATTTTCGTAGGAAGAGTAGGAACTTAAGTCCCTATGGAAGCTTGAGCAAGAATTTCCACACGGCACTGGATGATTTTTAGTAATAACCTTGCGGGTTTGGTCTTGATTCCTTTATAATTGAGCATTTATCTCCCTCAATCCTCTCATGTCGTGATAGACAAAATAAGACATAAGCACAATTCGAATGTATAATTAGCGATTCATTGCCTGAGAGTTAACTTTTACCAATTTGAAATATAAATGTTCGCAATTCGTGGTCTTAACGCCACTAAGTTTCATTGGAAAATAAGTCTATTCGGGCAACGTCACCTAAATGCCGATACACGCTTCCGGCATCTGACGACTGAGCAATCACGCATCACCAAAATCACAATAGTTTTATCATAAAATGGAAGGCTAGTTATAATGAAGATCTACAGCAAATGTTTCGCTCTAAATCGTTTTCCTCTAAATTAGAATCGAAACTACTTAATTCGGGAGAGGGAATTTGTTTAGACTCACTGTTCATATAGGTCTCAATTTCCTTTATTAGCCTGCATAAATTTTGTCAGAGGACACTATCCCCTACATTTGTTTTACGAAAGTTCGCAAACTTGTCAAGGAAATTATTTATCTCGAAGTCAATTTAGTTAAGCTGATTGCTTCTTATTATGAAATTAATGAAGAAGCTTTGATAAAGAAGAAACATATAACCAAATACCTGCCCTCGCTGCACAAAAGCGGATACATTTAAAGCCAGTCAACTGCACATTACACTTCTCGCATGGCATTTTCCGATGAATAAAGAGCGTAGAGAGTTGGAAATATATTTGAATTTTATTCTTCCTGACCTTGAACACTGACAGCTCGAACGTCTAGAGAACATTGGACTTGAATCCTTGAAAACTAGCTGAGCCTGATAACACGTGGAGATCGCGCAAACAAGAATGCCAATGCACAATAACCTCCCTCACGCATCCATTCACAGCGATAATATATCACGTTGAACAGTGCGCAGATTTTGCAGCCACCAACGTTGCAATTGAAGCGCAGATAATGTCTTGCAATGCTGGAATTTTGTTTAGCTCGCATCAATCAAAAATTCCATGCAATAATAAAACAGGACTATTCACTAGCTGATCAATAGTGTTGACAATTAATACGGTTGCGTAGCTGGGCCTCAGGCAAAAGTATTCAGTCGGTGGGAAACTGTTAACTTTCTGCACTCGCGGCCGGCAAAACTTCACTCATCCCAACCACAAAAATTATTTGACAATCACTCACCCCGTTCCAATTCCATTTCATCCCCAATTTTAGTACACCGGTAAGGTGCTGTAAATTTTATGTGGCAGATTTAAATTTTTGAAAACAAAATTTAACTGAAGTAAGGAAAATGAGAAAATTTTAAGTAGTAATAACAATTAAATCTCAGGAGACATATAATTAAAGGGAAACATTTAAATTTAATATAAAGGAAAATTGATAGAGAATTACGTTTAATATAAAGGGAAATTGATAAAAAATGAGACAGAATAGATTATGAACCGAAGAAATTAAATAAATTTCTAAATCTGCCACATTAAATCACATGTAGGAAGGAAGGAAGGAAGGCGTTTGAGCAGTTTTCTTGTGAAACTGCTCGATTAATACAAACATGATACAAATCGTCAACCAACCTCAATTACAAAGAACCTCATACGGTTCATGGTGGGCGGTAATGTCCAAGATACATCCATCAGCATCTGTTCACTCATCACCTTCAATAATTTGCAACGAATTGTCTCCAAGTTTACCAAACTCAATTTACCTTTACTCAACACAAGACACCTGCATCGACATATTAAACAAAGTCTACAAAGTGATCACGGTAGGAAAAGAAAGGACTGATCATTTTAACGCCACCCTTGAAAATGAGGCTGAAGTATTGTACTTAGAAACGGATGCAGATAACTTCTTCCAAGAAAGAAGGTCACAAGTACATTTATTATCCAGCAAAACCAAGAAGAGGAGGCATTGTGAAAAGAATGAAATCAGCATACAACTTGCCAAAAATCAGCAAAGGTGTAAAGACTTGGCTCCTTGAATTAAATGAGCTCCTGAAATGCATAGGGCATTACCGGAGGAGCTGTTCAAAGCCCAAAGAGGACCAGAAGGCCAAAGAAAAGCAGAAAGCCAAAAAAGCACTGAGGGCTAAATCTAAAGGGCATGTGCAGGTAGCTCAACCATCAAACATCAATAAAAGAATAGTATCTAGCCCAAACGAAGAAAATTGGGATAACAAACGAAGATAGAGGCATATGATGGGCATCGAATGATAGATCGGGGGTTCAAGATAGTGCTGACATAAGGAACGGAGAAAACCGCAACGAAACTCTTTCAAAAAATGCTTGAAAATAAAGTTCACATGGACGCTCAGCAAGAAGGCAAGCCTGACGTGAAACAGGAGGAGAAAAAGCCACGACGTAGACCCCAGCAGCAGGCACTACTCGTAAAACTGCATAATGGTTGATCCTACGTAGAAGTGCTGCGGGATATCAGTGAAAATCTAAGACCCAAAGACACTAATACTGCTATTAAAGAAGTACGACCAACTCAGTCAAATTTGAGCAGAGGCCAATAATAACGAAGCATTCTGCGACGCAGCAAAGAAAGTCCTTGGTAAAACTGCAACCAAAGCCTCGATCGAGCTGATAGCAATTATCGAAATTATTGGGACAGGCCAAAGTAGAAGAGGCCGTCAGAAGGGAGCTTCCTAGCGTGGGCAAGATCAAAGCAAGGCTGACACCAAAATCCATAGGGAAAAATGCATGGCCATCATTGGCTTGACCAAAAAGGACGCCAATCAATTTCTGAATAAGGGCAAAATAAGAATAGGGTGAATAGTCTGCAGAACACAGTGAAGAGCAGAGCTTATTCAATGCTTCAAGTGCCTTGGCTATGGTCAACCCGCACAAGCATGCAAAGGACCCGATATGAGTTCTCTATACTACAAATGCGGTGAAATCGGACACAAACGAAAAGAATGTCCAAGGGGGGCACACTGTATCCTTTGCAAGGATACTGAGACTGGATCTTGTGGGCGTCTTGGGATCAGAAAAATGTCCGGTTTTCCAGGAAGTCGCAGGCCAAGACTAAATCAAAACTTCGATGATCCGGAGCCTACAGGCAACCCAAAACGTGCTTGAGCAGTTTGCGAGGGATATGAAAGCCAACATTTTGCTGCTGCGTGAGCAACACCACGATGAAATTATTGCATCATAGTATCCTGTTAAAGCTGGCACTGTCACCATCTGGGTTTTCAGGTGGAGGACTATGGATAGATGGATGGCTTCAGGTGGACGACCTTCTTTAGTGTGGACATAACGCCAAATGAACTAATATTATCTTTCTAATCCAAGGTTAATTCTTTTGAGGGCACTGTCTCATACGCAGATAGCAACAAAGTTGTTGGGGAAGACTTAAACGCTAGAGCAACTGAATGGGGTATGCCTTTAATAGGTCTGTGGGAAAAACTATCATAGAAATGGCAGCTAGGATGACGCTCGTCCTACTGAATTAGCTAAATACCAGAAATACGCCAACTTTCTGCCATATTAGCTGTGAAGGAATCATACCGGATGTGACATTCGCCTGGCAGTCCCTAGTAGGGAGGATACATAACTGGAGAGTATCAGAGGACTACTCAGCCAGTGATCATCAGTACATTCTACTTGAAATCCATAAAGTTGTCCCCTAACGCTCCTGACTATCTACAATTGGGTGTAATATTGGAAGAATGGACGTCGAGACATTTATCGAAGTGCTCACGGCAAGTGCTCAACTGCAGGGTAGTTCACAGAGAACAGAAGAACTGGCAAATCAAGACGTGGTGACAGTGAGCATAATCACGATGCTTCCATGCCCCATCGACAAGCCCGCAGTGTACTAGTAGTCGTCTGAAATTACTGAAAAATGAAGGGAGTGTGATCAACTTCATCGTGTGGATCAATGAGCACAGGACCTTGACGTGGCATACAACCGGGTAGCAATACATAATTCGACCAGAAAATACCTTCGCGAATTGATTAAAAACAGTAACGCTCCCTGCTGGCAAGGTCTAGAGGACAATGTGAACAAGGATCCGTGAAGCCTAGGCTACAAGCTAGTTATGACCTATGGACGCCTTGCATACATTAAGCGGAAAAGATGGACGAGGTAATGTGGGCAATTTTCCCCACCCATACCATCCGTTTTGACACTTACCACGCTGTAACAGCAATCGAGCGCCCACTTTTCACACAGCCGGAGGTGGAAGAGACAGTCCTTTCATTGAAAATAAGGAAAGCTGAAGGCCCAGATGGTGTTCAACATGAGGTGTTGCTACTGGTCTATCGCCATAACCTTGACTTGCTACTCAGCACATTCAGCGTTTGCCTACGATACTGGGTTCCCCGGTATCTCCAGTGGCGAGGTTTGCGCTGATCAGCAAGGAGAAGGGGAATTCTAGATCGCCATTCACATGTCGGGGAAAGTGCTGGAGAAACTCATCAAGGGAACACTCACTAACGTTGTTCATGCTGCTGGGGATGTACCTCTCTGCCAGTACAGCTTCAGGACAGGACGCTTCAACCATTGATGCGGTTGCAGAGGTAATGAGCGCGGTCCAAAAGGCAGAGGCATATAGCCACACCAAGTGAAGGATCGTTCTGTTGGTTACGCTTGACGTGAGGAATGCCTTCAACCTCCCTAGATGGGTAGATATTTTGGATACACTGACAAACCCTTTTCAAGTTCCAGTGAAGGACTTTTTGAAGGACCGAAGCCTGCTTTGCAATACAACACAGTGCCAACGAAGGATGGTAGTTACATCGAGTGTTGGCCAGGCCAGGAAGAAGTCCGCTGGTGCCATATCAGAGCTGTAAGGAGGCTGTGGCAACGTTGCCCTCGACTATTTGGCCAACTGTTCGGTGACGAGCAGGCAGGTGTGCGACGGAGCATTGTCGTGACGGAGGATCCATGAATCGGCAATCTCCGGACGAACTCGGCGAACCCGGGCGGTTAGTCGACGGAGCACCTCTCTGTAGTACTGGCCGTTTACAGTTTGGCCGGGTGGCACAAACTCTTTGTGAACAATGTCTGTCACGTCAAAGAAAGCAATGAGCATCGACTTCACCTTCGATTTTCACATGCCCGCTTTTTTCGGTCGTGGTAACGCCAGTGTGTGCCACTTCGAACTCTGCAGCTTCGTCTCAGGATCGTATTCGAAAACCCCCGTCTCGTCTCCTGTAATAACGTGGCTTAAAAACTCTGGTTTGGTTTGCAGTCGATCAAGGATTTCCGAAGCGACAGCATTACAACGCTCCTTTTGCTCATCAGTCAGGTGTTTGGGTACCAGGTTCGCGCAGATCTTCCTCATGGCCAGATCGTTCTTAATAATGTTGTGAACGGTCATCTTATCAATTCCAACCTCAACTGCGATAGCCCGAATGCTCAGACGACGATCACTGTTCAACACATCACGCACTTTTTGCACATTTGTGTCCGTGTGACTCGTTGATGGAGGACCAACGCGCTGTTTGTCATGGACGTCATCGCGGCCCTCCCGGAAATTTCTGTGCCACTGAAACACTTGAGTTCTGGACAGAGCATCCTCACGGTAAGCCTCTTGGAAGAGTTTTCGTGGCCGTTTTCTTAAGTTTGACACAAAATTTGATGCTAACACGTTGCTCGATCCTACGCTCTATTTTCACTCCGACGACGTAGCTGAACACGCACTCCACTCTCGCTCGATGCTATCTCTCCAAGCGCTTGGAGGCAACTGCTGCAGCCCGGTTCCCTTTACCTAGACCCCCACCACCACAACAGCACCATATACCGGTTACTGATTATACAGACCCTGTATATCATTGGTCCAGACCTGTAGAACGAGCTCTTATGGACAGGACACTGAAGATACCAGATGAGTCACTTTTGACTGGCTGTGCGGAAAATATTTTGGCTGCAGTCACTGGATGCATGGTTGAACAAGTACAACTTAAGCCAGGTACGGTGATGCGCTAAGTGAAAGGCTGGATGACTGCTCGGAGATTCATTCTAGCACTGGAAAAAACCAAAGTGTTCTTCTTGACAAAAAAAAGGAATAAAGATGATTAGTACTGAACACATACTAATTGAATCAAAGGCAGCGGTGAAGTACTTGGGGCTATTGATAGATTTGAAGATGATGTTACAGGGTAACGCCATGTAGGTTAAATTCGCGACGACCAAGAAGGGATCTTGGCACAACTTTACGCAATCAGCTGCAAATAAACGCAAACCCCAAGAGCAGAAAGCGTAAAGTAACGTACATGAAAATGTATTAGATACTATGAATTTGTATCTTGCAAACTCAACATACACAAAGGAAAGCGTAAAGTAATGTACATGAAAATGTTTTATGTATTATGAATTTGTACTATGTGAACTCAAAAAATTCTTAGAGTGGCTGGCCTGAGCCATGGCCATGCGGATCGTCGTGTTGGTGGAGTTCGGATCCGCACACCAAGTACAAGTTGAATGGAGAGACCTTTGCAACATTGTGACGGACCCTCACCCAGAAATGCAGAACTTCATATAGAAACCCGTTCGGGTGTGGTAGATTTGCAACGCACATCGAGCCCGAACAGTGAAAGACTGAGCCCGCAATATCATCATGGTAATAATAAAAGCAGCAACAACAACAACAAATGACGAACCTCAAAAGCCAACAACAAATAATTGCAATAGATATCCACTACAAATTGAAAGGGATCGATTGGAACGTGCCTATCATCCACGAAATTTCATTTCAACCATCTTATGTGGTCAAATACCGTACGGCAGTTGAAGCCACGTTCTAACACAAGCTAAACGTAAAGAATATCCACCACCATCCATCTATCGATCGAGCTACACTGTGTGAAGAAAAAGATTCAAACGACGAGGATAAGGATCAACACAATAAATTAATTGTTGATGAAAAGCCAGTTGTTCCAGAAGAGGAGCCACTCAGTTTACCGAAGACTGCAACACCACTCCTGCGGCAGATGCACATCCCAGCCCATCAACACCATCCGAGCCAGCTGTACGTTGTTCTGTGATACAACGTACACCAAAACCAGAGTCAACAGATCCCAAAAAGCCAAGTCCTGGAGCTTCCTCCTAAGCACGAGCAACCGATTGATTATCACATTCCACGTAAACCGAATAGTGAACTTTATCCTGAAGAAATGGCAGAAAAGGACAAGAAACTCCATGAAGTAGACGAAGTGCAATATTAGCAGCCAGGAGTGCGATTTCGATGAGAACAATCCCGCGAGATGCATATGATGCAACAGAAGCAACAGCAATACCATCGCAATCCCCATCATCATCATCATCCGTATCATGATCATCCTGCGTTGGGAGGACACGGGATGGGCAGCTTCCATAGTGACGTTGATTCACACAGCAGCAACCTGTCGCTTTCGTCGCCAAGCAGCTCGTCCCGTAATGGAGCAGAAAGTGCTGGAAACATGTCGACTAGATCATCGGGTCTTGATATTTCACCTGTGGATATGAAACCACTGATCCAAAGAGTAAGTTCTGCGACGGCAAGAACGCGGTCTCTTAGTATGGGACTGGCATCGCCACTCATACAAGAAACCAAATCGCATGTATTGCAACAACGGCTGGGACTACCTGCGGAAGTGCAATTAGAATTTGTCAAAGGGGGACATCGTATTAAGAACCTATTGGCAATTGAAAATACTCACGGGCATTGACTTCACGAGGATGAGAAAAAGAATATTGTCATTTCCGAAAATGATCATAACAAATTCATATGTCGCGTGTATTCAAAAACATTTACACTGCAACGACTCCTGAATCGTCATATGAAACGCCATTCGGATATCAAACGATGTGTTCGTTTTGTGAAAAAGGATTCAACGATGCGTGATTTGAAACTATCAACAAACCTATCACAGTATACGAAACTATCCACAAACTTCAGCGACAACAGCAACAAACCCAAACTGTCAGTAAATCGTCTTACTGAAATTTATCTAAACTCGTTTAGCAGGAGTTAGATTCCATGAACACCTTAAAGCACTGATTCTCGCGGTGGAAAACCACATAGCCGACCAAATGTAGTGGAATTTTTAAGGTCCTCGACCTACCTGAATGAGCCGTTGGCCGAGAATCCAATAAAAGGGGGATGGAAGGATGTCTCGTTCTTCTTTCTGGTAGAAAAAATCATCCGGTAAAGAGTGCGAGTGGAGGCAGGAACCTACCGGAGGAACGCGATCAAGAAAATTGGCAGCGAAGATCAGGAAATAAATCAATCAGTGAAGAAAGCAAAAACCAAATAATTGTAAGTGATGGCCAACCGTTTTCCTTTTTTTTCTCAATATTCTATAATATGTTTTCTTGTGAAATTTTAAAGTTTAAAGTTAAAGATTAATTGAAGTAAACTCTTTTCCGGCTGTTTCCTTTGCTGTTTTTATTTCTGTTTTAGCTACTCGTACTGTGAACTTTCTTCTCGTGAGCGGGAAGATATTTTTTCCCCAAGAAGAGAATTTACTGGCGTCATTCAAAGTCCCCGGATTGCCAAGGGCTCGTCGTGGTCAGGTCACGCTTAAAATTTCTGCTTGGTTTTCCAGCGTTTCATTCAGATGTTGTAGGGAATCAAAATTTGGTAGAATATAATCTCAGATAGGTAGAGTTCTATCATTTGCTCTCCGGGGAGCCGTAACCTCGTTCGGTGGCTATAATCGGGTTCCAAGGGCAGACGAGTGGCGCCTGCACCATCTCCGACGGATCTATCCGGGGCCGAAAAAAAGCCTGACCGGAGCACTCTTTGTAAAACGGTAATAATGAGTTTCTCTGAGCAAACCAGGGCAACGGCAGAGAAGGCTGTCTCAGACGTATGAGCTCTGAGTCAACTTATGGCCAACATAACGGGGCCCAACCCATCAAAAAGATGCGTGTTGATGAGTATCGTGGGGTCAATGCTGCTGTATGGAGAAGGAATATGGAGCGATGCTCTCAGAGAAGAGGGGGCACTGAGGATTGCATCTTCATGTCCAACAGTCTCTAACTAAACGGTGAGAGTTATGCAGGTGTGATACCTGTCGCCCTTCTTGCTAGAGAGCACCGCGCTTTTAACCTGCGTCGAAGCGAAGACTTGAGAGAGATTCTTGCCTGCAAGGACAAACAGCTCTCACTGGACAATTGGCAGCAGTCTTGCGTGAATTGCATGAAGCGAAGGTGGTCTGAGTTTTCCATTCCCGATCTGAGGCCATGGCTGGATTGAAGGCATGGTAGAACTGACTTCTCCCTGGGCCATTTTTTGAGTGATTATGGGTGTTTTCAGTCCTGCCTGCACAAGATTGGTAAGTTGATTTGTCTTCCAGAGTAGGACGATTCCTGGCACACAATTTTCGAGCAAAAATGGGACAGGCTATGACGGGGCGCCTACAAGTAGATGAGAGAACTCATCCCGGATAGTATAATCGTGGTGATGCTTGGATTGGTTGACAAATGGAACCATGTGGAACAATATGTTCTGACAGCCCTACATGATAAAAGGGGCTCACAGCAGCCGAAGACGTCAGAGCCAGAGGATCGTTTGTTTGGCAATTCTTCCTAAATGGCATAACAGGAAATTCCACTCTGAAATAATCCAGGAGCTATCTCAGGGTTGGGCCCGCTCCCAATTAATGGTGAATGCAAGCCCTATACGCCAAGGAAGGAAGTGCGTTAGCATTAAATTTATTCAATCGTGTCCGATTCTCACTTGACTGTTCCGTTTTTGTCCTTCCAACTTTATTGTACATGCTTTAAGAATATTTCAAAAGAATTCAACTGTCTCCTGCGGGTGACTACCATTTTAGCGAAATGATGTGGAAAATTATACGGAAACATACAAAAGTTTTTCAATCATTATTTTAATTCAATATTCTTGTCTTTTCTTCATCCTTTCGCATTGTTCCTTTACTCGATTTTATAGAGAAAATGCATGAACAATTTAATTATACGAGGCCGTCTTAGTACGGGCTATAAAGTCTGTTTGAGACATTTTTCTTTTATTATTTTTACTGTTCAATGCCAGCATTCCCGTCCAACCTATAATTTCAATCCTTTCGACATTGAAAGCAAAGGAGGTCTGGATGGGTATGCTAAAATGGTTCTCTGTCTCTAGTACAGTACGCGAACGTATTTGTACAGCGAGTATAGCAATTTCAATGGCACAACGAATATTATTGCCGAGTAAAGAGTGCAAGAACGATGGTTTCCGATATGAATGTGAATGATATAGTCCTTCTGATATATATTTATGTAGATTCGCTTTTATATATCGCTTTTTCACGTCCATTTGACCCAGATTTGTCAGAATGTTCGTTCATTTCACAGCATGAAGGAAATTTTCATAATACATATCCATATATTTTATGCAACTGTGCGAAGAATGTGAGAGGAAATTCATTTCTTGGATTTGTTCCCTTGTTCAGTGGTTTCATCTTTTTGAAAGAAAGAGTGAGAGAAAAAACGGAAGGCCAAGCGTTATCACAGTGTCAATGATATGTCTTATAACTGTTTTCTGCGGTGGCAGTGTAGATTTTATGTTGTTTTGCTCTCGCATTGCTGTCGTTTGAGATGATGTATTGTAGTGCTGAAGATGTGGCTGGAAAGGATGAACTTGTTCTGTCGATGAGAGGACGCATGGAGTTATTGTTGAATTATTAGCACAAAGCATGCTCGAAGCGTGATGGGGCACAATTGTTTAATACGATGCTGTCTGGAGTCAAATACAGATATACATATGAGAACATGCAATAAGTTCCTCTGTTGAGATGGGGAGCTCTCTTAAATAGAATTAGTGAAAATTTCACTAATTTTTACAATGAGTTATAGTTTCATTTGAAGATTGATGAACCGGGCCACATTCGATAATCAAATTAATAAAATTTATATAAGTTAACAAATAAGTGAACATTTATCTAAATTTTTAGTGCTTGGTTAATGGGTCAAATGCTTGATTTAGGTTGAATCTACTAGTCTCCTAACTGCTTTTTTACTCGAGGATCAGTTTTAGTCCAGTGCCTACAGTGGCTCAAAGTTATAAGAAAAAGCATGGATATATTAGTTTAGACTGTAATAACAAATAACCTTAAACCATTAAAAACCAAAGAAATCGCCTTACATAACAAAACATAGTACTTCAGCCTCAAAGTTATAATGGAACACTGTTTAAAATCATGCGAAGAAGTTGCAACAGTGAACTTCATTTTATCTATGAATCTGTGCCGTTCAATTGTGTAATACTTCTAAAAGTCTCATTTTACAAGTTTACTTTATTTTTCTGATCAGTAACAAGTACAATGGCACAGTGCGGTAGGCAGAGAGAAGCCTAAATTTGATTATCAAAAGCGGGTAAACCTGAACGAGATATTAGTGTAATTGTCAATCGAGCACCAACAACTGTTCAATATCATCAAGCTGTAAAATCCACATACCAGCGCTCGAAAATTAACATCAGAAGCAAAGAAGTAACATATCTTAGGAAAACAGCTAATCGTGAAGCAGTTAAAATCGGGCTTAAAAAGTATCAGTACCATGGACAAGTACCTAGAAAAAAGCCATTTGTAAACAAGGCCCACATACACAAACAAATGGAGTTTCCCAGAAAAATGGTTAGTGAAGATTTTTCATTCGGAGGAAAAAGTTATATTTACAGATAAAAGTAAATTCAATGTCTTCTGATCAGATGGGCAATAATATGCCTGGCGTAAATCTAATGAAGAGCTCAAGAAGGCCAACCTTCGTCCTATAATTAAACACGGCGTTTGTTCAATAATGGAATGAGGTGCAATATCCGCTGCTGAGCCGGATAATTTGCATATAATCGAAGTAAATATGAACAAAATATATTGCTTGAATCTCTTAAAAGCCAATGTAAAAGAGCGCGCTCGAAAACTTGGAATAGAAGAAGATTTAGTTTTTTTATCAGGATAACAACCCAAAGCATGAATCTCATGTTGTGCGCAGTTGGTTGCTCTACCATTGTCCTCAATTGCTTCAAAGCCCATCGCAGTCACTTGATTTGAATGCTATTGAGCACGTATGGAGTTATCTGGAAACAAAATTAAAAAATCATCACACTTATAAAATAAAATTCAGTTGGTAGCAGCCTTAAAACTAAGAGTGGAACGAAATTCCGGCATCTTTCTATCAAAAATTAGTGGAGTCGATACCAAACAACATGCAGAGGGTCATAGAACAAAAGAGCTCTCAACAAAATATCAAAACTCAATTATTGTTTTTTCTAACCTTAAACTTTTTATGAATTCATATTGCGTTCCATTATAACTTTGAGGCTGAAGTACCATGTTTTGTTAATTAATGCAATGTATTTTGTTTTTAATGTGAATGTTGTTAAAGTTCTTTTGTTGAAAATAAATGTATATCAATTATACTACTTAAAATAAAAAACAATGTTGGTAACAGGTTTTTAGTTAATTTGTTATTAGCGTATAAACTTATACAGGGTGGGCCATATCAGTGTGTTATTGCAACTTGATAACAGACTTTTTGGTGCCAGCTTAGCAAGAACTTCAAGGCAATACCTCGAGGATGTGGTTTCAACAGGATGGGGCCAAATGTCATACGGCTAGGGTATCCATAGAGCTGCTGAAAAATGTTTTTCCCGGAAAACTCATCTCGAAAAGGGGGGATATTGAATGGCCCCCACGTAGCCCCGATCTCTTTCCATGCGATTATTTTCTATGGGGCTACCTCAAATCGGTAGTTTACGAGAATAATCTGACCAATTTAGAGCAGCTGAAGAGGAATATTATTCAGGAAAGTAACAAAATACCGAGAACAACTTTTCAACGAGTTTTCCAAAATTTGCGACTTCGGTTCCAAGAGTGCGAAGCAGCCGAGGGAAGCCATTTGGACAACATTATTTTTAAGTCTTAAAAATTCCTATGCTTCTACTTTTTAACAATACAAATATATTTGTGTTATGTTTCGTAGTTTTTTTTTAAATCGAATATTTAAACCGCCAACACCCTTATGGCCCACCCTGTATATCAATGTTGAGCCACCGTATGTCATTCCTTAATCGAACATCAAAGTCAAGCAGTACCGCCTACATGTAGTACTAAGATGGGGGATCAGATTCTGTACGGTAGTAATGATCTTTGGTGAGATATCTTTTATCACGGTCTAGTTAGAGGCCCTGGCAAGCTTAAATGTTGAAGTCCATCGAAACAAATGAATTCTTTGGACGCACTATCAGTCTATTGGATTATGATACGTACTGGTTTAAAATCAGAACGTTTTGCTCCTAACTGGACAAATAGACGGCCAAAGCGTGGTACGATACATTCGATTAAGATAGCGATATGTCTAACTATCTCTAAGAGAAATTCCAAAGGGGGCGTTGTGATAAAGTGAACAAGTAGGGTAGATAGAAGGGTGTTATACTCAGCTTACTATATTAAGACACTAATAATAAATAAATTTAAGAGAAATTTTAGCGACATCTACCAATTGTTACTCGATTTTAACCAGCCGCCATTTTTTTGCAATATAATTAACAACCATCGACTGAAGGAAATCTTAAAGATATTTTTTTTTGTTCTTTTTTTCTCGAAATACAGTGAAGATCTAGCCAAGAGTGTAGTGTGTGGCAAAATGGAAAGCCCGAATGTTACTTACTTTACTCAATGTTCTCATAAAGAACGGCTGGCATTTTATTTTAACATTATCGATGTCGCTTTCTGAATGAATTCTCAAAGGTATTTTTAATATGTATCCTTCTTGAAAATTTGGTGGAAATCCTAGCAAATCCATAGCGTCTGAGCTAAATGCCATTTGCGAACGGAGTGTGGAACTTCTATGCTCAGGGGGCAACTGGACTACCCACTTAACACCTCTCCTGTCAACCTGAGAACCTAGCCTGGAACCATTTGAACCATTACCGTCTGATTTGCCGAGTCTAATAATAGCACATGAACACCATGGATTCCTCAAGAGTCGATCAACAATTTACCGATGACATTGCAAAAACTTTAGATAATCAACGCCAAGCAGATGTTTTCTCCACCAACTTTAGTAAAGCTTTCGACACCGTAAACCATTCCCTTTTACGTTATAAATTGAAGTCGTATGGAATGACTGAAGCCCTTCTCTCGTCGATGTCTTCCAACATGTCCTTACGTGTATGCTGCATCTTCTTAGTATTAGCTTCTTGCCATTCTTCCCTTGATCTGGACTTCCACAAGGCCCTATGCTTGGTCTTCTATTGTTTTTGTTATTTATCAATGACTTTCCGCCTCTAAGTAGTCTTCTTTTTATTGATGATTTTAAAGTTTTCTGTAAGATAAAATCATCACATGACTGTTATTATCTCCAACAAAATCTTACTACCTTAAGCAACTGATATAAATCAAATCTCCTTTGCCTCAACATTGCCAAGTGCCATAAAATTACCTTGACACTTAATTCATCTCCCATTGTTTTCAATTACACTTTGAGTGGTGCTCATCGCTTAGTAGTGAGTGCGTTTAAAGATTTAAGTGTCACGTTTGATTCGTTACTCAAATTTTATGCGCATATTTTGAATGTGATATCGATGACATCCAGAGTTTCAAGGTTTGTGTTCAGACATGTAAATAAATTTGGCAACATATATGTCACTGTCTTCTTGTTTTTTGACTTATTCGCCCACTTGTTGAATATTGTGCCGTCGTCTGGTCTCCTTGTTGTTCTACCCTGAAGTCTGTAGAGTTTTCTTAGGCCAGTGTTCTTGTCTCAATTCTACCATCATCACTTCGCTTTAAAATTACATATGAAATTGCGTACCCGACAGTGTGCCTACATCCCTTTCGGAATAAAAATATTTTTGCCGTACCATTTTCTCGCTCTAATCTCTATTCACATTCTTCTGGCTTGCGCATGATAAGAAACCACAACTCACATGAGCTTGGTCCTTTTTACTCTTTTTATTTTTGTGTAGTGTCGGTTTGCCTACAGGATACGGGTCATCGAAACTCTGATTTTGCCTTGGCTACGGCTTTCTGGAAACCCGATACTATCTCAAGACGTGCCCAAGATGCGGTCTTGAAACAGCACCATTCCAAAGGATAAAGTATGCCTTCTTCGTACACTCTTTTATTTATGTCCCATTTCACTACATTTGTAACATAAGGACCTCTTATCGGCTCCTTTGCATACTTGTGCAGTGTGACCATAGCCAAGGCATTTGAAACATTGAAGAGACCCTGCTCTTTGCCGTATTCTGCAGATAACCTACCCTATTCTCACTTTGCTCTTATTCAGGAATTGTTCGGTGTCTTTTAGGTCAAGTCAATAATGAAAATATGAAAAATAATATGTGGTGAACGTATATTTCAATTTTCCGTCATTTTACTTGCGTTTTATGGACCCCGGTATTTGAGCGGGCACAATGGGCTATAAATATTACAAGCCATTTCTGAAATTTTATACTATTAGTAACAAAGCTTGCCAAATTTTCAAACCAACAGTGTTTGTTGCCCCTTGACTTATAAGAACCAATTTCCATTATATTTTTCAGAATTTTCGGCTCTAAGATGTCCAATCGCGAAGGAGGGGCAAAAGTTCTTCACATATTTTGACTCCATTCAATACACGAGTAGTTACTGCTCTCTAGAAACTTGACGCTGAAAGTTATTGTCAACAACTTTGGTTTAATACCCATATTAGATACTTTTGGTGAAGAAAAATTGCTAAGGGATCATATCTGCATGTAGGGAGGCCTCTTTTAAAACCTTGAACATTTTTTTATTCCAAACTTTAGTGACGTTAATAATTTTGATCTCCCTAGAAGGTTTCATAACTTTAACTGTGGTTGTTTCCAAGAAAAATTGCTGTGGCGCGCAATCGAGCAGATAGGTTGCAAAGTCGGATTTAGTAAAGATATTTTACAAAACCCTAAAAAGGAGCGGCAGGAGAAGTTAAATGTGAAACTGTCTCTTTTCTATTACTTTCTCTCGCTTCGTGTCCTTTTTTTGGCATAGAAGATTACGCCTAGCCCGAAATTATGCATCAGGGGATTGGGAAGTTGTGTAGGTGGTTGACAGAGGAAGTATTGAATGAATACACCCTAAAGTGTAAACCTCTCTACTACAGTAAAGTTTCGAAAAACGATAAGCTTGAAATCAAGATGAGAAATTCAGAGGAGAGTTCATCTAAAAAGTATTCAAGATCTCTAAAGATGATTGTATTTTATGAACACTTAACTTTTTACGCCGTCGCATTTTAGATTGACATTAACGACTGTTTAATTCATAATTAGGAACAATTTTTTGCAAAACCTAGTACAAATTATGTAAACTAGTTTGAAATAATAAAATTGGCCAATAAACTCAAAACGCGGAATAGACTAGGAATTAAATTTACTGTTAAGTAAAAATATGACATAAAACATTGCATTACTTCTTGTCCAAACCCAAATCTTCCGATTCACAATGTGAGTATTTTTCATAGGGTGTTCTGCAGCTACAAACATTTTATAAACTGTAGGAAATTATGAAATTAAAAAAAAATTCCTACTAATAAAATTTTGAATGTTATAAGGAGTACTTCTTTGAAATTAAAGTAGAGCTCAAGGCGTCTTTCATCAGCATGATATATTTATTCTTTGCTGCAGCCCCTCATAGAACACTCGAAGTCTGCAGTAACATCGCGTTTTAAAGATGCAATTTACAGAACGAACAACGCACAGGATCACGAACACAACAGTAGACTATATCGACTAAAGTCAAAACCAAAAACGCTCTATTCAATACTAATCGTTGTAAATATTTAAAGAATATAAAGCAAATTCCTAACAATTAAAATATTAAAGCTTAATTTCCCAAATGGTTCTTCAAATTTATACATTATTAATTAAAAGCTTTTCATCAAAACAACAATATCAAATTTAATTTAACTGAAATTATTACACATTTTATGATTCAATAGGAAAAAGGAGAAAAAGTGAACGCTATTAAAAAATAAATTCTAATATTATCAAAACAGAATAGTGAACTATTATGTTATATCTATATATGGCGACACACAAAACATTCTGATCCAACAACTTTAATCTGCGAGCATATTTGACTTCCATACATACCGAGGAGCCAACTGTTAATCGAATCATCACTTGATCAAACTTACCTATCAATGTCGCATGTCAAAAGCGCACTCGGCGACGACAAGCCCTTTACAGAAATTCGACATCGAAAAAAAAAATTTCACGGAGGCCCTCTACAACTAACTAGCGCCCATCTTATCAGACACATCGCCGAAAACAACCAGCAAGCTCTGGGTGGAAGTGAATGCGGCAACTAAGACGGAAGCAGAACAGAAAATCTGACATCAAGCCTGGCACAAAAGAAATGATTGGTTCGATGATGAATGCCAGGATGCGTTAGATAAGAAAAATCAGGCGTAAAACCAATATTTAGGTAAGAAAATCAGGACGAAGAGAGAAAATTATGAAAATCCCGGAAAAGCAGTGAATAAGATAATTAAAATCAAGAAAATAAAATACTTTGACGACCAATTGAGAAGTACCGATGTAAGTTTGGTGAGCAACAACACAAAACAAAAAACCCTAAGACCACGCTCAGCTGTTATGACATCGGTATTATCATCGCTGATGAAAACAGGATAGGGAAAAATGGGCTTCGTATTTCAAGAGCCTTCTACATCCTCCACACCGCTCCAGGACATCGGAGCCTATAGATCTTCCCGAAGAGCGTTCATTAGCCCCACCAAATAGTGACATGTCACTACTTTGAAATCATACGCCAATAGTGTTAGTATTAAAGTGGCTTTAGAAAAGGTTGATCGACGACAGGACAATGGTTTGCAGTCAAGCAGGTACTTGAGAAATGCTGACAGTTCAACATAGATACATACCGAATATTTGTTGACTTTAAGCAAGCATGCGACAGTATTTATTGTAATATTCTTTACCAAATAATGCTCAAATTTTGTATTCCAGCCAAATTAGTCCATCCTACCAAAATGACAATGACGTTGACAATCTTCCAAGTCCGCATCAATAACCAACACACCGATACCCTTTACACAAATATCGGACTTAAGCAGGGAGATGGGCGAGCCCCATAGCCATTCAATTTGGCTATAGATACGCCAGAAGAAAGCTTGTCGATACAAGAGGCACCCCGCTTCACAAGTCAAGGCAAGTGGTGGCCTATACGGGCGGCATCAACATTTTGTCACGGTCACTAAAAACCGACCGAAGAACTATTCCTGAAAGTTGACAGCGCAGCATAACAAGCAGGGCCACAAATCAATGCTCATGACGCAGTCACAAAATATCACACTTGGCATGGGCAATCTTGTGCATGTAGGCACCAAAGCAATGAGAAATGCTAATGCTCGCAAATAAAAATTTTTAGTCAGTTTTGACGATCTTGAAGACTAGCTGCATGCACAGAAAGATAAAGCTTCGAGTATGCAAATCTGGATAAGACCTATGCTATGCTTTGAATGTAAAACATGGACCCTCACCCAAGCAACCGCAAACATAATAATTCAATCGAAACTAGATAGGAACCAATAACGAATTCAATACAACCATGAGCTGTATGAAATTTTTGTCGATCCGGAGGTTGCAACGATTATAAGACGGCAGAAGCTGCAACGGGCTGGCCATATAAATGGTATGGTGAACAACGAATACCTAAGGAAGTATTCGTCGGTAGAACTGAAAGGCGGCGAGCAGTGGGGAAACTGAAGAAACGCTGATCTGACTTGGTCGCCAAAGACAGCGATGGACTGCTGCCTCAGCAAGCGAAGATTTCGGTGCTCCAGGAATTTGCCTTGTCTGAGAACGCGTGAATGCACATGCAGTGAAGTGGGGTGGATTTTTTCCCCAGCACAAAGACCCACTAGAAAAAATTTTCGCATTCACGAATTATACGATAAAAAGGAATTGCTCGATCGAATCGATAAAAGGTGTTGACGGCCGAGGCAACCTACTGAACGGATGAACCATGAAATCAACGCCAATCCTCGATTAACGCAAATACATACGACCCATATTAAGAGTGAGGCATCCAGGTGTAAGCGGCGCCCCTCGGACCCCCCATATGGATCAAAATCCATTGTAGACGCGGCCATTTTAATTTCCATTTAAATGAAAAATTCATATAAGAACCATTCATATGAACTTTTCCTTTAAATGAAAAATAAAAATGCTTCAGATTTATATTAAAGTTTTATATGATAGAATCATATAAGACTTTAACATAAATAGGAGACCCATGTAGAAGGCTACTCTACCCAGCAAGAAACCCTGTAACAACAAAAGAAAGGCAGAGAGCTCACCCGATGGCTAGCGCATGAATGGAGGGGCCAGCCAACGTGGCGGGAAATGGAGTTTTTCTTTTCATCTTTTCACTTTCCTTCCCTTTATTTAACATTTGATAATTTTTACTAAAAAATACGTAATTTAAAAATGAGATATTTTGTAAATATATACTCTTTGTATAATTAGCATTATATCCTGTAATAATCCTTTCTGATATAAAATATTATTGCCAATTAAGTGATTTTCTTTATAATAAATGATAAGAAAGAAAAGGGTACTTACACACTCCTCCGACGAGCGCTCGTTGTTGGGAGGAGGTGTGGTAAGTGTCCTGCAAACTTAAAAAAAAAATTTAGTTTCCTTTTTTCCAGAACAATTGGTTTCTTACAGAGAGAAAAAAAAACACTTCTATTGAGTTCCTCGCTTGTTTGTGCATTGACTTCTTCATCCAATTTATGGTACCACTGCTTAAAATTCATTCAAAAATGATCCGAATAATTGATTCAAGCGTCCAAATTGCAATCGCTGTAGTCTGTAAAGTGTTTGATTGGTTTCACTGACTGTACATTGACACTTTTTGCACGTACTGCACTTTCAGCAAACAAGACGGAACAAATGACTGCTTTGCCACTTAATCGAACAAGTGAACTCTCGTTGTAGCGAACAAGCAAGCACCATGGAACAAAGTAGAGCACGGCGCGCACTTGTTATACGAATATTTTTTTACGTTCGTGCAGTGGAACGACATGGACGTGCTTCTTTGTACAAAGAAAACTGCGCCAAAACGAGGATCACACTCGCGCAGCAGTCAAACAAATGACGGACAACTACTGTGCACACTATGACATCGTTTACTAGGTGTGGATTCCACGTGTGCGCTTTTACAGGCAGGTTTCAAGATTTTGGCATTAGAACCAGTGAAGTTTAAATGTAAATATTGAATAAACAACAAGGACATTTGTGTGAGTCATGTTTTTTAAAAATTTTGGGAATTTTCAAATGTAAACGAAGCCGTTTTGATAAATGAATGCACCATTTACATATCTTCAAAGAGCAGTAGGACATGGGATCGAGGACACTTTTAGAAAAGAAAGTAGCATATGTACATTTTCACCACTGTTTTTATGGTTTTAATACTTCATAAAAACTGCAGTTAAATTACAATAAACTTCACTTATATCCCTTGAGTGAAAAGTTACCGCACAATATTTCATCCATCAGGGTTGCACTTCTTTCATTCCAAACGAGAAACCCCTTTAAAATCATATACATATTATCTCTTTACTTTCAACGTTTTGCCTGCAAGATTTCCGGAAACTGCCAGTACGGGATCAAGTCCCCATCCCATTTTCCGTTTCACTTGATGAGTTATCTTCCCCATCCACTTGCTCGATTTCTCGCCATGGGGGTAACGGTGAGTTCGGTTACAAGTAGAATGTTGGAATGATTTTGCTCATTTGCGTAGCACTGTTGTTCCCATTCTCAATTTGTTTTTTCATATCGTTATTGACTTATTTGGTTATTTTCTGAATTGATTTAGAAATTCAATTCCACGTTTATTATGATCGCTTTTAAAATTAACTGGAACAATTAAATTTGTGATTTTGTTGATCTCAACATTATTGTTAGTTAATGGAAACTTTCTTGTATACTCATTGAGTAGGGATTGGAGAAACTAGCGGTGATGATGACGGTGTTTATTTCAGATTAGTACTTCTAGTATTATTAAGTTGCGCATTAAATTGTTCCGCACCTACTGCGTTACTATTACTATGAAATGGATCTTTTCATGAAGGTTCATCGAGCAGTTTGCCTAGGCAGGCTGCTTGCTTACTACACAATGGACCTAAAGAGTTGAAGGTGCATATTGGGAGAAGTGAAGGCCCGAGTGGAGCTGTAGCACAACGAAGAAGAAGGGAAGATACATTGAAATCTTTCCCTTATTTTTAACACAAACAAACAATTACACGAAATGTAGCAACAATGAGCTGAAACTCAAAACTAAGTAACGAAAAGTACAACACAAAAGCATAATCACGAATCATTTAGACAGGGTCATTCAGCCACCAATACCTAGATAGCTCCGTCCCAGCTCAATCAGCCTCAACGAATCTAACAAATGAGTATCTCCATTGACTTGTTGGTCTCATGAGCTCCATCCCCTGAGGATAGTTTGTCTTCTTATCGAGGGCTCATCTATATATGTGATATATGACTAGGGCGCCGTCAGAATCAAAAACATATTGATTCATGTCCAACTACAGGAATGCTTCTGAAGGGACGAAGCCAGTAGCGAGGCAAGTCGCAATATACCCGTCTATAGGGTGGAGATCTTGCGATATGATTCCGAAGAAGTTTCAATATGAAGATATCGACTCTTGTCACTTTACCAGTTTGATAAACTCTTCGATTCGATGTATAATTATTGCAACATTTTAGGCTTTCTTAATAAACCAGTACTTACACGAAGACATTTCTTTTCGAAAACTCTTAATTTTTTCATAATACTAGCACCCTAGTTGTACCAGTAGAATACATCTCGCAAATAAAATATTTTATTCAGTACTTACGATCTTGAAGACCAGCTGCATATACAAGAAAACAAAGCTCCAAGTATACAAATCTGTGATAAGTCCTGTGTTATGCTATGGGTGTGAAACATGGACCCTAACCAAAGCATCCGCAAATATATTGAATGCCTTTGAGCGACGGGTCCTGAGGCGAATAATCGGAGCGAAGCTTGACGGGGACCAATGGCGAATTCGATACAATCATGAGCTGTATGAAATTTTTGACGAACCGGAGGTCTCAAGGACTGTAAGACTGCGGAAGCTGCAATGGGCTGGGCACATGAATCGTATGGACGAACAACGGTACCCAAAAACGTATTCGTCGGGAGAACTGAAGACCGGCGGCCAGTGGGGAAACCGAGGAAACGCTGGTTGGACTCGGTCGACGAAGACAGTTCATCGCTGCTTGGATTTGGGAATCGGAAGACGCGGTCAACGGACCGAGACAGTTGGAGGCGCTGTTTGCAGTAAGCGAAGACCCGAAAGTGGCTGTAGTGCTAAAAAGAAGAAGGAGAAGTTGTACCAGATCTGACATCCATATGTCAAAACTGGTCTAACCAGGGCACTGGAACAGATAATTTTAACCTTTTGATCAATATATCTGGAATGAAATAGTCGTCGAAGGGCCATGACTACTTTTTGTGCCTTACTGAGGATGATTTTGACATGTTCAGTATAGTACAGATACTGATCGAGATGAACCTCTGGGTATCATACACAGGATTTATGCGGAACTCGTTTTGAACTACCCTCGTCATGATTCGATACCTTCACTCGAGACTTCTTGCGGAATATGCTATTCACTTTCACGAAAACGCCATCTTGGTCCTGTAGGCTAATACCCCTCAATTTTCCCACCCATTGACTGCTGACCTCACTCCTGAAGTATGAACGGATTAAGTTCCGGACATTCTTCAGGTGTTATTTCAACAAATCCAACGAGAAATGATTTAAGTCCGAAAACTGCCAATAAATATTGTTGACGCATGTGAGAAGGCTTTTCAATCTTTTCAACCTTGCAATGGTTGGTGTTTCATATTTTTCAATATTTTTTCGATGTTTAATCTTGGGAACTACTTTCTCAATCGTTGCCAACGTCAGCTTCTCTAACTTTGACAAATAGAGATCTATTTCATCGTTAGTTAGATTCCTGTCATTAGAAAGCATTGAGCAAGCGTTGCCATCATCAGAAGGAAGATATTGCTTCTGGTACTCCCGATTAAACTTCTTTTGAAACTTTCCTCAGTCTGTTTTTTTTTTAAATTCAACCGTTAATTTTCATGTTGAACTGGAATGAGGAAGAAAACATCTCTTTCAAGATTGATTTGCATTACGATTGCGTTGTGGTCGCTATCGTTAGGAAGCACCTGCAGTTTACGTTGAGGACTATAAAAAAGGAATTCAAATCTTGCGTATGCAATGCAGAGGTCCAAATATGAATTTGTCCTATGGTATATTGGGAAGTCCCACCCACATATATTGCACGTGTATTCAATTTGGTTGTCTATTATCTACGATATCAGGAATACATCTCTATGATTATTGTTGGCTATATATATGCCGGGCATTCAGATCACCGGCAAGAGTATAAGAATTATGCCGCCTGTTCAGTTTAAGTATTTTAAACAAGGAATTTAGCCCCTCCTTGTACTTAAGAACTTTTTGAAAATTTGACTAGGCTCCTCGAACCGATATCCTGGTGCCACCTCCCCCATCACGATTTCCCCTTTCGTTTCTTATGAATTAAAAATCTCTGAATATCATTAAGTGCCATGAATCGAGGTGGACTTCAGTGAGAAGCATGATGTCAAGCTGTTGGTTAACAATAAATTCCAGGAGATAATCACACTGATGTATAGTAGCAATGGAGTTGACTTTGATTAAGATGGTGGTATCTGAAAGATTTAAACGGTGAAAAACAAAATAAATGTTCGAATTTTGTTTATCGTTTTTCTCCGATAAAGGATTAAGTTTGCTGGTAAATTTTAAGCAGCATTTAATTATTACATTATTTACATTATTCCCATTTTTGTCGGCTTATCCTCAGCTACGATTATAAATGATACTCCGGGCTTGACGAAGTTGGAAGATATTACATTGCAAATTACTTGCAATTAGTTTGAGATACTTTTAACTTTTGCATCTTGATATCGGGACATTCTCAATATGATGCTGGATAACTAAATACACCACAGCTAACGCAGTGTAATTTTTCTTTAGACTCCGTCTGAAATAATTTGTACTCACCGAGGGCCTGAACTTCTTTGCATCTAGTGCACAGATGGTGCTTAGCGCATTTGGCAGCCAAATCGTTGACACCGATATCACTGGTTGACTGTTCTTTTCTTTAGATATTCCCACTTCACCACACTGAAATTCAAGTACGTTATTTGTTGAGGGGCACTTGGACCACTATTATTTGTAGTTTGTACCAGGTAAAGTGGTAAATTCTTCTTTTCTACGGTTGATCTTCTTCTCGTAAAAGCTTTGACTGAAATAAATTCAGTTTCTGGTGCAGTTTCCTTGAGCACTTGAAAAAAATCGACCATATCCTCTTCGCAGTTCAAACCCTTCAACAAAAAGGCTGATTTTTCACTTTTGGGGGTATATGTGAAGTGTGG